>OU466862.2:30351465-31601465 GCA_911865555.2 Thlaspi arvense
AAGCATATTCTGGTCCCTTTAGATCAAAAATACATCAGAGTATTACAAGTAAGAGCTAAGAAAAGTACTCTAGATAAAACTAGTTATTTTGCTATCCAATAATTTTTAAACTTTGATTCCAAGATATGATGCATTTGTCTATGCCAAAAGAGTTTATTTCAGATTTTAAGGAGCAAAAGTTCAAAACCATGGTGAACAAGGAGCAAAACGTGATAAGCAATGAGAAAATCATGCTGTTTCACAAGGAGAAACCACCATTACACGAGCTGACACCAACACTGGAGCTTGCTGAAGCCAAAAACATCTCATTTATTCAACTCTTGGAGCATTTAAAAGCCAAACATCAGGGTAAGTTTCTGAACTCTGAAAATTTTAACGAAACTAAGTTACCTTTGTTTGATGCAGATGCTATTGTTTTGAGGAAAAAACCTGTTCAAGAGGGAGAGTATGATGTGGACATCAGTACCAGACAAACCCCCTTAGGCGTTGGAGAGCATTCAGATGCTAACTCGGAGTTAAGCAAGCTTGTGAATAAGGAGCAAAGGAGACATGTAGCTGTTTTCAAAGAAGATGAGGGCTTAACACTAATACACTGTCATTCTAAACCCCAAGGAGAGCCGTATGACCGAGCCAAGCATGTACTAGTCCAGTTTAATCCACAAGAAAACCAAGATAAACCAACAAAACCATTTATTCACAAAAATGGAGCAACAAGTGTATATTTGGAGCCATCTATGAAAATATGTCAAGCAATGACATATTATTCAACCAACCTCATGTCCCAAGGAGCTACTGAGAAGACTAAACTACCTTTGGTTCAATTTAAGTGAACATTTACCTAAGAAGAACCACCACATCTACTCAAACCACCAAATCAAGCAAGTGGAGCATTATTAGAGCTATACAACGAAATTGAAAATATATGTCATACCAAGACATTATATTCACCTTCCCTCACGACCACAGGAGCTTGCAAGAGTCATCACACATCAGATAAAGTCAGCATTCATTCCCTTTCATCAGAAGTCAAAGAAGATTAGAGAAGCTTTCCTTATGTAGAGATCATCACTTATATCGAACCAGAAATGAAGACCGAAGACCATCATCGCTATCTATCTATGAGTCCTTGTGAGGAAGAGCCCTTGGAATTATAGAGTCTAAAACCGTGCTTGTGGAATCAAGTACAACCTTGCTACATCATCATCTTCAACCTCCCATCAAAACGTCTTGAAAGATTTGATTCAAGTGCTCTAAGAATTTAGTGGAATCTAATTCTTAAATCAGTTTCATTTACTGGATGTGTATCGTTATCAACGGTTACATGGTACACTTCTTCTTCTTCTTACGTCTCATAAACTTGTGTTTTGGCAAGTCAACACTATCAGTTTTTGAGCAATATAATCTGTCTCATCATGTTTGGGCTGCAGAATGTTAAAACTGTCATTGAAGATCATGTAATACGAAACAGCACACCGTCACATCCCAAAAATCTAACGGCTTTCAGGTGAAATCTTTTGATAATTTGCATCCCTCAAAATTTGGAACCATCACATTATTTGATACCTAAATTTGATACATATTTTCATGATTATAAAGATTATGTTTACTTACCAATTGACGCTCATTCCACCATGCGTCAAATATATATATATAAATATATTATAGATTTATCAGAATCTGCCGAAATACCATTGAAACTCATAAGAGCTTTCCATCTCTTGCAATTTTTTTTTTGAATTCATCAAGCTCGTGTTTGAACCATAAGTTATATTCATGTTGAACGTATAGTTGAACTTCTCAACCATATACTCTCTTCCAAAAAGAGTAGGATTCTTAATAGTGTGATTATTCATCGCGATTATACATGTAGGGGATGAGTACAATTGTTATTGTGCGTGACATGGAGAATGCAGTCAATTTTTTCAATAAAGTTTCCAAAGCGGAAAGTGACCATGCAACATTGATTGTTGTTATTTGTGCCATTGTCTATGGTCAGTATCCAAGATCACAAGAGCTCCTTGAACTGTGTTGTTGGATGGCGAACATGAATGAATTACATGCGAGGAGTTGGTGAAGAGGTTGCCGTTACTATCATGGTACACAGAGAGGTGGTGTAGGTTTGTTGCCAAATGCTTTTGGTGCTAAAGATTTTCCTAAATGCAGTTTCAACCAGTTTTGGGCTGTGAGAAGTTCTATCTTTTTGTTCACTACCAACTGTTTCAATCTGAAATATGATGGTATCTCTCCATATATTTCATTATGGCTTCATGTCTGTATCTCTATGTATTTCACTATAAGACTTAAGCGAATTAAGATCTTTTGTTTTTTCAATGTAATGAATGGGTCTTAAACTTATTGATATCTCTGTTATTTGCATCTTTTTCTGGTATTTTTATGATAGTTAGGATTCGAGTCAGTGAATTTAGGCCTTACTACTTTGTTTCCACTCATGTAGGTCTAGGTTGCATTAGTCTAGGATTTTGCATGGTCTTGCATGTTTGGAGCTGTTTTCAGGTACATAAGCTATCATGGAGTTTGAACGAAGGAAATGGAGACATCCGGGGGCAAGGAAGGACAATAAGGAAGGAGATAGACGATGTCTCCCAACACATCGGGGAGTATCCATGACCATGAGACGTGATGGATAGCTGCTCGTACCAAGGCTAAGCCTGACGGAAAGAAGCCGACGCACAAGCACCGCAAGGCATATGCTTTGTACTTCATCAAAGAGGCAGCAAGTACGCACCCGTAGTTCACGTCATCAACGAGTTCATCCTCCATAGGCTCGTCATTCTCTGCTGGATCACACAACAAATGCTTCACGCCTTGGAACAAGAAGCAAAGCTCGGTCTTCGTGACCGTGGGAGCAACTGACCGTCTGCTGAATGTGTTGGCAATTAGCTTCAAGGTGTACCTCAGCACCGGGCTTCTCACTCTCTTGATTTTGGCGGTGTTGGCCTTGTAGTCATCGTTGCTGATCAGGTCCCAAAAATCGTTTGCGCGCGTGAAGGAGGAGAACTCGATCTTGGTGGCGGTGTTGAGATCATATGCTTGACACAGCTCGGGGATTGAGAGGCTGAAAGCTTGACGTCCGACCTTGAAAGAGAGACGGCCTTGTGAAGGAATAGGGACGCTAGGGTTCTCGTATCCAAACTCCAAGGTGGGAAGGAAGTCTATTGTCACTTCTGGAATGGTTGGACAATCCATTCGTGACAGACATCTTAAGCCAATGTTCTTGAGGAGTTGGTCGAAATCTCCAAGAATCCCTAGCTTAGCGAGTAGCCCTCTGTCCGCGAACTTGGTAGGCTCGAACCAAAGCCTCTCCAGCCGCTTCTTGTCCCATTTCTCATCCTTACCCCAGCGAACCCTTTCTTGAACAGCTACCTCCTGACCCTCTCCCTCTTGTGCTGTCTCTTCTCTCGTTCTCTTGGGGGCCACTGTGCCTGAAACAAAGTTCTCAAGCAAAGCTAT
This sequence comes from Thlaspi arvense, assembly GCA_911865555.2. Taxonomy (NCBI): domain Eukaryota; kingdom Viridiplantae; phylum Streptophyta; class Magnoliopsida; order Brassicales; family Brassicaceae; genus Thlaspi; species Thlaspi arvense. The sequence goes on from OU466862.2 coordinate 30,354,937, forward strand.
GAGCAAATAGGCGATATGTTGAGAGAAAGAGAGAAGCAAAGAAGAAAGTCGATAGCTAATACCCTAGAATTTTGGGAAATTTACAAAAATAATAGAGAATCAGATCTAGAGGTAATAGAAAATCCAGAATTTTTCCTATTATTAAGCCAGTTTAAAAAATTCGAAACCGCCCTAGCATCTAAAACAATCAATTGCAAAATAAAAGGAGATTTTCCTAAAGATTTTCAAAGATCCGAAAATACCTTTGTAAATATTGTCAAAAATGCTTATTAGCCTTTAGAAAATAAATAACTCACACTCTCTTCTACTTAGCAACTCGAGAAAACAAGAATGAGAGAGTGTGAAGTTGTTGAAAGCATTTAAAGGCTAACAAAAACAAAACTATGGGTAAAAAAAGTGGTTTCTGACAAAAGTCTTGGTCAAGGCACATCTTTCATGGTCAAAGATTCCTGCCTTGACCAAGTTTTAAATTTAAAAAGTGGAGGGAAAGAGAGAGAGAGAGGGAAAAGAAAATGTTACCTCGGCACGAGATCGAGTCCTTTTGGTCGATCTGAGACTCGATCTCATGCCCATAATGGCTTGGATCGAGACAGTTACTCGATTTGGGACACGATTCGATTTGAATCTAGTCGTGGATCGATTGGCTCTCTCGTTCCTTGAGTTTTTGAAATCACGGCTAAGTCCTCGTGATCGAGCCATGCTATCGATTCAAGGATCGATTTAGCTTGGATCGAGTGGTGGATTGAGTTGACTGATCGATCTGTCTATGAAGGACTTTCCAGAGAGAAAATAGATCGGTCGATCCATTTTTGGATTGATCGATCTGAACTCCAAGAATTTCCCGAGACATTTTAGATCGACTTCGTCACTCGATCTGTCTACTCGATCTCGTCTAGATCTACTGACTCCTCTCGAATCACCAGCTCGATCTAGCAAAGATTGAGCCAGGATGAGTCAATCTAGCACTCGATCTCTAGCTTATACTCGCCCCCTTCTTACTCCTTTTGGAACTCAGATCATGGCCTGCGTCTCTCATACTTGTTCCTACACACTCATAAGACAAAAACATAAAACTGGAAAAGAAATAAAGCAAGGATATGAACAGGATAGACACGGGAATGCCTCCCAAGTGCGCTTTCTTTAACGTCTTTAGCTAGACTTTACTTGGTTCAGGCAGATGGTGGGTCTTGGAGAAGCAATGAGGTGCTCTCCTTGTCAAATGCGCTCGCCATGTATGGCTTAACTCTGTGTCCGTTCACTGTGAATGCATTCCCACTCTTGCCGACCAACGTGACAGCTCCGTAAGGTAATACTTCCTTCATTTCATACGGACCGCTCCACCATGACTTCAGCTTCCCTGGAAAGAGCTTGAGCCTCGAGTTTTAAAGCAGCACCAAACTCCCTTTCTTAAGCTCCTTAGGCACCAGTTTCTTGTCATGAGCAGCCTTGGTACGCTCCTTGTAGATCCTAGCGCTTTCGTAAGCGTCCAGCCTTAGCTCATCAAGCTCGTGCAACTGGATCAACCGCTTCTCCTGAGCCGTCTTCAGATCAAAATTCAGCCGCTTCACAGCCCACAACGCCCTATGTTCCAGCTCAACAGGGAGGTGACACCCTTTACCGTAGAGAAGAGTGAAAGGAGTGGTACCAATAGGCGTTTTGAAAGCTGTCCGGTACGCCCACAAAACGTCATCCAACTTCACCGCCCAATCCTTCCGAGTTGTCCCAACAGTTCTCTCGAGTATCGCCTTTATCTGACGGTTAGAGACCTCCACTTGGCCACTCGTTTGAGGATGGTAAGGCGTAGCTACCTTATGCTTCACGCCATACTTCTTTAGCAGATTTTCAAACAGCTTGTTGATGAAATGGCTCCCTCCGTCGCTTATCACCACCTTGGGAACTCCAAACCTCGGAAAAATAATGCTCTTAAAGAGCTTGATCACCACCTTAGAGTCGTTTGTTGGGGAAGCAATGGCCTCAACCCATTTAGAGACGTAATCAACAGCTACTAGTATGAATTTGTTGCCATATGATGAAGGAAATGGCCCCATGAAGTCTATGCCCCACGCGTCAAAGATGTCTACCTCAAATATGGGAACTTGAGGCATCGCATTCCTCTTAGTGATATTCCCTGCTCTTTGACATGCCTCGCAGATCATCACGAACTCATGGGTGTCCTTGAAGATGGACGGCCACCAGAAGCCGGCTTGTAAGACTTTAGTGGCGGTTTTGAATGAAGCAAAGTGCCCGCCATACAAAAAACTGTGGCAATGATAGATGATATCTCTTGCTTCCTCCTTGTCACTCATCTTCTGTACAGGCTATCCACTCCTCTCTAGTATAAATAGGGGTCATCCCAATAGTAGTGGCTCACGTCTCTCATGAACTTCTTCCTATGGTAGTTGTCAAGATGCGACGGCTCTTCCCCACACGCCAAGTAGTTCACAATATCCGCGTACCAAGGGAGATCCTCCTCTTTGAATCTCAGAACTTCCTCAAACCGCCCCTCTAAGCTTCCACAAACAGCCGTAGTGATTGCCATGAGTTGTTCTTCGGGGAGAGAATCATCTAAAGGAAGAGACTCATTGATCCTTAACCGAGAGAGATGGTCAGCAACGCCGTTCTCTATCCCTTTCTTGTCCTTGATTTCCATGTCGAGTTCTTGAAGTAAGAGGATCCATCTCAAAAGCCTCGGCTTAGTGTCCTTCTTGGAATAGATATAACGCAAAGCTGCGTGATCCGTGTAAACAATGGTCTTGGAACCCACGAGGTAAGCCCTGAACTTCTCAAAGGCGAATACAACCGCCAATAGCTCCTTCTTCGTAGTGGTGTACCTCGTTTGCATGTTATCCAAGGTTCTTAAAGCATAGTATATCACGTCCAGCTTCTTATCCTTCCTTTGGCCTAGAACGGATCCCACGGCATAGTCACTAGATCACACATAATCTCGAAAGGTAGAGTCCAGTCTGGTGCTTGCACTATAGGCGCGGATACTAGGGCCTCCTTGATGGTCACGAAAGCTTGCAAACACTCCTCATCAAAGACGAATTCAGCCTCCTTGCACAACAGCCGCGTGAGAGGGCGTGCAGTCTTAGAAAAGTCTTTAATGAAGCGCCTGTAGAAACCGGCGTGTGCCAAGAAACTTCTCACCCCTTTGACGTTAACTGGCGGCTCAAGGCTTGTCATTACTTCAATCTTTGCCTTATCAACTTCAATACCCTTCTCTGATATCTTATGTCCAAGCACGATCCCCTCCTTAACCATGAAGTGGCATTTTTCCCAATTAAGCACCCTGCAAAGATTCAACAAACACACAGAAAAGGACGCACCATAGACCGAGAAGTCATCCATAAACACCTCTACCATCTCTTCTATAAGATCGGAGAAGATCGACATCATACACCGCTGAAACGTAGCCGATGCGTTACACAACCCGAATGACATCCTTCGATACGCAAAGGTGCCATAAGGACATGTAAAGGTCGTCTTCTCCTGATCATTGGGATGGATTGGTATTTGGAAAAATCCATTATATCCATCAAGAAAGCAATAGTAGGGGTGATTAGCAAGTCTTTCAAGCATTTGATCAATAAAAGGCAAGGGAAAATGATCCTTTCTAGTAGCAAGATTAAGCTTCCTATAATCATTACACATACGGTGTCCAGTAATTGTTCTAGTAGGTATAAGCTCATCTTTGTCATTCTTAATGACTGTGATCCCTCCCTTCTTAGGCACCACGTGTACGGGAGAAACCCACATGCTGTCACTTATGGGATAGATCACGTCAGCCTCTAAAAGCTTAAGAATCTCCTTCTTAACAACCTCTTTCAAATTTGGATTCAAACGCCTTTGATGTTCTATAGAAGAGGCGTTCTCATTATCCAAGTGAATCCTATGAGTGCAAAGCATTGGTGAAAGGCCCTTGATGTCACTTAGAGAGTACCCAATGGCCTTCCTATACTTTCTCAACTCAGTTAAGAGCGATTGCAACTCATCATCACTCAAGTTTTCATTCACAATCACAGGATAGGTTTCGTTAAGCCCTAAGAAAGCATACCTTGGCCCTTTTGGGAGCTCCTTAAGGTCCACCTTTGGGGCTAACAGCTCGCTCCAATCATCCTCGTGGCTGTTGATATTGTTCTCCTCCTTAGGACCTTCCTTAGAACCGGAGACAAGGCCCTTGAGGCTGCTTTCTCCAACCGCTATTCCTTCTGAAATTGAGTCATCAGGTCGATCTTGCTCTCGATGTCGTCTAGATCGAGCAGTTTCGCTCGATTCACTCACTCGATTTAATGTGGATCGAGTGAGGGATCGAGACGCTGAGTCGATCTTCGGATTAGACCCCAAACTGATTGGAAGGCCTTTCTAGATCTTGGACTCGATTGTTTTCCTGGATCGATCACCCTCCTCGATCTGACCGTCGATTGCTGCACCGGATCGAGTTGTGCTCTCGATTGTTTTGTCGATTTGACCCCTGGATCGAGTAACGTCATAGATCTCGGAGTTGATCTCCAGGAAAACGCCTTCATCTTCTAGCATAACCTTCCTTGAATCGAGCAAGTTGACGTACTCTTGAGTCCTCTGATCCACATAACCAAACTTTCATGGCTCCTTAGTCAGTGCCAGCTTCAAATGATATTCTTGAGCCAACTCTTCCAGCAACTCATCCGCTAAAGCATCCAACGTCTCAATGTAGAAAGCTTGCCCTTCTATCGTAGGCTTCTTCAAAACCTCATTGATATCGAAGTCTAGCCTTATATCTGTGCTAGGCAATCTTCCCGTTCTTGACGTCTATTATGGCTCCGGCGGTGGCTAAGAAAGGTCTACCGAGAATGAGTGGATCCTTTGGTTCTTCATCCATTTCCAACACAACAAAGTCTGTAGGCACGTTTACTCCACTGATCTTCACTTGCAAGTCCTCAAGCAATCCCACGGGTAACCTCACACTTCTGTCAGCTAGTACCAACGAGATTCTGCAATCTTTGAAATAGGTAAAGCCAAGCTTCTTTGCCACGGAATGAGGCATGAGATTTATGCTAGCTCCGAGACCACAAAGGCAACTTTTAAACTCCAAAGGACCTAAAGCGCAAGGTATAGTGAAGCTTCCAGGGTCTCCCAACTTCTTAGGGACTATCTCCTTATGTATCACAGCACTACACTCCTCACTTAGAACAAGCACTTCCTTGCTTTCCTTATTATTCTTCACGAGAGTGTCTTTGAAGAATTTGGCGCATTTAGGCATCATTGCAAGGCAGTCCACGAGAGGTAGCTTGATCTCTACGTCCTTAAGATGCTTCTCAAACAAGACTCTACGCTTCTCTATGAGTTGCTTCTTGAAACGGCCAGGAAAAGGTAGCTTAGGTACATACGGCGGAGGTACATAAGCATCATTCTCCTTAGTATTTTGCTCCGCTTTCTTCTCAACAACCGCTTTGTCTCCTCTTCTTGGCCCTTGAATCCAGACATTGTCAAAGTTGATCTCATCATCAGCTGAAAGCTTACCCTCCCCCTCTTGAATTACAACGTCCTCATTGTTCTTTGGAGTAACCGTAGGTGCTAGCTCTTTCCCACTCTTTAGCGTAATGGTATTGGCGTATTCCTTGGGATTTTGCTCACACTTGCCCGGTAAGCTATTCTGACCACTTGAGCTTGCCTTTCCCTTCTCAAGTTGCTTGATTTTGTTATTCAAGGTTGTCATCTGAGTAGAGAAATCTGTGAGAGACGAGTCTAAGCGAGTGTTCATCTGGGCAAACTTCTGGTTTATAGAAGCTTGCCCTTGAATCAATTGTTGAAACATAGCTTGGACAGGATCAACTTGTTGTTGCATCGGTTGTTGCCGATGAGGTACAAAGCCCGGAGGGTACATTGGCGTATAACCCTTGTTTCCTTGCTGTTGTCCTTGGAAGTTATTCTGCCCTTGCCCTTGGAAGCCACCACTCGGCTGAAAACCTTTGTTGTAAGGTACGAAAGGCTTTGCTTGCTGAGCAGGGTACACTTGATCCTTAGGGTTTGCGACATTGGTGCTACGGTATTAGCAATTGTTGTTCGGGTTGTATGAATATCCTTGAGGTTTGTAGTTGTTTTGACCCGCCACCCAATTGGCTTCTTCTTGGCTCAACTCAAGCTCCTCTTGGCTCTCATCCGCTTCACCAACAAAGTGAACATGCTTCTGATTTGCCAAAACGAACTTGTCAATCTTCTCATGCAATGATTTCAACTCTTTCTTGTGAGACTCTAGCTCAGAACCTCTCGGTGCACGGTCATAATCCTCAGCATAGTTGCCGTCACTTAGTGCTAAGTTCTCAATCAGCTCCATGCCTTCTTCTACCTCTTGACCAAGGAAGTTTCCCTTACTAGCCGTGTCAAGCAACAAGCGAATCTTTGGTGAAAGTCTCATTGTTCCTTTGCGTGAAGCCGCTGATCTCGCTTCTTAGCCTTGCTGTTCGGGTGCTAGAGAAGAATTTTGAGAGGAAAGCCTTCTTACACTCAGCCCAAGATGTAATGGTGCCTTGTGGAAGTGTCTTCTCCCAATGTCTAGCCTTGTCTCCAAGAGAAAATGGAAAGAGACGCAGCTTGAAAGCATCTTCGGGTATGCCGTTTATCTTGATCATCCCACACGCTTGTTCGAAGTTATCAAGGTGTTCCAAGGGATCTTCCATTGCTAGTCCATGAAACTTATTGTTTTGCACCATTGAGATGAAACCCGGCTTAATCTCGAAGTTGTTGCTCTGTACAGGAGGAGGAGTGATCCCAAACCTATTGTGATGAGTATTGGGAGCATCTCCGGCTCTTATGATCCTTGGGGGTCTAGCTGCGTGTTGGGGGTTTCGATTGCCCCTTCCCACTGCCCCGTGTGCTGGAGGAGGTCCCTATGGGTGCTCGTGTTCAGCCATAGCTTCAAAGTCAATCAAACTGTGCTGAACAATCTCCTCAAAAGCTCTAGCTTGCTATCGTACTCGTCTTTGCCGTGAATGACCAAGTTGATGAATGTTGTCCAAGGGTTGAAGTAGATTGTTGTCTCCCCTTGAACGAAGATTCATGTACCTGAAAGACACACGTTTGAGAGTAGAGAAATTAGTAACTTAAACAAAGTAAAGGCTTAGTCTTTACTAAACCCCAAATCTCAATACTTTCTAACACTCCTAGAAAGGTAACGGCGCCATTTGATAACAGGTTTGTGCAGAGTGTATGCAATGATGTATCAAAGCTCAAATGCAACACTTAGTTGTAGTAAAGTATGCAAGCGAGTATCAATCCAATCCTAGGAGCTAGAAAGATCAGTGAGAATGCAAGGATCGAGTGAAGCTAGGCAAATGATGAATAATTTTGTAAAATTCCTAAAAACTAAATGCAACGACTAAATGCAAGACAAAACTATTTTAAAATTACTAGGAAAGAGTGAACTACCACGACGAACAAACAGAATGATTAAAATGCAAAGCTATGAATTTATAAAAATCGACTAGTGGATCGACCACAGGATCGACCACTAGATTGAGCAGTTTGGATCGATCTCGTCTAAAAGTTCAAGCGCAACGAAACTAATGACCAGGATGCAACAGGTAACAAGCGAATGACTAGAAAAAATGTAAGAATACTAAGAAAGAGGGTCTAGGGTTGAGATTCACGTTCAGGGGTTTCAAAGGTTCAAGCTTGGTTTGAAAACTCTAGATCTACTCACTTTGTGAGGTTCTCTAAGCCTTGAAAACAAAACAAGACCCATCCATGGCGTGTGGTATGGATCACTCTCTCATTCTCTCCTCCAGACCCATGGCGTTTGGCGGAAAAAGAGATTAAGAGGCAAGGAAAACGGATTTCAAACACGCGGCTTAACTAGTCCTCTAAACTACCATGGCGTTTGGGAAAGAGCAACTAGCCTCTAAGATGTGACTTTCAGAGATCTCCGGATCCTCTCAAGGTAAGAGCTCTCTCTGATCATAAAGATCTTGGTGTGAAACTCTTTATGCCTTAAGAACTCAACATCTTAGAAAAGAAAGCCATTAAGAACAAGAAAACTCCAAACTTGAAAACCTTTTCGACTCCTTCAAATCCTCTTAACCCCAAAATCCGATTAAACTACTCACTACACATTAAGTAAACCAAGCAAAGCATGAAGAACGAAATGACGAACATGAAAAATGATAGATTAAGCTTAAACGATTCGATACAAAGCAAGAAAAGCTTCAAAATCTAACAATGGCGAAATCGCCTTCGAACAGAGAGAAAAAGATGATAAAAAGATAAAAGTGAAAACGTGTGTTGTAAAGCATGCTCGCCGCCTTGCCAAAACAGGCCAAACACTCGATGGTCTCCCCTTCGCTAGCGGCCAAAAGCGGTTAAAGTACGCTGAGATCGACTTCGGGATCGAGCATCTCACTCGATCATCTTCAGACATCGGGCCTTCAGCTCGATCTTCGTCTTGATCTTCCTCGGTGGATTGGGTGCTTCGTTCGATCTTGGAGTCGATCTTTGGAGGATCGAGTGGTGGACTCGATCAGGCTCTCGCTCTGCATGGCATCATTCACGTCCGTACTCGTTGATCGATCGCTTCACTCGATCTCCGTCTCGATCATTTCTTTTGGATCGGCTGGGCCACTCGATCTTCTGGTCGATCTCGTCTAGATCGACCGGCCATGCTCGAACCTCCTCTGGATCTCTGGTCCTTAACAAGTATTCCCAAATTCTTCAAGTCCCTCGAACTTCCTCACGAGCCTTAACACATCCATGAACCCTCCAAGACTCCAAAGTAGCCGAAAACAACCTGTATGCGATGCAAAATGCAAGAAATATGCATATGCTGGTGCAAGAACACTCTAGGACCTAAAGTGATGCAAACTAACCTAAAATGCAATGTATATGGATGAGAAACTAACTTATGTGTATGCAAAATGCATGGAATATGCAGCTATATCAGGCTACAACTTTTATGAAAAGTTAGGATGCTAAATCAAGACGGAGGCTACTCGTCTGAGCTGATCTTCAAGTCGGTCAAGATCAACGGTCAAAACTCCAGATGGACATGTGCTCACTTTATTCGCCGTAACTCTTCAAAAACTGATGAGAATGACTCGAAACTAATACCAAACGAAATACAACTCAAGTGGCTACAAAGTTGATGAAGAACGCCGAGGGTAAATCGGAATGCAAACACCTCATCTGAGCTGATCTTCAGTCGATATGGTCCTTCGGGTGATTCCCATTAGTCATTCCTTGACCGATAGGCTGCTATTGGTCTTGAAGGTGACCGGAATACATCTGATGCATTCCTATCAGTCATTCCTTGACGGATAGCTTGACCGATAGGCCCCCAGATGCATACCTATCGGTCGCTCCTTGACCGATAGCTTGATCGACGGAACTGACCGGCTTCATGAACACTTCTGTAACTTTCTAACCACTGACGGAAATGACCTGAAACCAACTCTAGACGCAATCTAACTCATGGGACTACAACATTGATGAAGACTGTGGAAGCTGAACCGGGTTGGACATGCTTTGTCCGAGCCGGTTCTGATGTCTTGTGCTGCACCCGCCATCATCTCCCATGCTTCTTGTAGTCTCAAAAATCTCCAAACATACCTGCCAAACTCCTCATATGCACAAAACATGCAATGCACACCCTAAAGCTACACTATGTCCTAATTGAATGCAAATGGGACAAAAACAAACAATAATGAATGTTTAAAGACTATAAAACAATTCAAAATGTATGATAATATAGTGTAGATAATGAGTATATCAAAAGACCCAAATACAAGGTTTAACCTTAGTATTTGAGTGGATTTGATTTCTTTTCCTTTTTGCTGATTTTAAAATCAATACATGCTTGGCCAGTACATGCTTGGCTCGGTCATAAATGAGGACAGAAACTTGTCACCAGCAGTCAAGCTCACTGCCCCAACTTTTGCAGGAAAAATAAATCCAGCAGCCTATCTAGAATGGGAGAGAAGAATGAAGCATTTGTTTGAATACTATTCTTACAATGAGCCAAAGAAGATGCCCCTTTCCATTGCAAGTCTTACTGACCATGCCTTAACTTGGTGGGATATAAAAGTAGCTGAAAAGAGCAGACTAACATATCCTCCAATCAACAGATGGGCAGACATGAAATTTGGGCTACAAAAGAGGTATGTTTCTCCTCATTATCATATAAATTTACTATAAAGATTTAGATCTTTGTATCAGAGAACCAGAAGTGTTGAAGAATACTTTGAAGAATTTGATGTTCTAAGAAGTAGATTGGAGTTAGAGGAAAGAGTAGAGTCACTCATGTCTCAGTTCATGGATGGCTTACAAGAGAGAATACAAAAAAGGTGAAAATGCATCCTTACCACTCCTTGCAAGAACTTCACCACTTGGACATTCAAAGATAGCAACAAATCAAGAAGAAAACCTCTTCTAGAAACCACCCAAACAACAACAAGACTTGGAGCCAACAACAACGGCAGCAGCAGCAACCAGCACCAACACCTTTGATAGATAAAGGTAAAGCCATTGCAATAGAATCCAGATTCAAATCTAATGAATCATGCCAAGAGCAAGATAAGTCTAGTAACTCTCAAAGACATCATGACATTGTTTGTTATAAATGTCAAGGCAAGGGACATGTTTCAAGAGAATGCCTAAACAAGAGAGTCATGATCACCACTCTTATGAATCACAAGATAAAGAGATGGTTGATAATAATGAAGAAGAATTCACCAACTTTGCAGATGAAGGAGATCTTCTAGTAATTCAAAGGGCACTAAATTCACAACAATTCCTAGAAGATCTGGAACAAGGTATGTCATTTGATTACTGATAGTGGTTCACGTGCTAATATTGCAAGTGTTTCTTAGGTAGAAAAACTTGGCCTTGAAACAAAACAACATCCTAGACCCTACAAACTCAAGTGGTTAAATGATAAAAAGAAGCTGAAAGTCTCCAAGAAAGTTGAAATATCACTCAGTTTTGGCAAATACCAAGATCAGATACCATGTAATATTGCACCAATGCAAGTTGGCCATGTTTTACTTGGGAGACCATGGCAATATGGTAGAGAAGTCATCCACAATGACAGAACCAATGAGTATTCTTTCACTATTAACCAATGTAAGCATATTCTGGTCCCTTTAGATCAAAAATACATCAGAGTATTACAAGTAAGAGCTAAGCAAAGTACTCTAGATAAAACTAGTTATTTTGCTATCCAAGAATTTTTAAACTTTGATTCCAAGATATGATGCATTTGTCTATGCCAAAAGAGTTTATTTCAGATTTTAAGGAGCAAAAGTTCAAAACCATGGTGAACAAGGAGCAAAACGTGATAAGCAATGAGAAAATCATGCTGTTTCACAAGGAGAAACCACCATTACACGAGCTGACACCAACACTGGAGCTTGCTGAAGCCAAAAACATCTCATTTATTCAACTCTTGGAGCATTTAAAAGCCAAACATCAAGGTAAGTTTCTGAACTCTGAAAATTTTAACGAAACTAAGTTACCTTTGTTTGATGCAGATGCTATTGTTTTGAGGAAAAAACCTGTTCAAGAGGGAGAGTATGATGTGGACATCAGTACCAGACAAACCCCCTTAGGCGTTGGAGAGCATTCAGATGCTAACTCAAAGTTAAGCAAGCTTGTGAATAAGGAGCAAAGGAGACATGTAGCTGTTTTCAAAGAAGATGAGGGCTTAACACTAATACACTGTCGTTATAAACACCAAGGAGAGCCGTATGACCGAGCCAAGCATGTACTAGTCCAGTTTAATCCACAGGAAAACCAAGATAAACCAATAAAACCGTTTATTCACAAAAATGGAGCAACAAGTGTATATTTGGAGCCATCTATGACAATATGTCAAGCAATGACATATTATTCAACCAACCTCACGTCCCAAGGAGCTACTGAGAAGACTAAACTACCTTTGGTTCAATTTAAGTTAACATTTACCTAAGAAGAACCACCACATCTACTCAAACCACCAAATCAAGCAAGTGGAGCATTATTAGAGCTATACAACGAAATTGAGAATATATGTCATACCAAGACATTATATTCACCTTCCCTCACGACCACAGGAGCTTACAAGAGTCATCACACATCAGATAAAGTCAGCATTCATTCCCTTTCATCAGAAGTCAAAGAAGATTAGAGAAGCTTTCCTTATGTAGAGATCATCACTTATATCAAACCAGAAATGAAGACCGAAGACCATCATCGCTATCTATCTATAAGTCCTTGTGAGGAAGAGCCCTTGGAATTATAGAGTCTAAAACCGTGCTTGTGGAATCAAGTACAACCTTGCTACATCATCATCTTCAACCTCCCATCAAAACGTCTTGAAAGATTTGATTCAAGTGCTCTAAGAATTTAGTGGAATCTAATTCTTATATCAGTTTCATTTACTGGATGTGTATTGTTATCAATGGTTACATGATACACTTCTTCTTCTTCTTACGTCTCATAAACTTGTGTTTTGGCAAGTCAACACTATCAGTTTTTGAGCAATAAAATCTGTCTCATCATTTTTGGGCTGCAGAATGTTAAAACTGTCATTGAAGATCATGTAATACGAAACAGCACACCATCACATCCCAAAAATCTAACGGCTTTCAGGTGAAAGCTTTTGTTAATTTGCATCCCTCAAAATTTGGAACCATCACATTATTTGATACCTAAATTTGATACATATTTTCATGATTATAAAGATAATGTTTACTTACCAATTGACGCTCATTCCACCATACGTCAAATATATATATATATATATATTATAGATTTATCAGGATCTGCCGAAATACCAGTGAAACTCATAAGAGCTTTCCATCTCTTGCAAATTTTTTTTTGAATTCATCAAGCTCGTATTTGAACCATAAGTTATATTCATGTTGAACGTATAATTGAACTTCTCAACCATATACTCTCTTCCAAAAAGAGTAGGATTCTTAATAGTGTGATTATTCATCGCGATTATACATGTAGGGGATGAGTACAATTGTTATTGTGCGTGACATGGAGAATGCAGTCACTTTTTTCAATAAAGTTTCCAAAGCGGAAAGTGACCATGCAACATTGATTGTTGTTATTTGTGCCATTGCCTATGGTCAGTATCCAAGATCACAAGAACTCCTTGAACTGTGTTGTTGGATGGCGAACATGCATGAATTACATGCAAGGATTTGGTGAAGAGGTTGCCGTTACTATCATGGTACACAGAGAGGTGGTGTAGGTTTGTTGCCAAATGATTTTGGTGCTAAAGATTTTCCTAAATGCAGTTTCAACCAGTTTTGGGCTGTGAGAAGTTCTATCTTTTTGTTCACTACCAACTGTTTCAATCTGAAATATGATGGTATCTCTCCATATATTTCATTATGGCTTCATGTCTGTATCTCTATGTATTTCACTATAAGACTTAAGCGAATTAAGATCTTTTGTTTTTCCAATGTAATGAATGGGTCTTAAACTTATTTTAAACTTATTGATATCTCTGTTATTTGAATCTTTTTCTGGTATTTTTATGATAGTTAGGATTCGAGTCAGTGAATTTAGGCCTTACTACTTTGTTTCCACTCATGTAGGTCTAGGTTGCATTAGTCTAGGATTTTGCATGGTCTTGCATGTTTGGAGCTGTTTTCAGGTACATAAGCTATCATGGAGGTTGAACGAAGGAAATGGAGACATCCGGGGGCAAGGAAGGACAATAAGGAAGGAGATAGACGATGTCTCCCAACACATCGGGGAGTATCTATGACCATGAGACGTGATGGATTGCTGCTCGTACCACGGCTAAGCCTGACGGAAAGAAGCCGACGCACAAGCACCAGAGTAGACGATGTCTTGCAACACAACAAGGAATAACCATGGCGACAGCCCAAAAATTGAGTCCACAACCCGTTCTCAGACATTAGAACATCCATCACGGCCTTTCTCAGTGGCATCAGTCAAGGATCCACTACGAGCCGCGAAACTTCCTATTTTGAGCAAGTGATCCCAAAATCAAGCTAGGACGACCCCTCCTTATCTCTTCCCCTATAAAGACGGCTGTCCACTCGTTTTGTCCCCCATATCTCGAACACAAGGTTTTATTTTGTTTTGTCTACTTTTTACCAAACTTTTTCTCTCTTGTTTTGAACTCGTCATTGTTGCGATTTGAAACCTTGATATTTTCTGTTTAATCTAAGTTGTAGCAGTTCTTGTTTATTGATTTAGTTTTATATTTCTTGTTTTCTCCTCACGACTTAGCCGAGAATGAGTTCTTTCACCCTCATGGGTTTTAAGACTCTTCTCATGGTGCGTGAGTAGTTACCTTAGGAGATTTAGTGGGGTTCAAACGGAAAAGGGGATTTTCGGTTCATGTTTTTGCTAGTCATGCACTAAATTCTTGATTTCTCTTTGCTGGTCATTTTTAATACTTAGCTTAGTCTGATCATCTAGGTTAATAGCTCCTAGGTGGCTTGACACAAACGCCATGTGCTAGCTTAGCCTGAACAACCTTCAAGGGTAAGAGATTTCCTATCCTAAGGAATTAGTTGTGTAGGAGGTCTCATGGTTACGGAGATGATGTTTCATTCTTGCTTGGTTCACTGTACCGCATTGCGAAAGCTCGTCTATGGTGGTGAATCTTGCAAAGGATCTAGACCCTAACACCATAGGCTAGGTAACTTGTAAAGATCTCCTTACCTAAAAAGAACCATCAAGACCAAGTCTTAATGTGACCATATGAACCTGCAAGCTTATTAAATATCCAAAACCCCCTAATCCGTCTGACCCACCCTAACCTCCCACTAGCTTATATCTTATATCTTGCTTTTACTTATTGCACCTTTTATTCAGTGATTATTACTATTTCTCTTTTATTACATCTTTTATTTATGCTTAGTCTACTTAATGAACATGACTTGAATGACACAAGTCAGAAAATCACCTTATCTGGCGTTTAAAAACCCAAAACATAAACTACCGTTTTGAACTTGACTTAATTACCAAGTGGCTGGTGTCGATCGACACCCTGCTCCAGAATGCTGTCCGACTTGGTCTTTTCAGCATCAGTTTCAACATACCTCCAAAATCCACAATTATACTCTAAACGTACCTAGACCTGCAAAGACTCGAAATGACTCGAAAAATACCGAAAAGACTCTATAAACAAGACTTATATCATGGTCAAAAACCCATAAAAACCATGATATATCAACTCTCCCAGACTTAGTTTTTGCTTGCCCTCATGCTAACATAAAACTAAATATAGAGTCGAGATTTGAAAACGTGGGAACTCACTCTCTCATAGATCATTGTTTCAACTGTTCATCTTGTAATCCACACACTGCATTTCTTAAACCAAATCAAACCACCATGTACTTCTCCTTAGACATTCACAACATCCCAAATTCAACTCATAAATTCACTACATTGTCCAATAACTGTCATTGCTAAACTTCATTAACAGTCTAAATATTCAAGAACCTTCAAGATTCATTCCCATACTATACCCAAACAAATTTTCACTGCAATCTATCAACCTTTGGTAGTCTTTCTCTCCCCCAGACTTATTCTTTTCTAATGCTTCATTAGATTATTCAGGTGTAGGTAAATAATGGTATCACGGGATAATCCAAACCTTACTTCCACCTGTGATCATCTCTTTAAAATAAAATACTGGGATCATTGGAAATTTTCCTACCTTTCACCTAAGGAGAATCATATCAAATTTTCGAAATTATCACATTTTATTTCTCCCTTTTTTTAAGTTATACAAGGGAGAGGAGTACCATTACTTTTCAAACATTGCAGGCAATTTATCAGGTATGAATGAGGAATCAAGCATTATGAATATCAGACTTACAAACTTAGTCTTTTTGAAGCTCAAGTTAAGTGGACTTGCTGGAACTATGGATGTTTCTAGTTAACTGGTCAGCCTAAGGATTTTTCATTAGTCAGAAACTGGTATTAATCATGCAGCAATGGTCACTCAGATGAAACAGTTAACACAAACAATCAAGAGAAAGGTCCTAGTTCCCAATTAATTTTGACTCAATAAAACAGGTTTTGACTGAACTTTAAGATTCAAAAAACCAAACATAATGTCCACATTGTCAACAACGACCTCCCCCAGACTTAAACAACATTGTCCCCAGTGTTTTCAAGCATGGAGTTGGCAACGATTTGTACATGAATGAGGAGATGGTCCCTTTGATTGCACGTGGTGTCGATCGACACGCTATGGTTGGTGTCGATCGACACCCAGTTCGAAGACAGAGTGTGATCGACCCAAACATGTATAGTGTTGCATGTTATATTGTTAGCTGAAGTACTCCCGAGTAAAGACTGTTAGGAACACTCAAGCACACAATTAAAAGAACCAATACAAATGCATAATCTCATCAGTTCAAACAAGTTTCAAAGCATAACCAAAGCTGACAAACTGACTCAAAGCAAAAACATGGTAAACTGACTCAAAGAAAATGAAAAAGAACAAAGGAAAAGGGAAAAGTAACCGGATTAGATGGAGGAACTAGTCCTCATCCTCATCGCAAGGAAGTGTAGAAGGTCGAACGCAGCTACAGTTCGACAGCACAGAGATGGCGTTCCAGAGGCTCTGAATACTCTGAACCATGAATTGCTGAAAAGCGGCCTGCTCCATCGGGATGTCAGGAACGTCAGGGAGCATGTGTCGCCCAATCGGCTCAGGCAGTGCAGGAGCTCGGGATGCTCTCGATCGATGAGATGGACCTCCCGCAAGGTCCTCAACAGGTGCGTCCTCTGCAGAAGAAGCAGCAGCTCGTGAATATCCTCCTCTGCGCCTAGTAGCTGGCGCCGATCGAAGCAATGTAGTATCTGGCTGAAAGCTGAGGAGGTCTGCCTGAAGTGTAGTGAGAGCTGGCTGAGGTAGCGGAATCAGACATCGCTCGCCAATGGGGTTAACAAAAATCCATAGCATCTCATTTCCCTTGATCCAATGGGTCCTCCGCAAGTAATTCATATCAAGGAGATGGCGCTCGGTGACAATCCTGCAGGTGGAAGTGTCAATCGCCAAGTAGCAGAACAGAAGAGTCAGAAGACTGCCAACAGTCTCGGGCTTGCCGCTGGCTCCTGTGAACGACTTGGTCTTTAAAGTGGCTAAGTGGTGAGCAAAAATCGCACCCATGTTGACATCGCTGTCAACCTCATACTCCTCTATAAGGATGTCCTCAATGCCATAGTACAGTAGAGTCAGCTCAGAAACCCTCATCTTTCCCGGCTCAGACTTACAAAGAAGTGTAGTGGAGATGAGACGGGGAACTATGTGCAGCAAGCGATGGCACACATCAGTCTGAGTGGGGGTCTTAGAATCGTACCTCCCATTCCCGAAATGGGACCAGAAGCTCTGCAGGTTGGGAAACTGCGTTTGAAGAGTGACGCTACTGCACTCTGTGTCAAACCCGTAGATCTGACAAAATGCAAGAAGTGGGATCCTGTATCTGATACCTCGGATGAGGAATGTGATAGCTCCCTTATCTGCCCTCTTGACAATCACATTGTCATAGTAAACTCTCACTGTAACGATGAACTGGCGCACTAAGTCCGGATATAAATCATACTGCTTGGTAGCAATGGTGCCCAAGCCATCTTCTTCAGTAATCTCAGCGCCTCCTCCTTAAGCTTGAGCCTGTGCAGTGTATCAGCATCTGCAAACCGTGTAGGTGCAATATCCATCTTGAGCCAGGCATTGTAGAACAGAGTATCATAGTCATCCCACTGCCCTCTGATCTCCCTGAAAACGCAGTCGCATTTGACCACTTCATTCGCTGGCAGATCTGCCTATTCTCTCTCCACGGGAATCTTTAATCCCTCTCTCTTAGGCCATGGTGGTAGAGAGGGGATGACTGGCGCAGGATTAGAGGACTCGCCAGCCTCATTGCATGTTCTCTTGCTGGTCCGCGGAGCAAGATCAGGCCAAAAATCAAAAATTCAAAAATTTAAAATTTGGCCTATATCATCAATGTCGAGCATCACCAGAAACTTAATGACCACTAATCACAAACAGTTCCAGTTTAAAACTCCAAATTCGAACCTAGTTTTGCAAAATAAATCATCAATTCGAAAATTTCAATATTTTGCAAAATCAAGCTGTAAAACCTAAGGGGCAAGGCCGAATTACTCTTAATCAACCTAGAGAAGCATGATTCAAGTCACAAATCAAGCTAAAACAGGGTGAATCGAAGCTTTCAAACCTTGGTGTCGAACTGAAAAGATGGGATTTCGAGTGTCATACCTTGTAGATCGGATGAATGAGTTATATATTCAGAATCAGAACAGAATTTCGCCCAAGTTAGGCTTTTGCATCACTCAAATCCGTCAAGAAACAAGAAAGTTTTTGGAAATTTTTTTGTGTTCTTCGCGATGGGGAGAGAAAGTGATGAAGAAGATGAAGTTTCAGGTTTTAAAGAAAACTTACCCAATTAATGAGGGTGCCGATCGACACCAGCCCGTGTGTATAAAACTAAGTATGTACACTTACCAGTGGGTTGCCTCCCACTAAGCGCTCGTTTAACGTTATTAGCTTGACTGTCCTCAAGATCAGGCAGTGGGTGCATCCGCCAAAGGCATAATCTGTCCTTCGGGAATCTCGGCTTTCGCCCAGTAGTGCTTCACCCTTTGTCCATTGACAACAAACTCCATGCCTTCTGGAGTTGATAGAACAACTGCACCACATGGTCTCACCTCCTCAATGGTGAAGGGACCAGACAAACGAGAACGCAATTTTCCAGGAAACAATTGTAAACGTGAGTTATACAGTAGTACCTGGTCATTTGGTTCAAAGTGTCTGGCAAGGATCTTCTTGTCATCATATGCCTTAGTCCTCTCCTTGTACAGCTTGGAATTCTCATAGGCATGATGTCTGATCTCATCCATCTCATTCAACTGCATCTGGCGCCTCTCTGCTGCAGGTTTCCAGTCAAAGTTCATCTTCTTGACAGTCCAGTTTGCCTTGTATTCCAACTCCACTGGAAGATGACATGCTTTCCCATAAAGCAGGTGGAATGGTGTGGCGCCAAGTGGTGTTTTGAATGCTGTCCTATAGACAAAAAAGTGCATCATCTAGCTTGGCTGACCAATCTTTCCTTGTCTTTCCCACTGTCTTCTCCAGAATTTCTTTGATCTGCCTGTTGGAAACCTCAACCTGAGCACTTGTCTGAGGGTGGTAAGGTGTAGCAACTTTGTTATGAACTCCATACTTCTGCAGCAGCTTCTCAAACAATCTATTGATGAAGTGTTTTCCACCATCACTGATCAAAATCCATGGTACTCCAGATCGGGGGAAAATGATGGTCTTAAACAGCTTAAGGACCGCTGCAGAATCATTGTTTGGACTGGCAATTGCTTCCACCCACTTGGACACATAGTCCACAACAAACAGGATGTATTTGTTCCCATAAGATGAAGGAAAGGGTCCCATGAAATCGATGCCCCAGCAGTTAAAAACTTCAACCTCAAGTATGAAAGTTTGTGGCATCTCATAACTTTTACTGATCTTCCCTCTTGTTTGACAGATATCACAATGAGATATGAATGTCTGAGCATCTTTGAACATTGTAGGCCACCAGAAG
Source organism: Thlaspi arvense (assembly GCA_911865555.2). NCBI lineage: Eukaryota > Viridiplantae > Streptophyta > Magnoliopsida > Brassicales > Brassicaceae > Thlaspi > Thlaspi arvense. The sequence goes on from OU466862.2 coordinate 30,374,502, forward strand.
CCTACTTGTAGAACCTTAGACATTGTCTTGAAGGTAGCAAAGTGCCCAGCATACTCAGAACCATGACAGTGGAACAGCACGTCCTGAACTTCAGTTTCTGCAAGACATCTTCTGTAGATTCCATCTGAACAGTGCTTGTACAAGTAAGGCTCATCCCAGTAATATCTGCTAAGCTCCCTCTTGAATTTCTTCTTCTCATACCCTTTTGAGGGTGTCAGGGACCTCATTTGCAGCTAGGTAGTTCGCAATGTCAGCATACCAAGGCCTAGAAGAAGTTGCAACCGCGCAGATAGGTTGAGAGAAAATATCATGCAGGATCTATTGAAGGAGAAGTGCAGTTCCCGACTGGTGTCGATCGACACCATAGGGGGTGTGTCGATCGACACTAAGTCTGTGTCGACTGGGTGACGAGCCTGGTGTCGATCCTGCTCGATATTGGCTCGCTTCAAGGGTGGTGTCGATCGACACCAGAGGTGGTGTGTCGATCAACACTGCTTCTGTAGCCCAAAAAAGTTGCAGTTCTTCAACATCTGGTTCCTGCAGTCTTGCTTCTAGGAAGTAGATGTTCTCCTCTGGAAAGAAATCATCAATAGATATGTTGTCTTCAATCCTGATCCTTGAAAGATGATCAGCTACTCCATTCTCAATCCCTTTCTTATCTCTCATCTCAATATCAAACTCTTGAAGCAACAAAATCCATCTCAACAGTCTTGTTTGGCATCTTTCTTCTACATCAGGAACTTGAGAGCAAAATGATCAGTATGCACAATCACCTTAGCTCCAACCAGGTACTATCTAAATTCCTCAAATGCAAACACCACAGCCAGCAGTTCCTTCTCTGAGGTTGCATAATTCTTCTGTGCTTCATCAAGAGTTCTTCTTGCATATTAGATGGCATGAAGCTTCTTCTCTTCTCTCTGACCCAAGACAGCGCCCACTGCTAAGTCCGAGGCATCACACATCACCTCAAATGGTAGATCCTGATATCTCTTGTATTTACATCATTTGGGCTTGCATTTAGTGCATGTTTGGTTCTCTTTTGCATGTTTTCCTTATCCTTTGTCCCATTGTCTTCTCCTTTTAGAATTAGGTTGCATTTAGGGTATAGTTTGCATTTTTCTTGCATTTTGGATGTTTTTAGGTGCTTTTGGAGCTAAAAGGAGCTTGGAGGAGCTATGGGTCTGATTCAGGATGCTAGCTGGATCAAAGGGAGCAAGATAGATCAAAGCAGACAATCTCTGCAAAGGTTTTCGGTCAAAGCACGGTGAACATCGGTCAAGGGGTGAACGATACCAGATTTTCGATCACCAGCATCGGTCAGGAGTGACCAACATAAACACAACGGATGAATTTCGGTCACCAGCATCGATCACCTTCCTGACCGATAAGATTCATATCGACTGAAGATCAGCTCAGATGAGGTGTTTGCATTCCGATTTGGCTTCAGCGTCCTTCATCAACTTTGTACCACGTGAGTTAGCTTTCAGGAGGACTTGGTTTCAGGTCATTCTGATATGCCGTTCAACAGATTCACAATTTTCGTGAAACCGCTCAACCTGCATCGGTCAAGGGTGACCGACACAAACACAACGAGTTGATTTCGGTCACCAGTATCGATCACTCCAGACCGATGGGATCCATATCAGTCACTGATGACTGTTGTAACTGACTGATACGCTGCCAGACTGAAGACCCTTTATTTACAATTTTGCCATTTTTGCTTAGACTCCTATAAATACTTGAAATCCCTAATTTCTGGGAAGACATCTCTTTATCCAGCAGCCTCTTCTTCTTTGTTTTAGGTTTTTGATTTTGTAACTTGAATCTTTGTTTATTTCAATAAAAGTTTGCATTTCCCTTAATCTTTTGTCTTCTTAATCATGATTAACTATCTTTTCTTCATAGATTTGATGGTTTTCACCATGGTTAGTGAGTAGTTTGCTTTAGGTTTGAGATTAGGGCAGATGGGGTGATTTTAGTGATTGTTTTGGTTGATTAGGGCTTAGATCTTCTCATTCCCTTTCTTATATGATTGTGCTTAATGCCTAGTAACTCTTTGTTGGAGAAGTTGATTTTAGGTTTTCACATGCACACCAAGTGTTTGATGAAATTCCTGAATGAAGTTTAATGCTTGAAAATGGTGTTTAGATAATCATGAGTCTTTGCATCTATAATTTCTTGCTTGAATGTGCTTATTGCCTAGTACCATATTGATGAGAAATTGCCTTTAGACATTGATTATGCATGAGAATGTGAGTTGATGTTTGATATATCATATAAGAGATTAGTAAACCTAGCATAAGAGATTAGATGTCTAGCATGCTAATTGGTTTTATGGAACTTGATTTTAATGCTTGATGATTATGTGTTTGAGTAAAGAGATTTATCTTGAATATGTGATTAGAAAAGGGATGAATGCCAAGAGATTGTATTAGTCTTTATTAGTGTTCCTTACCTAAGGTTGTGTGTTTAGAATTGCTTGTTTTGATCACCCTAGACATGAACATGAATCACCCTATCACCAGTGCCTTGATCTTGAACCATATTTTAATCTTGAAATTTAGTTTTACTTTGTTTTACTTCAGGTTTTACTCTGTTTTTGCTCTGTTTTTCTTTGCCATTACTGCTCTTTGCTTGCTTTCTTTTGCTTTCTTTTGCTTCTTTGCTTGATCATTTAGGTTGTTAGACATCTAATACCATCTTTATCTGCTTGAATTAAGATCTCTATTGCATTCTTACTGTTTCATTCTCCCCTTTTGGATTGATAAAACCCTATGCTATACTACAACTGATTAGTACAAGCTCGGGTAATTGAATCAAGTCCCAAAAAGTCTTGTATCAATTTGGCGCCGTTGCCATTAGGGGAATGCTTTATTCAGTAGGATTTGTAGAGATCTTGAGATAAAGCTTTGTTATTTTCGATTTTGTTTATTGATTTCTCTTTTGGTCTAGAATTTCTTTTGTAGGTACCAAAACACTTGTTCTTAAGTGTCTACAACTACAACTGAGGTTCAAGGTCAGGAATTTGGGGTTTGCTAAGTCAGAATTCAGCTGTTGAAGCATGGATGCACATCATTATGCTGTTGGTTTTGTTTTGCAAGGTGCACAAGGTGCACAAGGTCTTTAAGGAATTCAAGGCCTGCAAGGTGAACAAGGTCAAGCTGGTTTACAAGGAGCTTTGGTTCAAAGACCATTGAGACCTATAGGTGCTGCAGATATACCATCAAACTATGCTTCAAGGCAAGGTATTCTTCCACATATGGAGACTAACTACTATGAGATAAGGAGCAGCATGATTGCTTTGGTTCAAGAGAAGAAGTTCTTTGGCTTGCCTAATTAAGACGCTCTTGTGCACTTGGATCACTTTGAGAGGATATGTTCTTTGACAAAGCTAAGTGGAGTCTCAGATGATGGTTTGGAGCTCAAGTTATTCCCATTTTCCCTTGGTGATAGAGCTAGATTACAGGAGAAATCTATAGCACAAGCCAGCATCACCACTTGGGAACAATGTAAATGTGCTTTCTTAACCAAGTTCTTCTCTCCCTCAAGAACTGCACATTTCAGGAATGAGTTCACAAACTTCAAGCAGTGGTCTAATGAAAGCTTTGGAGACACTTGGGAAAGATGTAGAGGCTTCACTCATCAATGCCCTCACCATGGTTTAACCAAGGAACTGCTACTATCCACACTCTATAGAGGTGTTGTAGCATCCGTATCCGAGAGAATACAGAATGATTGAGCTCGACAGGGCATTGTCCGAGGAATAATCGAGCTAAGGGTCGGATATTGGCTGGGAAATGGAGGTTCGGACTATGGTCGGGTGATGACCGAGGGAATAGTCGGATGGTGGGCTGGATAGCCGAGCCGGACGGACCATATCCGAGGGAAACAGGGTCCAGTCCGTGGGAAATGGGATTTATCCCGGTGCAGTGGGATTTATCCAAGACTCTGGGAGGTTAGTCCGAGTGTCAGTGGACTGTCTCCGAGGGAGAGAGGGAAACCTCCGAGAGAAATAGAGGATTAGCCGAGGTGGGACAAGTTGTCTGAGAGAAATAGGAACATTCGGGTGAAAAATGGAAAACACCTCGGATAAGGGCGGTTTATCTGAGAGGGAAGGGATTTGGGCCGTGGGCTAAGTGTTTGGTCGGCTATTTTGGGATTTATCGAGGGAATGGTCAAGCCGGTACAGGGAATAGCCAAGAGAATTCAATCGAACCGGGATAAAACCTACTGGAACCAGGAAAACGTCGGATAAGTCCGGGTTATCTAGGGTTTTGCGAGTTTATAAGGGATTTTGAGACTTTTCTCGGGAGAGTTGTGTTTATTCGAGAGCAATAAAGCAAAGAAAGAGAATAGTCGAGAGAAAACCCTAAGAGAAACAGTTTATCCCGAGGACATCCGAGAGAGATCAGGTGATCGCCGAGCAGATCCGACCATCGCCGAGATAAATTGGTAAGCGATCGGATATTTCCCAAAGTGTTGAGTTTTCATCGGATAACCTCGAGCTAATAGCCTTGTTTTGTAGGGTTTTCGAGGGTAAACAGAGTTTGGTTCGAAGAAAGGTGAACGGATCGAGAGATAGTCGGGGGGGAGGGACGGATCGGATCATACGGACAGCCGACAGATTCTTAAGGAGATCAGATATCTTCGTTTTGGTGCGGTTTTCATCGGGATTTCTTCTGACCATTCTGTTTCCAGCCTTGTTTAAGGTGAGTGTGTGACTGTGGTTGGTGTCTAGGACCGTAGGATTGCTAGGGTTGAATGTTTGCATGTTGGTTGTGTGATTTTCATGTTATGTATTTAGAACTGATAAGCAATTCTCATGTTATGATATATTAAGGTGGTTACCGTAGCATATATGATGTCTAGCTAACCTCAGGGTAATCCGTATCATGTACTAGCTTAGGGGATGTGGGATTCTCGCTGAAGTAGACATTGGTGTTAAAAAAGGGATTGAACTTGGTCGGTTATATTAGATGATCATGGCCGTTTGATATTGTTATGTCTATTGCGAATTGATTGTGTTGAATGTTGAATCCGAAAGTATGATTGCGTTTTTGGTACTGACCAGGTGTTACGGGATGACCGTACTCACTAAGTACTTATGAAATACGCATGCCTCTCTTCTTGAGTGTGTGGGTACTAAGCAGTAAAGGGGCGAGACCAGGCGGCAGTGATGGATATGGATGGATCGGGATTGGGTTTTATTTATGTTTAAGACGTCGTGCTTTGTCTTATGGCTTTGGTGTTTGATCGTTAGGTTGCTAGATGATCAGTTGTAATCGCTAGCGAACCTTGTGCTTTGGTATTTGATAACCCCGAATCCTGTTTAAGTGTTTTATGAAAGTTAAATGAATAAGATGAGTTGTTTTACATTCCGCTGTGTATTGATAAGAAAGAATAAGAATAAAGGAAAAAGTTTAAAAATATGGCTAAGTATAGAAACAGACTTAGAGGATGTAGTGGGACACAGCCACGGTACGGTTTACCGGGTTGGGTTACCACAAGTTGGTATCAGAGCGTTTTAACGCTTCTAGGACTGAAATTGGTGACTGCTGTTGTTTGCTTATTTGGGGTTTATGGGGGTCCGATCCATTCTTCACTACCAAAGTCTCGCAGTAAGTTGTTGTTTGGTGTTGTGAAACACGTTTTGAGTTAGCTTCGGCTAACTGGCATTATTGTACTTGCAGATGGTTGATACCAAAAGAACCGTGAGAAACAATGGGGACAACCAGGCTGCGGGGTCTGTGAACTCAGTCAACAGTGATGTTGCTGAGAGGACAAGGGAAGCCGAGAGACAGGCAGCTGCGGTTGCAAATGATACGGCTAGAGTGGCAGCCGTGGAAGCAACAAGGAATGCTGCGGATGCTGAGAACATGGCTAGGAATGCTGCGGGTGCAGCTGGGGTTGCTGCGAATGTAGCACCAGTGGGGTTAGAGGCTGTGCTTGGGAGGTTAGCACAGGTACTAGCTAGGCTACCTGCGGTGGCTCCTGCTCCAGCGGTTGCAGCAGCACCACATGTAGTACCACCGATGGGGGTTCACGCGGATGTGATTGGGGAGGAAGCGGACCAAGGGGAGAGGGTTCCGAGTTACTTCCAGGTTTTGGATCACATGATGCGGTTAAGAACCAAGTTCTTTGCTGGAGGTTCTACACCGATTGAGGCAGATGAGTGGAGGATGAGACTGGAACGGAATTTTGAGTCTATCCGATGTCCAGAGGGTTATAAGAGAGATATAGCCGTGCACTACTTGGAGGGTGATGCACACACGTGGTGGAAAGGAATCGTTGGAAGGCTGGTGAATGCGAATTGTTCATATGAGACGTTTTCAGCGATGTTCCGGAGTAAGTACTTCCCACAAGAAGCTTACAACGAGTTGGAGAAGGCGTTCTTGTACCTTAGTGAGGGGACGCTCACAGTGAGGCAGTATGAGACTCAGTTTAACCAGCTGAGGAAGTATGTGTCTCATGAGTTTGACACGGAGGAGAAGCTGATTCGCAGGTTTATGAGTGGACTGCGAATTGAGCTTAGGAACGGGTGTGTTGTTCGTGACTTCAGGACAGTTGCTGAGCTTGTTGAGAAGGCGGCATTGTTAGAGTCAGGACAGGTGGAAGCTGCGTTGACGTCAGCTGGGGCTAGTACAGCCGTGACCAAGGCGGGTCAGTCTAGTGGTCAGAACCGGAAGTTTGGGAAGGGAGTACCGAACAAAGGATCTGAGGGACGCAGCGTGTGCAGCAAGTGTGGCAAAGCTCACATTGGCGAGTGTAGGCGCGGTGGTAGTGGATGCCACAGGTGTGGGAGTTTAGAGCATCGGGTACGAAACTGTCCGGAGGAGGATCAGCGAGTGGTCCGTGTGTACGACAGTGATGGTGCGGTTCGGGTTTGCTACAGTTGTAGAGAACCAGGGCATTTCAAGCGTGAGTGTCCTAAGGCAGGAGTGGTGGAGCAAGCTGATGTTACTGCATATTACATACATTTTGCATACTCATTAGTTAGCTTTTCATGCATTTGTATCACGTTTTAGGTTAGATTGGATCACTTAGAGTCCTAGAGCATTCTTGCACCAGCATACGCATGTTCCTTGCATTTTGCATCACATTTAGGTTGTTACTGGCTGCTTTGGAGTCATGGAGGTTCGTAGACGTGCTGAAGCTGTTGTAGCAGTTCGTGGAAGCTCGGATATTTGCTAAGGATCAGAGATCGAGGAGCAGATCGAGCATGGCAGGTCGATATAGGATGTGATCGACCAAAAGTTCGAGAAGACCAGGCGATCCAAGGAGAATGATCGAGACGAGGATCGAGTGAAGCAGTCGGTCAAACGGTACGGACGTAAATGAAGCCATGCAGATCGAGAGCCAGATCGAGTACACCACTCGATCCAACCGAAGATCGATACCGAGATCGGATGCAACGCTCGATCCGCCGAAGATGATCGAGACCCAGATCGAGCTGAACACACGATGTTCGGAGATGATCGAGAGAACCGCTCGATCCCAGAGTCGATCTCTGTCATTTCAACCACTTTTGGCCGCTAGCGAGGGGGGACCATCAGCTTGTTTTGGCCATTTTGGGAAGGCGGCGGCGTCCTTTTCCCACACACTTTTTCATCCTTATCTTTTTTATGTTTTTCTCTCTGGGTTTTAAAGAAGAACACCATTGTCAAACTTTGAGTTTTCTTTAGCTTGTAATCGAATCGTTTTCAGCTTAATCTAGTTTTCTTTTCATGTTCATCGTTTCCTTTCCCATGCTTTGCTTGATTTACCTTATGTGTAGTGAGTAGTTTATTTGGGTTCGGGGTTGAGAGGATTAAGGGGTCTAAAGGGTTTCGATCTTGGGGTTTTCTAAGTGTTTTAATGGCTATCTCTTCTAGGGTGTTGAGCTCTCAAAGCTTGAAGACTCTCACTCCAAGAGCTTCATGATCCGAGAGGTTCCTTACCTTGACAGGATCCAGGGACCTCTGAAGATCACACCCTAGAGACTAGTTACCCCTTCCCAAAAGCCATTGAAGTTTGGGGGACTAGTTAAGCCACTCGTTTGAAATCCGTTTTCCTTGCCCTTCGACCTCTTTTTCCACCAAAAGCATTGGGTTTGGAGGAGAGGATGAAGGAGTGATCTATACCGAAAGCCACAGATAGATCTTGCTTAGTTTTCAAGGCTTAGAGATCCTCACAAAGTGAGTCGATTTAAAGTTTTCAACCCAAGGTCGAACCTTTGAAACCTCTGACCATGAATCTCAACCCTAAGCCCTCTCTTTTAGCATCTTTACATCTTCTCTTGTCATTCGCTTGATCTTTGATAGCATCCTGGTCGATAGTTTTACTGTTCTTGCATTTTTAGACGAGATCGATTGTTACTGCTCGATCTAGTGGTCGATCTCATGATCGATCCCCTAGTCAAATTTTAGTAATTCGAAGCTTTGTCCTTTAATTATTCTGTTTGTTCCTCATGGTAGTTTGATCATTCCTAGTAATATTAAAATAGTTTGCATTCCATTTAGTTGCTGCATCTAGTTTTTAGAGATTTTCTCAAAACCTATCTTGTTTCGCTTAGATTTGCATAGTCCTTGCATTCCCTTTGCATTTTCTATCATCCTAGGTATGGATTGACTCTCTCTTGCATGCTGTACTACAAGCTGTCTTGCATTTGAGTTTGATAACCTCATTGCATACTAACCCTTGCAAAATAAGTGTTTATCACAAGCTGTGGCTCAAGGGAAGAGAGCAGGGGAGGCGCTTGCATTACAAGCCAAGAGACAGGCCATTATGCCAAGGGTGTACACGACGAGTGCAGCAGCAGCCGATGAACCGAGCACTTCTCATCCGATTACTGGTATGTGTGGTACATAGTGTTTCTTAAATTGCTTTTGCGTGATGTGTTTTAGTATAGAGTCTTAGCATTCTAGGGAATGAATGTGTAGGGACCTTGCTAATAGGTGAGGTTGAGACCCATGTTCTGTTTGACTCGGGAGCGAGTCATTGTTTTGTTAATCCGGACATGATCGGAAAGGGACAGTTCCGGAAGGAATCCGGAGAGGACTTTGGGTTAGTACAAGCGGCTGGAGGCCAAGTGAGGGTTTCATTAGGAACGGTCAAGAATGTTCTAGTGATGTTTGGCGAAGTGAACATGCTAGCGGATCTAGTGATCTGTAGAGTTAAGTCCTATGATGTCAATTTGGGAATGGACTGGCTAGGCAAGCACAAAGCTCACTTGGATTGTCACCGTGGAAGGGTGCGGTTTGAGAGAGACGGAGAGGTCTTGGTTTATCAGGGAGTTAGACCAACCTTGGGAAGCTTGGTGGTTTCAGCTATTCAAGCAGAACGGCTGATAGAGAAGGGTTGTGAGGTGTATTTAGCGACGATCACTACCACAGAAGGAGGACCGGATGTAGACTTGGGCAGTATACCGGTGGTGCAAGAATTCGAGGATGTTTTTTAAGCGTTGGCTGGACTGCCACCAGCTCGTTCAGATCCGTTCACGATTGAACTTGAGCCGGGAACAGCTCCATTGTCCAAAGCACCATACCGGATGGCGCCGGCTGAGATGGCGGAACTGAAGAAGCAGCTAACGGAGTTGTTGGACAAAGGGTTCATTAGACCAAGTAGTTCACCGTGGGGAGCACCAGTGTTGTTCGTGAAGAAGAAGGATGGGAGCTTCAGGCTTTGCATTGATTACCGCGGATTGAACCGTGTGACCGTGAAGAACAAGTATCCACTTCCCAAGATAGACGAGTTGTTGGACCAACCCAGGGGAGCTACTTGGTTCTCTAAGATCGATCTGGGATCATGGTACCATCAAATACTCATAGAGGAGACAGACGTGCGTAAGACTGCCTTTAGGACAAGGTATGGTCATTACGAGTTTGTGGTCATGCCGTTTGGATTGACGAATGCGCCAGCTGCATTCATGAAGTTGATGAATGGCGTATTCAGAGAGTACCTAGATGAGTTTGTGATCATTTTCATAGATGATATTCTAGTATACTCTAAGGATGAGGAAGAGTATAAGAGTCACTTGCGGACTGTTCTGGAGAAGTTGAGAGAACAGAAGTTCTATGCCAATCTCAGTAAGTGTAGCTTTTAGCAACAGCATATAGGGTTCTTGGGTCATATTGTTTCGGAAAAGGGAGTGTATGTGGACCCAGACAAGATTCAGGCTATTGCGGATTAGCCTAGACCAGAGAATGCTACAGAGATAAGGAGTTTTCTCGGACAAGTTGGTTACTACAGGCGGTTTGTCAAAGGTTTTGCAAGCATGGCTCAGCCAATGACAAAGCTGACTGGTAAGGATGTGGAGTATGTCTGGACGGATGAGTGTGAAGAGTGCTTCTCAAAATTAAAGGAGTTACTCACTAGTGAACCAGTATTGGCGTTACCAGAACCGGGTGAGCCATACGTGGTATACACGGATGCATCCAGAAAAGGACTAGGTTGTGTTCTGATGCAGAATGGTAAGGTGATAGCTTATGCTTCGCGGCAGCTACGGAAGCATGAAGGAAATTACCATACGCATGATTTAGAGATGGCGGTTGTGGTATTTGCACTTAAGATATGGAGATCTTACTTGTATGGGGAGAAGGTGCAGATATACACGGACCACAAGAGTTTAAAGTACATCTTTACTCAACCAGATTTGAACTTGAGACAGCGTAGATGGAAATAGTTGGTAGCGGACTATGAATTGGAGATAGCATACCATCCAGGAAAGGCCAACTTGGTGGCAGATGCGTTGAGTAGGAGAAGGGCTAGCGTATCATCAGAGCAGAATGTTGGAAGCATTGTGAACATGCTAAGGATATTACAGCTGAATGCAATAACAGAAGGGGTTGAACAGTTGGGTCTGGAAGCTGCGGATAGAGCTGACTTGTTGACTAGGATTCAGATTGCTCAGGAGCATGATGAAAATCTGAAAAAGGTGTCACAGAATGATAAGACGAAATATCAGACTTCAAACAATGGGACCATTGTTGTAAACGGACGGGTCTGTGTTTCAGATGTGAAGGAGTTAAGGGATGAGATCCTGAAGGAGGCACATCAGTCAAAGTTTTCTGTTCATCCGGGAATGACCAAGATGTATCAGGATTTGAAATGGTGCTATCATTGGGTTGGGATGAAACGTGATGTGGCTAAGTGGGTAGCTGGATGTGAGACGTGCCAATTGGTTAAGGCAGAGCATCAGTTTCTGAGTGGTTTGTTGCAAACGTTGCCAATGCCGGAATGGAAATGGGATATGATCACCATAGACTTGGTACTGGGATTACCTAAGACTAAGAAGCTGCATGATGGGATATGGGTCATTGTAGATTGTTTGACCAAGTCTGCTCACTTTTTAGCAATGAAAAAGACTGATGGAGTACCAAAGTTGGTGGAAATGTACATTGATCAGATCGTAAGGTTACATGGAGTGCCAGTGAGTATCATCTCAGATCGTGATCCGAAGTTTACTTCGAGGTTCTGGAAAGAGTTCCAGGAAGCGTGTGGGACGCGGTTGCATATGAGTACAGCGTATCATCCTCAGACTGATGGGCAATCAGAACGGAAGATTAGGACATTGGAGGATATGTTGAGAGCGTGTGTACTGGACTGGGACGGTAGTTGGGATGACTACTTGCCGTTGGCTGAATTTGCATACAACAATAGTTACCAAAGGAGCATAGAGATGTCTCCGTATGAGGCGTTGTATGGCAGGCCGTGCAGAACACCATTGTGTTGGACACAAGTGGGGGAGCGTAGCGTAATGGGGCCAACAGTGGTCGAGGCTACTACAAAAAAGATCAGATTGTTAAAGGTTAAGCTGAAAGAGGCTATGGATAGGCAGAAAAGTTATGCGGATAAACGTCGCAGGGATTTGGAGTTCAGTGTAGGTGATATGGTTTATCTGAAGGCACTGACTTATAAGGGAACGAACAAGGCAGCTAAGAGTGCCAAGTTGAATCCGAGGTACATGGGGCCGTACCGGATACTGGAAAGCGTTGGCACAGTGGCTTACAAGCTGGACTTGCCATCAGAAACGAGAGCGTTCCACAATGTATTCCATGTGTCACAGCTGAGAAAGCACATTACCGAACAGGAGACAGTTATAGAGGAGCCGCCAGCAGACTTGCAAGAGGACCTTGCAGTAGTGGCTAGGCCGGTTCGGGTAATAGGTCGGAAAGAAAAGACTAAGCGTGGGAAGCTAGTCAGAATAGTTCAGGTCGTATGGGACTGCGACGGGCAGTAACAGGTTACTTGGGAGAATGAAGCCAGGATCAAATCTGAGTATCCCAAATGGTTTGACAAGTTGCAAACGGATGAGTCGGATTCGAGGACGAATCCAGAATGGGTGGGGGAGAGTTGTACCATCCGTATCCGAGAGAATTCGGAATGATCGAGCTGGACAGGGCATTGTCCGAGGAATAATCGAGCCAAGGGTCGGATATTGGCTGGGAAATAGAGGTTCGGACTATGGTCGGGTGATGACCGAGGGAATAGTCGGATGGTGGGCTGGATAGCCGAGCCGGACGGACCATATCCGAGGGAAATAAGGTCCAGTCCATGGGATATAGGATTTATCCCGGTGCAATGGGATTTATCCGAGAGTCTGGGAGGTTAGTCCGAGTGTCAGTGGACTGTCTCCGAGGGAGAAAAGGAAACCTCCGAGAGAAATAGAGGATTAGCTGAAGTGGGACAAGTTGTCCGAGAGAAATAGGAATATCCAGGTGAAAAATGGAAAACACCTCAGATAAGGGCGGTTTATCCGAAAGGGAAGGGATTTGGGCCGTGGGCCAAGTGTTTGGTCGGCTATTTTGTGATTTATCGAGGGAATGGTTAAGCCGGTACAGGGAATAGCCGAGAGAATCGAATCGGACCGGGATAAAACCTACTGGAACCAGGAAAACGTCGGATAAGTCTGGGTTATCTAGGGTTTTGCGAGTTTATTAAGGATTTTGAGACTTTTCTCGGGAGAGTTGTGTTTATTCGAGAGCAATAAAGCAAAGAAAGAGAATAGTCGAGAGAAAACCCTAAGAGAAACAGTTTATCCCGAGGACATCCGAGAGAGATCAGGTGATCGCCGAGCAGATCCGACCATCGCCGAGATAAATTGGTAAGCGATCGGATATTTCCCAAAGTGTTGAGTTTTCATCGGATAACCTCGAGCTAATAGCCTTGTTTTGTGGGGTTTTCGAGGGTAAACAGAGTTTGGTTCGAAGAAAGGTGAACGGATCGAGAGATAGCCGAGGGGAAAAGGATCGGATCGTACAGACAGCCGAGAGATTCTTAAGGAGATCGGAAATCTTCGTTTTGGTGCGGTTTTCATCGGGATTTCTTCTGACCAATCTGTTTCCAGCCTTGTTTAAAGTGAGTGCGTGACTGTGGTTGGTGTCTAGGACCGTAGGATTGCTAGGGTTGAATGTTTGCATGTTGATTGTGTGATTTTCATGTTATGTGTTTAGAACTGATAAGCAATTCTCATGTTATGATATATGATGGTGTTTACCGTGGCATAGATGATGTCTAGCTAACCTCAGGGTAATCCGGATCATGTACTAGCTTAGGGGATGTGGGATTCTCGTTGAAGTAGACATGGGTCTTAAAAAAGGGATTGAACTTAGTTGGTTATATTAGATGATCATGGCCGTTTGATATTGTTATGTCTATTGCGAATTGATTGTGTTGAATGTTGAATCCGAAAGTATGATTGTGTGCTTGGTACTGACCAGGTTTTACGGGATGACCGTACTCACTAAGTATTTATGAAATATTTATGCCTCTCTTCTTGAGTGTGTAGATACTAAGCAGTAAAGGGGCGAGACCAGGCGGCAGTGATGGATATGGATGGATTGGGATTGGGTTTTATTTATGTTTAAGACGTCGTGCTTTGTCTTATGGCTTTGGTGTTTGATCGTTAGGTTGCTAGATGATCAGTTGTAATCGTTAGCGAACCTTGTGCTTTGGTATTTGATAACCCCCGAATCTTGTTTAAGTGTTTTATGAAAGTTAAATGAATAGGATGAGTTGTTTTACATTCCGCTCTGTATTGATAAGAAAGAATAAGAATAAAGGAAAAACTTTAAAAATATGGCTAAGTATAGAAACGGACTTAGAGGATGTAGTGGGACACAACCGCGGTACGGTTTACCGGGTTGGGTTACCACAGGTGTTCTCCCAAAGATAAGAATCCTTCTAGATACAACAAGTAATGGTTATTTTCTTGGGAAAGATGTTGATGAAGGTTGGATATTAGTGAAGAACATGGCACTCAGTAATTGGGATTATGTGGATGATAAGAAACAACAGTCCAAAGCCACTGAAAAAAAGCTAGAGACAGCATTACATGAGATGAAAGCCTTACAGATGAGAGTTGACTTGCTGCTCAATGAGACCACTAAACTCCTTTCTAGTGCTATTTCACCAAACCACTACAAAGAACATCAAGTCAAAGCTGTCCAACAACAAGAGGCGTTAGTGATGAATCAAGACCATAATGTTTGTGTACACCAGTCCTATGGAGGCACTCATACTCAACAGCATCAAGGTTCCTCTTCTCAAACAGTTGGCATCAACACCTCTCCACCTTCACATGATTTGGACTATAAAGAGATGCTCCTCCAACTCCAACAACTTAATAATGGAGGATTTCAGAAGATGATGGCTGCTGAAATTCAAAGAAGTATGGCTGAAATTCAGAGAAGCATGGCTGCTGAAATTCAAAGAAGTATTGCCTCCATCATTAACAATTTCCAATCCCAAATAGACTCCTTAACTATGCAGATGAATAAACAAGAGAACAATGCTCAGCCAATCACCTTCATGAAGCCCTTACAGCATTGTTATGGTATCTCCTTCACTTCCCTAACTGATATTGCTGAGAAAGAAAACTCTATTGCTGAGATTACTCCAAAGGTGACACCCTCTATCATCAATGTGGGCATTGAGTCTAAGTGTGGGGGAAGTGCTTTTCAATTGAGTTCAGCTAGTGATGCCAAGGCTGATGAAGAAAACAAAGCCATTGAAGCTGAGGTTGTTGAAGCTGACATGGAGGTCAAACAAGGAACTGCACCAGCACCACGCTCTCAAAGAACTCTTGCAGAAGAAGAATCCTTTGAAGAAGGGGAAAACTCAGAAGAAGAAGAGTGGTGGGCTCCACATGAACTTGTTGATGATACCAAGGAATGCTTGACTGAAGTTCCTGATGTTCAAGAGAAGACGCAAGCTGCTCTCCTTCCTGTTTATCAACCCACTATCCCTTTTCCAGGAAGATTCAAAAAGCAGCTAGTAAAGAAGTATCAGACCCTCTATGCTGCTCAAATGGAAATGAGAGGTCTGAATGGTCAAGAGGAGCTTGAGAAACTAAGAGCTAACACTGGAGCATCTGAGTTTAAGGAACAGAAATAATCCATGAAAGTTTCTAGTCCCTTGTGAGCATGGTGAATCGGTTGTGGAAGAGGCCATGTGTGACACATGTTCAAGTATCAATGTGATGTCACTTGACTTGGCAAAAGAACTAGGAGTCACCAAGCTGAAACCATATGATTCCACAATCACTTTTGTGGACTCTTCTTCAAGAACACCTGTTGGTCTCATTGAAGACTTTTCTGTGAGGATTGGAGCATGCAAGATACCAACTGATTTTGTTATGATGGAAATGGCTTCACCAAAGGGAGAGTCACCCTCAAGAAGGTAGATGATGGAGTTAGCTATGCAATAAAGCCTCCACCTTCAAGCTTTTGTGGAAGCATCACTAATGTTGAGAAAGGAGCTGCTAAGAAGCCACCTGGTATCAAGGAAGAGCTGAGGGGATTCAAGGCTGAAGTGCTAACAGAAGATGAAGACCCTCTTGATCACAATGAGTATGATGGTGAAGCCATTGATGGTGCTTGTCTTCTAGACTTGTTTGATGGAATCAAGGTGAAACTCTATGGTGGACCAAAGAAGCCAAGAAAGAGAGTCAGGAAACCTAAGGAGAAGCTCTACTATGGACCCAACACATTGTTCAGGAGGAAAGGAGAAGGAACTCCAGTTCCACTCCATCATCCTCCATGATCTTAAGGAGCATGACAAGTCAAGCTTAGTGACTGTAAAGAAGCACTCTTGGGAGGTATTCCCTTGTTATCCTTGTTCATATTATTGCATTTTATGCTTGTCTTTTTGTTTTTCTTTCAATAACATGAGCAAGTGTGGTTTATGGCAAGTTGTTATAAGTTGGGACCCAGTCTGACAAAACTTCCTCTAAGGTACACAATCATGCTCCTTTGCTCCTGAATACTTCTGAATATCTTTTATTACCCTCCTTCAAGCTTCAATTACACAAGAGACTGTATGCAATAATGTATCAAAGTTTATGCAATGATGTATCAAAGCTCAAATGCAACACTTAGTTGTAGTAAAGTATGCAAGCTAGTAACAATCCAATCCTAGGAGCTAGAAAGATCAGTGAGAATGCAAGGATTGAGTAAAGCTAGGCAAATGATGAATGATTTTGTAAAATTCCTCAAAACTAAATGCGACGACTAAATGCAAGGCAAAACTATTTTAAAATTACTCGGAAAGAGTGAACTACCACGACGACAAACAGAATGATTAAAATGCAAAGCTATGAATTTATAAAAATCGACTAGTGGATCGACCACAGGAACGACCACTAGATCGAGCAGTTTGGATCGATCTCGTCTAAAAGTTCAAGCGCAATGAAACTAATGACCAGGATGCGACAGGTAACAAGCGAATAACTAGAAAAGATGTAAGAATACTAAGAAAGAGGGTCTAGGGTTGAGATTCACGTTCAGGGGTTTCAAAGGTTTAAGCTTGGTTTGAAAACTCTAGATCTACTCACTTTGTGAGGTTCTCTAAGCCTTGAAAACAAAACAAGACCCATCCATGGCATGTGGTATCGATCACTCTCTCATTCTCTCCTTCCGACCCATGGCGTTTGACAGAAAAAGAGATTGAGAGGCAAGGAAAACGGATTTCAAACACGCGGCTTAACTAGTCCTCTAAACTACCATGGCGTTTGGGAAAGAGCAACTAGCCTCTAAGATGTGACATTCAGAGATCTCTGGATCATTTCAAGGTAAGAGCTCTCTCTGATCATAAAGATCTTGGCGTGAGACTCTTTATGCCTTAAGAACTCAACATCTTAGAAAAGAAAGCCATTAAGAACAAGAAAACTCCAAACTTGAAAACCTTTTCGACCCCTTCAAATCCTATCAACCCCAAAAACCGATTAAACTACTCACTACACATTAAGTAAACCAAGCAAAGCATGAAGAATGAAACGACGAACATGAAAAACGATAGATTAAGCTTAAACGATTCGATACAAAGCAAGTAAAACTTCAAAATCCAACAATGGCGAAATCGCCTTCGAACAGAGAGAAAAAGATGATAAAAAGATAAAAGTGAAAACGTGTGTTGTAAAGCATGCTCGCCGCCTTGCCAAAACAGGCCAAACACTCGATGGTCCCCCCTTTGCTAGCGGCCAAAAGCGGTTAAAGTACGCTGAGATCGACTTCGGGATCGAGCATTGATGTTACTGCATATTGCATGTATTTTGCATACATATTAGTTAGCTTTTCATGCATTTACATCACACTTTAGACTAGATTGCATCACTTAGGGTCCTAGAGCATTTTCGCACCAGCATACGCATGTTCCTTGCATTTTGCATCACATTCAGGTTGTTTCTGGCTACTTTGGAGTCGTGGAGGTTCGTGGACGTGCTGAAGCTGTTGTGGTGGTTCGTGGAACATCGGATGTTTGCTAAAGACCAGAGATCGGGGAGCAGATCGAGCATGGCAGGTCGATCTAGATGAGATCGACCAGAAGATCGAGAAGCCCAGGCGATCCAAGGGAAATGATCGAGACAAAGATCGAGTGGAGCAATCGATCAAATGGTACGGACGTAAATGACGCCATGCAGAGCGAGAGCCGGATCGAGTCCACCACTCGATCCGACCGAAGATCGACACCAATATCGGATGCAACACTCGATCCGCCAAAGAAGATCGAGACCCAGATCGAGTAGAAGACACAATGTCCGAAAGTGATCGAGAGAGCCGCTCGATCCCGAAGTCGATCTCTGTCCTTTCAACCGTTTTTGGCCACTAGCGAGGGGGGGGGGGGGGGGGGGGGGGGGGGGGGGGGGGGGGGGGGAGCTGTTTTCACCATTTTGGGAAGGCGGCGATGTCATTTTCCACAAACACATTTCATTCTTATCTTTTTATGCTTTTTCTCTCTGGTTTGGAGACTCTCCGCAATTGTTAGACTTTGAGCTTTGTTCTTGAATATTTCGAATCGTTTAAGTTTTAAGTAATCGTTTTCATGTTCATCGCTTCATCTTTCATGTTTATTTCGGTTATTCTCATGTGTAGCGAGTAGTTTCATATGGGTCTCGGGGTTGAGAGGATTCACAGCGTCTAAGGGGTTTTCAAGTTGGTAGTTTTCTTGTTCTTAATGGCTTTCTCTTCTAGGATGTTGAGTCCCTAAGGCTTAAAGACTCTCATGCCAAGATCTTTATGAGCAGAGAGGTCTCTTACCTTGACAGGATCCAGAGATCTCTGAAAATCACATCCTAGAGACTAGTTACCCTTTCCCAAAAGCCATGGAAGTTTAGGGGACTAGTTAGGCCGTGTGTTTGAAATCTGAGTTCATTGTCCTTCAACCTCTCTTTCCACCAGAAGCCATGAGTTTGGAGGAGAGGATGAAGGAGTGATCCATACCGAAAGCCATAGATGGATCTTGTTTTCGTTTTCAAGGCTTAGGGAACCTCACAAAGTGAGTCGATTTAAAGTTTTCAATCCCAACTTGGACCCTTGAAACCCCGGACCATGAATCTCAACCCTAGACCCTTCTTTCTTAGCATTCTTACATCTTCGTTAGCCATTCGCTTGATATTCGCCGCATCCTGGTCATTAGTTTCTTCATACTTGCATTTTTAGACGAGATCGATCCAAACTGCTCGATCTGGTGGTCGATCCTGTGGTTTAATTTTTCTGTTTGTTCCTCGTAGTAGTTCAATCACTCTTGGTAATTTTAAAATAGTTTTGCATTCCATTCGGTCGTTGCATATAGTTTTTAGGATTTTCACAATATCGCCTGTTATTAGCTTAGCTTTACACTGCTCTTGCATTCTCTTTGATCTTCCTAGCTCCTAGAAATGGATTGACTCTCACTTGCATACTTTACTACAACCTAAGTGTTGCATTTGAGTTTGATAGTCTCATTGCATCCTCACCCTTGCAAAGAAAGTAGTTATCAAATGGCGCCGTTGCCATTCTAGGAGTGTTAGAAAACATAGAGATTTGGGGCTTAGTAAAGACTAAGCCTTTACCTTGTTTTAGTTACTAATTTCTCTACTCTCAAACTTGTCTCTCTCAGGTACATGAATCTTCGTTCAAGGGGAGACAACAATCTACTTCCACCCTTGGACAACATTCATCAGCTTGGTCATTCACGGCAAAGAAGAGTACGAGAACAAGCCAGAGCCTTTGAGGAGATTGTTCAGAACGGTTTGGTTGACTTTGCAGCTAAGGCTGAACACGAGAATCCAGAGGGACCTCCTCCAGCTCACGGGGCAGTGGGAAGGGGCAATGGAAACCCCCAAGGATCATAGGAGCCGGAGATGCTCCCAATACTCATCACAATAGGTTTGGGATCACTCCTCCTCTAGTACAAAATAACAACTTTGAGATTAAGCCAGGTTTCATCTCCATGGTGCAAAAAAACAAGTTCCACGGCTTAGCAATGGAAGATCCTTTGGAGCACCTTGACAATTTCGAGCAAGTATGTGAGATGATCAAGATAAATGGCATATCAGAAGATGCTTTCAAGCTGCGTCTCTTTCCCTTTTCACTCGGAGACAAAGCTAGGCATTGGGAGAAAACCCTTCCACAAGGCACCATCACCTCATGGGCCGAGTGTAAGAAAGCTTTCCTCTCAAAATTCTTCTCTAGCACCAGAACGGCAAGGCTAAGAAGCGAGATCAGCGGCTTCACGCGAAGGAATAATGAGACTTTCAATGAAGCCATGGAACGATTCAAGGACTACACTATACAATGTCCTCACCACGGCTTCAGCGAAGAGACCCTTCTAAGCACTATCTACAGCAGAGCTTCACCAAAGATCAGGTTGTTGCTTGACACGGCTAGTAAAGGGAACTTCCTTGGTCAGGAGGTAGAAGAGGGCATGGAGCTGATTGAGAACTTGGCATTGAGTGACGGCAACTATGCTGAAGATTATGACCGTGCATCGAGAGGATCTGAGCTAGAGTCTCCCAAAGAGGAGCTGAAATCCTTGCATGAGAAGATTGATAAGCTGGTGTTAGCCAACCAGAAGCATGTTCACTTTGTTGGTGAAGCGGATGAGAATCAAGAAGAGCTTGAGTTGAGCCAGTGATAAACTCATAATTTAGCATATTTTAGCACTCATTTAGGATAGATTTTGCATTCATATTGCATTCATACTTAGATTATCTGTAACTTTTGCTCCATTTTAAGTTTTAGACATGTTTGCATTAGCATTTACATATTTCTTGCATATATGCATCGTTTTTAGGTAATATGGAGTACATGGAGCTGTGTTGGACGCTGAGCATGGACAAGGAGTCAAAAGAAGAGCTTGGGAGTTGCTGGGAGTCAAGAAAGAGTTCAGCCAAAAAGAATTAAGCAGAGATCGACCACCAGATCGACCATCCCACTCGTTTCAGCCTCAGATCGACCACTAGATCGACCAGGCCACCCGTTTCAGCTCAGATCGACCACTAGATCGACCAGGCGGGTCGATCTTCGGCCCAGATTTCTGCTTCCCTCCTTAGACAGCTCAGACTTTGTCTTTTAGTGAGGGGACCAGTTGTGTGGTCTTTTATAAACACTTTAAACCTAAAATTTTGGGGGATCCACGAATTTTACAGCCTCCATCCCCATTTTTGGGTTTTGTGGATCACCATTAAAGCATCTTTTTCCATTTTCAAGCTTTATCTTTTGTATTTGATTTTGAATTTAAGAACTTCTCTTTAAGCTTTAATCTTTCTTTCTTGTTATCTTAATCATGTTTAACTCCTCTTATCTTACGATTAAGAGGGGTTTGCAAATGATAATATAGTAGTTCTTTAGGATTTAAGGATGAGGTGATTAGGAAGGTTTTAAAGGTTAGATCTTGGTATTTTGTTGCTCTTAACTTTATCCTTTCTTGGTTTGGAGTATCAAATGCTTAAAGACCTTGAGAGAGGCTTTATGATCCAAGAGATTTCCTTTTCTCATAAGAACTTAGGAGATCTCTTATGTCCAAACCAAGAGACTAGTATGCCTTAAAGACCACGGAAGTGGCAAGTAAGGGCTAGTTAAGCCATGTTAAGATCCGTGCTTCAGCTCCATCAACCATCCTTTTCCACCACAAGCCATGGGTTTGGAGGGGATGAATGATGAGAGGAATTTATCTTACCCACAAGCCATGGGAAGATTGCTTCTTAGGCTTAAGGATAGCTCATTTTGAAATGTGTAGATTTACTTTTTGCAAACCAAGATCGAATCTTGAGCTTCCCTAAGCATGAACCTCATCCTTAGATCTATTATTTATCATTCAAGTAGTTTCTAAAGCTTTCTCCTTTAGATTTAAAGTTTGCTCATTTAAGTTGCTAGAAATAGCCTTAATTGCCTGTTTTCAGTTTTTGAATTTTCATAATCAGTAGTCTTGCACTTTAAATTACTAGTTTTATTCTAGTAGTTGCTAACCCTTAAGAGGGGATTTTAAAATTGTTTTCTTGCTCATTTCGTATTGCATTTAGTTTTTGTTGAATTTCTCTCTCATTTACCCGAATTTGACTTAGCTCTACTTTGCTCTTGTATTCCTAGTATCTTTCTCACCTAGGCTGGATTGACACCTAAAGTACTACAGCAACACTAAGAGGCTTTAGGATTGATAATTAGAACTGTAAAAAAAGCTCTCTATCAATTGGCGCCGTTGCAAACCAAGATCGAATCTTGAGCTTCCCTAAGCATGAACCTCATCCTTAGATCTGTTATTTATCATTCAAGTAGTTTCAAAAGCTTTCTCCTTTAGATTTAAAGTTTTTTCATTTAAGTTGCTAGAAATAGCCTTAATTGCCTGTTTTCAGTTTTTGAATTTTCATAATCAGTAGTCTTGCACTTTAAATTACTAGTTTTCTTCTAGTAGTTGCTCACCCTTAAGAGGGGATTTTAAAATTGTTTTCTTGCTCATTTCGTATTGCATTTAGTTTTTGTTGAATTTCTCCCTCATTTACCTGAATTTGACTTAGCTCTACTTTGCTCTTGTATTCCTAGTATCTTTCTCACCTAGGCTGGATTGACACCTAAAGTACTACAGCAACACTAAGAGGCTTTAGGATTGATAATTAGAACTGTAAAAAAAGCTCTCTATCAATTGGCGCCGTTGCCAACTTAGGTTTTGCTGAAATTACTAGGATTTGGAGCTTAGTATAGACTAAGTTTTTATTTTTCATTTTGGTTACTAACTCTCTTTCAAGTGTTTGTTCTTTTTGCAAGGCACAATCACAAGGAAGACAATATGGATTCGGATATAGCATCAATGTTTGAGGCCTTATTAGCGAATCAAGAGAGAATGCTGGCTTGGGACCCAACTAGCAACCATGGTTTTGAAAGGTCATCCACTTATCAAAGAGGGCTTATGGATGAACATTCTGCTCCAGAGAATCACTATGGATATGTTGAGGAATACCAATCCTGGGACATGGAGGACGAGCAAGG
This sequence comes from Thlaspi arvense, assembly GCA_911865555.2. NCBI lineage: Eukaryota > Viridiplantae > Streptophyta > Magnoliopsida > Brassicales > Brassicaceae > Thlaspi > Thlaspi arvense. The sequence continues at coordinate 30,397,220 of OU466862.2, forward strand.
AGCAGCCTATTCTTCCCACATCTCTAAGGAGGAAGAAACTCTCAACATGATGAAGTTGCTTTTGGAGCAGCAAGGAGCAGCCTATTCTTCCCACATCTCTAAAGAGGAAGAAACTCTCAACATGATGAAGTTGCTTTTGGAGCAGCAAGAACAGCTTAATGAGAGCATTAGCATGCTTGACTTCAAACTAGGCTCTCCTGCTCCATTTTCAAGAGTTGCTGCAACAACATATGTGGAGTCTATCAACACCGAAATCTCACAAGAGAATGAGGAACAAGAAGATAAAGCTCTCACCAATGATGAATTCCAACAAGAAGCTGAAGAACTTGAAGCTCTTCTTAGGTACATTGTTGATGAAAATCTTGAGCAAAGATTTGAAGATCCTTGTGAAGAAAGTTTGGTTGTTGAATGGTTAGAGGACGCTAGTGAGAGCTCATTTGTTGAGCAAGAGCCCTCCACCAAGAAAGAAACACATTTGCAACTCATTCCCAGGAAGGAGACAAAGGAGAATCCCATTGCATTAGCCTCCAAGGAGGGTGAAGAAGAAGAATCTCCAATGCAACAACCTTTTGCCAAGCACCTCGGTTTCACCCTCACCAATGAAGAAATCATTGATGATCCACGGCAGTTACACTTTGAGGAGATAAGGATGCACACATTTGGGGGATGGTTCTATGATGAGTATGAGCCTGGTGATACAAGCCTCAACATGACCGAGGAGGAGAGCCTTGAGGATCTATGGAAGCTACCCTTTGAGGAGATAAGGATGCACACATTTGAGGGATGGTTCTATGATGAGTATGAGCCTGGTGATACAAGCCTCAACATGACCAAGGAAGATGGAGATTCAAAGGCACGCTCTTGGAAGCTCTTAAATACAGGAAAACTGAAGCATGTCCAGTAGATCGATGGCTAGATCGAGTGACAAGGTCGATCTAAGAGAACGGATCGATCGGTCCAAAAATAGTTCGAGTGATCTAATTCCTCTCGGGAAATTCTCAGAGTTTGGACCGATCGGTCCTATCTAGATCGACCTCTTGATCGAGCATGATCCTCGATCTTCTGCCCAGAACGACCCTCAGATCGATCCTCTAGCTCGATCCACAACACAGCTCAAGGTACACTATTCCAACACCTTGTATATCATGAATTCTTGGCTTTTTGAATTTTATTTCTTGTTGCTGGTCTCTCTTGAACTTTTATTACACAAGGGACTGTGTAATTTAAGTTTGGGGGAGAGGTTGAGAGATTTAATTTTGTGTTTTGTTTTCTTATTTTCCCTTTAAGCATATTTGAGTCTTCATGCATATTCATTTGCATAGAAAATCAGAAATTTTTTCAAAATTTTAGAAAAGATTCATGTAGCTTGCACTTGCATTGGTAAATATTTTAGGATGGAGTCTAGATATTATCATATAGGTTGCTTGCATTCACGTGCATATGGGGCAATTTTTCTTAAAAAAGTGTTTTATGCTCATGAATTAGTTCAAGGCCCTAGTTAGTAGTTCTTTGATACTTGTGCAAACTTGAAGTTAAGTTTTAACCATATTTGGATCATTTGTTTTGATTTTCATGGCTTAAGTTGAACAGACATGAATTGAATCCTTTCCTACTAAGTGAGAACCTTAATCTGAATTTGAATTATCACACTTGTGCATTTGAAATGAAATACATGGATCACATATACATATTCAGGCTTTCTTACCCCTTTCTACCACTCTTTGTAAGTCTGAATAGAACTCCACACCCTGAACATTGCCTTCCTTTCAAGCCAAATATTTCTTGTGTGATGTGAGGCCTTATTTTTGGATTGAACTTGGCATAAAGTGTTAGGTTTAGGCGACATGATTAGGCTTTCATATTGATGCTAGCTTTGCATTTTGAAGCTAGTTTTAGGTTTGTTTTGGGGCAGGGATTCGCTGGTGTTAAAAGAATTTTGCTTATGTGTTTTCAGTTTAAAAAGAAATGGTGTTTGGGGTTTGAAAATAAAGGACTCATGGTTTTAAGTGGTGGTGTTGTTCTGTTTTTAAATAAAAGCTCAGTTTTAAAAGAGAAGGAGGTAGCTCTCAGAAAAATAAAAGAAAATCAGAAAGAAAAGAGCCAAAGGCCAAAGTTTAAAAAGAAAAAAAAATAATAATAATAAGAGAAAAGAGCTACCAAGATTTAAAGAAAGAGCTTTAAGTTTGTGTTTGACCACCACTAGCCTAAGAAGAGTAAAGATATCTTCTGTTTTTGTGGGTTATGCTTGGCTTCTTGCCTTGTTGTTTGGGTAGTTTCTAGAGGGTGAGTGAGCTTGAAAAAGAAAGAAAATGAGAGGGGTTTAGGATCATTGTTAGTGTATATGGGTAGATGAGAGTCTAGTCATGTATGCATCAATTGTCTTTACCTTTAGCATTATGCATAAGTTCAATCCTTTTTGAGATAACCCATTGTTTGAATTACCCACTTGAATGAGATCATCTTTGTCTCATAACCTTGTCCTTAGCCAAATGTATTCTGTTCTAAGTGCATGAGTGTGATTCACGGTTTGATCATTAATTGAAAGTTAAAAGTTAGGATTCTTGGATTGTTTGGAATATGAGAGTCATGATCTGAAATTCAACATGTGATGAATATGGCTAAGTTCTTTGAAGTAGAGTTTGTATACTGCATCCTACAATTAAGAACAAGGACCATTGAGATGATTCATTTGAAAAACACTTTTTCAAGAAATTTGAAACCCCATTTTCAAACCTCTCTCTTGGATTTGTCTTTGTTTGCTTGAGGACAAGCAAAAAGGCAAGTTTGGGAGAGTTGATAAACTCATAATTTAGCATATTTTAGCACTCATATAGGATAGATTTTGCATTCATATTGTATTCATACTTAGATTATCTGTAACTTTTGCTCCATTTTAGGTTTTAGACATGTTTGCATTAGCATTTGCATATTTCTTGCATATATGCATCGTTTTTAGGTAATATGGAGTACATGGAGCTGTGTTGGACGCTGAGCATGGACAAGGATTCAAAAGAAGAGCTTGGGAGTTGCTGGGAGTCAAGAAAGAGTTCGGCCAAAAAGAATTAAGCAGAGATCGACCACTAGATCGACCATCCCACTCGTTTCTGGCAGAGATCGACCACCAGATCGACCATCCCACTCGTTTCAGCCTCAGATCGACCACTAGATCGACCAGGCCACCCGTTTCAGCTCAGATCGACCACTAGATCGACCAGGCGGGTCGATCTTCGGCCCAGATTTCTGCTACCTTCCTTGGACAGCTCAGACTTTGTCTTTTAGTGAGGGGACCAGTTGTGTGGTCCTTTATAAACACTCTAAACCTAAACTTTTGGGAGATCCACGAATTTTACAGCCTCCATCCCTATTTTTGGGTTTTGTGGATCACCATTAAAGCATCTTTTTCCATTTTCAAGCTTTATCTTTTGTAAAAAATTTGATTTTGAATTTAAGAACTTCTCTTTAAGCTTTAATCATTCTTTCTTGTTATCTTAATCATGTTTAACTCCTCTTATCTTATGATTAAGAGGGGTTTGAAAATGATAATAGAGTAGTTCTTTAGGATTTAAGGATGAGGTGATTAGGAAGGTTTTAAAGGTTAGATCTTGGTATTTTGTTGCTCTTAACTTTATCCTTTCTTGGTTTGGAGTATCAAATGCTTAAAGACCTTGAGAGAGGCTTTATGATCCAAGAGATTTCCTTTTCTCATAAGAACTTAGGAGATCTCTTATGTCCAAACCAAGAGACTAGTATGCCTTAAAGACCACGGAAGTGGCAAGTAAGGGCTAGTTAAGCCATGTTAAGATCCGTGCTTCAGCTCCATCAACCATCCTTTTCCACCACAAGCCATGGGTTTGGAGGGGATGAATGATGAGAGGAATTTATCTTACCCATAAGCCATGGGAAGATTGCTTCTTAGGCTTAAGGATAGCTCATTTGAAATGTGTAGATTTACTTTTTGTAAACCAAGATCGAATCTTGAGCTTCCCTAAGCATGAACCTCATCCTTAGATCTGTTATTTATCATTCAAGTAGTTTCAAAAGCTTTCTCCTTTAGATTTAAAGTTTGCTCATTTAAGTTGCTAGAAATAGCCTTAATTGCCTGTTTTCAGTTTTTGAATTTTCATAATCAATAGTCTTGCACTTTAAATTACTAGTTTTCTTCTAGTAGTTGCTAACCCTTAAGAGGGGATTTTAAAATTGTTTTCTTGCTCATTTCGTATTGCATTTAGTTTTTGTTGAATTTCTCCCTCATTCACCCGAATTTGACTTAGCTATACTTTGCTCTTGTATTCCTAGTATCTTTCTCACCTAGGCTGGATTGACACCTAAAGTACTACAGCAACACTAAGAGGCTTTAGGATTGATAATTAGAACTGTAAAAAAAGCTCTCTATCAGCCAGGAAGAAGCCAATTGGGTGGTGGGACAGAACAATTACAAACCTCACGGCTACAACCAGAGCAACAATCTCTCCTACCGTAGTACCAACGTTGCCAACCCTAAGGACCAAGTGTACCCTGCTCAGCAAGCAAAACCTTTCATACCTTACAACAAAGGTTTTCAGCCGAGTGGTGGCTTCCAAGGTCAAGGGCAGGGCAACTTCCAAGGGCAACATCAAGGCAACTAGGTTTATACGCCAAACTACCCTCCGGGCTTTGCACCTCAGCAGCAACAGCCGATGCAACAACAAGTTGATCCGGTTCAGGCCATGTTTCAGCAGCTGATCCAAGGGCAAGCCTCTACAAACCAGAAGTTTGCCGAGATGAACACTCGTTTAGACTCGTCTCTCACTGACTTCTCCACTCAGATCACCAACTTAAACAACAAGATCAAGCAGCTAGAGAAGGGGAAAGCGAGTACAAGTGGTCAGAATAGCCTACCGGGCAAATGTGAGCAGAATCCTAAGGAATATGGCAATGCCATCACGTTAAGAAGCGGCAAAGAGCTAGCACATACGGTTACTCCTAAGAACAACGAGGACGTTGTAATTCAAGAGGGGGAGGGTAAGCTTTCCGCTGATGATGAGATCAACTTTGACAATGTCTGGATTCAAGGGCCAAGAAGAGGAGACAAAGCGGTTGTTGAGAAGAAAGCGGAGCAAACTACTAAGGAGAAGGATGCTTATGTACCTCCACCATATATACCTAAGCTGCCTTTTCCTGGCCGTTTCAAGAAGCAACTCATAGAGAAGCATATAGTCTTGTTTGAGAAGCATCTTAAGGACGTAGAGATCAAGCTACCTCTCGTGGACTGCCTTGCAATGATGCCTAAATGCGCCAAATTCTTCAAAGACACTCTCGTGAAGAAGAATAAGGAAAGTAAGGAGGTGCTTGTTCTAAGTGAGGAGTGTAGTGCTGTGATACGTAAGGAAATAGTCCCTAAAAAGTTGGGAGAACCTGGAAGCTTCACTATACCCTGCGCTTTAGGTCCTTTGGAGTTCAGGAGTTGCCTTTGTGATCTCGGAGCTAGCATAAATCTGATGCCTCATTCCGTGGCAAAGAAACTCGGCTTTACCCGTTCCAAGGACTGTAGAATCTCGTTGGTACTAGCTGACAGGAGTGTGAGGTTACCCGTAGGATTGCTTGAGGACTTGCCAGTAAAGATCAGTGGAGTGAATGTGCCTACAGTTTTTGTTGTTTTGGAAATGGATGAAGAGCCAAAGGATCCACTCATCCTCGGTAGACCCTTCTTAGCTACCGCCGGCGCCATAATAGACGTCAAGAATGGGAAGATTGCCTTGCACTTGGGTAAAGATATAAGGCTAGACTTCGATATCAATGAGGTTTTGAAGAAGCCTACGATAGAAGGGCAAGCTTTCTACATTGATACATTGGATGCCTTAGCGGATGAGTTGCTGGAAGAGCTGGCTCAGGAAGATCATTTGAAGCTGGCACTAACTAAGGAGACAGGAGAGTTTGGTTATGTGGATCAGAGGACTCAGGAGTACTTCAACTTGCTTGATTCGAGGAAACTTGTGCTTGAAGATGTAGGCGTTTGCCTAGAGATCGACTCCAAGATCGATGACATTACTCGATCCAGAGGTCAAATCGACAAGACAATCGAGAGCACAACTCGATCCGGTGCAGAAATCGACAGTCAGATCGAGGAGGGTGATCGATCCAGGAAAACAATCGAGTCCGAGATCGAGAAAGGCCTTCCGATCAAATTGAGGTCCAATCCGGAGATCGACTCAGCGTCTCGATCTCTCACTCGATCCACATCAATCGAGTGAGTGAATCGAGCAAAACTGCTCGATCTAGACGACATCGAGAGCAATCGACCGGACGACTCAATTTTAGAAGGGATAGCGGTTGGAGAAAGCAGCCTCAAGGGCCATATCTCAGGTTCTAAGGAAGGTTCTAAGAAGGAGAACAACAGCAACAGCCACGAGGATGATTGGAGCGAGCTGTTAGCCCCTAAGGTGGACCTTAAGGAACTCCCAAAAGGGCTAAGGTATGCTTTCTTAGGGCTTAACAAAACCTATCCTGTGATTGTGAATGAAAACTTGAGTGATGATGAGTTGCAATCACTGTTAACTGAGTTGAGAAAGTATAGGAAGGCCATTGGGTACTCTCTAAGTGACATCAAGGGCCTTTCACCGATGCTTTGCACTCATAGGATTCACTTGGATAATGAGAACACCTCTTCTATAGAACATCAAAGGCGTTTGAATCCAAATTTGAAAGAGGTTGTCAAGAAGGAGATTCTTAAGCTTTTAGTGGCTGACGTGATCTATACCATAAGTGACAGCACGTGGGTTTCTCCCGTACACGTGGTGCCTAAGAAGAGAGGGATCACGGTCGTTAAGAATGACAAAGATGAGCTTATACCTACTAGGACTATTACTGGACACTGTATGTGTATTGACTATAGGAAGCTTAATCTTGCTACTAGAAAGGATCATTTTCCCTTGCCCTTTATTGATCAAATGCTTGAAAGACTTGCTAATCACCCCTACTATTGCTTTCTTGATGGATATAGTGGATTTTTCCAAATACCAATCCATCCCAACGATCAGGAGAAGACGACCTTTACATGCCCTTATGGTACCTTCGCGTATCGAAGGATGCCATTCGGGTTGTGTAACGCACCGGCTATGTTTCAGCGGTGTATGATGTCGATCTTCTCCGATCTAATAGAAGAGATGGTAGAGGTGTTTATGGATGACTTCTCGGTCTATGGTGCATCCTTTTCTGCGTGTTTGTTGAATCTTTGCAGGGTTTTAAAGCATTGTGAGGAGACAAACTTGGTGCTCAACTGGGAAAAATGCCACTTCATGGTTAAGGTGGGGATCGTGCTTGGACATAAGATATCAGAGAAGGGTATTGAAGTCGACAAAGTAAAGATTGATGTGATGACAAGCCTTGAGCCGCCAGTGAAGGGTAAGAAGCTGCACGTGATATACTATGCTTCAAGGACCTTGGATGACATGCAAACGAGGTACACCACTACTGAGAAGGAGCTATTGGCGGTTGTATTCGCCTTTGAGAAGTTCAGAGCTTACCTCGTGGGTTCCAAGACCATAGTTAACACGGATCACGCAGCTTTGCGCTACATCTATTCCAAGAAAGACACTAAGCTGAGGCTTTTGAGATGGATCCTCTTACTCCAGGAGTTTGATATGGAAATTAAAGACAAGAAAGGGATAGAAAACGGAGTTGCTGACCATCTCTCTCGGCTAAGGATCAACGAGTCTCTGCCCTTAGATGATTCTCTCCCCGAAGAGAAACTCATGGCGATCACTACGGCTGTTTGTGGAAAGCTTGAAGGGCAGTTTGAGGAGGTGTTGAGCTTCAAAGAGGAGGATCTTCCCTGGTACGCTGATGTTGTAAACTACTTAGCGTGTGGTGAGGAGCCAACACATCTCAACAGCTATCACAAGAAGAGGTTTATGAGGGAGGCGAGTGACTACTTTTGGGACGAGCCCTACTTGTACAAAAGAGGGGTGGACAGTTTGTACCGGAGATGTGTTACAAAGGAAGAAGCTAAAGACATCATTTTTCACTGTCATGGCTCATCCTATGGAGGACACTTCGCTTCATTCAAGACTGCCACGAAAGTGTTGCAAGCTGGTTTCTGGTGGCCGTCCATCTTCAAAGATGCACACGAGTTTGTGAAGAGTTGTGAGGCGTGTCAACGAGCAGGGAATATCACTAAGAGGAACGAGATGCCTCAGGTTCCTATCTTCGAGGTTGACGTGTTTGACGCGTGGGGCATAGACTTCATGGGACCATTTCCTTCTTCATACGGCAACAAGTACATCTTAGTAGCGATTGATTATGTCTCCAAATGGGTTGAGGCTATTGCTTCCCCTACAAACGATTCTAAGGTGGTGATCAAGCTGTTTAAAACATCATTTTCCCGAGGTTTGGGGTATCAAAGGTGGTTATAAGCGATGGAGGACGCCACTTCATAAACAAGATCTTTGAGAGCCTTTTGAGAAAGTACGGCGTTAAGCATAAAGTGGCTACACCGTATCATCCTCAAACGAGCGGTCAAGTGGAAGTCTCCAACCGGCAAATCAAGGCTATACTTGAGAAGACAGTCGGAGCAACAAGGAAAGACTGGGCAGTAAAGTTGGACGACGCTCTTTGGGTCTATCGTACCGCCTTTAAAACACCGATAGGTATGACCCCTTTCACTCTGCTCTATGGCAAAGGCTGTCACCTCCCAGTTGAGCTTGAACACCGTGCATTGTGGGCTGTAAAGAGGCTGAACTTTGACCTCAAGACTGCTCAAGAGAGGCGCCTCATCCAGCTACATGAACTGGACGAACTAAGGTTGAACGCTTATTAGAGCTCTCGGATAAACAAAGAGCGGACTAAGGAAGCTCATGACAAGAAGTTGGTTGCCAAGGAGCTTAAGGAAGGAGGTTTGGTGTTGCTGTACAATTCAAGACTCAAACTCTTCCCGGGAAAGCTGAAGTCGATGTGGAGCGGGCCGTTTGTGATTCAAGAAGTGCTGCCTAATGGAGCCGTCACATTGATGGGCAAGAGTGGCAGTGCATTCACCGTGAACGGACACAGGGTCAAGCCTTACATGGCGGACAGCTATGACAAGGAGAGTACCTCGGTGCTTCTCCAAGACCCACCATCTGCCTAAACCAAGTAAAGTCTAGCTAATGACGTTAAAGAAAGCGCACTTGGGAGGCATTCCCATGTCTATCCTGTACATATTTCTGCTTTATTTCTCTTTCAGTTTTATGTATTTATTTTGCAAGTGTGTAGGAACAGGTATGAGGAGTCTAAACCTCGATCTTGAAGTCCAAAAGAGGCGATAGGGGTTAAGAAAAGGCTAGAGATCGAGTGCTAGATCGACTAATCCTAACTCGATCTTTGCTAGATCGAGTTAGTGAATCGAGAGGAGCCAGTCGATCTAGACGAGAACGAGTGATAAGATCGATCTAGATGAAAACGGATCGATCGATCCCAAATGGATCGACCAATCTAATTTCTCTCGGGAAATCCTTAAAAGACGGATCAATCACTCGACTCGATCCATCACTCGATCTAAGCCAAATCGACCCCCAAATGGAGGACGTAGCTCGATCACGAGGACTTAGCCGTGGAGCCAAAATCTCAACGATCGAGAGAGCCAAACGATCCAGGACTCGATTCACCATGAATCGAGTCACAAATCGAGTAACCCTCTCGATCTAAGCCATTATGGGCATGAGATCGAGTCCTAGATCGACCAAACGGGCTCGATCTCATGCCGAGGTAACATTTTCTTTCCCTCCTTTATTCTTTTTCCCTCCAGTTTTTAAATTCAAAACCTGGTCAAGGCAAGCATCTTTGACCATGAAAGATGTGCCTTGACCAAGACTTGTGGCAGAAACCACCTCATTTTACCTATAGTTTTGTTTCTTGTTGGCCTTTAAAAGTTTTCATCAACTTCACACTCTCTCATTCTTGTTTTCTCAAAATTTTAAGCAAAGAGAGTGAGAGTTTTCTGTTTCTAAAGGCTAACAAACTTCTTAACAATCTTTGCAAAAGGTATTTTTGGTTATTTGATAAAAATCTATAGGAAAATCTCCTTTTATTTCGCAATTGATTGTTTTAAATGCTAGGGCGGTTTTGAATTTTTAAATTTAGCTAAATAATAGGAAAAATTCTAGATTTTCTAGTATCTCTAGATTTGATTCTCTATTATTGATAGGGTCAGGTTTTACCCAAATAAAACTACTGCAAGTGCACAGCAAAAGCAGTTGTAGTACAAGGGGTTATCGAATCCCAAGGGAGTATGTAAACCACACTAGCGATTATAGATTCAGATTAAGCTAAGCGATAAATAATGAATGTAATGCAAAACAGTAAAATAAATGCAAGAGGGCGTTTTTATGCTTGTTCTTAAAGTTCAGAAGGCTAAAGGCGCTAAGTCAGGACAGTTCGCAGGTTGAATCCGAGAGTGTAGAATGCATGCAATCAGGAATGAATTAAAACCGTCTTGAACATGAATCGCAAAGATATAACTAATCAATTCTCATTGCAGAAGTTATCTATGTCTAAGTCACAGAGTTTCAAATCTCTTTGCAAACCCTAACAACCTAAACATGCAGTAATGATCAGGTTCAATTGTTCACAAAACTCCTAAGCCAAATCTCTTTGTACTAGGGCGTTTTGCTCATCTAATACTAGTTCAGGTGAATAATAATGCTCTCACATCTATCAAAAACCTAGGGTTTCGAAATCCAGATGATGTGTCTAAGAAATCGATATGAATGCAAGCTCAGATGAAGAACCAATGAATTTCCTATAAGTTTTTAGCAATTCTACAAACTCTTCTTCAACCTTTGAAAAAGCCCTAACTTAACTAACAGACTACTCAGACATGGTGATTTGAGAAAACATCATGAAAAGAATAGATTGCATAAAAGAAATAAGAAGTAGAAATAAAGGAGTTTAAAATCTGCTCTGAAGGAGTCTGATTTGTCTCTCCAAAAGCTCTTCTACAAATCTCTCTCTAAAGCTCTAAAAAATAATAAGATACAAGATATCTGCCAAAAGAATGGCTGAAAAACCTAATATACAAGCTAAAACACGATCTGGGATCTTTTTGCAAATACTGGAACTTTGGGCCACTTTTGGTGACGCTCGTCACCCATATGCATACTTTCCTCTTCGAGCTAGGTACTTCGTGGCTTCAACTCAGAATGCTCCAAAAGGTTCCAAAATCTCCAATTATGCTCCAGACATGCTTTAACCTGCAAAGACTCTTCTAGGACTCTAAAAAGACCAAAAAGACTCAATAAAAAGGACTTATATCATGGTTAAAAACTATAAAAACCATGATATATCAACTCCCCCAGACTTAGCTTTTGCTTGCCCTCAAGCAAACATTAGACAAAGAATAAGGTCGAGGTTTGAAAACAAGAAACAGTCAGTCAGTCATCGGGAACACCACACTAGCTAGAGCTTTCGAATCCACATGCCACATAGTCAACACAAAATCAAATTTCAGTCTAATCATCACAAGCTTAGCAAATCTCTCAAATCCAGTCCAAACCCCTTCAAGAAATCCAAAATTTCTACTGTTAACTCCTTATTTTTATCTAAGTGTGAAATCTCATCAAGACTCTATCATCTTAATCACTTTGCAGATTCTTTTCTCTTTCTAACAACTTAACAAATAGATATCAACACAGCTCTCCTATTTTCTCTTCCCTTTATCTTTTTCCTTAGGATATTTTCGATTTTTCACTTCTTTTTCTCAACTTTTTCAGTCTAAAAAATGGTGCTACTCAATACTTGTGTTCCTTGTGAGGAGACAGGTTCTTGAATGTGTTCACTACTGTTGTTCTTTGTGAGGAGACAGGGTCATGAATGCACCATTCTTTGGACTTCATTTCTTTTAAAAACTACATCAGGGAAGATCAAAGAGAGACTGTATCTTAACCTTATTGTCAGTGCTTAAAGAGAGAATCAAGATAAATAAGAATCAATCACCAAGACAAGAAGTTTAAAGTTCATTAAGGTGGAGCTAACAGTAAATTTTCCAGATTCTCTAAGAACCTAAACCTTCATTGCTAGACTGATCTACCTATGACTTTCAACTTAGTGAGACTTGTAATCAACTACTGTGGCAATGGTTCTTATCAGCAAAAACGTCCTATGGTTAGTTCCAAGAAAAACTGACAGTTTCAAAATTTTGACTCTAGAAAAACAGATTTTTGACTCAACTTTTAAGACTCTATAAACATGACACAAAGCACACAACGTCAGTAACCACTTCCCCCAGACTTAAATAACACTGTCCCCAGTGTTATTAAGCCAAGAGTTGGTCAAAATGAAGCATGAGAACGTGTAAAACCAAGGTGGAAAAGTGGTACCTCGCAAAGGACCTGGTGACGAGCGTCACCAGATTGGTGATGAGCGTCACCATCTCTGATACTCCAGAAATCGTCATGTTGGATGTTTAAATGCTATGCCATCATGTGTAGTCCGAATTCAAACTGTCAGATAACTAAAAACACACATCAAAACATCCAAACAAAGCATAATACATGGTCCAACAAGTTCACAAGACATCATCCAAGCAAACTGAACAAAAAAACTCTTCTTTTTTTTTCGATTTTTTTTGTAGAAAACAAAAATAGACTAGAGTATGATAGCTAGATAACTTACCAGTGGGTTGCCTCCCACTAAGCGCTTGTTTAAAGTCATTAGCTCGACTTTATATGCTGCTCAGACAGCTGGTGGAGCAGAAGGAGGCATTGAATGCCTTGGAGGAGAATGTCTCCTCATCCATGGTGGTTTGTAAGCAGTAGATGTATGAACACTTCCAAGGAAGTGAGGAACATCAGCAGGGTGGGTCGTGAGTGTGGGTGGGACATTTCGTTTTCCTGCTGAATCATCAAAAGAAACACCAAGCTTTCTACGAGAATCTCGTTGCTTGCATAAGTGTGAAACATCTTTTTCACCTTTTAAATTCTTATTGATTAGATTAGGAGGTTTGGAACTGGTTCCAGGAAGTGCATACCTTTGCTTAGTTGCAGGTTTCTGGGTTGTGGACTGTTGAATTTTCGGATTGGCAACATATGATGGACTTGTAGGCAAATATCACGTCTCTCCTTTGTGTCCAGGTTGGTGACGAGCGTCACCAGGTCAGTGACGCTCGTCACTGACTCTGCAGTTCGAGTTGCTGCAGTTTTCCTGCAATTCAGCTCTGCAAGTGTTGCTTCCATCACATACACGTCTTCCTCCAGCAACTTGGCATTCATTAGAACCTCTTTTTCAAGCCCAGTCATGAAGATATGATCCTCACTGCAACCCTCAAACCCAACAACTTCTGCAGAAGTTTCAGATATTAGCTCTTCAACAGCCATCTTGCTCACTTGCCCACTTATATCTGATTCATTGACACACTCAGCAATAGTGTCTTCTGAATGCTCCATGACAGTCTCTTTATCTCTAGAAGTTCTTACAGAAAAGGTCTGACCATCAATGGTAGAACTACCTCTTAACTTATCCATGTCAAAGTTCATGACAACATCACCAAGATCAAGCTCAATGTTCCCCTTTCTCACATCAATGATGGCTCCAGCAGTAGCCAAGAATGGTCTTCCCAGAATAAGAGGATCTTTAGGTTCTTCAGCATATTTCAGAACCACAAAATCTGTAGGAATTATGCAGCCTTCAATGTTAACATGAACATTCTCTAACATGCCTTCTGGGGTCCTTATGGATCGATCTGCTAGGATGAGAGAGATCCCAGCTGGCTTGAAATCAGTCATTCCAAGTCTAGCAGCAACAGAGAAAGGCATCAAGTTAATACTTGACCCTAGATCACATAGAGAGTGTGGAAAACGTCCTGCAGATATTGAGCAATCAAGCACAAAGGTCCCTGGATCAGATAGCTTCTCTGGAACTCTGCTTTGAGTGATGGTATTGACTTGTTCAGAAACAGTCACCTTCTTCTTTTTCTTTGGAACTGTGGCTAAGAGAATTGAACTGATGTCTCTGGTAAGCAATGCTCCTTTCTTAGGACTTACACCATTCACAACCATTCTCTTTACATACCTTCTTAGAGCTGGTGAAAGCTTGACTGCATCAACAAGTGGGATCTCAAGCATCAGCTTGTCTATCATAGCTTTACATCTGGCTTCTTCTATCTCCTGTTTAGACTTCCTAGGATGCTTGGGGAATGGTGTTTTGGGTTTATAGACACGTTCCTGGTCATAATTTGCAGTTACAGGCGAAGTAGCTTCGTTCTAGAGTGGGTGACGACCGTCACCAGGTGGGTGACGCTCGTCACTCACCTGTGACAACCCCCGATTCTCTTGTATGTTGGTGACGAGCGTCACTCCAGGGGGGTGACGCTCGTCACTCACCTCTGAGACAGAAAAAATTTCATCTTCAGACTCCATGAGTTGCACGATCTGTTCTGCACACAACCTCTTTTTCTGCACTGTTTTAAGCTCCTTTTCATTCCTGACTGTGATGGCATTAACCTGATGTTTGGGATTGATATCAGTCCTTCCAGGAAGGAATCCCTCTTACCTTTGAACAGCTTCTGCAGTTTGAGCAACCTGCACATCAAGCTTCTTCATGTGAGAGTTCAGACTCTCAATTTTTCCATTCAGGTCTTGATACAGCGAATCTAGCTTGCCATTGAAGTTCACTGTCATCTTCTGCTGTCCTTCAAGTACCTGCTCCAGCATAGCTTCCATTTTATTGTCTTGTGGAGGTGCAGTTTGGTAGGAAGAATAACCATAATTCCTGCTGTTTTGGTAAGGTTTCTCAACTTCAGTCTTCTGGAATGGGGGCTTAGGAGTGTAACCAGGCGTGCTCTGTCCTCCTGTAAAGGTACTCTGCTGATTATTGCTGTTGTAGCCTCTGATCCATTGCTGATTTCCAAACCTTTAGCTCTGAAAACCCCCTCCATTGATGAAATTAACATCTTTCTGCTCAAATTCTTCAGGATTTTCGAAACTCTCCACTTCTGCAGCAAACTGAACTGACTTCTTTCCCACCAGAAGGCTGTGCATGCTGTCTAACTTAGCCTTAACTTCAGCTATTTAGTTTCCATCATTCAAACCAGCCTGCTGTTTTCTCTGAAAATCTGCATTTTTAGTGCTGTTACTGCAGGCCAAGTTTTCAATCAATCTTACAGCTTCTTCTGGTCTGTTGGTGTTGAAGTTTCCACTACTTGAAGCATCCAGCGCCATCTGGTACTTCCAGTGAATGCCTCTGAAGAAGATCCCAAGTAATTGCACCTGACTGAAGCCATGATGAGGACAGTCCCTTTGATAAGACTTGAACCTGATCCAAGAAGCCTTAAAAGCTTCAGTAGGGCCTTGTGTAAAGGAAGCAATTTTCGTCCTCATGTCCTCTGACCTTGCATCATCATAGAAGTTATTCAGAAAGGCGTTCTCAGTGTCTTCCCAGGTGGTCAATGAAGCAGGTTCCAGTTGCTTCAGCCAATATGCAGCTTCTCCTCCAAGAGAGTAAGGAAAAAGTTTGCAGAACAGGAAATCATTGCTGACTCCATTAGCTTTGACACTGGAAGCCAAGTCCTCAAACCTCTCAATGTGGTCCATAGGATGCTCATGAGGTAAGCCATGGAATGGATGCTGGCTAACCAGCTGATAGTAGACTTGTTTAACCTCAAAATCGTTCCTCTGGAAAGCAGGAGGTCGGATTGCAGCTCTGTTGGCATAGAACTGATCAGGTCTGTTGTAGTCACCTAGAGTCCTCTGAACAAAATGCCCAGCAGCGTTATTGGCAGCAGCAGGGACTCTCACGTTCTCATTCACTTGCTGAACCTGCTGTTCAACAATGACATTCCCCTCTTGATCAATTCTCTGCCTCTCTTCGTTCCTCCTGTTTCCTTCCCTGTCAACCAAGTGACCTTCTGCATCTTCAACCAAGATAAGTGGAGCGACCATTGTAGATTGCTTCTTAGCTTTCCTGTTAGTTCTCTCCAACCTAGCAAGCTCGTCGATGCTCAAAGTCACAAGCTCCTTCTCTTTGTTGCTTCTGGTTCTGCGATTAGGCATACACCTGAAACAGGAACAAAGAAAAGTAGCTGAAAATCAGTAAACAAATAAAAACTTAGACAAAATCCTAATGCTAAAAATCGATAGACAGCTATTACTCCCCGGCAACGGCGCCAAAAACTTGATAGGGTCAGGTTTTACCCAAATAAAACTACTGCAAGTGCACATCAAAAGCAGTTGTAGTACAAGGGGTTATCGAATCCCAAGGGAGTATGTAAACCACACTAGCGATTATAGATTCAGATTAAGCTAAGCGATAAATAATGAATGTAATGCAAAACAGTAAAATAAATGCAAGAGGGCGTTTTTATGCTTGTTCTTAAAGTTCAGAAGGCTAAAGGCGCTAAGTCAGGACAGTTCGCAGGTTGAATCCGAGAGTGTAGAATGCATGCAATCAGGAATGAATTAAAACCGTCTTGAACATGAATCGCAAAGATATAACTAATCAATTCTCATTGCAGAAGTTATCTATGTCTAAGTCATAGAGTTTCAAATCTCTTTGCAAACCCTAACAACCTAAACATGCAGTAATGATCAGGTTCAATTGTTCACAAAACTCCTAAGCCAAATCTCTTTGTACTAGGGCATTTTGCTCATCTAATACTTGTTCAGGTGAATAATAATGCTCTCACATCTATCAAAAACCTAGGGTTTCGAAATCCAGATGATGTGTCTAAGAAATCGATATGAATGCAAGCTCAGATGAAGAACCAATGAATTTCCTATAAGTTTTTAGCAATTCTACAAACTCTTCTTCAACCTTTGAAAAAGCCCTAACTTAACTAACAGACTACTCAGACATGGTGATTTGAGAAAACATCATGAAAAGAATAGATTGCATAAAAAAAATAAGAAGTAGAAATAAAAGAGTTCAAAATCTGCTCTGAAGGAGTCTGATTTGTCTCTCCAAAAGCTCTTCTACAAATCTCTCTCTAAAGCTCTCAAAAATAATAAGATACAAGATATCTGCCAAAAGAATGGCTGAAAAACCTAATATACAAGCTAAAAGACGATCTGGGATCTTTTTGCAAATAATGGAACTTTGGGCCAAAACTGCAATTTCTTCCCAATCTTTTTAAAACAGGCCACGACCCCTTCCTTTCTGGGTGACGAGCGTCACCAAAAGTGGTGACGAGCATCACCCATATGCATACTTTCCTCTTCGAGCTAGGTACTTCGTGGCTTCAACTCAGAATGCTCCAAAAGGTTCCAAAATCTCCAATTATGCTCCAGACATGCTTTAACCTGCAAAGGCTCTTCTAGGACTCTAAAAAGACCAAAAAGACTCAATAAAAAGGACTTATATCATGGTTAAAAACTATAAAAACCATGATATATCAACTCTCCCAGACTTAGCTTTTGCTTGCCCTCAAGCAAACATTAGACAAAGAATAAGGTCGAGGTTTGAAAACAAGAAACAGTCAGTCAGTCATCGGGAACACCACACTAGCTAGAGCTTTCGAATCCACATGCCACATAGTCCACACAAAATCAAATTTCAGTCTAATCATCACAAGCTTAGCAAATCTCTCAAATCCAGTCCAAACCCCTTCAAGAAATCTGAAATTTCTACTGTTAACTCCTTATTTTTATCTAAGTGTGAAATCTCATCAAGACTCTGTCATCTTAATCACTTTGCAGATTCTTTTCTCTTCCTAACAACTTAACAAATAGATATCAAGACAGCTCTCCTATTTTCTCTTCCCTTTATCTTTTTTCTTAGGATATTTTCGATTTTTCACTTCTTTTTCTCAACTTTTTCAGTCTAAGAAATGGTGCTACTCAATACTTGTGTTCCTTGTGAGGAGACAGGTTCTTGAATGTGTTCACTACTGTTGTTCCTTGTGAGGAGACAGGATCATGAATGCACCATTCTTTGGACTTAATTTCTTTTAAAAACTACATCAGGGAAGATCAAAGAGAGACTGTATCTTAACCTTATTGTCAGTGCTTAAAGAGAGAATCAAGATAAATAAGACTCAATCACCAAGACAAGAAGTTTAAAGTTCATTAAGGTGGAGCTAACAGTAAATTTTCCAGATTCTCTAGGAACCTAAACCTTCATTGCTAGACTGATCTACCTATAACTTTCAACTTAGTGAGACTTGTAATCAACTACTGTGGCAATGGTTCTTATCAGCAAAAACGTCCTATGGTTAGTTCCAAGAAAAACTGACAGTTTCAAAATTTTAACTCTAGAAAAACAGGTTTTTGACTCAACTTTTAAGACTCTATAAACATGACACAAAGCACACAACGTCAGTAACCACTTCCCTCAGACTTAAACAACACTGTCCTCAGTGTTATTAAGCCAAGAGTTGGTCAAAATGAAGCATGAGAACGTGTAAAACCAAGGTGGAAAAGTGGTACCTCACAAAGGACCTGGTGACGAGCGTCACCAGATTGGTGATGAGCGTCACCATCTCTGATACTCCAGAAATTGTCATGTTGGATGTTTAAATGCTATGCCATCATGTGTAGTCCGAATTCAAACTGTAAGAGCTCTAAAAACACACATCAAAACATCCAAACAAAGCATAATACATGGTCCAACAAGTTCACAAGACATCATCCAACCAAACTGAACAAAGTGACTCTTCTTTTTTTTTTTCGATTTTTTTTTGTAGAAAACGAAAATAGACTAGAGTATGATAGCTAGATAACTTACCAGTGGGTTGCCTCCCACTAAGCGCTTGTTTAAAGTCATTAGCTCGACTTTATATGCTGCTCAGACAGCTGGTGGAGCAGAAGGAGGCATTGAATGCCTTGGAGGAGAATGTCTCCTCATCCATGGTGGTTTGTAAGCAGTAGATGTATGAACACTTCCAAGGAAGTGAGGAACATCAGCAGGGTGGGTCGTGAGTGTGGGTGGGACATTTCGTTTTCCTGCTGAATCATCAAAAGAAACACCAAGCTTTCTACGAGAATCTCGTTGCTTGCATAAGTGTGAAACATCTTTTTCACCGTTTATATTCTTATTGATTAGATTAGGAGGTTTGGAACTGGTTCCAGGAAGTGCATACCTTTGCTTAGTTGCAGGTTTCTAGGTTGTGGACTGTTGAATTTTCAGATTGGCAACATATGATGGACTTGTAGGCAAATATCACGTCTCTCCTTTGTGTCCAGGTTGGTGACGAGCGTCACCAGGTCAGTGACGCTCGTCACTGACTCTGCAGTTCGAGTTGCTGCAGTTTTCCTGCAATTCAGCTCTGCAAGTGTTGCTTCCATCACATACACGTCTTCCTCCAGCAACTTGGCATTCATTAGAACCTCTTTTTCAAGCCCAGTCATGAAGATATGATCCTCACTGCAACCCTCAAACCCAACAACTTCTGCAGAAGTTTCAGATATTAGCTCTTCAACAGCCATCTTGCTCACTTGCCCACTTATATCTGATTCATTGACACACTCAGCAATAGTGTCTTCTGAACGCTCCATGACAGTCTCTTTATCTCTAGAAGTTCTTACAGAAAAGGTCTGACCATCAATGGTAGAACTACCTCTTAATTTATCCATGTCAAAGTTCATGACAACATCACCAAGATCAAGCTCAATGTTCCCCTTTCTCACATCAATGATGGCTCCAGCAGTAGCCAAGAATGGTCTTCCCAGAATAAGAGGATCTTTAGGTTCTTCAGCATATTTCAGAACCACAAAATCTGTAGGAATTATGCAGCCTTCAATGTTAACATGAACATTCTCTAACATGCCTTCTGGGGTCCTTATGGATCGATCTGCTAGGATGAGAGAGATCCCAGCTGGCTTGAAATCAGTCATTCCAAGTCTAGCAGCAACAGAGAAAGGCATCAAATTAATACTTGACCCTAGATCACATAGAGAGTGTGGAAAACGTCCTGCAGATATTGAGCAATCAAGCACAAAGGTCCCTGGATCAGATAGCTTCTCTGGAACTCTGCTTTGAGTGATGGTATTGACTTGTTCAGAAACAGTCACCTTCTTCTTTTTCTTTGGAACTGTGGCTAAGAGAATTGAACTGATGTCTCTGGTAAGCAATGCTCCTTCCTCAGGACTTACACCATTCACAACCATTCTCTTTACATACCTTCTTAGAGCTGGTGAAAGCTTGACTGCATCAACAAGTGGGATCTCAAGCATCAGCTTGTCTATCATAGCTTTACATCTGGCTTCTTCTATCTCCTGTTTAGACTTCCTAGGATGCTTGGGGAATGGTGTTTTGGGTTTATAGACACGTTCCTGGTCATAATTTGCAGTTACAGGCGAAGCAGCTTCGTTCTGGGGTGGGTGACGACCGTCACCAGGTGGGTGACGCTCGTCACTCACCTGTGACAACCCCCGATTCTCTTGTATGTTGGTGACGAGCGTCACTCCAGGGGGGTGACGCTCGTCACTCACCTCTGAGACAGAAAAAATTTCATCTTCAGACTCCATGAGTTGCACGATCTGTTCTGCACTCAACCTCTTTTTCTGCACTGTTTTAAGCTCCTTTTCATTCCTGACTGTGATGGCATTAACCTGATGTTTGGGATTGATATCAGTCCTTCCAGGAAGGAATCCCTCTTACCTTTGAACAGCTTCTGCAGTTTGAGCAACCTGCACATCAAGCTTCTTCATGTGAGAGTTCAGACTCTCAATTTTTCCATTCAGGTCTTGATACAGCGAATCTAGCTTGCCATTGAAGTTCACTGTCATCTTCTGCTGTCCTTCAAGTACCTGCTCCAGCATAGCTTCCATTTTATTGTCTTGTGGAGGTGCAGTTTGGTAGGAAGAATAACCATAATTCCTGCTGTTTTGGTAAGGTTTCTCAACTTCAGTCTTCTGGAATGGGGGCTTAGGAGTGTAACCAGGCGTGCTCTGTCCTCCTGTAAAGGTACTCTGCTGATTATTGCTGTTGTAGCCTCTGATCCATTGCTGATTTCCAAACCTTTGGCTCTGAAAACCCCCTCCATTGATGAAATTAACATCTTTCTGCTCAAATTCTTCAGGATTTTCGAAACTCTCCACTTCTGCAGCAAACTGAACTGACTTCTTTCCCACCAGAAGGCTGTGCATGCTGTCTAACTTAGCCTTAACTTCAGCTATTTGGTTTCCATCATTCAAACCAGCCTGCTGCTTTCTCTGAAAATCTGTATTTTTAGTGCTGTTACTGCAGGCCAAGTTTTCAATCAATCTTACAGCTTCTTGTGGTCTGTTGGTGTTGAAGTTTCCACTACTTGAAGCATCCAGCGCCATCTGGTACTTCCAGTGAATGCCTCTGAAGAAGATCCCAAGTAATTGCACCTGACTGAAGCCATGATGAGGACAGTCCCTTTGATAAGACTTGAACCTGATCCAAGAAGCCTTAAAAGCTTCAGTAGGGCCTTGTGTAAAGGAAGCAATTTTCGTCCTCATGTCCTCTGACCTTGCATCATCATAGAAGTTATTCAGAAAGGCGTTCTTAGTGTCTTCCCAAGTGGTCAATGAAGCAGGTTCCAGTTGCTTCAGCCAATAGGCAGCTTCTCCTCCAAGAGAGTAAGGAAAAAGTTTGTAGAACAGGAAATCATTGCTGACTCCATTAGCTTTGACACTGGAAGCCAAGTCCTCAAACCTCTCAATGTGGTCCATAGGATGCTCATGAGGTAAGCCATGGAATGGATGCTGGCTAACCAGCTGATAGTAGACTTGTTTAACCTCAAAATCGTTCCTCTGGAAAGCAGGAGGTCGGATTGCAGCTCTGTTGGCATAAAACTGATCAGGTCTGTTGTAGTCACCTAGAGTTCTCTGAACAAAATGCCCAGCAGCGTTATTGGCAGCAGCAGGGACTCTCACGTTCTCATTCACTTGCTGAACCTGCTGTTCAACAATGACATTCCCCTCTTGATCAATTCTCTGCCCCTCTTCGTTCCTCCTGTTTCCTTCCCTGTCAACCAAGTGACCTTCTGCATCTTCAACCAAGATAAGTGGAGCGACCATTGTAGATTGCTTCTTAGCTTTCCTGTTAGTTCTCTCCAACCTAGCAAGCTCGTCGATGCTCAAAGTCACAAGCTCCTTCTCTTTGTTGCTTCTGGTTCTGCGATTAGGCATATACCTGAAACAGGAACAAAGAAAAGTAGCTGAAAATCAGTAAACAAATAAAAACTGAGACAAAATCCTAATGCTAAAAATCGATAGGCAGCTATTACTCCTCGGCAACGGCGCCAAAAACTTGATAGGGTCAGGTTTTACCCAAATAAAACTACTGCAAGTGCACATCAAAAGCAGTTGTAGTACAAGGGGTTATCGAATCCCAAGGGAGTATGTAAACCACACTAGCGATTATAGATTCAGATTAAGCTAAGCGATAAATAATGAATGTAATGCAAAACAGTAAAATAAATGCAAGAGGGCGTTTTTATGCTTGTTCTTAAAGTTCAGAAGGCTAAAGGCGCTAAGTCAGGACAGTTCGCAGGTTGAATCCGAGAGTGTAGAATGCATGCAATCAGGAATGAATTAAAACCGTCTTGAACATGAATCGCAAAGATATAACTAATCAATTCTCATTGCAGAAGTTATCTATGTCTAAGTCACAGAGTTTCAAATCTCTTTGCAAACCCTAACAACCTAAACATGCAGTAATGATCAGGTTCAATTGTTCACAAAACTCCTAAGCCAAATCTCTTTGTACTAGGGCGTTTTGCTCATCTAATACTAGTTCAGGTGAATAATAATGCTCTCACATCTATCAAAAACCTAGGGTTTCGAAATCCAGATGATGTGTCTAAGAAATCGATATGAATGCAAGCTCAGATGAAGAACCAATGAATTTCTTATAAGTTTTTAGCAATTCTACAAACTCTTCTTCAACCTTTGAAAAAGCCCTAACTTAACTAACAGACTACTCAGACATGGTGATTTGAGAAAACATCATGAAAAGAATAGATTGCATAAAAGAAATAAGAAGTAGAAATAAAGGAGTTCAAAATCTGCTCTGAAGGAGTCTGATTTGTCTCTCCAAAAGCTCTTCTACAAATCTCTCTCTAAAGCTCTCAAAAATAATAAGATACAAGATATCTGCCAAAAGAATGGCTGAAAAACCTAATATATAAGCTAAAACACGATCTGGGGTCTTTTTGCAAATACTGGAACTTTTGGGCCAAAACTGCAATTTCTTCCCAATCTTTTTAAAACAGGCCACGACCCCTTCCTTTCTGGGTGACGAGCGTCACCAAAAGTGGTGACGAGCGTCACTCATATGCATACTTTCCTCTTCGAGCTAGGTACTTCGTGGCTTCAACTCAGAATGCTCCAAAAGGTTCCAAAATCTCTAATTATGCTCCAGACATGCTTTAACCTGCAAAGACTCTTCTAGGACTCTAAAAAGACCAAAAAGACTCAATAAAAAGGACTTATATCATGGTTAAAAACTATAAAAACCATGATATATCAATTATTTTGCTATATTTTTTTATAAATTCCCCAAAACTCTAGGGTATTATGTATAAGTTTTCTTCTTTGCCTCTCTTCTTCTCTCATCCTATCGCCGTTTTGCTCATTACTTTGCTTGAGAAACCTGTTTCAGGCACGATGGCCCCCAAGAGAATGAGAGAGGAGACGGCACAAGAAGGAGAAGGTCAAGAAGTGGCTGTTCAAGAGAGGGTCCGATGGAGTAAGGACGAGAAGAGGGATAAGAAGCGGCTGGAAAGGCTTCGGTTCGAGCCTACTAAGTTTGCGGACTGGGAGCTGCTGTTCAAGCTAGGGATCCTTGGAGATTTTGACCAACTCCTCAAGAACATTGGCTTAAGATGTCTATCACGAATGGATTGCCCAACCATTCTAGAAGTGACAATAGACTTCCTTGCCATGTTGGAGTTTCTTTACGAGAACCCTAGCGCCGCCGTTCCTTCACAAGGCCGTCTCTCTTTCAAGGTTGGACGTCAAGCCTTCAGCCTCTCAATCCCCGAGCTGTGTCAAGCATATGGTCTCAACGCAGCCGCCACCAAGATCGAGTTCCCCTCCTTCACGCGAGCAAACGATTTTTGGGACCTGATCAGCAACGAAGACTACAAGGCCAACACTGCCAAAATCAAGAGAGTGAGAAGCCCGGTGCTGAGGTACACCTTGAAGCTGATCGCCAACACATTCAGCAGAAGGTCAGTTGCTCCCACGGTCACGAAGACCGAGCTTTGCTTCTTGTTCCAAGGCGTGAAGCATTTGTTGTGTGATCCGGCGGAGAATGAAGAGCCTATGGAGGATGAACTTGGCGACGAGGTGAACTATGGATGCGTACTTGCTGCCTCTTTGGTGAAGTACAAGGCTTATGCCTTGCGGTGCAAGGCAAGCTCTTCTTTCATTGGCGGCTTCCTCACTCCTCTATTCATACAAGCTGGCGTACCTATACACGATTTCACACCCGTCCCGGCTAGAGCTTTCATGGATGAGGTCTACATGAGGAATACCGACAGCTTGGGACGCACACCAGCAGAAGGGTTCTACGCTTATCTTTTCATCGACGACGAAAACGAGAAGAGAGTGTGCATCCTACCAAACAAGGACGAGACCGAGCTACTTGGTGTTGGGAACATCGAGTTCTTGCCAACAGTAGAGGAGTGCTTTGATCCTCTAGGAGGAACGCCTGCCCCGGCGATTGCTCCTCGTCAAAGGTCTGAGTCCCCAGCCACGGAAGATGAGATGCCCGAGGCCTACACCCTTCCCAAGATAGACTTTGAACCGAGAACCAAAACGGAGAAGTTCCTAGCATCAGTTGTGGAGATGCAAAGGAAGATCAACAAGTGGCAAGGCAAGATGCTCAAGAAGCTTGGAAAGAAGGTCAAAGCACTTCAGGGAGGCTCGCCTAAGAAAGCTGCAAGTCAAGAGGTGCAACAACCCGAGAAGAGAAGGCTCTCAACCGGTGGAGTTGTCATCCATGAGACTCAAGGCAGCAACATTCAACCGGCGCGTCTCTCTCTTCAAGAGCCAGGCTTCAAAGGCAAAGCCGTAGCATCTAGCTCCTCTGGAACATCCTCAAGTTCCAGCCGAGACTAGACCCGAGGTAACAACCTTCTTCCATTGTACATACCGCTCCTGTTTGCTTCTTTTTGCTATGTGTTTTGATGCTCCTTTGAATTTGTTTGCCACCGGGACGGTGTCAAGCAAGTTTGGGGGAGTATATGTGTGGTTTGACTTGTGTTTTCTGATCTTATTTTCCCTTTAGCATCCTTGAGTCTTCATTACATGAAAAATTGGTAAAAGTTTTACATTTTTTTCAAAGATTCATGTAGTTGCATTCATCTCATTAAGCATTTTAGGATTGAGTCTAGAATCTTAAAGCATCTAGGTTGTTCATATTCACATAAGGGGTTAGAGTTTTTCTTAAAAAGGTGTTTTAAACTCATGAATTGTTTCGATACCCTAGTTAGTAGTTCTCTAATGCTTTGCTCATACTTTGAAAGTAAGTTCTTACCATGCTTGGATCACTTGCTATGATTTTCGTGACTTAAGTTGAACAGACATGAATTGAATCCTTTCCTACTAAGTGAGAACCTTAATCTGAATTTGAATGATCACTCTTGTGCATTTGAAATGAAATACATGGATCACATATACATATTCAGGCTTTCTTACCCCTTTTTACCACTCTTTGTAAGTCTGAATAGAACTCCACACCCTGAACCTTGCCTTCCTTTCAAGCCAAATATTTCTTGTGTGATGTGAGGCCTTATTTTCGGATTGAACTTGACATAAAGTGTTAGGTTTAGGCGACATGATTAGGCTTTCATATTGATGCTAGTTTTGCATTTTGAAGCTAGTTTTAGGTTTGTTTTAGGGAAGGGATTTGCTTATGTGTTTTCAGTTTAAAAAGAAATGGTGTTTGGGGTTTGAAAATAAAGGACTCATGGTTTTAAGTGGTGGTGTTGTTCTGTTTTTAAATAAAAGCTCAGTTTTAAAAGAGAAGGAGGTAGCTCTCAAAAATAAAATAAAAATCAGAAAGAAAAGAGCCAAAAAGCCAAGGTTTAAAAAGAAAAAAAAATAATAATAAGAGAAGAGAGCTACCAAGATTTAAAGAAAGAGCTTTAAGTTTGTGTTTGACCAGCACTAGCCTAATAAGAGTAAAGTTGTCTCCTGTTTTCGTGGGTTATGCTTGGCTTCTTGCCTTGTCGTTTGGGTAGTTTCTAGAGGGTGAGTGAGCTCGAAAAAGAAAGAAAATGAGAGGGGTTTAGGATCATTGTTAGTGTATATGTGTAGATGAGAGTCTAGTCATGTATGCATCAATTGTCTTTACGTTTAGCATTATGCATAAGTTCAATACTTTTTGAGATAACCCATTGTTTGAATTACCCGCTTGAATGAGATCATCTTTGTCTCATAACCTTGTCCTTAGCCAAATGTATTCTGTTCTAAGTGCATAAGTGTGATTTATGGTTTGATCATTAATTGAATGTTAAAGGTTAGGATTCTTGGATTGTTTGGAATATGAGAGTCATGATCTGAATTTCTTTGTGTGATGAGTATGGCTAAGTTCTTTGGAGTATGAGTGTGCGCATTGCATTTTAGAACTAGTAACTAGGACATTGAGATTGATTCATTTCAAAGGCACCTTTGCAAGAAGCTTAAACCCCCGTCTTTTCTAAAACCTCTCTTTCTTTCTTATTTTATGTTGCCTGAGGGCAAGCAAGAAGTAAGTTTGGGGGATTTGATGTTACTGCATATTGCATGTATTTTGCATACGTATTAGTTAGCTTTCATGCATTTACATCACACTTTAGACTAGATTGCATCACTTAGGGTCCTAGAGCATTCTCGCACCAGCATACGCATGTTCCTTGCATTTTGCATCACATTCAGGTTGTTTCTGGCTACTTTGGAGTCGTGGAGGTTTGTGGACGTGCTGAAGCTGTTGTGGTGGTTCATGGAATGTCGGATGTTTGCTAAGGACCAGAGATCGGGGAGCAGATCGAGCATGGCAGGTCGATTTAGATGAGATCGACCAGAAGATCGAGAAGCCCAGGCGATCCAAGGGAAATGATCGAGACAAAGATCGAGTGGAGCAATCGATCAAATGGTACGGACGTAAATGACGCCATGCAGAGCGAGAGCCGGATCGAGTCCACCACTCGATCCGACCGAAGATCGACACCAAGATCGGATGCAACACTCGATCCGCCGAAGAAGATCGAGACCCAGATCGAGTAGAAAACACGATGTCCGAAAGTGATCGAGAGAGCCGCTCGATCCCGAGTCGATCTCTGTCCTTTCAACCGTTTTTGGCCGCTAGCGAGGGGGAGACCATCGAGCTGTTTTCGCCATTTTGGGAAGGCGGCGATGTCTTTTTCCACATACACTTTTCATTCTTATCTTTTTATGCTTTTTCTCTCTGGTTTGGAGACTCTCCGCCATTGTTAGACTTTGAGCTTTTTTCTTGAATATTTCGAATCGTTTAAGTTTTTAGTAATCGTTTTCATGTTCATCGCTTCATCTTTCATGTTTATTTCGGTTATTCTCATGTGTAGCGAGTAGTTTCATTTGGGTCTCGGGGTTGAGAGGATTCACGGAGTCTAAGGGTTTTCAAGTTGGTAGTTTTCTTGTTCTTAATGGCTTTCTCTTCTAGGATGTTGAGTCCCTAAGGCTTAAAGACTCTCATGCCAAGATCTTTATGATCAGAGAGGTCTCGTACCTTGACAGGATCCAGAGATCTCTGAAAATCACATCCTAGAGACTAGTTACCCTTTCCCAAAAGCCATGGAAGGTTAGGGGACTAGTTAGGCCGTGTGTTTGAAATCTGAGTTAATTGCCCTTCAACCTCTCTTTCCACCAGAAGCCATGGGTTTGGAGGAGAGGATAAAGGAGTGATCCATACCGAAAGCCACGGATGGATCTTGTTTTCGTTTTCAAGGCTTAGGGAACCTCACAAAGTGAGTCGATTTATAGTTTTCAATCCCAACTTGGACCCTTCAAACCCCGGACCATGAATCTCAACCCTAGACCCTTCTTTCTTAGAATTCTTACATCTTCGTTAGTCATTCGCTTGATATTCGCCGCATCCTGGTCATCAGTTTCTTCATACTTGCATTTTTAGACGAGATCGATCTAAACTGCTCGATCTAGTGGTCGATCCTGTGGTCGATCCACTAGTCGATTTTTGTTAAATCATAGCCTTGCATTTTAATTTTTCTGTTTGTTCCTCGTAGTAGTTCAATCACTCTTGGTAATTTTAAAATAGTTTTGCATTCCATTCGGTCCTTGCATATAGTTTATAGGATTTTCACAATATCGCATGTTATTAGCTTAGCTTTACACTGCTCTTGCATTCTCTTTGATCTTCCTAGCTCCTAGAAATGGATTGACTCTCACTTGCATACTGTACTACAACCTAAGTTCTGCATTTAAGTTTGATAGCCTCATTGCATCCTCACCCTTGCAAAGAAAGTAGTTATCAAGCATCTCACTCGATCATCTTCAGACATCGTGCCTTCAGCTCGATCTTCGTCTCGATCTTCCTCGGTGGATGGGGTGCTTCGTTCGATCTTGGAGTCGATCTTTGGTGGATCGAGTGGTGGACTCGATCCGGCTCTCGCTCTCCATGTCGTCATTCACGTCCGTACTCCTTGATCGATCGCTTCACTCGATCTCAGTCTCGATCAATTCCCTTGGATCGACCGGCCATGCTCGAACCTCCTTTCGATCTCTGGTCCTTAACAAGCATTCCCGAGTTCTTCAAGTCCCACGAAATTCCTCACGAGCCTCAACACGTCCAGGAACCCTCCAAGGCTCAAAAGTAGCCGAAAGCAACCTGTTTTTGATGCAAAATGCAAGAAATATGCATATGCTGGTGCAAGAACCCTCTAGGACCTAAAGTGATGCAAACTAACCTAAAATGAAATGTATATGCGTGAGAAACTAACTTATTTGTATGCAAAATGCATGGAATATGCAGCTATATCAATTCCCCCAAAATTACCTTTTGCTTGCCCTCAAGCAAACAAAACTAAAGAAGAGAGAGAGGATTTAAAACAAACGGGGGTATAAGCTTCTTGCAAACGTGCTTTTCGAATGAAACAATCTCATTGTCCTAGTTACCAGTTCTAAAATGCAATACACACACTCATACTCCAAAGAACTTAGCCATACTCATTTCACAAAGAATTTTAAATCATGACTCTCTTATTCCAAATAATCAAAGAAACTCATCTTTTAACATTCATTAATGACCGAACCATGAATCAAACTCATGCATTTTAAAGCAAAACACATTTGGCTAAGGGTAAAGGCTATGAGCATAGAATGATCTCATTTTTAAAGAGGGTTTATTTTAAGCAAAGGGTTTCTCTCGAAAATTGTAAGAACTTTATGCATAATGCTAAAGATAAAGGCAATTGATGCATACATGATCAGATTCTCATCTACCCATGTAAACTAACAATGATCCTAAAAACCCCTCTCATTTATTTTCTTTTAAGCTCACTCAGCACTTAGAGTCTACCATTTTTCCCAAAGCAAAAGCTTAGCAATCCCCAAATCAAAATAGGAAACATCTTAATTCTTTAGGCTAGTGAAAAGGTTTTTAAAAATATTAAGCTCCTTATTTTTTTTTCTTATTGATAGCTCTCTTATTATTATTATTTTTTTCTTTCTTTTTCTTTTCTTTTTATGTTGGCACTTAGGCTCTTTTACATATATTTATTATTTTTATTTTTAGTTTTTATTTTTGAGAGAGCCATCTTCTGAAATTATTGGAGCATTATACTTTTTAAACACAAAACCTTTCACTTAAAACATTTTTCTTACTTCAAAAACCAAACTCTTTTGAAACCGAAAGCATATAAACAAGAAAGCAACCCCAATGATCCCCCAAACTTATCCTAAGCCTACATCTAGCTTCAAAATGCAAAGCTAGCAAACATATGAGAACCTAATCATGTCGCCTAAACGTAACACTTTATGCTAAGTTCAAACCGAAAGAGGCCTCACAATGATGTCACACACGAAAATTTGGCTTCAAAGAAAGGTAAGGGTCAAGGTGGGAGTTCTACTTAGGCTCACAAAGAGTGGTAAAAAGAAGAAGAGAGCCTGAATATTTTAAAATCCATGTGTTCAATTTTAAATGCATAAGAATGATATTTAAAAATTCAAGTTAAGGTTTTCACTTAATAGGACAAGTTTCAAATCATGAGAGTTCAATTCAAGTCATGATAATCAAAACTAGTGATCCAAGCATGATACGAACTTACTTTCAAAGTATGAGCAAAGCATTAGAGAACTACCAACTAGGAGATTGAAACCATTCATAAGCTTAAAACACCTTTTTAAGAAAACTTTAACCCCTTATGCAAATGTGAACAACCTAGATGCTTAGAAATTCTAGACTCAATCCTAAAATGCTTAACAAGATGAGTGCCACTACATGAATTTTTTGAAAATTTTTTTTTAAAAACTTTACCAATTTTTTTCCTTTTCTTTTCTATGCCTTAGATGCATGCAAGACTCAAGTTATGCAAAAGTAACAAAGTAGCAATAAAAGTAACAAGAGCAGTTGCGGATTATAGGTTCTTAAAATCAATGAGACAAGGCGCTAGGCAATGGGAAATTCGCAGGTTGACATAAATAGCAGACTACAGACTGAAATGATTATTTGTTAAAACCGTTCTAGAACTCAAAAAGACAAATATAAAACCAATCGACTTCCGTCGCAGAGATTATCTATGATCAGATTCCATAATTCCAAATTCCTTTGCAAATTCTAACAACCTAACAAGCATTATGGTTCAGGTTTGATATGTTCACAAAATAACTAATCCAAATTCCTTTGCAATCAGTTATTTTGCTCATCTAAGATAGTTCTGGGGATTAATAATGTTTCCACATCTATTAAACAACCTAAGATCTGATTTCTAGGTGATCAATCTTGAAACAAGTGTTAAAGGAATCTATATGAAGAACCAAATGATTTATCCTTCCAGTTTTGTAGTTCTAACAATTAATTATCAACCTTTGAATAACCCAAAATCTAACTAGCAAATTACTCAGACATAGGAATTGAAGAACAAATTATGACTGAATAATATTGCATTAAAAGATAGAGTAAAAGACAAAGGGGGTTCAAAATTCTTCTCTAACACAGTACGGATTTATCTCCCCAAATGCTCTAAATCTCTCTCTCTCTTAGTCTCAATGAAAACAAGATAATGGCCTAACAATAGCTCTCAAACTCTAAATACAACTCTAAACACGATTGGGGCAAGTTTGCAAATAGTAGAAAACTTCTGGGCCAAGTTGCAATTCTTCAAAAGAGTTTTATAGGCTCTTCTTCGCGACCACAATCGGTGTCGATCGACACCAAGTGGCTGGTGTCGATCGACACCCTGCTCAAGAATGCTCTCCGACTTGGTCTTTTCAGCATCAGTTTCAACATAGCTCTAAAAGGCTCCAAAATCCACAATTATGCTTCAAACGTACCTAGACCTGCAAAGACTCGAAAGGACTCGAAAAATACCAAAAAGACTCTATAAACAAGACTTATATCATGGACAAAAAACCCATAAAAACCATGATATATCAACCATCACACTTGAAAAGAAACCGATGGAGGAACCATTAGTAATGCCAAAGCTAGGAGACCCCAGATCATTCACTCTGCCGTGTTAACTTGGTAATACCATCTTTGAAGATTATCTAGGCAACCTCGGAGAATGCCTTGACGTGATGTCTCTTGCCACGGCCAATCACCTTAGGTACTATCACTACATGGAGCGTGATAAAGTGATAGGTCTAGCAGATGGAAGCGAAAGGACCACAGTGGGGAAACTTACGGATTTGACCATCATGATTGGAAATGTCCTTCTCCCCGCCGACTTTGTGGTCATCGAAATGAAAGAAGACAATGGAGAAACCCTAATACTTGGAAAGCCATTCTTTCCATCAGATTGATGCTTATTTGACTGCAAAAGCGAAGTTGTAGAGTTGCGTCTAGCAAAAAATGTGGTGATGACCTTAGACACCAAGGGAGGAAAAGACAAGGGGAAGGAGTGCAATTGCTCAATGAAGCCTAAGGAGACCCCAGAAACAGCCAATGATCCATCCTTGGACATTTGCTACGATGGGGAAAGCGTTGATGGGAGTTGCCTCTGATCCCTGTTTGAAGAACTGATTATGGATGCCCATGAGAGACCAATAAAGGAAATAATACACAAGACGGCCAAAGCCAAAGGGCCAACCCTTGGAGCTCTCTTGGACGGTACTTTCTTTAAATCAGTTCTCTCTACTAACGATGGAGTAGTGTTTAAGCCAAGACGTAAGGGAAAGACCATTCACTCTATTTACCTTAGGGAGAAAATGATATCAATTTGACCAATGAAACAGGTAATGAGGTGAGCAAGGAGAGAGACTCCTTTTTGTCTTTGACTGAACTTGCTACGATTGTCAAAGAATCTAAGGATCCTCCCACAAGATTCAGGGGTAACCATTTCCCCTTTGCCCACTAAAAAGGAAAAAAGAAAAGTCAAGCTATGCAACTTAAAACAAGTTCTCTTGGGAGGTACCCTAAGCCTATGCTGTGTATATTAATGGTTTTTAGTTTAGTTAAGTACTTTTTAGATTCAATAAAGGAGAGGATATAGATGGATTCAGCAGTTTAAAGGTTTTACAGATTGTCTTGCACTACATCGAGGTGTTATACCGGGGTTAGTCCCGATATAAACCTCTAGGATATTCGATATCGGGCAAATACTACAGTATAAACCTGATATGGAACAAAGTTCATGCCGAGACAATCTATATCAAAGTGGCACCTCATGCATCGAACCTGTGGTCGCATATCGGGAAGCTATAACGGTATTAAAACCGATATGTTCCAAATAGGTAAATAAAGGGGTTTCTAATCCCCATATGAGAAATGGTCTTTTCCATTGCCCTCTTTCTCGGATAAGGCAACTATTTCTTGGTTGGAGTTAACCGAGAATATTACACCCCCCACGAAACCCTACTTGTCCCTTTCCTCTTTAAATAGCCACCATTTCTTCCACACTTCTCTCTCCCACTCTCTCTCGTCGCCAACAAAAGAAAATGATAACAGGTTTTTATCGTCTCTAGAAGCAAGCAATGCAGGAGGTTATCAAAACTCAAGCAGCATACAGTCGTAGCATAGTGCAAGAGGAATCAATCCAACCTAGGAGCTAGAAAGTGAAATGAGAATGCAAGGATCATGCAAAGCTAAGAAAATGATGAACGGTTTTGTAAAAATCCTAAAAACTAGATGCAACAGTTAAATGCAAGGCAAAATTATTTTAAAAAATACTAGAAACGAGTGAACTACCACGAGGAATAAACAGAATGATTAAAATGAAAGCTATGAATTAATAAAAATCGACTAGTGGATCGACCACAGGATCGACCACTAGATCGAGCAACAACGATCGATCTCGTCTAAAAGTTCAACAGAAATGAATCTAAAGACCAGGATGCGAACAGATAGCAAGCGAATGATTAACAGAGATGTAAGAATATTAAGAAAGAGGGTCCAGGGTTGAGATTCATGTTCAAGGGTTTCAAAGGTTCAAGCTTGGTTTGAAAACTTTAGATCTACTCACTTTGTGAGATTCTCTAGGCCTTGAAAACAATACAAGATCCATCCATGGCGTGTGGTATGGATCACTCCTTCATCCTCTTCTCCAGACCCATGGCGTTTGGCGGAAAAAGAGATTGAAGGGCATAAAACATAGATTTCAAACACACGGCCTAACTAGTCCCCTAAACTACCATGGCGTTTGGGAAAGGTAGACTAGCCTCTAGGATTCGATTTTCAACGGACCTCTAGATCCTGTCAAGGTAAGAGGCCCTTTGGATCATGAAGATCTTGGCGTGAGAGTCTTTAAGCCTTAAGAACTCGATATCCTAGAAGAGAAAGCCATGAAGAACAAGAAAACACCAAACCTTGAAAACCTTTTCAACCCCTTTGAATCCTCTCAACCCCAAAACCCGAATAGACTACTTGCTACACATAAAGTAAACCGAACAAAGCATAGAAGATGAACTAGTAAACATGAAAAATGATTGCCTTAAACGATTCAATATTCAAGAACAAAGTAAGAAAAAGCTTCAAGGTCTAACAATGGCGAAATCGCCTTCGAACAGAGAGAAAAACTCTTAAAAGATAAAGTGAAAACGTCTATCGAAAAGCAAGATCGCCGCCTTCCCAAAATAGGCCAAACAGCTCGATGGTCCCCCCCTCTCTAGAAGCCAAAAACGGTTAAAGTGCACTGGGATCGACCTCGAGATCGAGCATCTCACTCGATCGTCTTCAGACATCGTGACTTTAGCTCGATCTGTGTCTCGATCTTTTTCGGTGGATCGAGTGCTTTGTCCGATCTTGGAGTCGATCTTTGGAGGATCGAGTGGTGGACTCGATCCGACTCTCGCTCTGCATGGCGTCATTTACGTCCGTACTCCTTGATCGATCTCTTCACTCGATCTTGGTCTCAATCAGTTCCCTTGGATCGGATGGGCTACTCGATCTTCTGGTCGATCTCATCTAGATCGACCGGCCATGCTCGATCCGCTTCTCGATCTCTGATCCTTAACAAGCAGTCCTGAATTCTCCAAGTCTCCTCGAGCCTCCTCACGAGCCTTAGCACGTCCACGAATCTTCCAAGACTCCAAAGTAGCCGAAAACAACCTGAATGTGATGCAAAATGCAAGAAACATACATATGCTGGTGCAAGAATACTTTAGGACCTAAAGTGATGCAAACTAGCCTAAAGTGCATGGTAAATGCATATGAAACTAACTTATATGTATGCAAAATACATGAAATATGCAGCAATATCAACTCTCCCAAACTTATCTTTTGCTTACCCTAAAGCAAACAAAAATTAAGAAGGGATAGAGGTTTTAAAACAAACGGGGTTTAAGCTTCTTGCAAATGTGTCTTTCAAATGAACCAATCTCAACATACTAATTCTAAAATGCAATGCACACACTCATACTCCAAAGAACTTAGCCATACTCATCACACAATGAATTTCAAATCATGACACTCCTATTCCAAATAATCAAAGAACCTTATCCTTTAACATTCATTAATGATTAAACCGTGAATCAAACTTATGCACTTTAAAGCAAAACACATTTGGCTAAGGGCGAAGGCTATGAGTATAGAATGATCTCATTTTAAAGAGGGTTTCACAATGCAATGGGTTTCTCTCACGAATGGTATGAACTTTATGCATAATTCTAAAGGTAAAGGCAATTGATGCATACATGATTAGATTCTCATCTACCCATGTACACTAACAATAATCGTAAAACCCCTCTCATTTTCTTTTCTTTTCAGCTCACTCACCCTCCTAGAGACTACCCATATTAAGCTCAAACCCAAATAAAAAAAAGAAAACATTTTTACTCTTTATGCTAGTGAAAAGGCTTGAAAATATTTTAGCTCCTTATTTTTTTCTTATTGATAGCTCTCTTATTCTTTTCTTTTTATTTTAGCACTTAGGCTCTTTTCTTCTTTTTTTTTATTTATTTTACTTGAGAGAGCTATCTTCTGAAATATTTAGAGCATTATACATTTTGAAAACAAAGCTTTTTACTTTAAACCTTTTGTTCACTTCAACTACCAAACCCTTTTGAAACCGTAAGCATATAAACAAGAAAGCAATCCCATCAAACCCCCAAACTTATCCTAAGCCTACAACTAGCTTCAAAATGCAAAGCTAGCAATCATATGAGAACCTAATCATGTCGCCTAAACGTAACACGATATGCTAAGTTCAAACCGAAACGAGGCCTCACAATGATGTCACACAAGAACACTTGGCTTGAAAGAAAGGTAAGGGTGATGGTGGGAGTTCTACTTAGGCTCACAAAGAGTGGTAAAAGGAGGAAGAGAGCCTAAATATTTTTAAGATCCATGTGTTCATTTTCAAATGCATAAGAATGATATTTAAAAATTCAGATTAGGGTTCTCACTTATTAGGACAAGTTTCAAATCATAAATGTTCAACTCAAGTCACGAAAATAAAAACAAGTGATCCAAGCATGGTAAGGACTTACTTTCAAAGCGTGAGCAAAGCATTAGAGAACTACTAACTAGGGCATTGAAACAATTCATGAGCTTAAAACACTTTTTTAAGAAAACTTTAACCCCTTATGCAAATGTAAACAACCTAGATGCTTGAAAACTCTAGACTCAATCCTAAAATGTTTAACAATGTGAATGCAACTACATGAATTTTTTTGAAATTTTTTAAAAAATTTTACCAATTTTTTTGGTTCTTTTCTATGCCTTAGAATGTATGCAAGACTCAAGGGATGCAATGAGAAAATACGAGCAAAATAAACATGTCAAACCACACACATACTCCCCCAAACTTGAATGACACCGTCCCAGTGGCAAACAAATTCGAGAGAGCTCAAAACACTAAGCAAAAATAAAGAAAAAATGAGCGGTATGTACAATGGAAGGCTGTTGGTACGTCGGGTCTAGCCTCAGCTGGAACTTGAGGATGTTCCAGACAAGCTAGATACTATGGCTTTGCCTTTGGAGGCTGGCTCTTGGAGGGAATGACGCGCCGGCTGAATGTTGCTTCCTTGAGTCTCACGGATGACAACTCCACCGGTTGAAAGCCTCCTCTTCTCGAACTGTTGAACCTCCTCACTTGCAGCCTGCTTTGGCGAAGCTCCTTGAAGTGCCTTGACCTTCTTGGCAAGCTTCTTGATGACTTTGCTCTGCCACTTGTTGATTTTCTTTGCATCTCCACAACAGAAGCAAAAAACTTTTCTGTCTTGGTCTGCAGCTCAAAGTCGAGCTTAGGGAGGACAAAGGCTTCGGGCATCTCATCATCCGTGGCTGGAGACTCTGATCTAGGGCAAGTAGCTTGCTGAATGGTTGCCGCGGCTCCTAGAGGAGCAAAGCACTTCTCTACGCTTGGAAGAAACTCGATGTTCCCAATTCCCACCAGCTCGGTTTCGGTTTGGTTTGGCAGGAAACACGCCCTAAATACAACTCTAAACACGGTTGGGGCAAGTTTGCAAATAGTAGAAAACTTCTGGGCCAAGTTGCAATTTTTCAAAAGAGTTTTATAGTCTCTTCTTCGCGACCACAATCGGTGTCGATCGACACCAAGTGGCTGGTGTCGATCGACACCCTGCTCCAGCATGCTCTCCGACTTGGTCTTTTCAGCATTGTTTCAACATAGCTCTAAAAGGCTCCAAAATCCACAATTATGCTTCAAACGTACCTAGACCTGCAAAGACTCGAAAGGACTCAAAAAATACCAAAAAGACTCTATAAACAAGACTTATATCATGGTCAAAAAACCCATAAATGCCATGATATATCAACCATCACACTTGAAAAGAAGCCGATGGACGAACCATTAGTAATGCCAAAGCTAGGAGACCCCATATCATTCACTCTGCCGTGTTGACTTGGTAATACCATCTTTGAAGATTGTCTATGCAACCTCGGAGAATGCCTTGACGTGATGTCTCTCGCCACGGCCAATCACCTTAGGTACTATCACTACATGGAGCGTGATAAAGTGATAGGTCTAGCAGATGGAAGCGAAAGGACCACAGTGGGGAAACTTACGGATTTGACCATCATGATTGGAAATGTCCTTCTCCCCGCCGACTTTGTGGTCATCGAAATGAAAGAAGACAATGAAGAAACCCTAATACTAGGAAAGCCATTCTTTCCATCAGATGGATGCTTATTTGACTGCAAAAGCGAAGTTGTAGAGTTGCGTCTAGCAAAAAATGTGGTGATGACCTTAGACACCAAGGGAGGAAAAGACAAGGGGAAGGAGTGCAATTGCTCAATGAAGCCTAAGGAGACCCCAGAAACAGCCAATGATCCATCCTTGGACATTTGCTACGATGGGGAAAGCGTTGATGGGAGTTGCCTCTGATCCCTGTTTGAAGAACTGACTATGGATGCCCATGAGAGACCAATAAAAGAAACAATACACAAGACGGTCAAAGCCAAAGGGTCAACCTTTGGAGCTCTCTTGGACGGTACTTTCTTTAAATCAGTTCTCTCTACTAACGATGAAGTAGTGTTTAAGCCAAGACGTAAGGGAAAGACCATTCACTCTATTTACCTTAGGGAGAAAATGATATCAATTTGACCAATGAAACAGGTAATGAGGTGAGCAAGGAGAGAGACTCCTTTTTGTCTTTGACTAAACTTGCTACGATTGTCAAAGAATCTAAGGATCCTCCCACAAGATTCAGGGGTAACCATTTCCCCTTTGCCCATTAAAAAGGGAAAAAGAAAAGTCAAGCTATGCGACTTAAAACAAGTGCTCTTGGGAGGTACCATAAGCCTATGCTGTGTATATTAATGGTTTTTTGTTTAGTTAAGTACTTTTTAGATTCAATAAAGGAGAGGATATAGATGGATTCAGCATTTTAAAGGTTTTACAGATTGTCTTGCACTACATCGAGGTGTTATACCGGGGTTAATCCCGATATAAACCTCCAGGATATTCCATATCGGCCAAATACTACAGTATGAACCTGATATGGAACAAAGTTCATGCCGAGACAATCTATATCAAAGTGGCACCTCATGCATCCAACCCGTGGTCGCATATCGGGAAGCTATAACGGTATTAAAACCGATATGTTCCAAATAGGTAAATAAAGGGGTTTCTAATCCCCATATGAGAAATGGTCTTTTCCATTGCCCTCTTTCTTGGATAAGGCAACTATTTCTTGGTTGGAGTTAGCAGAGAATATTAGACCCCCCACGAAACCCTACTTGTCCCTTTCCTCTTTAAATAGCAACCATTTCTTCCACACTTCTCTCTCCCACTCTCTCTCGTCGCCATCAAAAGAAAATGATAACAGGTTTTTATCGTCTCTAGAAGCAAGCAATGCAGGAGGTTATCAAAACTCAAGCAGCATACAGTCGTAGCATAGTGCAAGAGGAATCAATCCAACCTAGGAGCTAGAAAGTGAAATGAGAATGCAAGGATTATGCAAAGCTAAGGAAATGATGAACGGTTTTGTAAAAATCCTAAAAACTAGATGCAACAGTTAAATGCAAGGCAAAATTATTTTAAAAAATACTAGAAACGAGTGAACTACCACGAGGAACAAACAGAATGATTAAAATGAAAAGCTATGAATTAATAAAAATCGAGTAGTGGATCGACCACAGGATCGACCACTAGATAGAGCAACAACGATCGATCTCATCTAAAAGTTCAACAGAAATGAATCTAAAGACCAGGATGCAAACAGATAGCAAGCGAATGATTAACAGAGATGTAAGAATACTAAGAAAGAGGGTCCAGGGATGAGATTCATGTTCAAGGGTTTCAAAGGTTCAAGCTTGGTTTGAAAACTTTAGATCTACTCACTTTGTGAGATTCTCTAGGCCTTGAAAACAAAACAAGATCCATCCATGGCGTGTGGTATGGATCACTCCTTCATCCTCTTCTCCAGACCCATGGCGTTTGGCGGAAAAAGAAATTGAAGGGCATAAAACATAGATTTCAAACACACGGCCTAACTAGTCCCCTAAACTACCATGGCATTTGGGAAAGGTAGACTAGCCTCTAGGATTCGATTTTCAAGGACCTCTGGATCCTGTCAAGGTAAGAGGCCCTTTGGATCATAAAGATCTTGGCGTGAGAGTCTTTAAGCCTTAAGAACTCGATATCCTAGAAGAGAAAGCCATGAAAAACAAGAAAACACCAAACCTTGAAAACCTTTTCAACCCCTTTGAATCCTCTCAACCCCAAAACCCAAATAGACTACTTGCTACACATAAAGTAAACCGAACAAAGCATAGAAGATGAACTAGTAAACATGAAAAATGATTGCCTTAAACGATTCAATATTCAAGAACAAAGTAAGAAAAAGCTTCAAGGTCTAACAATGGCGAAATCGCCTTCGAACAGAGAGAAAAACTCTAAAAAGATAAAGTGAAAACGTCTATCGAAAAGCAAGATCGCCGCCTTCCCAAAATAGGCCAAACAGCTCGATGGTCCCCCCCCCCCCTCGCTAGAAGCCAAAAACGGTTAAAGTGCACTGGGATCGACCTCGAGATCGAGCATCTCACTCGATCGTCTTCGGACATCATGACTTTAGCTCGATCTGTGTCTCGATCTTTTTTGGTGGATCGAGTGCTTTATCCGATCTTGGAGTCGATCTTTGGAGGATCGAGTGGTGGACTCGATCCGACTCTCGCTTTGTACGGCGTCATTTACGTCCATACTCCTTGATCGATCTCTTCACTCGATCTTGGTCTCAATCAGTTCCCTTGGATCGGATGGGCTACTGTATCTTCTGGTCGATCTCACCTAGATCGACCGGCCATGCTCGATCCGCTTCTCGATCTCTGATCCTTAGCAAGCAGTCCTGAATTCTCCAAGTCTCCTCGAGCCTCCTCACGAGCCTTAGCACGTCCACGAATCTTCCAAGACTCCAAAGTAGCCGAACACAACCTGAATGTGATGCAAAATGCAAGAAACATACATATGCTAGTGCAAGAATACTTTAGGACCTAAAGTGATGCAAACTAGCCTAAAGTGCATGGTAAATGCATA
The DNA here is from genome assembly GCA_911865555.2 of Thlaspi arvense. Classification (NCBI taxonomy): domain Eukaryota; kingdom Viridiplantae; phylum Streptophyta; class Magnoliopsida; order Brassicales; family Brassicaceae; genus Thlaspi; species Thlaspi arvense. The sequence goes on from OU466862.2 coordinate 30,437,703, forward strand.
TGAAACTAACTTATATGTATGCAAAATACATGAAATATGCAGCAATATCAACTCCCCAAACTTATCTTTTGCTTGCCCTCAAGCAAACAAAAATTAAGAAGGGATAGAGGTTTTAAAACAAACGGGGTTTAAGCTTCTTGCAAATGTGTCTTTCAAATGAACCAATCTCAACATACTAATTCTAAAATGCAATGCACACACTCATACTCCAAAGAACTTACCCATACTCATCACACAATGAATTTCAAATCATGACACTCCTATTCCAAACAATCAAAGAACCTTATCCTTTAACATTCATTAATGATCAAACCGTGAATCAAACTTATGCACTTTAAAGCAAAACACATTTGGCTAGGGACGGAGGCTATGAGCATAGAATGATCTCATTTTAAAGAGGGTTTCACAATGCAATTGGTTTCTCTCACGAATGGTATGAACTTTATGCATAATTCTAAAGGTAAAGGCAATTGATGCATACATGATTAGATTGTCATCTGCCCATGTACACTAACAATAATCCTAAAACCCCTCTCATTTTCTTTTCTTTTCAGCTCACTCACCCTCCTAGAGACTACCCTTATTAAGCTGAAACCCAAATAAAATCCATGTGTTCATTTTCAAATGCATAAGAAGTATATTTAAAAATTCAGATTAGGGTTCTCACTTATTAGGACAAGTTTCAAATCATAAATGTTCAACTCAAGTCACGAAAATAAAAACAAGTGATCCAAGCATGGTAAGGACTTACTTTCAAAGCGTGAGCAAAGCATTAGAGAACTACTAACTAGGGCATTGAAACAATTCATGAGCTTAAAACACTTTTTAAGAAAACTTTAACCCCTTATGCAAATGTAAACAACCTAGATGCTTGAAAATTCTAGACTCAATCTTAAAATGTTTAACAATGTGAATGCAACTACATGAATTTTTTTGAAATTTTTTAAAAAATTTTACCAATTTTTTTTGTTCTTTTCTATGCCTTAGAATGTATGCAAGACTCAAGGGATGCAAAGAGAAAATACGAGCAAAATAAACATGTCAAACCACACACATACTCCCCCAAACTTGAATGACACTGTCCCAGTGGCAAACAAATTAGAGAGAGCTCAAAACGCTAAGCAAAAATAAAGAAAACATGAGCGGTATGTACAATGGAAAGTTGTTGGTACGTCGGGTCTAGCCTCAGCTGGAACTTGAGGATGTTCCAGACGAGCTAGATACTATGGCTTTGCCTTTGGAGGCTGGCTCTTGGAGGGAATGACGCGCCGGCTGAATGTTGCTTCCTTGAGTCTCACGGATGACAGCTCCACCGGTTGAAAGCCTCCTCTTCTCGAACTGTTGAACCTCCTCACTTGCAGCCTGCTTTCGCGAAGCTCCTTGAAGTGCCTTGACCTTCTTGGCAATCTTCTTGATGACTTTGCTCTGCCACTTGTTGATTTTTCTTTGCATCTCCACAACAGAAGCAAAAAACTTTTCTGTCTTGGTCTGCGGCTCAAAGTCGAGCTTAGGGAGGATAAAGGCTTCGGGCATCTCATCATCCGTGGCTGGAGACTCTGATCTAGGGCGAGTAGCTTGCTGAATGGTTGCCGCGGCTCCTAGAGGAGCAAAGCACTTCTCTACGCTTGGAAGAAACTCGATGTTCCCAATTCCCACCAGCTTGGTTTCGGTTTGGTTTGGCAGGAGACACGCCCTCTTCTCATTCTCCTCATCAATGAATAAGTATTCAAAGAAGCCTTCGGCTGGCGTGCGTCCAAAGCTGTCAGTGTTCCTTAGATATGTCTCGTCCATGAAGGCTCTATCCGGAACGGGAGTGAAGTTCTGAAGCGGTACGCCGGCTTGCACGAACAAGGGTGTGAGGAAACCGCCAATAAGCGACGAGCTTGCCTTGCATCTCAAGGCATATGCCTTGTATTTCACCAACGAAGCAGCAAGGATGCACCCGTAGTTCACGTCATCTCCGAGCTGGTCTTCCAATGGCTCATCGTTCTCATCTGAGTCACACACGAGATGCTTAATGCCTTGGAACAAAAAGCAATTATTCGTCTTGGTCACCGTGGGGGCTACTGACCGACCACTAAAGGTGTTGGCCATCAGCTTCAAAGTGTAACGTAGCACCGGGTTCCTCACTCTCTTGATCTTCGCGGTATTCGCCTTGTAGTCTTCATTGGCTATGAGGTCCCAAAAATTGTTTGGTTGAGTGAAGGAGGGAAACTCAACTTTCGTGGCGGCTGCGTCGAGGCCATAAGCTTGGCAAAGCTCGGGGATTGAGAGACTGAAGGCTTGACATTTATCTTGAAGTAGAGGCGGCCTTGAGAAGGAGTTGGGATGCTAGGGTTCTCGTACGCAAACTCCAAAGTGGCAAGGAAGTCGATTGTCACTTCGGGAAAGGTTGGGCAATCCATCTGTGACAAACACCTCAGCCCTATCTTCTGGAGGAGTTGATCAAAATCTCCTAAAATCCCCATCTTAGCCAGCAATCCTCTGTCCGCGAACTTAGTTGGCTCGAACTTCGGCCGTTGAAGCCGTTCCTTGTCCCGTTTCTCATCCTTACTCCAACGAACCCTCTCCTGAACAGCCACTTCTTGGTTTCCTCCCTCTTGTACTGTCTCTTCTCTTGTTCTTTTGGGAGCTATAGCGCCTGAAATAAGATTCTCAAGCAAGATAATAAGCAAATCAGCAATTGAGAGAAAGAGAGAAGCAAGAAAGAAAACTTATAACTAATACCCTAGAATTTTAGGGGATTTATAAAAATTATAACAAGATAACAGAGAATCATATCTAGAGATATAGAGAAATCTAGAATTTTTCCTATTATCAAGCTATTTTAAAAATTCAAACCGCCCTAGCATCTAAAACAATCAAAGCTAATAAAAAAGGAAATTTCCTTGAAGATTTTCTTAAAGATTCGAAAATACCTTTGCAAGGATTGAAAAAGATGCTGTTAGCCTTTAGAGAACAAGAATTCACACTCTCTTTTGCTTAACAACTCGAGAAAACAAGAATGAAAGAGTGTGAAAGTGGTTGAAAATATTTAAAGGCTAACAAAAACAAAACCATGGGTAAAAGAAGTGGTTTTGACAAAAGCTGTGGTCAAGACACATCTTTCATGGTCAAAGATGCTTGCCTTGACCACTTTTTGAATTTAAAAACCGGAGGGAAAACAGAAAATAGGGAAAAGGAATTGTTACCTCGGCACGAGATCGAGTCCATTTGGTCGATCTAGGACTCGATCTCATGCTCATAATGGCTTGGATCGAGAGGGTTGCTCGATTTAGGACTCGATTCGGATTGAATTGAATCTTGGATCGATAACATCTCTCATTCCTTGAGTTTTTTGCACGACGGCTAAGTCCTCGTGCTTGAGCCACGTTCTCGATTCAGGGGTCGCTTTAAACTTGGAAATCGAGTAACTCAGTCAATCCACCTCTCGTTTGCTTTTCAGGCTAAACGTGTAGGGTGTTCGTCCTCTCGTGATCGACTATGTCACACGATCTGTCTACTCGATCTCGTCTAGATTGACTAACTCCTCTCGATTCGCTAGCTCGATCTAGCAAAGATCAAAAAAGGATGGGTCGATCTAGTACTCGATCTCTAGCTTACACTCGTCCCTTCTTACTCCTTTTTGATCTAAGATCAGGGCCTGCAATCCCTCATACCTGTTCCTACACACTCAGAAGATAAAAACATAAAACTGAAAGAGAAATAAAGCAAAAATATGTACAAGATAGACATGAGAATGCCTCCCAAGTGCGCTTTCTTTAACGTCTTTAACTAGACTTTACTTGGTTTAGGCAGATGGTGGGTCTTGGAGAAGCATTGAGGTGCTCTCCTTGTCAAATGCACTCGCCATGTATGGCTTAACTCTGTGTTCGTTCACTGTGAATGCATTCCCACTCTTGCCTACCAGGTTTTTATCGTCTATAAAAGCAAGCAATGCAAGAGGTTATCAAAACTCAAGCAGCATACAGTCGTAGCATAGTGCAAGAGGAATCAATCCAACCTAGGAGCTAGAAAGTGCAATGAGAATGCAAGGATCATGCAAAGCTAAGCAAATGATGAACGGTTTTGTAAAAATCCTAAAAACTAGATGCAACAGTTAAATGCAAGGCAAAACTATTTTAAAAAATACTAGAAACGAGTGAACTACCACGAGGAACAAACAGAATGATTAAAATGCAAAGCTATGAATTAATAAAAATCGACTAGTTGATCAACCACAAGATCGACCACTAGATCGAGCAATAACGATCGATCTCGTCTAAAAGTTCAACAGAAATGGATCTAAAGACCAGGATGCGAACAGATAGCAAGAGAATGATTAACAGAGATGTAAGAATACTAAGAAAGAGAGTCCAAGGTTGAGATTCATGTTCAATGGTTTCAAAGGTTCAAGCTTGGTTTGAAAACTTAAGATCTACACACTTTGTGAGATTCTCTAGGCCATGAAAACAAAACAAGATCCATCCATGGCGTGTGGTATGGATCACTCCTTCATTCTCTTCTCCAGACCCATGGCGTTTGACGGAAAAAGAGATTGAAGGGCATAAAACATAGATTTCAAACACACGGCCTAACTAGTCCCCTAAACTACCATGGCGTTTGGGAAAGGTAGACTAGCCTCTAGGATTCAATTTTCAAGGACCTCTGGATCCTGTCAAGGTAAGAGGCCCTTTGGATCATAAAGATCTTGGCGTGAGAGTCTCTAAGCCTTAAGAACTCGATATCCTAGAAGAGAAAGCCAAGAAGAACAAGAAAACACCAAGCTTTAAAAACCTTTTCAACCCCTTTGAATCCTCTCAACCCCAAAACCCGATGAAACTACTTCCTACACATAAAATAAACCGAACAAAGCATAGAAGATGAACTAGTAAACATGAAAAACGGTTGCCTTAAAATTAAACGATTGAATATTCAAGAACAAAGCAAGAAAAAGCTTCAAGGTCTAACAATGGCGAAATCGCCTTCGAACAGAGAGAAAAACTCTAAAAAGATAAAGTGAAAACGTCTATCGAAAAGCAAGATCGCCGCCTTCCCAAAATAGGCTAAACAGCTCGATGGTCCCCCCCTTGCAAGAAGCCAAAAATGGTTAAAGCACACTGGGATCAACCTCGAGATCGAGCATCTCACTCGATCGTCTTCGGACATCGTGACTTCAGCTCGATCTGTGTCTCGCTCTTCTTCGGTATATCGAGTGCTTTGTCCGATCTTGGAGTCGATCTTTGGAGGATCGAGTGGTGGACTCGATCCGACTCTCGCTCTGCATGTTGTCATTTACGTCTGTACTCCTTGATCGATCTCTTCACTCGATCTTGGTCTCGATCAGTTCCCTTGGATCGGATGGGCTACTCGATCTTCTGGTAAATCTCATCTAGATCGACCGGCCATGCTCGATCCGCTTCTCGATCTCTGATCCTTAGCAAGCATTCCTGAATTCTCCAAGTCTCCTCGAGCCTCCTCACGAGCCTTAGGACGTCCACGAATCTTTCAAGACTCCAAAGTAGCCGAAAACAACCCGTATGCGATGCAAAATGCAAGAAACATGCATATGCTGGTGCAAGAATACTCTAGGACCTAAAGTGATGCAAACTAGCCTAAAGTGCAAGGTAAATGCATGAGAAACTAACTTATATGTATGCAAAATACATGAAATATGCAGCAATATCAGAAAACCAGAAAATTTGTTTTAGTTTAGAAGTTTCAAAAAGTGTTAGATCCCTCTTGCATCTTCCAACGGTTCCACTTTGATACCGTGCTAGGTAATTTCGTGAATCTATTAGATGATTTTCTTGAAATCGCTAAGGATTTAGTTCTCCCCAAGTTCTGGTTTAGAAAAGTGAGAGAGAAGTTTGTTGCTTGTTTCGCTAGGATTTTTTTGTGGGGATTTTTGTTTTTACAAAACCTTGCTTTTAACCTAGATTAAGAATGCTTTACTTTCGGCAAATATTAAATTGGTGAAATGGTTGCTCACTGGATAAAATACTTTAGCAATTCGATCTGGGGTTTGACTATGATTGAAAATTGTTTGCATGCATAACAAGATTCCCTCTAGTCATGAATAGAGATTTCTAGTTATGTTTGATTAAAAATTGAAATCTTTTAATTTCTTCTTTCTGTTGACAAGGTACTTACACACACTTTTGGAGTGTTTTTCTTGATAGGTACAATGTCGAACAGACTAACAAGGAGTGGGAGGAGGATTGCTGGCACTAGCCACCCCAAGGACCGAGCTGAAAAGACGGCTGGAAAGAGAATGGTGGGAGAAAGCTCGAGAACCCATGAACCAATCAGATCGCCCTTGAGAACCTCTAGAAGGAGGAGCACAAGCTCTTGCCCTTCCTTGGAAGAGATGAGAATCGCTTATAAGCGAATAGAGTTCAAGGCAACCTGATATCCACACTAGGCCACGATGGTCGAGCTCGACATCTATGAGGATTGCCAAGTCCTTTTCAACACCATGGGTTTGAAAACATTCTTGAAGGAGGCTTACCCTTCTGACAACGAAGCAACATTACAATTCCTTGCCTCGCTTGAAGTGACCTTCTACTCCTACGGGGAAGAGCATCCCGAGGAAGATGGAGATGGACGTATCCGGTTCAAATACTGGAGAACCACTTACCGGATGTCCTGCAACGAGGTTGAGCAGATATCCGGGTTCAACCAAGGAGTCTTGAGAGGAGGTGCTCTAGGCATCCCTAGGGAGGAGTTGGAGGCGCTGTGGGCCACAATTGGGGTCGGCTCCTGGCAACCTGGAATAACCAAGAGCACAAAGATAAGGCACCTGCCCTTGCGATACGTGCACAAAGCCATTGCACACGCCTTCTTCACCCGGAAGGAATGTGGAGCCGTGCTAGCTAATGAGCTAGAAATCATCGATGATGGAATGGTGAAACTTTTGAGAAGATGCGCTATGGAGTTGAACTCCAGGGTAGTATGAGGAAAACCATCCTCATCACAATTTTGCTTAAGGAGCTCCTTACGTATAAATCATGGATGACATCTACGCCGAGCAACAAACTGCAAATTGGGTGCGGGGGCATGGTGACAGCCATTTTGAGAGGAGCTAACATTGAAATGGAGGAGATGACACATGGGATCAGGTGAATCGATATATTACACTTAAAAAAGATTAACTTCCTTTGAGCAAGCATGGGCAACGGCTAAAAGTCAAACCGAGCCGCTGTCTTCTTCCTCCCCAATCCCTTTCTCACATATGTCCACACTGCGAACCATCTAGACTTTGAACAGCACGTGAACAACATATTTCTCTATGGAGCCACTCAGCCTCTCAAAATCGAGGCATCGAGGTCAAGTCGATGCGGACGAAGAAAGTGAAGATCAGAGCCACAGTGAGGGATACAATGAGCCGACTAACGAGTATGGGTTCCCTCTGTATGGATCAGAGAAGTACCACTTCCACCCTACCGTCCTTCCCACCGAGAGATCGCTCAAAGCTGACCATACTCAAACCAATCTCTTCCAGCATTGGAACTAATGGCAAGACCGAACCATCCGGAAACTAGTGAAGATGGTGAACGACATGAAGAACGTAATGAAAGACCTCTCAGAGCAAGTGAAAACGCTCACTATGAAGCACGGCTGCACAACCACCTCATCTCTCCCACGATAAGACGAGCTGAGGAGACAACCAGAGGGTAGTAGAAAGGGAAAGGAGCCATAAGAGACCGGAGAAGAAGGAGAGAAATCGGATGAGAGTGTGTCCAATGAAATACAAGGAGGAGGCACCTTCACCTTGGAATCAAGGTACCCCACGGACGAGCACCTGATGTACCAACCCGATGTACCAAGCCGGTCTACCCACAAGAGCACGGAGGACATAAGGAAGAGAGTGCCACAGAAATCCTAACTCCAGAGTTTGACTACCCATAACTTTCCTCGACTAGTGGCGACTCGTCCCTACCCAAACTCGAAGATTAAGGTAACTGCTCCAAAACTTTGTACATAATTTTATTTCTTGCATTTTTTATTTATTTTCTGTTTTCTTTGTATCATGAGCATTCTGTACATGTTCTCTTCTATTTTTATCACACTGGAATCGTGAGATTTAAGTTTGGAAAATATGTATACTATATTACTTTATATTCAAATAGATTAGGAAAGCATATAAATATATAGAAAAGCAAATAAAAATTGGAAATTTGTTTTTCTTAAAAAAAATTGTTTTACAAAAAGAAGAGCATCTAATTGCATATTGCATTTTAGGATTGAGTCTAGCTGCATTCATATAAAATTTTCATTTTTTTGGCTTCTTTTAAGGGTGTAAATCATATTAGTCCTTGTAAATGTCATTGTCAAGTCATGAACTCAACGCCTAAGTCTTTGTTTGTTTGATGTATCTCGTTTTAAAATCAAAGTAAAGGCAGCACCATATTTGGAACTCACGGTTTGAAATTTTGCCTAAGCTAATACATTGTGAATTGAATCTTTTCTATCTGGAACTTAAAATGAAAAATTTTAAAAATAATTATCATGCTTGTCTCAAATTTCAACTCAAGGATTTTTGTTTGGACTTTCTTTCCTATTTTTACCACTCTCTTGCTAGTCCAACTCACTCTCACCACCTAAGTCAAAACCATTATTTTTAAGCCTTAAACACTATTGCGAGCGAAATGTGAGGCTTCTTATATCATTTTCGGATTTTCTTAGGCAAAAAGTGTTGGGTTTGACCGACGAGGTTAGGTTCTCATGTAGACGTTGGCTGACTCTCAAGCCAACATAGGCTAGGTGATACATGGGTAGACTAGTAAAGAGATTGTGCTTAAATGCTCTACTTATGGGAAAGCAGGAAGGAAGAAGCAAGGAGATGGCGGCTACAAAAAATGGCTCAATACCGTAAGACAAATGCGTTGTCACCAAGAAACAAAGAAGGCCAATACCAAGATTCATACCGGCCAAAGATACCAAAGGTGGAAATAAAGAAGCGCCAAAAAAAGGAGCCAGTGAAATAGCCGAAACCGATCCCCAAAGAAGAAAAGAAGAAGTCCCCAAGGAAGATCCGAGACAAGAAGGGTAGCTTAGGACGGGACGATATCAGGAAAAGACCACGAGTAGAATCCGATATAGGTACACAATTAGATGGGGATTTAACATCGTATACATCAGTTGGTCCTACCCTTAGTATTTTGCATTAAGGCAAGTCCATTTCCTTGAGTGATCCCTACACACCTAACCCTTTGCTACTCTGATTCCAATTTTTAACTCGTAACCTTACCCTGTTGCCAATTGAGTTGTTCGATGAGTACTTGCATGATTCACACTTTAATTTTCATAATCAATGTTAAAGGGAAAAGAGGATATGAATTTGCATATAAGCTGAAGCAGGTTTTACTTCGTTTTGAGATGAATATGGCTAAGGCTTTTTGAGTAGAGAAAATTTTGGTTTGCATCTTACAAGTTTAGACTTAGACGTTGATTTAATTTCTTATTCAATGGCATTTTGGACTAGGATTTACACTCTCGTTTCTTAAACCTCACCCCTCTGGTTGGCTTTAGCTTGAGGACAAGCTAAAAGGCAAGTTTTGGGTGTTGATATCTCTGTTATTTGCATCGTTTTTCTGGTATTTTTGATGATAGTTAGGATCGAATAAGTGCATTTAGGCCTTAGTTATTACTCATGTAGGTCTAGGTTGCATTACTCTAGGATTTTGCATGGTCTTGCATGTTTGGAGCTGTTTTCAGGTACCTAAGCTATCATGTCGGTTGAACGAACGAAATGGATACATCTGGGGGCGAGGAAGGACAATCGGGAAGGAGAAAGATGACGTCTTGCAACTCATCAGAGAGTATCCACGATCACGAGACGTGATGGATAGCATGAGATTTGCACCACGACCAAGCCCAACAGGAAGAAGCCGATGCACAAGCACCATAGTAGACACATTGGGCAAGAACCGTGGCGACAACCCAATATCGAGTCGACAACTCGAACAAAGACGTCAGCATATCCGCCACAGCCTTTCTCTGTGGCATTATTACGTGGATCTACTACGAGCCAAGAAACTACCCATTTCGGACAAGTGGTCCCAAAATCTAGCTAGGGTGACCAATCCTTATCTCTTCCCCTATAAAGAAGCTGTCCACACATTTTGTCTCCCATATCTTGAACACAAGCTTATTTTTTTTGTCTACATTTTACCAAACTCCTTCTCTCTTGTTTTGAACCCGCCATTTTTGCGATTTGCAACCTTGATATTTTTAGTTTAATTCTTGTTTGTTGCTTTAGTTTTACATTTCTTGTTTTCTCCTTACGACTTAGTCGAGAATGAGTTCTTTCACCTTCATGGATTTTAAGACTCTTCTCACGATGCGTGAGTTACCTTAGGAGATTTAGTGGGTTTGAAAAAGAAAAGGGGATTTTCGCTTCATGTTCTTGCTAGTCATGCACTTAATTCTTTGATTTCTCTTTGCTGGTCATCTAGGTTAATAACTTAATAGCTCCTAGGCGGCTTGACACGAACGCCACTTGCTAGCTTAGCATGAAACACCTTCAAGGATGATATCTTTTCTATCCTAAAGAATTAGTTGTGTAGGAGGTCTCACGGTTTAATAGAGATGATGCTTCATTCTTGCTTGGTTCACTGCACCGTATTGCGAAAGCTCGTCTATGGTAGTGAATTTTACAAAGGATCTAGACCCAAACGCCATAACTATGTAACTTGTAAAGATATTCTTACCTAAAAATCACCATCAAGACCAAGTCTTGGTATGACCATATAAACCTGCAAGCTAATTAAATGTCTGAAACCTCCTAATCCGTCTGATCCACTCTAACTCTTCACTAACCTTATATCTTATATCTTGCTTTTACTTATTGCACCTTTTATCCACTGCTCATTACTATTTCTCTTTTATTACTGCCTTTATTTATGCTTAGTCTATTTAATGAACATGACTTGAGTGACACAAGTCAGAAAATCATCTTATTTGGCGTGTACAAACCCAAAACCTAAACCACTGTTCTGAACTTGACTTAACTTCCATAAGAAATCATATTGACTATCACGACCCCTGAACTGGACTGATAACCTTAATCCATAAGCTATAAACAATTATAAACGACTTAAAAGATTTTGTTAAACTAGTATAAAAACCTGTTATCTCTTATGAGCTCTCTTCATAATCATGTATGCATTTCTTAGATCAAAGGGATGATGACAAACCAACTTTGTTGACAATAACCAACATATTTTATTAACATTTTACAACAAATAAAATTGGTGGTTCAGACAGATTTATGATCTCTTTGTACAAAAGTCAATTATCTACCATTACACAATTCTTGTAAACCTACCAATGATGTTACACCAGTAAATACATAAATCTTTAAGAACATCTTCAACCCTATTCTATTTTCAATTTCAAATGCTATTTTGCAGTAAAAGTTTTTCCAAACCTACTTCATTTTCAACTCCAAAATGGAGTAAACCTAAATTCTACTCCATATTTGGAGTAGATCTAAACTCTACTCCATTTTGGAGTTAAATTTTTTTATTTGCAAATTAATCTTTTAGATTTAAAATAGTTATACTTTATATTATTTAATATTTATATATATTATAAAACTGATAATTATGGATATTTAAACACTACAATTTTTCCTAAAAATGGAAAATAGAATAAACTTAAAAATACATAATAAATGCTGAAATTAAGATAGACATTATAGATTAATCTAAGACAATAAATAGAAAACAAAATTTATGAAAAAAAATTCAGTAATAGTAATGTTTAAATAAAAATTGCATATGCTTTTTTATGATGTTATGTAATTTTCATTATTTAATAAATATTTAATTTTTAATTTTTAAAAGAAATTGTAAACAATAAAATAAGTGGAGTTTATTTGTAAATTTTAAAACTAAAAAATATGAATAATAAAATAGAATAAGAATCTATTTAAAATATTCTTTTTTTGAAGTAAATAATGGAGATATACATTAGAGCAAAACACAATTCCATTTTGATATTATTCTATTTTAGAGTAGAAAATAAAAAAATACATTGGAGATGGTCAAAGTCAACCAGAACATTATCAGCCACCAAAAGAAACCCTCACCTACCACCCCACATTTCAAAAAAAAAAAGTTAATAGGTTTTGTTATAGATAGTTATTAGTTTTCAATTACAGTAGGTGTTTAAAAAACAATATTGCACAAAATACAATGATTTAGTTAAAATAAGATATGTTTATTAGTTCTAATAAGTATTTGGTCAGCTCAAATATAAATTACATTTATCTTCAGGGCAAATAACAATTATATCTTAACATTTAGAAAAAGAATTAAATAAAAATAATTGATAAAAATAGATAAATTTACTAAAACTTATTAAAAGATTAGAAAATTTATAGTGTAAAAACAGCTTATGTGACAATTTTTTATTGCTGTATATGAAAGTTTATAGACCAAATTAGAGAAGCTGATTTTGAAAGGTTAATCATTAATTTTATTAAAAAAATCATATTGTGAATTATTTTTTGTAGTTATTTTTTATTTTATTTTACCATATAATAATATTAAAAATAGACAATTTTTAATTAATTCTTATTTTTATATATTTTTATTATAAATTACATTTTTATCGCATATGGCATCTGTTAACCTTGGCATGGCTCTGTTATCAGCATAAATCTATCATAGACCACTTAATCTACTGATACAGGCACATTACTCTAATAATCACAACAACTCTAAGGCCAGGTACAGAACTCTACCCTCGCGGCAATAACAACCATCAGGTTTTCATCTCAATAAATCTACCTCTTCAGACAATAAATTTACTGGAAAACACGAAAACTCTACCTTCAGTTTCAATCAATTTTCTAAAAATTCAAACGTACCTGACCTTGTCATCCAACTGTTAAATAAATCTACCACCACAAAAAATATATATATATATATATACCATTTTGTTTTCAAATCTCTACCATTTCTTATTAAATCTACCACATATATATATATATATATATATATATACCAATATATGTCTATCCATATCCAACTTTTTCTCAGCCTAAAAAAAATTTACGGTTTCGATTCTATCGCTGACCTTGATACATAAAACTATTGTCAAAGAATAAAACTATTATCAGATCTCCCACCTGGTTGCAAGTCTTTGGGCAGCAAGTGGATCTTCAAAAAGAAGATGAAAGTCGATGGGACTATTGACATGTTTAAAGCTCGACTGGTTATCCAATGCTTCAGAACAAAAGGAAGGTATTGATTATTTTGACACATATGCTCCAGTTCCTAGGATCTTTTCTATAAGGTTATTGATTGCTTTGGCAGCGATTAATAATCTTGTGATTCACCAAATGGATGTCAAGACAGCGTTTTTGAATGGCATTTTGGAAGAGAAGGTGTATATGAATGGCATTTTGCGAGTGTGAAGCTTATGCATAATATAGGAAAAGTAGTGTCACAACTCGAGTATTCAGAAGTAATTGGCTGCTTAATGTATGCCATAACAAGCACCAGGCCAAATATAGCTTATGCTGTAGGGAGGTTGAGTAGATACACTACTAATCCTAGTACTCAACATTGGCAAGCTATAAGACGGGTGCTTAAGTACTTGAAAGGAACCATAAATTATGGTTTTTCTTAAGATGGATTTCATTCGGTTCTAGAAGGGTATTCAGATGCAAGTTTGATCAACAACGTGGAAGATCATTCTTCTACAAGTGGTTGGGTGTTTTTGCTTGGGGGAGGTGCCATTTCATGGGCTTCTAAAAAACAAACTTGCATTACAAGTTTGACTATGGAATCAGAATTAGTAGCTGCTGGTAAAGAGGCATAATGGCTAAGAAATTTAGTTTACGAAATTCCATTGTGGCCGAGACCAGTATCACTGATATCTATTCATTGTGATAGTCAAGCTACCTTGGCTAGGGCGTATATCCAAGTGTATAATAGTAAGTCGCGACACATGGGCGTTAGGCATAACGCGATATGTGAGCTGATCACTCATGGGGTGATTACAATTGAATTCGTTCGGTCTCAAAAAAATCTAGTAGATCACTTAACAAAAGGATTGGCTAGGGACTTAGTACTTAAGCCGGCTAAAGGGATGGGGTTAAAGTCCATTTGAAATCTTTAGTGATGGGATACCCAATTCCCCTCCAATATGACATTAGAGGCTGAATTCAATGTGGAAAGCCCACACTTAATGATTGAAGCACATGTTCATATCATCCTAAAGTGTGTGCTTGGACCTGCAAGAAAGAGATAGGTTGAAGTTTTCTTCTTAATAGATATCTTGAAAACGTGTATTTTGCAGGTTCACGATTAAAATATTTACCTATATGAGTGTGAAGTGCAGCCGCTTCAAGAAGCTAGGACTTGGCTTTGTATGCGCTCATGAATGGATATGGACACATAGCTTATAACAGTGTCAAGTATATACACTTAGAGTAGTGTGGAAATTTGTGTGTGTATTATCTTCATGTGCCCAAATGAGCTGAGAGGATTCAATCCATATATAGGACATCTTGATTCTCGGGCATTTGGAATGTGTTATAACACTAAGATAAAAATTCAATCGTTACGACATTTTCATTTATGCATAAGTTTGGATATGTGTTATTTACTTAGTGAATCTATGATTACACTTAAATGAGGGAGGAATGTTGGAAATTTAAGTGAATCCGTGCAACCGTTGAAGAACTGTTGCAACTGCTTAAATGAACATTTGCAACCATTTTAATGAATTATTGCAATTTTTGGGTTTATGGTTACAACCTTCGGAAACTAACCATTGCATCTGTTGGGTTTATTGTTACAATCTTTAGTAACTAACCATTGCAACTGTTGGTGATCAACCATTGTAACCCGATCAACCATTGTAACCTTTTGAAGTGACTTTTGGTTTCCTATATAAGGAGTTGTGGGCATCGTCAAAATCGCAACAACAAAAACGGAAAGAAAACAGAAACAGAGAAATTAAAAAAGAAAGTTTGTCTTTGGAAAACACACATATCAACACTAGAACTCTAGTGTGTCTCTTGTATCTTAGTCTAGAACAAGAGAGACGTTTGGTTGTCTTATCCTACAAGAGATTTTGTGTAACCCAAAGCTTGATAAGAGTCAAAATACTCTTTCAGAAAAGTGTCCTCGTGTGCGATTCAATCATTATCCAAGTTCACAATTCATCATTCGGGTTACCAGAATCCAACAAGGATGAGTAAGGCGACCCCAATTCTTTCACTTCCGGATGATGTGTTGTTGAGCTGCTTCGCGCACGTCTCTATAATGCACTACCCAAGTCTCTCCCTTGCCACTAAGAGATTTCGATCTCTCATACCTTCATCGGAGCTATACAGGATCCGATCCTCTTTAGGCCGCACTGAGAATCGTCTCTATGTGTGCTTTGGGTCTGACCATGATCCTAACCCTCGATGGTTTTCACTTTTCCTGAAACCTGATCAAAACCTAACAAATGAGTCAAGTGGGAATGTTTTGGTTCCAACCTCAGTTCTCTATTCTGCTCCTCCACACTGGTATGGTCTCATTGGTGGACCTTCAAATGATATCTATAACATTGGCGTACCCATTGATGTTTCGACATCGTCCAGTGTAACGACAAAGATTCGAAGCATGCGGGTGGACCCGATGATCAATGTACTTGACAGAAAGATATATGTAACAAGAGGCAGCAAAGACTGCGATCCAAACACCCAAGACTAGGGAGCCAGAGTTGTCAAGCTCTCCCACTTTCTTAAGCTTAGTGGTTAGGAAAAAAGTGTTTGGATTGTTTAATGGTTCGGCTTACAAACCCAATAGGCCAATTGGAAAGGTTTTGGGGTTAGAAACCGAGTTTGGGATGGTTTTCTTGTTGCGTGGTCGAAAACGTATTGTACCATTATCGTTCTGAAGTGTTCAAATGGTATGACACCAAGGCAGGAGAGTGGGTTTGAATGGACTGCCTAAGTTTGTAAGTTACGGTTTTCAGTTGGTCGGTTATGGTGAAAAGTTGGCGGTTTTATGGGCTGAGCTTGTCGCTACCGATGGCGATAAAAGCAAGATCGTTTGGTGTGCGGTAATTACGCTTGAGAGGCGTGAGAATGGTGTGGTTTAGGGGGGAGCTCGAGTGGTGTGACGTGTTGTGTACGGTTCCCAAGTCAGACAATTGGAGTACGTTCTTGATGCTACAGTCTGATGAAGCACAATACCAAAAACGTTATTATGTCACTTTTGCTTGGATTATTGTATCTCTGTGTTTTAGTTCATGTTTTTTGTTTTTGTTTCTAGTTCCTCAGTGAGATTCATGTTGCGGATGGAGTCATGGATCTGCGTATTGTATTTGATGTTAAATATTTCGACAAAATCTTATTTATACATTATTCTATGTGTTTCTTGATTTAGATAATGCATATAGATTTAGCATCTAAATACAACTTTTAGATACATCATTTAGATATTGTTCGTTTTTAAAATTAAGTTTTGCATTTGAATATAACATTTGAATACAATATTGTTCATTATGTATTTATAAAAATATCTGGATTCAAAAATATCTTAAATGACAAAAAATATATTTTTCAAATTCAATTATTCTATCTATAATCAAATTTTTTTAAAAATATAATATAAATTAACAGTTTTTAAGAAAATAGAGTTCGACAAAAAATAGTTTTGACGAAAAATAAATTTTTGGTGAGAAAATTCATTTAAAGACTTTAAAAAACGAAATGGTGTTTTGTGGAAAATATGATTTTATAATTTAAAGGTTATGGTAGAAAAAAACGTGATTTTACAATTTTGGAAAGAAAAATGTGATTTATAGTTTTAGCAAGTAAATCCGGTTTTACCGTTTTGGCTTTTTATGAAAAAACTGAATTTACAGAAAATTATGATTTTATAATTTTTATTTAAAATTTTACTTCGACGATTTTGACAACAAGAATAATAAATAAAAGTTTAGTTCGCTTTCTTTTTATTATATTAAAAGGTATTTTGGTCTTTTCGAATTTTGAGATTCAAATGCTGCATCCAAACTCTAATTTTTTAGCATTTGAAATATCCAGATTTTTGATATTTCTTTTTACTTTATTCCATATTTAATATCTAAATATTGATTTAAGATGTTCAAACAAATAATATTTGAGCATTTGGGTACACTCCGCCACTCATCCTTTTAAGACGGCATGCCATCCACTTAGCTTTCCCACCAAGTTACCACTTTTTAAACTCAAAACCTATACTCTTTCATAAATAGAACTCAAATAATCTTGTAAATTTGATATGCTCAAATTAACCCTTAGAGCTACTCTTTCAAATTAAGAGATAACTGTAGTACTTAGGGATCGAATCCACAAGGACTTAATACTATTACTCAACAGATTTTAGACTCAAATGAAGTTAAGCATTCAGTAATAAACATTCTGTTCCTCAATCACAACGCCATTCTCATCTACCCTCCGCCCATCCTCATTTCTTCTGTTCCCTTATCTGACAACCAAATGACCCTCAGCATCTGTCCTCAAAACAATTGGTCTAACCATCTTATTCTGCTTCTTGGCTTTTCTGATGGTTCTTTCTAGTTTGGCGAGGTCGTCGATGCCTAAGGTCACAAGCTCTTTGTCCTTGTTGCTCCTGGTACTGCGATTATGCATGCACCTGAAACAGACATCAGAGACGTAATGAAAGTTAGTAAACAGAAAATAAAAGCTTAGTCAAAATTCTAAAACTCAAAATCTGAAAGTAATATCTAAGTCCCTGGCAACGGCGCCAAAATTTGATATGCTCAAATTAACCCTTAGAGATACTCTCTCAAATTAAGAGATCGCTGTAGTACTTAGGGATCGAATCCACAAGGACTTAATACTATCGCTCAACAGATTTTAGATTCAAATGAAGATAAGCAATCAGTAATAAATAAAACTAAACAATAGAATGAATGTAACAAGATCAAGAGCGGATTGTGAGTTCTTAAAATCAATAGAGATAAGATGCTAGGCAATGGGAAATTCGCAGGTTGAGATAAATCACAGACTACAGACTGAAAGGATTATTTATTAAAACCGTTCGAGAACTGGAAACACGAATGTAAAACCAATTGACTTCCGTCGCAGAGATTAACTATGATCAGATTCTAGAATTCCAAATTCCTTTGCAAATTCTAACAACCTAAGCAAGCATTATTGTTCAGGTTCAATATGTTCACAAAATCCCTAATCCAAATTCTTTTGCAATTAGTTATTTTGCTCATCTAAGATAGTTCTGGTGATTAACAATGTTTCCACATCTATTAAACAACCTAAGATCATATTTCTAGGTGATCAATCTTAAAATCAATGTTAAAGCAATCCAGATGAAGAACCAAATGATTTATCCCTTCAGTTTTGTAGTTCTAACAATTCATTATCAACCTTTGAATAACCCCAAACCTAACTAGCAGATTACTCAGACATAGCAAGTGAAACACAAATCATGACTGAATAAAATTGCATTAAGAAACAGAGTAAAAGATGAAGGGGTTTGAAATTCTTCTCTACAGAGTATGAATTTGTCTCCCCAAAAGCTCTCAATCTAATCTCTCTCTTAGTCTCAATGAAAACAAGATAATGGCCTAACAATGGCTTAGAAAACCTAAATACAAGTCTAAACACGAACTGGGGCAAAAATGCAAATAGTGGGAAACTTCTGGCCCAAGTTGCAATTCTTCAAAAGAGTTTTTAACACTTCTCCTCGCGACCACGACCGGTGTCGATCAACACCAAGTGGTGGTGTCGATCGACACCCTGCTTCATAATGTTCTCCGACTTGGTCTTTTCAGCATCAGCTTCATCATAGCTCCAAAAGGCTCCAAAACTCACAGTTATGCTCCAAACGTACCTAGACCTGCAAAGACTCTATAGGACTCAAAAAATACCAAAAAGACTCTATAAACAAGACTTATATCATGGTCAAAAACCAGTAAAAACCATGATATATCAACTTCCCCAGACTTATCTTTTACTTGCCCTTAAGCAAACATCAAACAAAGCATAGGGTCGAGATTTGAAAACACAGAAAAAGTCAGTCAGACATCAGGAACACCACATTGATTAACAGTTTTGAACCCACATACCACATAGTCAACACAACATCAAATTTCAGTCTAATCATTACAGGCTTAGCAAATCTTTCAAATCCAATTCAAGCTCCTTCAAGAAATCTGAAATCTCTACTGCAAACTCCTTATTTCTATCTAAGTGATGTCTCATCAAGGTTTTATCATCTCAATCACTTATAGATTCTTATCCCTGCCAAAACAATTGAACAAAGCAATCTCAATACAGCTCTCCTATTTTCTCTTCCCTTGATCTTTTCTTTCTGATGATTTTTTATTTTAAGCTCAGTCTAAGATATGGTGCTACCCAATACTTGTGTTCCTGGAGAGGAGACAGTTTCTTGAGTATGTTCATTACTGTTGTTCCTTGTGAGGAGACAACGTCATGAATGCACCATTCTTATGACTCAAACTTTTAAAGCTATATCAGGGAAGATCGAAGAGAGACTATGTCTTAATATACTTATCAGTGTTAGAAGAGAGAATCAAGATCAATGAGAATCAAGCACCAAGACAAGAAGTTTTAAGTTCATTAAAGTGGAGCTAACAGCAAATTTTCCTGATTCTCTAAGAATCTAAACCTTCATTGCTAGACTGATCTACCTATTACTTTCAACTTAGTGAGACTTGTAATCAACTACTGTGGCAATGGTTCTTATAAGCATCAATGTTTTGTGGTTGGTTCCAAGAAAAACTGACAATTTCAAAAATTTTGACTCAATAAAACAGGTTTTGACTCAATTTTGAGACTCTATAAATCAAAAACAATGTACACAATGTCAGCAACGACCTCAACCAGACTTAAACAACACTGTCCCCAGTGTTATTAAGCATGGAGTTGGTAAAAATAAGCAATGAAACGGTTTGTACAGAGATGAGAAAATGGTACCTGTGACTGCGCGTGGTGTCGATCGACACCCTGTCCGAAAACAGAATGGGATGACCCAAACATGTGTATTTGTTGCAAGTTAGATTGTTAGCTGAAGTTCTCCCAAGTCAAGACTGTTAGGAACACTCAAGCAAATAATTAAAAGCAACAACATAATCCAAAATCTCATCAGTTCAAACAAGTTTCAAAACATAATCAAAGCTGGCAAACTGACTCAAAACAAAGACATAAAAACTGACTCAAGAGAAATGAAAAATAACAAAGGGAAAAGAAAAAGTAACCGGGATAGATAGAGGAACTAATCCTCATCCTCATCGTGATCATGCGAGTGGGGGCGAATACAACCGCAGTTAGACAACACTGAGATGGCGTTCCACAGCGCCTGAACAATCTGCACAATGAAATGCTGAAAAGTGGCCTGCTCTATCAGAATGTCAGGAATCTCTGGGAGTCCATGTCGACCAATTGGCTCAGGCAATGTGTGGGTGTGTGGTTCTCTCGATCGACGAGATAAACCTCCAGAAAGACCCTCGACAGTGCATCCTCCGCAGCAGAAGCAGCAGCTCGTGAAGATCCTCCTCTGCGCCTGGTAGGTCGCGCGGATCGTAGCAAAGGAGCAGCTGGCTGAAATCTAAGGAGGCCGGCCTGAAGTGTAGTCAGAGCAGGTTGTGGCAGCGGAATCAGACATTGCTCACCAGTGTGGCTGACAAAACTCCACACCAGCTCATCTCCCGTGATCCAATGGGTCCTCCTCAATTAGTCCAGGTCCAGAAGGTGGCGATCAGTCACAACTCTGCAAGTCGAAGTATTGATGTTGCAGTAGCGGAAGATGGGAGTGAGAAGACGACAAATACTCTCGGGATTGCCCTTAGCTCCGGTGAACGCCTTGGTCTTCAGTGAAGCCAAGTGATGGGGAAAGACAGCGCCCATGTTGACATCACTCTCAACCGGATACTCCTCTGTGAGTACATCCTCAATGCCATATTAGAGAAGAGTCAGCTCAGACACTCGCATCTTCCCTGGCTCAGTCTTGCACATGAGCGTAGTGGAGAAGAGGCGGACAAGGTATCGCAGCAACAGATGGCGCACATCTGTCTGAGTGGACCTCTTAGAGTCATACATCCCATTCCCGAAATGGGACCAGAAACTCTGCAGGTCAGGAAACGGGGTCGGGAGAGAGACACCAGTGCGCGCCGAATCGAACGCGTAGATGAGATAGAGCACAGTGAAGTGGATCCGGTACCTGATGCCTCGGATGATGAATGTGAGAGTGCCCTCATCTGCCCTCTTCACAATCTCATTGGTGTAATACACCCTGACTGTGGCAATGAACTGGCGCACGAGATTTGGGTACAGGTCGTACTGCCTGGTCGCAATGTCACCCAAGCCAATCTTCTACAGGATGCGTATCACCTCTTCCTTGAGCCCGAGCCTGCGCAATGTATCCGGACAAGTGAAGCGTGTAGGCGCGATGTCCATCTTGATCCAGGCATTGTAGAACAGTGTATCATAGTCATCCCACTGCTCGCTGATACCCCTGAAAACGCAGTCGCGTTTCGCCACCTCCTTGGCTGGTGTATCCTCTCAAACCCTCTCCATCGGGATCCTCAATCCTTCTCTCCAAGGCCATGGTGGAAGAGAGGGGATAGCTGGTGCGGGATCGGACAATTCACCAGTCTCAGTTCGCGATCTTTTGTTGTTCCGTGGAGCCATCTGTAGTCAGAAAATCAAGAACAAACAAAAATTTCAAAAATTAGACCAAAAATCAAAAATCCAAAAATTCAAAATCTGGCCTATGTCATCAATGGCGAACCTAGCCAGCAACTTAGTGATCACTAATCAACTTAGTGTCTAAAACCCCAAATTCGAACCTATTTTTGCAAAATTAATCATCAATCCGAAAATTTCAAAATATTGCAAAGCAAGCTATAATAACTAAGGGGCAAGGTCGAATTCCTCCTACACAACCTAGAGAAGCATGATTCAAGTCCTAAATCAAGCTAAAACAGGTCAAATCGGAAGTTTCAAACTTTGGGGTCGAACTCAAAAAGTGGGATTTCGAGTGTTATACCTTGCAGATGGAATGAATGAATTGGATATTCAGAAAAAGCACAGAACTTCGCCCAAGTTAGGCTTTTGAATCACTCAAATCCGTTAACAAACAAGGAAGTTGCGATTTATGAAAAGTTTTTGTGGTTTCGGGTTTGAGAAAGAGAGGAGGAAGAAGAAGAAGTCCCGAAAATTACATGATTAATGTGGGTGTCGATAGACACCGGGGTGGTGGTGTCGATCGACACCAGCCTGTGTTGACCACGGTGTCGACCGTGGTCGATATTGACTCGCCACACCCTTTTTTTTTTTTTAATGACTGAAACACGAAAATAAGTCAGTAAAAAAATGAAAAATAAAGTTAAGTATGTACACTTACCAGTGGGTTGTCTCCCACCAAGTGCTCGTTTAACGTCATTAGCTTGACTGTCCCCAGGATCAAGCTGTGGGTGCATCTGCCAAAGGTAGAATCTGTCCTTCGGGAATCACGGCTTTCGCCCAGTAATGCTTCACCCTTTGCCCATTGACAATAAACTCCCTGCCTTCTGGAGTTGATAGAACAACTGCGCCATATGGCCTGACTTCCTTGATGGTGAAGGGACCTGACCAACGGGAACGCAATTTTCCAGGAAATAATTGTAAACGTGAGTTATACAAAAGTACCTAGTCATTTGGTTCAAAGTGTCTGGCAAGGATCTTCTTGTCATGGTAGGCTTTAGTCCTCTCCTTGTACAGCTTTGAGTTCTCAAATGCATGATGTCTGATCTCATCTAACTCATTGAGCTGTATATTGCTCCTCTCTGCTGCAGATTTCCAGTCAAAGTTCATTTTCATGATAGCCCAATTTGCTTTGTGTTCAAGCTCCACTGGAAGGTGACATGCTTTCCCATAAAGCAAATGGAATGGGGTGGCGCCAAGTTGTGTCTTAAATGCTGTTCTGTAGGCCCAAAGTGCATTATCTAATTTGGCTGACCAATCCTTTCTTGTCTTTCCAATTGTTTTCTCCAGGATTTCCTTGATCTGCCTGTTGGAAACTTCAACCTGACCACTTGTCTGAGGATGGTAAGGTGTAGCAACATTGTGGTGAACTCCATATTTCTGCAGCAGCTTCTCAAACACTCTATTGATAAAGTGCTTTCCACCATCACTGATCACAATCCGTGGTACTCCAAACCTGGGAAAATGATGGTTTTGAACAGCTTCAGGACCACTGCATCATCATTGTGTAGACTGACAATTACTTCCACCCACTTGGAAACATAGTCCACTGCGACCATGATGTACTTGTTCCCATAAGATGAAGGAAAGGGTCCCATGAAATCGATTCCCCAGCAGTCAAAAACTTCAACCTCAAGTATGAAGTTTTGTGGCATCTCATGTCTTTTACTGATCTTTCCTCTCCTTTGGCAGACATCACATTGTGAGATGAATGCCTGAGCATCCTTGAACATTGTAGGCCACCAGAAGCCTGCTTGTAGAACCTTGGAGACAGTCTTGAAGGTAGCAAAGTGTCCTGAATACTCAGAGCCATGACAGTGGAACAACACATTCTGAACTTCAGCTTCTGCAAGACATCTTCTATAAATTCCATCTGAGCAGTGCTTGTACAAGTAAGGCTCATCCCAGTAATATCTTCTGATTTCTCTCATGAATTTCTTCTTCTCATAGCCTTTGATGGTTTCAGGGACCTCATCTGCAGCTAGGTAGTTGGCAATATCAGCATACCAAGGCCTAGAAGAGGCTGTAACTGTGAAGATAGGCAGAGAGAAAACATCTTGCAGGATCTGCTAAAGGACTAGTGCAGTACGCGACTGGTGTCGATCGACACCAGAAGGGGTGTGTTGATCGACACCAAGTCTGTGTCGACTTGGTGACGATGTCGATGTCGATCCTGCTCGATATTGGTTCGCCTCGAGGTTGGTGTTGATCGACACCAAGTGGTGGGTGTCGATCGATACCCTGTCTGCAGCTCAAAAAAATTGCAAGTTTTCCACATCTGAAGGCTGCAACCTTGCCTCAATGAGGTATATATTCTCCTCTGGCAGGAAATCATTAATGGGGACGTTGTCTTCAATCCTGATTCTTGAGAGATGATCTGCTACCCCATTCTCAATCCTTTTTTTGTCCCTTATCTCAATGTCAAACTCTTGGAGGAACAAAATCCATCTCAACAGTCTTGGTTTTGCATTATTCTTCTGCATCAAGAACTTGAGAGCAGAATGGTCTGTATGCAAAATCACCTTGGCTCCAACCAAGTACTGTCTGAACTTCTCAAATGCAAATACCACAGCTAACAATTCTTTCTCTGTGGTTGCATAATTCTTTTGAGCATCATCCAAGGTTCTGCTTACATAGTAGATGGCATGAAGCTTCTTCTCCTTTCTCTGACCCAAAACAGCACCCACTGCAAAGTCTGAAGCATCCCACATCACCTGAAATGGTAGATTCCAATCAGGAGGTTGCACAATAGGGGCGCTCACTAATGCTTGCTTGATTTGCTGGAAGGCTGAATGACACTCTTCAGTAAATTCAAACTTCACATCCTTGCAAAGCAGAGTTGTGAGTGGTTTTGCAATCTTACTGAAATCCTTAATGAATCTCCTGTAAAATCCAGCATGTCCCAGAAAGCTTCTCACTGACTTCACACAATCTGGTGGCTGCAGACTTGTTATCACTTCGATTTTGGCTTTGTCCACCTCAATGCCTTGTCCAGAAACTCGATGCCCTAGCACAATCCCATCCCTGACCATAAAGTGGCATTTCTCCCAGTTCAGAACTAGGTGCTTCTCTTCACATCTTGCAAGCACTTGACAAAGATTGTCAAGGCAGTCCTTAAAGGAGGATTCATATACTGAGAAGTCATCCATAAAAACCTCTATATACTTCTCAATCATATAAGTGAAAATGGAAAGCATGCACCTCTGGAATGTCGCATGAGCATTACAAAGTCCAAATGGCATTCTGCGATATACAAAGGTGCCATAGGGATAAGTAAATGTGGTCTTCTCCTGGTCATCTGGGTGAATAAGGATCCGAAAGAAGCCAGAGTAGCCATCCAAGAAGCAGTAGTAGGAGTGATTTGCCAACCTTTCCAGCATCTGGTCAATGAATGGCAATGGGAAGTGGTCCTTCCTAGTAGCAGCGTTGAGCTTCCTGTAGTCAATGCACATTATGTGGCCAGTGATGGTCCTTGTAGGAATCAGCTCATTCTTCTCATTTTTAACCACTGTGACTCCTCTTTTCTTGGGAACCACATGTACTGGACTGACCCAAATGCTGTCTGGAATAGGATAGATGATCCCAGCAGCTAGAAGCTTCATGATTTCCTTCTTAACTACATCCTGCAAATTCGGATTCAGCCTCCTCTGGTTCTCAATTGACACTCATCCTCAAGGTGTATCTTGTGCATGCACAACTCTGGAGAAATACCTGAAATGTCATCAAGAGAATAGCCAAGAGCCTTGCGAAAAGTGCGCAGCTTGCTTAGCAGTAAAGTGAGCTCTGCATTGTTTAAGGTAGCACTAACTATAACAGGATATGTAGACTTAGGTCCCAAAAAAGCATACCTTAGACCTGCAGGAAGCTGTTTGAGTTCGATTTTAGGAGCTTTTTCTTCACTCCAATCGTCCAGCTTTCTATCTTTAACAGATGTTCCAACCAGCTCTTGTTGTGCCACTAGCTGCATCAATTGCTCACTTGCATCCATCATTCTGACATAACCAGCAGCAATGTGGTCTAGATGCTCTGTTGCTTCTACAGAAACTGTCAATGTCCTCTCCAAAGGGTCTGCAGGATGCATCTCTTGAAAGATCTCTTCTGCAAGACTGGTGAGGGAGTCTACATAGAATGTGTGGTCATCTATTGTTAGCCTCTTCATCAACTTGTCCATGTCAAAGTTCATCACCAAATCGCCCATATTCAGAGCAATGCTCCCTTTCCTGACATCTATGATGGCGCCTGCAGTAGCTAGAAATGGCCTTTCCAAAATCAAAGGGTCCTTTGGTTCTTCCCCATTAGCTAGAACCACAAAGTCTGTGGGAATCACACAATCTCCCACCTTGACTGGCACATCCTCTAGAATGCCTTCAGGAATCCTTACAGATCTATCTGCTAAGATAAGAGATATTCTGGTTGGCTGGAAGTCAGTCATGCCTAAGCTGACAGCAACTAAATGAGGCATCAGGTTGACACTTGACCCTAAATCACATAACGACCTCTCAAACCTTTCAGAAAAGATTGTGCAGTCTAGAACAAAGCTCCTAGGATCAGTCAGCTTCTCTGGTATCTTGTTCTGAATCACTGCACTCACTTGCTCCGAAATCAGCATTGTCCCTTGCTCAAGCCCCAGATTTTTGGTCATCATTCTTTTCATATATCTCTTTATCACATGAGTATTCCTTATAGCATCTATCAGAGGAATATCCACCACAAGCTTATCCATGATAGCCTTGATCCTAGCATCCTCCAGCTCTTGTTTAGTCTTCTTTTGGTTCCTTGGATAAGGTACCTGTGGCTTGTAAACCCTTTCTTCTGCAATTTCTGGATTCTGCAAATTCACATCCCCCTGGTGTCGATCGACGCTAGCTTCTGAGAGTGGTGTCGAGCGTCTGTCGAGCTGCTTGTCAACCTCGGTCGATATCTCTTTGCCTCGAGTCGAAGAACCGTGAATTTCCTCTGGTGTCGATTGACATTGAGGGGTTGGTGTCGATCGACACCCTTCAAAACTAGCAAAATCATCATCTTCAAACTCCTGCAGTTGCTCGAAATCCTTTGTACTCAGGCCCTTTTTCTGCACTGGTTGCAGATTCTTTCCACTCCTCAGCGTGATGACATTGACAGAGTGTCTTGGATTGGTATATGTTCTTCCTGGAAGAAATCCATCTTGCCTTTTCATAGCTCCAGCAGTTTGAGCCACTTGAGTATCCAAAGTCTTAACATGAGTGTTTAGAGCTTCGATTATTCCATTCAAATCCTGATAGAGGGCGTCAATCTTGCCATTGAAGTCAATTGTGATCTTCTGCTGACCCTCTAGCAACTGCTCAAGCATGGCTTCCATCTTGCTTGAAGCTGATGGTGCTGGTCCAAACTGATGGTGCTGGTCCAGGCTGATAAGATGGGGAACCATAGTTCCTGTTGAAGTTGTTGTTCTGGTAAGGCTTCTGGTATTCAGGCTTCTGAAACTAAGGCTTGGGAGTGTAACCAGAAGAACTCTTTTTCCTGTGAAGTTGCTCCTCTGCATATTCCCACTGAATCCTCTGTTTACTTGCTGATTGTTGTACCTTTGACCCTGAAAACTAGCTCCATTGATGTAATTGAAATCTTCTTCTTCAAACTCTTCAGGTGGTTCAAATATCTCAACCTCAGCAGCAAACTGAACAGACTTCTTACCAATGAAGAGGTTATGAACAGAATCCAGTTTAGCCTTCATCCCAGCAGCAAACTGATTGCTCCCTGCATTGCCAGCATTTTTCTGTCTCTCAAAATCAGCATTCTTTGTACTGTCGCTGGAAGCTAGGTTCTCTATCAGTTTGATGGCATCAGCTGGGACTCTAGTGTTGAAGTTCCTATTGCTTGCTGCATCCAGCGCCATCTGGTACTTCCAATCAACACCTCTGAAGAAGATACCCAGCAGCTGTACTTCATTGAAACCATGGTGTGGACAGTCCCTTTGGTACAGCTTGAATCTCACCCATGCTGCCTTGAAAGCCTCAGTAGGACCTTGGGAGAATGTTGCTATTTTTTTCCTCAACTCCTCTGACCTTGCATCATCATAGAAGTTGTTGAGGAAAGCAGATTTGGTGTCCTCCCATGTGGTCAAAGAGCCAGCTTCCAGCTGTTTCAACCAATGTGCTGCATCTCCTCCCAAAGAGTGAGGGAAAAGCTTGCAGAATAGGAAGTCATTGCTGACCCCATTGGCTTTGACACTTGTAGCTAGGTCTTCAAACCTCTCTATATGGTCCATAGGGGGCGTTCATGAGGAAGCCCATGGAAAGGATGCTGACCCACAAGCTGGTAGTAAGTGAGTTTCAGCTCAAAGTCGTTCCTCTGAAAGGCAGGAGGGCGGACTGCAGCTCTATTTGCATAGAACTGATCAGGCCTATTGTAATCTCACAGGGTCCTCTATGGAAGACGCCCAGCAGAATTTCCAGCAGCTTGTTGTTGCACATTCTGTTCCTCAATCACAACGCCATTCTCATCTACCCTCCGCCCATCCTCATTTCTTCTGTTCCCTTATCTGACAACCAAATGACCCTCAGCATCTGTCCTCAAAACAATTGGTCCAACCATCTTATTCTGCTTCTTGGCTTTTCTGATGGTTCTTTCTAGTTTGGCGAGGTCGTCGATGCCTAAGGTCACAAGCTCTTTGTCCTTGTTGCTCCTGGTACTGCGATTATGCATGCACCTGAAACAGACATCAGAGACGTAATGAAAGTTAGTAAACAGAAAATAAAAGCTTAGTCAAAATTCTAAAACTCAAAATCTGAAAGTAATATCTAAGTCCCCGGCAACGGCGCCAAAATTTGATATGCTCAAATTAACCCTTAGAGATACTCTCTCAAATTAAGAGATCGCTGTAGTACTTAGGGATCGAATCCACAAGGACTTAATACTATTGCTCAACAGATTTTAGATTCAAATGAAGATAAGCAATCAGTAATAAATAAAACTAAACAATAGAATGAATGTAACAAGATCAAGAGCGGATTGTGAGTTCTTTAAATCAATAGAGACAAGACGCTAGGCAATAGGAAATTCGCAGGTTGACATAAATTACAGACTACGGACTGAAAGGATTATATATTAAAACCATTCTAGAACTCGAAAACACGAATGTAAAACCAATCGACTTCCGTCGCAGAGATTAACTATGATCAGATTCTAGAATACCAAATTCCTTTGCAAATTCTAACAACCTAAGCAAGCATTATGGTTCAGGTTCGATATGTTCACAAAATCCCTAATCCAAATTCCTTTCAATTAGTTATTTTGGTCATCTAAGATAGTTCTGGTGATTAACAATGTTTCCACATCTATTAAACAACCTAAGATCTGATTTCTAGGTGATCAATCTTAAAATCAGTGTTAAAGCAATCCAGATGAAGAACCAAATGATTTATCCCTTCAGTTATGTAGTTCTAAAAATTTATTATCAACCTTTGAATAACCCAAAACCTAACTAGCAGTTTACTCAGACATAGCAAGTGAAACACAAATCATGACTGAATAAAATTGCATTAAGAAATAGAGTAAAAGATGAAGGGGTTCGAAATTCTTCTCTACAGAGTATGGATTTGTCTCCCTAAAAGCTCTCAATCTAATCTCTTTTTTATTCACAATGAAAACAAGATAATGGCCTAAGAATGGCTTCGAATACCTAAATACAAGTCTAAACACGAACTGGGGAAAAGTGCAAATAGTGGAAAACTTCTGGGCCAAGTTGCAATTCTTCAAAAGAGTTTTTAACACTTCTCCTCGCGACCACGACCGGTGTCAATCGACACCAAATGGTGGGTGTCGATCGACACCCTGCTTCATAATGTTCTCCGACTTGGTCTTTTCAACATCAGCTTCAACATAGCTCCAAAAGGCTCCAAAACTCACAGTTATGCTCCAAACGTACCTAGACCTGCAAAGACTCTATAGGACTCGAAAAATACCAAAAAGACTATAAACAAGACTTATATCATGGTCAAAAACCAGTAAAAACCATGATATATCAAAACCAAACTTTAACTAAAAATAACCTCAATAGATCCCTAAAGTAAAGAAAAGAAAAGCCATTTAAAAAGAAAAGCTAAGTGTTTTAGGTCCCCTAGATCGAACTAATGAACACTAACACCACCACTATGAGATCACTGCTACTGCTCCTGCTCACCTGTGAAAGAGAGAAGTGTGCCATGGAGGGGTTGAGTCATTTAAATTACCCAAGAGAATGCATACATGTGGTCCACTGCACATATCACAACCTAAACATGTCGCTAGCCACTGATAAACAATATCTTTGCAAGGGTGAGAATGCAATGAGGTTATCAAACTCAAATGCAAGACAGGTTGTAGCACAGTATGCAAGAGAGAGTCAATCCACACCTAGGATGATAGAAAATGCAAAGAGAATGCAAGGACTATGCAAATATAAGCGAAACAAGATAGGTTTTGAGAAAATTCCTAAAAACTAGATGCAGCAACTAAATGGAATACCAACTAATTTAATATTACCAGGAATGATCAAACTACCATGAGGAACAAACAGAATAATTAAAGGACAAAGCTACGAATTACTAAAATTCGACTAGTAGATCGACCATGGGATCGACCACTAGATCGAGCAATAACAATCGATCTCGTCTAAAAATGCAAGAACAGTAAAACTAACGACCAGGATGCTATCAGAGATTAAGCGAATGACGAGGGAAGATGTAAAGATGCTAAAAGAGAGGGCCTAGGGTTGAGATTCATGGTCAGGGGTTTCAAAGGTCCGAACTTGGGTTGAAAACTTTAAATCGACTCACTTTGTGAAGATCTCTAAGCCTTGAAAACTAAGCAAGATCTATCTGTGGCTTTTGGTATAGATCACTCCTTCATCCTCTCCTCCAAACCCATGGCTTTTGGTGGAAAGAGAGGTCGAAGGGCATGGAAAACAGATTTCAAATGAGTGGCTTAACTAGTCTCCCAAACTTCCATGGCTTTTGGGAAGGGGTAACTAGTCTCTAGGGTGTGATCTTCAGAGGTCCCTGAATCATGTCAAGGTAAGGAACCTCTCGGATCATGAAGCTCTTGGCATGAGAGTCTTCAAGCTTTGAGAACTCAACACCCTAGAAGAGATAGCCGTTAAAACACTTAGAAAAACCCCAAGATCGAAACCCTTTAGACCTCTTAATCCTCTCAACCCCGAACCCAAATGAACTACTCGCTACACATAAGGTAAATCAAGCAAAGCATGGAAAAGGAAACGATGAACATGAAAAGAAAACTAGATTAAGCTGAAACGATTCGATTACAAAGCTAAAGAAAAACTCAAGGTTCGACAATGGTGTTCTTCTTCAAAACCAGAGAGAAAAGCATAAAAATGATAAGGATGAAAAGTTGTTGGGGAAAAGGACGTCGCCGCCTTCCCAAAATGGCCAAAACAAGCTGATGGTCCCCCCCCCTCGCTAGCGGCCAAAAGTGGTTGAAAGGACAGAGATCGACTCCGGGATCGAGCGGTTCTCTCGATCATATCCGAACATCGTGTCTTCAGCTTGATCTGGGTCTCGATCATCTTCAGCAGATTGAGTGTTGCATCCGATCTCGGTATTGATCTTCGGTTGGATCGAGTGGTGTACTCGATCTGGCTCTCGCTCTGCATGGCGTCATTTACGTCCGTACCGTTTGATCGACTGCTTCACTCGATCCTCGTCTCGATCATTCTCCTTGGATCGCCTGGTCTTCTCGATCTTCTGGTCGATCACATCCTAGATCGACCTGCCATGCTCGATCTCTGATCCTTAGTAAATATCCGAGCTTCCACAAACCGCTACAACAGCTTCAGCACGTCCACGAACCTCCATGACTCCAAAGCAGCCAGAAACAACCTGAATGTGATGCAAAATGCAAGGAACATGCGTATGCTGGTGCAAGAATGCTATAGGACTCTAAGTGATGCAATCTAGTCTAAAATGTGATGTAAATGCAAGAAAAGCGAACTAATGAGTATGTAAAATGTATGTAATATGCAGTAATATCAACTCCTCCAAACTTACTTCTTGCTTGCCCTCAAGCAACAGAAAATAAGTAGGAAGAGAGATTTTAAGAAAAACGAATGGGGGTTTAAGCTTCTTGCAAATGTGCCTTTCAAATGAATCAATCTCAGTGTCCTAGTTAACAGTTCTAAAATGCTATGCACACACTCATACTCCAAAGAACTTAGCCATACTCATCACACAAAAAAATTCAGATCATGACTCTCCTATTCCTAACAATCAAAGAAACTCATCCTTTAATATTCATTAACATTCGAACCATGAATCAAACTTATGCACTTTAAAGCAAAACACATTTGGCTAAGGGTGTAGGTTATGAGCATTGAATGATCACATTTGAAAAGGGTTTTCAATTAAAACAAGGGTTTCTCTCAAAAATGGTTGAACTTATGCATAATGCTAAAGGTAAAGACAATTGATGCATACATGATCAGATTCTCATCTACCCATGTAAACTAACAACGATCCTAAACCCCTCTCATTTATCAACTTTTATCCTCACTCACCACTTAGAATCTACCCTTTTTCTTCTCAAAGTTTAGCATTCCCCAATTCGAAATAAAAACATTTTTAAACTCTTTAGTCTAGTGAAAGTGTTTTGAAAATAATTTTGTTCTCTAAATATTTCTTATTGGTAGCTCTCCTATTTATTTTTTTTTCTTTTCTATTTTTTATTTATTTTTATTTGGTATTTAGGCTCTTTTTTCTTTTCTTTTCCTTTTCTTTTTATTTGGGAGAGCTACCTCCTGAAATTTATTAGAGCATATACATAGTTTTTAAACATAACCTTTCACTTAAAACCCATTTCTTTCTTTCAATCACCCAACTTTTTGAAACAGAGAATAAATAGAAATAAAAACAACCCCAATGATCCCCCAAACTTATCCTAAGCCTACATCTAGCTTCAAAATGCAAAGCTAGCAAACATATGAGAACCTAATCATGTCACCTAAACGTAACACTTTATGCTAAGTTCAAACCGGAAGAGGCCTCACAATGATGTCACACACGAAAATTTGGCTTCAAAGAAAGGTAAGGGTCAAGGTGGGAGTTCTACTTAGGCTCACAAAGAGTGGTAAAAAGAAGAAGAGAGCCTGAATATTTTAAAATCCATGTGTTCAATTTTAAATGCATAAGAATGATATTTAAAAATTCAAGTTAACGTTTTCACTTAATAGGACAAGTTTCAAATCATGAGAGTTCAATTCAAGTCTTGATAATCAAAACTAGTGATCCAAGCATGATACGAACTTACTTTCAAAGTATGAGCAAAGCATTAGAGAACTACCAACTTGGAGATTGAAACCATTCATAAGCTTAAAACACCTTTTTAAGAAAACTTTAACCCCTTATGCAAATGTGAACAATCTAGATGCTTAAAAATTCTAGACTCAATCCTAAAATGCTTAACAAGATGAATGCCACTACATGAATTTTTTGAAAATTTTTTTTAAAAAACTTTACCAATTTTTTTCCTTTTCTTTTCTATGCCTTAGATGCATGCAAGACTCAAGTTATGCAAAAGTAAAAAAGTAGCAATAAAAGTAACAAGAGCAGTTGCAGATTATAGGTTCTTAAAATCAATGAGACAAGGCGCCAGGCAATGGGAAATTCGCAGGTTGACATAAATAGCAGACTACAGACTGAAATGATTATTTTTTAAAACCGTTCTAGAACTCAAAAAGACAAATATAAAACCAATCGACTTCCGTCGCAGAGATTATCTATTATCAGATTCCATAATTCCAAATTCCTTTGCAAATTCTAACAACCTAACAAGCATTATGGTTCAGGTTTGATATGTTCACAAAATAACTAATCCAAATTCCTTTGCAATCAGTTATTTTGCTCATCTAAGATAGTTCTGGGGATTAATAATGTTTCCACATCTATTAAACAACCTAAGATCTGATTTCTAGGTGATCAATCTTGAAACAAGTGTTAATGGAATCTATATGAAGAACCAAATGATTTATCCTTCCAGTTTTGTAGTTCTAACAATTAATTATCAACCTTTGAATAACCCAAAACCTAACTAGCAAATTATTCAGACATAGGAATTGAAGCACAAATTATGACTGAATAATATTGCATTAAAAGAAAGAGTAAAAGACAAAGGGGGTTCAGAATTCTTCTCTAACACAGTACGGATTTGTCTCCCCAAATGCTCTAAATCTATCTCTCTCTTAGTCTCAATGGAAACAAGATAATGGCCTAACAATAGCTCTCAAACCCTAAATACAACTCTAAACACGATTGGGGCAAGTTTCCAAATAGTAGAAAACTTCTGGGCCAAGTTGCAATTCTTCAAAAGAGTTTTATAGGCTCTTCTTCGCGACCACAATCGGTGTCGATCGACACCAAGTGGCTGGTGTCGATCGACACCCTGCTCCAGAATGCTCTCCGACTTGGTCTTTTCAGCATCAGTTTCAACATAGCTCTAAAAGGCTCCAAAATCCACAATTATGCTTCAAACGTACCTAGACCTGCAAAGACTCGAAAGGACTCGAAAAATACCAAAAACACTCTATAAACAAGACTTATATCATGGTAAAAAAACCCATAAAAACCATGATATATCAACCATCACACTTGAAAAGAAACCGATGGAGGAACCATTAGTAATGCCAAAGCTAGGAGACCCCTGATCATTCACTCTGCCGTGTTGACTTGGTAATACCATCTTTGAAGATTACCTATGCAACCTCGGAGAATGCCTTGACGTGATGTCTCTCGCCACGGCCAATCACCTTAGGTACTATCACTACATGGAGTGTGATAAAGTGATAGGTCTAGCAGATGGAAGCGAAAGGACCACAGTGGGGAAACTTACGGATTTGACCATCATGATTGGAAATGTCCTTCTCCCCGCCGACTTTGTGGTCATCGAAATGAAAGAAGACAATGGAGAAACCCTAATACTTGGAAAGCCATTCTTTCCATCAGATGGATGCTTATTTGACTGCAAAAGCGAAGTTGTAGAGTTGCGTTTAGCAAAAAATGTGGTGATGACCTTAGACACCAAGGGAGGAAAAGACAAGGGGAAGGAGTGCAATTGCTCAATGAAGCCTAAGGAGACCCCAGAAACAGCCAATTATCCATCCTTGGACATTTGCTACGATGGGGAAAGCGTTGATGGGAGTTGCCTCTGATCCCTGTTTGAAGAACTGATTATGGATGCCCATGAGAGACCAATAAAGGAAACAATACACAAGACGGCCAAAGCCAAAGGGCCAACCCTTGGAGCTCTCTTGGACGGTACTTTCTTTAAATCAGTTCTCTCTACTAACGATGAAGTAGTGTTTAAGCCAAGACGTAAGGGAAAGACCATTCACTCTATTTACCTTAGGGAGAAAATGATATCAATTTGACCAATGAAACAGGTTATCAAAACTCAAGCAGCATACAGTCGTAGCATAGTGCAAGAGGAATCAATCCAACCTAGGAGCTAGAAAGTGAAATGAGAATGCAAGGATCATGCAAAGCTAAGAAAATGATGAACGGTTTTGTAAAAATCCTAAAAACTAGATGCAACAGTTAAATGCAAGGCAAAATTATTTTAAAAAATACTAGAAACGAGTGAACTACCACGAGGAACAAACAGAATGATTAAAATGAAAAGCTATGAATTAATAAAAATCGACTAGTGGATCGACCACAGTATCGACCACTAGATCGAGCAACAACGATCGATCTCGTCTAAAAGTTCAACAGAAATGAATCTAAAGACCAGGATGCGAACAGATAGCAAGCGAATGATTAACAGAGATGTAAGAATACTAAGAAAGAGGGTCCAGGGTTGAGATTCATGTTCAAGGGTTTCAAAGGTTCAAGCTTGGTTTGAAAACTTTAGATCTACTCACTTTGTGAGATTCTCTAGGCCTTGAAAACAAAACAAGATCCATCCATGGCGTGTGGTATGGATCACTCCTTCATCCTCTTCTCCAGACCCATGGCGTTTGGCCGAAAAAGAGATTGAAGGGCATAAAACAAAGATTTCAAACACACGGCCTAACTAGTCCCCTAAACTACCATGGCGTTTGGGAAAGGTAGACTAGCCTCTAGGATTCGATTTTCAAGGACCTCTGGATCCTGTCAAGGTAAGAGGCCCTTTGGATCATAAAGATCTTGGCGTGAGAGTCTTTATGCCTTAAGAACTCGATATCCTAGAAGAGAAAGCCATGAAGAACAAGAAAACACCAAACCTTGAAAACCTTTTCAACCCCTTTGAATCCTCTCAACCCCAAAACCCGAATAGACTACTTGCTACACATAAAGTAAACCGAACAAAGCATAGAAGATGAACTAGTAAACATGAAAAATGATTGCCTTAAACGATTCAATATTCAAGAACAAAGTAAGAAAAAGCTTCAAGGTCTAACAATGGCGAAATCGCCTTCGAACAGAGAGAAAAACTCTAAAAAGATAAAGTGAAAACGTCTATCGAAAAGCAAGATCGCCGCCTTCCCAAAATAGGCCAAACAGCTCGATGGTCCCCCCCTCGCTAGAAGCCAAAAATGGTTAAAGTGCACTGGGATCGACCTCGAGATCGAGCATCTCACTCGATCGTCTTCGGACATCGTGACTTTAGCTCGATCTGTGTCTCGATCTTTTTCGGTGGATCGAGTGCTTTGTCCGATCTTGGAGTCGATCTTTGGAGGATCGAGTGGTGGACTCGATCCGACTCTCGCTCTGCATGGCGTCATTTACGTCCGTACTCCTTGATCGATCTCTTCACTCGGTCTTGGTCTCAATCAGTTCCCTTGGATCGGATGGGCTACTCGATCTTCTGGTCGATCTCATCTAGATCGACCGGCCATGCTCGATCCGCTTCTCGATCTCTGATCCTTAGCAAGCAGTCCTGAATTCTCCAAGTCTCCTCAAGCCTCCTCACGAGCCTTAGCACGTCCACGAATCTTCCAAGACTCCAAAGTAGCCGAAAACAACCTGAATGTGATGCAAAATGCAAGAAACATACATATGCTGGTGCAAGAATACTTTAGGACGTAAAGTGATGCAAACTAGCCTAAAGTGCATGGTAAATGCATATGAAACTAACTTTTATGTATGCAAAATACATGAAATATGCAGCAATATCAACTCCCCCAAACATATCTTTTACTTGCCCTAAAGCAAACAAAAATTAAGAAGGGATAGAGGTTTTAAAACAAACGGGGTTTAAGCTTCTTGCAAATGTGTCTTTCAAATGAACCAATCTCAACATACTAATTCTAAAATGCAATGCACACACTCATACTCCAAAGAACTTAGCCATACTCATCACACAATGAATTTCAAATCATGACACTCCTATTCCAAACAATCAAAGAACCTTATCCTTTAACATTCATTAATGATCAAACCGCGAATCAAACTTATGCACTTTAAAGCAAAACACATTTGGCTAAGGGCGAAGGCTATGAGCATATAATGATCTCATTTTAAAGAGGGTTTCACAATGCAATGGGTTTCTCTCACGAATGGTATGAACTTTATGCATAATTCTAAAGGTAAAGGCAATTGATGCATCATGATTAGATTCTCATCTACCCATGTACACTAACAATAATCCTAAAACCCCTCTCATTTTCTTTTCTTTTCAGCTCACTCACCCTCCTAGAGACTACCTTTATTAAGCTCAAACCCAAATAAAAAAAAGAAAACATTTTTACTCTTTATGCTAGTGAAAAGGCTTGAAAATATTTTAGCTCCTTATTTTTTTCTTATTGATAGCTCTCTTATTCTTTTCTTTTTTATTTTAGCACTTAGGTTCTTTTCTTCTTTTTTTTTATTTATTTTACTTGAGAGAGCTATCTTCTGAAATATTTAGAGCATTATACATTTTGAAAACAAAGCCTTTTACTTTAAACCTTTTGTTCACTTCAACTACCAAACCCTTTTGAAACCGTAAGCATATAAACAAGAAAGCAATCCCATCAAACCCCCAAACTTATCCTAAGCCTACAACTAGCTTCAAAATGCAAAGCTAGTAATCATATGAGAACCTAATCATGTCGCCTAAACGTAACACGATATGCTAAGTTCAAACCGAAAAGAGGCCTCATAATGATGTCACACAAGAACACTTGGCTTGAAAGAAAGGTAAGGGTGATGGTGGGAGTTCTACTTAGGCTCACAAAGAGTGGTAAAAAGAGGAAGAGAGTCTAAATATTTTTAAGATCCATGTGTTCATTTTCAAATGCATAAGAATGATATTTAAAAATTCAGTTTAGGGTTCTCACTTATTAGGACAAGTTTCAAATCATAAATGTTCAACTCAAGTCACGAAAATAAAAACAAGTGATCCAAGCATGGTAAGGACTTACTTTCAAAGCGTGAGCAAAGCATTCGAGAACTACTAACTAGGGCATTGAAACAATTCATGAGCTTAAAACACTTTTTTAAGAAAACTTTAACCCCTTATGCAAATGTAAACAACCTAGATGCTTGAGAATTCTAGACTCAATCCTAAAATTGTTTGACAATGTGAATGCAACTACATGAATTTTTTTGAAATTTTTTAAAAACTTTTACCAATTTTTTTTGTTCTTTTCTATGCCTTAGAATGTATGCAAGACTCAAGGGATGCAAAGAGAAAATACGAGCAAAATAAACATGTCAAACCACACACATACTCCCCCAAACTTGAATGACACCGTCCCAGTGGCAAACAAATTTGAGAGAGCTCGAAACACTAAGCAAAAATAAAGAAAACATGAGCGGTATGTACAATGGAAGGTTGTTGGTACGTCGGGGCTAGCCTCAGCTGCAACTTGAGGATGTTCCAGACGAGCTAGATACTATGGCTTTGCCTTTGGAGGCTGGCTCTTGGAGGGAATGACGCGCTGGCTGAATGTTGCTTCCTTGAGTCTCACGGATGACAACTCCACCGGTTGAAAGCCTCCTCTTCTCGAACTGTTGAACCTCCTCACTTGCAGCCTGCTTTGGCGAAGCTCCTTGAAGTGCCTTGACCTTCTTGGCAAGCTTCTTGATGACTTTGCTCTGCCACTTGTTGATTTTTCTTTGCATCTCCACAACAGAAGCAAAAAACTTTTCTGTCTTGGTCTGCGGCTCAAAGTCGAGCTTAGGGAGGACAAAGGCTTCGGGCATCTCATCATCCGTGGCTGGAGACTCTGATCTAGGGCGAGTAGCTTGCTGAATGGTTGCCGCGGCTCCTAGAGGAGCAAAGCACTTCTCTACGCTTGGAAAAAACTCGATGTTCCCAATTCCCACCAGCTCGGTTTCGGTTTGGTTTGGCAGGAGACACGCCCTCTTCTCATTCTCCTCATCAATGAATAAGTATTCAAAGAAGCCTTCGGCTGGCGTGCGTCCAAAGCTGTCAGTGTTCCTTAGATATGTCTCGTCCATGAAGGCTCTATCCGGAACGGGAGTGAAGTTCTGAAGCGGTACGCCGGCTTGCACGAACAAGGGTGTGAGGAAACCGCCAATAAGCGACGAGCTTGCCTTGCATCTCAAGGCATATGCCTTGTATTTCACCAACGAAGCAGCAAGGATGCACCCGTAGTTCACGTCATCTCCGAGCTGGTCTTCCAACGGCTCATCGTTCTCATCCGAGTCACACACGAGATGCTTAATGCTTTAGAACAAAAAGCAATTCTTCGTCTTGGTCACCGTGGGGGCTACTGACTGACCACTAAAGGTGTTGGCCATCAGCTTCAAATTGTAATGTAGCACCGGGTTCCTCACTCTCTTGATCTTCGCGGTATTCGCCTTGTAGTCTTCATTGGCTATGAGGTCCCAAAAATTGTTTGCTTGAGTGAAGGAGGGAAACTCAACTTTCGTGGCGGCTGCGTCGAGGCCATAAGCTTGGCAAAGCTCGGGGATTGAGAGACTGAAGGCTTGACATTTTATCTTGAAGGAGAGCCGGCCTTGAGAAGGAGTTGGGATGCTAGGGTTCTCGTACGCAAACTCCAAAGTGGCAAGGAAGTCGATTGTCACTTCGGGAAAGGTTGGGCAATCCATCTGTGACAAACACCTCAGCCCTATCTTCTGGAGGAGTTGATCAAAATCTCTTAAAATCCCCATCTTAGCCAGCAATCCTCTGTCCGCGGTCAAGGCAACCCGATATCCACACTAGGCCACGATGGTCGAGCTCGACATCTATGAGGATTGCCAAGTCCTTTTCAACACCATGGGTTTGAAAAAATTCTTGAAGGAGGCTTACCCTTCTGACGATGAAGCAACATTACAATTTCTTGCCTCGCTTGAAGTGACCTTCTACTCCTACGGGGAAGAGCATCCCTAGGAAGATGGAGATGGACGTATCCGGTTCAAATACTGGAGAACCACTTACCGGATGTCCTGCAACGAGGTTGAGCAGATATCCGGGTTCAACCAAGGAGTCTTGAGAAGAGGTGCTCTAGGCATCCCTAGGGAGGAGTTGGAGGCGCTGTGGGCCACAATTGGGGTCGGCTCCTGGCAACCTGGAATAACCAAGAGCACAAAGATAAGGCACCTGCCCTTGCGATACGTGCACAAAGCCATTGCACACGCCTTCTTCACCCGGAAGGAATGTGGAGCCGTGCTAGCTAATGAGCTAGAAATCATCGATGATGGAATGGTGAAACTTTTGAGAAGATGCGCTATGGAGTTGAACTCCAGGGTAGTATGAGGAAAACCATCCTCATCACGATTTTGCTTAAGGAGCTCCTTACGTATAAATCATGGATGACATCTACGCCGAGCAACAAGCTGCAAATTGGGTGCGGAGGCATGGTGACAGCCATTTTGAGAGGAGCTAACATTGAAATGGAGGAGATGACGCATGGGATCACGTGAATCGATATATCACACCTAAAAAAGATTA
Organism: Thlaspi arvense; assembly: GCA_911865555.2. NCBI lineage: Eukaryota > Viridiplantae > Streptophyta > Magnoliopsida > Brassicales > Brassicaceae > Thlaspi > Thlaspi arvense. The sequence continues at coordinate 30,478,276 of OU466862.2, forward strand.
ACTTCCTTTGAGCAAGCATGGGCAACGGCTAAAAGTCAAACCGAGCCGCTGTCTTCTTCCTCCCCAATCCCTTTCTCACATATGTCCACACTGCGAACCATCTAGACTTTGAACCGCACGTGAACAACATATTTCTCTATGGAGCCACTCAGCCTCTCAAAATCGAGGCATCGAGGTCAAGTCGATGCGGACGAAGAAAGTGAAGATGAGAGCCACAGTGAGGGATACAATGAGCCGACTGACGAGTATGGCTTCCCTCTGTATGGATCAGAGAAGTACCACTTCCACCCTACCGTCCTTTCTCCGAGAGATCGCTCAAAGCTGACCATACTCAAACCAATCTCTTCCAGCATTGGAACTAATGGCAAGACCGAACCATCCGGAAACTAGTGAAGACGGTGAACGACATGAAGAACGTAATGAAAGACCTCTCAGAGCAAGTGAAAACGCTCACTATGAAGCACGGCTGCACAACCACCTCATCTCTCCCACGATAAGACGAGCTGAGGAGACAACCAGAGGGTAGTAGAAAGGGAAAGGAGCCATAAGAGACCGGGGAAGAAGGAGAGAAATCGGATGAGAGTATGTCCAATGAAATACAAGGAGGAGGCACCTTCACCTTGGAATCAAGGTACCCCACGGACGAGCACCTGATGTACCAACCCGATATACCAAGCCGGTCTACCCACAAGAGCACGGAGGACATAAGGAAGAGAGTGTCACAGAAATCCTAACTCCAGAGTTTGACTACCCATAACTTTCCTTGACTAGTGGCGACTCGTCCCTACCCAAATTCGAAGATTAAGGTAACTGCTCCAAAACTTTGTACATAATTTTATTTCTTGCATTTTTTATTTATTTTCTGTTTTCTTTGTATCATGAGCATTCTGTACATGCTCTCTTCTATTTTTATCACACTGGAATCGTGAGATTTAAGTTTGGGAAAATATGTATACTATATTACTTTGCATTCATATAGATTAGGAAAGCATATAAGTATATAGAAAAGCAAATAAAAATTGGAAATTTGTTTTTTTTAAAAAAAATTGTTTTACAAAAAGAAGAGTATCTAATTGCATATTGCATTTTAGGATTGAGTCTAGCTGCATTCATATAAAATTTTCATTTTTTTGGCTTCTTTTAAGGGTGTAAATCATATTAGTTCTTGTAAATGTCATTGTCAAGTCATGAACTCAACACCTAAGTCTTTGTTTGTTTGATGTATCTCGTTTTAAAATCAAAGTAAAGGCAGCACCATATTTGGAACTTACGGTTTGAAATTTTGCCTAAGCTAATGCATTGTGAATTGAATCTTTTCTATCTGGAACTTAAAATGAAAATTTTTAAAAATAATTATCATGCTTGTCTCAAATTTCAACTCAAGAATTTTTGTTTGGACTTTCTTTCCTATTTTTACCTCTCTCTTGCTAGTCCAACTCACTCTCACCACCTAAGTCAAAACCATTATTTTTAAGCCTTAAACACTATTGCGAGCGAAATGTGAGGCTTCTTATATCATTTTTGGATTTTCTTAGGCAAAAAGTGTTGGGTTTGACCGACGAGGTTAGGTTCTCATGTAGACGTTGGCTGACTCTCAACCCAACATAGGCTAGGTGATACATGGGTAGACTAGTAAAGAGATTGTGCTTAAATGCTCTACTTAAGGGAAAGCAGGAAGGAAGAAGCAAGGAGATGGCGGCTACAAAAAATGGCTCAATACCGTAAGACAAATGCGTTGTCACCAAGAAACAAAGAAGGCCAATACCAAGATTCATACCGGCCAAAGATACCAAAGGTGGAAATAAAGAAGCGCCAACAAAAGGAGCCAGTGAAATAGCCGAAACCGATCCCCAAAGAAGAAAAGAAGAAGTCCTCAAGGAAGATCCGAGACAAGAAGGGTAGCTTAGGACGGGACGATATCAGGAAAAGACCACGAGTAGAATCCGATATAGGTACACAATTAGATGGGGATTTAACATCGTATACATCAGTTGGTCCTACCCTTAGTATTTTGCATTAAGGCAAGTCCATTTCCTTGAGTGATCCCTACACACCTAACCCTTTGCTACTCTGATTCCAATTTTTAACTCGTAACCTTACCCTGTTGCCAATTGAGTTGTTCGATGAGTACTTGCATGATTCACACTTTAATTTTCATAATCAATGTTAAAGGGAAAAGAGGATATGAATTTGCATATAAGCTGAAGCAGGTTTTACTTCGTTTTGAGATGAATATGGCTAAGGCTTTTTGAGTAGAGAAAATTTTGGTTTGCATCTTACAAGTTTAGACTTAGACGTTGATTTAATTTCTTATTCAATGGCATTTTAGACTAGGATTTACACTCTCGTTTCTTAAACCTCACCCCTCTGGTTGGCTTTAGCTTGAGGACAAGCTAAAAGGCAAGTTTTGGGTGTTGATATCTCTGTTATTTGCATCGTTTTTCTTGTATTTTTGATGATAGTTAGGATCGAATAAGTGCATTTAGGCCTTAGTTATTACTCATGTAGGTCTAGGTTGCATTACTCTAGGATTTTGCATGGTCTTGCATGTTTGGAGCTGTTTTCAGGTACCTAAGCTATCATGGCGGTTGAACGAACGAAATAGACACATCTGGGGGCGAGGAAGGACAATCGGGATGGAGAGAAATGACGTCTCGCAACACATCAGAGAGTATCCATGACCACGAGACGTGATGGATAGCACGAGATTTGCACCACGACCAAGCCCAACAGGAAGAAGCCGATGCACAAGCACCATAGTAGACACATTGGGAAAGAACCGTGGCGACAACCCAATATCGAGTCGACAACTCGAACTAAGACGTCAGCATATCCGCCACAGCCTTTCTCTGTGGCATTATTACGTGGATCTACTATGAGCCAAGAAACTACCCATTTCGGACAAGTGGTCCCAAAATCTAGCTAGGGTGACCAATCCTTATCTCTTCCCCTATAAAGAAGCTGTCCACACGTTTTGTCTCCCATATCTTGAACACAAGCTTTTTTTTTTTGTCTACATTTTACCAAACTCCTTCTCTCTTGTTTTGAACCCGCCATTTTTGCGATTTGCAACCTTGATATTTTTAGTTTAATTCTTGTTTGTTGCTTTAGTTTTACATTTCTTGTTTTCTCCTTACGATTTAGTCGAGAATGAGTTCTTTCACCTTCATGGGTTTTAAGACTCTTCTCACGGTGCGTGAGTTACCTTAGGAGATTTAGTGGGTTTGAAAAGGAAAAGGGGATTTTCGCTTCATGTTCTTGCTAGTCATGCACTTAATTCTTTGATTTCTCTTTGCTGGTCATCTAGGTTAATAACTTAATAGCTCCTAGGCGGCTTGACACGAACGCCACTTGCTAGCTTAGCATGAAACACCTTCAAGAATGATATCTTTCCTATCCTAAAGAATTAGTTGTGTAGGAGGTCTCACGGTTTAATAGAGATGATGCTTCATTCTTGCTTAGTTCACTGCACCGTATTGCGAAAACTCGTCTATAGTAGTGAATTTTACAAAGGATCTAGACCCAAACGCCATAACTATGTAACTTGTAAAGATATTCTTACCTAAAAATCACCATCAAGACCAAGTCTTGGTATGACCATATAAACCTGCAAGCTAATTAAATGTCTGAAACCTCCTAATCCGTCTGATCCACTCTAACCCTTCACTAACCTTATATCTTATATCTTGCTTTTACTTATTGCACCTTGTATCCACTGCTCATTACTATTTCTCTTTTATTACTGCCTTTATTTATGCTTAGTCTATTTAATGAACATGACTTGAGTGACACAAGTCAGAAAATCATCTTATTTGGCGTGTACAAACCCAAAACCTAAACCACTGTTCTGAACTTGACTTAACTTCCATAAGAAATCATATTGACTATCACGACCCCTGAACTGGACTGATAACCTTAATCCATAAGCTATAAACAATTATAAACGACTTAAAAGATTTTGTTAAACTAGTATAAAAACCTGTTATCTCTTATGAGCTCTCTTCATAATCATGTATGCATTTCTTAGATCAAAGGGATGATGACAAACCAACTTTGTTGACAATAACCAACATATTTTATTAACATTTTACAACAAATAAAATTGGTGGTTCAGACAGATTTATGATCTCTTTGTACAAAAGTCAATTATCTACCATTACACAATTCTTGTAAACTTACCAATGATGTTACACCAGTAAATACATAAATCTTTAAGAACATCTTCAATCTTATTCAGTTTTCAATTTCAAATGCTATTTTGCAGTAAAAGTTTTTTCAAACCTACTTCATTTTCAACTCCAAAATAGAGTAAATCTAAATTCTACTCCATATTTGGAGTAGATCTAAACTCTACTCCATTTTGGAGTTGAATTTTTTTATTTGCAAATTAATCCTTTAGATTTAAAATAATTATATTTTATATTATTTAATATTTATATATATTATAAAACTGATAATTATGGATATTTAAACACTATAATTATTCCTAAAAATAGAAAATAGAATAAACTTAAAAAAACATAATAAATGCTGAAATTAAGATAAACATTATAGATTAATCTAAGACAATAAAGAGAAAATAAAATTTATGAAAAAAATTTCAGTAATAGTAATGTTTAAATAAAAATTGCATATGCTTTTTTATGATGTTATGTAATTTTCATTATTTAATAAATATTTAATTTTTAATTTTTAAAAGAAATTGTAAACAATAAAATAAGTGTGGTTTATTTGTAAATTTTAAAACTAAAAAATATTAATAATAAAATAGAATAAGAATCTATTTAAAATATTCTTTTTTGAAGTAAATAATAGAGATATACATTAGAGCAAAACACAATTCCATTTTGATATTATTCTATTTTAGAGTAGAAAATAAAAAAATACATTAGAGATGGTCAAAGTCAACCAGAACATTATCAGCCACCAAAAGAAACCCTCACCTACCACCCCACATTTCAAAAAAAAAAGTTAATAGGTTTTGTTATAGATAGTTATTAGTTTTCAATTATAGTATATGTTTAAAAAACAATATTGCACAAAATACAATGATTTAGTTAAAATAAGATATGTTTATTAGTTCTAATAAGTATTTGGTCAGCTCAAATATAAATTACATTTATCTTCAGGGTAAATAACAATTATATCTTAACATTTAGAAAAAGAATTATATAAAAATAATTGATAAAAATAGATAAATTTACTAAAACTTATTAAAAGATTAGAAAATTTATAGTGTAAAAACAGCTTACGTCACAATTTTTTATTGCTGTATATGAAAGTTTATAGACCAAATTAGAGAAGCTCATTTTGAAAAGTTAATCAGTAATTTTATTAAAAAAATCAAATTGTGAATTATTTTTTGTAGTTATTTTTTATTTTATTTTATCATATAATAATATTAAAAATAGACAATTTTTAATTAATTCTTATTTTTATATATTTTTATTATAAATTACATTTTTGTCGCATATGGCATCTGTTAACCTTGGCATGGCTCTGTTATCAGCATAAATCTATCATAGACCACTTAATCTACTGATACAGGCACATTACTCTAATAATCACAACAACTCTAAGGTCAGGTACAGAACTCTACCCTCGCGGCAATAACAACCATCAGGTTTTTCATCTCAATAAATCTACCTCTTCAGACAATAAATTTACTGGAAAACACGAAAACTCTACCTTCAGTTTCAATCAATTTTCTAAAAATTCAAACGTACCTGACCTTGTCATCCAACTGTTAAATAAATCTACCACCACAAAAAATATATATATATATATATACTATTTTGTTTTCAAATCTCTACCATTTCTTATTAAATCTACCACATATATATATATACCAATATATGTATATCCATATCTAACTTTTTCTCAGCCTAAAACAAATTTACGGTTTCGATTCTATCGCTAACCTTGATACATAAAACTATTGTCAAAGAATAAAACTATTATCAGATCTCCCACCTGGTTGCAAGTCTTTGGGCAGCAAGTGGATCTTCAAAAAGAAGATGAAAGTCGATGGGACTATTGACATATTTAAAGCTCGACTGGTTATCCAATGCTTCAAAACAAAAGGAAGGTATTGATTATTTTGACACATATGCTCCAGTTCCTAGGATCTTTTCTATAAGGTTATTGATTGCTTTGGCAGCGATTAATAATCTTGTGATTCACCAAATGGATGTCAAGACAGCGTTTTTGAATGGCATTTTGGAAGAGAAGGTGTATATGAATGGCATTTTGCGAGTGTGAAGCTTATGCATAATATAGGAAAAGTAGTGTCTCAACTCGAGTATTCAGAAGTAATTGGCTGCTTAATGTATGCCATAACAAGCACCAGGCCAAATATAGCTTATGCTGTAGGGAGGTTGAGTAGATACACTACTAATCCTAGTACTCAACATTGGCAAGCTATAAGACGGGTCCCTAAGTACTTGAAAGGAACCATAAATTATGGTTTGTCTTATGATGGATTTCATTCGGTTCTAGAAGGGTATTCAGATGCAAGTTTGATCAACAACGTGGAAGATCATTCTTCTACAAGTGGTTGGGTGTTTTTGCTTGGGGGAGGTGCCATTTCATGGGCTTCTAAAAAGCAAACTTGCATTACAAGTTTGACTATGGAATCAGAATTTGTAGCATTAGTAGCTGCTGGTAAAGAGGCATAATGGCTAAGAAATTTAGTCTACGAAATTTCATTATAGCAGAGACCAGTATCACTGATATCTATTCATTGTGATAGTCAAGCTGCCATGGCTAGGGCGTATATCCAAGTGTATAATAGTAAGTCGCGACACATGGGCGTTAGGCATAACGCGATATGTGAGCTGATCACTCATGGGGTGATTACAATTGAATTCGTTCGGTCTCAAAAAAATCTAGCAGATCACTTAACAAAAGGATTGGCTAGGGACTTAGTACTTAAGCCGGCTAAAGGGATGGGGTTAAAGTCCATTTGAAATCTTTAGTGATGGGATACCCAATTCCCCTCTAATATGACATTAGAGGCTGAATTCAATGTGGAAAGCCCACACTTAATGATTGAAGCACATGTTCATATCATCCTAAAGTGTGTGCTTGGACCTGCAAGAAAGAGATAGGTTGAAGTTTTCTTCTTAATAGATATCTTGAAAACGAGTATTTTGCAGGTTCACGATTTAAATATTTACCTATATGAGTGTGAAGTGCAGCCGCTTCAAGAAGCTAGGACTTGGCTTTGTATGCGCTCATGAATGGATATGGACACATAGCTTATAACAGTGTCAAGTATATACACTTAGAGTAGTGTGGAAATTTGTGTGTGTATTATCTTCATGTGCCCAAATGAGCTGAGAGGATTCAATCCATATATAGGACATCTTGATTCTCGGGCATTTGGAATGTGTTATAACACTAAGATAAAAATTCAATCGTTATGACATTTTCATTTATGCATAAGTTTGGATATGTGTTATTTACTTAGTGAATCTATGATTACACTTAAATGAGGGAGGATTGTTAGAAATTTAAGTGAATCCGTGCAACCGTTGACGAACTGTTGCAACTGCTTAAATGAACATTTGCAACCATTTTAATGAATTATTGCAATTTTTAGGTTTATGGTTACAACCTTCGGAAACTAACCATTGCATCTGTTGGGTTTATTGTTACAATCTTTGGTAACTAACCATTGCAACAGTTGGTGATCAACCATTGTAACCCGATCAACCATTGTAACCTTTTGAAGTGACTTTTGGTTTTCTATATAAGGAGTTGTGGGCATCGTCAAAATCGCAACAACAAAAACGGAAAGAAAACAGAAACAGAGAAATTAAAAAAGAAAGAAAGAGAGTTTCACTGTTCGAAAAAATCATAAAAGATCTTTGGAAAACACACATATCAACACTAGAACTCTAGTGTGTCTCTTGTATCTTAGTCTAGAATAAGAGAGACGTTTGGATGTCTTATCCTACAAGAGATTTTGTGTAACCCAAAGCTTGATAAGAGTCAAAATACTCTTTCAGAAAAGTGTCCTCGTGCGCGATTCAATCATTATCCAAGTTCACAATTCATCATTCGGGTTACCAAAATCCAACAAGGATGAGTAAGGCGACCCCAATTCTTTCACTTCCGGATGATGTGTTGTTGAGCTGCTTCGCGCACGTCTCTATAATGCACTACCCAAGTCTCTCCCTTGCCACTAAGAGATTTCGATCTCTCATACCTTCATCGGAGCTATACAGGATCCGATCCTCTTTAGGCCGCACTGAGAATCGTCTCTATGTGTGCTTTGGGTCAGACCATGATCCTAACCCTCGATGGTTTTCACTTTTCCTGAAACCTGATCAAAACCTAACAAATGAGTCAAGTGGGAATGTTTTGGTTCCAACCTCAGTTCTCCATTCTGCTCCTCCACACTGGTCTGGTCTCATTGGTGAACCTTCAAATGATATCTATAACATTGGCGTACCCATTGATGTTTCGACATCGTCCAGTGTAACGACAGAGATTCGAAGCATGCGGGTGGACCCGATGATCAATGTACTTGACAGAAAGATATATGTAACAAGAGGCAGCAAAGACTGCGATCCAAACACCCAAGACTAGGGAGCCAGAGTTGTCGAGCTCTCCCACTTTCTTAAGCTTAGTGGTTAGGAAAAAAGTGTTTGGATTGTTTAATGGTTCGGCTTACAAACCCAATAGGCCAATTGGAAAGGTTTTGGGGTTAGAAACCGAGTTTGGGATGGTTTTCTTGTTGCGTGGTCGAAAACGTATTGTACCGTTATCGTTCTGAAGTGTTCAAATGGTATGACACCAAGGCAGGAGAGTGGGTTTGAATGGACTGCCTAAGTTTGTAAGTTACGGTTTTCAGTTGGTCGGTTATGGTGAAAAGTTGGCGGTTTTATGGGCTGAGCTTGTCGCTACCGATGGCGATAAAAGCAAGATCGTTTGGTGTGCGGTAATTACGCTTGAGAGGCGTGAGAATGGTGTGGTTTAGGGGGGAGCCCGAGTGGTATGATGTGTTGTGTACGGTCCCCAAGTCAGACAATTGGAGTACGTTCTTGATGCTACAGTCTGATGAAGCACAATACCAAAAACGTTATTATGTCACTTTTGCTTGGATTATTGTATCTCTGTGTTTTAGTTCATATTTTTTGTTTTTGTTTCTAGTTCCTCAGTGAGATTCATGTTGCGGATGCAGTCATGGATCTGCGTATTGTATTTGATGTTAAATATTTCGACAAAATCTTATATATACATTATTCTATGCGTTTCTTGATTTAGATAATGCATATAGATTCAGCATCTAAATACAACTTTTAGATACATCATTTAGATATTGTTCGTTTTTAAAATTAAGTTTTGCATTTGAATATAACATTCGAATACAATATTGTTCATTATGTATTTATAAAAATATCTGGATGCAAAAATATCTTAAATGACAAAAAATATATTTTTCAAATTCAATTATTCTATCTATAATCAAATTGTTTTAAAAATATAATATAAATTAACAGTTTTTAAGAAAATAGAGTTCGACAAAAAATAGTTTTGACGAAAAATAAATTTTTGGTGAGAAAATTCATTTAAAGACTTTAAAAAATGAAATGGTGTTTTGTGGAAAATATGATTTTATAATTTAAAGGTTATGGTAGAAAAAACGTGATTTTATAATTTTGGAAAGAAAAATGTGATTTATTGTTTTAGCAAGTAAATCCGGTTTTACCGTTTTGGCTTTTTATGAAAAAACTGAATTTACAGAAAATTATGATTTTATAATTATTATTTAAAATTTTACTTTGACGATTTTGACAACAAGAATAATAAATAAAAGTTTAGTTCGCTTTCTTTTTATTATATTAAAAAGTATTTTGGTCTTTTCGAATTTTGAGATTCAAATGCTGCATCCAAACTCTATTTTTTTAGCATTTGAAATATCCAGATTTTTGAGATTTCTTTTTACTTTATTCCATATTTAATATCCAAATATTGATTTAAGATGTTCAAACAAATAATATTTGAGCATTTGGGTACACTCCGCCACTCATCCTTTTAAGACGGCATGCCATCCACTTAGCTTTCCCACCAAGTTACCACTTTTTAAACTCAAAACCTATACTCTTTCATAAATAGAACTCAAATAATCTTGTAAATTTGATATGCTCAAATTAACCCTTAGAGCTACTCTTTCAAATTAAGAGATAACAGTAGTACTTAGGGATCAAATCCACAAGGACTTAATACTATTACTCAACAGATTTTAGACTCAAATGAAGTTAAGCATTCAGTAATAAATAAAACTAAACAATAGAATGAATGTAACAAGATCAAGAGCGGATTGTGAGTTCTTAAAATCAATAGAGATAAGACGCTAGGCAATGAGAAATTCACAGATTGAGATAAATCACAGACTACAGACTGAAAGGATTATTTATTAAAACCGTTCGAGAACTGGAAACACGAATGTAAAACCAATCGACTTCCGTCGCAGAGATTAACTATGATCAGATTCTAGAATTCCAAATTCCTTTGCAAATTCTAACAACCTAAGCAAGCATTATTGTTCAGGTTCAATATGTTCACAAAATCCCTAATCCAAATTCTTTTGCAATTAGTTATTTTCCTCATCTAAGATAGTTCTGGTGATTAACAATGTTTCCACATCTATTAAGCAACCTAAGATCTGATTTCTAGGTGATCAATCTTAAAATCAATGTTAAAGCAATCCAGATGAAGAACCAAATGATTTATCCCTTCAGTTTTGTAGTTCTAACAATTCATTATCAACCTTTGAATAACCCCAAACCTAACTAGCAGATTACTCAGACATAGCAAGTGAAACACAAATCATTACTGAATAAAATTGCATTAAGAAACAGAGTAAAAGATGAAGGGGTTTGAAATTCTTCTCTACAGAGTATGAATTTGTCTCCCCAAAAGCTCTCAATCTAATCTCTCTCTTAGTCTCAATGAAAACAAGATAATGGCCTAACAATGGCTTAGAAAACCTAAATACAAGTCTAAACACGAACTGGGACAAAAATGCAAATAGTGGGAAACTTCTGGCCCAAGTTGCAATTCTTCAAAAGAGTTTTTAACACTTTTCCTCGCGACCACGACCGGTGTCGATCGACACCAAGTGGTGGTGTCGATCGACACCCTGCTTCATAATGTTCTCCGACTTGGTCTTTTCAGCATCAGCTTCATCATAGCTCCAAAAGGCTCCAAAACTCACAGTTATGCTCCAAACGTACCTAGACCTGCAAAGACTCTATAGGACTCAAAAAATACCAAAATGACTCTATAAACAAGACTTATATCATGGTCAAAAACCAGTAAAAACCATGATATATCAACTTCCCCAGACTTATCTTTTACTTGCCCTTAAGCAAACATCAAACAAAGCATAGGGTCGAGGTTTGAAAACACAGAAAAAGTCAGCCAGACATCAGGAACACCACATTGATTAACACTTTTGAACCCACATACCACATAGTCAACACAACATCAAATTTCAATCTAATCATTACAGGCTTAGCAAATCTTACAAATCCAATTCAAGCTCCTTCAAGAAATCCGAAATCTCTACTGCAAACTCCTTATTTCTATCTAAGTGATGTCTCATCAAGGTTTTATCATCTCAATCACTTATAGATTCTTATCCCTTCCAAAACAATTGAACAAAGCAATCTCAATACAGCTCTCCTATTTTCTCTTCCCTTGATCTTTTCTTTCTGATGATTTTTTATTTTAAGCTCAGTCTAAGATATGGTGCTACCCAATACTTGTGTTCCTGGAGAGGAGACAGTTTCTTGAGTATGTTCATTACTGTTGTTCCTTGTGAGGAGACAACGTCATGAATGCACCATTCTTATGACTCAAACTTTTAAAGCTATATCAGGGAAGATCGAAGAGAGACTATGTCTTAATATACTTATCAGTGTTAGAAGAGAGAATCAAGATCAATGAGAATCAAGCACCAAGACAAGAAGTTTTAAGTTCATTAAAGTGGAGCTAACAGCAAATTTTCCTGATTCTCTAAGAATCTAAACCTTCTTTGCTAGACTGATCTAACTATGAATTTCAACTTAGTGAGACTTGTAATCAACTACTGTGGCAATGGTTCTTATAAGCATCAATGTTTTGTGGTTGGTTCCAAGAAAAACTGACAATTTCAAAAATTTTGACTCAATAAAACAGGTTTTGACTCAATTTTGAGACTCTATAAATCAAAAACAATGTACACAATGTCAGCAACGACCTCCACCAGACTTAAACAACACTGTCCCCAGTGATAATAAGCATGGAGTTGGTAAAAATAAGCAATGAAACGGTTTGTACAGAGATGAGAAAATGGTACCTGTGACTGCGCGTGGTGTCGATCGACACCCTGTCCGAAAACAGAATGGGATGACCCAAACATGTGTATTTGTTGCAAGTTAGATTGTTAGCTGAAGTTCTCCCAAGTCAAGACTGTTAGGAACACTCAAGCAAACAATTAAAAGCAACAACATAATCCAAAATCTCATCAGTTCAAACAAGTTTCAAAACATAATCAAAGCTGGCAAACTGACTCAAAACAAAGACATAAAAACTGACTCAAGAGAAATGAAAAATAACAAAGGGAAAAGAAAAAGTAACCGGGATAGATAGAGGAACTAATCCTCATCCTCATCGTGATCAGGCGAGTGGGGGCGAATACAATCGCAGTTAGACAACACTGAGATGGCGTTCCACAGCGCCTGAACAATCTGCACAATGAAATGCTGAAAAGTGGCCTGCTCTATCGGAATGTCTGGAATCTCTGGGAGTCCATGTCGACCAATTGGCTCAGACAATGTGTGGGTGTGTGGTTCTCTCGATCGACGAGATAAACCTCCAGAAAGGCCCTCGACAGGTGCATCCTCCGCAGCAGAAGCAGCAGCTCATGAAGATCCTCCTTTGCGCCTGGTAGGTGGCGCGGATCGTAGCAAAGGAGCAGCTGGCTGAAATCTAAGGAGGCCGGCCTGAAGTGTAGTCAGAGCAGGTTGTGGCAGCGGAATCAGACATTGCTCACCAGTGTGGCTGACAAAACTCCATAGCAGCTCATCTCCCGTGATCCAATGGGTCCTCCTCAATTAGTCCAGGTCCAGAAGGTGGCGATCAGTCACAACTCTGCAAGTCGAAGTATTGATGTTGCAGTAGCGGAAGATGGGAGTGAGAAGACGACAAATACTCTCGGGATTACCCTTAGCTCCGGTGAACGCCTTGGTCTTTAGTGAAGCCAAGTGATGGGCAAAGACAGCGCCCATGTTGACATCACTCTCAACCGGATACTCCTCTGTGAGTACATCCTCAATGCCATAGTAGAGAAGAGTCAGCTCAGACACTCGCATCTTCCCTGGCTCAGTCTTGCACATGAGCGTAGTGGAGAAGAGACGGACAAGGTATCGCAGCAACGGATGGCGCACATCTGTCTGAGTGGACCTCTTAGAGTCATACATCCCATTCCCGAAATGGGACCAGAAACTCTGCAGGTCAGGAAACGGCGTCGGGAGAGAGACACCAGTGCGCGCCAAATCGAACGCGTAGATGAGATAGAGCGCAGTGAAGTTGATCCGGTACCTGATGCCTCGGATGATGAATGTGAGAGTGCCCTCATCTGCCCTCTTCACAATCTCATTGGTGTAATACACCCTGACTGTGGCAATGAACTGGCGCACGAGATTTGGGTACAGGTCGTACTGCCTGGTCGCAATGTCACCCAAGCCAATCTTCTACAGGACGCGTATCGCCTCTTCCTTGAGCCCGAGCCTGCGCAATGTATCCGGACAAGTGAAGCGTGTAGGCGCGATGTCCATCATGATCCAGGCATTGTAGAACAGTGTATCATAGTCATCCCACTGCTCGCTGATACCCCTGAAAACGCAGTCGCGTTTCGCCACCTCCTTGGCTGGTGTATCCTCCCAAACCCTCTCCATCGGGATCCTCAATCCTTCTCTCCAAGGCCATGGTGGAAGAGAGGGGATAGCTGGTGCAGGATCGGACGATTTACCAGTCTCAGTTCGCGATCTTTTGTTGTTCCGTGGAGCCATCTGCACTCAGAAAATCAAGAACAAACAAAAATTTCAAAAATTAGACCAAAAATCAAAAATCCAAAAATTCAAAATCTGGCCTATGTCATCAATGGCGAACCTAGCCAGCAACTTAGTGATCACTAATCAACTTAGTGTCTAAAACCCCAAATTCGAACCTATTTTTGCAAAATTAATCATCAATCCGAAAATTTCAAAATTTTGCAAAGCAAGCTATAATAACTAAGGGGCAAGGTCGAATTCCTCCTACACAACCTAGAGAAGCATGATACAGGTCCTAAATCAAGCTAAAACAGGTCAAATCGGAAGTTTCAAACTTTGGGATCGAACTCAAAAAGTGGGATTTCGAGTGTTATACCTTTCAGATGGAATGAATGAATTGGATATTCAGAAAGAGCACAGAACTTCGCCCAAGTTAGGCTTTTGAATCACTCAAATCCGTTAACAAACAAGGAAGTTGCGATTTATGAAAAGTTTTTGTGGTTTCGGGTTTGAGAAAGAGAGGAGGAAGAAGAAGAAGTCCCGAAAATTACATGATTAATGTGGGTGTCGATCGACACCGGGGTGGTGGTGTCGATCGACACCAGCCTGTGTTGACCACGGTGTCGACCGTGGTCGATATTGACTCGCCACACCCTTTTTTTTTTTTTTAATGACTGAAACACGAAAATAAGTCAGTAAAAAAATAAAAAATAAAGTTAAATATGTACACTTATCAGTGGGTTGCCTCCCACCAAGTGCTCGTTTAACGTCATTAGCTTGACTGTCCCCAAAATCAAGCTGTGGGTGCATCTGCCAAAGGTAGAATCTGTCCTTCGGAAATCACGGCTTTCGCCCAGTAATGCTTCACCCTTTGCCCATTGACAACAAACTCCCTGCCTTCTGGAGTTGATAGAACAACTGCGCCATATGGCCTGACTTCCTTGATGGTGAAGGGACCTGACCAACGGGAACGCAATTTTCCAGGAAATAATTGTAAACGTGAGTTATACAAAAGTACCTAGTCATTTGGTTCAAAGTGTCTGGCAAGGATCTTCTTGTCATGGTAGGCTTTAGTCCTCTCCTTGTACAGCTTTGAGTTCTCATATGCATGATGTCTGATCTCATCTAACTCATTGAGTTGTATATTGCTCCTCTCTGCTGCAGATTTCCAGTCAAAGTTCATTTTCATGATAGCCCAATTTGCTTTGTGTTCAAGCTCCACTGGAAGGTGACATGCTTTCCCATAAAGCAAATGGAATGGGGTAGCGCCAAGTTGTGTCTTAAATGCTGTTCTGTAGGCCCAAAGTGCATTATCTAATTTGGCTGACCAATCCTTTCTTGTCTTTCCAACTGTTTTCTCCAGGATTTCCTTGATCTGCCTGTTGGAAACTTCAACCTGACCACTTGTCTGAGGGTGGTAAGGTGTAGCAACATTGTGGTGAACTCCATATTTCTGAGGCAGCTTCTCAAACACTCTATTGATAAAGTGCTTTCCACCATCACTGATCACAATCCGTGGTACTCCAAACCTGGGAAAATGATGGTTTTGAACAGCTTCAGGACCACTGCAGCATCATTGTGTAGACTGGCAATTGCTTCCACCCACTTGGAGACATAGTCCACTGCGACCATGATGTACTTGTTCCCATAAAATGAAGGAAAGGGTCCCATGAAATCGATGCCCCAGCAGTCAAAAACTTCAACCTCAAGTATGAAGTTTCGTGGCATCTCATGTCTTTTACTGATCTTTCCTCTCCTTTGGCAGACATCACATTGTGAGATGAATGCCTGAGCATCCTTGAACATTGTAGGCCACCAGAAGCCTGCTTGTAGAACCTTGGAGACAGTCTTGAAGGTAGCAAAGTGTCCTGAATACTCAGAGCCATGACAGTGGAACAACACATTCTGAACTTCAGCTTCTACAAGACATCTTCTATAAACTCCATATGAGCAGTGCTTGTACAAGTAAGGCTCATCCCAGTAATATCTCCTGATTTCTCTCATGAATTTCTTCTTCTCATAGCCTTTGATGGTTTCAGAGACCTCATCTGCAGCTAGGTAGTTGGCAATATCAGCATACCAAGGCCTAGAAGAGGCTGTAACTGTGAAGATAGGCAGAAAGAAAACATCTTGCAGGATCTGCTAAAGGACTAGTGCAGTACGCGACTGGTGTCGATCGACACCAGAAGGGGTGTGTTGATCGACACCAAGTCGGTGTCGACTTGGTGACGATGTCGATGTCGATCCTGCTCGATATTGGTTCGCCTCGAGGTTGGTGTTGATCGACACCAAGTGGTTGGTGTCGATCGATACCCTGTCTGCAGCTCGAAAAAACTGCAAGTTTTCCACATCTGAAGGCTGCAACCTTGCCTCAATGAGGTATATATTCTCCTCTGGCAGGAAATCATCAATGGGGACGTTGTCTTCAATCCTGATTCTTGAGAGATGATCTGCTACCCCGTTCTCAATCCTTTTTTTGTCCCTTATCTCAATGTCAAACTCTTGGAGGAACAAAATCCTTGTTCTTAATTCTAGGATGCAGTATACAAACTTTACTTCAAAGAACTTAGCCATATTCATCACATGTTGGATTTCAGATCATGACTCGGTTGTTAAAAAAATGAGTTGCAAATGTGTTTCTTTCTTGGTGGAGGCCTCTTGCTCAACAAATAAGCTCTCACTAGCATCCTCTAAACATTCAACAACCGAACTTTCTTCACAAGGATCTTCAAAGCTTTGCTCAAGATTTTCATCAACAATGTATCTAAGAAGAGCTTCAAGTTCTTCAGCTTCTTGTTGGAGGTCATCTCTGGTTAGAGCTTTATCCTCTTGTTCCTCATTCCCTTGTGTGATTTCGGTGTTGATGGACTCTACATGTGTTGTTGCAGCAACTCTTGAAAATAGAGCAGGAGAGCCTAGTGTGAAGTCAAGCATGCTAATGCTCTCATTAAGCTGTTCTTGCTGCTCCAAAAGCAACTTCATCATGTTGAGAGTTTCTTCCTCTTGAGAGATGTGGGAAGAATAGGCTTCTCCTTGCTGCTCCAAAAGCAACTTCATCATGTTGAGAGTTTCTTCCTCCTTAGAGATGTGGGAAGAATAGGCTGCTCCTTGCTCGTGCTCCATGTTCCAGGATTGGTATTCCTCAACATATCCATAGTGATTCTCTGGAGCAGAATGTTCATCCATAAGCTCTCTTTGATAAGTGGATGACCTTTCAAAACCATGGTTGCTTGTTGGGTCCCAAGCCATCATTCTCTCTTGATTTGCTAATAAGGCCTCAAACATTGATGCTATATCCGAATCCATACTGTCTTCCTTGTGATTGTGCCTTGCAAAAAGAACAAACACTTGAAAGAGAGTTAGTAACCAAAATGAAAAATTAAAACTTAGTCTATAGTAAGCTCCAAATCCTAGTAATTTCAGCAAAACCTAAGTTGGCAACGGCACCAATTGATAGAGAGCTTTTTTAACAGTTCTAGTTATCAATCCTAAAGCATCTTAGTGTTGCTGTAGTACTTTAGGTGTCAATCCAGCCTAGGTGAGAAAGATACTAGGAATACAAGAGCAAAGTAAAGCTAAGTCAAATTCGGGTAAATGAGGGAGAAATTCAACAAAAACTAAATGCAATACGAAATAAGCAAGAGAACAATTTTAAAATCCCCTCCTAAGGGTTATCAAATACTAGAAGAAAACTAGGAATTTAAAGTGCAAGACTACTGATTATGAAAATTCGAAAACTGAAAACAGGAAATTAAGGCTATTTCTAGCAACTTAAATGAGTAAACTTTAAAATCTAAAGGAGAAAGCTTTTGAAACTACTTGAATGATAAATAACAGATTCAAGGATGAGGTTGTATCCGATCTCGGTATCGATCTTCGGTCTTATCGAGTGGTGTACTCGATCTGGCTCTCGCTCTGCATGGCGTCATTTACGTCCGTACCGTTTGATCAAACCCAGCTACTAGATGGTTCAATTAGTCTTTCGCCCCTATACTGATGTTACTGCATATTACATACATTTTGCATACTCATTAGTTAGCTTTTCATGCATTTGTATCACGTTATAGGTTAGATTGCATCACTTAGAGTCCTAGAGCATTCTTGCACCAGCATATCCATGTTCCTTGCATTTTGCATCACATTTAGGTTGTTTCTGGCTGCTTTGGAGTCGGGGAGGTTGGTGGACGTGCTGAAGCTGTTGTAGCAGTTCGTGGAAGCTCGGATATTTACTAAGGATCAGAGATCAAGGAGCAGATCGAGCATGGCCGGTCGATCTAGGATGTGATCGACCAGAAGATGGAGAAGACCAGGCGATCCAAGGAGAATGATCGAGACGAAGATCGAGTGAAGCAGTCGATCAAACGGTACGGACGTAAATGACGCCATGCAGAGCGAGAGCCAGATCGAGTACACCACTCGATCCGACCGAAGATCGATACCAAGATCGGATGCAACGCTCGATCCGCCGAAGACGATCGAGACCCAGATCGAGCCGAAGACACGATGGTCGGAGATGATCGAGAGAACCGCTTGATCCCGGAGTCGATCTCTGTCCTTTCAACCACTTTTGGCCGCTAGCGAGGGGGGGACCATCAGCTTGTTTTGGCCATTTTGGGAAGGCGGCGACGTCTTTTTCCCACACAACTTTTCTATCCTTATCTTTTTATGTTTTCTCTCTGGTTTTGGACAAAGAACACCATTGTCGAACTTTGAGTTTTCTTAAGCTTTGTAATCGAACCGTTTTCAGCTTAATCTAGTTTTCTTTTCATGTTCATCGTTTCCTTTTCCATGCTTTGCTTGATTTACCTTATGTGTAGTGAGTAGTTTATTTGGGTTCGGGGTTGAGAGGATTAAGGGGTCTAAAGGGTTTCGATCTTGGGGTTTTCTAAGCGTTTTTAATGGTTATCTCTTCTAGGGTGTTGAGCTCTCAATGCTTGAAGACTCTCACGCCAAGAGCTTCACGATCCGAGAGGTTCCTTACCTTGACAGGATTCAGGGACCTCGGAAGATCACACCCTAGAGACTAGTTACCCCTACCCAAAAGCCATGGAAGTTTGGGGGACTAGTTAAGCCACTCATTTGAAATCTGTTTTCCATGCCCTTCGACCTCTCTTTCCACCAAAAGCCATGGGTTTGGAGGAGATGATGAAGGAGTGATCTATACCGAAAGCCACTGATAGATCTTGCTTAGTTTTCAAGGCTTAGAGATCCTCACAAAGTGAGTCGATTTAAAGTTTTCAACCCAAGGTCGAACCTTTGAAACCCCTGACCATGAATCTCAACCCTAGGCCCTCTCTTTTAGCATCTTTACATCTTCTCTCATCATTCGCTTGATCTTTGATAGCATCCTGGTCGTTAGTTTTACTGTTCTTGCATTTTTAGACGAGATTGATTGTTATTGCTCGATCTAGTGGTCGATCTCATGGTCGATCCACTAGTCGAATTTTAGTAATTCGAAGCTTCGTCCTTTAATTATTCTGTTTAATCCTCGTGGTAGTTTGATCATTCCTAGTAATTTTAAAATAGGTTGCATTCCATTTAGTTGCTGCATCTAGTTTTTAGGGATTTTCTCATACCCCACCTTGTTTCGCATAGATTTGCATTAGTCCTTGTATTCTCTTTGCATTTTCTATCATCCTAGGTATGGATTGACTCTCTCTTGCATGCTGTACTACAACCTGTCTTGCATTTGAGTTTGACAACCTCATTGCATTCTCACCCCTTGCGAATAAAGTGTCTATCAATACACTAGACTCAATCGTAAGCAAATGAAATGCAACTATATGCTCTCTTTTTGGTTTGCAAAAACATGCAAAAAATTTCAAATTTTTCAATTGTTTTTTGAATTTTTCTATGCCTTATATGATATGCATGAGATGCATGTGACTCAAAGATGAAAGAAATGAAAAACTATGAAAAGAACAAACAATGTCAAACCCCAAATCCCTCCCCCACACTTAAATTACACAATCTTTTGTGTAATAGAAGAATGAGAGAGAGAAGCAACAGAAATATGTTACAAGAACTAAAAAAAAATGCAATGGTATATACAATGGTAAGGATGTGGTACCTTAGTTGTGGTGGGAGGAATGGTTGGATGAGTAAGAGAGTTCATTAGTCTCTCCTGCATCAATAAGGATCCTGATGTTGCTGGTTGTGGAGACTGACTTGCCATTATTTTGTTCCTTCTCCTCTCTTGTGAAGAAGTTGCTGTTTATGTTGGAGGCACCCAACTAGGCCAATGTGCTTGCACTTGAGTTGGATTTCCTTGAGCATCTCCTGCCAAGTGGTGTAGAACTCAGAAGGAGAGTAAACTGGTGTTTCCCATGCTGATGGCGGCTGAGACATAGGGACATATGATGAAGCCCTAGCTGGTTCCTAAGCTGGTCGTTGATCATCTTGTTGCACTTGGAAGGAATGTCTCCTTTGGGGCATCCAGATCACTTTCTCTTCTTCATTGGGCTCTTCCTGCTGCACTTGCTCCTCATAGTGTGAGGTATACTCATGACCTTGACTCTGTTGAGAAGTTCTATGTGATTTGGACTTGTCCTTCTTGAACTTCCCCTTCACCATTTTCACAAGCTTCTTGATTGTTTTGTCTTGCCATTTGCACCACCTTTGAAGCTTGTTTATGTGGTCATGTGCATACTTCATAGAGCTCCCTTGGCTTGGCACTTCATAAGGTTTGAAGTGAAACCTCTCAGTGTTGTACTTAAGCATCTCATCTTGTCCTTGATCTTCCTCTTGGGAATCCTCTTCATTGGCGCCAACATCAGCTTCTTCTTGTTCTTCCTCCTCACTACTCTCTTCAGCTTCTTCTTCACTACTCTCCTCTCTTTCTTCAGTAATGGTGCCACCATAATATAGCACTCTTTCTTCTGGATAAAAGTCTATGTTGCTCCTCATGGTAAATGAAGTATGATGTGGGTTGGGAAGGAGAAACTTGGCCAGCTCCTTTGGTGGCTTGAGAAACTGGTAGATGTGCTTCCCTTGGATACTCTTCCCTAAGAAGTGACTCCTCCTCAAGTAGCCAAGGTCCATCCATTGAGGTGGCAAAGCATCTGCTTCATGTTCATCAAGGTTTAATCCACCAGCCATTAATATTGCAGTCACAATCTCTCATATGGGAAGCTAAGGGTTCTTCTCCCTCTTTCCTTTGTTCAAGATACAGCTCCTATAAGTGTAAATTTTCTCCAGGATGAATGTCACATAACAAGGCAGCTCTTCTGGTCTGAGGAGAATCTCACCACTCTTGCTGGAGTTCACTAACCCATGCATCCCATTGTAGATGACATCCATCTCTCTTGATGTTACATTGGTTGTCTCTTTTCTTGCAAAAAGGGTATTTGCAAGCGCCTTGTGAGCATATCTCACAGCTGGATGCTTCAGATTCTGGTTCTTGGTGACTCCTGGAACAAATTTACCAATCCCAATCACTTCCCATAGCATTGCAAGCTGTCTCTTGCTGATCTTGAACTGATATTTCTTATCAGAATAGAAGTCTACTCCAAAGGCGCCATAGATATCTTCAAAGGTGGCTGTGAACTTTTGCTTGCCAAGTCTGAAGGATATCCAGCCATCTCCATCATCTCTTTGAGTCTCTTCATAGCCCGCCACATTGAAGGTGGAGAGGAAATGGACGGTGTTGCATGGGTAGGAAGGAAGCGCCAACTCCATGAAACTGATAAGTCTCATTTCTATGAAGATAACTTTGCAGTCTTCATAGATGCCTAGCGCCTTCATAGTAGAGACACAAGGGCATCTTGTAGCCTTGAATTTGCATTGGCTGAAGAGATCCACAAGCTCTCCTACACTTGGTTCCTTACTTGGGGCTTCTTCTACAACCTTGCCCTTCCCTTTGTCCTTAGACTTGGGAGTCTTGCTTTCCACTACCCTTTTTCCAGCAGCTTTGAGGAGTGTCCTTCAGCAACACTTTTCCATTGTACTTGATTGCAAGTGATGCTGTTGGCGCCTTCTTCCTTGGTGCTTGGCATTTGTTTTTGGCAACTTCTCATGTTCTCCCCATAGTACCTACAAGAATAATGCTTGAAGATATAATAAGTATAAGAACAAAAGTTGAAAAGAAATGATTTAAAGCTCTTAAAAAAAAATTTCAAATCTGAGAGAGGCTTAACTAGAATTTAAACAAGGCAAACCTCTAAAGAACTAAGAAAATTCAAGAGAAAAAATCATAAACATGCTAGAATTCTAAGCAAATTTTAAATACGTATGTACATGAAATGGTGGCCTTTAAACAACATGAAACATGATTATGCAAAGTTGATTCAAAGTAAAGCAAGCTAGTAAATTCATGACCAATAATCAGCATTAAACATTCTACTTGCTTAAACTAACAAATCCCACCATGAAAAATCAAAACAAGCACTTAAACTAAACAGAACTAGTTCTTATAGCAAAAGATTCATTAATTCTCAAAAAGCTCAAAGTATAAGAACAAGTAATGAAGAGTTCAAGAAAGCAAACCTCTTTGGACTTCTGAGAATTTTCAAGAACTAATAAAAGAGAGTGAGAGTTAAGAAATTTCGTGGCTTAGGTAAGAGAAGAGAAAATGTGAAGTGTGAAGAGTGAAGAGTAGTTAGGTGGTTTATATAGAACCAAAGAGGGAACATAAGGAATCTAAGGAGTGGGGGACAAAACCAAAAATGCTCAAAAGTGGGTCAAAATGGAAGGGAGGAGCCAAAAAATTCAAATTCAAACTCCCTCGGCTCCAAACAAAGAGAGGGAAAGTTTTTGAAAATTGAAGTTCATACCTCGCTGACCATATTGATCACTTTTGATCGATGTGAGTGATCGATGTGGTCGGCATCGATCATGGTTGATCGATGCTGGCTTTCAAAACCTCATGCCCATTTACATTGATCACTCTTGACCGATGTGAGTGATCGATGTAGGCACATCGAGCAAGCTCTGATCGATGCTCTTGCTCGATGTAAAACCCCAAAACTCTCGATCAGTTTACATCGATCACTTCTGACCGATATAAGTGATCGATGTGATCCACATCGATCACCATGATCGATGTTCCTGACCGATGTGCATTTTCCTGACACTCGGGTTGATTACATCGACCACTCCTGATCGATGTGATCTCTCCGAGACACTTCCTTTCCCACGTCGATCACAAGTGATCGATGTGGTTGCCCGATGCTTTCTTGGTTCCGCAACATCGAGTACTGGCCGATGTGCATGACCGATGCACCGAACATCGATCTGACGTTATCGATGTTGATGCTCGATGTTAACCAGAATGCATCTTCTTTGGTTTCCCAAACATCTTTCCATCCCCTTAACCAAATTCCTGCTTTTAAGAACAATTAAAATGCATAAAACATAAACTAAAAAGCATAAAAATATACAAAGGATACTATGGGACTACCTCCCAAGTGTGCTTGCTTAAAGTCACTTAGCTTGACTTTGATTATATCTTTAATGGAGGTGAAGTGAAGGACTTTTGGAACTCCTTGGTGGTGTTTTGGTTCTCTTGACCTTTGTGGTGACCCCATCAGTCTTCATCACAGAAAAGGGCATGGACTTGCCTCCTTGATTGACCTTGAAGCAGATCTCACCACCATTAGAGCAAAAGGGCTTCAAGATCACCCCATCTTCTTTGGTACCCAGCACAATATCATTCATCATCTTCAAACTAACCACTTGGAGGACCTCCTCTTTAGTGGGTTCTTGGAACAACTTGGACAAGCAGCAGCCATCAAAGTTCTCTCCTTGGTAGCCTTCAAACTCTGGCCAGTTCTTGTCAACTCCTTTCATCTTGTTGAGCTCCATGGAGAAAGCATGCTCATGCTCCAGCTTGTTTCCCTTGCCATCAAACTTCAAGACCTTCTCCTTGGTGAGCCTAAGCTCTGTTGTGCACTACCTGGCGGCAAAGACAGCACCAGCTGAAGCTAAGAATGGTCTTCCAAGTATGATTGCTAAATTCTAGTGTTTTAGGCTGCATTTCATTTATCCTTTCCCTTGCTTTTGCATATTTTCTTAGCATTTTAGTCTTATTTGCATCTAGAAGTAACATTGCATGCATTTAGCTTAGAATTGCATACATGTGCATGTATGGTGTATTTCAGGTGTATTTGGAGGTTTCAGGAGCCTGGGAAGGAGATGGGAGCAGCATACATTCGAAGGGATGCCATAATAAGTCTTGCAAATTCTGAGTCTACATCGAGGTGCAGCATCGAGCAGAACACCTGTGGAGTATGCCCGATCTAAGCCGTAGTACATGGAGAAGAAGGCTTGGACGAAGACTTGAAGATGGTGGTTCGCATTGATAGCTTGCTATATTGGAGCATTTTAGGCTGCATTTCATGCATATTTTTTTTTTTTTTGCATATTAGCATAGGATTTTAGTCTCATTTGCACTTAAAAGTAACAATGCATGCATATAGTTTAGGATTACATACATATACATGTTTATGGTGTTTTTCAGGTGCTTTTAGAGGTTTTTAGAGCTTGGGGAGAAGATGGAAGCAGCTCATGTTCGAAGAGATGCCAAAGAAGGAGTTTGAAAATTTTGGTCCCATATCGAAGAGAAGCATTGAGCCAAAGCTTTGTGGAGTATGCCCAATGCAAGCCGCGGTACTTCGAGGTGCTGCATCGTGCAGGGGAAGCTGCCCAAGCCGATACACGCTACACAGACCATATCGGGGTGGTGCATCGAGCTAAACACCGTACAACGCTGATATGCTTTATCCGCGTGTTTGACCGGATTTTCGTTGACCTTATCTTATTTTTAGGTTTTTTATCCTTCTTTTGGTTCCCTACTATAAAAGGGAAGCCACATACATTATCCTTATGTCATTATCTATTCTAAGCTTTTCTTATCTTCTCACTAAAAGGGCGATTTGCCTAAGTTTGTAAACTTTTTTATTTTTCAATCAAGTCTTGCATTTTATGGTTCAATCTTGCTTATTGATCTTTGATTTTCGCATCTGGTATCTTAGTTTCATTATCTTTGCATTTAATCTCATCTAATCATGTTTAACTCTACTTAAATGGGATTAAACATGATTAGTGAGTAGTTTATCTTAGATTTGAGGTTCTAAGTAGGGAAACTGGAATTTAAGATGTGATCAGGTGGTGATTAGGCTTGATTAGTTTGTTCTCTATTGTTGCCTTCTCTTGCAAAGTGATTATTGTTCATAAAGCTTCTCCCTTTTGATTGAATGTGGTATTGTTGATGCAAATGGTTCACTTGATGGCTTAAAGTCTTGTTCTTGGCATAATTCACTTATTTGGTATGATAATCTAAGCTTGGTCTATGTTTCACTTGTCCTGCGACAGCAAAGTAATAGTTCACCTTGCTAGATGATTCGCTTAGGGCTAGATAGTGCTGGTTTTAAGATTATTGCTTGATGGTTAGATATTTTGCATTCAAAGAACATGCTTTTGTTTGAATCCTGTTCATTGCTTTGCACTGTTAGGTTTCGCAATTGTGAGCTTATTTCTATGTTTTTGATTGGTTTAGTTAGCTGCATAGGTCCCTATATGGTTCAAAAGATTGATAGGTTGATTTGAATTTTTGTTTAGGTGAGAGAAGTTTACTTAATTAGTACTTCTTTTAGGCTTTATGCTTATGTGCTTTTATGCTCATGATTAGAAAATAAACCATCAAAAGTGGGTTTGACACTCTTGTCTTGTTGAATTGGATTTGCCTATTAACCACTAGTAAGATCTTTCCTTACATAACTTGTCTAGGATTACAATATTGAGAATTGCTTGCTTGTTAAGTGCTGAGAAAGAAAAGGATCCTCATTCCAGTCAAACCAGTGCTAGTTTTAAGCTGGAAAGAGTGCTTTCCCGACTCAAGGTCCGGCGCTAATAGAGGTTGCTTACTTTCCTAGTAGCGAAGGATGCTTGATGACTGACTTTGTTAGAAATCCCCTTAGTCACTCTTGAAAACCACTTGACTATTATTGCTTAGGACCTTAGATCTTACTTTTTATTAATTTTCTTAAAACCGCTTTGCCTAGTTACCTTTGCTTGCTTATTTTCAGTACTCATCTTTCTTAGTACTTGTTTAGTTTCATCTTGCTTAGTTTTTGTTTAGTTGCATCTCTTGTTATGTTTTTCTTGCATTGTTAGGATGTTAGATTTTCTCTTGCATAATCAAAACCGGTTAGCTTATAGCATTGTTTGCATCTCATCATCCACAAGTATATTCACACCTGAGCTCTATACTACATCTGATTAGAGACTAAGGATATTTGATCCTTTGGCTTGCAAAAACTGTGATTCAAATTGGCGCCGTTGCCACTTGTGGATTCTTTGAGTTTGACATTGCTATTAGACTAATTCCATTTCTTTTTCATTACTAATTAGCTCTATTTTCTCAGGTACTTGTATGAATTTGAGGTCCAAAAGCTCAAGAAACTTAATCTCGCTTATTGACAACATTCACCATCTAGAGCGTGGGGTTAGGAGCAGAGTTGTAAGACAGCAAGTTCAAGAGTTGGAAGAACAGAGTATGGCAGAGCAAGGTGGCCAGATGCCACATGTTGGTGTTGTTGGACAAGCACCATTACCACAAGCAGCTGCACATATAGATGAGGTTCAAGATACTGTGAACAATGGGGCTGGAGTTTGGGGTTTGAGAGTACCGGTTCATGCACCAAGAGTTCAGAGACCTATAGGAGCTGGTGATGCGCCTGATACACACCTAAACCACAATGGAATTCATGCTCCCGCTGTGCACCAGAATCACTCTGAGATCAAGCTAGGCCTCATCAACATGATTCAAGGCAATCAGTTTCATGGTCTGTCCAATAATGATCCATTAGACCATTTGGACCAATTCGAAAAAGTGTGTGGCATGACTAATATTCAAGGCGTGTCTGAGGATGCTCTGAAGCTGTGCTTGTTCCCTTTCAGTTTAAGAGGCAAAGCACATAAGTGGGAGAAGACCCTTCCACAAGGATCAATCTCAACATGGGATGAGTGAAAATCAGCATTTCTCAACAAGTTCTTTAGCTCAACAAGAGCAGCAAAGCTCAGGAATACAATTAACAGCTTTGCACAACATGGAAATGAGAAATTTTCTGAAGCATGGGAGCGCTTTAAGTCATACACATTGCTGTGTCCACATCATGGCTTCACCAGTGAAAGCCTGTTGTCTACTTTGTACCGAGGGGTCACTCCCAAATACTGTATGCTTCTAGATACAACCTCCAACGGTAACTTCATGGGTAATACTGTGGTTGATGGCCTTGCATTGGTTGAGAATTTGGCCTTATCAGATGGTAACTATGGAGAAGCGTATGACAGAACAACAAGGGTTGTTGGAAGAGCTGAAACTGAGAGCACAACCAAGAAGGAGATGAAAGCTTTGAATGACAAGCTTGACAAACTGATGCTACACAAGGAGAAGATAGGACAGTTATATAAGAAGAAGCCTTCTACATGAATCAACAAGGAGGAGGTTTCAACAACTTTGGGAATCACCCAAACTTTTCCTATAGAAGCACTAATGTGGCCAATCTACAAGATCAAGTTTATCCCTCACAAAGTGCTCAACAAAGCCCAGGAGCCAAGCATTTTGTTCCTTTCAACCAACAGCAAAACTTTGCTCCAAGGCCACTATTTCAGGGCGGTTTTCAACAGTCTATTTTCAGGCTAGACAAGCTTTTGCGCCACCAGATTTTGGCAATGCACAAGGCTCATCTAGTGCTCCAAATGTTGAGATAAAGCAGATGATGCAACAGCTACTGAATGGTCAACCAACACAGCTATAGAGCTGCATAAGAAGTTTGCTGAAGTGCACGACAAGATTGATGAACCAAAGAGTTAAGTCTCTAGAGAGGAAAGGAGGTTCATCTTCAAAGCCTCATAACCAGTTGCCTGGAAAGAGTGAGGCTAACCCTAAAGAATTCTGTCATTTGATTGCTGAAGAGGAAGAAGAGTTTAGTGATGATGAAGATGCTTCTTCTGAATGTCACCATTGATGACCAAGAAGCTGTGGATATAATAGAAAAATTTCTTCAAGGATTGGACAAAGAAGGGGAGCTTGCCTTCGAACAAGAAAGAGCTGAAAAAGAAGCAGCTGAGAAGAAAGAGGCTGAGAAAGCCTTAGTTGCAGTAAAAGAAGAAGCTAAAACAGAGCTTAGTGAGGCTGACAAGGAGCTTGTTGAAGAATACCAAGCTATGATGGTCCTTGCTAAAGAAAATCCTGAAGACTTTAAGGATTTATATGCACCCCAAGTGGGAAATTCTTCAAACAACAATGGGAATGGTAAAACTGCTGAGATTTAAGCCTACAAACCACCAATTCCTTACCCCACAATGCACTTTACAAAGGCTCAATGAGCAGTTTACTCACAGTTCAGAAAGGATATAGAAGATGCTGGCATAAAGCTTCCTCATGGTACCACATTGCTTGAAGTAAATGATCAAATTAGGTTTCTCAAAGAAGTATTTGACAAGTTAGAGGTTGTGGAGCTAATATGAAGAGCAGCAAGGAGCTGAAAACTTTGAGCAAGCTATCTAATCCTGGAAAGTTCTTGATTACTTTTGAGCTAGAGATGCTAGACAAAGTAGAAGCCTTATGTGATTCAGGTTCTAGAGTGAATGTAATGTCTCTCCACTTAAGTCAGACCTTGGGAATCAAAGACCTGACGCCTTGCAAGGCATCTATCACCTTTGTGGATAATACATCAAGAAGACCACTAGGAATGGTGAAGGATTTCCTTTTGAAGATGGGTAACTACTTGATACAAACATATTTTGTGGTTATAGAGAAGACATATTCAAGAGAGGTATCACTTCTACTAAGAACACCTTTCTTGGCTACAGCAGGCGCTCAAGTAGACTTGAAGAGAAGATCAGTGATTTTGAAGAATGTTGATGAGTTCAAGGTGTACAAGATTGTGTCACCTTCTATTGCTTTTTGTGGAACCATTGTTGAGGAAGAGAGTGAACAACAGCAACTTCCAAAGAATGTGGAGCAGGCTATGAACTTCACAATGAGCATGCTGATGAGAGATACTCTTCCTGATGAGCCAAAGGAGAAGCTTGACACTGACTTGAAGCTTGAAGAATGTTTGAAAGAAGAAGAGGTCTTGTTCACCAAAGAAGTGAAGCCTTTGAGCATCACACCAGGAGTTAAGAAAAGGAGAACTAAGAAGTCAGCTTGTGATAAGAAGAAGCTTCTATCAGTTGGTACTTGGGTTTACATGAAGAAGAGAGAACGAGCTTCAGCTCCATCAACTTCTTCCCACTAAGTCTCCAACCATCAAAGTCAAACTTAGTGACTTAAAACAGACACACTTGGGAGGTAATCCCATGACTATCCTTGTACATATATGCTTTTTCTTTTTATTATTGATGTCTTTATTTAGTGTTTCAGAGGTCAAAAACAGGTCCCAAGCTGTGTAGGGTTGCTTAAAGGCCAAAGTAAGAAGACTCTATTTTCATATCGGGGTACCATATTGGGCAGAACCTCTGTCATTGCTGCCCGATACGCTTTATATCGGGGAAGATGAAGTCCGTACGTCGAGCAAATTGCACGAGGGGAATTGTATCGGGGTATTACATCGAGAAAACCCTCCAAAACCATGCTCGATGTAATCGCTCCTGGAACCCCAGTCCATATCCCGAGAAGGGAGGATCCGTACACCGATTAAGATGCACAGTGGAGATCATATCGGGATACTATGTCTAGCAGAACCTCGGGAACTCTTGCTCAACACAATCACTCTGATCGTACATCGAGTTTCCGGCACCGTACAACGACGTAGATACACGATGGAGCTTGCAACGAGGAACAACATCGAGCAAAACACCTATGTTTTGCCTGATACGAAGACCCTCGGATGATTCATGCACGGGACGACAACCAGTATGTATCCCACCGACGAGCATCCCAGCTGAGTGTGAGAAGACTTGCATCGGCGTGTAACATCGAGGAAAACACCCATACCTTTGCTCGATGCATGCCACAATGATATTTATCGCCGAGCAGTTCCATAATCCCATCGGAGGAAATCCCCACCCCGACGAAGGAGCCTGCATCGGGATGTTACATCGAGCAAAACATCAATACATTTGCTCGATCCAGAAGATCTGAACCAGTACAAGTATCCGGACGATGTCATGCACTGCAAACAGGAAGAATCGTGCAAACCGAAGTATCTCCACTACATCGAGCAACATCATCGAGCAGAACATCTTCAGATTCTGCTCGATGCAAGATGTCTCGGAGGAGAAGCTGACAAGAACATTGAACCCCCGAGGCAGAGGAGCATGATCGCCGAGACACAAGACCCGACGTCCCCGATATGTACACACCGGGGTGTCACATCAGGTGTTTTCCTCGATATGACCTGTGTAAAATTGTTTTCGAATTTTTACATGAGTAAATTGAGTAAAACCCATTTGTGAATCTTGGTGGAGGTAAACAAATTTTGGTTTCAACCTCCTAGCAATATTTGAATATAAAAAAAAAGATTTCTTACATATTTTATTAGATTTTTTTTTCATTATCTTATCTCTTTAAAAGTGGCTACAATATCCCCATCTCTCTCTCCACATATCTATATCGACCAAAACATCTCTCTTGTTCTAGCAAAATATTTTTTCTTATCTCTTGAATACTCTCTCAGCATTTTGTCAAAGTTTTTCAAAGATTCAAGGTACTAGTGCTTTAATTTCTCATTTCAATGAGTTTATTCTTTGAAAGATAGGTTGAAGTGCATTAGAATGTTCGTTTTAGATGTTTTGCATGATTGAGATTGTGTTTTGTCTTTTCATCACCATTGTTATATGCTTTGTTCAAAGATTCATGGTTTAAAAGTTTGGAAAATCATGTATTGTCCTTGATTTTGCATAATTGTTTAGATTTTAGCCAAATCTAGGCATGTTATAATTTTTCCATCATACTTGCCATTGAACTGCTTATTAAAAGAGTAACAATTCTGATGCATGTTTAAAGTTTAGTGGAGGGAAGATGACATTTTTGCTGCATATGCTTGAAATTTGGTTAAATAGCTGCTTGTTGCTTCTTGATTTTTAATTTTCGTTGTGTTCGTCCTTTTGAGAAGAAAAGTTTTGCTAAATTCGCCTCTGTCTGTTGCCATTAAGTGTGAATTTTTATAGAATTTTCCTGTGCATGTTTGATTTTTGGGGAATAGTTTTCTGCATTCTCTGTGCTCTAACGGAACAAATTGCTAATTTTTGCTTCAAGCTTTGTGTTTTCAGGAACTATGTCGAGCAGTAGAGGAGATGAGGAAATGTTGGACTCAAGTGCATATGCAAGAGACATAGCAGATGATAAAAGGCCAGCAGTTGGTGATGTAGAGCAAATTCTTAATGCAGCATCTAAGCTCAAAGACTACCTCAAGGAGATGACGAGAGTGGATTTTGCTCCAACAAGATATGCTTATCCTGGTCTGTTGGATGAGTTGGGAATCAAGGCTGAAGTGGATGAGCTATTAAGAAACATTGGGCTTGAGAAATTTGCCAGCCTTAGGTATCCAACTTACAAGCAGCTATCTTGTGAGTTCCTTGCAAGCTTCAAAGTCTACTTCTATGATTTTAATGAAGAGTATGATGAGGGAGAAGAAAACTTTGGCAACGGATTCATCAAATTCAGAGCCACTAAGGCGTTGTACACTTTTGGCTTCACTCAGATAGACTTGCTTGGCGCTGGTCTTACACTTGCTTGGCTACACCCATCTTGCTTGGCGCTGGCATTACACTTGGAGAACCAGAGATGAGCATGATATTTATTGATGTTCCCTACCTCAGCAAGATTGTCTATCTCTCAGGAGCCATAGAGACTGGATTTTCTTATCAGTTTGAGCTGGAAGACCAGAAGAAGAAGATCCTATTACCCAAGCAGGGCCTTACAAACTTCACCACCTATGAGAACATTCGCTTCATGCCAACTGAAGATAAGCTCTATGATCCTTCAACTGATCCGCCTTTGATGAGACCTAGCAAGGTCAGAAACATGAGCAAGGTTACAGATTCAGATGTGAAAGAGGATCCGGGACATCAACAAGAGGTTCAACATCAAGGAGTAGAAGCACTAGAACATGAAGATTATGACAGCCGTCCTTATGCATTTGATCCTTATGATGTGATTTGCACATCTGAAGCTTCAAGAGCTGCTCATGAGCACATTAGGCTTCTTCAGAGGTAAAATAACTTCCAGGACAAGGCAATCAGAAGCTTGATGAAATCAGTTAAGGCTAGCAAGAGATCAGTTGATTCTATTAAGAAGATGGTGAAGAAGCAAAAGAAGAAGTTTGGAGGATCAACAAAGAAAGCTGACCAAGCGGTTCAAACAGAGCCATAAGGAGGAGGATCAGCTGATGATGCCATGTCTGAGGATGAGCCTGATGCCACAGTCCAAGAGAGACACTCCTTTTAAGTTGTTGAGCGGAGAAGAGCACTTCTTGCTGAACCAGCTAGAACACTCCTCTCATGTGCCTACTTCAAGGCGCAAAGGAAATAAGAGAAGGGCCAGAAAACAAACTCCATCTGAGGAAGATGCCTCTCCTGCCCATGTCACTGAGAGCTCAGCCTCTCACCATTCCTCCACCTGAAGTAAGGTACACCATTCTATACCATTGTATATACCACACATTTGTTTTTTAATTTTATGAAATTGCTTGTTGATGTTTGGGAGCATTCTCCTCAACATTTTTATTACACAGAGACTGTGTAATTTATGTGTGGGGGAGGGTGTATGATGAGCTGATGTTTCCACTTGCACTTGCATTATAGATTAGAAACCATGCATCACATTTGTATAGCATCTAAGACATAGAAAAAACCAAAACAATTTGAAATTTCTTCGAAAATGCTTTATAAAAAGAGTTTGATTTTTCTGCATTCATATAGGAGTTAGACTTCATGCATTCATCTACGATTAGCTTGCTTGTTTAATTTGGAAATAATAATAGTACATCTTTGTAAATGCTATTGGTTTATGAAAATGTTACCCTTGTTATTAGTCCTTTCATGCATTTGATGTTGAACTAGAAAAAATGCTGAACCACAATGCTTTGAAATGATTTCAACATTTGTTTAAGTGGAACGTAATTTAGATTTGCAATGACCATGCCTTCTGTTTATGTGAATGTGATATATCATGGTTTTTATGGTTTTTAACCATGATATAAGTCCTTTTTATTGAGTCTTTTTGGTCTTTTTAGAGTCCTAGAAGAGTCTTTGTAGGTTATAGCATGTCTGGAGCATAATTGGAGGTTTTGGAACCTTTTGGAGCATTCTGAATGGAAGCCACGAAGTACCAAGCTCGAAGCAGAAAAGTATCGCATATGGTGACGCTCGTCACCACATTTGGTGACGCTCGTCACCCATTAAGGAAGGAGTGTGGCTGTTTTATTAAAAGTATCAAGAAGATTTGCAGAATTGGCCCAGAAGTTTCCTTTATTTACATGAAGACCCCAGATCGTGTTTAGCTTCTATTTATTAGGTTTTTCAGCCATTGTTGGCAATTATCTTAGTTTTTGAGAATTCAGAGAGCTTAGAGAGAGATTTATTCAGAGCTCTTTGGGGAGACAAATCCTCTACTCTTTTGAGAAGATTTCGAACCCCCTTTATTTCTTACTCTTTCTCTTAATGCAATTTTATTCAGTTATGTTTTGTGATCTCATAATCATATCTGAGTAATCTGCTAGTTAAGTTAGGGTTTTTCAAAAGTTGATGAAAAGAGTGTAGAATCGCTATCTGTTAGGAATATTTTATGGTTTTTCATCTCTGCTTGCTTTAAAATCGAATTTCTGTGACACATCATCTAGGAATCCGAAAATTATAGGTTGTTAAATATATGTGAGAGCATTATTCATAACCTGAACTAGTATTTGATGAGCAAAGCAACTTAGTGCAAAGAGATTTGGCTTAGGAGTTTTGTAAACAATTGAATCTGATCATTCCTGCATGCTTAGGTTGTTAGGGTTTGCAAAGAGATTTGAAACTCTGTGATTTAGGCATAGATAACTTTTACAATGAGAATTGATTAGTTATGCATTAGAGAGTCATGTTTAAAACGGTTCTTAATCATTCCTGATTTCCTGCATCACACATTCTTGGATTCAAACCTGCGAATTACCCTGACTTAGCGCTTTTTGTCTTCTTGAACTTAGATCATATCACACAATCGTCTGCTTACTTTTATTCATTCATTCGCATTACATACATCATATTTTGCTTAGCTTAATCCGAATCTACATTCGATAGTGTAGTCTGCATTACTCTCTTGGGATTTCGATACCCCTTGTACTACAACTGCTTTTGCTGTGCACTTGCAGTAGTTTTATTTGGGTAAAACCTGAGCCCTATCAAGTTTTTGGCGCCGTTGCTGGGGAGTAATAGCTGCCTATCGATTTTTAGTATGAGGATTTTGTCTAAGTTTTTATTTGTTTACTGATTTTCAGCTACTGTTTTTTGTTCCTGTTTCAGGTGTATGCCTAATCGCAGAACCAGAAGCAACAAAGAGAATGAGCTTGTGACTTTGAGCATCGACGAGCTTGCTAGGTTGGAGAGAACTAACAGGAAAGCTAAGAAGCAATCTACAATGGTCGCTCCACTTATCTTGGTTGAAGATGCAGAAGGTCACTTGGTTGACAGGGAAGGAAACAGGAGGAACGAAGAGGGGCAGAGAATTGATCAAGAGGGGAATGTCATTGTTGAACAGCAGGTTCAGCAAGTGGCTGAGAACGTGGGAGTCCCTGCTGCTGTCAATAACGCTGCTGGGCGTTTTGTTCAGAGGACTCTAGGCGACTACAACAGACCTGATCAGTTCTATGCCAACAGAGCTGCAATCCGACCTCCTGCCTTCTAGAGGAACGATTTTGAGGTCAAACCTGTCTACTATCAGCTGGTTGGTCATCATCCCTTCCATGGTTTACCTCATAAGCATCCTATGGATCACATAGAGAGATTTGAGGACTTGGCTTCCAGTGTCAAAGCTAATGGGGTTAGCAATGACTTTCTGTTCTGCAAGCTGTTTCCTTACTCTCTTGAAGGAGAAGCTGCATATTGGCTGAAGCAACTGGAGCCTGCTTCATTAACTACTTGGGAGGACACCAAGAATGCCTTTCTGAATAATTTCTATGATGATGCCAGATCATAAGACATGAGTACGAAAATTGCATCATCTACACAAGGCCCTACTGAAGCTTTCAAGGCCTCTTGGATCAGGTTCAAGTCTTATCAAAGGGACTGTCCTCATCATGGTTTCAGTCAGGTGCAATTACTTGGGATCTTCTTCAGAGGAATTGACTGAAAATATTAGATGGCGCTGGATGCAGCAAGTGCAGGGAACTTCAACACCAATAGACCAGAAGAGGTGATAAGACTGATTGAGAACTTGGTCTGCAGCAACAGCACTAAAAACGCAGACTTTCAGAGAATGAAACAAGCTGGTGTAGCTGATGTAAATCAGATTGCTGGAGTTAAGGCTAAGTTGGATGATATGCACAGCTTTTTGGTAGGGAAGAAGTCAGTTCACTTTGCTGCAGAAGTGGAAACTTTCGAAGCTCCAGAGGAAGGTGAGCAGGAGGATGTAAATTTCATCAATTCTGGTGGTTTTCAGGGACAAAGGTATGGGAATCAGCAGTGGAACAGAGGATACAGCAACAACAATCAGAAAAACACCCTTACAGGAGGACAGAGCACGCCTGGTTTCACTCCTAGACCCCCATTCCAGAAGACAGAGTATCAGAAACCATTCCAGAACAGTGGAAATTACAGAAACTATGGTTCTACTTCCTATCAACCAGCACCTCCACAAGAGAACAAAATGGAAGCAATGTTAGAACAGATCTTGGAAGGACAACAGAAGCTTACTGTGGACTTCAATGGCAAGATAGATTCGCTCTATCAGGAATTGAATGGAAAAATTGAGAGTCTGAACTCTCATATGAAGAAGCTTGATGTTCAAGTTGCCCAAACTGCAGGAGCTGTTCAGAGGCAAGAATGATTTCTTCCAGGAAGAACTGATGCTAATCCCAAACACCATGTGAATGCCATCACATTGAGGAGTGGAAAGAACCTGCAACCAGTGTTGCAGAAGGATTTAACCTCAAGGAATTTCGTGGGTATGGAAGAGTATGAAGATGAAGAAAATTTTGCTGAAGAACCTTTGGTGACGCTCGTCACCAATAATGGGTGTCGCTCGTCACCCATCGAGCACAACCCCGACCCCGACTCGTCTAAAGTGAGTGACGCTCACCACCAACCCAGTGACGCTCGTCACCAGACACCACATGCTTCAGTTTCGCCTAAGACTTTAGATAATGCTAAGGAAACCGTGTATAAACCCAAGATACCCTATCCTAAGCATCCTAAGAAGTCTAAGCAAGAGCTTGAAGATGCTAGATGCAAGGCTATCATGGACAAGTTGGTAATAGAGATCCCATTGATTGATGCTGTAAGGATCACTTCTGTTATAAGGAGGTATGTGAAGAGAATGGTGACCAATAACTTGAGCCTTGAGGTTGGAGCTGTGATGATCAACGAACAGGTCAGTGCAGTGATTCAGAACAGAGTTCCAGAGAAGCTTTCAGACCCAGGAAGCTTTGTTTTAGACTGCACCATCTTCAATGACAAGTTTGAGAGGTCATTGTGTGATCTTGGTTCTAGTGTGAACCTCATGCCTCATTCTGTTGCCAAGAGTTTGGGGATGACCGATTTTAAGGCTACAAGGATATCTCTTGTCCTAGCTGATAGATCAGTTAGAGTCCCTGAAGGAGTGATAGAGGATGTTCCTATCAAAATAGGAGATTGTATGATCCCTACTGAATTTGTGGTTCTAGAGTATGGAGAAGAGCCCAAAGACCCCTTGATTCTTGGCAGACCCTTCTTAGCCACTGCAGGAGCTATTATTGACGTCAGGAAGGGTAGAATAGAGCTGAATGTTGGCGATTTAGTGATGAAATTCGAAATGGACAAGCTGATGAAGAGGCCAACCATAGATGGACAGACTTTTTATGTTGATGTTCTCACAAACATTGCTGATCAGATCTTCCATGAGATGAGTTCAGAGGATTCCTTGGAAAGGGCGTTGACCACTTCTACAGCTGAGTATGAGCATTTAGATGCTGCTGCAACAGGCTACACAAAGATGATGGATGCTACTGCACAAGTGATGCAACTGGTTGCACATGATGAGCTTGTCTCCACATCTGCGAAAGCCGCCACAATGGGTGATTGGTCTGCAGCAAAAGCACCAAAGGTTGAGCTTAAACAGCTCCCTGCAGGGCTAAGGTACGCATTTCTGGGAGAAAACTCCACCTATCCTGTTATTGTTAATCCTTCATTGAACAATGCAGAGCTCACCCTTTTGCTAAGTAAGCTGCGAAAATTTCGCAAAGCTCTTGGCTATTCTCTTGATGACATTTCAGGTATCTCCCCAGACTTGTGCATGCATAGAATACACTTGGAGGATCAGTCGAAATCATCAGTTGAGCACCAGAGGAGGCTGAATCCGAATTTGCAGGATGTGGTCAAGAAAGAGATCATGAAGTTGTTGCAGGCTGGTATCATCTATCCTATATCAGACAGTGCTTGGATGAGTCTAGTGCACGTGGTGCCTAAGAAAGGAGGTGTCACAGTGGTAAAGAATGACAAGGATGAGCTGATTCCAACCAGGACTATGACAGGACACAGAATGTGTATAGACTGCAGGAAACTGAATGCAGCAACAAGGAAGGATCATTTTCCTCTACCTTTCATCGATCAGATGCTAGAGAGGCTGGCGAATCACAAGTATTACTGCTTCCTTGATGGGTATTCAGGCTTCTTTCAGATCCCCATCCATCCAGATGATCAGGAGAAGACCACTTTTACCTGTCCCTATGGCACTTTTGCATATCGCAGAATGCCTTTTGGGCTGTGTAATGCTCATGCGACCTTCCAGAGATGCATGATGTCGATTTTCACAGACATGATAGAGGAGTTTATGGAGGTGTTCATGGATGACTTCTCTGTTTATGGGTCCTCTTTCAAGAACTGTTTGGATAATCTGTGTGCAGTTCTGCAAAGATGTGAAGAGAAGCACTTGGTTTTAAACTGGGAGAAGTGTCATTTTATGGTGCAGGATGGTATTGTACTTGGCCACAGAGTCTCAGGAGACGGTATAGAGGTAGATAGGGCGAAAATTGAGGTGATGACAAGTCTGCAAGCACCTGATTCAGTCAAAGCAGTGAGGAGTTTTCTGGGTCATACAGGCTTCTACAGAAGATTCATCAAGGATTTTAGCAAGATAGCACGCCCACTTACTGCTCTCTTCTGCAAGGATGTGAAGTTTGAGTTCAGAGAAGAGTGCCAATCCGCTTTTAAACAGATCAAACAGGCTTTGGTTACAGCTCCTGTTGTGCAGCCTCCAGATTGGAACTTACCTTTTGAGGTAATGTGTGATGCCAGCGATTTTGCAATTGGAGCAGTGCTGGGACAGAGGAAAGACAAGAAACTCCACGCCATCTACTATGCAAGTAGGACTTTGGATGATGCTCAGAAGAATTATGCAACAACTGAGAAGGAATTGTTAGCTGTTGTGTTTGCTTTTGAGAAGTTCAGACAGTATCTTGTTGGCTCCAAGGTCGTGGTTCATACTGACCATTCAGCACTGAAGTACCTAATGCAGAAGAAAGATACAAAACCAAGGCTGTTAAGATGGATCCTGCTTCTTCAGGAATTTGATATTGAAGTGAAGGACAAGAAAGGGGTTGAGAATGGAGTTGCTAACCATTTATCAAGGATTCAGGTCGAAGACAGTGTTCCAATCAATGACTTCTTGCCTGAAGAGAATGTTTACTTAGTGGAAACCAGAGAACAGGAAGAAAGTATTGAAAACCTGCAGTTTTCACGAAACTGCAGGGGAGTGACGAGCGACACCAGGAGGGTGACGCTCGTCACCAACCGAGAACAGTCGCGACCAAAGTATACGAGAGAGGTGACGCTCGTCACCAACATTGGTGACGCTCGTCACCAATCTCAACACTTATCTGCGATTTGTGCAAGCTTGGGGAAGGCTTTTGAAGAGCCTGTTTATGCTTTACATGATCCAAAGAGACCCTGGTATGCTGATATTGCAAATTATCTTGCTGCAGAGGATGAACCACATGATTTTAAAGGCTATGCTAAGAAGAAGTTCTTGAGAGAACTTAGGAGATTCTATTGGGATGAGCCATACCTCTACAAGCATTGTGCTGATGGTATTTACAGAAGATGCTTAGCAGAAGAAGAAGTTCAGGACGTGCTCTTTCACTGTCATGGATCAGACTATGCTGGACACTTTGCTACATTCAAGACTGTCTCTAAGGTTTTGCAGGCTGGATTTTGGTGGCCTACTATGTTCAGAGACGGCCAAGCCTTTATCACAAGCTGTGATACTTGTCAGAGAAGAGGAAAAATCAGCAGGAGACATAAGATGCTACAGAACTTCATTCTGGAAGTTGAAGTTTTCGATTGTTGGGGTATTGACTTCATGGGACCTTTTCCCTCTTCTTATGGGAATAGATACATTCTGGTTTCTGTTGATTATGTATCTAAGTGGGTAGAGGCGTTGGCTACTCCTACTAATGATGCTGCAGTGGTTTTGAAGCTGTTTAAGACCATTATCTTCCCCAGATTTGGTGTCCCGCGAATTGTCATAAGTGATGGTGGTTCTCACTTTGTCAACAAGGTTTTTGACAAGCTGTTGAAGAAGTATGGTGTACAGCACAGAGTGGCCACGCCCTATCACCCCCAAACAAGTGGACAGGTTGAGGTTTCCAACAGGTAGATCAAGCAGATTCTGGAAAAGACAGTTGGGAAGACAAGGAAAGATTGGTCTGCAAAGCTGGATGATGCATTATGGGCCTACAGGACTGCATACAAAACGCCACTTGGGACTACTCCATTCCACTTTCTCTATGGCAAGGCGTGCCATCTACCAGTGGAGCTGGAGTTCAAAGCAGAATGGGCCATCAAGAAGCTGAATTTCGATCTGAAACCTGCTGCAGAAAGGCGTTTGGTTCAGCTCAATGAACTGGATGAGATCAGATATCTAGGCTATGAAAACTCCAAGTTATACAAGGAGAGGACAAAGGCATATCATGATAAGAAGATCATCTCCAGGCATTTCGAGTCCAATGACCAGGTATTGCTCTACAACTCTCTTTTACAGCTTTTTCCTGGTAAATTGCGCTCTCGATGGTCAGGTCCTTTCATTGTCAAAGAAGCTCGCCCACATGGTGCAATTGTCCTGATTAACTCCAAAGGAGAGGAGTTCACTGTCAATGGACAAAGGGTGAAACATTACTAGGCACAAGCAGAGATTCCAGCAGGACACATAGTGTCTCTAGATCAGGCACCAGCTATCTAAACAGCCAGCCAAAGTCAAGCTAATGACTTTAAAAAAGTGCTTAGTGGGAGGCAACCCACTGGTAAGTTATAGATATAATACTTAGTTATTATTTTCGTGCTTAGGATTAGTAATTAAAATTTAATTAGTAAAAAAAAAAAAAAAAAAAAAAAAAGTGGTGACGATCGTCACCCTTATGGTGACGCTCGTCACCCTTATGGTGACGCTCGTCACCCGTCAGGATCGAGCACGGGTATTAACGGACTTTATGAGATGCTGGATGATTCGATACCTGTTGATAGTATGGTTCGCGCCAACTTGGGCACTGTTTTCGCTGAGCATCTGGTCTCCTTGAAGACCAAGCCATTCACCAGTCCAGGGGAGAAGACTGAGAGTGTGGGCAGCTTGTTAACACCGATCTTCCATCATTTCCAGATCGATGTTACTCCTTGCAGTCTGCGCAGTGACAGATCACTTATGGATGACCAGTATCTGCGCCATGTCACTTGGATGAAGATTGGAGTTGTCTGGACGTTCACTACCACTTTTGGAGAGTATGTTGGCATTAAGTTGCCACAGAGAGCCCTCACGACTATTCAGAGAGATCCACGCCAGCTATTCTTCATGCCAGCACAGACTTTTCTGCGCCCCTTGACTCTGCGCCCTGCTAGAGCTGCTACAGCTGGCCCTTCTGCTTCTACTGCTGCTGCTGCTGATGCTGGACCTTCTACACGCCAGAGTGGTTCTTCTGCTGCTTTCAGGCGTCCTCCACGACCACGGACACCCATGGATATGGCTGCTTTTCAGGAGTATGTCATTGATAGCTTTGAAGGACTATGGGATGCTGTTGCTACACTTAGCAACTGTGGTTGTGTCCGCCCCCACTACACCACTGAGCCTTGCGAGGATGAGGATTGAGGCTTCACTATCTGGTTACTTGTTCCTTTTTCCCTTTTATTTTTTTTTCTTTTTCTTGAGTCATTTTTATATTTA
Organism: Thlaspi arvense; assembly: GCA_911865555.2. Classification (NCBI taxonomy): domain Eukaryota; kingdom Viridiplantae; phylum Streptophyta; class Magnoliopsida; order Brassicales; family Brassicaceae; genus Thlaspi; species Thlaspi arvense. The sequence goes on from OU466862.2 coordinate 30,519,652, forward strand.
CTTTGAGCCAGTTGTCAGTTTTTTTGATGATGTTTTGTGAGATTGTTGAACCAGGTTATTTTTGCTATGTTTGGATGTTGTTAATTATGTGTTTGAATGCTCAAAAAGTCTAACTTTCGAGTACACATTCAAACACTTCGTTAATTAACATCTGACATAAGATTTGGGCAATACAGGTCGTGGTGACGCTCGTCACCAGACTGGTGACGCTCGTCACCCGACCCCACGCGAGGTACCACTTTTCTGACTTGGTTTTTCGACTTTTCATTCATTTTTCTGACCAACTCTTGGCTTAATAACACTGGGGACAGTGTTGTTCAAGTCTGGGGGAGGTGGTTACTGACGTTGTGTGCTTTGTGTCATGTTTATAGAGTCTTAAAGTTGAGTAAAAAAACCTGTTTTTCTAGAGTCAAAATTTTTGAAACTGTTAGTTTTTCTTGGAACTAGCCATAGGACGTTTTTGCTGATAAGAACCATTGCCACAGTAGTTGATTACAAGTCTTACTAAGTTGAAAGTCATAGGTAGATCAGTCTAGCAATGAAGGTTTAGGTTCTTAGAGAATCTGGAAAATTTACTGTTACCTCCACCTTAATGAACTTTAAACTTCTTGTCTTGGTGATTGATTCTTATTGATCTTGATTCTCTCTTTAAGCACTGACATAAGGTTAAGATACAGTCTCTCTTTGATTTTCTCTGATGTAGTTTTTAAAAAGATTAAGTTCAAAGAATGGTGCATTCATGACCCTGTCTCCTCACAAGGAACAACAGTAGTGAACACACTCAAGAACCTGTCTCCTCACAAGGAACACAAGTATTGAGTAGCACCATTTCTTAGACTGAAAAAGTTGAGAAAAAGAAGTGAAAAATCGAAAATATCCTAAGGAAAAAGATTAAGGGAAGAGAAAATAGGAGAGCTGTGTTGAGATTGATTTGTTCAGTTGTTAGGAAGAGAAAAGAATCTGTAAAGTGATTGAGATGATAGAGCCTTGATGAGATTTCACACTTAGATAAAAAATAAGGAGTTAACAGTAGAAATTTCGGATTTCTTGAAGGGGTTTGGACTGGACTTGAAAGATTTGCTAAGCTTGTGATAATTAGACTGAAATTTGACCTTGTGTTGACTATGTGGTATGTGGATTCGAAAGCTCTAACTAGTGTGGTGTTCCCGATGACTGACTGACTGTTTCTTGTTTTCAAACCTCGACCTTATTCTTTGTCTAATGTTTGCTTGAGGGCAAGCAAAAGCTAAGTCTGGGGGAGTTGATATATCATGGTTTTTATGGTTTTTAACCATGATATAAGTCCTTTTTATTGAGTCTTTTTGGTCTTTTTAGAGTCCTAGAAGAGTCTTTGCAGGTTATAGCATGTCTGGAGCATAATTGGAGATTTTGGAATCTTTTGGAGCATTCTGAATGGAAGCCACGAAGTACCAAGCTCGAAGCAGAAAAGTATCGCATATGGTGACGCTCGTCACCACCTTTGGTGACGCTCGTCACCCATTAAGGAAGGAGCGTGGCTGTTTTATTAAAAGTATCAAGAAGATTTGCAGAATTGGCCCAGAAGTTTCCTTTATTTACATGAAGACTCCAGATCGTGTTTAGCTTCTATTTATTAGGTTTTTCAGCCATTGTTGGTAATTATCTTAGTTTTTGAGAATTCAGAGAGCTTAGAGAGAGATTTATTCAGAGCTCTTTGGGGAAACAAATCCTGTACTCTTTTGAGAAGATTTCGAACCCCCTTTATTTCTTACTCTTTCTCTTAATGCAATTTTATTCAGTTATGTTTTGTGATCTCATAATCATGTCTGAGTAATCTGCTAGTTAAGTTAGGGTTTTTCAAAGGTTGATGAAAAGAGTGTAGAATCGCTATATGTTAGGAATATCTTATGGTTTTTCATCTCTGCTTGCTTTAAAATCGAATTTCTGAGACACATCATCTAGGAATCCGAAAATTATAGGTTGTTAAATATATGTGAGAGCATTATTCATAACCTGAACTAGTATTTGATGAGCAAAGCAACTTAGTGCAAAGAGATTTGGCTTAGGAGTTTTGTAAACAATTGAATCTGATCATTCCTGCATGCTTAGGTTGTTAGGGTTTGCAAAGAGATTTGAAACTCTGTGATTTAGGCATAGATAACTTTTACAATGAGAATTGATTAGTTATGCATTAGAGATTCATGTTTAAAACGGTTCTTAATCATTCCTGATTTCCTGCATCACACATTCTTGGATTCAAACCTGCGAATTACCCTGACTTAGCGCTTTTTGTCTTCTTGAACTTAGATCATATCACACAATCGTCTGCTTGCTTTTATTCATTCATTCGCATTACATACATCATATTTTGCTTAGCTTAATCCGAATCTACATTCGATAGTGTAGTCTGCATTACTCTCTTGGGATTTCGATACCCCTTGTACTACAATTGCTTTTGCTGTGCACTTGCAGTAGTTTTATTTGGGTAAAACCTGAGCCCTATCAGAATGCTGTCATGGATTACCTTAAAATATTGGGATCTTCTTATTCTCTTTTGCCACTCTCTAAAAATTCCATTTAGATCTCCTCACCCTTACCTAATCCTTCTTTCAAGCCAAAACATTAATATTAAGCGATTTGTGAGGCCTCTTTCCATCATGGTTGTTGCTTAGCAAAAATTGTTGGGTTGGAAATGCAAGATAAGTGTTTCCATTGTAGAATGATGTACTCATTATTTATACCATATTATCATACATTTTAAATTTTTTTATAGTCTCTAAACATGCATTTTTTTGTTTATTCTTGTCCCATTTGCATTCAATTAAGACTTAGTGTAGATTTAGGATGTGCATTGCATGTTTTAAGCATTTGGGGACTTTGGCAGGTATGTTTGGAGAGTTTGGTGACTACAAAGAGCATGGTACATGCAGCACAAGGCTTAAAAAGAGCCAAGAAGAAGGTGCACCTTGTTGAAGCGGCCTGCACCTTGTTGAAGCGGCCAGAAACTTTACCTGACAAACCGGCTCGGGCAAAGAATCTCCATCTCGATTCAGTTTCAGCAGTCTGCATCAATGTTGTAGCCCCGTGAGTTAGCTTGCGTCTGGAGTTGGCATCAGGTCATTCCCATCAGCTGTAAGAAAGTTACAGACGTTTTCGTGAAACCGCTCAACCTGTGTCAACCAGCACATCGCGTGATGTAATGCACTCGAGGAGGAAGGAGCCAACATCGAGCATGCACATCGAGCAAGTGATAGGGCTCAGGTTTTACCCAAATAAAACCACTGCAAGTGCACAGCAATGCAGTTATAGTATAAGGGGTTATCGAATCCCAAGGGAGTAAGTAAACTACACTATAGAATTTAAGTTCGGATTGAGCTAGGCAATCAGTAGTGTATGTAATGCAAAATAGCAAAATAAATGAAAGCAGGCGAAATTTGTTGTTAGATCTAAAGTTCCAAAAGCTAAAAGCGCTAAGTCATGACAATTCGCAGGTTGAATCCAAGAATATAGAATGCATGCAAGCAAAAATGAATTAAAACCGTCTTAAACTCAAAACTCAATGATATAACTAATCAATTCTCATTGCAGAAGTTATCTATGCCTAATTCACAGAATTCCAAATCTCTTTGCAATTTCTAACAAGTTAAGCAAGCATTAAAGATCAGGTTTCGATTGTTCACAAAACTCCTAAGTCAAATCTCTTTGCAAATAGGCGTTTTGCTCATCTAATACTAGTTCAGGTAACAATATTCTCACATCTATTAGACAACCTAGGGATTCAAATTTCGAGATAACTAGTCAAAGAAATCGGTTTGAATGCAAGCAAAGATGAAGAACCAAAAGATAATCCTAACAGTTTAGCGATTCTACAAACTCTTCATCAACCTTTGAAAAGCCCTAACTTAAATATTAGATTACTCAGACATGATCATGAAGACACAAGACATAACTGAATAAAACTGCATTAAAAGAGATAGAGGAAAAGATAAAGGGGTTCGAAATCTTTTCTAAAAGTGTACAGGATTTGTCTCTCCAAATGCTCTGAATAAATATCTCTCTATTGCTCTCTGAATTCTAAAATCTAAGATAAAAGCCAAGAATGGCTGAAAACCTAATATATATAAGCTAAAACAGGGGTTGGACACTTTTGTAACTAATGGAACTTCTAGGCCAAAAGTGCAATTTCTCCTCCATCTTTTAAAATAAGTCGCGACTCCTCTTCAGATACGGGTGACGAGCGTCACCCTTGAGCGGTGACAATCGTCACCAATGCCTGTGTAATGCTTCCGAGGTGCTAACTTCGTGGTTGATTTTTGCAATGCTCCAAAAAAGCTTCAAAACCTCTAATTATGCTCCAGACATGTTATAACCTGCAAAGACTCTACTAGGACTTTAAAAAGACCAAAAATACTCAATAAAAAGGACTTATTCCATGGTTAAAAACCATAAAAACCATGATATATCAGCAAGGCACCTCGATGTCAAGCCACATGACACCCACATCGAGCATACACTGCACGATGTAAAAGGGTAGGAGCCACCAAGATTTACATTGAGCATCAGCATCGAGCAAGACCAGCTTGATGTGAATACATCGAGCATCAACATCGAGGAAGACCAGGTTGATGTGAATACATCAAGCATCCACATCGAGCTAGCTTGCTTGATGTTTTCCCAATCCGAAGACCACATATTTATAACTTTGCCACTCCGCTAGGATCCCTATAAATACTTAAAATCCCTAATTTTTGGGAACATCTCTTTACCAAGTTGTTGTTCTTTTCTTTTCTAGATTCTAAATAATTTTGTATTTGAATCTTGGTTTATTTCAATAATAATTTGCATTTTTCTTAATCTTTTGTCTTCCTAATCATGTCCTACCATACTTTCTCTTTGGATTTTGTGGTTTTGGCAATGATTAGTGAGTAGTAATTTTTAGGTTTCAGATTGGGGCAGATGGGGTGATTTTAGTGATTGTTTTGGGAGATTAGGGCTTAGATCTTCTCATTCCCTTTCTTAGATGATTGTTCTTAATGATTAGTACCTCTTTGTTGGAGAAGTTGATCTCAGGTTTTCATATGCACACTACGTGTTTGATGAAATGCCTGAATAAATTTCAATGCTTGAAAATGGTGTTTAAATAATCATGAGTCTTTGCATCTATCATTTCCTGCTTGAATGTTCTTATTGCATAGTACCATATTGATGGAGAAATTGCCTTTAGACATTAATTATGCATGAGAATGTGAGTTGATGCTTGATATATTATATAAGAAATTAGTAAACCTAGCCTACGAGATTAGATGCGAGCATGCTAATTTGTTTTATGGAACTTGCTTTTCATGCTTGCTTGTCATAGATACACCACTAACTATGGATTTGAAATGTGATAAGTTAAAGGGATTAGTGCCAAGAGATTGGATTACTCTTTATTAGTGTTCCTTACCTAAACTTGTGTGTTTAGAATTGCTTGTTTTGATAACCCTAGACATGAACATGGATCACCCTATCACCATTGCCTTAATCTTGAACCATCTTTTACTCATTGAAGTCTAGCTCTTACTCTGTTTTTGCTCTATTTCTCTTTGCCATTATTGCTCTTTTGTTTTCTTTCTTTCGCTTTCTTGTTTGTCATTAGGTTGTTAGACATCAAAACCCCTTCTCTATTAGCTTAGCTTAGCAAAGTTCTCTACATCTCAAGTGTCATTTACTTCCCAAGTGGATTGACACCTGAAGTACTACAATGACATGTGTGTTTGAGGATTGATCAAAGGATTAAAAACCTTAACATCAATTGGCGCTGTTGCCTCTTGGGATTGTTTTTAATGCATTTGAGATTGAGTTCTTGCTTAGACTAAGCATTTATATCAGTACAATTAGTCACCAAGCTGAGACCATATAATTCCACAATCACTTTTGTGGACTCATCTTCAAGCAAACCTGTTGGTCTCATTGAAGACTTTTCCTTGAGGATTGGACAATGCAAGATACCAACTGATTTTATTGTGATGGAAATGGCTAAAACTCAGAAGCTTTCTCTTCTACTTGGGACTTCATTTCTGAACACAGCAGGCGCTGATATTGACTTCACCAAAGAGAGATTCACCCTCAAGAAGGTGAATGGTGGGGATAGCTATGCATTGAAGCCTCCACCTTCAAGCTTTTGTGGAAGCAACACTAATGTTGAGAAAGGAGCTGCTAAGAAGCCACCTGATGTCAAGGAAAAGGTTAGGGGATTCAAGGTTGAAGTGCTAAAAGAAGATGAAAACCATCTTGATCACAATGAATATGATGGTGAAGCCTTTGATGGTGTTTGTCTTCTTTACTTATTTGATGGAATCAAGGTGAAGCTCTATGGTGGACCAAGGAAACCAAGAAAGAGAGTCAGGAAAACCAAGGAGAAGATCTACTGTGGAGACAATACATTGTTCAAGAAGAAAGGAGAAGGAACTTCAGTTCAACTCCATCCTCCTCCATGATCTTAAGGAGTAAGAACAATAAAGCTTAGTGACTCCAAACAAGCACTCTTGGGAGGTATTCCCATGTTATCCTTGTATATATTATTGCATTTAAAGTTTGTGTTTGTGTCTTTCTTTTGATCCTAGGAGCAGGTGGAGTTCAAAGCAGGTGCTTGGTTGAATTATTGAACAACTAGGCATGTTTTGGCTAATGTCGCGCATGGACATCGAGCTTGCCAAGCTCGATATAGGCAACATCGAGCTTCAGCATCTAGCTACCAAGCTCGATGTTTGCACATCGTGCATTGACATCATGCGATGTGCAAGGCAGGAGAAAAACCAAGGGACATCGAGCTCCAACATGGCACAATATTTTCAGCATGAGAAGAATCCCAAACCCATCAAGCACTGAAATCATGCGATATGCAAGACATGAGAAAAACCGAGTTCACAACGAGCTCCAACATCGACCAGGACTGCTCGATGTCACCATCCTGCCTCCCAAAAACTCCTCTAAGGTACCTAACTCCACTCCCTTCTTTATGCATCCTTTTACAATTATTATTACTTTGTTTTATTCACCTTCTTCAATATTTTATTACACAAGAGACTGTGTAATTTAAGTGTGGGGGAGGGCATTGCATTTAACATTGTGTTCTGTTTTCTTTTTTTCCCTTTTACATAATTGAGTCTCTTGCATTCATGTGCACTGAAAATCCTTAAGATTTTCAAAATTTTGGAACCAAAAAAAATCATTTAGGTGCATTTGCATATTTAAGGTTGAGTCTAGATGTATTTCGTATAGCTTTGCATATATTTGCATATGGAGTAGATGATAAACACTTATCAAAATGTTAATGTTTGAGTTGTTTTTTCGTTATCTGTTATTTGATTGCATTGTAGTGAGTTTGAAGTTAAGGCTGCACCATATCTTGAATTCTTGCATTGATATTCTTTCCTTATGCTGAAGCATGCTGTGATTTGATTCGAACTCTATTTATTAGAACTCTAATCTTGACATATAATTATCTTGCTTATGTTTTGAAAAGTGATTGCATGGCTACCATATACATACTTGAACTTTCTTTCTCCTTCTGCCACCCTTGCTAGTCCAAGTAGCTGATCCTCATCTATAGGACAGTTAACCACACTTTAAACCAATCCCCCTTTCCTGCCTAAATACTATCTTGTGTGTTTAAGGCCATTTCTGAATGAACTTAGCAAAAAAGTGTTTGGTTTAGCACGACAAGGGTAAGCTATCATGTATATATGGCTCTTCTCTTTGAGTCATAAATAGGCTTAGGATGGTAGATTTAGGTGTGGGAATTGGGTGCTCTTTATATTTCATTTGGAGAAGAGAAGAATAAAGGAAAGGCAGCAATCTAAGCATGTGTGGAGCCCAAAAGATCTAGGAGCAGCAAACAAAGAAGAGGAGTTTTCAAACAACAAAAAGAAGAGGCGAAAAGAAGCCTAAGGAACTAAAAGAAGAAACAAAATGGAGAATCCCCAAGGAAACAAAGAAGAGCTGCAAAAAGAAGATCAAAGAAGCCGCATAATGAAGAGAACAAAGAAGAAAAGCTTCCCTAATAAATGGCTAAGTGTGTGGGTGTTTAAAAGAGGCAAAAGCCTTATGAAAAGGATAGATTATGATGGGCTTTGATGTGACAAAATGTTGGGATTAAAACAATCTAGGCAATGGGTAGATGAGAGTTTATCCTTGTATGCATAGGTTGTGCTTTACCCTTAGCATTTTGTCAAGGTTCATTCCTTCAAAGACAGATCCCTTGCATCTGTAAACCCACATTAAAAGATATCATATTCATCTTTTAACTATGTCCTAGAATCTTTCACTTGATTTACATAAGCAAGATCCATTGGTTACCATTAATGAATGTGAAGTGTTGGTTGATTTGAATGCTTCTGTAGGCTAAGCTAGAGTTCATTGTTAGTTATGATAGATATGACAATGGCTTTAGAAGTAGAGCAATCTATATGCATCTTAGAACATATAACTTGGGCATTGAATCAGTTTTTCCATTGACATCTTTAGTTTTGAGCTCCCACCTTCAAACCTCATTCTCTCTTTTATTCTTGATTGCTTTAGGACAAGCAAAAGGCAAGTGTGGGGGTGTTGATATACTCATTATTTATATCATATTCTCATACATTTTGCATTGATTTAAAGTCTCTAAACATGCATTTTTTGCTTGTTCTTGTCCCATTTGCATTCAATTAGGACTTAGTATAGATTTAGGATGTGCATTGCATGTTTTATGCATTTGGAGAGTTTGGCAGGTATGTTTGGAGAGTTTTGAGGCTACAAAGAGCATGGGATATGATGGTAGATGCACCACAAGTCTTGAAAAGAGCCAAGAAGAAGATGCACGTTGTTGAAGCGGCGAGAAACTTTACCTGAGAAACCGGTTCGGTCAAAGCATCACCATCCCGACTCAGTTTCAGTAGTCCCCATCAATGTTGTAGCCCTGTGAATTAGCTTGCGTCTGGAGTTGGCTTCAGGTCATTCCCATCTGCGGTTAGAAAGTTACAGATTTTTTTGTGAAACCGCTCAACCTGTGTCGACCATCACATTGTGTGATGTAATGCACCCGGGGAGGAAGGAGCCAACATCGAGCATGCACATCGAGGAAGGCAGCTCGATGTCAAGCCACATGACACCCACATCGAGCATACACATTGGATTTTGTGGTTTTGGCAATGATTAGTGAGTAGTAACTTTTAGGTTTGAGATTATGGTAGATGGGATGATTTTAGTGATTGTTTATGGTGACTAGAGCTTGGATACTCTCATTCCCTTTCTTATATGATTGTTATTAATGCTTAGTACCTCTTTGTTAGAGAAGTTAATCTTAGGTTTTTACATGCACACTAAGTGTTTGATAAAATTCCTCAATGAAGTTCAATGCTTGAAAATAGTGTTTAGATAATCATGAGTCTTTGCATCTATCATTTCCCGCTTGAATGTGCTTATTGCTTAGTACCATATTGATGGAGAAATTGCCTTGAGACATTAATTATGCATGTGAATGTGATTTGATGTTTGATATATTGTATAAGAGATTAGTAAACCTAGCCTAAAAGCTTAGATGTTTATCATGCTAATTGGTTTTATGGAACTTGCTTTTCATGCTTGCTTGTCATAGATACACATTTAGACATGGGTTTTAAATGTGATAAGTTAAAGGGATTAGTGCCAAGAGATTGGATTAGTCTTTATTAGTGTTCTTTACCCAATGTTGAGTGTTTAGAATGGCTTGTTTTGATCACCCTAGACATGAATATGGATCACTTTATCACCATTGCCTTATTTTTGAACCATCATTTAATCTTTGAAGTCTAGCTTTTACTCTGTTTTTTCTCTGTTTCTCTTTGCCATAATTGCTCTTTTGTTTGTTTTCTTTCGCTTTCTTGTTTGTCATTAGGTTGTTAGACATCAAAACCCCTTCTCTATTATCTTAGCTTAGCAAAGTTCTCTATATCTTAAGTGTCATTAACTTCCCAAGTGGATTGACGCCTCAAGTATTACAATGACATATGTGTTTGAGGATTGATCAAAGGATTAAAAACCTTAACATCATAGAACTAGCTCACTCTTGAGTTAGATATGCTAGGAAATTTTGGAATGGTTAGGGATTTATTTTGGGTTTGATTTAAGGATAAGCAAAGAAAAAAAGAAGTCAAGGCAAAAAGAAAAGGAGTGTGACACAAGCAATGGTGGAAATGGCGGTTCAAAGTTCAAAACAAAGAGAAGGCTCAAAGCAAAAGAAAAGAAGGTGCAAGAAATGCAAAGCAAATAAATCAAAAAGCCAAAGGCGAAAGCAGCACCAGCATCACAAAACAAAAAGGAGCCACTGTCAAAAGAAGAAAACCGCCACCACATTAAGATCAAAGAAGAAATGTCCTCTAAAGAGCTTAGAAGAGAAGAGTTTTGGGGTTTATATTTGGGTATAAAGTTCTTAAAAAGGGTAGCTTAAGCAGGTTTACATTGTTTAGCTAGAGTTAGGAACATTTCTTATGGGTCTTAGGTAGATGGGAATCTTCCTTTGTATGTGTAAGTTGTTCTTTGACCCTTAACATTTTGCCAAAGCACATCCATGCTTTCCTTGAGAGAACCCTTGAAACACTAGAGCCAGTTTGATAAGTGGAATCCTTTTTATTTTACTAAGCCTTGTCCCTTAGCCAAATGACACATTTGCATTTACATAAATATGATTCACGGTTTGAGCAAAAATGAATGTTAAAAAGGTTTTTCGATTTGATGAGCATGTGTAAGTGTAATCATTCTTGCTTTATGATGAAAGTGGCTAAGTGTTTTGAGTATTGTTCCATCAATTGCATTTTAAGATTATAAACATGGACATCATTTTGATTTATTGTTAGCATTTTAGAGATATGAGTTCCCATTTTAAAACCTCATCACCATATTAAGTGTTTGATTGCTTGAGGGCAAGCAAAAGCTAAGTGTGGGGGTGTTGATATCGTGTTATATTAGAGCATTTTAGGCTGCATTTCATGCATTTTTTCTCTTGTTTTAGCATATTAGTTTAGCATTTTAGCCTCATTTGCACATAGAAGTAACAATGCATGCATATAGTTTAGGATTGCATACATATGCATGTTTAGGGTGTTTTTCAGGTGCTTTTGGAGGTTTTTGGAGCTTGGGGAGGAGATGGAAGCAGCTCATGTTCGAAGAGATGCCAAAGAAGGAGATTTGCAATGTTTGGTCCCATATCGAGGAGAAGCGTCGAGCAAACTTTGTGGAGTATGCCCGATGCAAGCTGCAATACGTGAAGAAGAGGACTGGATTGTGGATTCTCAGGCTTTGGTCTATGTCGAGGTGCTGCATCGAGCAGGGGATGTGATAAACGCTTTTCTTATGGTCTAATGCAGCAGAGAGGTTATCAAAACTCTAATGCAAGCAATGTTGTAGTAAGGCAAGCAGGAGAGTGTCAATCCACTTCTAGATGATAGAGAATCCACAGAGAATGCAAGGTCTAAGACAAATCTAAGCAAATGAGACAGTTTATGAGAAATAATCTAAAAACTAAATGCAACAACCTAAATGGAGTGAAACCTATTTTAAAAATACTAGAAAGAAAGCAGTTACCACGAGGAACAAACAGATAAATTAAAGAGAAGAGCTTCGAATTGTTAAAATTCGACTAGTGGATCGACCACAAGATCGACCACTAGATCGAGCAGGAACGATCGATCTCGTCTAAAACCGTAAGAACAATGAATCTAAAGACCAGGATGCTATCAGGTAACAAGCTAAAGATGATATGAGACGTAAATATGCTAGAAGAAAGGGCTTGAGGGTTGAGATTCATATAAGGGGTTTCAAGGAACGATCTTGGGTTTGAAACTTTGGATCGACTCACTTGGTGAGGATCTCTAAGCCTCGAAAACAAAACAAGATCTATCCGTGGCTTTCGGTATAGATCACTCATTCATCCTCTCCTCCAAACCCATGGCTTTTGGTGGAAAGAGAGGTCGAAAGGCAAGGAAAACAGATTTCGAACAATGGCTTAACTAGTCCCCTAAACTTCCATGGCTTTTGGGAAGGGGTAACTAGTCTCTAAGGTGAGATCTTCCGAGGCCCCTGGATCCTGTCAAGGTAAGGGACCTTCCGGATCATGAAGCTCTTGGCGTGAGAGTCTTCAAGCATTAAGCTTTCAACACCTTAAAAGAGATAGCCTTAAAAACGTTTAGAAAACAAACCAAGATCGAACCTTTTCTACCCCTTAATCCTCTCAACCCCTAACCCAAAGTAACTACTCACTACACATAAAGTAAATCAAGCAAGGTGGAAGAAATGAAACGATAAACATAAAACAACGACTAGATTAAACGAATAGGTTCGAGAATACAAAAGCTTGAGAAGAAAACTGGTTTAACAATGGTGTTCTTCCGAAAACGAGAGAAAAAACTTGCAGGAAAAAGTTAGAAATCCCAAAAGTTCTCGAAAAAGCATTCGGCGCCTTGCCTAAAATGTCAAAACAGTCCAATGGTCCCCCCTTCGCTAACAGCCAAAAACGGTTGAAAGGACAGAGATCGACCATTGGATCGAGTTGTTCTATCGATCATATCCGGCCATCGTGTCTTCGGCTCGATCCGGGTCTCGATCTTCTTCGGTGAATCGAGTGCTGCATCCGATCTCGGTATCGATCTTTGGGAGGATCGAGTGGTGTACTCGATCCGGCTCTCGCTCTGCATGGCGTCATTTACGTCCGTACCGATACATCGATTGCTTCACTCGATCTCGATCTCGATTATTATCCTTGGATCGCCTAGTTGGCTCGATCTTCTGGTCGATCAACTCCTAGATCGACCGGCCATGCTCGATCTGCTCCTCGATCACTGGTCCTTAGCACACTCCCGAGCTTCCATGAACTGCTACATCGGCCTCTACACCTCCACGAACCTCCGTGTCTCCAAAGCAACCAGAAACAACCTGGAATGGATGCAAAATGCAGAGAAAATGCATATGCTGATGCAAGAGTGCTCTAGGACCCTAAGTGATGCAATCTAGCCTAAAACATGATGCAAATGCATAAAAAACTACCTAATGAGTATGCAGAATGTATGCAATATGCAATGATATCAGGATGCTGCACAAGCCGATACACGCTACACGGATCATATCGGGGTGGTGCATCGCGTTACACACCGTCTGTACGACCACGATATGCTTTATCCGTGTGTTTAACCGGATTTTTGTTGACCTTATCTTATTTTTAGGTTTTTTATCCTTCTTTTGGTTCCCTACTATAAAAGGGAAGCCACAAAACATTATCCTTATGTCATTATCTATTCTAAGCTTTTTTTATCTTGTTCACCACCTAAAAGGGCGATTTGCCTAAGTTTGCAAACTCTTTTATTTTTCAATGAAGTCTTGCATTTTATGGTTTAATCTTGCTTATTGATCTTTGATTTTTGCATCTGGTAGTTTATCTTAGATTTGAGGTTCTGAGTAAGGAAAGTGGAATTTGAGATGTGATTAGGGAGTGATTAGGTTTGATTAGTTTGTTCTCTATTTTTTTCTTCTCTTGCAAAGTGATTATTGTTCATAAAGCTTCTCCCTTTTGATTGAATGTGGTACTGTTGATGCAAATGGTTCACTCAGACCACATTTGATCTCAAAGTTATTGTTCTGAACAACTTGAGGAAGGATTCCTGTTCTGTTGTTGTAAGCATTGGGCGCATCTCCTGCTCCAATGGATCTTATAGGCCTTGGAGCTTGAGCTGCTCCTCTAGGACCTTGCTCTCCTTGCTGTCCTTGAACCCCTTGTTGGCCATGTTGGCCATGAACACCAGCTGCTCCTTGAGGTCCTTGGAACCTCATATCATCCACACCTTGATCTTGAATATTCATCTCCAATCTCTCAAAGTGCTGCTGTCTTTCCCTTAGTCTTCTTGGCCTTTGACCTCTGTCCAACAAGTTAATGTTGTCTATGAAGTCCACTAAGTTGCTAGAGCCTCTTGATCTAAGGTTCATACACCTGAAAACAGCAATGAGAGTTTTGTAACCAAATAAAAATAAAACCTGATCTTAAAGATTCCACAAATTCTAATGATCCAAACAATAACCCTCCTCGGCAACGGCACCAAATTGATATAAGAGTTTTGACTCTCTTGGTCAATCACCCAATTTGTACTAATCAGTTGTAGTGTAGCATATGAGTCTTATCAATCCAAAAGAGTTATGAATAGATGCCAATAGAATTATGAGCAGAAAACCTCAAGTCAAGTGTATTCAGAGAAGATTTGTTGTTTAATACAACTAAACTATCAACCTAAATGAATCAAGAACCAAGCACAACTAGTTAAAGCAATACCAAGCAATGATTCAAAGAAAGACAGAGCAATAAAAAGAGAGCATTAAAAGCAAATTCGTTATTGACTTTGGGGAATTCAAAGGCAAGACTTAGGCTGTTCCAAACATCATTGACAATGCAAACAAGCAATCAATGCTAATTCGTAGGCATAGAGTTCACAATCAAGCAAATTAAGTTCAATCTCTTGACAAATAACCTTTTGATAATCATCCTAACAAGAACTAACTCTCATTAGTGGTTGAACAATCAACAATCATACAAAACCAACTCTATTCAATCCAAAATACTTCTTAGACAGTCAATCTCTTAAGCTAAGACAAGTAAATCCTCTATCAAACAAGATCAGCATTTCATCAAACACTTGGTGGGCATACGATGAAGCCTAAATCTAGATTCATGTGATCAAGATAAATCTAGCCTAAACACATATTAATAGAGAAGAATCAACCTAATTAAATACTAACAAACCCTAATCAAGCCTCTAAATTACCCTAATCTACCACTTCTAAGAACCCTAAAAAGTCAACTCACTCATCATCAACACAAACACCAAATCACAAGAGTATATGATGCTAAACTTGATTAGAAGGGAGATTAGAAAAGAATTAATGATGCAAATACAAAATTTTAATTAAAAAGATGAACTTTGTTCTTACAAAGATAGAAAAGCAATAAAAAATTAGCAAGAACTTAGAACATCCTAAAAACCTTTGGTTCATGGCTATTTATACTAAAAGCCAAAAACCCTAAAAGAGTGGTAAACTTGTAAATAAAGGGTGTTCGGATAAGGCCAACAAGTGATCGATGTGGATGATCGATGCTGCTTCCTGGTGCTGGATATTGATCAGCTAGTGATCGATGTGCTTGATCGATGCGGATGTCCTGAAGTCCCTGCCCATTTACATCGATTAGTCTTGATCGATGCTGCTGATCGATGTGAGTGTCTTGTCTCTTCACATCGATCACATGTGACCGATGTGGATGATCGATGTGGACCTCCATCTTCTCTGTTGCTTTACATCTATAAAATCTTATACATTTACATCATTACGGCTTGCATTTAGTTCATGTCTTTGTTCTCTTTTGCATGGTTTCCTTCTCTTTAGTCCCATTTTCTTCTCCTTTTAGACTTAGGTTGCATTTAGGTTGTAGTTTTGCATTTTCATCAAGGATGTGTTTAGGTACTTGAAAAGCTGAATGGAGCAAGAAGAAAGTGTGGGAATGGTTCAAGAAGTTAGTCAAGCTGAGAAGGAGCAAAAGGAGCTACGGAGGGAGATTTCTTGTGTTCCATCGATCAAGACCTGAAGCCTATCGATCCGGCATGATCGATACAAGTCAGCAGAATCCTATCGATTAAACCCATCAACCAAGGAGTGATCGATGGGAAACCATCAGATGCTCCATCGACCAAGTGTATTGGTCAGTCAAGACTGACCGATAGGTGTCCATCGATCAAGTGTATCGATCATGGAGTGATCGATGGGAATGCAACGAATGCACCATCGATCAAGGCCATCGATCAGTCTAGATCGATACAGACCAGTGCAAACTTGCTTTTATTTACACTTTTGCCATTATTCTAGGGCATTTGACTTTTAGTATAAATAGCTTTAACTAAGAATTTTTCATTATCAAATTTTGTTCTTGATTAGTTTTAAGGGTTTTCCATCTTTGTAAGAACAAGTTTATCATTTTAATCAAAGTTTTGCATTTGTCTTTTAATTTCTTCTCTAATCTACTTCTTAATCATGATTAGCATCATTTACTCTTGTGATTTGGTGTTAACTATGGTGATTATTGAGTAGTTCTCTTAGGGTTTCTAGATGTGGTAGATTAAAAGAATTTAGAGGCTTGATTATGATTTGTTACTGTTTAATATGATTGATTCCCCTCTATTAATCTGCTCTGAAGCTAGATTTGCCTCGATCACATGAATCTAGAATTAAGCTTCATGTAATGCCCACCAAGTGTTTGATGAAATGCTGATCTTGGTTAATAGAGGATTTACTGGCCTTAGCTCAAGAGATTGACTGTTTGAAGAGTATTTTGATTTGAATAGAGTTGGTTATTCATGCATGTTGATTGGTCTAGCACTAATGAGAGTTAGTTCTTGTTAGGATGATTAGCGAAGTGTTATTCAAGAGATTGGACTTAACTTGCTTGATTGTAAACTCTATGTCTAGTAATCAGCATTGATAGCTTGTTTGCTTGATTAGTGATGTTTAAAAAAATCTTAGTTAGCCTTTGAATTCCCCAAAGTCAATAACCACATCAAGAAACTTGTTTTCACTTATTTGAATTTTGAATTTTGTTAAGTGCTCTGTTTATTTGCTATGTTTTGTTCATTGATCATTGCTAAACTGTTCTTCTTTGAGTTCTCTTTGGTATATGATCACTTAGGTTGTTAGTTTAAGTTGTGTATTAGCTTGACTTAGAGTCTTAGAATTTGCTTGACTTAGAGTCTTCTCTGAATTAGCTTGACTTAGAGTCTTCTGCTTGCAACTTTAGTGTCATTCATCTTAACCCCTTGGATTGACATAAAAACCTATGCTATGCTACAACTGACTAGTACAAGCATTAGGTGATTGAACTAAGATCTAAAAAGTCTTGTATCAATCGACCAGATGTGATCGATGTGGACGTCAGGCTTGATCGATGTTGTCCTGCTCTTGATCAATGCTGCACCAAAAACCATCCTCCTTGGCTCCTTTTGCACTTCCTTAGCTTAGGCAACTCCTTGAATCATCCCCATGCTTCCTCCTTGCTCCAAACAGCTCCTTTGGTACCTAAAAACATCCTTAATGCATAGAGAATGCAAACTACAACCTAAATGCAACATAAGTCCAAAAGGAAAGGAAAATGAGACTAAAGAGAACGAAAACATGCAAAACCAAACCAAAACATGAACTAAATGCAAGTCTAAATGATGTAAATGCAAGAGATATCAATTATATTACACAAAAATAAACATAAATGAATCATATGTTACAGTAAACCAGAAGTATACTAGTACATTTAAGATTTGGCATTAAAGACTAGGGCTTCTTGGTTCAGTCATGATGAGAAAAATTATGCAAAATACTAATGGCCATCCGTTGAAAAACAAGAAAATTTTGCAATCAGATGAGTTGTCATGTAAAGCATGTTCTCAAAGAAAACTCATAACTCGGCCATCACTAGCCAAAGTTGGGAATGAATCACCATAATTTTTAGAAAGAATTCATGGTGATATATGTGGGCCGATCCACCCACAGTACGGGCCGTTCAGATATTTTATGGTATTGATTGACACATCTAGTAGATGGCCACATGTGTGTTTATTGACAACAAGAAATACGGCTTTTGCAAGATTCATTGACCAAATAATCAGGTTGAGAACAAAATTCCCTGATTGTACTATTAAGAGAGTTAGATTGGATAATGTTGGTGAATTCACTTTCCAAGCCTTTAATGGTTATTGTATGTCCTTGGGAGTTGATGTTGAACATTCAATGGCACATGTTCATACACAAAATAGCATAACTGAGTGATAGCTTGCATTATTACATCACATTAGGCCTTATTTCGTATAGTTTTCATATTTTTTCGTTATCTAGATTCTCCAAAGCTCATTCATCCCAATTAGACTTAGCTTACATATAGGATAGGATTGCATGCATTCTTGTATTTCGCTTGTGTATTCAGGTCTTTTGAGAGCTTAAGGGACATTAGGAGAATGGTGATTCAGAAGGAGATGGGAGACTAAGCGAAGAAGAGAAGTTCATGGAGCTAAGGGGTCCAGACCGCCGAACTGCATTGAGGAGAACAACTATATCCCTCTACGGTATGATCCATACCAACCACGTAGCTGTCCGTACACCGATGAGTTCCCTCGGAGGCGATCTACACCGACGACTCTCCATGGTGCATCCATACCGACCAAGGGGGCGTCAGTACGTCGACGAGTCTGGTCACCACAAAAGCTTCGGGGTATACCGCCAATGTGCATCGAGGAGAACCGATCACGTCTTGCCCGGTGCATCCCATACCGCGTACCAGCTGAAGAACCTCGCCGAGCCAACACATCCTGCAAAACATTAGAACGCACCGACGAGGCGCACCAACAAGAGCCATTAACGATGCTCGGTACAAACCCATTCGAGGGTTGAAATTTTTGTTGACTTTGTCTTTTTCAAGTACCAAATCCTTCAAAAGCTTTGAAAGAACAATACAAGCAGTTTTAGAATGTCTCACCATCTACACAGCTGAGTATGGATGACCCTCAAGGTCAGGTTGGTCACAGACCATATGGAGCGTCTGTTTAAGAGCAAGAAGCTCAGTTTCAGTGAAACGAACGCATTGTTTCCTTTGCTGCACGGTTTTAAGAGAATGGTCCAAGGATAGTGAGGAACATAGGAGCCCATGATACACCAAACAATCATGTCAACAGATATGGTATTGTTCCTCCTCTCTTGGCAACACAAATTTCGAAATCAAGAGCAGCCTTATCACCATGATTCAAGGCAATAAATTTTATGAGTTGCCAATAGAAAATTCTTTGGAGCATATAGAAAAGTTTGATAGAGTTTGCAGCTTGACCAAGATCCAAGGAGGCTCAGATGATGCTTTCAAGTTAAGGCTTTTTCCTTTCACAGTTGGGGATAAAGCCCACCTTTGCGAGAAGAATTTACCACATGGCAGCATCACTTCTTGGGATGAGTGCAAGAGAGCCTTCCTTGCTAAGTTCTCCAACAACTCAAGAACATCTAAGTTAAGGAAGGATATTTCTAGGTTCACACAACAGTCTAGTGAGCATTTTTGTGATGCTTGGGAGAGGTTCAAGGGTTACACAATGAAGTGTCCTCATCAAGGTTCTTCAATTAAGCATTGCTTATCACATTATACATAGGTGTCTCTCCTAAATTTTGAATGCTCCTTGACACATCAAGCAATGGCCACTTCTTGGGCAAGTGTGTTGAAGAGGGTTTGCAACTAGTGGAGAATCTGGCTCAAAGTGATGGGAACTATGCTGATGGATATGATCACTTGTAAGAGGAGAAGCTGAAGACAAAGCACAAGAGGATATCAGGCTACTTCATGCTAAGATTGACTTGCTCCTTTAAGGAAAGCCTAAGCACCTGAATTTTGTGGGAAACTATGCTCAAGATCAAGTTGGGGAGACAGCTTTGGTTGAAATCATGCACTATGTTGGCAACTATGTGAACCAATAGCAAAGCTTTAACAGCTATGGGAATCAGCAAGGCTACCTACAAAGTGAAAGCTTGCTATATTCTAGTGTTTTAGGCTGCGTTTCATTTATCTTTTCCCTTGCTTTTGCATATTTTCTTAGCATTTTAGTCTTATTTGCATCTAGAAGTAACATTGCATGCATTTAGCTTAGAATTGCATACATGTGCATGTATGGTGTATTTCAGGTGTATTTGGAGGTTTTAGGAGCCTGGGAAGGAGATGGGAGCAGCATAGATTCGAAGGGATGCCATAATAAGTCTTGCAAATTCTGAGTCTACATTGAGGTACAGCAGCGAGCAGAACACCTGTGGAGTATGCCCGATCTAAGCCGTAGTACATGGAGAAGAAGGCTTGGACGAAGACTTGAAGATGGTGGTTCGCATTGATAGCTTGCTATATTGGAGCATTTTTGGCTGCATTTCATGCATAATTTCATTTTTTTGCATATTAGCATAGGATTTTAGTCTCATTTGCACTTAAAAGTAACAATGCATGCATATAGTTTAGGATTGCATACATATACATGTTTATGGTGTTTTTCAGGTGCTTTTAGAGGTTTTTGGAGCTTGGGGAGAAGATGGAAACAGCTCATGTTCGAAGAGATGCCAAAGAAGGAGTTTGAAAATTTTGGTCCCATATCGAAGAGAAGCATTGAGCCAAAGCTTTGTGGAGTATGCCCAATGCAAGCCGCGGTACGTCGAGGTGCTGCATCGTGCAGGGGAAGCTGCCCAAGCCGATACATGCTACACAGACCATATCGGGGTGGTGCATCGAGCTAAACACAGTCCGTACAATGCTGATATGCTTTATCCGCGAGTTTGACCGGATTTTCGTTGACCTTATCTTATTTTTAGGTTTTTTATCCTTCTTTTGGTTCCCTACTATAAAAGGGAAGCCACATACATTATCCTTATGTCATTATCTATTCTAAGCTTTTCTTATCTTCTCATTAAAAGGGCAATTTGCCTAAGTTTGTAAACTCTTTTATTTTTCAATCAAGTCTTGCATTTTATGGTTCAATCTTGCTTATTGATCTTTGATTTTCGCATCTGGTATCTTAGTTTCATTATCTTTGCATTTAATCTCATCTAATCATGTTTAACTCTACTTAAATGGGATTAAACATGATTAGTAAGTAGTTTATCTTAGACTTGAGGTTCTAAGTAGGGAAACTGGAATTTAAGATGTGATTAGGTGGTGATTAGGCTTGATTAGTTTGTTCTCTTTGTTGCCTTCTCTTGCAAAGTGATTATTGTTCATAAAGCTTCTCCCTTTTGATTGAATGTGGTATTGTTGATGCAAATGGTTCACTTGATGGCTTGAAGTCTTGTTCTTGGCATAATTCACTTATTTGGTATGATAATCTAAGCTTGGTTTTATGTTTCACTTGTCCTGCAACAGCAATGTAATAGTTCACCTTGCTAGATGATTCGCTTAGGGCTAGATAGTGCTGGTTTTAAGATTATTGCTTGATGGTTAGATATTTTGCATTCAAAGAACATGCTTTTGTTTGAATCCTGTTCATTGCTTTGCACTGTTAGGTTTCGCAATTGTGAGCTTATTTATATGTTTTTGATTGGTTTAGTTAGCTGCATAGGTCCCTATATGGTTCAAAAGATTGATAGGTTGATTTGAATTTTTGTTTAGGTGAGAGAAGTTTACTTAATTAGTACTTCTTTTAGGCTTTATGCTTCTGTGCTTTTATGCTCATGATTAGAGAATACACCATTAAAAGTGGGTTTGACACTCTAGTCTTGTTGAATTGGGTTTGCCTATTAACCACTAGTAAGATCTTTCCTTACATAACTTGTCTAGGATTACAATATTGAGAATTGCTTGCTTGTTAAGTGCTTGATGACTGACTTTGTTAGAAATCCCCTTAGTCACTCTTGAAAACCACTTGACTATTATTGCTTAGGACCTTAGATCTTACTTTTTATTAATTTTCTTAAAACCGCTTTGCCTAGTTACCTTTGCTTGCTTATTTTCAGTATTCATCTTCCTTAGTACTTGTTTAGTTTCATCTTTCTTAGTTTTTGTTTAGTTGCATCTCTTGTTATGTTTTTCTTGCATTGTTAGGATGTTAGATTTTCTCTTGCATAATCAAAACCGGTTAGCTTATAGCATTGTTTGCATCTCATCATCCACAAGTATATTCACACCTGAGCTCTATACTACATCTGATTAGAGACTAAGGATATTTGATCCTTTGGCTTGCAAAAACTGTGATTCAAATTGGCGCCGTTGCCACTTGTGGATTCTTTGAGTTTGACATTGCTATTAGACTAATTCCATTTCTTTTTCATTACTAATTAGCTCTATTTTCTCAGGTACTTGTATGAATTTGAGGTCCAAAAGCTCAAGAAACTTAATCTCGCTTATTGACAACATTCACCATCTAGAGCGTGGGGTTAGGAGCAGAGTTGTAAGACAGCAAGTTCAAGAGTTGGAAGAACAGAGTATGGCAGAGCAAGGTGGCCAGATGCCACATGTTGGTGTTGTTGGACAAGCACCATTACCACAAGCAGCTGCACATATAGATGAGGTTCAAGATACTGTGAACAATGGGGCTGGAGTTTGGGGTTTGAGAGTACCGGTTCATGCACCAAGAGTTCAGAGACCTATAGGAGCTGGTGATGCGCCTGATACACACCTAAACCACAATGGAATTCATGCTCCCGCTTTGCACCAGAATCACTCTGAGATCAAGCTAGGCCTCATCAACATGATTCAAGGCAATCAGTTTCATGGTCTGTCCAATAATGATCCATTAGACCATTTGGACCAATTCGAAAAAGTGTGTGGCATGACTAATATTCAAGGCGTGTCTGAGGATGCTCTGAAGCTGTGCTTGTTCCCTTTCAGTTTAAGAGGCAAAGCACATAAGTGGGAGAAGACCCTTCCACAAGGATCAATCTCAACATGGGATGAGTGAAAATCAGCATTTCTCAACAAGTTCTTTAGCTCAACAAGAGCAGCAAAGCTCAGGAATACAATTAACAGCTTTGCACAACATGGAAATGAGAAATTTTCTGAAGCATGGGAGCGCTTTAAGTCATACACATTGCTGTGTCCACATCATGGCTTCACCAGTGAAAGCCTGTTGTCTACTTTGTACCGAGGGGTCACTCCCAAATACTGTATGCTTCTAGATACAACCTCCAACGGTAACTTCATGGGTAATACTGTGGTTGATGGCCTTGCATTGGTTGAGAATTTGGCCTTATCAGATGGTAACTATGGAGAAGCGTATGACAGAACAACAAGGGTTGTTGGAAGCGCTGAAACTGAGAGCACAACCAAGAAGGCGATGAAAGCTTTGAATGACAAGCTTGACAAACTGATGCTACACAAGGAGAAGATAGGACAGTTATATAAGAAGAAGCCTTCTACATGAATCAACAAGGAGGAGGTTTCAACAACTTTGGGAATCACCCAAACTTTTCCTATAGAAGCACTAATGTGGCCAATCTACAAGATCAAGTTTATCCCTCACAAAGTGCTCAACAAAGCCCAGGAGCCAAGCATTTTGTTCCTTTCAACCAACAGCAAAACTTTGCTCCAAGGCCACTATTTCAGGGCGGTTTTCAACAGTCTATTTTCAGGCTAGACCAGCTTTTGCGCCACCAGGTTTTGGCAATGCACAAGGCTCATCTAGTGCTCCATATGTTGAGATAAAGCAGATAATGCAACAGCTACTGAATGGTCAACCAACACAGCTATAGAGCTGCATAAGAAGTTTGCTGAAGTGCACGACAAGATTGATGCTACAACTTGTGATTTCAATGGAAAGCTTGATGCTTTAAACCAAAGAGTTAAGTCTCTAGAGAGGAAAGGAGGTTCATCTTCAAAGCCTCATAACCAGTTGCCTGGAAAGATTGAGGCTAACCCTAAAGAATTCTGTCATTTGATTGCTGAAGAGGAAGAAGAGTTTAGTGATGATGAAGATGCTTCTCTATAAGACATTGGTATGATGCTACAAGAGCTTTTACTCCACAGGGACAGCTGAAAAGGAAGCAGCTGAGAAGAAAGAGGCTGAGAAAGCCTTAGTTGCAGTAAAAGAAGAAGCTAAAACAGAGCTTAGTGAGGCTGACAAGGAGCTTGTTGAAGAATACCAAGCTATGATGGTCCTTGCTAAAGAAAATCCTGAAGACTTTAAGGATTTATATGCACGCCAAGTGGGAAATTATTCAAACAACAATGGGAATGGTAAAACTGCTGAGATTTAAGCCTACAAACCACCAATTCCTTACCCCACAATGCACTTTACAAAGGCTCAATGAGCAGTCTACTCACAGTTTAGAAAGGATATAGAAGATGCTGGCATAAAGCTTCCTCATGGTACCACATTGCTTGAAGTAAAGGATCAAATTAGGTTTCTCAAAGAAGTATTTGACAAGTTAGAGGTTGTGGAGCTAATATGAAGAGCAGCAAGAAGCTGAAAACTTTGACCAAGCTATCTAATCCTGGAAAGTTCTTGATTACTTTTGAGCTAGAGATGCTAGACAAAGTAGAAGCCTTATGTGATTCAGGTTCTAGAGTGAATGTAATGTCTCTCCACTTAAGTCAGACCTTGGGAATCAAAGACCTGACGCCTTGCAAGGCATCTATCACCTTTGTCGATAATACATCAAGAAGGCCACTAGGAATGGTGAAGAATTTCCTTTTGAAGATTGGTAACTGCTTGATACAAACATATTTTGTGGTTATAGAGAAGACATATTCAAGAAAGGTATCACTTCTACTAAGAACACCTTTCTTGGCTACAGCAGGCGCTCAAGTAGACTTGAAGAGAAGCTCAGTGATTTTGAAGAATGTTGATGAGTTCAAGGTGTACAAGATTGTGTCACCTTCTATTGCTTTTTGTGGAACCATTGTTGAGGAAGAGAGTGAACAACAGCAACTTCCAAAGCATGTGGAGCAGGCTATGAGCTTCACAATAAGCATGCTGATGAGAGATACTCTTCCTGATGAGCCAAAGGAGAAGCTTGACACTGACTTGAAGCTTGAAGAATGTTTGAAAGAAGAAGAGGTCTTGTTCACCAAAGAAGTGAAGCCTTTGAGCATCACACCAGGAGTTAAGAAAAGGAGAACTAAGAAGACAGCTCGTGATAAGAAGAAGCTGCTATCAGTTGGTACTTGGGTTTACATGAAGAAGAGAGAACGAGCTTCAGCTCCATCAACTTCTTCCCACTAAGTCTCCAACCATCAAAGTCAAACTTAGTGACTTAAAACAGACACACTTGGGAGATAATCCCATGACTATCCTTGTACATATATGCTTTTTCATTTTATTATTGATGTCTTTATTTAGTGTTTCGGAGGTCAAAAAACAGGTCCCAAGCTGTGTAGGGTTGCTTAAAGGCCAAAGGAAGAAGACTATATTTTCATATCGGGGTACCATATTGGGCAGAACCTCTGTCATTGCTGCCCGATACGCTTTATATCGGGGAAGATGAAGTCCGTACGTCGAGCAAATTGCACGAGGGGAACTGTATCGGGGTATTACATCGAGAAAACCCTCCAAAACCATGCTCGATGTAATCGCTCCTGGAAGCCCAGTCCATATCCCGAGAAGGGAGGATCCGTACACCGATTAAGATGCACAGTGGAGATCATATCGGGATGCTATGTCGAGCAGAACCTCGGGAACTCTTGCTCAACACAATCACTCTGATCGTACATCGAGTTTCCAGCACCGTACAACGACGTAGATACACGATGGAGCTTGCAACGAGGAACAACATCGAGCAAAACACCTATGTTTTGCCTGATACGAAGACCCTCGGATGATTCATGCACGGGACGATAACCAGTATGTATCCGACCGACGAGCATCCCAGCTGAGTGTGAGAAGACTTGCATCGGCGTGTAACATCGAGGAAAACACCCATACCTTTGCTCGATGCATGCCACAATGATATTTATCGCCGAGCAGTTCCATAATCCCCTCGGAGGAATCCCCACCCCGACGAAGGAGCCTGCATCGGGATGTTACATCGAGCAAAACATCAATACATTTGCTCGATGCAGAAGGTCTGAACCAGTACAAGTATCCGGACGATGCCATGCACTGCAAACGGGAAGAATCGTGCAAACCGAAGTATCTCCACTACATCGAGCAACATCATCGAACAGAACATCTTCAGATTCTGCTCGATGCAAGATGTCTCGGAGGAGAAGCTGACAAGAACATTGAACCCCCGAGGTAGAGGAGCATGATCGCCGAGACACAAGACCCGACGTCCCCGATATGTACACACCGGGGTGTCACATCGGGTGTTTTCCTCGATATGACCTGTGTAAAATTGTTTTCGAATTTTTACATGAGTAAATTGAGTAAAACCCATTTGTGAATCTTGGTGGAGGTAAACAAATTTTGTTTTCAACCTCCTAGCAATATTTGAATATTAAAAAAAGATTTCTTACATATTTTATTAGATTTTTTTTTCATTACCTTATCTCTTTAAAAGTGGCTACAATATCCCCATCTCTCTCTCCACACATCTATATCGACCAAAACATCTCTCTTGTTCTAGCAAAATATTTTTTCTTATCTCTTGCATACTCTCTCAGCATTTTGTCAAAGTTTTTCAAAGATTCAAGGTACTAATGCTTTAATTTCTCATTTCAATGAGTTTATTCTTTGAAAGATAGGTTGAAGTGCATTAGAATGTTCGTTTTAGATGTTTTGCATGATTGAGATTGTGTTTTGTCTTTTCATCACCATTGTTATATGCTTAGTTCAAAGATTCATGGTTTAAAAGTTTGGAAAATCATGTATTGTCCTTGATTTTGCATAATTGTTTAGATTTTAGCCAAATCTAGACATGTTATAGTTTTTCCATCATACTTGCCATTTAACTGCTTATTCAAAGAGTAACAATTCTGATGCATGTTTAAAGTTTAGTAAAGGGAAGATGACATTTTTGCTGCATATGCTTGAAATTTGGTTAAATAGCTGCTTGTTGCTTCTTGATTTTTAATTTTCGTTGTGTTCGTCCTTTTTAGAAGAAAAGTTTTGCTAAATTCGCCTCTGTCTGTTGCCATTAAGTGTAAATTTTTATAGAATTTTCCTGTGCATGTTTGATTTTTGGGGAATAGTTTTCTGCATTCTCTGTGCTCTAACGGAACAAATTGCTAATTTTTGCTTCAAGCTTTGTGTTTTCAGGAACTATGTCGAGCAGTAGAGGAGATGAGGAAATGTTGGATTCAAGTGCACATGCAAGAGACATAGCAGATGATAAAAGGCCAGCAGTTGGTGATGTAGAGCAAATTCTTGATGCAGTACCTAAGCTCAAAGACTACCTCAAGGAGATGACGAGAGTGGATTTTGCTCCAACAAGATATGCTTATCCTGGTCTGTTGGATGAGTTGGGAATCATGGCTGAAGTGGATGAGCTATTAAGCAACATTGGGCTTGAGAAATTTGCCAGCCTTAGGTATCCAACTTACAAGCAGCTATCTTGTGAGTTCCTTGCTAGCTTTAAAGTCTACTTCTATGATTTTAATGAAGAGTATGATGAGGGAGAAGAAAACTTTGGCAACGGATTCATCAAATTCAGAGCCATTAAGGCGTTGTACACTTTTGGCTTCACTCAGATAGACTTGGTTGGCGCTGGTCTTACACTTGCTTGGCTATACCCATCTTGCTTGGCGCTGGCGTTACACTTGGAGAACCAGAGATGAGCATGATATTTATTGATGTTCCCTACCTCAGCAAGATTGGCTATCTCTCAGGAGCCATAGAGACTGGATTTTCTTATCTGTTTGAGCTGGAAGACCAGAAGAAGAAGATCCTATTACCCAAGCAGGGCCTTACAAACTTCACCACCTATGAGAAGATTCGCTTCATGCCAACTGAAGATGAGCTCTATGATCCTTCAACTGATCCGCCTTTGATGAGACCTAGCAAGGTCAGAAACATGAGCAAGGTTACAGATTCAGATGTGGAAGAGGATCCTGGACATCAACAAGAGGTTCAACATCAAGGAGTAGAAGCACTAGAACATGAAGATTATGACAGCCGTCCTTATGCATTTGATCCTTATGATGTGATTTGCACATCTGAAGCTTCAAGAGCTGCTCATGAGCACATTTGGCTTCTTCAGAGGTAAAATAACTTCCAGGACAAGGCAATCAGAAGCTTGATGAAATCAGTTAAGGCTAGCAAGAGATCAGTTGATTCTCTTAAGAAGATGGTGAAGAAGCAAAAGAAGAAGTTTGGAGGATCAACAAAGAAAGCTGACCAAGTGGTTCAAACAGAGCCATAAGGAGGAGGATCAGCTGATGATGCCATGTCTGAGGATGAGCCTGATGCCACAGTCCAAGAGAGACACTCCTTTTAAGTTGTTGAGCGGAGAAGAGCACTTCTTGCTGAACCAGCTAGAACACTCCTCTCATGTGCCTACTTCAAGGCGCAAAGGAAATAAGAGAAGGGCCAGAAAACAAACTCCATCTGAGGAAGATGCCTCTCCTGCCCATGTCACTGAGAGCTCAGCCTCTCACCATTCCTCCACCTGAAGTAAGGTACACCATTTTATACCATTGTATATACCACACATTTGTTTTTTAATTTTATGAAATTGCTTGTTGATGTTTGGGAGCATTCTCCTCAACATTTTTATTACACAGAGACTGTGTAATTTATGTGTGGGGGAGGGTGTATGATGAGCTGATGTTTGCACTTGCACTTGCATTATAGATTAGAAACCATGCATCACATTTGTATAGCATCTAAGACATAGAAAAAACCAAAACAATTTAAAATTTCTTCGAAAATGCTTTATAAAAAGAGTTTGATTTTTCTGCATTCATATAGGAGTTAGACTTCATGCATTCATCTACGATTAGCTTGCTTGTTTAATTTGGAAATAATAATAGTACATCTTTGTAAATGCTATTGGTTTATGAAAATGTTACCCTTGTTATTAGTCCTTTCATGCATTTGATGTTGAACTAGAAAAAAAGCTGAACCACAATGCTTTGAAATGATTTCAACATTTGTTTAAGTGGAACGTAATTTAGATTTGCAATTATCATGCCTTATGTTTATGTGAATGCTGTCATGGATTACCTTAAAATATTTGGATCTTCTTATTCTCTTTTGCCACTCTCTAAAAAGTCCATTTAGATCTCCTCACCCTTACCTAATCCTTCTTTCAAGCCAAAACATTAATATTAAGCGATTTGTGAGGCCTCTTTCCATCATGGTTGTTGCTTAGCAAAAAGTGTTGGGTTGGAACTGCAAGATAAGTGTTTCCATTGTAGAATGATTTACTCATTATTTATACCATATTATCATACATTTTAAATTTTTTTATAGTCTCTAAACATGCATTTTTTTGTTTGTTCTTGTCCCATTTGCATTCAATTAAGACTTAGTGTAGATTTAGGATGTGCATTGCATGCTTTAAGCATTTGGGGACTTTGGCAGGTATGTTTGGAGAGTTTGGTGACTACAAAGAGCATGGTACATGCAGCACAAGGCTTAAAAAGTGCCAAGAAGAAGGTGCACCTTGTTGAAGCGGCCAGAAACTTTACCTGACAAACTGGCTCGGGCAAAGAATCTCCATCTCGATTCAGTTTCAGCAGTCTGCATCAATGTTGTAGCCCCGTGAGTTAGCTTGCGTCTGGAGTTGGCATCAGGTCATTCCCATCAGCTGTAAGAAAGTTACAGACGTTTTCGTGAAACCGCTCAACCTGTGTCAACCAGCACATCGCGTGATGTAATGCACCCGAGGAGGAAGGAGCCAACATCGAGCATGCACATCGAGCAAGTGATAGGGCTCAGGTTTTACCCAAATAAAATCACTGCAAGTGCAGAGCAATGCAGTTATAGTATAAGGGGTTATCGAATCCCAAGGGAGTAAGTAAACTACACTATAGAATTTAAGTTCGGATTGAGCTAGGCAATCAGTAGTGTATGTAATGCAAAATAGCAAAATAAATGAAAGCAGGCGAAATTTGTTGTTCGATCTAAAGTTCCAAAAGCTGGAAGTGCTAAGTCAGGACAATTCGCAGCTTGAATCCAAGAATATAGAATGCATGCAAGCAAAAATGAATTAAAACCGTCTTAAACTCAAAACTCAATGATATAACTAATCAATTCTCATTGCAGAAGTTATCTATGCCTAATTCACAGAATTCCAAATCTTTTTGCAATTTCTAACAAGTTTCAATTTCTAACAAGTTAAGCAAGCATTACAGATCAGGTTTCGATTGTTCACAAAACTCCTAAGTCAAATCTCTTTGAAAATAGGCGTTTTGCTCATCTAATACTAGTTCAGGTGATTAACAATATTCTCACATCTATTAGACAACCTAGGGATTCAAATTTCGAGATGACTAGTCAAAGAAATCGGTTTTAATGCAAGCAAAGATGAAGAACCAAAAGATAATCCTAACAGTTTAGCGATTCTACAAACTCTTCATCAACCTTTGAAAAGCCCTAACTTAACTATTAGATTACTCAGACATGATGATGAAGACACAAGACATAACTGAATAAAACTGCATTAAAAGAGATAGAGGAAAAGGTAAAGGGGTTCGAAATCTTCTCTAAAAGAGTACAGGATCTGTCTCTCCAAAAGCTCTGAATAAATATCTCTCTATTGCTCTCTGAATTCTAAAATCTAAGATAAAAGCCAACAATGGCTGAAAACCTAATATATATAAGCTAAAACAGGGGTTGGACACTTTTGTAACTAATGGAACTTCTAGGCCAAAAGTGCAATTTCTCCTCCATCTTTTAAAATAAGTCGCGACTCCTCTTCAGATACGGGTGACGAGCGTCACCCTTGAGCGGTGACAATCGTCACCAATGCCTGTGTAATGCTTCCGAGGTGCTAACTTCGTGGTTCATTCTTGCAATGCTCCAAAAAAGCTTCAAAACCTCTAATTATGCTCCAAACATGTTATAACCTGCAAAGACTCTACTAGGACTTTGAAAAGACCAAAAATACTCAATAAAAAGGACTTATTCCATGGTTAAAAACCATAAAAACCATGATATATCAGCAAGGCACCTCGATGTCAAGCCACAGGACACTCACATCGAGCATACATTGCACGATGTAAGAGGGTAGGAGCCACCAAGATTTACATTGAGCATCAGCATCGAGCAAGACCAGCTCGATGTGAATACATCGAGCATTAACATCAAGCAAGACCAGCTTGATGTGAATACATCAAGCATCCACATCGAGCTAGCTTGCTTGATGTTCTCCCAATCCGAAGACCACATATTTATAACTTTGCCACTCTGCTAGGATCCCTATAAATACTTAAAATCCCTAATATTTGGGAACATCTCTTTACCAAGTTGTTCTTCTTTTCTTTTCTAGATTCTAAATAATTTTGTATTTGAATCTTGGCTTATTTCAATAATAATTTGTATTTTTCTTAATTTTTTGTCTTCCTAATCATGTCCTACCATACTTTCTCTTTGGATTTTGTGGTTTTGGCAATGATTAGTGAGTAGTAATTTTTAGGTTTCAGATTGGGGCAGATGGGGTGATTTTAGTAATTGTTTTGGGAGATTAGGGCTTAGATCTTCTCATTCCCTTTCTTAGATGATTGTTCTTAATGATTAGTACCTCTTTGTTGGAGAAGTTGATCTCAGGTTTTCATATGCACACTACGTGTTTGATGAAATGCCTGAATAAATTTCAATGCTTGAAAATGGTGTTTAAATAATCATGAGTCTTTGCATCTATCATTTCCTGCTTGAATGTGCTTATTGCATAGTACCATATTGATGGAGAAATTGCCTTTAGACATTAATTATGCATGAGAATGTGAGTTGATGCTTGATATATTGTATAAGAAATTAGTAAACCTTGCCTACGAGATTAGATGTCTAGCATGCGAATTTGTTTTATGGAACTTGCTTTTCATGCTTGCTTGTCATAGATACACCACTAACTATGAGTTTGAAATGTGATAAGTTAAAGGGATTAGTGCCAAGAGATTGTATTAGTCTTTATTAGTGTTCCATACCTAAACTTGTGTGTTTAGAATTGCATGTTTTGATAACCCTAGACATGAACATGGATCACCCTATCACCATTGCCTTAATCTTGAACCATGTTTTACTCATTGTAGTCTAGCTCTTACTCTGTTTTTGCTCTATTTTTCTTTGCCATTATTGCTCTTTTGTTTTCTTTCTTTCGCTTTCTTGTTTGTCATTAGGTTGTTAGACATCAAAACCCCTTTTCTATTAGCTTAGCTTAGCAAAGTTCTCTACATCTCAAGTGTCATTTACTTCCCAAGTGGATTGACACCTGAAGTACTACAATGACATGTGTGTTTGAGGATTGATCAAAGGATTAAAAACCTTAACATCAATTGGCGCCATTGCCTCTTGGGATTGTTTTTAATGCATTTGAGATTGAGTTCTTGCCTAGACTAAGCATTTATATCAGTACAAGGAGTCACCAAGCTGAGACCATATGATTCCACAATCACTTTTGTGGACTCATCTTCAAGCAAACCTGTTGGTCTCATTGAAGAATTTTTCTTGAGGATTGGACAATGCAATATACCAACTGATTTTGATGTGATGGAAATTGCTAAAACTCAGAAGCTTTCTCTTCTACTTGGGACATCATTTCTGAACACAGCAGGCACTGATATTGACTTCACCAAAGAGAGATTCACCCTCAAGAAGGTGAACGGTGGGGATAGCTATGCATTGAAGCCTCCACCTTCAAGCTTTTGTGGAAGCAACACTAATGTTGAGAAAGGAGCTGCTAAGAAGCCACCTGATGTCAAGGAAAAGCTTAGGGGATTCAAGGTTGAAGTGCTAAAAGAAGATGAAAACCATCTTGATCACAATGAATATGATGGTGAAGCCTTTGATGGTGTTTGTCTTCTTGACTTGTTTGATGGAATCAAGGTGAAGCTCTATGGTGGACCAAGGAAACCAACAAAGAGAGTCAGGAAAACCAAGGAGAAGATCTACTGTGGAGACAATACATTGTTCAAGAAGAAAGGAGAAGGAACTTCAGTTCAACTCCATCCTCCTCCATGATCTTAAGGAGTAAGAACAATCAAGTTTAGTGACTCCAAACAAGCACTCTTGGGAGGTATTCCCTTGTTATCCTTGTATATATTATTGCATTTAAAGTTTGTGTTTATGTCTTTCTTTTGATCCTAGGTGCAGGTGGAGTTCAAAGCAGGTGCTTGGTTGGATTAGTGAACAACTAGGCATGTTTTGGCTAATGTCGCGCATGGACATCGAGCTTGCCAAGCTCGATATATGCAACATCGAGCTTCAGCATCTAGCTACCAAGCTCGATGTTCGCACATCGAGCATTGACATCATGCGATGTGCAAGGCAGGAGAAAAACCAAGGGACATCGAGCTCCAACATGGCACGATATTTTCAGCCCGAGAAGAATCCCAAACCCATCGAGCACTGAAATCATGCGATATGCAAGACAGGAGAAAAACCGAGTTCACAACGAGCTCCAACATCGACCAGGACTGCTCGATGTCACCATCCTGCCTCCCAAAAACTCCTCTAAGGTACCTAACTCCACTCCCTTCTTTATGCATCCTTTTACAATTATTATTACTTTGTTTTATTCACCTCCTTCAATCTTTTATTACACAAGAGACTGTGTAATTTAAGTGTGGGGGAGGGCATTGCATTTAACATTGTGTTCTATTTTCTTTTTTTCCCTTTTACATAATTGAGTCTCTTGCATTCATGTGCACTGAAAATCCTTAAGATTTTCAAAATTTTGGAACCAAAAAAAATCATTTAGGTGCATTTGCATATTTAAGATTGAGTCTAGATGTATTTCATATAGCTTTGCATATATTTGCATATGGAGTAGATGATAAACACTTATCAAAATGTTAATGTTTGAGTTGTTTTTTCGTTATCTGTTGTTTGATTGCATTGTAGTGAGTTTGAAGTTAAGGCTGCACCATATCTTGAATTCTTGCATTGATATTCTTTCCTTATGCTGAAGCATGCTGTGATTTGATTCGAACTCTATTTATTAGAACTCTAATCTTGACATATAATTATCTTGCTTATGTTTTGAAAAGTGATTGCATGGCTACCATATACATACTTGAACTTTCTTTCTCCTTCTGCCACCCTTGCTAGTCCAACTAGCTGATCCTCATCTATAGGACAGTTAACCACACTTTAAACCAATCCCCCTTTCATGCCTTTCATGCCTATCATGTATATATGGCTCTTCTCTTTGAGTCATAAATAGGCTTAGGATGGTAGATTTAGGTGTGGGAATTGGGTGCTCTTTATATTTCATTTGGAGAAGAGAAGAATAAAGGAAAGGCAGCAATCTAAGCATGTGTGGAGCCCAAAAGATCTAGGAGCAGCAAACAAAGAAGAGGAGTTTTCAAACAACAAAAAGAAGAGGCGAAAAGAAGCCTAAGGAACTAAAAGAAGAAACAAAATGGAGAATCCCCAAGGAAACAAAGAAGAGCTGCAAAAAGAAGATCAAAGAAGCCGCATAATGAAGAGAACAAAGAAGAAAAGCTTCCCTAATAAATGGCTAAGTGTGTGGGTGTTTAAAAGAGGCAAAAGCCTTATGAAAAGGATAGATTATGATGGGCTTTGATGTGACAAAATGTTGGGATTAAAACAATCTAGGCAATGGGTAGATGAGAGTTTATCCTTGTATGCATAGGTTGTGCTTTACCCTTAGCATTTTGTCAAGGTTCATTCCTTCAAAGACAGATCCCTTGCATCTGTAAACCCACATTAAAAGATATCATATTCATCTTTTAACTATGTCCTAGAATCTTTCACTTGATTTACATAAGCAAGATCCATTGGTTACCATTAATGAATGTGAAGTGTTGGTTGATTTGAATGCTTCTGTAGGCTAAGCTAGAGTTCATTGTTAGTTATGATAGATATGACAATGGCTTTAGAAGTAGAGCAATCTATATGCATCTTAGAACATATAACTTGGGCATTGAATCAGTTTTTCCATTGACATCTTTAGTTTTGAGCTCCCACCTTCAAACCTCATTCTCTCTTTTATTCTTCATTGCATTAGGACAAGCAAAAGGCAAGTGTGGGGGTGTTGATATACTCATTATTTATATCATATTCTCATACATTTTGCATTGATTTAAAGTCTCTAAACATGCATTTTTTGCTTGTTCTTGTCCCATTTGCATTCAATTAGGACTTAGTGTAGATTTAGGATGTGCATTGCATGTTTTATGCATTTGGAGAGTTTGGCAGGTATGTTTGGAGAGTTTTGAGGCTACAAAGAGCATGGGATATGATGGTAGATGCACCACAAGTCTTGAAAAGAGCCAAGAAGAAGATGCACGTTGTTGAAGCGGCGAGAAACTTTACCTGAGAAACCGGTTCGGTCAAAGCATCACCATCCCGACTCAGTTTCAGTAGTCCCCATCAATGTTATAGCCCTGTGAATTAGCTTGCGTCTGGAGTTGGCTTCAGGTCATTCCCATCTGCGGTTAGAAAGTTACAGATTTTTTTGTGAAACCGCTCAACCTGTGTCGACCATCACATTGCGTGATGTAATGCACCTGGGGAGGAAGGAGCCAACATCGAGCATGCACATCGAGGAAGGCAGCTCGATGTCAAGCCACATGACACCCACATCGAGCATAGACATTGGATTTTGTGGTTTTGGCAATGATTAGTGAGTAGTAACCTTTAGGTTTGAGATTAGGGTAAATGAGATGATTTTAGTGATTGTTTATGGTGACTAGAGCTTGGATATTCTCATTCCCTTTCTTATATGATTGTTATTAATGCTTAGTACCTCTTTGTTAGAGAAGTTAATCTTAGGTTTTCACATGCACACTAAGTGTTTGATAAAATTCCTCAATGAAGTTCAATGCTTGAAAATAGTGTTTAGATAATCATGAGTCTTTGCATCTATCATTTCCCGCTTGAATGTGCTTATTGCTTAGTACCATATTGATGGAGAAATTGCCTTGAGACATTAATTATGCATGTGAATGTGATTTGTTGTTTGATATATTGTATAAGAGATTAGTAAACCTAGCCTAAAAGCTTAGATGTCTAGCATGCTAATTGGTTTTATGGAACTTGCTTTTCATGCTTGCTTGTCATAAATACACCACTAGACATGGGTTTTAAATGTGATAAGTTAAAGGGATTAGTGCCAAGAGATTGAATTAGTCTTTATTAGTGTTCTTCACCCAAGGTTGGTGTTTAAAATTGCTTGTTTTGATCACCCTAGACATGAATATGGATCACTCTATCACCATTGCCTTAATCTTGAACCATCATTTAATCTTTGAAGTCTAGCTTTTACTCTGTTTTTTTCTCTGTTTCTCTTTGCCATAATTGCTCTTTTGTTTGTTTTCTTTCGCTTTCTTGTTTGTCATTAGGTTGTTAGACATCAAAACCCCTTCTCTATTAGCTTAGCTTAGCAAAGTTCTCTACATCTTAAGTGTCATTAACTTCCCAAGTGGATTGACGCCTCAAGTATTACAATGACATGTGTGTTTGAGGATTGATCAAAAGATTAAAAACCTTAACATCATAGAACTAGCTCACTCTTGAGTTAGATATGCTAGGAAATTTTGGAATGGTTAGGGATTTATTTTGGGTTTGATTTAAGGATAAGCAAAGAAAAAAAGAAGTCAAGGCAAAAAGAAAAGGAGTGTGACACAAGCAATGGTGGAAATGGCGGTTCAAAGTTCAAAACAAAGAGAAGGCTCAAAGCAAAAGAAAAGTAGGTGCAAGAAGTGCAAAGCAAATAAATCAAAAAACCAAAGGCGAAAGCAGCACCAGCATCACAAAACAAAAAGGAGCCAATGTCAAAAGAAGAAAACCGCCACCACATTAAGATCAAAGAAGAAATGTCCTCTAAAGAGCTTAGAAGAGAAGAGTTTTAGGGTTTATATTTGGGTATAAAGTTCTTAAAAAGGGTAGCTTAAGCAGGTTTACATTGTTTAGCTAGAGTTAGGAATATTTCTTATGGGTCTTAGGTAGATGGGAATCTTTCTTTGTATGTGTAAGTTGTTCTTTGACCCTTAACATTTTGCCAAAGCACATCCATGCTTTCCTTGAGAGAACCCTTGAAACACCAAAGCCAGTTTGATAAGTGGAATCATTTTTATATCACTAAGCCTTGTCCCTTAGCCAAATGACACATTTGCATTTACATAAATATGATTCACGGTTTGAGCATAAATGAATGTTAAAAAGGTTTTTCGATTTGATGAGCATGTGTAAGTGTAATCATTCTTGCTTTGTGATGAAAGTGGCTATGTGTTTAGAGTATTGTTCCATTAATTACATTTTAAGATTATAAACATGGACATCATTTTGATTTATTGTTAGCATTTTAGAGATATGAGTTCCCATTTTAAAACATCATCATCATATAAAGTGTTTGATTGCTTGGGGGCAAGCAAAAGCTAAGTGTGGGGGTGTTGATAGCATGCTATATTAGAGCATTTTAGGCTGCATTTCATGCATTTTTTCTCTTGTTTTTTGCATATTAGATTAGCATTTTAGCCTCATTTGCACATAGAAGTAACAATGCATGCATATAGTTTAGGATTGCATACATATGCATGTTTAGGGTGTTTTTCAGGTGCATTTAGAGGTTTTTGGAGCTTGGAGAGGAGATGGAAGCAGCTCATGTTCGAAGAGATGCCAAAGAAGGAGGTTTGCAAAGTTTGGTCCTATATCGAGGAGAAGCATCGAGCAAACTTTGTGGAGTATGCCCGATGCAAGCTGCAATACATGAAGAAGAGGACTGGATTGTGGATTCTCAGGCTTTGGTCTATGTCGAGGTGCTGCATCGAGCAGGGGATGCTGCATCGAGCAGGGGATGCTGCACAAGCCGATACATGCTACACGGATCATATCGGGGTGGTGCATCGAGCTAAACACCGTCTGTACGACCACAATATGCTTTATCCGCGTGTTTAACCGGATTTTTGTTAACCTTATCTTATTTTTAGGTTTTTTATCCTTCTTTTGGTTCCCTACTATAAAAAGGAAGCCACAAAACATTATCTTTATGTCATTATCTATTCTAAGCTTTTTTATCTTGTTCACCACCTAAAAGGGTGATTTGCCTAAGTTTGCAAACTCTTTTATTTTTCAATGAAGTCTTGCATTTTATGGTTTAATCTTGCTTATTGATCTTTGATTTTTGCATCTGGTAGTTTATCTTAGATTTGAGGTTCTGAGTAAGGAAAGTGGAATTTGAGATGTGATTAGGGAGTGATTAGGCTTGATTAGTTTGTTCTCTATTTTTTTCTTCTCTTGCAAAGTGATTATTGTTCATAAAGCTTCTCCTTTTTGATTGAATGTGGTATTGTTGATGCAAATGGTTCACTCGATGGCTTGAAGTCTTGTTCTTGGCATGATTCGCTTTTGTGTTTTGATAGTCTAAGCTTGGTCTATATTTCCTTTGTCCTGTGACACCAAAGTGATAGTTCATCTTGCTAGATGATTTGCTTAGGGCTAGGTAGTGCTGGTTTTAAGATTCTTGCTTGATGGTTAGATAGTTTGCAGTGGAAGAACATTATTTTGTTTGAATCATGTTCATTGCTTAGCACTGTTAGGTTTCGCAATTGTGAACTAATTTATATGTTCTTAATTGGTTGAATTAGATGCATAGGTCCCTATATGGTTCAAAAGATTGATAGGTTGATCTGAATTCTTGCTTGGGTGAGAAAAGTTTACTTGATTAGTACTTCTTTTAGGCTTTATGGTTCAGTGCTATTATGCTCATAGTGAGAGAATACACCATCAAAAGTGGATTTGACAATCTAGTCTTGTTGAATTGAATTTGCCTATTAACTACTAGAAAGATCTTTCCTTAGATACCTTATCTAGGATTACAATATTGACAATTGCTTGCTTGTTAAGTGCTTCATGATTGCTTTAGTTAGAAATCCCCTTAGTCACTCTTGAAAACCAATTGACCATTATTGCTTAGGACCTTAGATCTTGCTTTTTTATTAATTGTCTTTTAACCGCTTTGCCTAGTTACTTTTGCTTGCTTATTTTTAGTATTCATCTTGCTTACTACTTGTTTAGTTTCATCTTGCTTAGTTTTTGTTTGGTTACATTTCTTGTTCTGTTTTTCTTGCATTGTTAAATTGTTGGATTTGCTCTTGCATAATCAAAACCTTAATCCTGCTTAGCTTATGGCATTGTTTGCAGCTCATCATCCATAAGTATATTGACACATGATCTCTATACTACATCTGATTAGAGACTAAGGATATTTGATCCTTTTGGCTTGAAAAAATCATGTTTCACGCATCGAGGTGGTGTGTCGAGCAAGGAGAGCCGTATGATATGCTCAAATTAACCCTTAGAGCTACTCTCTCAAATTAAGAGATCATTGTAGTACTTAGGGATCGAATCCACAAGGACTTAAGGCTATCACTCAACAGATTTTAGATTCAAATGAAGCTAAGCAATAAATGATGAAATGAAAATAAAGTAACAAACGAAAGCAATGATGTCAGGGGCGGATTGTATGTTCTTAAAACCAGAAGACAAGACGCTAGGTAATAGGAAATTCACAGGTTGACATAAATCGCAGATTATGGACTGAAAGGAATATTTATTAAAACCGTTCTAGAACTCGAAACACTAGTGTAAAACCAATCGACTTCCGTCACAGAGATTAACTATGATCAGATTCCAGAATTCCAAATTCATTTGCAAGTTCTAACAACCTAAACATGCATTATAGATCAGGTTTGATATGTTCACAAAATCACTAATCCAAATTCTTTTGCAACTAGTTATTTTGCTCATCTAAGATAGTTCTGGTGATTAACAATGTTTCCACATTCATTAAATAACCTAAGATCTGATTTCTAGGTGATTAATCTTAAAACCAGTATTTAGGCAATCAAGATGAATAACCAAATGATTTATCCTTCCAGTTTTGTAGTTCTAACAATTCATAATCAACCTTTGAATAACCCAAAACCTAACTAGCAGATTACTCAGACGTAGCAAGTGAAACACAAATCATGACTGAGTAATATTGCATTAAGAAAATAGAGTAAAAGATGAAGGGGTTCGAAATTCTTCTCTAGAGAGTATGGATTTGTCTCCCTAAAAGCTCTCAATCTAATCCCTCTCTTAGTCTCAATGAATATATGAATAGTTGTCTGACAATGGCTTAGAAAACCTAAATACAAGTCTAAACACGAACTGGGACAAAAGTGCAAATAGTGGGAAACTTCTGGGCCAAGTTGCAATTTCTTCCAATGAGCTTTTATACTTCCTCGCGACCACGACCTGTGTCGATCGACACCAAGTAGTGGGTGTCGATCGACACCCTGCTCCTTAATGCCCTCCGACTTGGTCCTTTCAGCATCAATTTCAGTATAGCTCCAAAAGGTTCCAAAATCTACAATTATGCTCCATTCGTACCTATACCTGCAAAGACTCTATAGGACTCGAAAAATACCAAAAAGACTTTATAAACAAGACTTATATCATGGTCAAAAACCAGCAAAAACCATGATATATCAACTCCCCCAGACTTATCTTTTGCTTGCCCTCAAGCAAACATCAGACACAGCCTAGAGTAGAGGTTTGAAAACATAGAAAAAGTCAGTCAGACATCAGGAACACCACATTGATTAACACTTTTCGAATCCACATACCACAGGGTCAACACAAGATCAAATTTCAGTCTATTCATCACAGGCTTAGCAGATCTTTCAAATCCAGTTCAAGCTCTTCCAAGAAGTCCGAAATCTCTACTGTTAAACTCCTTATTTCTATCTAAGTGATGTCTCATCAATGTTTTATCATCTCTATCACTTATAGATTCTTTTCCCTTCCTACACAACTAAACAAGCAGTCTCAACACAGTTCTCCTATTTTCTCTTCCCTTGATCTTTTCTTTTGTTCTTTTTTTATTTTATGCTCTTTCTCATATTTTAATAGTCTAAGATTGATAGGGCTCAGGTCTTACCCAAATAAAACTACTGCAAGTGCACAGCAAAAGCAGTTGTAGTACAAGGGGTTATCGAATCCCAAGGGAGTATGTAAACCACACTAGCGATTATAGATTCAGATTAAGCTAAGCGATAAATAATGAATGTAATGCAAAACAGTAAAATAAATGCAAGAGGGCGTTTTTATGCTTGTTCTTAAAGTTCAGAAGGCTAAAGGCGCTAAGTCAGGACAGTTCGCAGGTTGAATCTGAGAGTGTATAATGCATGCAATCAGGAATGAATTAAAACCGTCTTGAACATGAATCGCAAAGATATAACTAATCAATTCTCATTGCAGAAGTTATCTATGTCTAAATCACAGAGTTTCAAATCTCTTTGCAAAACCCTAACAACCTAAACATGCAGTAATGATCAGGTTCAATTGTTCACAAAACTCCTAAGCCAAATCTCTTTGTACTAGGGCGTTTTGCTCATCTAATACTAGTTCAGGTGAATAATAATGCTCTCACATCTATCAAAAACCTAGGGTTTCGAAATCCAGATGATGTGTCTAAGAAATCGATATAAATGCAAGCACAGATGAAGAACCAATGAATTTCCTATAAGTTTTTAGCAATTCTACAAACTCTTCTTCAACCTTTGAAAAGCCCTAACTTAACTAACAAACTACTCAGACATGGTGATTTGAGAAAACATCATGAAAAGAATAGATTGCATAAAAGAAATAAGAAGTAGAAATAAAGGAGTTCAAAATCTGCTCTGAAGGAGTCTGATTTGTGTCTCCGAAAGCTCTTCTACAAATCTCTCTCTAAAGCTCTAAAAAATAATAAGATACAAGATATCTGCCAAAATAATGGCTGAAAAATCTAATATACAAGCTCAAACACGATCTGGGACCTTTTTGCAAATATTAGAACTTTTGGGCCAAAATTGCAATTTCTTCCCAATCTTTTAAAAACAGGCCACGACCCCTTCCTTTCTGGGTGACGAGCGTCACCAGATTGGTGACGAGCGTCACCCATATGCATACTTTTCTTCCCGAGTTGGATACTTCGTGGCTTCAACTCAGAATGCTCCAAAAGGTTCCAAAATCTCCAATTATGCTCCAGACATGCTATAACCTGCAAAGACTCTTCTAGGACTCTAAAAAGACAAAATAGACTCAATAAAAAGAACTTATATCATGGTTAAAAACCATAAAAACCATGATATATCAAAGATATGGTGCTATTCAATACTTGTGTTGCTTGTGAGGAGACAGGTTCTTGAGTCTGTTCACTACTGTTGTTCCTTGTGAGGAGACAGGGTCATGAATGCACCAAACTTTTTGACTCAAAATCTTTAAAGCTCATTCAGGGAAGATTAAAGAGAAACTGTGTTTTAACATACTTGTCAGTGTTAGAAGAGAGAATCAAGATCAAAGAGAGTCAAGCACCAAGACAAGAAGTTTTAAGTTCATTTAAGTGGAGCTAATAGCAAATTTTTCAGATTCTCTAAGAACCTAAACCTTCATTGCTAGACTGATCTACCTATGACTTTTAACTTAGTAAGACTTGCAATCAACAACTGTGGCAATGGTTCTTATAAGCATCAATGTTATGTGGTTTGTTCCAAGAAAAACTGACAATTTCAAAAATTTTGACTCAATAAAACAGGTTTTGATTCAATTTTGAATCTCTATAAATACAAAACAATGTACACAATGTCAGCAACGACCTCCCCCAGACTTAAACAACACTGTCCTCAGTGTTATCAAGCAAGGAGTTGGTAGAAAGAGGCAATGAAGCGGTTTGTACAGAGATGAGAAAGTGGTACCTGTGACTGCGCGTGGTGTCGATCGACACCACATGATTGGTGTCGATCGACACCCCGAAAACAGAATGGGGTGACCCAAACATGTGTATGTGTTGCAAGTTAGATTGTTACCTGATGTTCTCCAAAGTCAGGACTGTTAACAACACTCAAGCAAACAATTAAAAGCAACAACATAATACATAATCTCATCAGTTCAAACAAATTTCAAGACACAATCAAAGCTGACAAACTGACTCAAAACAAAGACATAAAAACTGACTTAAGAGAAAATGAAATATAACAAAGGGAAAAGAAAAATGTAACCAGGATAGCTAGAGGAACTAATCCTCATCCTCAGGATCAGGTGAATGTGGCCGAACACAACCGCAGTTGGAGATCACCGAGAAAGTGTTCCACAACGCCCGAATACTCTGCACCACATAGCGCTGAAAAGTAGCCTGCTCCATCGGAATGTCGGGAGTCAGTGGAAGTGTATGTTGACCAATCAGCAGAGGCAGCGTCCGTGGTAGAGATGGGTGACGAGAGGAACCTCCAGCAAGGTCCTCAGCAGGCGCATCCTCAGCAGCTCGTGAAGATCCTCCTCTGCGCCTAGTAGCTGGCGCGGATCGTAGCAGTGTAGCATCAGGCTGGAAGCTGAGGGAGTCCGTCTGCAGTGTAGAGAGAGCAGTCTGAGGTAGCAGAATGAGGCATCGCTGACCAGCGTGACTGACGAAGCTCCATAGAAGCTCATCTCCTGCGATCCAGTGTGTCCTCCTCAAGTAATCTAGGTCAATGAGGTGGCGCTCAGACACAACTCTGCAAGTTGAAGTGTCAATGCGGAAGTGTCGGAAGATGGGTGTGAGGAGGCTGCCAATACTCTCGGGCTTGCCCCGACCTCCAGTAAACGCCTTGGTCTTCAGCGAAGCCAAGTGATGGGAAAAAATGGCTCCTATATTGACATCGCTGTCAACCGGTACTCCTCTGTCAAAAGATCTTCAATGCCGTAATACAGGAGAGTCAACTCAGAAACTCTCATCTTCTGATAACAATTTTCTTGCAAGTCTAGGATGCAATGAGGCTATCAAAACTCAAATGCAACACTTAGGTTGTAGTACAGTATGCAAGTGAGTGTCAATCCATTTCTAGGAGCTAGGAAGGTCAAAGAGAATGCAAGAACAGTGTAAAGCTAAGCGAATGACATGCGATTTTGTGAAAATCCTAAAAACTATATGCAACGTCCAAATGGAATGCAAAACTATTTTAAAATTACCAAGAGCGATTAAACTACCACGAGGAACAAACATAATAATTAAAATGCAAGGCTATGAATTACTAAAAATCGACTAGTGGATCGACCACAGGATCGACCACTAGATCGAGCAGTTTGGATCGATCTCGTCTAAAAATGAAAGTATGAAGAAACTAATGACCAGGATGCGACGATAATCAAGCGAATGATTAACGAAGATGTAAGAATGCTAAGAAAGAAGGGTCTAGGGTCGAGATTCATGTTAGGGGTTTCAAAGGTCCAAGCTTGGTTTGAAAACTCTAGATCTACTCACTTTGTGAGATTCTCTAAGCCTTGAAAACAAAACAAGACCCATCCATGGCGTTTGGTATGGATCACTCTCTCAT
The DNA here is from genome assembly GCA_911865555.2 of Thlaspi arvense. Classification (NCBI taxonomy): domain Eukaryota; kingdom Viridiplantae; phylum Streptophyta; class Magnoliopsida; order Brassicales; family Brassicaceae; genus Thlaspi; species Thlaspi arvense. The sequence continues at coordinate 30,563,549 of OU466862.2, forward strand.
TCTCTCCTCCAGACCCATGGCGTTTGGCGGAAAAAGAGATTGAGAGGCAAGGAAAACAGATTTCAACCACGCAGCTTAACTAGTCCTCTAAACTACCATGGCGTTTGGGAAAGAGTAACTAGCCTCTAAGATGTGATTTTCAGAGATCTCTGGATCCTGTCAAGGGAAGAGCTCTCTCTGATCATAAAGATCTTGGCATGAAACTCTTTAAGCCTTAAGAACTCAACATCTTAGAAAAGAAAGCCATTAAGAACAAGAAAATACCAAGCTTTGAAAACCTTTTCGACCCCGTGAATCCTCTCAACCCCGAAACCCAAATGAAACTACTCACTACACATTAAATAAACTAAGCAAAGCATGAAGAATGAAACGATAAACATAAGAACGATGGATTAAACTTAAACGATTCAAAATATTCAAGAACAAGCTCAAAGTCTAACAATGGCCGATCATCTCCAAACCAGAGAGAAAAAGCATAAAAGGATAAGAATGAAAACGTGTGTGGGAAAAGATCATCGCCGTCTTCCCAAAATGGGAAAACAGCTCGATGGTCCCCCCCCTCGCTAGCGGCCAAAAATGGTTGAAAGGACAGAGATCGACTTTGGGATCGAGCGGCTATCTTGATCATTTTCGGACATCGTGTCTTCTACTCGATCTGGGTCTCGATCTTCTTCGGTGGATCGAGTGTTGCATCTGATCTTGGTATCGATCTTCGGTCGGATCGAGTGGTGGACTCGATCCGGCTCTCGCTCTGAATGGCGTCATTTACGTCCGTACCACTTGATCGATTGCTTCATTCGATCTTCTTCTCGATTAATTCCCTTGGATCGCCTGGGCTCCTCGATCTTCTGGTCGATCTCATCTAGATCGACCTGCCGTGCTCGATCTGCTCCCCGATCTCTGGTCCTTAGCAAACATCCGACGTTCCACGAACCTGCACATTAGCCTCAACACGTACACGAACCTCCACGACTTCAAAGTAGCCAGAAACAACCTGAATATAATGCAAAATGCAAGGAACATGCGTATGCTGGTGCAAGAATGCTCTAGGACCTAAAGTGATGCAATCTAGCCTAAAGTGTGATGTAAATGCATGAAAGGCTAACTTATATGTATGCAAAATACATGCAATATGTAGTAACATCAACTCCCCCAAACTTACTTCTTGCTTGCCCTCAAGCAACAGAAAATAAGAAAGGAAGAGAGGTTTTAAAACAAACGGGGGTTTTAAGCTTCTTGCAAAGGTGCCTTTCAAATGAATCAATCTCAATGTCCTAGTTACTAGTTCTAAAATGCAATGCGCGCACTCATACTCCAAAGAACTTAGCCATACTCATCACACAATGAAATTCAGATCATGACTCTCCTATTCCTAATAATCAAAGAAATTCATCCTTTAACATTCATTAAAGACCGAACCATGAATAAAACTTATGCACTTTAAATCAGAACACATTTGGCTAAGGGTGCAGGCTATGAGCATATAATGATTGATAAACACTTTCCTAGCAAGGGTGAAAATGCAATGAGGTTACCAAACTCAAATGCAAGACATGTTGTAGTACAACAAGCAAGAGAGAGTCAATCCATGCCTAGAATGATAGATAATGCAAAGAGAATACAAGGACTAATGCAAATCCAAGCGAAACGAGATGATTTATGAGAAAATCTCTAAAAACTAGATGCAGCAACTTAAAGAGAATGCAACCTATTTTAAAAATATCAGGAATGAAGGAACTACCACGAGGAACAAACAGAATAATTAAAGGACAAAGCTTCGAATTACTAAAATTCGACTAGTGGATCGACCATGAGATCGACCACTAGATCGAGCAATAACAATCGATCTCGTCTAAAAATGCAAGAACAGTAAAACTAATGACCAGGATGCTATCAAAGATCAAGCGAATGACGAGATAAGATGTAAAGATGCTAAAAGAAAGGGCTTAGGGTTGGGATTCATGGTAAGGGGTTTCAAAGGTTTGACCTTGGGTTGAAAACTTTAAATCGACTCACTTTGTGAGGATCTCTAAGCCTTGAAAACTAAGCAAGATCTATCCGTGGCTTTCGGTATAGATCACTCCTTCATCCTCTCCTCCAAACCCATGGCTTTTGGTGGAAAGAGAGGTCGAAGGGGATGGAAAGCAGATTTCAAATGAATGGCTTAACTAATCCCTCAAACTTCCATGGCTTTTGGGAAGGGGTAACTAGTCTCTAAGGTGTGATCTTCCGGGGCTCCTGAATCCGGTCAAGGTAAGGAACCTCTCGGATCATGAAGCTCTTGGCGTGAGAGTCTTCAAGCATTGAGATCTCAACACCTTAGAAGAAATAGCCATTGAAAACGCTTAGAAAAACCCCAAGATCAAAACCCTTTAGACCCCTTAATCCTCTTAACCCCGAACCCAAATAAACTACTCACTACACATAAAGTAAATCAAGCAAAGCATGTAAAGGGAAACGATGAACATGAAAAGAAAACTAGATTAAGACGGAAATGATTCGATTATAAAGCTTAAGGAAAAACTCGAGTTCGGCAATGGTGTTCTTCACGAAAAACAGAGAGAAAACATAAAGAAGAAGATAAGAATTGAAAGTTGTATGGGAAAAGGACGTCGCCGCCTTCCCAAATGGCCAAAACAAGCTGATGGTCCCCCCCTCGCTAGCGGCCAAAAGTGGTTGAAAAGACAGAGATCGACTCCAGGATCGAGCGGTTCTCTCGATCATATCCAGACATCGTGTCTTCAGCTCGATCTGGGTCTCGATCATCATCGGCGAATCGAGTGTTGCATCCGATCTCGGTATCGATCTTCGGGTGGATCGAGTGGTGTACTCGATCTGGCTCTCGCTCTGCATGGCGTCATTTACGTCCGTACCGTTTGATCGATGCTTCACTCGATCCTTTTCCCGATCATTCTCCTTGGATCGCCTGGTTGGCTCGATCTTCTGGTCGATCACCTCCTAGATCGACCAGCCATGCTCGATTTGCTCCTCGATCTCTGACCCTTAGCATATATCCGAGCTCCCACGAACTACTACATCAGCCTCAACATGTCCACGAACCTCCACGACTCCAAAGCAGCCAAAAACAACCTGAATGTGGTGCAAAATGCAAGGAACATGCGTATGCTGGTGCAAGAATGCTCTAGGACTCTAAGTGATGCAATCTAACCTAAAATGTGATACAAATACATGAAAAGCTAACTAATGAGTATGCAAAATGTATGCAATATGCAGTAACATCAATGATCTCATTCGAAAAGGGTTTTTATTTAAAACAAGGGTTTCTCTCAAAAAATGGCAAGAACTTTATGGATAATGCTAAAGGTGAAGGCAATTGATGCATACATGATCATATCTCATCTACCCATGTAAACTAACAATGATCCTAAACCCCTCTCATTTATTATCTTTTAAGCTCACTCACCACTTAGAATCTACCCTTTTCTCAAAGCAAAAGCTTAGCATTCGCCAATTCAAAACATAAAGCATTTTTAACTCTTTAGGCTAGTGAAATGGTTGAAAATAATTTACTCTTTACATATTTCTTATTGGTAGCTCTCTGTTTATTTATATTTATTTATATATATATATATATATATTTTCTTTTCTTTTCTTTTCTTTTATTTTGGCACTTATGCTCTTTTCTTTTTTCTTTTTATTTTTATTTTGAGAGAGCTACCTTCTGAAATTATTAGAGCATAAAAATCTTTTAAACACAATACTTTCACTTAAGACTTGCAATCAACAACTGTGGCAATGGTTCTTATAAGCATAAATGTTATGTGGTTTGTTCCAAGAAAAACTGACAATTTAAAAAATTTTGACTCAATAAAACAGGTTTTGACTCAACTTTGAGACTCTATAAATACAAAACAATGTACACAATGTCAGCAACGACCTCCCCCAGACTTGAACAACACTGTCCTCAGTGTTATCAAGCAATGAGTTGGTAGAAAGAGGCAATGAAGCGGTTTGTACAGAGATGAGAAAGTGGTACTTGTGACTGTGCGTGGTGTCAATCGACACCACATGATTGGTGTCGATCGACACCCTGTCCGAAAACAGAATGGGGTGACCCAAACATGTGTATGTGTTGCAAGTTAGATTGTTACCTGATATTCTCTAAAGTCAGGATTGTTAACAACACTCAAGCAAACAATTAAAAGCAACAACATAATCCATAATCTCATCAGTTCAAACAAATTTCAAAACACAATCAAAGCTGACAAACTGACTCAAAACAAAGACATAAAAACTGACTCAAGAGAAAATGAAAAATAACAAAGGGAAAAGAAAAATGTAACCAGGATAGTGATAAACTGTTTTCTTATGCTCTAATGCAGCAGAGAGGCTATCAAAACTCTAGTGCACGCAATGTTGTAGTAAAGCAAGCAGGAGAGTGTCAATCCACTTCTAGATGATAGAGAATCCACAGAGAATGCAAGGTCTAAGACAAATCTAAGCAAGTTAGACAATTTATGGGAAATATTCTAAAAACTAAATGCAGCAACTTAAACAGACTGGAACCTATTTTAAAAATACTAGAAAGGAAGCAGTTACCACGAGAAACAAACGGATAAATTAAAGGGAAAAGCTTCGAATTGTTAAAATTCGACTAGTGGATCGACCACAAGATCGACCACTAGATCGAGCAGAAACGATCGATCTCGTCTAAAACCGTAAGGACAATGAATCTAAAGACCAGGATGCTGTCAGGTAACTAGCAAAAGATGAAATGAGACGTAAATATGCTAAGAGAAAGGGCTTTAGGGTTGAGATTCATATAAAGGGTTTCAAGGATCGATCTTGGGTTTGAAACTTTAGATCGACTGACTTGGTGAGGATCTCTAAGCCTCGAAAACAAAACAAGATCTATCTGTGGCTTTCGGTATAGATCACTCTTTCATCCTCTCCTCCAAACCCATGGATTTTGGTGGAAAAAGAGATTGAAAGGCAAGGAAAACAGATTTCAAGTAATGGCTTAACAAGTCCCCCAAACTTCTATGGCTTTTGGGAAGGGGTAACTAGTCTCTAAGGTGTGATCTTCTGAGGCCCCTGGATCCTGTCAAGGTAAGGGACCTCTCGGATCATGAAGCTCTTGGCGTGAGAGTCTTCAAGCATTAAGCTTCCAACACCTTAGAAGAGATAGCCTTAAAAACGTTTAGAAAACAAACCAAGATCGAACCTTTTCTACCCTTCAATCCTCTCAACCCCAAACCCAAAGTAAACTACTCACTACTTATAAAGTAAATCAAGCAAAGCAGAAGAAATGAAACGATAAACATGAAAGAAAGACTAGATCAAACGATAAGGATTCGAATACAAAAGCTTCAAAAGAAAACTGGTTCAACCATGGTGTTCTTGCGAAAACGAGAGAGAAAACATGAAAGAAAAGATAAGAAATCTAAAAGTCCCCCCAAAAGCATCTCGCCGCCTTGCCTAAAATGTCCAAAAAATCCAATGGTCCCCCCTTCGCTAACAGCCAAAAACGGTTGAAAGGACAGAGATCGACCATTGGATCGAGTTGTTCTCTCGATCATATCCGGACATCGTGTCTTCGGCTCGATCCGGGTCTCGATCTTCATCGGTGAATCGAGTGTTGCATCCGATCTCGGTATCGATCTTTGGGTGGATCGAGTGGTGTACTCGATCTGGCTCTCGCTCTGCATGGCATCATTTACGTCCGTACCGATTGATCGATTGCTTCACTCGATCTCCGTCTCGATCATTATCCTTGGATCGCCTAGTTGGCTCGATCTTCTGGTCGATCAACTCCTAGATCGACCGGCCATGCTCGATCTACTCCTCGATCACTGGTCCTTAGCACGTTCCCGAGCTCCCATGAACTGCTACATCGGCCTCCACACCTCCACGAACTTCCATGACTCCAAAGCAACCAGAAACAACCTGGAATGGATGCAAAATGCTGAGAAAATGCACATGCTGATGCAAGAATGCTCTAGGACCCTAAGTGATGCAATCTAACCTAAAACATGATACAAATGCATGAAAAACTATCTAATGAGTATGCAAAATGTATGCAAAATGCAATGACATCAACTCCCCCAAACTTACTTCTTGCTTGCCCTCAAGCAACAAAAAATAAGTAAGGAAGAGAGGTTTTCAGAAAAATCGAAGGGGTTTTAAACTTTTTGCCAAGGTGCCTTTCGAATAGATCATCTCAATGTCCTAGTTAACAGTTCTAAAATGCTAAGCTTATACTCATACTCCAAAATACTTAGCCATACTCATCACACAAAGAAATTCAAATCATGACTCTCTTATTCCTAACAATCAAAGAAATTCATCCTTTAACATTCATTAACATTCGAACCATGAATCAAACTTATGCACTTTAAAGCAAAACACACTTGGCTAAGGGTTATGGTTATGAGCATAGAATGATCTCATTTGAAAAGGGTTTATAATTAGACAAGGGTTTCTCTCAAAAATGGTTTGAACTAATGCATAATGCTAAATGTAAAGACAATTTATGCATACATGATTAGATTCTCATCTACCCATGTAAACTATCAAACAGTCCTATACCCCTCTCATTTAAGAAATTTAATCCTCACTCACCACTTAAGAGTCTACCCTTTCTTCTCAACTTAGCAATCCCAATTCAAAACAAAGACATTTTAAACTTTTTAGGCTAGTGAAAAGGCTTTTGAAAAATATTTTAACTCTTAAAGATTTCTTATTAGTAGCTCTCTTTTTATTATTTTTTTTCTTTTCATTTTTTTTCTTTTTTTTCTTTTTTATTTATTTAGTGAGAGCTACTTTCTGAAATAGAGCATACTTAGTTTTAAAAACAAACCTTTCACTTAAAACCTCATTTCTTTCCTTAAAACACAAACTCTTTTGAACCGAAAACAAATATACAAGAAAGCAATCCCAATGATCCCCCAAACTTATCCTAAGCCTATAGCTAGCTTCAAAATGCAAAGCTAGCAATCAATTATGAAAACCAAATCATGTCGCCTAAAGCTAACACTTTATGCCAAGTTCAAACCGAAAATAAGGCCTCACAAAGACGTCTCACAAGAACATTTGGCTTCAAAGGAGGGTAAGGTTCAAGGAGGGAGTTCTACTTAGGCTCACAAAGAGTGGTAAAAAGGAAGAAGAGAGACTAAATATTTTAAAACCATGTGTTCATTTTCAAATGCATAAGAATGATAATTAGATTTTCAAATTAAGGTTTTCACTTAGTAGGATGAGTTTCAAATCATGAGAGTTCAATTCAAGCCACGAAAATCCTAACTAGTGATCCAAGCATGGTTAGAACTTTCTTTCAAAGCATAAACAAAGCATTAGAGAACTACTAACTAGGGCATTGAAATGATTCATAAGTAAAACACCTTTTTAAGAAATTCTAACCCCTTATGCAAAATGCAAACAACCTAGGTGATATGAAAAATTCTAGACTCAATCCTAACATGTTTTTAAAGAGATGAATGCAACTACATGAATCTTTGAAAAAAAATTTAAAAATTTTACCAATTTTTCATGACTAAGACTCAAAGATGTAAAAAGGAAAATAAGATCAAAGAACACAAGATTAAATCACAAAAGTACTCCCCCAAACTTGCTTGACACCGTCCCGGTGGCAAACTCATCCGAAGGAGCAAACAAACACAATGCAAGAAACAAACATGAGTGGTTATATACAATGGAAGAAGGTTGTTACCTCTTGTCTAGGCTCGGCTGGAACTTGAGGATGTTCCAGAGGAGCTAGAGATTGTTGCTTTTCCTTTGTTGCCTGGTTCTTGGAGGGAGTGACGCGCTTGCTGAATGTTGTCTCCTTGGGTCTCGCGGATAACAACTCCTCCGGTTGAGAGTCTCCTCTTCTCGGGTTGTTGTATCTCTTGGCTTGTAGCTGGCTTAGGCTGGCCTCCTTGGAGTTGTTTGACCTTCTTCCCCAGCTTCTTAAGAATCTTCCCTTGCCACTTGTTGATCTTCCGCTGCATCTCCACCACCGAGGCTAAGAACTTCTCGGTTTTGGTCCTCAGCTCAAAGTCCAGCTTGGGAAGTGTGTAAACTTCGGGCATCTCGTCTTCTGTACCCGGAGACTCTGACCTTTGGCGCGGGGCAATGGCTGAAGCAGGCGGTCCTTCTAAAGGGGCAAAGCATTCTTCCTCCGTGGGTAAGAACTCGATGTTCCCAACACCAAGCAGCTCGGTCTCATCTTTGTTGGGGAGGATGCACACTCTCTTCTTGTCTTCATCATCTATGAAGAGGTAAGCATAAAACCCTTCTGCTGGTGTGCGTCCCAAGCTATCAGTGTTTCTCATGTATGCTTCATCCATGAAAGCTCTATTTGGGACGTGAGCAAAGCCATGGATAGGCACACCGGCTTGCACGAACAAAGGAGTAAGGAAACCGCCAATGTAGGAAGAGGTTGCCCTGCACCGTAAGGCATAAGCCTTGTACTTCACCAGAGAAGCCGCGAGCACACAGCCGTAATTCACTTCATCGCCGAGTTCATCTTCTATGGGCTCTTCATTCGCATCCGGATCAGACACCAAGTGCTTCACGCCTTGGAAAAGGAAGCACAGCTCCGTCTTCGTGACGGTAGGAGCAACAGACCTTCCACTAAATGTATTGGCAATCAGCTTCAGAGTATACCTTAGCACCGGACTCCTAACTCTCTTGATCTTGGCGGTGTTGGCTTTGTAGTCTTCATTGCTGATCAGGTCCCAAAACTCGTCGGCTTTCTTGAAGGCTGGGAACTCCACCTGGTATGCATCAGCCTTGAGACCGTAGGTTTGGCATAGCTTGGGGATGGATAGTGTGTAAGCTTGACGGCCAACTTTGAAGTAGAGACGGCCTTGGGAAGGGACAGGGGCACTCGGATTCTCAGACCGGAACTCCAAGGTGGCAAGGAAACCTATCGTCACCTCGGGAATGGTAGGGCAGTCCATCCGCGACAAGCATCTCAAACCAATGTTCTTGAGGAGTTGGTCGATGTCCCCAAGGATCCCGAGCCTGGACAAAAGCTCTCGATCAGCAAACTTTGTAGGTTCAAACCGGAGCCTCTCAAGCCTCTTCATATCCCTCTTTTCATCTTTGCTCCACCGGACCCTCTCTTGAGCCACCACTTCTCGTCCTTCTCCTTCTTGTGCTTGCTCCTCTCTTGTTCTCTTTGGTGCCATTGTTCCTGAAACAAAATTCTAAAGAGAATGATTAGCAAGTGGCGATTTGATGAGAATGAGAGAAGAGAAGGAGAGAATTTATAAAAACTACCCTACAATTTTGGGGATTAAATAAAAATCATAGCTACATAAAAAGGAATCAAATCTTTTAGATACTGAAAATCCAGAATTTTTCCTTTTACTTAGCTAATTTTAAAAAATCAAAACTGATCCTATATTCTAAAACAAGATTTTGCGATATTTAAGGAGATTTTCTTAAAATTAAACCATTAAATCTTTGAAAATACCTTTGCAAGAAGTTAAGGATATCTTTGCTAATCTTTAAAGACTTAAAATTCTCACTCTCTTTGTTAAAAATTTCGAGCAAACAGGAATGAGAGGGTGAGAGATAATTTGAGATATTTAAAGACTTTAGCAAACCAAAACAATGGGTGGTCAAGGTGGTTTTTGACAAAAGTCTTGGTCAAGGCACATCTTTCATGGTCAAAGATGCTTGCCTTGACCAAGTTTTGAATTTAAAAATTGGAGGGAAAGGAGTAAAGGAGGGAAAGAAAATTGTTACCTCGGCATGAGATCGAGTCCTTTTGGTCGATCTAGGACTCGATCTCATGCCCAAAATGGCTTAGATCGAGAGGGTTACTCGATTTGAGACTCGATTCAAGGTGAATCGAGTCCTGGATCGATTGGCTCTTTCGATCATTGAGATATTGGCTCCTCGGCTAAGTCCCTCTGATCGATCTATGTCCTCGATTTAGGGGTCGATTTGGCATAGATCGAGTGGTGGATCGAGACGAGTGATCGATCAATTTTCAACAGATTTTCCCGAGAGAAATTAGATCGGTCGATCCGATTTGGATCGATTGATCCTTTTTCGTCAAGGTCGATCTTGTCACTCGTTCTCGTCTAGATCGACTGACTCCTCTCGATTCACTGACTCTATCTAGCAAAGATCAAGCCAGGATCAGTCGATCTAGCACTCGATCTCTAGCCTTGTCTTAACCCCTATTGCCCCTTTTGAACCTCAAAGTCAAGGTTTAGACTCCTTATACCTGTTCCTACACACTTGCAACATAAAAACATAAAACTGAAAGAGAAATGAAAGCAGAAGTATGTACAAGATAAACATGGGAATGCCTCCCAAGTGCGCTTTCTTTAACGTCTTTAGCTAGACCTTACTTGATCTAAGCGGATGGTGGGTCTTGGAGAAGCACTGAGGTGCTCTCCTTGTCAAAGCTGTCAGCCAAGTAGGGCTTGACTCTGTGTCCGTTGACGGTGAATGCACTACCACTTCTTCCCATCAGAGTAACAGCTCCATACGGCAAGACCTCTTGAATCACGAACGGTCCGCTCCACCTTGATTTCAGCTTGCCCGGGAAGAGTTTGAGCCTCGAGTTGTACAGCAACACCAGTCCTCCTTCCTTAAGCTCCTTGGCAACCAACTTCTTGTCATGAGCCTCTTTAGTCCGCTCCTTGTAGATCTTAGAGCTCTCGTAAGCATTCAACCTCAACTCGTCCAGTTCGTGTAGCTGAATAAGGCGCCTCTCCTGAGCCGTCTTGAGATCAAAGTTCAGCCTCTTCACAGCCCATAATGCACGGTGTTCCAGCTCAACCGGGAGGTGACAGCCCTTTCCATAGAGTAGAGTGAAAGGAGTTGTACCAATCGGCGTCTTGAAAGCAGTACGGTAAGCCCAAAGAGCATCGTCTAGCTTCACTGACCAGTCCTTCCTTGTTGCTCCCACGGTCTTCTCCAAAATAGCTTTGATTTGCCTGCTGGAGACTTCCACCTGACCGCTTGTTTGAGGATGATACGGTGTAGCCACCTTATGCTTAACCCCATACTTTCTCAAGAGGTTCTCGAAGACCTTGTTTATAAAGTGGCTTCCTCCATCACTTATAACAACCTTGGGTACCCCAAACCTTGGGAAGATGACACTCTTGAACAGCTTGATCACAACCTTAGAGTCATTTGTAGGGGAAGCAACAGCCTCAACCCATTTGGAGACATAATCCACAGCTACTAAGATGTACTTGTTGCCGTAAGAAGAAGGGAAAGGCCCCATGAAGTCAATACCCTAGGCATCGAACACGTCAACCTCGAAGATGGGAACTTGAGGCATTTCATTCCTCTTAGTTATGTTCCCTGCTCGCTGACATGCCTCACATCTCTTCACAAACTCGTGTGCATCTTTAAAAATGGAGGGCCACCAGAAACCGGCTTGCAACACTTTCGTGGCAGTCTTGAATGAAGCGAAGTGTCCTCCATAGGAAGAACCATGGCAATGATAGAGGATGTCCCTGGCTTCTTCCTTTGTAACACATCTCCGGTACAAGCTGTCTACTCCTCTTTTGTATAGGTAAGGCTCATCCCAAAAGTAGTCACTAGCCTCCCTCAAAAACCTCTTCTTGTGATAGCTGTTGAGATGTGTTGGCTCCTCACCACACGCTAGGTAGTTCACCACATCAGCATACCATGGTAGATCCTCCTCATTAAAACTCAACGCTTCCTCAAACCTTCCTTCTAGCTTCCCACAAACAGCAGTAGTAATCGCTATAACCTGCTCTTCTGGAAGAGAGTCATCTAAGGGGAGAGACTCGATGATCCTTAGCCTTGAGAGGTGGTCGGCGACTCCATTTTCTATCCCCTTCTTGTCTTTAATTTCCATGTCAAACTCCTGGAGTAACAGAATCCATCTTAAGAGCCGAGGCTTAGTGTCTTTCTTCGAGTAGATGTATCGTAGAGCAGCATGATCCGTGTATACAATAGCCTTGGAGCCAACGAGATATGATCTGAACTTCTCAAAGGCGAAGACTACTGCAAGCAGCTCCTTCTCCGTAGTGGTGCATCGTGATTGCGTGTCATCCAAGGTCCTTGAAGCATAATAGATCACAAGTAGCTTCTTGTCTTTCTTCTGACCAAGGACGGCTCCTACGGCGTAGTCACTAGCATCACACATGATCTCAAAAGGGAGAGACCAGTCTGGTGCTTGGACTATAGGGGCTGATGTGAGGGCTTCCTTGATAGTCACGAAAGCCTTCAAACACTCCTCATCGAATACAAACTCAGCTTCCTTGCACAACAGCCGTGTAAGAGGGCGTGCAATCTTGGAGAAATCCTTGATGAAACGCCTATAAAACCCTACGTGTCCCAAGAAGCTTCTGATCCCTTTAACATTAACCGGCGGCTCTAGACCCATCATAACCTCAAACTTAGCCTGATCAACTTCAATACCCTTCTCCGAAATCTTGTGACCGAGCACTATCCCTTCCATGACCATGAAGTGGCATTTCTCCCAATTCAGCACCAGGTTTGTCTCTTCACAACGTTTAAGTACCCTGCAAAGATTCAACAAACACGCAGGAAAGGACGCACGATACACAGAGAAGTCATCCATAAACACCTCTACCATCTCCTCTATAAGATCGGAGAAGATCGACATCATACACTGCTGAAAGGTAGCCAGTGCATTACACAATCCAAACGGCATCCTTCGATATGCAAAGGTACCGTAGGGACATGTAAAAGTCGTTTTCTCCTGATCGTTTGGGTGAATAGGTATTTGAAAGAAACCGCTATACCCATCGAGAAAACAGTAGTAAGGGTGATTTGCAAGTCTCTCAAGCATTTGATCAATAAAAGGCAAAGGGAAATGGTCTTTTCTAGTCGCAAGGTTAAGCTTTCTATAGTCAATACACATTCTATGACCAGTAATGGTCCTAGTAGGGATAAGTTCATCCTTTTCATTCCTTATGACCGTGATCCCTCCCTTCTTAGGCACCACGTGTACAGGGGAAACCCACGTACTGTCACTTATGGGATAGATCACGTCAGCCTCTAAAAGCTTAAGGATTTCCTTCTTAACAACCTCTTTCAATTTAGGATTCAAACGCCTTTGATGTTCTACAGAAGTAGCGTTCTCATTATCCAAGTGAATCCTATGAGTGCAAAACATTGGTGAAAGGCCTTTGATGTCACTTAAAGAGTACCCAATGGCCTTCGTATACTTTCTCAGCTCAGTTAAGAGCGAGTGCAACTCATCATCAGTAAGGTTTTCATTTACTATCACGGGATAGGTGTCATTAGGTCCTAAGAAAGCATACCTTAACCCTTTTGGGAGCTCCTTTAGGTCCACCTTTGGGGCTAACAGCTCACTCCAGTCATCCTCGTGGCTGTTGTTGTTGTTCTCGATCTGTTGGTCGATTGTTGCACCGGATCGAGTTGAGTTCTCGATTGACTTGTCGATCTGACTCCTGGATCGAGTGATAGCGTCGATCTTGGAGTCGATCTCTAGGCAGCAACCTTCTTCATTCTTGATGATCCTCCTCGAATCCAGCAGGTTCAGGTACTCTTGGGTTCTCTGGTCCACATAGCCAAACTCCCCTGGCTCCTTAGTGAGTGCTAGCTTCAAATGGTCTTCTAGAGCTAGCTCTTCCAACAACTCATCCGCTAGAGCATCCATCGTTTCAATATAGAAAGCTTGTCCTTCAATGGTTGGCTTCTTTAGAACCTTGTTGATGTCAAAGTCTAGCCTGATCTCTTTCCCCAAATGCAAGGCAATTTTCCCATTCTTCACATCTATTATAGCTCCGGCGGTTGCAAGGAATGGTCTCCCTAAGATGAGTGGGTCTTTCGGCTCCTCGTCCATCTCCAACACTACAAAGTCTGTAGGTACGTTCACACCACTGATTCGCACCGGTAAGTCTTCAAGCAACCCAACTGGTAATCTCACGCTCCTATCAGCCAGCACCAATGAGATCCGACATTCTTTAAACCGAGTAAAACCAAGCTTCTTAGCCACGGAGTGAGGCATCAAGTTTATGCTAGCTCCGAGATCACACAAGCAACTCTTGAACTCTAGAGGACCCAAAGCACAAGGTATAGTGAAGCTCCCAGGATCTCCCAGTTTCTTAGGCACTATCTCCTTATGAATAACCGCACTACACTCTTCGCTTAGCACAAGTACCTCTTTGCTTTCTTTGTTCTTCTTCACAAGGGTATCCTTGAAAAACTTGGCGCACTTGGGCATCATAGCGAGACAGTCTACAAGAGGCAGCATTATCTCCACGTCTCTCAAGTGCTTCTCAAACAGGATCCGGTGCTTCTCTATTAGCTGCTTTTTGAAACGACCCGGAAATGGCAACTTTGGTACGTAAGGTGGGGGCACGTAGTCATTCTTCTCCTTGGTGGTTTTCTCAGCTTTCTTCTCAACGAATGCCTTGTCACCTCTTCTCGGTCCTTGAATCCACACGTTGTCAAAGTTGATCTCCTCATTATCAGCCGAAAGTTTACCCTCCCCCTCTTGAATTACAACGTCCTCGTTGTTCTTTGTAGAGACCGGAGGTTCAAGCTCTTTGCCACATCTTAATGTAATAGCATTGGCATACTCCTTGGGGTTTTGCTCACACTTTCCCGGAAGACTGTTCTGACCACTCGTGCTTGCTTTACCCTTCTCCAGCTGCTTGATCTTGTTGTTAAGGTTGGTGATTTGAGTGGAGAAGTCGGTTAGAGATGAATCAAGCCGAGTGTTCATTTCAGCGAACTTCTGGTTGGTAGAAGCTTGCCCTTGTATTAGCTGTTGAAACATTGCTTGAACCGGATCAACTTGTTGTTGCATCGGTTGTTGTTGCTGAGGTGCAAAGCCCGGAGGGTAGTTAGGAGTATAACCCTTGTTTTGTTGTTGTTGCCCTTGGAAGTTGCCTTGCCCTTGAAAGTTGCCTTGCCCTTGACCTTGGAAACCACTACTCGGTTGAAAACCTTTGTTGTAAGGGATTAAAGGTTTAGCTTGTTGAGCAGGGTACACTTGATCTTTAGGGTTGGCTACGTTGGTGCTCCGGTAAGAGAGGTTGTTGTTCTGGTAGCCTTGGTTGTAGCCTTGAGACTTGTAGTTGTTCTGTCCAGCCACCCAATTTGCTTCTTCTTGGCTTAGCTCCAACTCCTCTTGGTTTTCATCAGCTTCACCAACAAAGTGAACATGCTTCTGATTAGCTAAGACCAACTTGTCAATCTTCTCATGCAACGATTTGAGCTCTTTCTTGTGAGACTCTAACTCTGATCCTCTTGGTGCTCGGTCATAATCCTCGGCATAGTTTCCATCACTCAACGCCAGGTTTTCTATCAGCTCTATACCCTCTTCAACCTCTTCACCGAGGAAGTTCCCTTTGCTAGCTGTATCAAGCAACAACCGGATCTTTGGTGAAGCTCCACGGTATATGGTACTGAGTAGAGTCTCCTCACTGAACCCGTGATGAGGGCATTGGATCGTGTAATCTTTGAAACGCTCCATAGCCTCATTGAATGTCTCGTTGTTCCTTTGAGTGAAACCGCTGATTTCGCTTCTCAACCGAGCAGTCCTGGTGCTTGAGAAGAACTTTGAGAGGAAAGCCCTCTTATATTCAGCCCATGATGTGATGGTGCCTTGTGGGAGGGTCTTCTCCCAATGTCTAGCTTTGTCTCCGAGTGAAAAGGGGAAGAGACGCAGCTTGAAAGCATCTTCTGATATACCGTTGATCTTTATCATTCCACATACTTGCTCGAAATTGTCCAAGTGCTCCAAGGGGTCTTCCATTGCTAAGCCGTGGAACTTGTTGTTTTGCACCATGGAGATGAAACCCGGCTTGATCTCGAAGTTATTGTTTTGTACTGGAGGAGGAGTGATCCCAAACCTATTGTGGTGGGTATTGGGAGCATCTCTGGCTCCTATGATCCTCGGAGGTCTAGCCGCGTGTTGGGGGTTTCCATTGCCCCGTCCTGCTGGAGGAGGTCCTTCTGGATGCTCGTGTTCAGCCATGTCTTCAAAGTTAACCAGACCGTGTTGAACAATCTCCTCAAAAGCTCTTGTTTGATCTCTGACTCTCCTTTGCCGTGAGTGACCAAGCTGATGAATGTTGTCTAAGGGTTGTAGTAGATTGTTGTCTCCCCTTGAACGAAGATTCATGTACCTGAAAACACACGGTTTAGAGTAGTATGATTAGTAACTTGAAAAAGCTAAAGACTTAGTCTTTGCTAAGACCCAAATCTCTATGTTCTCTAAGCAACCTAGAATGGCAACGCCGCCATTTGATAAACTGTTTTCTTATGCTCTAATGCAGCAGAGAGGCTATAAAAACTCTAGTGCACGCAATGTTGTAGTAAAGCAAGCAGGAGAGTGTCAAACTTCTAGATGATAGAGAATCCACAGAGAATGCAAGGTCTAAGACAAATCTAAGCAAGTAAGACAATTTATGGGAAATATTCTAAAAACTAAATGCAGCAACTTAAACAGAGTGGAACCTATTTTAAAAATACTAGAAAGGAAGCAGTTACCACGAGAAACAAACGGAAAAATTAAAGGGAAAAGCTTCGAATTGTTAAAATTCGACTAGTGGATCGACCACAAGATCGAGCAGAAACGATCGATCTCGTCTAAAACCGTAAGGACAATGAATCTAAAGACCAGGATGCTGTCAGGTAACTAGCAAAAGATGAAATGAGACGTAAATATGCTAAGAGAAAGGGCTTTAGGGTTGAGATTCATATAAAGGGTTTCAAGGATCGATCTTGGGTTTGAAACTTTAGATCGACTCACTTGGTGAGGATCTCCAAGCCTCGAAAACAAAACAAGATCTATCTGTGGCTTTCGGTATAGATCACTCTTTCATCCTCTCCTCCAAACCCATGGATTTTGGTGGAAAAAGAGGTTGAAAGGCATGGAAAACAGATTTTGAGTAATGGCTTAACTAGTCCCCCAAACTTCCATGGCTTTTGGGAAGGGGTAACTAGTCTCTAAGGTGTGATCTTCCGAGGCCCCTGGATCCTGTCAAGGTAAGGGACCTCTCGGATCATGAAGCTCTTGGCGTGAGAGTCTTCAAGCATTAAGCTTTCAACACCTTAGAAGAGATAGCCTTAAAAACGTTTAGAAAACAAACCAAGATCGAACCGTTTCTACCCTTCAATCCTCTCAACCCCGAACCCAAAGTAAACTACTCACTACTCATAAAGTAAATCAAGCAAAGCAGAGGAAATGAAACGATAAACATGAAAGAAAGACTGGATCAAACGATAAGGATTCGAATACAAAAGCTTCAAAAGAAAACTGGTTCAACCATGGTGTTCTTGCGAAAACGAGAGAGAAAACATGAAAGAAAAGATAAGAAATCTAAAAGTCCCCCCAAAAGCATCTCGCCGTCTTGCCTAAAATGTCCAAACAATCCAATGGTCCCCCTTTCGCTAACAGCCAAAAACGGTTGAAAGGACCGAGATCGACCATTGGATCGAGTTGTTCTCTCGATCATATCCGGACATCGTGTCTTCGGCTCGATCCGGGTCTCGATCTTCATCGGTGAATCGAGTGTTGCATCCGATCTCGGTATCGATCTTTGGGTGGATCGAGTGGTGTACTCGATCTGGCTCTCGCTCTGCATGGCGTCATTTACATCCGTACCGATTGATCGATTGCTTCACTCGATCTCCGTCTCGATCATTATCCTTGGATCGCCTAGTTGGCTCGATCTTCTGGTCGATCAACTCCTAGATCGACCGGCCATGCTCGATCTACTCCTCGATCACTGGTCCTTAGCACGTTCCCGAGCTCCCATGAACTGCTACATCGGCCTCCACACCTCCACGAACCTCCATGACTCCAAAGCAACCAGAAACAACCTGGAATGGATGCAAAATGCCGAGAAAATGCACATGCTGATGCAAGAATGCTCTAGGACCCTAAGTGATGCAATCTAACCTAAAACATGATACAAATGCATGAAAAACTATCTAATGAGTATGCAAAATGTATGCAAAATGCAATGACATCAGATAGCTAGAGGAACAAATCCTCATCCTCAGGATCAGGTGAATGTGGGCGAACACAACCGCAGTTGGTGATCACCGAGAAAGCATTCCACAACGCCCGAATACTCTGCACCACATAGCGCTGAAAAGTAGCCTGCTCCATCGGAATGTCGGGAGTTGGTGGATGTGTATGTTGACCAATCAGCAGAGGCAGCATCCGTGGTAGAGATGGGTGACGAGAGGAACCTCCAGCAAGGTCCTCAGCAGGCGCATCCTCAGCAGCAGAAGCAGCAGCTCGGGAAGATCCTCCTCTGCGCCTAGTAGCTGGCGCGGATCGTAGCAGTGTAGCATCAGGCAGGAAGCTGAGGGAGTCCGTCTGCAGTGTAGTGAGAGCAGTCTCAGGTAGCGGTCTAGGGTCGATATTCAGGTTAGGGGTTTCAAAGGTCCAAGCTTGGTTTGAAAACTCTAGATCTACTCACTTTGTGAGATTCTCTAAGCCTTGAAAACAAAACAAGACCCATCCATGGCGTGTGGTATGGATCACTCTCTCATTCTCTCCTCCAGACCCATGGCGTTTGGCGGAAAAAGAGATTGAGAGGCAAGGAAAACAGATTTCAACCACGCAGCTTAACTAGTCCTCTAAACTACCATGGCGTTTGGGAAAGAGTAACTAGCCTCTAAGATGTGATTTTCAGAGATCTCTGGTTCCTGTCAAGGTAAGAGCTCTCTCTGATCATAAAGATCTTGGCGTGAAACTCTTTAAGCCTTAAGAACTCAACATCTTAGAAAAGAAAGCCATTAAGAACAAGAAAACACCAAGCTTTGAAAACCTTTTCGACCTCGTGAATCCTCTCAACCCCGAAACCCAAATGAAACTACTCACTACACATTAAGTAAACTAAGCAAAGCATGAAGAATGAAACGATAAACATAAGAACGATGGATTAAACTTAAACAATTCAAAATATTCAAGAACAAGCTCAAAGTCTAACAATGGCCAATCATCTCCAAACCAGAGAGAAAAAGCATAAAAGGATAAGAATGAAAAAGTGTGTGGGAAAAGATCATCGCCGCCTTCCCAAAATGGGAAAAACAGCTTGATGGTCCCCCTCTCGATAGCGGCCAAAAATGGTTGAAAGGACATAGATCGACTTTAGGATCGAGCGGCTATCTCGATCATTTTCGGACATCGTGTCTTCTACTCGATCTGGGTCTCGATCTTCTTCGGTGGATCGAGTGTTGCATCCGATCTTGGTATCGATCTTCGGTCGGATCGAGTGGTGGACTCGATCCGGCTCTCGCTCTGAATGGCGTCATTTACGTCTGTACCACTTGATCGATTGCTTCATTCGATCTTCTTCTCGATTAATTCCCTTGGATCGCCTGGGCTTCTCGATCTTCTGGTCGATCTCATCTAGATTGACCTGCCGTGCTCGATCTGCTCCCCGATCTCTGGTCCTTAGCAAACATCCGACGTTCCACGAACCTCCACACTAGCCTCAGCACGTACACGAACCTCCACGACTCCAAAGTAGCCAGAAACAACCTGAATATGATGCAAAATGCAAGGAACATGCGTATGCTGGTGCAAGAATACTCTAGGACCTAAAGTGATGCAATCTAGCCTAAAGTGTGATGTAAATGCATGAAAGGCTAACTTATATGTATGCAAAATACATGCAATATGTAGTAACATCAACTCCCCCAAACCTACTTCTTGCTTGCCCTCAAGCAACAGAAAATAAGAAAGGAAGAGAGGTTTTAAAACAAACGGGGGTTTTAAGCTTCTTGCAAAGCTGCCTTTCAAATGAATCAATCTCAATGTCCTAGTTACTAGTTCTAAAATGCAATGCGCGCACTCATACTTCAAAGAACTTAGCAATACTCATCACACAATGAAATTCAGATCATGACTCTCCTATTCCTAAAAATCAAAGAAACTCATCCTTTAACATTCATTAAAGACCGAACCATGAATAAAACTTATGCACTTTAAAGCAGAACACATTTGGCTAAGGGTGCAGGCTATGATCATAGAATGATTGATAAACACTTTCCTAGCAAGGGTGAAAATGCAATGAGGTTATCAAACTCAAATGCAAGACATGTTGTAGTACAGCAAGCAAGAGAGAGTCAATCCATGCCTAGAATGATAGAGAATGCAAAGAGAATACAAGGACTAATGCAAATCCAAGCGAAACGAGATGATTTATGAGAAAATCTCTAAAAACTAGATGCAGCAACTTAAATAGAATGCAACCTATTTTAAAAATACCAGGAATGAAGGAACTACCACGAGGAACAAACAGAATAATTAAAGGACAAAGTTTCGAATTACTAAAATTCGACTAGTGGATCGACCATGAGATCGACCACTAGATCGAGCAATAACAATTGATCTCGTCTAAAAATGCAAGAACAGTAAACTTAATGACCAGGATGCTATCAAAGATCAAGTGAATGACGAGATAAAATGTAAAGATGCTAAAAGAAAGGGCCTAGGGTTGAGATTCATGGTCAGGGGTTTCAAAGGTTCGACCTTGGGTTGAAAACTTTAAATCGACTCACTCTGTGAGGATCTCTAAGCCTTGAAAACTAAGCAAAATCTATCTGTGGCTTTCGGTATAGATCACTCCTTCATCCTCTCCTCGAAACCCATGGCTTTTGGTGGAAAGAGAGGTCGAAGGGCATGGAAAGCAGATTTCAAATGAATGGCTTAACTAATCCCCCAAACTTCCATGGCTTTTGGGAAGGGGTAACTAGTCTCTAAGGTGGGATCTTCCGAGGCTCCTGAATCCTGTCAAGGTAAGGAACCTCTCGGATCAAGAAGCTCTTGGCGTGAGAGTCTTCAAGCATTGAGATCTCAACACCTTAGAAGAGATAGCCATTGAAAACGCTTAGAAAAACCCCAAGATCGAAACCCTTTAGACCCCTTAATCATCTCAACCCCGAACCCAAATAAACTACTCACTACACATAAAGTAAATCAAGCAAAGCATGTAAAAGGAAACGATGAACATGAAAAGAAAACTAGATTAAGATGGAAATGATTCGTTACAAAGCTTAAGGAAAAACTCGAGTTTGACAATGGTGTTCTTCACGAAAAACAGAGAGAAAACATAAAGAAGAAGATAAGAATTGAAAGTTGTATGGGAAAAGGACGTCGCCGCCTTCCCAAAATGGCCAAAACAAGCTGATGGTCCCCCCCCTTGCTAGCGGCCAAAAGTGATTGAAAGGACAGAGATCGACTCCAGGATCGAGCGGTTCTCTCGATCATATCCGGACATCGTGTATTCGGATCAATCTGGGTCCCGATCATCATCGGCGAAGCGAGTGCTGCATCCGATCACGGTATCGATCTTCGGGTGGATCGAGTGGTGTACTCGATCTGGCTCTCGCTCTGCATGGCGTCATTTACGTCCGTACCGTTTGATCGACTGCTTCACTCGATCCTTGTCTCGATCATTCTCCTTGGATCGCCTGGTTGGCTCGATCTTCTGGTCGATCACCTCCTAGATCGACCGGCCATGCTCGATCTGCTCCTCGATCTCTGATCCTTAGCATATATCTGAGCTCCCACGAACTACTACATCAGCCTCAACATGTCCACGAACCTCCACGACTCCAAAGCAGCCAAAAACAACCTGAATGTGGTGCAAAATACAAGGAACATGCGTATGCTGGTGCAAGAATGCTCTAGGACTCTAAGTGATGCAATCTAACCTAAAATGTGATACAAATGCATGAAAAGCTTACTAATACGTATGCAAAATGTATGCAATATGCAGTAACATCAATGATCTCATTCGAAAAGGGTTTTTATTTAAAACAAGGGTTTCTCTCAAAAAATGGCAAGAACTTTATGAATAATGCTAAAGGTGAAGGCAATTGATGCATACATGATCATATTTTCATCTACCCATGTAAACTAACAATGATCCTAAACCCCTCTCATTTATTATCTTTTAAGCTCACTCACCACTTAGAATCTACCTTTTTCTCAAAGCAAAAGCTTAGCATTCCCCAATTCAAAACATAAAGCATTTTTAACTCTTTAGGCTAGTGAAAAGGTTGAAAATAATTTACTCTTTACATATTTCTTATTGATAGCTCTCTGTTTATTTATATATATATATATTTTTTTTTTTCTTTTCTTTTATTTTATTTTGGTATTTAGGCTCTTTTCTTTTTTCTTTTTATTTTTATTTTGAGAGTGTTACCTTCTGAAATTATTAGAGCATAAAAATCTTTTAAACACAAACCTTTCACTTAAAATCTTTTTCTTTCTTTCAAACACCAAACTCTTTTGAAACCGAGAGCATATAAACATGAAAACAACCCCTTAAACCCCCAAACTTATTCTAAGCCTAAGTCTAGCTTCAAAATGCAAAGCTAGCAAACATATGAGAACCTAATCATGTCGCCTAAACCTAACACTTAATGCTAAGTTCAAACCGGAAAAAGGCTTCACAATGATGTCACACACGAAAACTTGGCTTCAAAGAAAGGCAAGGGTCAAGGTGGGAGTTCTACTTAGGCTCACAAAGAGTGGTAAAAGGAAGAAGAGAGCCTAAATATTTTAAAATCCATGTGTTCATTTTCAAATGCATAAGGATGATAATTGAAATTTCAGATTAAGGTTTTCACTTATTAGGACAAGTTTCAAATCATGAGAGTTCATTTAAGTCACGAAAATCATAGCAAGTGATCCAAGCATGGTAAGAACTTACTTTCAAAGTATGAGCAAAACATTAGAGAACTACTAACTAGGGCATTGAAACAATTCATGAGTTTAAAACACCTTTTTATGAAAAACTCTAACCCCTTATGCAAATGTGAACAACCTAGATGCTTTAAAAATTCTAGACTCAATCCTAAAATGCTTAACAAGATGAATGCAACTACATGAATCTTTGAAAATTTTTTAAAAATTTTACCAATTTTTCATCCAATGAAGACTCAAGGATGCTAAAGGGAAAATAAGATCAGAACAAACATGTCAAACCACACACATACTCCCCTAAACTTGCTTGAAACCGTCCCAGTGGCAAACAAATTCAAAAGAGCACCAAAACACAAAGCAAAAAGAAGCAAACATGAGCGGTATGTACAATGGAAGAAGGTTGTTACCTCAGGTCTAGTCTCGGCTGGAACTTGAGAATGTTCCAGAGGAGCTAGATGCTACGGCTTTGCCTTTGGAGCCTGGCTCTTGAACAGCCACTTCTTGACCTTCTCCCTCTTGTGCTGTCTCTTCTCTCATTCTCTTGGGGGCCATTGTTCCTGAAACAAAATTCTCAAGCAAAGCTATGAGAAAATATGCGATATTTTGAGAGAAAGAGAGAAGCAAGGAAGAAAGTCGATAGCTAATATCCTAGAATTTAGGGGAATTTATAAAAAAAATATAGCAGAATAATAGAGAATCAAATCTAGAGATACTAGAAAATCAGAATTTTTCCTATTATTGAGCTAAATTGAAAAATTCAAAACCGTCCTAACATCTAAAACATCAGATTGCGAAATAAAGGGAGATTTTCTAAAAGATTTTCTCAAAAATCCGAAAATACCTTTTTCAAAGGTTGTTAAAGAAGCTTGCTAGCCTTTAGAAACAAATAACTCTCACTCTCTTTGCTTAAAAGTTTGAGAAAACAAGAATGAGAGAGTGAGAGGTTGTTGAAAACATTTAAAGGCTAACATAAACAAAACTATGGGTGCAAGAAGTGGTTTCTGACAAAAGTCTCGGTCAAGGCACAGTTTTCAGGGTCAAAGATTCCTGCCTTAACCGGGATTTTAATTTAAAAACTGGAGGGAAAGAATGAGAGAGGGAAGATAAAATGTTACCTCGGCACGAGATCGAGTCCCTTTGGTCGATCTAGGACTCGATCTCATGCCCATAATGGCTTGGATCGAGAGGATTGCTCGATTTAGGACACGGTTCGATTTGAATCGAGTCGTGGATCGATTGGCTCTCTCGTTCCTTCAGTTTTTAAAATCGCGACTAAGTCCTCGTGATCTAGCCATGCTGTCGATTAAGGGGTCGATTCAGCTTGGATCGAGTGGTGGATCGAGTTGACTAATCGATCTGTCTATGAGGGACTTTCCCGAGAGAAAATAGATCGGTCGATCCATTTTTGGATCGATCGATCTAAACTCCAAGAATTTCCCGAGACATTTTAGATCGAGTTTGTCACTCAATCAGTCTACTCGATCTCGTCTAGATCGACTGTCTCCTCTCGATTCACTAGCTCGATCTAGCAAAGATCGAGCCAGGATGAGTCGATCTAGCACTCGATCTCTAGCTTATACTCGCCCCCTTCTTACTCCTTTTTGAACTCGGATCGTGGCTTGCGTCTCCCATACTTTTTCCTACACACTAATAAGACAAAAACATAAAACTGGAAAAAGAAATAAATTAAAAATATGTACAGGATAGACATGGGAATGCCTCCCAATTGCGCTTTCTTTAACGTCTTTAGCTAGACTTTACTTGGTTTAGGCAGATGGTGGGTCTTGGAGAAGCATTGAGGCGCTCTCCTTGTCAAATGCACTCGCCATGTACGGCTTAACTTTGTGCCCGTTCACTGTGAATGCATCTCCACTTTTGCCGACCAACGTGACAACCCTGTAAGGTAGTACTTCCTTGATCTCATACGGACCGCTCCACCGTGACTTCAGCTTTCCTGGAAAGAGCTTGAGCCTCGAGTTGTAAAGCAGCACCAAACTCCCTTCCTTAAGCTCCTTAGGTACCAACTTCTTGTCATGAGCAGCCTTGGTACACTCCTTGTAGATCCGAGCGCTTTCGTAGGCATCCAGCCTTAGCTCATCAAGCTCGTGCAGCTGGATCAAACGCTTCTCCTGAGCCGTCTTCAGATTAAAATTCAGCCGCTTCACAGCCCACAACGCCCTATGCTCCAGCTCAACAGGAAGGTGACAGCTTTTACCGTAGAGAAGAGTGAAGGGAGTGGTACCAATAGGCGTTTTGAAGGCAGTCCGGTACGCCCACAAAGCGTCATCTAACTTCATAGCCCAGTCCTTCCGAGTAGTCCCAACCATTCTCTCGAGTATCGCCTTGATCTGACGGTTAGAGACCTCCACTTAGCCACTCGTTTGATGATGGTAAGGCGTAGCTACCTTATGCTTCACACCATACTTCTTTAGAGGATTTTAAAACAGCATGTTGATGGAATGGCTCCCTCCGTCGCATATCACAACCTTGGGAACTCCAAACCTCGGAAAAATAATGATTTTAAAGAGCTTGATCACCACCTTAGAGTCGTTTTTTGGGGAAGCAATGGCCTCAACCCACTTAGAGACGTAGTCTACAGCTACGAGTATGAACTTGTTGCCGTATGATGAAGGAAATGGCCCCATGAAGTCTATGCCCCACGCTTCAAAGACGTCTACCTCAAATATGGGAACTTGGGGCATCTCGTTCCTCCTAGTAATATTCCCTGCTCTTTGACATACCTCGCAGCTCTTCACAAACTCGTGTGCATCCTTGAAGATAGATGGCCACCAGAAAGCAGCTTGCAACACTTTCGTATCAGTCTTGAACGAAGCAAAGTGTCCTCCGTAGGAAGAGCCATGGCAGTGAAAGAGAATGTCCTTGGCTTCTTCCTTTGTAACACACCTCCGGTATAAACTGTCTACGCCTCTCTTGTACAAGTAGGGATCATCCCAATAGTAGTGGCTCACGTCTCTCATGAGCTTCTTCCTATGGAAGTTGTCAAGATACGACGGCTCCTCAACACATGCCAAGTAGTTCACAATATCCGCGTACCAGGGAAGATCTTCCTCCTTGAAGCTCAGAACTTCCTCAAACTGCCCATCTAAGCTTCCACAAACAGCCGTAGTGATTGTCATGAGTTGTTCCTCGGGGAGAGAATCATTCAAAGGAAGACATTCGTTGATCCTTAACAGAGAGAGATGGTCAGCAACGCCGTTCTCTATTCCTTTCTTTCTTTAATCTCAATGTCAAACTCCTGAAGTAAGAGGATCCATCTCAAAAGCCTCGGCTTAGTGTTCTTCTTGGAATAGATATAGCGTAAAGCCGCGTGATCCGTGTAAACTATGATCTTGGAACCCACGAGGTAAGCTCTGAACTTCTCAAAGGTGAGCTCCTTCTCAGTAGTAGTGTACCTCGTTTGCGTGTCATCCAAGGTTCTTGAAGCATAGTATATCACGTACAGCTTCTTATCCTTCCTTTGGCCTAGAACAGCTCCCACGGCGTAGTCACTAGCATCACACATAATCTCCAAAGGTAGAGTCCAGTCTGGTGCTTGCAATATGGGCGCGGATACTAGGACCTCCTTGATGGTCACGAAAGTTTGCAAACACTCCTCATCAAAGACGAATTCATCCTCCTTGCACAACTGCCGTGTGAGAGGGCGTGCAATCTTAGAGAAGTCTTTAATGAAGCGCCTGTAGAAGCCGGCGTGTCCCAAGAAGCTTCTCACCCCTTTGACGTTACCTACCTGGCGACTCAAGGCTTGTCATCACATTAATCTTTGCTTTGTCGACTTCAATACCCTTCTCTGATATCTTGTGTCCAAGCACGATCCCCTCCTTAACCATGAAGTGGCATTTTTCCCAATTGAGCACCAAGTTTGTCTCCTCACAATGCTTTAGTACCCTGCAAAGATTCAACAAACACGCAGAAAAGGACGCACCATAGACCGAGAAGTCATCCATAAACACGTCTACCATCTCTTCTATTAGATCGGAGAAGATCGACATCATACACCGCTGAAACGTCGCCGGTGCGTTACACAACCCGAATGGCATCCTTCGATACGCGAAGGTGCCGTAAGGGCATGTAAAGGTCGTCTTGTCCTGATCATTGGGATGGATTGATATTTGGAAAAACCCACTATATCCATCAAGAAAGCAATAGTAGGGGTGATTAGCAAGTCTTTCAAGCATTTGATCAATAAAAGGCAAGGGAAAATGATCCTTTCTAGTAGCAAGATTAAGCTTCCTATAATCAATACACATACGGTGTCCAGTAATAGTCCTAGTAGGTATAAGCTCATCTTTGTCATTCTTAATGACCGTGATCCCTCCCTTCTTAGGCACCATGTGTACGGGAGAAACTCACGTGCTGTCCCTTATGGGATAGAACACGTCAGCCTCTAAAAGCTTAAGAATCTCTTTCTTAACAACCTCTTTCAGATTTGAATTCAAACGCCTTTGATGTTCTATAGATGAGGCGTTCTCATTATCGAAGAGAATCCTATGAGTGCAAAGCATTGGCAAAAGGCCATTGATGTCACTTAGAGAGTACCCAATGGCCTTCCTATACTTTCTCAACTCAGTTACGAGTGATTTCAACTCATCATCACTCAAGTTTTCATTCACAATCACAGGATATGTTTCGTTAGGCCCTAAGAAAGTATACCTTAGCCCTTTTGGAAGCTCCTTAAGGTCCACCTTTGGGGCTAACAGCTCGCTCTAATCATCCTCGTGGCTGTTGCTGTTGTTCTCCTTCTTGGAACCTTCCTTAGAACCCGAGACATAGCCCTTGAGGCTGCTTTCTCCAACCGCTATCCCTTCTGTAATCGAGTCTTCAGGTCGATCTTGCTTTCGATGTCGTCTAGATCGAGCAGTTTCGCTGGATTCACTCACTTGATTTAATGTGGATCGAGTGAGGGATCGAGACGCTGAGTCGATCTCCAGATTAGACCCCAAATTGATCGGAAGGCCTTTCTCGATGTCTAACTCGATTGTTTTCCTGGATCGATCACCTTGCTCGATCTGACTGTCGATTGCTACACCGGATCGAGTTGTGCTCTCGATTGTCTCGTCGGTTTGACCCCTGGATCGAGTAATGTCATCGATCTTGGAGTCGATCTCTAGGCAAACGCCTACATCTTCAAGCACAACTTTCCTCGAATCAAGCAAGTTGACGTACTCCTGAGTCCTCTGATCCACATAACCAAACTCTCCTGGCTCCTTAGTCAGTGCCAGCTTCAAATGATCTTCTTGAGCTAGCTCTTCCAGCAACTCATCCGCTAAAGCATCCAACGTCTCAATGTAGAAAGCTTGCCCTTCTATCGTAGGCTTCTTCAAAACCTCACTGATATCAAAGTCTAGCCTTATATCTTTACCCAAGTGTAAGGCAATCTTCTTGTTCTTGACGTCTATTATGGCTCCGGTGGTGGCTAAGAAAGGTCTACCGAGAATGAGCGGATCCTTTGGTTCTTCATCCATTTCCAACACAACGAAGTCTGTAGGCACGTTCACTCCACTGATCTTCACTGGCAAGTCCTCAAGCAATCCCTCGGGTAACCTCACACTCATGTCAGCTAGTACCAACGAGATTCTACTGTCCTTGAAACGGGTAAAGCCAAGTTTCTTTGCCACGGAATGAGGCATCAGATTTATGCTAGCTCCGAGATCACAAAGGCAACTCTTGAACTCCAAAGGACCTAAAGCGCAAGGTATAGTGAAGCTTCAAGGGTCTCCCAACTTCTTAGGGACTATTTCCTTCTGTATCATAGCACTACACTCCTCACTTAGAACAAGCACTTCCTTACTTTCCTTATTCTTCTTCACGAGAGTGTCTTTGAAGAATTTGGCGCATTTAGGCATCATTGCAAGGCAGTCCACGAGAGGTAGCTTGATCTCTACGTCCTTAAGATGCTTTTCAAACAAGACTCTATCGTTCTCTATAAGTTGCTTCTTGAAACGGCCAGGAAAAGGCAGCTTAGGTACATACGGTGGAGGTCAGGACTGTTAAGAACACTCAAGCAAACAATTAAAAGCAACAACATAATCCATAATCCCATCAGTTCAAACAAATTTCAAGACACAATCAAAGCTGACAAACTGACTCAAAACAAAGATAAAAACTGACCAAAGAAAAAATGAAAAATAACAAAAGGAAAAGAAAAATGTAACCAGGATAGCTAGAGGAACTAATCCTTATCCTCAGGATCAGGTGAATGTGGGCGAACACAACCACAGTTGGAGATCACTGAGACAGCGTTCCACAACGCCTGAATACTCTGCACCACATAGCGCTGAAAAGTAGCCTGCTCGATCGGAATGTCGGGAGTCGGTGGAAGTGTATGTTGACCAATCGGTGGAGGCAGCGTCCGTGGTAGAGATGGGTGACGAGAGGAACCTCCAGCAAGGTCCTCAGCAGGCGCATCCTCAGCAGCAGAAGCAGCAGCAAGGGAAGATCCTCCTCTGCGCCTAGTAGCTGGCGCGGATCGTAGCAGTGTAGCATCAGGCTGGAAGCTGAGGGAGTCCGTCTGCAGTGTAGTGAGAGCAGTCTGAGGTAGCGGAATGAGGCATCGCTGACCAGTGTGACTGACGAAGCTCCATAGCGGCTCATCTCCTGCGATCCAGTGTGTCCTCCTTAAGTAATCCAGGTCAATGAGTTGGCGGTCAGACACAACTCTGCAAGTCTAAGTGTCAATGCGGAAGTGTCAAAAGATGGGTGTGAGGAGGCTGCCAATACTCTCGGGCTTGCCCCGAGCTCCAGTAAACGCCTTGGTCTTCAGCGAATCCAAGTGATGGGAAAAAATGGCTCCCATGTTGACATCGCTGTCAACCGGGTACTCCTCTGTCAAAACATCTTCAATGCCGTAATACAGGAGAGTCAGCTCAGAAACTCTCATCTTCTGATAACAATTTTCTTGCAAGTCTAGGATGCAATGAGGCTATCAAAACTCAAATGCAACACTTAGGTTGTAGTACAGTATGCAAGTGAGTGTCAATCCATTGCTAGGAGCTAGGAAGGTCAAAGAGAATGCAAGAGCAGTGTAAAGCTAAGCGAATGACAGGCGATTTTGTGAAAATCCTAAAAACTATATGCAACGACCAAATGGAATGCAAAACTATTTTAAAATTACCAAGAGCGATTAAACTACCACGAGAAATAAACAGAATAATTAAAATGCAAGGCTATGAATTACTAAAAATCGACTAGTGGATCGACCACAGGATCGACCACTAGATCGAGCAGTTTGGATCGATCTCGTCTAAAAATGCAAGTATGAAGAAACCAATGACCAGGATGCGACGAATATCAAGTGAATGATTAACGAAGATGTAAGAATGGTAAGAAAGAAGGGTATAGGGTCGAGATTCATGTTAGGGGTTTCAAAGGTCCAAGCTTGGTTTGAAAACTTTAGATCTACTCACTTTGTCAGATTCTCTAAGCCTTAAAAACAAAACAAGACCCATCCATGGCGTGTAGTATGGATCACTCTCTCATTTTCTCCTCCAGACCCATGGTGTTTGGCGGAAAAAGAGATTGAGAGGCAAGGAAAACAGATTTCAACCACGCGGCTTAACTAGTCCTCTAAACTACCATGGCGTTTGGGATAGAGTAACTAGCCTCTAAGATGTGATTTTTAGAGATTTCTGGATCCTGTCAAGGTAAGAGCTCTCTCTGATCATAAAGATCTTGGCGTGAGACTCTTTAAGCCTTAGGGATTCAACATCTTAGAAAAGAAAGCCATTAAGAACAAGAAAACACCAAGCTTTGAAAACATTTTCGACCCCGTGAATCCTCTCAACCCCGAAACCCAAATGAAACTACTCACTACACATTAAATAAACTAAGCAAAGCATGAAGAATGAAACGATAAACATAAGAACGATGGATTAAACTTAAACGATTCAAAATATTCAAGAACAAGCTCAAAGTCTAACAATGGCCGATCGTCTCCAAACCAGAGAGAAAAAGCATAAAAGGATAAGAATGAAAAAGTGTGTGGGAAAAGATCATCGCCGCCTTCCCAAAATGGGAAAACCGCTCGATGGTCCCCCCCTCGCTAGCAGCCAAAAATGGTTGAAAGGACAGAGATCGACTTTGGGATCGAGCGGCTATCTCGATCATTTTTGGACATCGTGTCTTCTACTCGATCTGGGTCTCGATCTTCTTCGGTGGATCGAGTGTTGCATCCGATCTTGGTATCGATCTTCGGTCGGATCGAGTGGTGGACTCGATCCGGCTCTCGCTCTGAATGGCGTCATTTACGTCCATACCACTTGATCGATTGCTTCATTCGATCTACTTCTTAATTAATTCCCTTCGATCGCCTGGGCTTCTCGTTCTTCTGGTCGATCTCATCTAGATCGACCTGCCGTGCTTGATCTGCTCCCCGATCTCTGGTCCTTAGCAAACATCCGACGTTCCACGAACCTGCACACTAACCTAAAGTGATGCAATCTAGCCTAAAGTGTGATGTAAATGCATGAAAGGCTAACTTATATGTATGCAAAATACATGCAATATGTAGTAACATCATCTTCCCGGGCTCAGACTTGCACAGGATGGTGGTGGAGAAGAGGCGGACCAGGTAGCACAGCAGCGGATGGCGCACATCAGTCTAAGTAGACCTCTTGGAGTCATAAACTCCATTCCCGAAATGGGACCAGAAGCTGTTCAGGTCAGGAAACGGCATCGGGAGAGCGACGCCAGTACGCTCTGGATCGAACTCGAAGATGGTACAGAGCTCAGGATATGTGATCCTGTACCTGATGCCTCTGATGAGGACTGTGAGAGTACCATCATCCGCTCTCCTCACTATGTCATTGGTGTAATATACCCTCGCCGTGGCAATGAACTGGCGGACTAGCTCTGGGTAGAGATCATACTGCTTGGTCGCCATAGTACCCAAGCCAATCTTCTGCAGCACACGCAGAGCCTCCTCCTTGAGCCCGAGGCGGCGCAATGTAGCCTCATCTGCAAACCGCGTCGGTGCAAAGTCCATCTTGAGCCACGCGTTGTAGAACAACGTGTCATAGTCATCCCACTCTTCGCTGATGTCGCGGAAGATGCAATCGCGCTTCGCGACTTTCTTCGCCGGAGTATCTTCCCAAGCCCTCTCCATCGGGATCCTCAACCCTTCTCTCCGAGGCCAGGGAGGAAGAGCTGGTATAGCGGGTGCAGGGTTGGAGGATTCTCCGGTCTCCGTGCGTGATCGTTTGCTGTTTCGTGGAGCTATCTTCACGCAGAAAACCAAGAACACCGAAAATTACCAAAATCAGGCCAAAAATCGAAATTTCGAAAAGTCAAAATATGGCCTATATAATCAATGGTGAACCTAACCAGCAACTTAGTGATCACTAATCACAAACAATTTCAGTCTAAAACCCCAATTTTGGACCTATTTTTGCAAAATTCTTCATCAATCCGAAAATTTTAAAATTTTGCAAAACAAGTGATAATGACTAAGGGGCAAGGCCGAATTCCTCCTAAACAACCTAGAGAAGCATGATTCAAGTCCTAAATCAAGCTAAAACAGGCCAAATCGGAAGTTTCAAACCTTGGGGTCGAACTGAAAAAGTGGGATTTCGAGTGTTATATCTTGCAGATCGAATGAGTGAGTTATATATTCAGAATCAGCACAAAATTCTTCCCAGGTTAGGCTTTTGAATCACTCGAATCCGTCAACAAACAAGGAAGTTGCGAATTTGGGGAAAATAAGAGAGTTTTCGAGTTTATGGAGAATGAGGAAGAAGAAGAAGAACCTGACGAGTTAAAGAAGACTTACCTGGTTAATGAGGGTGTCGATCGACACTGGTCAGTGTCGACCAGGGTGTCGACCGTGGTTGACAGGTGCTCGCCTCGACACCCTGCTCGTTTTTTTTTTTTTTTACTGAATACCACGAAAATCAGTTAGTAAAAATCAAAAATTAGACTAAGTATGTACACTTACCAGTGGGTTACTTCCCACCAAGCGCTCGTTTAACGTCATTAGCTTGACTGTCCTCAGGATCAGGTTGTGGGTGCATCTGCCAAAGGTATAATCTGTCCTTCGGGAATCGCGGCTTGCGCCTAGTAATGTTTCACCCTTTGCCCATTGACAACGAACTCCCTGCCTTCTGGAGTTGACAGAACAACTGCGCCATATGGTCTAGCTTCCTTGACTGGGAAAGGACCTGACCAACGAGAACGCAATTTTCCAGGAAATAATTGTAAACATGAGTTATACAAGAGTACCTGGTCATTTGGTTCAAAGTGTCTGGCGAGGATTTTTTTGTCATGGTAGGCTTTGGTCCTCTCCTTGTACAGCTTTGAGTTCTCATAAGCGTGATGCCTGATCTCATCTAACTCATTGAGCTGTATCTGGCGCCTCTCTGCAGCTGATTTCCAGTCAAAGTTCATCCTCTTGACAGCCCAATTTGCCTTGTGTTCAAGCTCCACTGGAAGGTGACATGCTTTCCCATAAAGCAGATGGAACGGTGTGGCCCCAAGTTGTGTCTTGAATGCTGTCCTGTAGGCCCAAAGTGCATCATCTAGCTTGGCAGACCAGTCTTTTCTAGTCTTCCCTACTGTCTTCTCCAGGATATCCTTGATTTTCCTGTTGGAAACTTCAACCTGACCACTTGTCTGTGGGTGATAAGGTGTAGCAACCTTGTGATGAACTCCATACTTCTGCAGCAGCTTCTTAAACATTCTATTGATAAAGTATTTTCTACCATCACTGAACACAGTCCGTGGCACTCCAAACCTGGGGAAAATGATGGTTTTGAACAGCTTAAGGACCACTGCAGCATCATTGTGTGGACTGGCAATTGCTTCCACCCATTTAGAGACATAATCCACTGCAACCAGGATGTACTTGTTCCCATAGGATGAAGGAATAGGTCCCATGAAATCTATGCCCCAGCAGTCAAAAACTTCAACTTCAAGTATGATGTTCTGTGGCATCTCATGCCTTCTACTGATCTTCCCTCTCCTTTGGCAGATATCACATTGTGAGATGAATGTCTGAGCATCCTTGAACATTGTAGGCCACCAGAACCCTGCTTGTAGAACCTTGGAGACAGTCTTAAAGGTAGCAAAGTGTCCTGCATACTCAGAGCCATGACAGTGGAAAAGCACATTCTGAACCTCAGTTTCTGCAAGGCATCTTCTGTAGATTCCATCTGAACAGTACTTGTACAAGTATGGTTCATCCCAATAATATCTCCTTAGTTCCCTCATGAATTTCTTCTTCTCATACCCTTTGAGAGTGTCAGGGACTTCATCTGCAGCTAGGTAGTTGGCAATATCAGCATACCAAGGCCTAGAAGTGGTTGCAACTGTGAAGATAGGCTGAGAGAAAACATCACGCAGGATCTGTTGAAGCATAGTTGCAGTTCGGGACTGGTGTCGATCGACACCAGATGGGGTGTGTCGATCGACACTGGTCAGCGTCGAACAGAGTAACAAGGGTGATGTCGATCCTGCTCGATTACGGCTCGCGTCGAGATTGGTGTCGACCGATACCAAGGGGTGGGTGTCGATCGACACCCCGTTTGCGGTTCGAGAACATTGCAGTTCCTTCGTATCTGAAGTCTGCAGCCTTGCTTCAATGAGACATATGTTCTCCTCTGGTAGGAAATCATCAATGGGGACGTTGTCTTCAATCCTAATTCTGGAGAGATGGTCTGCTACTCCATTCTCAACCCCTTTCTTGTCTCTTATCTCAATATCAAATTCTTGCAGCAGCAAAATCCATCTCAGCAGTCTTGGTTTTGCATCTTTCTTATGCATCAAGAACTTGAGAGCAGAATGATAAGTGTGCACAATTACCTTAGACCCAACCAAGTACTGTCTGAACTTCTCAAATGCAATTCCTACAGCCAACAATTCCTTCTCTGTAGTTCCATAGTTCTTTTGAGCATCATCCAATGTTATGCTTGCAAAGTAGATTGCATGAAGCTTCTTGTCTTTTCTCTGACCCAATACAGCGCCCACTGCAAAGTCTGAAGCATCACACATCACCTCTAATGGTAGATCCCAATCAGGAGGTTGCACAATAGGGGCACTCATTAAAGCCTGCTTGATTTTCTGGAAGGCTGAATGACATTCTTCAGTAAATTCAAACTTCACATCCTTGCAAAGCAGAGCTGTGAGTGGTCTTGCAATCTTACTGAAATCCTTAATGAACCTTCTGTAAAATCCAGCATGTCCTAGAAAGCTCCTGACTGACTTCACACAATCTGGAGGCTGTAAACTGGTCATCACTTCAATCTTTGCTCTGTCTACCTCAATACCCTCTCCAGAAACTCGATGCCCAAGCACAATCCCATCTCTGACCATAAAATGGCATTTTTCTCAGTTCAGAACTAGATGTTTTTCTTCACACCTAGCGAGCACTTGACAGAAGTTGTCAAGGCAGTCCTTAAAAGATGATCCATACACTGAGAAGTCATCCATGAAGACCTCCATATACTTCTCAATCATGTCTGTGAAGATGGACAGCATGCATCTCTGGAATGTCGCAGGAGCATTACAAAGTCCAAATGGCATTCTGCGATATGCAAATGTGCCATAAGGACAAGTAAATGTAGTCTTCTCCTGGTCATCTGGGTGGATGGGGATCTGAAAGAAGCCAAAGTAGCCATCCAGGAAGCAGTAATAGGAGTGATTCGCCAACCTCTCTAAAATCTGGTCAATGAACGGCAGTGGTAAATGATCCTTCCTTGTAGCAGCATTGAGCTTCCTGTAGTCAATACACATCCTGTGCCCAGTGATGGTCCTTGTGGGAATCAACTCATTCTTCCCATTTTTCACCACTGTCACTCCTTCTTTCTTGGGAACCACATGTACTGGACTGACCCAAGTGCTGTCTGAAATCGGGTAAATGATCCCAGCAGCCAGAAGCTTCATGATCTCCTTCTTCACTACATCCTGCAAGTTCGGATTCAGCCTCCTTTGGTTCTCGATTGACGACTTCGACTCATCTTCAAGATGTATCTTGTGCATGCACAACTCTGGAGAGATACCTAAAATGTCATCACGAGAATAGCCAAGAGCTTTGCGGAAAGTGCGCAGCTCGCTTAGAAGTAAAGTGAGCTCTGCATTGTTTAAGGTAGCACTAACTATGACAGGATATGTAGAGTTCGGTCCTAGAAAAGCATACTTTAGACCTGCAGGAAGCTGTTTGAGTTCGATTTTGGGAGCTTTTTCTTCACTCTAATCACTTAACTTTGCAGCTTTTACAGATGTCCCAACCAGCTCTTGTTGTGCAACCAGCTGCATGACCTGCTCATTTGCATCCATCATCTTGACATACCCAGCAGCAATGTTGTCTAGATGCTCTGTTGATTCTGCAGAAACTGTCAATGCCCTCTCCAAAGGGTCTGCAGGATGCATCTCTTGGAAGATTTCTTCTGCAAGACTGGTGAGGGAGTCTACATAGAATGTGTGGCCATATATTGTTGGCCTCTGCATCAACTTGTCCATGTCAAAAAGCATCACCAAATCGCCCACATTCAGAGCAATTCTCCCTTTCCTGACATCAATGATGGCGCCTGCAGTAGCCAGAAATGGTCTTCCCAATATCAAGGGATCCTTTGGTTCTTCACCATAAGCCAGAACCACAAAGTCTGTGGGAATCACACAGTCTCCCACTTTGACTGGTACATCTTCTAAAATGCCTTCAGGAATCCTTACAGACCTGTCTGCTAAGATAAGAGATATTCTGGTTGGCTGGAAGTCAGTCATACCTAAGCTGACAGCAACTGAATGATGCATTAGGTTGACACTTGACCCTAGATCACATAATGATCTCTCAAACCTTTCAGAAAAGATTGTGCAATCCAAAACAAAACTCCTAGGATCAGTCACCTTCTCTGGTATCTTATTCTGAATCACTGCACTTACTGGTTCTGAAATCAGCATTGTTCCTTGCTCCAGCCCCAGATTCTTTGTCATCATCCTTTTCACATATCTCTTTATCACAGGAGCAGTTCTCATGGCATCTATCAAAGGGATTTCCACCACAAGCTTATCCATGATAACTTTAATCCTAGCATCCTCCAGTTCCTGTTTAGACTTCCTCTGGTTCCTTGGATAAGGCACCCTTTCTTCTGCACTTTCTGGAGTCTGAGAATTCGGAACTTGCTTCTGTGGTGGGCGTCGATCGACACCAGGGGGTAGGTGTCGATCGACACTGGTTCCTGAGAGTGGTGTCGATCTGGTGTCGGGCAGCTTATCGACCTCGGTCGATATCCGTTCGCTTCGAGTCAAGGAGTCGCGACTTTCCTCTGGTGT
Source organism: Thlaspi arvense (assembly GCA_911865555.2). NCBI lineage: Eukaryota > Viridiplantae > Streptophyta > Magnoliopsida > Brassicales > Brassicaceae > Thlaspi > Thlaspi arvense. Next base: position 30,600,468 of record OU466862.2, read on the forward strand.
CGATCGACACTGAGGGGTTGGTGTCGATCGACACTCTTCGAAATTTTTGAAATCTTCCCCTTCAAACTCATGCAGCTGCTCGAAACCTTCTGTACTAAAGCCCTTTTTCTGCACTGGTTGCAGATTCTTTCCACTCCTCAGCGTAATGGCGTTAACAGAGTGTCTTGGGTTGGTGTCTGTCCTTCCTGGAAGGAATCCATCCTGTCTTTTCACAGCCCCAGCAGTTTGAGCCACTTCAGTATCCAAAGTCTTCACATGAGTGTTCAGAGCTTTGATTTTCCCATTCATGTCTTGATACAGGGCGTCAATCTTGCCATTGAAGTCAACTGTAATCTTCTGCTGACCTTCTAGCAACTGCTCAAGCATGCCTTCCATTTTGCCTGATGCTGATGGTGCTGGTGCAGGCTGATAAGATGAGGAACCATAGTTCCTGTTGAAGTTGCTGTTCTGATAAGGCTTCTGGTACTCAGACTTCTGAAACTGAGGCTTGGGAGTGTAGCTAGTAGAACTCTGGTTTCCTGTGAAGTTGTTTCTCTGCATATTCCCACTGAATCCTCTGTTTCCTTGCTGATTGTTGTACCTTTGTCCTTGGAAACCAGCTCCATTGATGTAGTTGACATCTTCTTCTTCAAACTCCTCAGCTCGCTCAAATGTCTCAACCTCAACAGCACACTGAACAAACTTCTTCCCCACCAGGAGATTATGCACAGAGTCCAACTTGGCTTTCATCTCAGCAACAAACTGATTACTTCCTGCCCCACCCCACCCCCCCCCCCCCCCCCCCCCGTCGTTTTTCTGTCTCTCAAAATCAGCATTCTTTGTGCTGTTGCTGGAAGCTAGGTTCTCTATCAGCTTGATGGCATCAGCTGGGACTCTTGTGTTGAAGTTCCCATTGCTTGCTGCATGCCATCTGGTATTTCCAATCAACACCTCTGAAGAAGATTCCCAGCAGCTGTACTTCATTAAACCCATGATGTGGGCAGTCCCTTTGGTACAGCTTAAATCTAACCCATGCTGCTTTAAAAGCTTCTGTTGGACCTTGGGAGAATGTGGCGATATTTCTCCATAACTCTTCTGACCTCGCATCATCATAGAAGTTGTTGAGGAAAGCAGATTTAGTGTCCTCCCATGTAGTCAAAGAAGCAGGTTCCAGCTGTTTGAGCCAATGTGCTGCATCTCCTTCCAAAGAGTGAGGGAAAAGCTTGCAGAATAGGAAGTCATTGGTGACTCCATTGGCTTTAACACTTGAAGCCAGGTCTTCAAACTTCTCAGTGTGGTCTATTGGGTGTTCATGTGGAAGCCCATGGAAAGGATGCTGACCTACAAGCTGATACTAACTGGGTTTCAGCTCAAAGTCATTCCTCTGAAAGGCAGGTGGGCAGATTGCAGCTCTATTTGCATAGAACTGATCTGGCCTGTTGTAATCTCCCAGAGTCCTCTGTGGATGACGCCCAGCAGCATCTCCAGCAGCTTGCTATTGTACATTCTGCTCCTCAATTACAACGCCATTGTCATCTATCCTCTGCCCATCCTCATTCCTTCTGTTCCCTTCTCTGTCAACTAAATGACCCTCAGCATCTGTCCTCAGAACAAAGGGTCCAACCATTTTAGTCTGCTTTTTAGCTTTCCTGATGGTTCTCTCTAACATGGCGAGTTCGTCGATGCGTAAAGTCACAAGTTCTTTGTCTTTGTTGCTCCTGGAACTGCGATTATGCATGCACCTGAAACTGACAACAGAAAAGTGAAAGAAGTTAGTAAACAGAAAATAAAAGCTTAGTCAAAATTCTAAAACTAAAAATCTGAAAGGAATATCTAAGTCTCCGGCAACAGCGCCAAAATTTGATATGCTCAAATTAACCCTTAGAGCTACTCTCTCAAATTAAGAGATCACTGTAGTACTTAGGGATCAAATCCACAAGGACTTAAGGCTATCACTAAACAGATTTTAGATTCAAATGAAGCTAAGCAATAAATGATGAAATGAAAATAAAGTAACAAACGAAAGCAATGATGTCAGGGGCGGATTGTAGGTTCTTAAAATCAGAACACAAGACGCTAGGTAATGGGAAATTCGCAGGTTGACATAAATCGCAGATTACAGACTGAAAGGAAAATTTATTAAAACCGTTATAGAACTCGAAACACTAGTGTAAAACCAATCGACTTCCGTCGCAGAGATTAACTATGATCAGATTCCAGAATTCCAAATTCCTTTGCAAATTCTAACAACCTAAACATGCATTATAGATCAGGTTCAATATGTTCACAAAATCACTATTCTAAATTCCTTTGCAACTAGTTATTTTGCTCATTTAAGACAGTTCTGGTGATTAACAATGTTTCCACATTCATTAAACAACCTAAGATCTGATTTCTAGGTGATCAATCTTAAAACTAGTATTTAAGCAATCAAGATGAAGAACCAAATGATTTATCCTTCCAGTTATGTAGTTCAAACAATTCATAATCAACCTTTGAATAGCCCAAAACCATACTAGCAGATTACTCAGACATAGCAAGTGAAACACAAATCATGACTGAGTAATATTGCATTAAGAAAATAGAGTAAAAGATGAAGGGGTTCGAAATTCTTCTCTACAGAGTACGGATTTGTCTCCCCAAAAGCTCTCAATATAATCTCTCTCTTAGTCTCAATGAATATATGAATAGTTGCCTAACAATTGCTTAGAAATCCTAAATACAAGTCTAAACACGAACTGGGGCAAAAGTGCAAATAGTGGGAAACTTCTGGGCCAAGTTGCAATTTCTTCCAATGAGCTTTTATACTTCCTCGTGATCACGACCGGTGTCGATCGACACCAAGTAGTGGGTGTCGATCGACGCCCTTCTCCTTAATGCCCTCCGACTTAGTCATTTCAGCATCAACTTCAGTATAGCTCCAAAAGGTTCCAGAATCCACAATTATGCTCCATTCGTACCTAGACCTGCAAAGACTCTATAGGACTCGAAAAATACCAAAAAGACTATAAACAAGACTTATATCATGGTCAAAAACCATCAAAAACCATGATATATCACCGTACAAGCCAATTCAGAGATACATGACATATCGGGTTCTAGCATCTAGCAGAACATCCGATGCCTTGCCCGATACAGCCCAAGATCCACTCTTTCTCGATCAACAGACCAGCAGAACAACCCACAGTACGGAAGACACGCATAAAGGTGTTGCATCGAGCATGACATCGTCTGTACTGGCCGATATGCTTTATCTGCGCATTGACCATCTTATCTTTGACCTTATCTTTAGGTTTTTTTCATCTTTTGGGTCCTTGGTTTAAAAAGGAAACCACAGACATTATCTAGAGGGCTGTTACGGCCCAATCCGCACAGCATCTATTTGGGCCGGACCAGCAAGGTTCTACTTGAGGTTATCATCTTGGCTGGTTTTGAAAGGACTTCTAGAAGGTTGATGGCAATTATGAGGATCCTTAAAGATAGAAGCACTCCCCAAGAATCTGGTCAGTCAACCCATCAATCCCTACAAATCCGCCCAAATCCCTACAAATCCGCCATCATTAGTTGCAGATCTTGTAGTTGAGGCTATATCTTTAATATGGGCTATTAGATCAAGTTAATCCTCACCATCCATCTTGGAGGTGTTTTTGTATAAATAAGGGTGGGATCCCACATTTGTAATCACTCACCCATTCTTTGAATAAGAGAGCATTACTAACATTTCCCATCTTTCTTTCAAGTTCTTAAGAGGGCCAGGTTTTCTTGCGAGTTAGGCTGCCTAATCTATTTGCTGGGGCAAAGAGAGGCTAGGGCCGAACGGTTTTTTATCCCCAATATCAAGCCCGTGACAGGGCGCTAAGCTTTCTTTTATCCTTAGTTTATCAAAAAGGACGATTTGCCTAAAACTTTGTTTAACTTTCATCTTTTTAATCATGTCTTGCAATTTATGCTTCAGACCTTGTGTTTTGCATTTGATTTTCGCGTCCTGGTAACTTATTTTCCTTTTATTGCATTTCATCTCATCTAATCATGTTTAACTCTAATTAAATAGGATTAAACATGATTAGTGAGTAGTTTATCTTAGATTTGAGGTTCTAAGTAGGGAAAGTGGTTTTTAAGGGATGATAAAGGGTGATTAGGCTTGTTTAGTGTTAATCTATATTGCTTCCTTCTCTTGCAATGCTGTTATTGTTTAGAAAGTGTCTTCTTTTTTATTGAATATGAATTTATTGATGTTGAAGATTAATTTGTTGATGTATTGTTTCTTTGCATGCTTCACTTATTTGGCTTGATAGTTTAGCATTGTTTATGTTTCGCATTCATTGAGCTTGATGTCATATTCTTGAATAGTTGAGTTGCTGCTTAGATCCCTAAAAAATCCTAATCGATGATAGGTTGATTAGAATCATTGCTTGAGTAAGGGAGGTTTACTTGATTAGTGCTTCTTTTAGGCTATATGGTTCTTTGCTTTATGCTCATGGCTAGTAAATACACCATCAAAAGTGGGTTTGACACACTAGTTTGGTTGAAATGAATTTGCTTATTAACCACTAAGTTGATTCTCTTTAGACACCTTGTTTAGGATTACAATATTGAGAAATACTTGGTTGAATTGCTTGTTTGTATGCCTTGTTCTTAGGAACCCTTTAATCACTCTTAGAACCACTTGACTATCATTGCTTAGGATATTGAGTCTTGCTTTTATTATGTTAGTTCAATTCCCTTGTTATCTTCTTGCTTTAGTACATTATCTTGCTTTACTTTGAGTTATTACTTGCTTAGTTTCGATTATCATCTTGCTTCCTTGCATTTCCTGTTTTGATTTCTTGCATTGTTAGGTTGTTAGATTTGTTCTTGCATAATTAAACCCCCATCTTGGCTTAGCTTAATGCATAGATTGCATTTCATCATCCACAAGTGAATTGATACCTCATTCCTATACTACAACTGGTTAGGAAGAGGACATTTGTCCTAAGACAAAAAGTCTTATCCCAAATTGGCGCTGTTGCCATTGTGGATTGTCTTGAATTTGTCTTTGCATTTAGACTAAGTTTTCTTTAAATTTACTAATTGGCTTTACCATTTCCTCTGTTTTCTCAGGTACAACTTGCATGAATTTGAGGTCCCAAGATTCAACAAACTTAGTCCCTCCAATATACAACATTCATCATTTAGACCGTGAGGTTAAGAGAAGGGCTGTGAGATAGAGAGGTTAGGAGTTAGAAGAATAGAGTATGGCAGAGCAAGAAAGTGCTCAGTTGACACATATAGGTGTTGTACCACAAGCAGCTGCACACTTAGAAGAGGTTCAAGAAGCTATGAACAATGAGAGGCACAATACGGCTGGAGTACAAGGACTAAGAGTGACAATACATGCACCAAGAGTTCAGAGGCCCATTGGAGCTGGTGATGCACCAGATACACACCATAACCGCAATGGGATCAATGTTCCACCAGTGCACCAGAATCATTTAAAAATCAAGCTTGGTCTTATCAACATGGTACAAGGAAACCGCTTTCATAGTTTACCAAACAAAGACCCTTTGGACCACTTGGATCAGTTTGACAAGGTGTGTGGAATGACTAAAATACAAGGAGTATCAGAAGATGCTTTGAAGCTGCGCCTGTTTCCTTTCAGCCTTGGAAATAAGGCGCACCAATAGGAAAAACACTTCCCCAAGGTTCTATAAGCACATGGGATGAGTGTAAGACTGCTTTTCTCAACAAGTTTTTCAGCTCTACTAGGACAGCTAAGCTGATAAACACAATCAGTAGCTTCACAAAGCATGGGAATGAAACCTTTTGTGAGGCATGAGAGAGATTTAAAACCTACCTGCTATAATGTCCCCATCATGGGTTTACCAACGAGAGCTTGCTGTCTACACTATACCATGGGATTAGTCCTAAGTACAGAATGCTTTTAGATACTGCTTCTAATGGTAAACTCATGGGAAATAGTGTGGTTGATGGTCTTGCCTCGGTGGAAACTTAGCCTTATCAGATGGCAATTATGGAGATGAATATGATAGAACTACAAGAGCTACTGGAAGCATTGAAAATGAGAGTTCAACAAAGAGGGATATTGAAGCTTTGAATGACAAGCTCAACCAGCTCATGAGTCTCTTTGAAGAATGTGAGCTTTGTTGGAGAAGCTGATGCTGCACAAGAAGAGGATAGTACAGTTTTAGAAGAAGAAGCATTCTAGATGAATCAACAAGGTTTTCGAGGTTTCAATAACAACCGCAACCATCCTAATCTCTCATACAGTAGTACAAACGTGGCTAATCCTCTGGATCATAGCTACCCTCAACAAGCTCCTCAACAAGCTGCTCAGCCTCAGTTCCAAAACCGGCCATTTGTTCAATACTCTCAAGGTTATATGCCTAGGAAAAACTTTCAAGGGAATGGTTTCCAACCAAGACCCTTCCCACTAGGTTTTGTCAACTCACAACAGCAATAAGGAGGTCTACAAGAAGCTGATTTGAAGCAAATGATGCAAAAAGTGATCAGTTGTCAAGCTTCCCTCACAATAGACATGCACAAGCGCTTTGCTGAAGTGCATAACATGATAGAGGTCAATGCAGTTGACATTCACTCAAAGATAGAAGCCTTATCAAACCGTGTCAAGCGCATTGAGAGTAAGGGATCATCTAATTCAAAGCCTCAAAACCAGTTACTAGCTGAAGGGGAAGAACATATGAGTGATGATGAAGATGCTTCATTGGAGGATCTTGGTATTATGCTTCAAGAGCTCTTACTCCTTAGGGATATGGAGGATTCTAGGCGTGGGCAAGATGTTTTAAACATTGCCATTGATGACTAAGAAGTTGTGGACATTATAGGGCAGTTCCTTCAAGGTTTGGATAGAGAATAAGAGCTTGCTTTAGAGAAGGAAAGAGCTGAGAAAAAAGCAGCTGAGAAAGACTTGGTTTCACCAAAAGATGAAGCCAAAGCAGAGCATAGTGAAGTTGATAAAGAGCTGATAGAAGTCTACCATGCTTTGATGGTTTATTCCAAGGAAAGTCCTGAAGACTTCAAAACATTCCATGACTGCCAAGTAGGGACTTCTACAACTGTAAATGACAACGGCAAAGCTGTTCAGTACTCACCACCAGTTCCTTACCCCATGATGCATTTTACAAAGGCTCTGAGAGCAGTCTAATTGAAGTTCAGGAAGGATATAGAAGACGATGGGATCAAGCTACCTCATGGTACCACATTGCTTGAAGTTAGAGATCAGGTCCGCTTCCTCAAGGAAGTATTTGACAAACTAGAGGTTGTGTAGCCAATACTTGAAAATGTGGGAGCTAAGTTCCCACTAGGTATGGTAAAGGACTTTCCATTGAAACTTGGTAATTGTCTAATACCAACAGATCTTGTGGTCATGGAGAAGACATACTCTAGAGAGGTACCTTTTCTTTTGGGAACACCCTTCTTGGCTACAACAGGCGCTCATGTAGACTTCAAGAGAAGCTCAGTGGTATTAAAAAAATGTTGATGAGTTCAAGGTCTATAAGTTAATGGCTCCTTCTATTGGTTTTTATTGAACAATTTTTGATGTAGGGAGTGATCAACAACACCTTCCAAAACGTGTAGAATAGGCCATGAGTTTCACATTGAGCATGATGATGAGAGATCCTGATGAGCCTGAGAAGAACTGGGAAAAAAGCCTGATGATGGTTTGAAATAAGAAGAGGTATTGATCACCAAGGAAGAGAAAACCTTGTGCTTCACACAAAGTGTCAAGAAAAGGAGGACCAAGAAGTCAGCTCTTGATAAGAAGAAGCTGCAATCTATTAGGGAGAAGGAGCTTCTGCTCCATCATCTTCTTTCCACTAAGTCTCCAAGCATCAAAGACAAGCTTAGTTACTTAAAACAATCACACTTGAGAGGTAATCCCATGACTATCTTTGTATGTATTAGCTTTCTTTTATTATTGATATGTTTATTGAGTGTTTCAGGAGTCAAAGACGGAGTTTCAAGCTGTGTAGGGTGTTCAAAAGCCAAGGAAAAAAGACTCTGTTTTTACATATGGGTACCATATCTGGCAGAACCTCTGTAATTTTTGCCTGATACACTCTATATCATGGAAGATGCATCCGTGCGGCGAGCAAGATAGATGGGTGAGATAGTATCGGGGTAGTTTCACCGAGCAGAACCTCGCGAACTCTGCTCGATGCAATTACCCAAGGAGCTACAGTCCGTACAGCGAGGAAAGGGAGCCGTACATCGAGCAAGATGCACGAGAAAGATTACACCGAGAAGTTACGTCGAGCATAACCTTGCAAACTCTGCTCGATGGAATTGCCAAGACTGTACATCGAGCTAATTGACCCGTACAGCGAGGAGAAAGCCTGATGGCAGTTGCACCAAGGAAGGGGTTGACGTACATCAAGCAAAACACCTTTGGCTTGCCCGATATGGAGAACCTCCAGTGATTCAAGCCAAAGACGACAGCCAGTCGACGAACACCCCAGCTTCAAGCAAGAAGATCCACATCAGCATACAACATCGCACAAAATTTGCATACTTTTGCTTGATGCATGCCGTGGAGTTGCGAATTGCCGAGCACTTCCCCATTACCTCGGAGGACATCATCTGTATGAAGCATTCCCCTACATCGAGGAGTTGCGTCGAGCAGGACCACTTCTACTTTGCTCGATGCAGAGTGTTCGAGCCAAGACGAATGTCTGGACGATGTCATGCAGCTGCCCAAGGGAAGGTCTGAGAAAGTCAAAGTATTTCCCTCACATCGAGCAACAACATCGAGCAAAATATCCTTTGATTTTGCTCGATGCAAGATGTTATGAAGGAGAAGCCGGTCAGTACACAGAACTCCGAGGCCCAGCAGCATGATCACCGAGACACAAGACCCGAAGTCCCCGATACGGTACACATCGGGGTGTCACATGGGGTGTTTTGCTTGATATGACCTGTGTGAAAAAAATTTCAAACTTTTACTAGGGTTAATCGAGTAAAAACTATATGTGCACCTTGGTGCAGGTAAAAGAGTTTTAATTTTCTCCCTCCTAGCAATTATTAAAATTTTGAAAAGATTCCCTTGCATAGTTTTATTGATTTTCATGTTTTCTTATTTATTTAAAGTGCATTGTCTTCTCTTCTCCCCACCCATCATTTTGCATCGACTAGAACACTACCTCTTTCTCTGCAAAACACATTCTCTTTCTCTCTTGCATTCTCCTCTTGCATCTTCTCAACTCTTTCAAAGGTTTAAGGTATTAAATGCAAGATTTCCACACTTTTGTGTGTTTAATCTTTGAGGGCTGAGTTACGATGCATTAGAATGCTTGTTAAGATTATTTTGCATGATTGAGATTGTGATTTAAGTTGCATGTCGCCATTGTTACATCTCTTGTTGAAGGTTTATGGTTAAAATGTTGGAAAAAGGCTTGAATTGTTTTTAGTTTTGCATATTGCATAGATTTAGACCAAATCTATGCATGCTTTTATTTTTTCATCACATTTGCCATATAAATGCTTGTTAATAGAGTGTTAATGATGATTCTAATATATGTTCATAATTTGATGGAGAGAAGATGACTTTTTGCTATATATTCTTGATTTTTGAATAAACTATTGCTTTTTGTTCACTGAATTTTAATGTTCATTGTGTTTACCTTTTTGAGCTGAATTTGTTTTGCTAAATTCATGTATGTCTGTTGGCTTTCACTATGAGTTTTTGTGTAATTTTTCTGTGCCTGTTTGATTTTACGGAAATACTTCTATGCACAATGCTCAAAAGGAACAAAACACTAATTTTTGGTTTGAGTTGGTGCTTTTCAGGTACAATGTCAAGCAGCATGGGAGATGAGATGATTATGGGTTCAAGCGAACATGCAAGAGACAAAACTGAGGGCAAAAGGCCAGTTGTGGAAGAGGAGCTAACCCCAATGGACCTCCAACGCTCAAAGATTGTTTCAGGGCGATGAGGAAAGTGGAGTTCACTACTACATGCTATGCTTGCCCTGGTCTATTAGAAGAGCTGGGAATAAAAGCTGCAGTGGATGAGCTGCTAGGCAACATTGGTCTTGAGAAATTTACCAGTCTTGGATATCCCACTTACAAGCGATTGTCATGCAAATTCCTTGCAAGCTTCAAGATCTACTTCTTTGACTTTGATAAGGAATATGATGAAGGAGAAGAGGAGTTTGGGAATGGCATCATCAAGTTCAGAGTTAACAAGGCGTGGTACACACTCAGCTTTACTGAGCTGGAGAGGATCTTTGGATTTGGTGAAGGCACAGCTCAATCTATTAGTTTCAAGACAAATGAGCTCAAGCAAGTGTGGGAAGAAATAGCGAATGGGGCATACAAAGCTGGACACCTAAGGAGTGAAAGCATTCGCCATCCTGCCATCAGATCTTTCCACCATGTGATCACAAGCACACTCTTTTACAGGAAAGAACAGAATATGGTGAAAGAAGAAGAGATTGGCTTGTTAGTTAAAGGCTTGTAGAACATTTTAATGGAAACAAGGCATGGTAAGATTACTGGTGAGCGCTTAGGAGTGGGATTGATCACCATCCTCATGAAGCAATTCCTCTCAAGCCATCAGTGGGCTCTAAACACCACTGATAAGAAGTCAAAGTTAGCCATTGGAGGCTTGATCACACCTATCTTACTTGGCGTTGGTGTAGAGTTAGGAGAACCGGATGTTAGCATGATTTTTATTGATGTCCCTTACCTTGTGAAGATCGGCTATCTCTCTGATGAAGAGAAGAAGAAGATTGTACTGCCCAAACAGCGCCTCACAAGTTTCACCTCCTTTGATCCGCTTCATGCCAAGTTTGGATGAGTTGTATGATCCTAGAAGTGATCCGCCCTTGATGAGACCTAGAAAAGTGAGGAACATCAGCACAGTGAGAGACTCAAATGTGGAGGATGATGATGAAGAGAACCAAGAGGTTCAAGAGCAAGAAGGAGAAGCATTGGAACATCAAGACTATGATAGCCGCCCTTATGCCTTTGATCCTTACAATGTGATATGCACATCTGAAGATTCAAGAGCTGCTCATGAGCACATAAGGCTCCTCCAATGGTGGAATAATTTTCAGAACAAGGCAATCTTAAGCCTAATGAAGTCGGTTAAAGCTAGGAAGAAGTAGGTTGACTCCCTTAAGAAGAAGGTGAAGATGCTGAAAAAGAAATTGGGCAGATCTTCAAAGAGGACTGATCAAGATTTTCAAACTGAGCCAAAAGGAGAAGGATCAGATGGTGATAGCATGTCTGAGGATGAGCCTGATGCCACGGTCCAAGAGAGACATTCCTTGCACATTGTTGAGAGGTCAAGAGCGCAGCAAACAGAACCGCCAAGGCATTCATCTCATGTACCGGTTTCAAGGAGCAAAGGAAAAAAGAGAAGGACCAGGCAGTAAACTCCATCTGAGGAAGACACCTCTCCTTCCCATGTCACTGAGATATCAACCTCTCACCACTCCTCCATCTGAAGTAAGGTACACCATTCAAACAATTATAAATACAACACATTTTTTTTAAGTTGTATGCGATTGCTTTCTTGAATTTGTGAGCATTCTGGGGGGAGTGTATGATGAGCTAATGTTTGCATTTGCACATGCATATAGATTAGAAAACAATGCATCATACTTGCATTGCACTAAGGCATAGAAAATCCAAAAACATTGATAAATTTTCAAAACTTTGTTCCCCAAAAAGAGTTTGTTCATGTGCATTCATAAAGGACTTAGACTTCATGCATTCATCTAGGATTAGCTTGTTTGTTTAATTTGGGAATAATGATAGTAAATCTATGTAAATGCTAGTAGTTTATGAAAAAGATGCCCTTGTTCTTAGTCCTTTGATGCAATTGATGTTGAACTAGAAATAAAGCTGAATCACTTTTAGAATTTGCATTTTTGAAAACCTTGTTTAAATAGAAGCATGCTTTAAAATGATATCAACCTTTATATAAGTGGAACCTTAATTTGAATTGTAAATATCATGCCTTGTGCATTTGTGAGTGTTTTCATGGATAGTTTTAAAATATTTGGACTTTATTATCCTCTTTTGCCAAAAAGTCCATTTTGATCTCCATTCCTGTAACCAAGCCTCGTTTCAAGCCAAAACATTAATAGTGAGCTATTTGTGAGGCCTTTTTCTCATGGTTGTAGCTTAGCAAAAAGTGTCGGGTCGGAACTTCAAAGGAAGTATTACATTGTAGAACTAGATCACTCTTGAATTAGATAGGCTAGGAAGTTTGGGAAAAGTTTGGGGTTTATTTTGGGTTTGTCCAAAAGAGAAGAAAAGAGAAAAGAAAGCAAGGCAAAAAAAAAAGTAGTGTGACACAAGCAAAGAATGGAAATGGCGGCAAAGTTCAAAAGCAAAAGAGAAGGATCAAGTTTAAAAGTAAAGAAGGTGCAAGAAGTGGAAAACAAGTTTAAACCAAAAGCCAAAGGCGAAATAAAGCACACACATCACCAAACAGGATCCAACTTCATAAAAAAAAGCCACCACCACAAGAAGTTCAAAGAAGAAGTGTCTCTCCAAAGCGCTAAAAACAGAAGAAGTTTTGGGTTTTTCATGTGGGTTTACGGTTCTTAAAAAAGGTAGCTTTGGTGGGTTTACATTGTTTAGAAAGAGTTAAGAACATTTCTTATGGGTCTTGGGTAGATGAGAGTCTTCCCTTGTACGTGTAAGTTGTTCTTTGACCCTTAGCATTTTGCCAAAGCTAAACCTTGCTTTCTTCAGAGAACCCTTAGAAATACCAAAACCAGTTTGATAAAATGGAATCATATTTATTCCATAAGCCTTGTTCCTTAGCCAAATGACACTCTTGCACTAGCATAAGCATGATTCATGGTTTGAGCATTAATGAATGTTAGAAAGGTTGATTGATTTGATGAGCTTGTGTAGGTTGATAGCATTGTGATCATTCTTTCTTGGTGATGAAAGTGGCTAAGTGTTTAGAGTATGGTTCCATCAATAGCATTTTAGGATTAGAAACATGGACATCATTTTGATTTAATATTAGCATTTTAGAGATATGAGTTCTCATTTTAAAACCTCATCAATATGCATTATGTTTTGTTTGCTTGAGGGCAAGCAAAGACTAAGTGTGGGGGTGTTGATAGCTTGCTATATTCTAGTGTTTTAGGTTGCATTTGATACATCTTTTTCCTTGCTTTTGCATCTTTTCTTAGTATTTTAGTCTCATTTTCATCTAGAAGTAACATTGCATGCATTTAGCTTATGATTGCATACATGTGCAGGTTTATGGTGTATTTCAGGTGTATTTGAAGGTTTCGGAAGCATGGCAAGGAGATTCGAGCAGCATACATTGGAAGGGATACCATAAGAAGGAGTCTTGCAAATTCTGAGTCTAAATCAAGGTGGAGCATCGAGCAGAACATTTGTGGAGTATGCCCGATGTAAGCCGCAGTACATGGAGAAGAAGGCTTGGACGAAGACTTGAAGATGGTGGTTCACATCGAGGTGGCGTGTCGAGTAAGGAGAGCTGTACGAGCTGATTCAGAGATATATGACATATCAGTTTCTAGCATCTAGCAGAACATCCGGTGCTTGCCCAATACAGCCCAAGATCCACTCTTTCTCGATCAACAGACCAGCAGAACAACTCACAGCACGGAAGACACGCATTGAGGTGTTGCATCGAGCAGGACATCGTCCGTACTGCCCGATATGCTTTATCCGCGTGTTGACCAGCTTATCTTTGACCTTATCCTATTTTTTAGGTTTTTCTTCCTTCTTTTGGATCCTTGGTATAAAAAGGAAACCACAAACATTATCTAGAGGGTGCTAAGCTTGCTTTTATCCTTAGTTTACCGAAAAAGGCGATTTGCCTAAAACTTTATATAACTTTCATCTCTTTAATCAAGTCTTGCACTTTATGCTTTAGATCTAGTGTTTTGCGTTTGATTTTTGCATGTTGGTAACTTAGTTTCCTTATTTTTTCATTTCATTTCATTTCATCATGTTTAACTCTAATCAAATGGAATTAAATAAAATTAGTGAGTAGTTTATCTTAGATTGAAGATTCTAAGTAGGGTTGATTAAGGGTGATTAGGCTTGTTTAGTGTTAATCTCTATTGCTTCCTTCTCTTGAAAATCTGTTATTGTTTAGAAAGTATCTCCTTTTTGATTTAATATGAATTTGTTGATATTGATGATTCACTAAAGAGGTTGATGTCTTGTTTATTTGCATGGTTTGCTTATTTGGCTTGATAGATTAGCATTGCTTATAGTTTCTTTGTCTTGTGACACCAAAGTTGACAGTTTGCCTTGCTATATGATTCGCTTAGGGCTAGATAATGCTTTATTCATTAGTCTTGCTTGATGGTTTGATAGTTTACATCAAAGAACATCCCTATGCTTGAAATATAGTTCATTGCTTAGCATTGTTTAGGTTTCGCATTCATTGAGCTTGATGTCATATTCTTGAATTGTTGGGTTGCTGATTAGATACCTAAAGAATCATAACCGATGATAGGTTGATTAGAATCATTGCTTGAGTGAGATAGGTTTACTTGATTACTGCTTGTTTTAGACAATATGGTTTTTTGCTTTATGCGCATGGCCAGTGAATACACCATCAAAGTGGATTTGACACACTAGTTTAGTTGAAATGAATTTGCTTATTAACCACTCAGTTGATTCTCTTTAGACACCTTGTTTAGGATTTCAATGTTGAGAAATTCTTGCTTAAATTTCTTGTTTGTATGCCTTGTTCTTAGGAACCCCTTAATCACTCTTAGAACCACTTGACCATCATTGCTTAGGATCTTGAGTCTTGCTGTCATAATCCTAGTTCAATTTGCTTGTTATCTTCCTGCTTTTGTTTACTTGCTTTAGTTCATCATCTTGCTTTACTTTGAGTTATTACTTGCTTAGTTTCAATTATCATCTTGCTTACTTGCATTTCCTGTTTTGATTTCTTGCATTGTTAGGTTGTTAGATTTGTTCTTGTATAATTAAACCCCCATCTGGGCTTAGCTTAATGCATAGATTGCATCTCATCATCCACAAGTGGATTGATACCTCATTCCTATAGTACAACAAATTAGGAAGAGAACATTTGTCCTAAGACCAAAAAGTCTTATTTCACAAAGGAGATAAATTTACACACCTCCACCAGCCTACGCCTATCAGCAACAAAGCAATTTAAACAAAGGTCAACAAAGCTATACTCCCAAGAACCATTTGCAAGGATCACCAGCTACTTTTCCACCTCCTCCTGAACAGCAAAGTAGCGCCTCCTCAAGTAATGATGATGATGTGAAGACCATGCTACAACAGCTTCTTCATACCCATGCTAACATCACCACAAATATGGATAACACTTACAAGGATCTACAATGTAAGTATGAGACTCTCAATTCTAAATTTGAAGAACTTGCTACAAAGAGTGTCAGTCCTCCCTACTATCCCCAACGACAAGAGCTGGTCCAGGCAATCACCCTTAGGAGTGGTAAAAACCTTCCACCAAGGGAAGCTCCTCCTCAAATCAATGAGGACATTAAAGACCAAGTTGGGGAGACTGTTTCTACAAACAAAGAGGATGTAGTAGTCGAAGATGAGATAAGGGCTAAGAAGGGTAAAGGCGTGGCTGTTGAGAAAGCTAAGAAGACACCAAAGAGCAAAGAAGTAGTCTTCACACCTCCACCTTGCAAACCTCCTTTGCCATTTCCAGGAAGGTTTAAGAAGCAGTTGGATGAAAAGTATCAAATCTTGTTTGATGAGTAGATTGAGAAGATAGAGATCATTATGCCTCTGCTTGATGTGTTCATGCTGGTTCCCCCTTATCAGAAATTTATTAAGGATGTAGTATTGAAAAGTACTAAGGAGCTGCAAGGGATGGTTATCCTTTCTCATGAGTGCAGTGCTATTATTCAAAGAGCATAAGAGCCAAGGAAGGTAGGAGATCCATGTAGCTTACTCTGCCTTGTTCCTCATGTCCTCTTGCATTCAACAATTGCCTATGTGATCTTGGAGCCAGCGTAAGTCTGATGCCACTTTCAGTTTCCAAACGCCTAGGCTTTATAAGCTTCAAGCCATGGAGATCTCTTTGGTACTAGCTGATCGCTCAATAAGGTTACCTGTTGGTTTGCTTGAAGACTTACCCTTGAGGATTGGCAGTGCTGAAGTTCTTACAGACTTTGTGGTTCTTGAGATGGATGAAGAACCAAAAGATCCTCTCATCCTCGGAACACCTTTTTCTAGCAACATTTGGCACTGTGATAGATGTGAAGAATGGGAAGATTGATCTCCACCTAGGCAAGGATCTTGTGCTTTAGTATGACATCAACATGATTATGAAGAAGTCTACCATTGAGGGACCACTCATCAAGGTTGAAACAAAGGACATGCTTGCTAATGAGGTGTTAGAAGAGCTCACTTTGGGAGATCATCTTCAAGTGGCTTTGACCAAGGAGCATGGTGAAAATGGGTATCTACATGATGAGACTCTAGCCTACATGAAGCTGCTTAAATCACTCAAAGAGCTGGACGCCAATGACACATGCAAGGAGTTAGATGGCTCACAAGAAGAGTTCCTGGCCTTAGCAGCGTAAGGTCTGCATTTTTAGGCCCTAACTCTTCTTCCCCTATGATTGTTAATGAAAACTTAAGTGGTGATGAATTATCTTCCCTTCTTGAAGAGGTAAGAAATTTCAGGAGATCCATTGGTTACTCTTTAGATGACATCAAAGGCATATCTCCTGCTCTTTGCACTCATAGGATCCACTTAGAAGATGAATCAGTGACTTATGTAGAACTTCTTGATGCTGGTGTTATCTATCCCATTTCTGATAGTACATGGGTTTCACCAGTTCATTTGGTACCTAAGGAGGGATAAATCACTGTAGTTAAAAATGAAAAGGATGAGTTAGTGCCAACTAGAACTATAACTGGCCATATGATGTGTATAGACTATAGAAAACTTAATGCTGCCTCAAGAAAAGATCACTTTTTATAGATCAAATTGCTTGAGAGGCTTGCAAACCACCCTTTATATTGTTTCCTTGATGGGTACAGTGGGTTCTTTCAAATTCCATTCACCCAAGTGATCAGGAAAAGACAACTTTCACATGCCCTTATGGCACATATGCTTATAAGAGGATGACATTTGGGTTGTGCAAGGCGCCTGCTAGTTTTCAGAGTTATATGATGTCTATATTATCTTATAGAAGAAATGGTTGAAGTATTCATGGACTATTTCTATGTCTATTGATCTTCTTTTGGTGTCTGCTCGTCTAATCTTTGCAGGGTCCTTCAAAGGTGTCAAGAGACCAATCTCGTGCTCAACTGGGAGAACTGCCATTTCATAATCAGAGAGGGAATTGTTCTTGGGCATAAGATAGCAGAGAAGGGCATTGAAGTGCACAAACCCAAAGTTGAGGTTATGATGCGCCTAGAGCCTCCACATTCAGTCAAAGGGATAAGAAGTTTCTTGGGACATGCAGACTTCTATAGGAAGTTCATAAAAGATTTATCCAAGATAGCTGACACAGGGATTTTTATGGCTTGTAGTGCAACCTCAATTACACTAGGTGTAGCATTGTGGCAATGAGTTAATCAATCCATACATGGGGAAGTTAAAGAAGATGCAACAATCTTGAAGAGCTAGGCAAAAGATGGGGGGCGGGGGGGGGTTTGAAACAGATCAAACACAAGCAAACAAGATTGCAACCAAGTAACCAAGTTACAAACGCAAAACAGAATACTTCTAAGTGTAAACAAAACAGAGCAAGACTAAGCAAGATTCGAAATGTATTAAAAGGCTAGGATCAAGACTAAGGCAATATGATCTAGGTGGTTTAAATCATGACTAAGATGCAAAACAAACCTTCAAGGATCTAGTCCTCATCCTCAGAGTCAGCCTCCTGAGTTACGTCAGGGCGAATGCAACCGCACTTGCTCACAGTAGCGACAGCGCTCCAGAGACAATCAAAACTCTAAATGACATAGTTCTGAAATGCTGTCATATCCATCAGCGTCGGAGGAGCAACAGGGCGCCTGAGGTTTGGAAGGTCTGGTGCAGGCATATGCTGGCGTCGCGATGGTCCAGCCTGAGCAGCAGCAGTAGAAAAAGAAGCGCCAGCAGAAACGCCTTTAGGGCGTCGGGAAGGAACAACGGATCGCAGCAGAGTCGGTTCAGGCAGGAAACGCAGCTGTCATGGATCCGCCTGAATCGTTGTGAGCTCTTGGTTGGGCAACTAAATGCCAACATACTCCCCAGCAGAAGTACTAAAGGTCCAGATCAGTCTGGACTTAAGCCAAGTGGCGTGCCCCAAGTGTGCCTCATCCATAAGAGCGCGCGCAGTGACAACGCTGTAAGGCTCGATGTCGACCTGGAAATGCTGAAAGAGAGGCGTCAGAAGGCTGCCACCGCTCTCCGCCTTGGCTCCCGAGCTCGTGAATGACTTGGTATTCAGAGAGACCAAGTCCACTGCAAATATCGCGCCCAAGTTGGCGCAGACCATGCTCTCCACATCATCAAGCATCGCAGAGAACCCGTACTACAGCAAAACGAGCTCGCTCACACGCATCTTACTGGGCACAGACTTACACAGAATCGTGTTGCCCATAAGACGAAAAATGTAACGCACCACATGATGCCTGACGTCGGTCTGCGTGCTCGTCCTGGACTCATAGGCCCCATTCCCAAACTTAGACCAGAAGGTCTGCATATGGAGCCACTGCGAAGGCGTGATCATGCATGTGGGATGGTCTATGAACCCGTAAATTGCGGAGATCTCGAAGATACTGATCATGTAGCGAATGGCTCTGATAAGGAAAGTAAGAGTGCCCTGCTGTGTTGTCTTGGCCATCGCGTTCTCGTAGTACACATGAACTGTGGCCAGAACCTGGCGGACAAGATCAGGGTAGAGATCATACTTTCTGGTCGCAATGGTACTCATACCGATCCTTCTCAGAACCCGGGTCACCTCCTCCTTGATGCCCAGCTGGTGCAGCACCTTGCTGTCCACTAATTGGGTGGGTAATATCTTCACATCCTGCCACGCATTATAGAACAACGTGTCATACTCATCCCAGCCCTCCTGAATAGCGCAAAAGGTGCAGGAATCCTTCATTATCTCCTCTCTCGGGGTGCCTTCCCAAGCATTTCCCTATGCTAAATTCTTATCCTCGCGCTTTGGCCATGGTGGTAAGCACGGAGGTCCGGTGTTGACCGGTGGTTCGGAACTAGATGCCTTGCTGGTAAAGGAGGATGATCGGTGTCTCTTCTCACGTGGATCCATCTTATAGATCTTGAAAACAAATGAGAGATTATGAAAGAGGCCTAAAATCCGCATGGATTAGGCGTTTGAATCAGGAAAATCGGTTTAGAAAATCAAAAGTTGGAGATTTGTGGTTCTATGTGTTCGTCGATGAAGAAATAAAACTGATTGGAGATGAAGAAGAAAAGAATTTAAGTCGCATACCTGGTTCGGACGGATGACGAGCGTCACCCAGTAAGTGGTGATGATCATCGCCATTGTTGGCGAGCTGTGGCGACCAGCTAGATGGTCACCACTTCGCCTAATTATTATTATTATTATTATTTTTTTTTTATTTTAGCTATTCACACGAAAATTAAACTAAGTACATGAAAAAGAAATTTACCAGTGGATTGCCTCCCACCAAGTGCTTGTTTTAAGTCTTTAGCTCGACTTGGAATGCTGTTCAAACAGCGGGTGCATCATCCAGAGACACAATGTGTCTTGCTGGAATCTCGGCATGCGCCCAATAATGTTTCACCCTCTGTCCATTAACAGTTAACTCCTCTCCTTTGGAGTTAATGAGGACAATGGCGCCACGTGGTCTAGCCTCTTTGACAGTGAAAAGACCTGACCAACGAGATCGCAGTTTACTTGGAAACAACTGTAAACGAGAGTTATAGTGAAATACCTGGTCATTGGGCTTGAAATGTCTGGAGATGATCTTCTTATCATGATGTGCCTTTGTCCTTTCCTTGTACAACTTGGAGTTTTCATAAGCCAGATATTGAAGTTCATCCAGTTCATTGAGCTGTATTAAGCGCCTCTCTGCAGCAGCCTTCAAATCGAAGTTCAGCTTCTTGGTAGTTCATTCTGCTTTGTGCTCCAATTCAACTGGAAGATGGCACGCCTTGCCATAGAGTAACTGGAATGGTGTAGTCTCTAATGGCGTCTTGTAGGCAGTCCTGTATGCCCACAGTGCATCATCCAATTTCGCAGCCCAGTCCTTTCCTGTCTTCCCCACTGTCTTCTAGAGTATCTGCTTGATCTGTCTGTTGGAGACTTCAACCTGTCCACTGGTTTGGGGATGATAGGGCATGGCTACACGGTGCTGAACACCATACTTCTTTAGCAGCCTTTCAAAAACCTAGTTAATAAAGTGAGAACCACCATCACTTATAAAAATTCGCGGGACACCCAATCTGGGGATAATAATGGTCTTAAGCAGCATCAGAACAACTGCAGAATCATTAGTAGGAGTAACCAATGCTTCTACCCACTAGGACACATAGTCCACAGCAACTAGAATGTATTTATTCCCATATCATAAAGAAAAAGGACCCATGAATTCAATGCCCCAACAATCAAAGACTTCAACCTTAAGGATGAAGTTCTGTGGCATCTCATGTCTTCTGCTAATTTTTCCTCTCCTCTGACAGGTGTCGCATCATGTAATGAATGCCTGTGCATCCTGGTACATAGTAGGCCACCAAAAGCCTGCTTGAAAACCCTGAAGACTGTTTTGAATGTGGTGAAGTGTCCTGCATACTCAGAGCCATGACAATGAAACAGAACATCTCGAAACTCAGCTTCTGCTATGCATCACCTGTAAATCCCATCTGCACAATGTTTGTAAAGATATGGCTCATCCCAGTAAAATCTTCTAAGTTCTCTCAAGAACTTCTTCTTAGCATACCCCTTGAAATCATGTGGCTCATCTTCTGCAGCTAAGTAGTTGGCAACATCAGGATACCAAGGTCTCTTGGGATCAGTTACAGCATAAACTTGCTCTTGAAAAGCAGTTCCCAAGCTAGCATAAATCCTCGCCAACATCTGTGTAGGGTGACGAGCGTCACTAAGGGGGCTGGCGATCGTCATTTGGGTTTGCATCGTGACTTGATAGCGATTCTAATGAATTAGTGACGAGCGTCACCCTCCTGGTGTCGCTCGTCACTTCCATGTAGTTGCGAGAAAGTTGCAGGTTATCGATACTTTCTTCCTGCACTCGAGTTTCTATCAAATAAACATTTTCCTCAGGCAAAAAATCATTGATTGGGACATCATCTTCAATCCTGATCCTGAAGAGATGATCAGCTACTCCATTCTCAACTCCTTTCTTGCCCCTAACCTCAATGTATAAATCTTAGAGAAGCAGAATCCATCTTAATAACCTTGGCTTTGCATCCTTCTTCTGCATCAAGTACTTCAATGCAGAATGATCTGTATGGACCACGACCTTGGAGCCAACAAGGTACTGGCAAAACTTCTTAAAGGCAAAGACAACTGCCAACAGTTCCTTCTCAGTAGTAGCAAAGTTCTTCTGAGCTTCATCCAATGTTCTGTTGGCATAGTAGATGGCGTGTAGCTTCTTGTCTTTCCATTGTCCCAGCAATGCTCCAACAGCAAAATCATTGGCGTCACACATCACCTCAAAAGGGAAATCCCAGTTCGGAGGTTGTATGATAGGAGCTGTCACCAAGGCTTGTTTGATCTGTTCAAAAGCTGATTGACATTCTGCAGAGAATTCAAACTTCACATCCTTGCAGAGAAGTGCAGTAAGAGGTCTTACAATCTTGCTGGAGTCCTTGATGAACCTTCTGTAAAACCCAGCATGAACCATAAAACTCCTCAGTGCTTTGACAGAATCAGGCGCCTGCAAGCTTGTAATCACATCAATTTTCTCCCTGTCCACTTTAATGCCATCTGCAGAGACTCTATGACTAAGAACAATGCCATCTTTAACCATAAAATGGCACTTATCGCAATTCAGAACCAAATACTTCTCTTCACATCTCTCCAGAACAGCACATAAGTTTTCCAGACAGTTTTTGAAAGAAGACCCATAAACTGAGAAGTCATCCATAAAGACCTCCATAAACCTCTCAATCATGTCTGTGAAAATCGACATCATACACCTCTGGAATGTCGCAGGAGCATTACACAATCCGAATGGCATTCTGTGATAGGCAAATGTGCCATAAGGACATGGAAAAGTGGTCTTCTTCTGATCATCTGGATGGATGGGGATCTGAAAGAAGCCTGAATCCATCTAAGAAGCAGTAACACTTGTGATTTACCAGCCTCTCTAGCATCTGATCGATGAATGGCAGTGGGAAGTGATCTTTTCTTGTGGTTGCTATCAACTTCCTGTAATCCATACAATTCTTGTGTCCAGTCACTGTTCTGGTAGGAATCAGCTCATCCTTATCATTCTTCACCACTGTGACTCCTCTTTTCTTATGAACCATTTGAACCGGACTGACCAAGGCGCTGTCAGATATGGGATAAATGATCCCAACTTGCAACAACTTCATGATCTCCTTCTAGACAACATCCTGCAGGTTCAGATTCAGCCTCTTTTGATGCTCTACTGATGATTTGATTCATCTTCCAGGTGTATCCTATGCATGCACAAGTCTGGAGATATACATGAAATAACATCAAGAGAATAGCCAAGAGCTTTGCAAAATCTGCGCAGCTTGCTTAGCAAAGGGGTAAGCTCTGCCTTGTTCATTGAAGCATTAATAATGACAGGATAAGTGAAGTTTTCTCCAAGGAAGGCGTACCTTAGCCCGGCAAGGAGCTGTTTAAGCTCAACTTTTGGTGCTTTGGCTGCACTCCAATCGCTCATTGTAGCAGCTTTCGTAGAGGTGCTGACTAGCTCCTCTTGTGCAACCAGTTGCATGACATGTGCAGTAGCATCCATCATCTTGGTGTATCCTGTAGCAGCTGCATCCAGATGCTCAGGTTCTGTTGTAGAAGTGATTAACGCCCTCTCTAAAGGATCTTCTGGATTCATCTCTTGGAAGATCTGCTCAGCAAGGTTGGTGAGAACATCCATATAGAATGTCTGTCCAACTATGGTTGGCCTCTTTATCAGCTTGTTCATTTCGAAATTCATCACCAAGTCACCCACACATTCAGCTCAATTCTTCTTTTCCTGATGTCTATTATGGCTCCAACAGTGGCCAGGAAGGGTCTGCCAAGAATCAGAGGATCTTAAAGTTCCTCTCCATACTCTGAAACCACAAAGTCAGTGGGAATCATACAATCTCCCACTTTGATATCACACCTTCTGAGACTCTTATTGATGTATCAGCTAGGACTAGAGATATCATGGAAGCTTTAAAATCGGTTACCCTTAAGCTCTTGGCAACAAAATGAGGCATCAGGTTAACACTAGAACCAAGATCACACAATGATCTCTCAGACATGTCTGAAAAAATGGTACAGTCTAATACAAAGCTTCCGGGGTCTAAAAGCTTCTTAGGTACCCCGTTCTGAATCACTGCACTGACCTGCTCGTTGATCATCATTGCTCTTTGCTCCAGGCCCAGGTTGTTAGTCGCCATCCTCTTCACATATCTCCTTATAGCAGGAGTAATCCTCACAGCATCAATCAAAGGAATTTCAATCACCAGTTTGTCCATGATAGCCTTGCATTTAGCATCCTCAAGCACCTGTTTAGACTTCTTAGGATGCTCAGGATAGGGTATCTTAGGCTTATACTCCGTTTCCTTAGCATTGTTTGAAGTCTCAGGCGAAATAGCTGAGGTTCAGGGTTGGTGACAAGCGTCACCCTGCTTGTGACGATCATCACTGACTGGTGACGAGTCCTAAGTGACTAGCCCTCTCATCACCACTCCGTCAAATGATTTATTTTCTCTTTGTAAAGTGGGTGACAAGTGACACCCAGCAGGGGTAACGATCGTCACTCGCTCATTCTCAGCAGAAATTTCATCATCTTCAACATCTTCAAGTCCCACGAATTCTTCTGCACTCAAACGCTTCTTCAACACTGGTTGAAGGTTTCTTCCACTCCTTAGTGTGATGGCATTTACATGGTGCTTGGGATTAGTATATGTCCTTCCAGGAAGGAATCCTTCTTTCCCTAAAACTCAAGGCAACCTCCCTGGAAAACCAGAAGCTAATCCTAAGGAGTTTTGCAACGCCATAGTTACTGAAGAAGACACCTTCTCAGCTGAAGAGGAAGCTGTTATTGAAGATTTCCTTTCATTGCTCAATGAGGACATTAAACTTTAGAATGGGGGAGAGGAGTTTTTAGCAGCTGACGCCAACCAAGAGGTTGCAAAGGAAGAGTCTCTTGAAGCAGCATCAACTAACGAAGAGGAGAAGAGTAAGCCACTTGTCACTGTTGAAGCAGAGAAAGAAAGAGGAGTCTATGATCTTACAAGCCAGCTCTCCTTTTTCCTGTAAGGTTTAAACAAGAGCTTCTTGAGAAGTACACTAATCTCTTTGTAGCCCAATGATGTTATTGCATATTGCATATATTTTGCATACTCATTAGTTAGCTTTTCATGCATTTGTATCACGTTTTAGGTTAGATTGCATCACTCAGGGTCCTAGAGCATTCTTGCATCAGTATACGCATTTTCCTTGCATTTTGCATCACATTCAGGTTGTTTCTGGCTGCTTTGGAGTCATGGAGGTTCGTGGACATGTTGAGGCTGATGTAGCAGTTCGTGGGAGCTCGGATATATGTTAAGGACTAGAGATCGAGGAGCAGATCGAGCATGGCCGGTCGATCTAAGAGTTGATCGACCAGAAGATCGAGCCAACCAGACGATCCAAGGAGAATGATCGAGACAAGGATTGAGTGAAGCAATCGATCAAACGGTACGGACGTAAATGATGCCATGCAGAGCGAGAGTCAGATCGAGTACACCACTCGATCCAGCCGAAGATCGACACCGAGATCGGTTGCAACACTCGATTTGCCGATGTTGATCGAGACCCAGATCGAGCCGAAGACACGATGTCCGGATATGATCGAGAGAACCACTCGATCTTGGAGTCAATCTCTGTCCTTTCAACCGTTTTTGGCCGCTAGCGAAGGCGGGACCATTAGCTTGTTTCGGCATTTTGGGAAGGCGGCGACGTCCTTTTTCCGATAACTTTTGAGATCCTTATCTTTTCCTTTATATTTTCTCTCTCGTTTTCGTGAAGAAGACCATTGTTGAACTCGCGTTTTTCTTAAGCTTTGTATTTGAATCATTTCTGTTCAATCTAGTTTTCTTTTCATGTTCATCGTCTCGTTTCATATGCTTTGCTTGATTTACTCTATGTGTAGCGAGTAGTTTCTTTGGGTTCGGGGTTGAGAGGATTAAGGGGTCTAAAGGGTTTCGATCTTGGGGTTTTTCTAAACGTTTTCAAAGGCTATCTTTTCTAAGGTGTTGAGATCTCAATGCTTGAAGACTCTCACGCCAAGAGCTTCATGATCCGAGAGGTTCCTTACCTGATAAACGCTTTTCTAGATCGGGTTTATGATGCAGAGAGGTTATCAAACTCTAATGCAAGCAATGTCGTAGTATAGCAAGCAAGAGAGAGTCAATCCACTTCTAGGAGATAGAGAATGCACAGAGAATGCAAGGACTAAAGCAAATCTAATCAAAATGAGAAAGTTTATGAGAAAATATCTAAGAACTAGATGCAGCAACCTAAACAGAGTGAAACCTATTTTAAAAATACTAGAATGGAAGCAACTACCACGAGAAAAAAACGGATTGATTAAAGGAAAGAGCTTCGAATTATTAAAATTCGACTAGTGGATCGACCACGAGATCGACCACTAGATCGAGCAATAACAATCGATCTCGTCTAAAATCGTAAGAACAGTAAAGCTAATGACCAGGATGCTATCAGATAAAAAGCGAATGATGAGAATAGACGTAATGATGCTAAACGAAAGGGCTTAGGGTTGAGATTCATGGTTAGGGGTTTCAAAGGTTCGACCTTGGTTTTAAAACTTTAGATCGACTCACTTGGTGAGGATCTCTAAGCCTTGAAAACAAAACAAGATCTATCCGTGGCTTTCGGTATAGATCACTCTTTCATCCTCTCCTCCAAACCCATGGCTTTTGGTGGAAAGAGAGGTCGAAAGGCGAGGAAAACAGATTTCAAGTAAATGGCTTAACTAATCCCCCAAACTTCCATGGCTTTTGGGAAGGGGTAACTAGTCTCTAAGGTGTGATCTTCCGAGATTCCTGGATCCTGTCAAGGTAAGGAACCTCTCGGATCATGAAGCTCATGGCGTGAGAGTCTTCAAGCATTAAGCTTTCAACACCTTAGAAGAGATAGCCTTTAAAAATGTTTAGAAAAATCCCAAGATCGAAACCCTTTCAACACCTTAATCCTCTCAACCCCGAACCCAAAGTAACTACTCACTACACATAGAGTAAATCAAGCAAAGCATATGAAACGAGACGATAAATATGAAAGAAAAACTGGATTAAACGATAATGATTCGAATGCAAAAGCTTAAGAGAAAAACGAGTTTCAACAATGGTGTTTTTTACGAAAACGAGAGAGAAAACATAAGGAAAAAGATAAGGATCTAAAAAGTTCACGAAAAAGGACGTCGCTGCCTTGCCTAAAATGCCCAAACAAGCCAATGGTCCCCCCTTCGCTAGCAGCCAAAAACGGTTGAAAGGACAGAAATCGACTCCAAGATCGAGTAGTTCTCTCGATCATATCCGGACATCGTGTCTTCGGCTCGATCTGGGTCTCGATCTTCATCGGCGAATCGAGTGTTGCATCCGATCTCGGTATCAATCTTCGGCTGGATCGAGTGGTGTACTCGATCTGTCTCTCGCTCTGCATGGCGTCATTTACGTCCGTACCGATTGATCGATTGCTTCACTCGATCTCCGTCTCGATCATTTTCCTTGGATCGCCTAGTTGGCTCGATCTTCTGGTCGACCAACTCCTAGATCGACCGGCCATGCTCGTTCTGCTCTTCGATCTCTGGTCCTTAGCATATTTCCGAGCTCCCACGAACGGCTACATCAGCTTCAACATGTCCACGAACCTCCACGACTCCAAAGCAGCCAGAAACAACCTGACTGTGATGCAAAATGCAAGAAAAATGCGTATGCTGATGCAAAAATGCTCTAGGACCCTAAGTGATGCAATCTAACGTAAAACATGATACAAATGCATGAAAAACTAACTAATGAGTATGCAAAATGTATGCAATGTGCAATAACATCAACTCCCCCAAACTTACTTCTTGCTTACCCTCAAGCAACAGAAAATAAGTAAGGAAGAGAGGTTTTAAGAAAAATGAGTGGGGTTTTAAACTTTTTGCAAAGGTGCCTTTCAAATGAATCAATCTCAATGTCCTAGTTAACAGTTCTAAAATGCTATGCTTACACTTATACTCCAAAGAACTTAGCCATACTCATCACACAAAGAAATTCAAATCATGACTCTCCTATTCCTAACAATCAAAGAAACTCATCCTTTGACATTCATTAACATTCGAACCATGAATCAAACTTATGCACTTTAAAGCAAAACACATT
This sequence comes from Thlaspi arvense, assembly GCA_911865555.2. Lineage (NCBI taxonomy): Eukaryota > Viridiplantae > Streptophyta > Magnoliopsida > Brassicales > Brassicaceae > Thlaspi > Thlaspi arvense. Next base: position 30,627,985 of record OU466862.2, read on the forward strand.
TGGCTAAGGGTTATGGTTATGAGCATAGAATGATCTCATTTGAAAAGGGTTTATAAATAGATTAAGGGTTTCTCTCGAAAATGGTTGAACTTGTGCATAATGCTAAAGGTAAAGACAATTTATGCATACATGATTAGATTCTCATCTACCCATGTAAACTATCAAATGATCCTATACCCCTCTCATTTATGAAACTTTATCCTCACTCACCACTTAAGAGTCTACCCTTTCCTTCACAAATTTAGCAATCCCCAATTCAAAATAAAGACATTTTTAAATTTTTAGGCTAGTGAAAATGTTTTGAAAAATACTTTTGCTCTTTAGAAATTTCTTATTGGTAGCTCTCTTATTATTTTTTTTCTTTTATTTTTTTCTTTATTTGGCACTTAGGCTCTTTTTTTTTTTCTTTTTCTTTTCTTTTCTCTTTTTTTTTTATTTTATTACGGGGGAGCTACCTCCTGAAATTAGAGCATACTCGGTTTTAAAAATAACCTTTCACTTAAAACCTCATTTCTTTCCTTAAAACACAAACTTTTTGAAACCGAAAACAAATAGACAAGAAAGCAACCCCAATGATCCCCCAAACTTATCCTAAGCCTATACCTAGCTTCAAAATGCAAAGGTAGCAATTAATATGAAAACCAAATCATGTCGCCTAAACCTAACAGTTTATGCCAAGTTCAAACCAAAAGGAAGGCCTCACAAAGATGTCACACAAGAACATTTGGCTTCAAAGGAGGGTAAGGTTCAAGGAGGTAGTTCTACTTAGGCTCACAAAGAGTGGTAAAAAGGAAGAAGAGAGCCTAAATATTTTAAAACCATGTGTTCATTTTCAAATGCATAAGAATGATAATTAGAATTTCAAATTAAGGTTTCCACTTATTAGAATGAGTTTCAAATCATGAGAGTTCAATTCAAGCCACGAAAATCCTAACAAGTGATCCAAGCATGGTAAGAACTTACTTTCAAAGCATAGACAAAGCATTAGAGAACTACTAACTAGAGTATTGAAACAATTCATAAGTAAAAACACCTTTGTAAGAAATTCTAACCCCTTATGCAAAATGCAAACAACCTAGGTGATATGAGAAACTCTAGACTCAATCCTAACATGTTTTAAAAAGATGAATGCAACTACATGAATCTTTGAAAAATTTTTAAAAATTTTACCAATTTTTCATGACTAAAGACTCAAGGGTGCAAAAAGGAAAATAAGATCAAAGAACACAAGATTAAATCACACATGTACTCCCCCAAGCTTGCTTGACACCGTCCCGGTGGCAAACTCATCCGAAGGAGCATCAAAACACAATGCAAGAAACAAATATGGGCGGTTATATACAATGGAAGAAGGTTGTTACCTCTGGTCTAGGCTCGGCTGGAACTTGAGGATGTTCCAGAGGAGCTAGAGATCGTTGCTTTGCCTTTGTCAGCTGGTGAATGGCGCGCCGGCTGAATGTTGTCTCCTTGGGTCTCGCGGATGACAACTCCTCCGGTTGAGAGCCTTCTCTTCTCGGGTTGTTGCATCTCTTGACTTGCAGCTGGCTTAGGCGAGCCTCCCTGAAGTGCTTTGACCTTCTTCCCCAGCTTCTTAAGCATCTTGCCTTGCCACTTATTGATCTTCCTTTGCATCTCCACAGCTGATGCTAGGAACTTCTCGGTTTTTGTCCTCGGCTCAAAGTCTAGTTTGGGAAGTGTGTAAGCCTCGGGCATCTCGTCTTCCGTGGCTGGAGACTCTGACCTTTGACGCGGGGCAATGGCTGAAGCAGGCGGTCCACTTAAAGGGGCAAAGCATTCTTCCTCCGTGGGCAAGAACTCGATGTTCCCAACACCAAGTAGCTCGGTTTCATCTCTATTGGGAAGGATGCACACTCTCTTCTTATCTTCGTCATCAATGAAGAGGTAGGCATTGAACCCTTCTGCTGGCGTGCGTCCCAAGCTATCAGTATTCCTCATGTATGCTTCATCCATGAAAGCTCTGTTTGGGACGTGAGCAAAGTCATGAATGGGCACACCGGCTTGCACGAACAGAGGAGTAAGGAAACCGCCAATGTAAGAGGAGGTTGCCTTGCACCGTAAGGCATAAGCCTTGTACTTCACCAGAGAAGCCGCGAGCACACAGCCGTAGTTCACTTCATTGCCGAGTTTATTCTCCATAGGCTCGTCGTTGGCATCCGGATCACACACCAAGTGCTTCACGCCTTGGAGCAGGAAGCACAGCTCTGTCTTCGTGACCGTAGGAGCAACAGACCTTCCACTGAACGTGTTGGCAATCAGCTTCAGAGTATACCTCAGCACCGGGCTCCTTACTCGCTTGATCTTGGCGGTGTTGGCTTTGTAGTCCTCATTGCTGATCAGGTCCCAAAACTCGTCGGCTTTCTTGAAGGCTGGGAACGCGACCTTGTATGCATCAGCGTTGAGACCGTAGGCTTGGCATAGCTCAGGGATGGAGAGTGTATAGGCTTGACGTCCAACTTTGAAGTAGAGGCGGCCTTGAGAAGGAACGAGTGCACTAGGATTCTCATACCGGAACTCCAAGGTGGCAAGGAAGTCTATTGTCACTTCAGGAATAGTTGGGAAATCCATCCGTGACAGACATCTTAAGCCAATGTTCTTGAGGAGTTGGTCGAAGTCCCCAAGAATCCCGAGCTTAGACAACAGCTCTCGATCAGCAAACTTGGTAGGCTCAAACCGGAGCCTTTCTAGCCGCTTCTTATCCCTCTTCTCATCCTTGCTCCATCTAACCCTCTCTTGAACTGCCACCTCTTGTCCTTCTTCTTCTTGTGCTTGCTCCTCTCTTGTTCTCTTTGGGGCCATGGTTCCTGAAACAAATTTCTAAAGATATTGATAAGTACACGGCGGTTTGATGAGAATGAGAGAAGAGAAGGAGAGAATTTATAAAAGGCTACCCTAGAATTTTGGGGAATAAATAAAAATCATAGCTAAGTAAAAGGGAATCAAATCTTTAGATACTGAAAAATCTGGAATTTTTCCTTCTACTTAGCTAGTTTTAAAAATTCAAAACCGATCCTATATTCTAAAACAAGATCTTGCGATATTAAAGGAGATTTTCTAAAATTAAACCATTAAATCCTTGAAAATACCTTTGCAAGAAGTTCAGAATATCTTTGCTAGCTTTTGAAAACTTAAACTCTCACTCTCTTTGTTGAAAATTTTCGAGAAAAACAGGAATGAGAAGGTGAGAGGATGTTTGAAATATTTAAAGACTAGCAAAACCAAAACAATGGGTGGTCAAAGTGGTTTCTGACAAAGTCTTGGTCAAGGCACATCTTTCATGGTCTAAGATGCTTGCCTTGACCAAGTTTTGAATTCAAAAGTTGGAGGGAAAAAAGTAAAGGAGGGAAAGAAAAATGTTACCTCGGCATGAGATCGAGTCCATTTGGTCGATCTAGGACTCGATCTCATGCCCAAAATGGCTTAGATCGAGAGGGTTACTCGATTTGAGACTCGATTCATAGTGAATCGAGTCCTGGATCGATTGGCTCTCTCGATCATTGAGATGTTGGCTCCTCGGCTAAGTCCTCATGATCGAGCTATGTCCTCGATTTAGGGGTCGATTTGGCATCGAGTGATGGATCGAGTCGAGTGATCGATCTGTTTTCAACAGATTTTCCCGAGAGAAATTAGATCGGTCGATCTGATTTGGATCGATCGATCCTTTTTCGTCAAGGTCGATCTTGTCACTCGATCTCGTCTAGATCGACTGGCTCCTCTTGATTCACTGACTCGGTCTATCAAAGATCGAGCCAGGATCAGTCGATCTAGCACTCGATCTCTAGCCTTATTCTAACCCCTATTGCCTTTTTAAGACCTCAAAGTCAAGGTTTAGACTCCTTATACCTGTTCCTACACACTTGCAAAATAAAAACATAAAACTGAAAGGGCAATAAAGCAGAAATATGTACAAGATAAACATGGGAATTCCTCCCAAGCACGCTTTCTTTAACGTCTTTAGTTAGACCTTACTTGGTCTAAGCGGATGGTGGGTCTTGGAGAAGCACTGAGGTACTCTCCTTGTCATAGCTATCTGCCAAATAGGGCTTGACTCTGTGTCTGTTGACGGTGAATGCACTGCCACTTTTTTCCCATCAGAGTAACAGCTCCATACGGCAAGACTTCTTGAATCACGAACGGTCCGCTCCTCCTTGATTTCAGCTTGCCCGGGAAGAGCTTGAGCCTCGAGTTGTACAGCAACACCAGTCCTCCTTCCTTAAGCTCCTTGGCAACCAACTTCTTGTCATGAGCCTCCTTAGTCCGCTCCTTGTATATCCGGGAGCTCTCGTAAGCATTCAGCCTCAACTCGTCCAGTTCGTGTAGCTGAATAAGGCGCCTCTCCTAAGCAGTCTTGAGATCAAAGTTCAGCCTCTTCACAGCCCACAACGCACGGTGTTCCAGCTCAACCGGAAGGTGACAGCCCTTGCCATAGAGTAGAGTGAAGGGAGTTGTACCAATCGGCGTCTTGAAAGGGGTACGGTAGGCCCAAAGAGCATCGTCCAGCTTCACTGCCCAGTCTTTCCTTGTGGCTCCAACGGTCTTCTCTAGAATAGCCTTGATTTGCCTGTTGGAGACCTCCACTTGACCACTTGTTTGAGGATGATACGGTGTAGCCACCTTATGCCTAACCCCATACTTTCTCTAGAGGTTCTCAAAGACCTTGTTTATAAAGTGGCTTCCTCCATCACTTATAACAACCTTGGGTACCCCAAACCTCGGGAAGATGATACTCTTGAACAACTTGATTACCACCTTAGAGTCATTTGTAGGGGAAGCAACAGCCTCAACCCATTTAGAGACATAATCCACTGCTACTAAGATGTATTTGTTGCCGTATGAAGAAGGGAAAGGCCCCATGAAGTCAATCCCCCACGCGTCGAACACGTCAACCTCGAAGATGCGAACTTAAGGCATTTTGTTCCTCTTAGTTATATTCCCTGCTCGTTGACATGCCTCACAGCTCTTCACAAACTCGTGTGCATCTTTAAAAATGGAGGGCCACCAGAAACCGCCTTGCAATACCTTTGTGGCAGTATTGAATGAGGCGAAGTGTCTTCCGTAGGAAGAGCCATGGCAATGATAAAGGATGTCCCTGGCTTCTTCCTTTGTAACACATCTCCGGTACAAGCTGTCTACTCCTGTTTTGTATAGGTAGGGGTCGTCCCAAAAGTAGTCACTAGCCTCCCTCAAAAACCTCTTCTTGTGATAGCTGTTGAGATGTGTTGGCTCCTCACCACATGCTAGATAGTTCACTACATCAGCATACCACGGTAGATCCTATTCTTTGAAACTCAGCACCTCCTCAAACCTCCCTTCTAGCTTCCCACAAACAGCCGTAGTAATCGCCATAAGCTGCTCTTCTGGAAGAGAGTCATCTAAGGGGAGAGACTCGTTGATCCTTAGCCGTGAGAGGTGGTCAGCGACTCCATTTTCTATCCCTTTCTTGTCTTTAATCTCCATGTCAAACTCCTGGAGTAACAGAATCCATCTTAAGAGTCGAGGCTTAGTGTCTTTCTTCGAGTAGATGTATCGTAAGGCAGCGTGATCCGTGTATACAATAGCCTTGGAGACAACCAGATATGATCTGAACTTCTCAAAGGCGAAGACCACTGCAAGCAGCTCCTTCTCCGTAGTGGTGTATCGTGATTGCATGTCATCCAAGGTCCTTGAAGCATAATAGACCACGTGTAGCTTCTTGTCTTTCTTCTGACCGAGAACGGCTCCTACGGCGTAGTCGCTAGCATCACACATGATCTCAAAGGGGAGAGACCAGTCTGGTGCTTGGACTATAGGGGCTGATGTAAGGGCTTCCTTGATGGTCACGAAAGCCTTCAAACACTCTTCATCGAATACAAACTCAGCTTCCTTGCACAACACCCGTGTAAGAGGGCGTGCAATCTTGGAGAAATCTTTGATGAAGCGCCTATAGAACCCTGCATGTCCCAAGAAGCTTCTGATTCCTTTAACATTAACTGGCGGCTCAAGACCCATCATGACCTCCACCTTAGCCTGATTAACCTCAATACCCTTCTCTGATATCTTGTGACCGAGCACGATCCCTTCCTTAACCATGAAGTGGCATTTCTCCCAGTTCAGCACCAAGTTTGTCTCTTCACAACGTTTAAGTACCCTGCAAAGATTCAACAAACACGCAGGAAAGGACGCACCATACACAGAGAAGTCATCCATGAATACCTCTACCATCTCCTCTATAAGATCAGAGAAGATAGACATCATACACCGCTGAAACGTAGCCGGTGCATTACACAATCCAAACGGCATCCTTCGATATGCAAAGGTACCGTAGGGACATGTGAAAGTCGTCTTCTCCTGATCGTTTGGGTGAATAGGAATTTGAAAGAAACCACTATACCCATCGAGAAAGCAGTAGTAATGGTGATTTGCAAGTCTCTCAAGCATTTGATCAATAAAAGGCAAAGGGAAATGGTCTTTCCTAGTCGCAAGGTTAAGTTTCCTATAGACAATACACATTCTATGACCAGTGATGGTCCTAGTAGGGATAAGCTCATCCTTTTCATTCCTTATGACCGTGATCCCTACCTTCTTAGGCACCACGTGTACAGGGGAAACCCACGTGCTGTCACTTATGGGATAGATCACGTCAGCCTCTAAAAGCTTAAGGATTTCCTTCTTAATAACCTCTTTCAAGTTAGGATTCAAACGCCTTTGATGTTCTATAGAAGAAGCGTTCTCATTATCCAAGTGAATCCTATGAGTGCATAGCATTGGTGAAAGGCCCTTGATGTCACTTAAAGAGTACCCAATGGCCTTCCTATACTTTCTCAGCTCAGTCAAGAGCGATTGCAACTCATCATCACTGAGGTTTTCGTTCACAATCACGGGATAGGTGTTATTAGGCCCTAAGAAAGCATACCTTAGCCCTTTTGGGAGCTCCTTAAGGTCCACGTTTGGGGCTAACAGCTCACTCCAGTCATCCTCGTTGTTGTTGTTGTTGCTTTCCTCCTTGGAACTCTCCTTTGAACTCGAGGTATTGCCCTTCAGACTGCTTTCCTCCATCGCTATCCCTTCTGAGATCGAGTCCTCCGGTCGATTCTCCTCTCGATGTCGTCTAGATCGAGCCATTTCACTCGATTCACTTACTAGATTTGATATGGATCGAGTAAGGGATCGAGACGCTGAGTCGATCTCTTGGTTGGACTCCAAAATGATCGGGAGGTCTCTCTCGATCGTCGACTCGATTGTTTTTCCTGATCGAGCATTCTTCTCGATCTGTCCATCGATTGTTGCACCTGATCGAGTTGTATTCTCGATTGACTTGTCGATCTGACTCCTGGATCGAGTGATAGCGTCGATCTCGGGGTCGATCTCTAGGCAGCAACCTTCTTCATTCTTTATAATCCTCCTAGAATCCAGCAGGTTCACGTACTCTTGGGTTCTCTGGTCCACATAGCCAAACTCCCCTGGCTCTTTAGTCAGTGCTAACTTCAGATGGTCTTCTAGAGCTAGCTCTTCCAGCAACTCATCCGCTAAAGCCTCCATTGTTTCAATATAGAAGGCTTGCCCTTCAATGGTTGGCTTCTTCATAACCTCGTTGATGTCGAAGTCAAGCCTGATCTCCTTCCCCAAATGCAAGGCAATCTTCCCATTCTTCACATCTATGATAGCCCCGGCGGTTGCAAGGAATGGTCTCCCTAAGATGAGTGGGTCTTTAGGCTCCTCATCCATATCCAACACGACAAAGTCTGTGGGTACGTCCACACCACTGATTCGTACCGGTAAATCTTCAAGCAGCCCCACTGGTAACCTCACGCTTCTATCAGCCAGCACCAATGAGATCCGACAGTCTTTAAACCGAGTAAAACCAAGCTTCTTAGCCACGGAGTGAGACATCAAGTTTATACTAGCTCCGAGATCACACAAGCAACTCTTGAACTCTAGAGGACCCAAAGCGCAGGGTATAGTGAAGCTTCCAGGGTCTCCCAGCTTCTTAGGGACTATCTCCTTGTGTATAACCGCCCGACACTCTTCATTTAGAACAAGCACCTCTTTGCTTTCTTTGTTCGTCTTCACGAGGGTGTCCTTGAAAAACTTGGCGCACTTGGGCATCATAGCTAGACAATCTACAAGATGCAGCTGGATTTCCACGTCTCTCAGGTGCTTCTCAAACAGGATCCGATGCTTCTCTATTAGCTGCTTTTTAAAACGACCAGGAAATGGCAACTTCGGGACGTAAGGTGGGGGCACGTAAGAGTTCTTCTCCTTGGTGGTTTGCTCACTTTTCTTCTCAGCGACCGCCTTATCTCCTCTCCTCGGCCCTTGGATCCAAACGTTGTCAAAGTTTATCTCATCATCATCAGCCGAAGGTTTACCCTCCCCCTCTTGAATTACAACGTCCTCGTTGTTCTTGGTAGAGACCGGAGGTTCGAGCTCTTTGCCGCTTCTCAACGTTATAGCATTGGCATACTCCTTGGGATTTTGCTCACACTTTCCCGGAAGACTGTTCTGACCACTCGTAGTTGCTTTTCCTTTCTCCAGCTGCTTGATCTTGTTGTTTAGGTTGGTGATCTGAGTGGAGAAGTCGGTTAGAGATGAGTCTAAGCGAGTGTTCATTTCAGCGAACTTCTGGTTGGTAGAGGCTTGCCCTTGTATTAGCTGTTGAAACATTGCTTGAACCGGATCAACTTGTTGTTGCATCGGTTGTTGTTGCTGAGGTGCAAAGCCCGGAGGGTAGTTAGGAGTATAACCCTTGTTGTGTTGTTGTTGCCCTTGGAAGTTGCTCTGCCCTTGACCTTGGAAACCACCACAGGGTTTAAAACCTTTGTTGTAAGGGATGAAAGTTTTAGCTTGCTGAGCAGGGTACACTTGGTCTTTAGGGTTGGCTACGTTGGTGCTTCGGTAAGAGAGGTTGTTGTTCTGGTAGCCTTGGTTGTAGACTTGAGACTTGTAGTTGTTCTGTCCAGCCACCCAATTTGCTTCTTCTTGGCTAAGCTCTAACTCCTCTTGGTTCTCATCAGCTTCACCAACAAAGTGAACATGCTTCTGATTAGCTAACACCAACTTATCAATCTTCTCATGCAAAGATTTGAGCTCCTTCTTGTGAGACTCTAACTCTGATCCTCTTGGTGCACGGTCATAATCTTCAGCATAGTTTCCATCACTCAACGCCAAGTTTTCTATCAGCTCCATACCCTCTTCTACCTCTTGACTGAGGAAGTTCCCTTTGCTAGCTGTGTCAAGCAACAACCTGATCTTTGGTGAAGCTCCACGGTATATGGTACTGATTAGTGTCTCCTCACTGAACCCGTGATGAGGACATTGGATCGTGTCCTGCTGGAGGAGGTCCTTCTGGATGCTCGTGTTCAGCCATAGCTTCAAAGTCAACCAAACCGTGCTGAACAATCTCCTCAAAGGCTCTTGTTTGCTCTCTGACTCTCCTTTGCCGTGAGTGACCAAGTTGATGAATGTTATCTAAGGGTTGTAGAAGATTGTTGTCTCCCCTTGAACGAAGATTCATTTACCTGAAAACACACGTTTGAGAGTAGAAGTATTAGTAACATGAAAAAGGTAAAGACTTAGTCATTGCTAAGACCTAGATCTCTATGTTCCATAAACAGTCCTATAATGGCAACGGCGCCATTTGATAAACGCTTTTCTAGCTCGGGTTTATGATGCAGAGAGGTTATCAAACTCTAATGCAAGCAATGTCATAGTATAGCAAGCAAGAGAGAGCCAATCCACTTCTAGGAGATAGAGAATGCACAGAGAATGCAAGGACTAAAGCAAATCTAAGCAAAATGAGAAAGTTTATGAGAAAATATCTAAGAACTAGATACAGCAACCTAAACAGAGTGAAACCTATTTTTAAAATACTAGAAAGGAAGCAACTACCACGAGAAACAAACAGATTGATTAAAGGAAAGAACTTCGAATTATTAAAATTCGACTAGTAGATCGACCACGAGATCGACCACTAGATCGAGCAGTAACAAACGATCTCATCTAAAATCGTAAGAACAGTAAAGCTAATGACCAGGATGCTATCAGATAACAAGCGAATGATGAGAATAGACGTAAAGATGCTAAAAGAAAGGGCCTAGGGTTGAGATTCATGGTTAGGAGTTTCAAAGGTTCGACCTTGGTTTTAAAACTTTAGATCGACTCACTTGGTGAGGATCTCTAAGCCTTGAAAACAAAACAAGATCTATATGTGGCTTTCGGTATAGATCACTCTTTCATCCTCTCCTCCAATCCCATGGCTTTTGGTGGAAAGAGAGGTCGAAAGGCGAGGAAAACAGATTTCAAGTAAATGGCTTAACTAATCCCCCAAACTTCCATGGCTTTTGGGAAGGGTTAACTAGTCTCTAAGGTGTGATCTTCCGAGATTCCTGGATCCTGTCAAGAAAACGAGAGAGAAAACATAAGGAAAAAGATTAGGATCTAAAAAGTTCTCGAAAAAGGGCGTCGCCGCCTTGCCTAAAATGCCCAAACAAGCCAATGGTCCCCCCTTCGCTAGCAGCCAAAAACGGTTGAAAGGACAGAAATCGACTCCAAGATCGAGTGGTTCTCTCGATCATATCCGGACATCGTGTCTTCGGCTCGATCTGGGTCTCGTTCTTCATCGGCGAATCGAGTGTTGCATACGATCTCGGTATCAATCTTCGGCTGGATCGAGTGGTGTACTCGATCTGTCTCTCGCTCTGCATGGCGTCATTTACGTCCGTACCGATTGATCGATTGCTTCACTCGATCTCCGTCTCGATCATTTTCCTTGGATCGCCTAGTTGGCTCGATCTTCTGGTCGACCAACTCCTAGATCGACCGGCCATGCTCGATCTGCTCCTCGATCTCTGGTCCCTAGCATATTTCCGAGCTCCCACGAACTGCTACATCAGCTTCAACACGTCCACGAACCTCCACGACTCCAAAGCAGCCAGAAACAACCTGAATGTGATGCAAAATGCAAGAAAAATGCGTATGCTGATGCAAGAATGCTCTAGGACCCTAAGTGATGCAATCTAACCTAAAACATGATACAAATGCATGAAAAGCTAACTAATGAGTATGCAAAATGTATGCAATGTGCAATAACATCATTACCTTGACAGGATCCTGGAGCCTCGGAAGATCACACCTTAGAGACTAGTTACCCCTTCCCAAAAGCCATGGAAGTTTGGGGGATTAGTTTTGAAATCTGTTTTCCTTGCCCTTCGACCTCTCTTTCCACCAAAAGCCATGGGTTTGGAGGAGAGGATGAAGGAGTGATCTATACCGAAAGCCACGGATAGATCTTGTTTAGTTTTCAAGGCTTAGAGATCCTCACCAAGTGAGTCGATTTAAAGTTTTAAACCCAAGGTCAAACCTTTGAAACCCCTGACCATGAATCTCAATCCTAGGCCCTTTCTCTTAGCATATTTACGTCTTATCTCATCTCTTTCTTGATCTCTGATAGCATCCTGGTCATTAGTTTTACTGTTCTTGCATTTTTAGACGAGATCGATTGTTACTGCCCGATCTAGTGGTCGATCTCATGGTCGATCCACTAGTCGAATTTTAATAACTCGAAGCTTTCTTCTTTAATTATTCTGTTTGTTTCTCGTGGTAGTTTCTTCCTTTCTAGTATTTTTAAAATAGGTTTCAGTCTGTTTAAATTGCTGCATCTAGTTTTTAGAGATTTGTTCAGCACGGTTTGGTTGACTTTGAAGCTATGGCTGAACACGAGCATCCAGAAGGACCTCCTCCAGCTCACGGGGCAGCAGGACGGGGGAATGGAAATCCCCAACACGCGGCTAGACCCCCAAGGATCATAGGAGCCGGAGATGCTCCCAATACCCACCACAATAGGTTTGGGATCACTCCTCCCCCTGTACAATACAACAACTTCGAGATCAAGCCAGGTTTCATCTCCATGGTGCAAAACAACAAGTTCCACGGCTTAGCAATGGAAGACCCCTTGGAGCACCTAGACAACTTCGAGCAAGTATGTGGGATGATAAAGATCAATGGCATATCCGAAGATGCTTTCAAGCTGCGTCTCTTCCCCTTTTCACTCGGAGACAAAGCTAGACATTGGAAGAAGACCCTCCCACAAGGCACCATCACATCATGGGCTGAGTGCAAGAAGGCTTTTCTCTCAAAGTTCTTCTCAAGCACCAGGACAGCACGGTTGAGAAGCGAAATCAGCGGTTTCACTCAAAGGAACTACGAGACATTCAACGAGGCAATGGAGCGTTTTAAAGACTACACAATCCAATGTCCTCATCACGGGTTCAGCGAGGAGACACTACTCAGTACCATATACCGTGGAGCTTCACCAAAGATCCGGTTGATGCTTGACACAGCTAGCAAAGGGAACTTCCTCGGTCAGGAGGTAGAAGAGGGTATGGAGCTGATAGAAAACTTGGCGTTGAGTGATGGAAACTATGCTGAAGATTATGACCGCGCACCGAGAGGATCAGAGTTAGAGTCTCACAAGAAGGAGCTCAAATCTTTGCATGAGAAGATAGATAAGCTGGTGTTAGCCAATCAGAAGCATGTTCACTTTGTTGGTGAAGCTGATGAGAACCAAGAGGAGTTAGAGTTGAGCCAAGAAGAAGCCAATTGGATGGTGGGACAGAACAACTACAAGTCTCAAGGCTACAACCAAGGCTACCAGAACAACAACCTCTCTTACCGAAGCACCCTGCTCAGCAAGCAAAACCTTTCATCCCTTACAACAAAGGTTTTCAACCGAGTGGTGGTTTCCAAGGTCAAGGGCAGAGCAACTTCCAAGGGCAACATCAAAACAACAAGGGTTATACACCTAACTACCCTCCGGGCTTTGCACCTCAACAGCAACAACCGATGCAACAACAAGTTGATCCGGTTCAAGCAATTTTTCAACAGCTAATACAAGGGCAAGCCTCTACAAACCAGAAGTTCGCCGAGATGAACACTCGCCTAGACTCATCTCTCACCGACTTCTCCACTCAGATCACCAACTTAAACAACAAGATCAAGCAGCTGGAGAAAGGGAAAGCAAGTACGAGTGGTCAGAATAGTCTTCTGGGAAAGTGTGAGCAGAATCCCAAGGAGTATGCTAATGCCATAACGTTGAGAAGCGGTAAAGAGCTCGAACCTCCGGTCTCTACAAAGAACAACGAGGACGTTGTAATTCAAGAGGGGGAGGGTAAACCTTCGGCTGATGATGATGAGATCAACTTTGACAACGTTTGGATCCAAGGGCCAAGAAGAGGAGACAAAGCAGTTGCTGAGAAGAAAGCTGAGCAAACCACTAAGGAGAAGAATGCTTATGTGCCTCCACCTTATGTATCTAAGCTGCCTTTTCCTGGCCGCTTCAAGAAGCAACTCATAGAGAAGCATAGAATCCTCTTTGAGAAGCATCTTAAGGACGTGGAGATCAAGCTACCTCTCGTTGACTGCCTTGCAATGATGCCTAAATGCGCCAAATTCTTCAAAGACACTCTCGTGAAGAAGAATAAAGAAAGCAAGGAGGTACTTGTTCTAAGTGAAGAGTGTAGTGCAGTTATACATAAGGAGATAGTCCCTAAGAAGCTAGGAGACCCTGGAAGCTTCACTATACCCTGCGCTTTAGGTCCTCTAGAGTTCAAGAGTTGCTTATGTGATCTCGGAGCTAGCATAAACCTGATGCCTCACTCCATGGCTAAGAAGCTTGGTTTTACACGTTTCAAAGACTGTCGGATCTCATTGGTACTGGCTGATAGGAGTGTGAGGCTACCAGTGGGGCTGCTTGAAGATTTACCGGTGCGAATCAGTGCTGTGAACGTGCCTACGGACTTCGTAGTGTTGGAGATGGATGAAGAGCCTAAGGATCCACTCATCTTAGGGAGACCGTTCCTTGCAACCGCCGGGGCTATCATAGATGTGAAAAATGGGAAGATTGCCTTGCATTTGGGAAAGGAGATCAGGCTTGACTTCGACATCAACGAGGTTCTGAAGAAGCCGACCATTGAAGGGCAAGCTTTCTATATTGAAACGATGGATACTTTAGCGGATGAGTTGCTGGAAGAGCTGGCTCTAGAAGACCATCTGAAGCTAGCACTGACTAAGGAGCCAGGGGAGTTTGGCTATGTGGACCAGAGAACCCAAGAGTACATGAACCTGCTAGATTCTAGGAGGATTGTTAAGAATGAAGAAGGTTGCTGCCTAGAGATCGACCCCGAGATCGACGCTATCACTCGATCCAGGAGTCAGATCGACAAGGTAATCGAGAACACAACTCGAGCCGGTGCAACAATCGACGAACAGATCGAGAAGAACGCTCGATCAGGAAAAACAATCGAGTCGGCGATCGAGAGAGACCTCCCGATCATTTTGGAGTCCAATCAAGAGATCGACTTAGCGTCTCGATCCCTTACTCGATCCATATCAAATCGAGTAAGTGAATCGAGCGAAATGGCTCGATCTAGACGACATCGAGAGGAGAATCGACCGGAGGACTCGATCTCAGAAGGGATAGCGATGGAGGAAAACAGTCTGAAGGGCCATGCCTCGGGTTCAAAGGAGAGTTCCAAGGAGGAAAGCAACAACAACAGCCACGAGGATGACTGGAGTGAGCTGTTAGCCCCAAAGGTCGACCTTAAGGAGCTCCCAAAAGGGCTAAGGTATGCTTTCTTAGGGCCTAATAACACCTATCCCGTGATTGTGAATGAAAACCTTAGTGATGATGAGTTGCACTCGCTCCTGACTGAGCTGAGAAAGTATAGGAAGGCCATTGGGTACTCTTTAAGTGACATCAAGGGCCTTTCACCAATGCTTTGCACTCATAGGATTCACTTGGATAATGAGAACGCCTCCTCTATAGAACATCAAAGGCGTTTGAATCCTAATTTGCAAGAGGTTGTTAAGAAGGAAATCCTTAAGCTTTTAGAGGCTGACGTGATCTATCCCATAAGTGACAGCACGTGGGTTTCTCCTGTACATGTGGTGCCTAAGAAGGGAGGAATCACGGTCATAAGGAATGAAAAGGATGAGCTTATTCCTACTAGAACCATCACTGGTCATAGGATGTGTATTGATTATAGGAAACTCAACCTTGCGACTAGGAAAGACCATTTCCCCTTGCCTTTTATTGATCAAATGCTTGCGAGACTTGCTAATCACCCTTACTACTGTTTTCTCGATGGGTATAGCGGTTTCTTTCAAATACCTATTCACCCAAATGATCAGGAGAAGACGACCTTCACATGTCCGTACGGTACCTATGTATATCGAAGGATGCCGTTTGGATTGTGTAATGCACCGGCTACGTTTCAGCGGTGTATGATGTCGATCTTCTCCGATCTTATGGAGGAGTTGGTAGAGGTGTTCATGGATGACTTCTCTGTCTGTGGTGCGTCCTTTCCTGCGTGTTTGTTGAATTTTTACAGGGTGCTAAAACGTTGTGAAGAAACAAACTTGGTGCTGAACTGGGAGAAATACCACTTTATGGTTAAGGAAGGGATCGTGCTTGGTCATAAGATATCAGAGAAGGGCATTGAGGTTGATCAGGCTAAAGTGGAGGTCATGATGGGTCTTGAGCCGCCGGTTAATGTTAAGGGAGTCAGAAGCTTCTTGGGACACACAGGGTTCTATAGGCGCTTCATCAAAGATTTCTCCAAGATTGCACGCCCTCTTACACGGCTGTTGTGCAAGGAAGCTGAGTTTGTATTTGATGAGGAGTGTTTGAAAGCTTTCGTGACCATCAAGGAAGCCCTTACATCAGCTCCTATAGTCCAAGCACCAGACTGGTCTCTTCCTTTTGAGATCATATGTGATGCTAGTGGCTACGCCGTAGGAGCCGTTCTCGGTCAAAAGAAAGACAAGTGATAAGCTTGTTTCTTGCTCGGGTTTTATGATGCAGAGAGGTTATCAAACTCTAATGCAAGCAATGTCGTAGTATAGCAAGCAAGAGATAGTCAATCCACTTCTAGGAGATAGAGAATGCACAGAGAATGCAAGGACTAAAGCAAATCTAAGCAAAATGAGACAGTTTAAGAGAAAATATCTAAGAACTAGATGCAGCAACCTAAACAGAATGAAACCTATTTTAAAAATACTAGAAAGGAAGCAACTACCACGAGAAACAAACGGATTAATTAAAGGAAAGAGCTTCGAATTATTAAAATTCGACTAGTGGATCGACCACGAGATCGACCACTAGATCGAGCAGTAACAATCGATCTCGTCTAAAAATGTAAAAGCAGTGAAACTAATGACCAGGATGCTACCAGATAACAAGCGAAAGATGAGAATAGACGTAAAGATGCTAAAAGAAAGGGCCTAGGGTTGAGATTCATGGTTAAGGGCTTCAAAGGTTCAACCTTGGGTTTGAAACTTCAGATCGACTCACTTGGTGAGGATCTCTAAGCCTTGAAAACAAAACAAGATCTATTTGTGGCTTTCGGTATAGATCACTCTTTCATCCTCTCCTCCAAACCCATGGCTTTTGGTGGAAAGAAAGGTCGAAAGGCAAGGAAAACAGATTTCAAGTAAATGGCTTAACTAATCCCCCAAACTTCCATGGCTTTTGGGAAGGGGTAACTAGTCTCTAAGGTGTGATTTTCCGAGGCTCCTGGATCCTGTCAAGGTAAGGAACCTCTCGGATCATGAAGCTCTTGGCGTGAGAGTCTTCAAGCATTAAGCTTTCAACACCTTAGAAGAGATAGCCTTTAAAAACGTTTAGAAAAATCCCAAGATCGAAACCCTTTCAACCCCTTAATCCTCTCAACCCCGAACCCAAAGGAACTACTCACTACACATAGAGTAAATCAAGCAAAGCATATGAAACGAGACGATGAACATGAAAGAAAAACTGGATTAAACGATGATGATTCGAATACAAAAGCTTAAAAGAAAAATGAGTTTCAACAATGGTGTTCTTCACGAAAACAAGAGAGAAAACATAAGGAAAAAGAGAAGGATCTAAAAGTTATCGAAAAAGGGCGTCGCCGCCTTGCCTAAAATGCCCAAACAAGCCAATGGTCCCCCCTTCGCTAGCAGCCAAAAACGGTTGAAAGGACAGAGATCGACTCCAAGATCGAGTGGTTCTCTCGATCATATCCGGACATCGTGTCTTCGGCTCGATCTGGGTCTCGATCTTGATCGGCGAATCGAGTGTTGCATCCGATCTCGGTATCGATCTTCGGCTGGATCGAGTGGTGTACTCGATCTGTCTCTCGCTCTGCATGGCGTCATTTACGTCTGTATCGATTGATCGATTGCTTCACTCGATCTCCGTCTCGATCATTCTTCTTGGATCGCCTAGTTGGCTCGATCTTCTGGTCGATCAACTCCTAGATCGATCGGCCATGCTCGATCTGCTCCACGATCTCTGGTCCTTAGCATATTTCCGAGCTCCCACGAACTGCTACATCAGCTTCAACACGTCCACGAACCTCCATGACTCCAAAGCAGCCAGAAACAACCTGAATGTGATGCAAAATGCAAGAAAAATGCGTATGCTGATGCAAGAATGCTCTAGGACCCTAAGTGATGCAATCTAACCTAAAACATGATACAAATGCATGAAAAGCTAACTAATGAGTATGCAAAATGTATGCAATATGCAATAACATCAACTCTCCCAAACTTACTTCTTGCTTGCCCTCAAGCAACAGAAAATAAGTAAGGAAGAGAGGTTTTAAGAAAAATGAGTGGGGTTTTAAACTTTTTGCAAATGTGCTTTTGAAATGACTCAATCTCAATGTCCTAGTTAACAGTTCTAAAATGCTATGCTTACACTCATACTCCAAAGAACTTAGCCATACACATCATACAAAGAAATTCAAATCATGACTCTCCTATTCATAACAATCAAAGAAACTCATCCTTTAACATTCATTAACATTCGAACCATGAATCAAACTTATGCACTTTAAAGCAAAATACATTTGGCTAAGGGTTATGGTTATGAGCATAGAATGATCTCATTTGAAAAGGGTTTATAAATAGATTAAGGGTTTCTCTCGAAAATGGTTGAACTTGTGCATAATGCTAAAGGTAAAGACAATTTATGCATACATGATTAGATTCTCATCTACCCATGTAAACTATCAAATGATCCTATACTCCTCTCATTTAAGAAATTTTATCCTCACTCACCACTTAAGAGTCTACCCTTTCCTTCACAAATTTAGCAATCCCCAATTCAAAATAAAGACATTTTTAAAGTTTTAGGCTAGTGAAAAAGTTTTGAAAAATACTTTTGCTCTTTAGAAATTTCTTATTGGTAGCTCTCTTATTATTTTTTTTTTCTTCTTTTTATTTTTTTTTTCTTTATTTGGCACTTAGGCTCTCTTTTTTTTTTTTTTTTCCTCTTTTTTTTTTATTTGTTTATTATGAGAGAGCTATCTTCTGAAATTATTAGAGCATACTTAGCTTTTAAAAATAACCTTTCACTTAAAACCTCATTTCATTCCTTAAAACACAAACTTTTTGAAACCGAAAACAAATAGACAAGAAAGCAACCCCAATGATTCCCCAAACTTATCCTAAGCCTACACCTAGCTTCAAAATGCAAAGCTAGCAACAATATGAAAACTAAATCATGTCGCCTAAACCTAACACTTTATGCCAAGTTCAAACCGAAAGGAAGGCCTCACAAAGATGTCACACAAGAACATTAGGCTTCAAAGGAGGGTAAGGTTCAAGGAGGGAGTTCTACTTAGGCTCACAAAGAGTGGTAAAAAGGAAGAAGAGAGCCTAAATATTTTAAAACCATGTGTTCATTTTCAAATGCATAAGAATGATAATTAGAATTTCAAATTAAGGTTTTCACTTATTAGAATGAGTTTCAAATCATGAGAGTTCAATTCAAGCCACGAAAATCCTAACAAGTGATCCAAGCATGGTAATAACTTACTTTCAAAGCATAGACAAAGCATTAGAGAACTACCAACTAGGGCATTGAAACAATTCATAAGTAAAAACACCTTTGTAAGAAATTCTAACCCCTTATGCAAAATGCAAACAACCTAGGTGATGTGAGAAACTCTAGACTCAATCCTAACATGATTTTAAAAAGATGAATGCAACTACATGAATCTTTGAAAAATTTTTAAAACTTTTACCAATTTTTCATGAACTAAGACTCAAGGATGCTAAGGGAAAATAAGATCAAAGAACACAAGTCAAATCACACATGTACTCCCCCAAACTTGCTTGACACCGTCCCGGTGGCAAACTCATCCGAAGGAGCATCAAAACACAATGCAAGAAACAAATATGAGCGGTTATATACAATGGAAGAAGGTTGTTTACCTCTGGTCTAGGCTCGGCTGGAACTTGAGGATGTTCCAGAGGAGCTAGACATCGTTGCTTTGCCTTTGTCAGCTGGTTCTTGGAGAGAGTGGCGCGCCGGCTGAATGTTGTCTCCTTGGGTCTCCCGGATGACAACTCCTCCGGTTGAGAGCCTTCTCTTCTCGGGTTGTTGCATCTCTTGACTTGCAGCAGGCTTTGGCATGCCTCCCTGAAGTGCTTTGACTTTCTTCCCAAGCTTCTTCAGCATCTTGCCTTGCCACTTGTTAATCTTCCTTTGCATCTCTACCACCGATGCTAGGAACTTCTCGGTTTTTGTCCTCGGCTCAAAGTCTAGCTTGGGAAGTGTGTAAGCCTCGGGCATCTCATCTTCCGTGCCTAGAGACTCTGACCTTTGACGCGGGGCAATGGCTGAAGCAGGCGGTCCTCCTAAAGGGGCAAAGCATTCTTCCTCCGTGGGAAAGAACTCGATGTTCCCAACACCAAGCAACTCGGTTTCATATCTGTTGGGAAGGATGCACACTCTCTTCTTATCTTCGTCATCAATGAAGAGGTAGGCATAGAACCCTTCTGCTGGCGTGCGTCCCAAGCTATCAGTATTCCTCATGTATGCTTCATCCATGAAAGCTCTGTTTGGGATGTGAGCAAAGTCATGAATGGGCACACCGGCTTGCACGAACAGAGGAGTAAGGAAACCGCCAATGTAAGAGGAGGTTGCCTTGCACCGCAAGGCATAAGCCTTGTACTTCACCAAAGAAGCCGCGAGCACACAGCCGTAGTTCACTTCATCGCCGAGTTCATCCTCCATAGGCTCGTCGTTTGCATCCGGATCACACACCAAGTGCTTCACGCCTTGGAACAGGAAGCACAGCTCTGTCTTCGTGACCGTAGGAGCAACAGACCTTCCACTGAACGTGTTGGCAATCAGGTTCAGAGTATACCTCAGCACCGGGCTCCTTACTCGCTTGATCTTGGCAGTGTTGGCTTTATAGTCCTCATTGCTGATCAGGTCCCAAAACTCGTCGGCTTTCTTGAAGGCTGGGAACTCGACCTTGTATGCATCAGCGTTGATACCGTAGGCTTGGCATAGCTCAGGGATGGAGAGTGTGTAGGCTTGACGTCCAACTTTGAAGTAGAGGCGGCCTTGAGAAGGGACGGGTGCACTAGGATTCTCATACCGGAACTCCAAGGTGGCAAGGAAGTCTATTGTCACTTCAGGAATGGTTGGGCAATCCATCCATGACAGACATCTTAAGCCAATGTTCTTGAGGAGTTGGTCGAAGTCCCCAAGAATCCCGAGCTTAGACAACAGCTCTCGATCAGCAAACTTGGTAGGCTCAAACCGGAGCCTCTCTAGCCGCTTCTTATCCTCTTCTCATCCTTGCTCCATCTAACCCTCTCTTGAACTGCCACTTCTCGTCCTTCTCCTTCGTGTGCTTGCTCCTCTCTTGTTCTCTTTGGGGCCATGGTTCCTGAAACAAATTTCTAAAGATATTGATAAGTACACGACGGTTTGATGAGAATGAGAGAAGAGAAGGAGAGAATTTATAAAAGGCTACCCTAGAATTTTGGGGAATAAATAAAAATCATAGCTAAATAAAAGGAAAACAAATCTTTAGATACTGAAAAATCTGGAATTATTCCTTTTACTTAGCTAGTTTTAAAAATTCAAAACCAATCCTATATTCTAAAACAAGATCTTGCGGATTTAAAGGAGATTTACTAAAATTAAATCATTAAATTTTTGAAAATACCTTTGTAAGAAGTTCAGAATATCTTTGCTAGCTTTTGAAAACTTAAACTCTCACTCTCTTTGTTTAAAATTCTCGAGAAAAACAGGAATAAGAGGGTGAGAGGATGTTTGAAATATTTAAAGACTAGCAAAACCAAAACAATGAGTAGTCAAAGTTGTTTTTCTGACAAAGTCTTGGTCAAGACACATCTTTCATGGTCAAAGATGCTTGCCTTGACCAAGTTTTGAAAAATGTTCGAGGGAAAAGAGTAAAGGAGGTAAAGAAAAATGTTACCTCGGCATGAGATCGAGTCCATTTGGTCGATCTAGGACTCGATCTCATGCCCAAAATGGCTTAGATCGAGAGGGTTACTCGATTTGAGACTCGATTCATGGTGAATCGAGTCCTGGATCGATTGGCTCTCTCGGTCATTGAGATGTTGGCTCCTCGGCTAAGTCCTTATGATCGAGCTATGTCCTCGATTCAGGGGTCGATTTGGCATAGATCGAGTGATGGATCGAGTCGAGTGATCGATCAGTTTTCAACAGATTTTCCCGAGAGAAATTAGATCGGTCGATCCGATTTGGATCGATCGATCCTTTTTCGTCAAGGTCGATCTTGTCACTCGATCTCGTCTAGATCGACTGGCTCCTCTCGATTCACTGACTCGATCTTGCAAAGATCGAGCCAGGATCAGTCGATCTAGCACTCGATCTCTAGCCTTATCTTAACCCCTATTGCTTCTTTTAGACCTCAAAGTCAAGGTTTAGACTCCTTATATCTGTTCCTACACACTTGCAAAATAAAAACATAAAACTGGAAAGGAAATAAAGCAGAAATATGTACAAGATAAACATGGGAATGCCTCCCAAGTGCGCTTTCTTTAACGTGTTTAGCTAGACCTTACTTGGTCTAAGCGGATGGTGGGTCTTGGAGAAGCACTGAGGTACTCTCCTTGTCATAGCTATCTGCCAAATAGGGCTTGACTCTGTGTCCGTTGACGGTGAATGCACTGCCACTTTTTCCCATCAGAGTAACAGCTCCATACGACAAGACTTCTTGAATCACGAACGGTCCGCTCCACCTGGATTTCAGCTTGCCCGGGAAGAGCTTGAGCCTCGAGTTGTACAGCAACACCAGTCCTCCTTCCTTAAGCTCCTTGGCAACCAACTTCTTGTCATGAGCCTCCTTAGTCCGTTCCTTGTATATCCGGGAGCTCTCGCAAGCATTCAGCCTCAACTCATCCAGTTCGTGTAGCTGAATAAGGTGCCTCTCCTGAGCCGGCTTGAGATCAAAGTTCAGCCTCTTCACAGCCTACAACGCACGGTGTTCCAGCTCAACCGGGAGGTGACAGCCCTTGCCATAGAGTAGAGTGAAAGGAGTTGTTCCAATCGGCGTCTTGAAGGCGGTACGGTAGGCCCAAAGAGCGTCATCCAGCTTCACTACCCAGTCTTTCCTTGTGGCTCCGACGGTCTTCTCTAGAATAGTCTTGATTTGCCTGTTGGAGACCTCCACTTGACCGCTTGTTTGAGGATGATACGGTGTAGCCACCTTATGCTTAACCCTATACTTTCTCAAGAGGTTCTCAAAGACCTTGTTTATAAAGTGGCTTCCTCCATCACTTATAACAACCTTGGGTACTCCAAACCTCGGGAAGATGATACTCTTGAACAACTTGATTACCACCTTAGAGTCATTTGTAGGGGAAGCAACAGCCTCAACCCATTTAGAGACATAATCCACAGCTACTAAGATGTATTTGTTGCCGTATGAAGAAGGGAACGGTACCATGAAGTCAATCCCCCATGCGTCGAACACGTCAACCTCGAAGATGGGAACTTGAGGCATTTCGTTCCTCTTAGTTATATTCCCTGCTCGTTGACATGCCTCACAGCTCTTCACAAACTCGTGTGCATCTTTAAAAATGGAGGGCCACCAGAAACCGGCTTGCAATACCTTCGTGGCAGTCTTGAATGAGGCGAAGTGTCCTCCGTAGGAAGAGCCATGGAAATGATAGAGGATGTCCCTGGCTTCTTCCTTTGTAACACATCTCCGGTACAAGCTTTCTACTCCTCTTTTGTATAGGTAGGGCTCGTCCCAAAAGTAGTCACTAGCCTCCCTCAAAAACTTCTTCTTGTGATAGCTGTTGAGATGTGTTGGCTCCTCACCACACGCTAGATAGTTCACTACATCAGCATACCACGGTAGATCCTCCTCTTTGAAATTCAACACCTCCTCAAACCTCCCTTCTAGCTTTCCACAAACAGCCGTAGTAATCGCCATAAGCTGCTCTTCTGGAAGAGAGTCATCTAAGGGGAGAGACTCGTTGATCCTTAGCCGTGAGAGGTGGTCAGCGACTCCATTTTCTATCCCTTTCTTGTCTTTAATCTCCATGTCAAACTCCTGGAGTAACAGAATCCATCTTAAGAACCGAGGCTTAGTGTCTTTCTTCGAGTAGATGTATCGTAAGGCAGCGTGATCCGTGTATACAATAGCCTTGGAGCCAACCAGATATGATCTGAACTTCTCAAAGGCGAAGACTACTGCAAGCAGCTCCTTCTCCGTAGTGGTGTATCGTGATTGTGTGTCATCCAAGGTCCTTGAAGCATAATAGATCACGTGTAGCTTCTTGTCTTTCTTCTGACCAAGGACGGCTCCTACGGCGTAGTCACTAGCATCACCCATGATCTCAAAGGGGAGAGACCAGTCTGGTTCTTGGACTATAGGGGCTGATGTAAGGGCTTCCTTGATGGTCACGAAAGCCTTCAAACACTCCTCATCGAATACAAACTCAGCTTCCTTGCACAACAGCCGTGTGAGAGGGCGAGCAATCTTGGAGAAATCCTTGATGAAACGCCTGTAGAACCCTACGTGTCCCAAGAAGCTTCTGATTCCCTTAACATTAACTGGCGGCTCAAGACCCATCATGACATCCACCTTAGCCTGATCAACCTCAATACCCTTCTCTGATATCTTGTGACTGAGCACGATCCCTTCCTTAACCATGAAGTGGCATTTCTCCCAGTTCAGCACCAAGTTTGTCTCTTCACAACTTTTAAGTACCCTGCAAAGATTCAACAAACACGCAGGAAAGGACGCACCATACACAGAGAAGTCATCCATGAATACTTCTACCATCTCCTCTCTAAGATCAGAGAAGATAAACATCATACACCGCTGAAACGTAGCCGGTGCATTACACAATCCAAACGGCATCCTTCGATATGCAAAGGTACCGTAGGGACATGTGAAAGTCGTCTTCTCCTGATCGTTTGGGTGAATAGGAATTTGAAAGAAACCACTATACCCATCGAGAAAGCAGTAGTAAGGGTGATTTGCAAGTCTCTCAAGCATTTGTCAATAAAAGGCAAAGGGAAATGGTCTTTCCTAGTCGCAATACACATTCTATGACCAGTGATGGTCCTAGTAGGGATAAGCTCATCCTTTTCATTCCTTATGACCGTGATCCCTCCCTTCTTAGGCACCACGTGTACAGGGGAAATCTACGTGCTGTCACTTATGGGATAGATCACGTCAGCCTCTAAAAGCTTAAGGATTTCCTTCTTAACAACCTCTTTCAAGTTAGGATTCAAACGCCTTTGATGTTCTATAGAAGAAGCGTTCTCATTATCCAAGTGAATCCTATGAGTGGAAAGCATTGGTGAAAGGCCCTTGATGTCACTTAAAGAGTACCCAATGGCCTTCCTATACTTTCTCAGCTCTGTCAAGAGCGCGTCCAACTCATCATCACTGAGGTTTTCGTTCACAATCACGGGATAGGTGTTATTAGGCCCTAAGAAAGCATACCTTAGCCCTTTTGAGAGCTCCTTAAGGTCCACCTTTGGGGCTAACAGCTCGCTCCAGTCATCCTCGTGGCTGTTGTTGTTGCTTTCCTCCTTGGAACTCTCCTTTGAACCCGAGGCATTGCCCTTCAGACTGCTTTCCTCCATCGCTATCCCTTCTGAGATCGAGTCCTCCGGTCGATTCTCCTCTCGATGTCGTCTAGATCGAGCCATTTCGCTCGATTCACTTACTCAATTTGATAGGGATCGAGTAAGGGATCGAGACGCTGAGTCGATCTCTTGATTGGACCCCAAAATGATCCGGAGTTCTCTCTCGATCGTCGACTCGATTGTTTTTCCTGATCGAGCATTCTTCCCGATCTGTCCATCGATTGTTGCACCTGATCGAGTTGTGTTCTCGATTGACTTGTCGATCTGACTCCTGGATCGAGTGATAGCGTCGATCTCGGGGTCGATCTCTAGGCAGCAACCTTCTTCATTCTTGATAATCCTCCTAGAATCCAGCAGGTTAATGTACTCTTGGGTTCTCTGGTCCACATAGCCAAAATCCCCTGGCTCCTTAGTTAGTGCTAGCTTCAGATGGTCTTCTAGAGCTAGCTCTTCCAGCAACTCATCCGCCAATGCATCCATCGTTTCAATATAGAAAGCTTGTCCTTCAATGGTTGGCTTCTTTAGAACCTCGTTGATGTCGAAGTCTAGCCTGATCTCCTTCCCCAAATGCAAGGCAATCTTCCCATTCTTCACATCTATGATAGCCCCGGCGGTTGCAAGGAATGGTCTCCCTAAGATGAGTGGGTCTTTAGGCTCCTCATCCATATCCAACACGACAAAGTCTGTAGGTACGTTTACACCACTGATTCGTACCGGTAAATCTTCAAGCAGCCCCACTGGTAGCCTCACGCTTCTATCAGACAGCACCAATGAGATCCGACAGTCTTTAAACTGAGTAAAACCAAGCTTCTTAGCCACGGAGTGAGGCATCAAGTTTATGCTAGCCCCGAGATCACACAAGCAACTTTTGAACTCTATAGGACCCAAAGCGCAGGGTATAGTGAAGCTTCCAGGGTCTCCCAGCTTCTTAGGGACTATCTCCTTGTGTATAACCGCGCTACATTCTTCACTTAGAACAAGTACCTCTTTGCTTTCTTTGTTCTTCTTCACAAGGGTGTCCTTGAAAAACTTGGCGCACTTGGGCATCATAGCTAGACAATCAACAAGAGGCAGCTTGATTTCCACGTCTCTCAGGTGCTTCTCAAACAAGATTCTGTGCTTCTCGATGAGCTGCTTTTTGAAACGACCGGGAAATGGCAATATCGGTACGTAAGGTGGGGGCACGTAAGAGTTCTTCTCCTTGGTGGTTTGCTTACTTTTCTTCTCAGCGACCGCCTTATCTCCTCTCCTCGGCCCTTGGATCCAAACGTTGTCAAAGTTAATCTCATCATCATCAGCCGAAGGTTTACCCTCCCCCTCTTGAATTGCAACGTCCTCGTTGTTCTTGGTAGAGATCGGAGGTTCGAGCTCTTTGCCGCTTCTCAACGTTATAGCATTAGCATACTCCTTGGGATTCTGCTCACACTTTCCCGGAAGACTGTTTTGACCACTCGTACTTGCTTTTCCTTTCTCCAGCTGCTTGATCTTGTTGTTTAGGTTGGTGATCTGAGTGGAGAAGTCGGTTAGAGATGAGTCTAGGCGAGTGTTCATTTCAGCGAACTTCTGGTTGGTAGAGGCTTGCCCTTGTATTAGCTGTTGAAACATTGCTTGAACCGGATCAACTTGTTGTTGCTGAGGTGCAAAGCCCGGAGGGTAGTTAGGAGTATAACCCTTGTTGTTTTGTTGTTGCCCATGGAAGTTGCTCTGCCCTTGACTTTGGAAACCACCACTCGGTTGAAAACCTTTGTTGTAAGGGATGAAAGGTTTGGCTTGCTGAGCAGGGTACACTTGGTCTTTAGGGTTGGCTACGTTGGTGCTTCGGTAAGAGAGGTTGTTGTTATGGTAGCCTTAGTTGTAGCCTTGAGACTTGTAGTTGTTCTGTCCAGCCACCCAATTTGCTTCTTCTTGGCTTAGCTCTAACTCCTCTTGGTTCTCATCAGCTTCACCAACAAAGTGAACATGCTTCTGATTGGCTAACACCAACTTATCAATCTTCTCATGCAAAGATTTGAGCTCCTTCTTGTGAGACTCTAACGCTGATCCTCTTGGTGCACGGTCATAATCTTCAGCATAGTTTCCATCACTCAACGCCAAGTTTTCTATCAGCTTCATACCCTCTTCTTCCTCTTGATCGAGGAAGTTCCCTTTGCTAGCTGTGTCAAGCAACAACCTGATCTTTGGTGAAGCTCCACGGTATATGGTACTGAGTAGTGTCTCCTCACTGAACCCGTGATGAGGACATTGGATAGTGTAATCTTTGAAACGCTCCATTGCCTCGTTGAATGTCTCGTTGTTCCTTTGAGTGAAACCGCTGATTTAACTTCTTAACCGTGGTGTCCTTGTGCTGGACAAGAACTTTGAGAGAAATGCCTTCTTACACTCAGCCCATGATGTGATGGTGCCTTGTGGGAGGGTCTTCTCCCAATGTCTAGCTTTGTCTCCGAGTGAAAAGGGGAAGAGGCGCAGCTTGAAAGCATCTTCGGATATGCCATTGATCTTGATCATCCCACATACTTGCTCGAAGTTGTCTAAGTGCTCCAAGGGGTCTTCCATTGCTAAGCCATGGAACTTGTTGTTTTGCACCATGGAGATGAAATCTGGCTTGATCTCGAAGTTATTGTTTTCCACCGGAGGAGGAGTGATCCCAAACCTATTGTGGTGGGTATTGGGAGCATCTCTGGCTCCTATGATCCTTGGGGGTCTAGCCGCGTGTTGGGGGTTTCCATTGCCCCGTCCTGCTGGAGGAGGTCCTTCTGGATGCTCGTGTTCTGCCATATCTTCAAAATTAACCAAACCGTGCTGAACAATCTCCTCAAAGGCTCTTGTTTGCTCACTGACTCTCCTTTGCCGTGAGTGACCAAGTTGATGAATGTTGTCTAAGGGTTGTAGAAGATTGTTGTCTCCCCTTGAACGAAGATTCATGTACCTGAAAACACACGTTTGAGAGTAGAAGTATTAGTAACTTGAAAAAGGTAAAGACTTAGTCTTTGCTAAGACCCAAATCTCTATATTCTCTAAACAGTCCTAGAATGGCAACGGCGCCATTTGATAAGCTTGTTTCTTGCTCGGGTTTTATGATGCAGAGAGGTTATCAAACTCTAATGCAAGCAATGTCGTAGTATAGCAAGCAAGAGAGAGTCAATCCACTTCTAGGAGATAGAGAATGCACAGAGAATGCAAGGACTAAAGCAAATCTAAGCAAAATGAGACCGTTTATGAGAAAATATCTAAGAACAAGATGCAGGAACCTAAACAGAGTGAAACCTATTTTAAAAATACTAGAAAGGAAGCAACTACCACGAGAAACAAACGGATTAATTAAAGGAAAGAGCTTCGAATTATTAAAATTCGACTAGTGGATCGACCACGAGATCGACCACTAGATCGAGCAGTAACAATCGATCTCGTCTAAAAATGTAAAAGCAGTGAAACTAATGACCAGGATGCTATCAGATAACAAGCAAAAGATGAGAATAGACGTAAAGATGCTAAGAAAGGGCCTAGGGTTGAGATTCATGGTTAGGGGCTTCAAAGGTTCGACCTTGGGTTTGAAACTTTAGATCGACTCACTTGGTGAAGATCTCTAAGCCTTGAAAACAAAAAAAGATCTATCTGTGGCTTTCACTATAGATCACTCTTTCATCCTCTCCTCCAAACCCATGGCTTTTAGTGGAAAGAAAGGTCGAAAGGCAAGGAAAACAGATTTCAAGTAAATGGCTTAACTAATCCCCCAAACTTCCATGGCTTTTGGGAAGGGGTAACTAGTCTCTAAGGTGTGATCTTTCGAGGCTCCTAGATCCTGTCAAGGTAAGGAACCTCTCGGATCATGAAGCTCTTGGCGTGAGAGTCTTCAAGCATTAAGCTTTCAACACCTTAGAAGAGATAGCCTTTAAAAACGTTTAAAAAAATCCCAAGATCGAAACCCTTTCAACCCCTTAATCCTCTCAACCCCGAACCCAAAGGAAACTACTCGCTACACATAGAGTAAATCAAGCAAAGCATATGAAACGAGACGATGAACATAAAAGAAAAACTGGATTAAACGATGATGATTCGAATACAAAAGCTTAAGAGAAAAACGAGTTTCAACAATGGTGTTCTTCACGAAAACGAGAGAGAAAACATAAGGAAAAAGATAAGGATCTAAAAGTTATCGAAAAAGGGTGTCGCCGCCTTGCCTAAAATGCCCAAACAAGCCAATGGTCCCCCCTTCGCTAGCAGCCAAAAACGGTTGAAAGGACAGAGATCGACTCCAAGATCGAGTGGTTCTCTCGATCATATCTGGACATCGTGTCTTCGGCTCGATCTGGGTCTCGATCTTCATCGGCGAATCGAGTGTTGCATCCGATCTCGGTATCGATCTTCAGCTGGATCGAGTAGTGTACTCGATCTGTCTCTCGCTGTGCATGGC
The DNA here is from genome assembly GCA_911865555.2 of Thlaspi arvense. Classification (NCBI taxonomy): domain Eukaryota; kingdom Viridiplantae; phylum Streptophyta; class Magnoliopsida; order Brassicales; family Brassicaceae; genus Thlaspi; species Thlaspi arvense. The sequence goes on from OU466862.2 coordinate 30,657,333, forward strand.
GTCATTTACGTCCGTACCGATTGATCGATTGCTTCACTCGATCTCCGTCTCGATCATTCTTCTTGGATCGCCTAGTTGGCTCGATCTTCTGGTCGATCAACTCCTAGATCGACCGGCCATGCTCGATCTGCTCCTCGATCTCTGGTCTTTAGCATATTTCCGAGCTCCCACGAACTGCTACATCAGCTTCAACACGTCCACGAAACTCCACGACTCCAAAGCAGCCAGAAACAACCTGTATGTGATGCAAAATGCAAGAAAAATGCGTATGCTGATGCAAGAATGCTCTAGGACCCTAAGTGATGCATCTAACCTAAAACATGATACAAATGCATGAAAAGCTAACTAATGAGTATGCAAAATGTATGCAACATGCAATAACATTAACAAGAAGCTACACGTGATCTACTATGCTTCAAGAACCTTGGATGACATGCAATCAAGATACACCACTACGGAGAAGGAGTTGCTTGCAGTGGTCTTTGCCTTTGAGATGTTCAGATCGTATCTCGTTGGTTCCAAGGCTATTGTATACACGGATCACGCTGCCTTGCGATACATCTACTCGAAGAAAGATACCAAGCCTCGGCTCTTAATATGGATTCTCTTACTTCAGGAGTTTGACATGAAGATTAAAGACAAGAAAGGGATAGAAAACGGAGTCGCTGACCTTCTCTCACGGCTAAGGATAAACGAGTCTCTCCCCTTAGATGACTCTCTTCCAGAAGAGCAGCTTATGGCGATTACTACGGCTGTTTGTGGAAAGCTAGAAGGGAGGTTTGAGGAGGTGTTGAGTTTCAAAGAGGAGGATCTACCGTGGTATGCTGATGTAGTGAACTATCTAGCGTGTGGTGAGGAGCCAACACATCTCAACAGCTATCACAAGAAGCGGTTTATGAGAGAGGCTAGTGACTACTTTTGGGACGAGCCCTACTTATACAAGAGAGGAGTAGACAGCTTGTACCGGAGATGTGTTACAAAGGAAGAAGCCAGGGACATCCTCTATCATTGCCACGACTCTTCCTACGGAGGACACTTCGCCTCATTCAAGACTGCCACGAAAGTGTTGCAAGCCGGTTTCTGGTGGCTGTCCATTTTTAAAGATGTACACGAGTTTGTGAAGAGCTGTGAGGCATGTCAACGACCAGGGAATATCACTAAGAGGAACAAAATGCCTCAAGTTCCTATCTTCGAGGTTGACGTGTTCGACGCGTGGGCGGTAGACTTTATGGGGCCATTTCCTTCTTCATATGGCAACAAATACATCTTAGTAACAGTGGATTATGTCTCTAAATGGGTTGAGGCTGTTGCTTCCCCTACAAATGACTCTAAGGTGGTAATCATGCTGTTCAAGACTATCATCTTCCCGAGGTTTGGGGTACCTAAGGTTATCATAAGCGATGGAGGAAGCCAATTCATAAACAAGGTCTTCGAGAACCTCTTGAGAAAGTATGGAGTCAAGCATAAGGTGGCTACACCGTATCATCCTCAAACGAGCGGTCAAGTGGAAGTCTCCAATAGGCAAGTCAAGGCTATACTAGAGAAGACCGTCGGAGCAACAAGGAAAGACTGGGCAGTGAAGCTGGACGACGCTCTTTGGGCCTACCATACCGCCTTCAAAATGCCGATTGGTACAACTCCTTTCACTCTACTCTATGGCAAGGGCTGTCACCTCCCGGTTGAGCTGGAACACCGTGCGTTGTGGGCTGTGAAGAGGCTGAACTTTGACCTTAAGACTGCTCAGGAGAGGCACCTTATTCAGCTACACGAACTGGACGAGTTGAGGCTGAACGCTTACGAGAGCTCTCGGATATACAAGGAGCAGACTAAGGAGACTCATGACAAGAAGTTGGTTGCCAAGGAGCATAAGGAAGGAGGACTAGTGTTGCTGTACAACTCGAGGTTCAAACTCTTCCCGGGCAAGCTGAAATCAAGGTGGAGCGGACCGTTCGTGATTCAAGAAGTGTTGCCTTATGGAGCTGTTACTCTGATGGGAAAAAGTGGCAGTGCATTCATCGTCAACGGACACAGAGTCAAGCCCTACTTGGCAGATAGCTATGACAAGGAGAGTACCTCGGTCCTTCTCCAAGACCCACCATCCGCCTAAACCAAGTAAGGTCTAGCTAAAGACGTTAAAGAAAGCGCACTTGGGAGGCATTCCCATGTTTATCTTGTACATATTCCTGCTTAATTTCCCTTTCAGTTTTATTTTTTTATTCTGCAAGTGTGTAGGAACAGATATAAGGAGTCTAAACCTTGACTTTGAGGTCCAAAAGAGGCGATGGGGGTTAAGATAAGGCTAGAGATCGAGTGCTAGATCGACTGATCCTGGCTTGATCTTTGCTAGATCGAGTCAGTGAATCGAGAGGAGCCAGTCGATCTAGACGAGAACGAGTGACAAGATCGACCTTGACAAAAAAGGATCGATCGATCTAAATTGGATCGACCGATCTAATTTCTCTCGGGAAAATCTGTTGAAAATAGATCGATCACTCGACTCGATCCATCACTCGATCTATGCCAAATCGACCCCTAAATCGAGGACATAGCTCGATCATAAGGACTTAGCCGTGGAGCCAACATCTCAATGATTGAGAGAGCCAATCGATCCAAGACTCGATTCACTATGAATCGAGTCTCAAATCGAGTAACCCTCTCGATCTAAGCCATTATGGGCATGAGATCGAGTCCTAGATCGACCAAATGGACTCGATCTCATGCCGAGGTAACATTTCTTTTCCCTCCTTAACTCTTTTCCCTCCAACTTTTGAATTCAAAACTTGGTCAAGGCAAGCATCTTTGACCATGAAAGATGTGCATTGACCAAGACTTTGTCAGAAAAACCACTTTTGCTACCCATTGTTTTGGTTTTGCTAGTCTTTAAATATTTTCAACAACCTCTCACCCTCTCATTCCTATTTTTCTCGAAAATTTTAAACAAAGAGAGTGAGAGTTTCAGTTTTCAAAAGCTAGCAAAGATATTCTGCATTTCTTGCAAAGGTATTTTCAAAAATTTAATGATTTAATTTTAGAAAATCTCCTTTAATATCGCAAGATCTTGTTCTAGAATATAGGATCGGTTCTGATTTTTAAAAACTAGCTAAGTAAAAGGAAAAATTCTAGATTTTTCAGTATCTAAAGATTTGATTCTCCTTTATTTAGCTATAATTTTTATTTATTCCCCAAAATTCTAGGGTTGTTTTTATAAGTTCTCTCCTTCTCTTCTCTCATTCTCATCAAATCGCCGTTTGCTTATCAATCTCTTTAGAAACTTGTTTCAGGAACAATGGCCCCAAAGAGAACAAGAGAAGAGCAAGCACAAGAAGGAGAAGGACAAGAAGTGGCAGTTCAAGAGAGGGTCTGGTGGAGTAAGGATGAGAAGAGGGACAAGAAACAGTTGGAAAGGCTTCGATTTGAGCCTACCAAGTTTGCCGATCGAGAGCTGTTGTCTAAGCTAGGGATTCTTGGGGATTTCGACCAACTCCTCAAGAACATTGGCTTAAAATGTCTGTCACGGATGGATTGCCCAATCATTCCTGAAGTGACAATAGGCTTCCTTGCCACCTTGGAGTTCCGGTACGAGAATCCTAGCGCACCCGTCCCTTCCCAAGGTCGCCTCTACTTCAAGGTTGGCCGTCAAGCCTATACACTCTCCATCCCTAAGCTATGCCAAGCTTATGGTCTCAACGCGGATGCATACAAGGTCGAGTTCCCAGCCTTGAAGACTACAAGGCCAACCCCGCCAAGATCAAGCGAGTAAGGAGCCCGGTGCTGAGGTACACTCTGAAGCTGATTGCCAACACTTTTAGTGGAAGGTCTATTGCTCCTACGGTCACGAAGACGGAGCTGTGCTTCCTGTTCCAAGGTGTGAAGCACTTGGTGTGTGATCCGGATGCAAACGACGAGCCTATGGAGGATGAACTCGGCGATGAAGTGAACTACAGGTGTGTGCAAGCGGCTTCTTTGGTGAAATACAAGGCTTATGCCTTGCGGTGCAAGGCAACTTCCTCTTACAGTGGCGGTTTCCTTACTCCTCTGTTCGTGCAAGCCGGTGTGCCCATTCATGACTTTGCTCACGTCCCAACCAGAGCTTTCATGGACGAGGCATACATGAGGAATACTGACAGCTTGGGACGCACGCCAGCGGAAGGGTTCTACGCTTACCTCTTCATAGATGACGAAGATAAGAAAAGAGTGTGCATCCTGCCCAACAAAGATGAAACCGAGCTGCTTGGTGTTGGGAATATTGAGTTTTTGCCCACGGAAGAAGAATGCTTTGCCCCTTTAGGAGGACCACCTGCTTCAGTGATTGCCCCTCGTCAAAGGTCAGAGTCTCCAGCCACGGAAGAAGAGATGCCCGAGGCCTACACACTTCCCAAGCTAGACTTCGAGCCAGGACAAAAACCGAGAAGTTCCTAGCATCGGTTGTGGAGATGCAAAGGAAGATCAACAAGCGGTAAGGCAAGATGTTCAAGAATCTTGGAAAGAAGGTCAAAGCACTTCAGGGAAGCTCACCTAAGAAACTGCGAGCCAAGAGGTGCAACAACCCGAGAAGAGAAGGCTCTCAACCGGTGGAGTTGTCATCCGGGAGACCCAAGGAACCACCATTCAGCCGGTGCGCCACTCTCTCCAAGAACCAGCCGACAAAGGCAAGACCATAGTCTCTAGCTCCTCTGGAACATCCTCAAGTTCCAGCCAAGACTAGACCAGAGGTAACAACCTTCTTCCATTGTATATAACCGCTCATGTTTGTTTCTTTTTGCATTGTGTTTTGATGCTCCTTCAGATGAGTTTGCCACCGAGACGGTGTCAAGCAAGTTTGGGGGAGTACATGTGTGATTTGACTTGTGTTCTTTGATCTTATTTTCCTTTAGCATCCTTGAGTCTTTAGTCATGAAAAATTGGTAAAATTTTTAAAAAAATTTTCAAAGATTCATGTAGTTGCATTCATCTTTTTAAAACATGTTAGGATTGAGTCTAGAGTTTCTCATAGCATCTAAATTGTTTGCATTTTGCATAAGGGGTTAGAATTTCTTAAAAAGGTGTTTTTACTTATGAATTGTTTCAATGCCCTAGTTAGTAGTTCTCTTATGCTTTGTCTATGCTTTGAAAGTAAGTTCTTACCATGCTTGGATCACTTGTTAGGATTTTCGCGGCTTAAATTGAACTCTCATGATTTGAAACTCATCCTAAATAGTGAAAACCTTAATTTAAAATTCCAGTTATCATTCTTATGCATTTGGAGTCATGGAGGTTCGTGGACATGTTGAGGCTGATGTAGCAGTTCGTGGGAGCTCGGATATATGCTAAGGACCAGAGATCGAGGAGCAGATCGAGCATGGCCGATCGATCTAAGAGTTGATCGAGCCAACCAGACGATCCAAGGAGAATAATCGAGACAAGGATCGAGTGAAGCAATCGATCAAACGGTACGGACGTAAATGACGCCATGCAGAGCGAGAGTCAGATCGAGTACACCACTCGATCCAGCCGAAGATCGACACCGAGATCGGATGCAACACTCGATTTGCCGATGTTGATCGAGACCCAGATCGAGCCGAAGACACGATGTCCAGATATGATCGAGAGAACCACTCGATCTTGGAGTCGATCTCTGTCCTTTCAACCGTTTTTGGCCGCTAGCGAAGGGGGGACCATTAGCTTGTTTCGGCATTTTGGGAAGGCGGCGACGTCCTTTTTCCGATAACTTTTGAGATCCTTATCTTTTCCTTTATGTTTTCTCTCTCGTTTTCGTGAAGAACAACATTGTTGAACTCGCGTATTTCTTAATCTTTGTATTCGAATCATTTCTGTTCAATCTAGTTTTCTTTTCATGTTCATCGTCTCGTTTCATATCCTTTGCTTGATTTACTCTATATGTAGGGAGTTGTTTCTTTGGGTTCGGGGTTGAGAGGATTAAGGGGTCTAAAGGGTTTCGATCTTGGGGTTTTTCTAAACGTTTTCAAAGGCTATCTTTTCTAAGGTGTTGAGATCTCAATGCTTGAAGACTCTCACGCCAAGAGCTTCATGATCTGAGAGGTTCCTTACCTTGACAGGATCCAGGAGCCTCGGAAGATCACACCTTAGAGACTAGTTACCCCTTCCCAAAAGCCATGGAAGTTTGGGGGATTAGTTAAGCCATTCGTTTGAAATCTGTTTTCCTTGCCCTTCGACCTCTCTTTCCACCAAAAGCCATGGGTTTGGAGGAGAGGATGAAGGAGTGATCTATACCGAAAGCAACGGATAGATCTTGTTTAGTTTTCAAGGCTTAGAGATCCTCACCAAGTGAGTCGATTTAAAGTTTTAAACCCAAGGTCGAACCTTTGATACCCCTGACCATGAATCTCAACCCTAGGCCCTTTCTCTTAGAATCTTTACGTCTTATCTCATCTCTCGCTTGATCTCTGATAGCATCATGGTCATTAGTTTTACTGTTCTTGCATTTTTAGACGAAATCGATTGTTACTGCTCGATCTAGTGGTCGATCTCATGGTCGATCCACTAGTCGAATTTTAAGAATTCGAAGCTTTCGCCTTTAATTATTCTGTTTGTTTCTCGTGGTAGTTTCTTCCTTTCTAGTATTTTTAAAATAGGTTTCAGTCTGTTTAAATTACTGCATCTAGTTTTTAGAGATTTTCTCATAAACCATCTCATTTCGCTTAGATTTGCTTTAGTCCTTGTATTCTCTGTGCATTCTCTATCATCCTAGAAGTGGATTGACTCTCTCTTGCTTGCTGTACTACAACATGTCTTGCATTTGAGTTTGATAACCTCACTGCAATATAACCCATACAAAAAGTGGTTATCACCCAATACAAGAAAGTCTATGGAGACAATGCTGAGCTGCCTGCTAGACCAACATTGGAGAAGCTCAAAATCAAGAAGCTTGGAGATCCATGTTGCTTCACCTTACCTTGTGAGCTAAAAAGAAAAACTTTCAAGAGCTGTCTTTGTGACCATGGAGCAAGTATCAACCTTCTACCATCCTCTACTGCTAAACCGTCTGGCTACACTTCATTTCAGGAGAGTAATGTGTCTCTAACCATAACTGATGGCACAGTAAAGGCACCACTTGGAGCTCTTAGAGATGTGCATTTGATGATTGAAGGAGTGGTCATCCCAACAGATTTCGTTGTCTTAGATGTTAAAGGGAAGATCAAGAATGCCATCAATCAAGGAAGACCATTCTTAGCTTCAGCTGGAGCAGTGTTTGATGCAAAGGAGTGCACAATAGAGCTGAGATTAACCGAGGAGAAAGTGCTGAAGTTTGACTCCAAGGGGAACAAGCTGGAATATGAGCAAGCCTTCTCAGTGGAGGTTAAGAAGCTGAAGAAAGTTGGGGAGCATTGGCCAAAGTTTGAGGGCTATGTAGGTACAAGCTTTGATGGTTGCTGTCTATCCAATTTGTTTGCTGACACCACTGGAGAGGAGGTCATCAGAGTGGCTGGTTCTGGTTCTGTGAATGAAAGTTTGCTGAGTACTAAAGAATATGGGGTAGTTTTGAAGCTATTTTGCTCCAAGTATGGTGAGATCCACTACAAGGTAAGGGATGGAGGCAAGTCCAAGCCCTTTGCTGTTTTGATGATTGATGGGTGGATTCAAATTTAAACTCATTGATATCGTACCCCCCACAAAATGATTCCCCAACCCTCTATTTAAACAAACCCACCCTTCTCTCTTTCTCACTTTCATTGTTCTTGTTTACAACCACAAAATTTTGAAATCTTTAGTGTTTTAAGTGTCTAAGAGAGCCAAACCACTCAAGGTAATAATGCCTCTCAGATTTTTTAATTTTTATAATTTGCCTTAAGCACTTAAGAACTTTATTGTATGATGTGGTTGCTTGCTTGATTTATGATTATTGCTTCTTATTTAGTTTATTTCTTTTGCATGGCGAATAATTATTTTTGACCTTTTGAGGCATTTAGATTAATAAATACTTACTTGTCAAATTCATTTATTTTGCTTTGCATTTAGTCTATTTGTTTAGTTTCACCATGCTAGGATTCATGCTTTTCAATAAGATGATAAATTTTGTTTAATGAATCCTTTGCATGCATTGCTTATTTAGTTGCTTCAAAACTGATAGATGTTTACTTTTCAGTAAATAAACTCCTCCTTTTGTGATTTTTAGTAACATTAAGCTTTGTGTTTTGTTGTTTCCTTGTTTCTGATTTTTCTTTTGAGAATTTCTTTTGGGTACCATGGGAAGAACAACAAGGAGTGGAACAAACAAAGAGGCTGAGAAGCAAGAGAAAGCAAAGGGCAAAGCTAAAGAGGTTGGGAGTCCAAGCGCCAAATCTCAAGGCAAAAAAAGAGCCGATGTTGGCGCTAGTGAGCAAGTTCCCCAAAAGAAGAAGGGCACCACCCCAGCTCAAAGGCAACTCTATGACAAGCTGCAAAGGGTGGATGTGAGACCAACAAGATATCCCCATGTGCCATATCTAAAGGCCTTGGGAATCTATGAAGACTGCTCTTCTGTGCTTGAGACAATGGAGCTCACAAAGCTGGTGGGAACCCTTATTCAGCCAACAAGGACCAAGTTCTCCAATTCTTTGCAAGCTTTGAAGTGACATTCTATGAGCCAGGAGAGGAGACTCCTGAAGAAGATGATGATGGCTTTATCACCTTCAGAGTTTCCAAGAAGAACTATAGGGTGTCCTTCTCAGTGATTGAAGATGCCTTCGGATTCTCCTATGGAAGCCCTAGAGGTCAAAATCTGGGGGTTAGCAAAGAAGAGATGAGTAGCCTTTGGGAGCATGTGGCTAAGGGCGCTTTCAAGCCAGGAAGAAGCAAAGCTTCTTTGATCGGAAATCCAGCCATCAGATATGTGCACAAGGCATTGGCGCTTACTCTCTTTGCAAGGAAGGAAAGTGGAGCTGTTGAAGGAGGATAATGGGAGCTCATTGATCAAGGTCTTATGAGCATCCTTGACTACACAAGGCAAGGTGTTGAGTTCAAGGGAGCAGATGGGACAACTGGAATGGTCACCATCTTCATGCAGCAACTTTTGGTCATCAAACACTGGTTAACAACCAATGATGAGAACGCGCCAAAGCTGTATTGTGCTGGCCTTATTACATAATTGATGGAAGCTGCAGGAGTTGAGAGTGGACCAGCAACAGTCAAGATCACATACTTGGACCTGCCATACCTGAAGAAAGCAAGGTTCCTTGGCAAAAATGTGGGTGACAAGTTCATCTACAACTTCATCCAAGAAGATGGATCTGCTGCAAAGCTTCTACTCCCTGATGTGCATCTCACATCCTTCTCCAACCCCAACAGCCTTGCCTTTTAAATTCCCCAGCACCCTCTCTACAGATACAGAAGATTTTTGAGGTCTTGATTCAATCACCCAAGCTTGTACTAGTCAGTTGTAGTATAGCATAGGGGTTTTATCAATCAAAATGGGTTTTAGTTGAAAGCAGAAGAGTTGAGAGTAAAAATCTCTAAGTCAAGCAAGCAGAAAAGTGTTATTGTTGCATAAGCAACCAATCTAATAACCTAATATGATCAAGCAGCAAAGAGAGTAAAGACAAAGGCAAACTAAGCAAAACATAGCAAAACAGAGCGAATCCGAAATTCAAACAAGAGAAAAGCAAGTTCCTAGATGTGGTTATTGACTTTGGGGAATTTATGAACTAACTAAGGCTGTTTCAAACAACATTGATCAAGCAAACAAGCTAGCAATGGTGATTCCTAGACATAGAGTTCACAATCAAGCAAGCTAGATCCAATCTCTTGTAAAATAGCCCTTTGCTAAACAATTTAACAAGAACTAACTCTCATTAGTGCTAAAACTTTAAGCAAGCATTAGATAACAACTCTATTCAAGTCAAAATGCTCCTCAAAAAGTCAGTCTCTTGAGCCAAGGCCAGCATATCCTCTATTAAACAAGATCAGCATTTCATCAAATACTTGGTGGGCATAAGAGAAAGCTAACAACCTAGATAAGTGTGATCAAGACAAATCTAGCATTAAGAACAGATTAATAGAGAGGAACCCATATAATGAAGCACTAAACAAGCCTTAATCAAATCCTAAATTTCCCAAATCTACCACATCTAGAAACTCTAAGCAAACTACTTACTAATACTCATGTTTAACACCAAATTACAAAGGAAAAGGATGTTAATCATGATTAGAAGAGAGAATAAAGAATGATTAAAGGCAAATACTCAAATATATTAAATAAAGCAAAGGTTTTGTCTTACAAACTCAAAGGAAATATTTAAGAATAGTAATTTTACAAGACTTCTCGAAAATCTGGAAAAAGAGACTATTTATAGCCTAAGGAAGGAAGCCCTAGAGTAATGGCAAAAGTGTAAACAAAACAGGTTTGGACTGGGTTTACATCGATCAGTTACAACAGTCAGGGTTGATCGATGTAGAGTTAGATCGGTCTGGGCAGTGATCGATGTAGTAACCGAAATTAACTCGGGGCGTTTGTACCGATCACTCCTGATCGATGCTGATGATCGTTGTGCTCGTATCGGTCACTTCCTTATCGATGCTCCTGACCGAGAATCTTGCATCGATCACCCCTTTGATCGATGTTCTCCGTGCTCGGACCGAAAAGCTCTGCCGAGATTATCTGCTTTGATCCCTTTTGCTCCCTTTGGTCCAGCTAACTTCCTGGATCATCCTCAAAGCTCCTCCAACCTACTTTTAGCTCCATGAGCACCTAAAAACATCCAAAATGCAAGAAAAATGCAAACTATATCCTAAATGCAACCAAGTCTAAAAGGAGAAGAAAATAGGACAAAAACTAAGGAAAACATGCAAAAGAGAACCAAAACATGTACTAAATGCAGGCCTAAATGGTGTAAATACAAGAGATATCAACAACCCCACACTTGCCTTTTGCTTGTCCTCAAGCAAATAAGAACAAATGAGAGAGTGAGGTTTGAAGGTGGGCATTCAGATTCCAAAAGTGCAAAGGTAAAAAGATAATATCAATGCTTAAGTGCCTAGTTGTAGGATGCAAACATAATCAGCTATACTTTAAAGAACCTAGCCATGCTCATCATGTTTCAAAACGATCTCAAATCTCAACTTAGGCAAATGCTCAAATTAACCAACTCTTTAACATTCAATTAAGATCAGAACCATGAATCATGCTTATGCAAATCAAGTGAAGACATTTGGTTGAAAAGGGTAAGGTTATGAGATAAGAATGATCTCATTTTAGAAAAAGGTTAATAAACTTAAGGAATCACTCAATGAAAAGGATTTCATCTTAGGCAAAATGCTAAAGGTAAAAGCACACTTATGCATGCAAATCAAAGCTCCCTTCTACCCAAAGATGAATCCTAAGCACTTCTAAACCCAAAAGTGAACCCCTAAGTCTACCCTTTCCTAAACTCTACCCTTTACCCTTCTTCATGGCTGGGGAAAGTTCTTCTTTTTTCTTGTGTGGCTGCTTCTTTTTGGTTGGGACTTGCTCTTCTTTGTTGCATTGGCACCTTCATCACCTTTGGTGGATTGCTCCTGGTCTGATTTTTCTTCTTCGGACCTTTCTGAGCATTGTTGCTAGCGCCTTTCTTCTTTGTACTTAGAGTCTTTTCTTCCCTTTACATAACCACAACCCTAGACTGTTACCCCTTTTCTACCAATTCAAATCTTTTCCTTTTCTTTTAAAACATATATACATGAAGTTCAAACCACTTACACTACCCTTTTTAACCCAAAACTCCTATCCTAGAATCAAGCTCAAGATGCAAGCTGATATCTACAAGAGAGCTAATCATTGCCAGCCTTATTCCTAACACTTTTTGCCAAGACAAAATCGAAAATGCAATGCAAAAGGCCTCACAGTTCTCACAATAGTGTTTAGGCTCAAAAGGAGATTTTGGTTAAGGGTGTGGATGTAACTGTCCCATAAGTATGAGGATCAGCTATTTGGATGAACAAGAGTGGTAGAAAGGAAAAAGATGATCCAAATATGTATATGGTAGCCATGAATTCACTTTTCAATGCATAAGACATGATAATTAAAAGTCCAAATTAAAGTTCAAGTTGATAGAGTTGATTTTCAGAGAACAAGTGCTTTCAGTATGAGATGAGAAGACCAAATCTAGCAATCTAAGCATGGTTCAGCCTTAACTTCTAGCAATCATATGATCCATCAAATAACTAGCCACTTAAACACTAAAATCATCTCTAAACACTAAGCACTTTACAAGGAAAATTCATCATAATGCCCTATGCAAATGCAATGCAACCTATATGTCAACGCTAGACTCAATCCTAGAAGAATGAAATGCAACTATATGCTTTCTTTTTGGTTTGCAAAAATGCAAAATCTTTCAAATTTTTCGATTTTTTGTGTTATTCTATGCCTTACATGAATGCATGATATGCATGAGACTCAAAATAAAAGAAAAAGAATAACTAAGAAAACAAAACACAAAGTCAAACCCCAAATCTCTCCCCCACACTTAAATTACACAGTCCCTTGTGTAATGAAAGCAATGAGAGAGAGAAGCACAAAATATAATACAAAACTGAAAAAGATGCAATGGTATAAACAATAGAGAGGATGTGGTACTTGCTTAGTTGTAGGAGTGGTGGGATTATCCAGAGGTCTGAGGAGACTTGCTAGCCCTCCTCTTGTTTCTCCTCTCATAAACCTTGGTAGAGTGGTCTGCTTCTTGAGGTGATTGAACCCAACTTGACCATAACTGCTCAGCTTGAGAAGAGTTCCCTTGTTGACCCCATTGCCATGATTCTTGAACTTCAGAGGGAATGGGAGTTTGTTCCCAACCTGATGGTACATGGGTACTTGGCTCATATGATGAAGCTCTTGGTTGTGCCCATGTCCCCCAATGATCACTTGGCTGTGCATGGAAAGAGTGTCTTCCATGGTGGTTCCATACAGCTTCCTCCTCTTCAGTTGGCTCAGCTTGTTGTAGATGCTCTTCTTGGTGAGGAGTGTGCTCATGAGTATGGCTTTGGTGGGAAGTTCTTGCTGATGTAGCTTTGTCTTTCTTGAACTTCCCTTTAACCATTTTTACCAAACCCTTAATGGCTTTGTCTTGCCATTTACACCATTTCTGTAGGGCATTAATGTGCTCATGAGCCACCTTCAAAGAGCTTCTTTGGCTGGGTACTTCATAGGGTTTGAAGTGGAACTGCATTGAACTGTAGCTCAACACTTCTGCCTCTTCAAGCTCATCTTCTTCAGCAGCAGCATCTCCTTGCTGATCTTCTTCAGCTTCTGCTTCAATCTCTTCAGTGTTTCCTTCCTCACTGTCTTGTTCTCTCTTTCTAGGGATAGGATCGCCTTTGTAGAGCTCCTCCTCACTCAGATTGAAGTTGATGTTGGGCCTTGTGGTGAAGGAGGTGAGCCTTTGGTTAGGGAGAAGGACTCTTACTGGCTCTTGGTGATCATAGAGGAATTGGTAGACATGCTTGTCTTGAACACTCTTCTCAATGAGATGGCTTCTCTTCAGATAATACATGTCTATCCAGGAAGGACCTAGAGCATCTTCAGCATGTTCCTCAAGATTCACATCACAGGCCATGAGTATAGCTGTCACGACTCCTCCAATTTAAAGTTGTGGGTTCTTCTCCCTTTTTCCTTTGTTTATAACCCAACTCTGATAGGTTAGCAGCTGGTCCATGAACAGTCTTACAAAGCATGGGAATTTGCTTTGTGGACCTATAGGTGTTGCATTCTCGTCGGTGTCCACATTGGCATACAATCCAGGGTGAGGAAGTCTCTCTCCTTGCCAGTTAGGTGTGAGGCTCCCTTCCTTGCAAAGAAAGTGTTTGCAATTGCCTTGTGTACATATCTAACTACAGGGTGCTTCAAGTGTTGGTACCTTGTAATTCCAGCCCTGAATTCCCCAACTCCAATCATTCCCCAAAGCTTTTTGTACTGTGATTCGCGGATTGAGAACTTCTTTCCTCTTTGAAAATATGTGCTTAGCCCCAGCGCCTTAGAGAGTTCTTGGAAGGTGATTGTAAACCGTTGCTTCCCAAGCTTGAAGGAGATCCATCCATCACGGTCAGAGAGCTCACTCATCTCATAATTGACCACCTTGAGAGTGGAGAGGAACTGATGAGTGAAGGGCTCATAGGAGGGAAGAGGCTGTAACAGCTTTGTAAGCCCCATGTCCTCAAAGAGGGAAATGCAGTCTTCATAGTTCCCCACCTCCTTCATTCTGGTGGTGCATGGGTATCTTATTGGATTGAAAGTGCATCGACTGAATGCCTCCATGAGCTCCCTAGCACTGTATTTTCCGGATGGAATTTCCTCCTCAGCAGCTTTTCCCTTGCCTCTCTGCTTGGCGCTCTTGCTTCCAACTGGTCTTTTTCCAGCGGGTTTGGATGAAGTCTCAGCAACAGCGCCCTTTCCCATATCTTTCCTAGCTCTTGGTGAAGTGGTTGCTTCTTCTTGTGGTGCCTTTCCCTTTTTCCCAGCAGCTATGTTTGTTCTTCCCATTGAACCTTCAAAATCAAAGCTTGAAGATAGTGTAAGTGAAAGAACAAAAGCTGAAGAACCATATAACTGAAAACTTTAAAAAGAAAACTCTCTAGGCTAAGCTAAGCTTAACTAGTCTTAACAACAAGATTAAACTTCTATAAAGCAAGAGAGACTCAAAAGCTTACAGTTTAGATAAGCTAGAGTTCATAAAAATGAAAAAGTTATGCATGTGAATCTAGCAAAATGGTTCTTAAACAAAAGGGTTGATGATCATGCAAAGGGATAGTAAATAAGCAAGTAATGAGATAGATGAACAGTAAACAAAGCTTAAACATCTAACTTGCTCATTTTAAAAAAAATGCACAATGCAAAACCAAAGCACAAGACTTAAAACTAATCAAAACTTGCTCTTAAAAACATATATAAAGCGATTTTAAACAAATGCATAGATTAGGAGCAAAGAAATGATAGTTGAGGAAGCAGACCTTAGTGGAGCTTTTGAGCACTTAGCGAAACCAAATAAAAGAGAGAGAACTAAGAATTTCAAGCTTTGGGTGAGAGAAGTAGTGAACTGAAATGTGAAGAGAAGTGAAGGAGATTGTTGGTTTAAATAGAGAGAAAAAGGGGGAACCAAAGGAATCAATGGTTGGTGAGGGAACCAAAGGAATCAAAAGAGTGGGGGACAAGAAAAAAACTGCTCAGAAGCTGTGAAAGAGGTCAAGAAGAATTCAATGTGTAAATTTAAATCTCCTTGGCTCCAAACCAAAGGAGGAATTTTTTTTTGAAAAATGAAGTACTTACCTCGGGTGGACATCGATCACAAATGACTATTGTAACTGACCAAAATGTCAGTATTGATCATAAGTGATCGATGCTAATGATCGAAGTTCTTCATGGAGATCATATCGGTCACCACCTGATCGTTGTACTTGACCAATATTAATCCGCTAGGTTTTTAACGATCAGTGTGTGATCGTTGTGGGTGATCGATATGTTCCTGAGAATCACATTGATCACCAACTGATCGTTGCACTTGACTGAAATTAGTCTGGTGGGTTTACAACAATCTAGCTTGATCGATGTGAATGAACGAAATGCATCTCCCTTTTAAGCTTCCTTCCATGTTGATTACAAGTGATCGATATGTTGACTGGTGCAAACTGGCTCCACTGACATCGATCAAATATGATCCATATTCATGACCGAAAAGTTTGTATCGGTCTCGTCATGACCGATACAGTTGATCGATGTCAGCCAGAAAGCACCTGTTCTTTGTCCCTTTAAGACATTTTCAACCCTCAATTCGAACTCCTGTTTCTATACACAATAACAAAGCATAAAAGAGATACTAGAAAGTATAGTATATACAAAAGGATACCATGGGACTACCTCCCAAGTGTGCTTGTTTAAAGTCACTAAGCTTGACTTTGATTACCTCTTTAGTGGAGGTGGGGAGAAGGAGTCTTGGAACTCCTTGGTGGTGGTTTGCTCCTTTTGACTCTGGCAGAGGTTCCATTCATCCTGATCTTGGCAAAAGGCATAGTCTTTACCTTTTGTTGAAGCTTGAAGCTAAACTCTCCCGTCTTAGAGACACATAGTTGCAAAAACACCTCTTATTTTTTAGTAACTAGCTTAATACCATTCAGATTCTTGTAACTACCCACTTCAAGGACCTCCTTTTCAGTGGTGTCTTCAAAAACCTTTTGCAAACAGCGGCCATCAAAACTCTCCCCTAGGTAGCCTTTAAACTCTGGCCAGTGTTTACCAAGCTGCTTCAGCATCTTGATGTCCATTGAGAAGGCTTGCTCATTCTCCAGCTTATTCCCCTTGAAGTCAAACCTTAGAACCTTATTCCTGGTCAGTCTCAGCTCAATTATGCACTCCTTGGCATCAAACACTGCTCCAGCTGAGGCTAAGAAGGGTCTTCCTAGGATGATAACATTCTTTATATGGCCTTACACATCAAGCACCAAGAAATCAGTGGGGATGGTTACTCCTTCAATCATCATTGGTACATCCTTGAGACTCCCAAGTGGTGTCTTCACTGTCCCATCAGCTATAGTAAGGGACACATTACTCTCTTGAAGTTGAGTGTAGCCAAGAGCTTTAGCAGTAGAGGATGGGAGAAGGTTGATACTTGCTCCAAGATCACAAAGACAGCCTTTGAAAGTCTTCCCTTTAAGCTCACATGGTAGAGTAAAACATCCTGGATCTCCAAGTTTCTTGATAGTAAGCTCCTTAACCTCTGATGTTCCAGCTTTTACCCTTAGCTTCTTAAGTTCTTCTTGGCCATCGAAACCCCTCAATTCGATTTGAGCAGCATAGAGGGTTTCATATTTCTGCACAAGTTGTTCCTTGAATCTTCCTGGAAAAGGGATGGTTGGTTGGTAAACAGGAAGGACAGCAGCTTAAGCTTTTTTCTTTATCATCAGCAGCTTCCATCAAGTATTCCTTTGTGTTATCAACAACTTGATGTGGTGCCCACCACTCTTCTTCATCTGAGTTTTCCCCATCTCCAAAGGGTTCTTTTTCTACAGCTCCTTGGTTAGTTTCAACTTCTAAGTTCAGTGTCCTCAGTGAACAAGTAGAGGAACTCCTTTGGGTTAGCTTCTGGTTTTCCAGGAAAGTGTCCTTGAGGCTTGGGACCAGCTATGCCTTTGTTGTTCTCCAGTGTTTTGACCCTTGCAGCTAACCCTTCAAACTTGTTGGTGAGCTCTACATGTACTGAATTAATTTTGTTGTGGACCTCTGCAAACTTCTTGTTCATTTCCAAGATTGTGGTGACTTGAGTGTTGATCATTTGTTGCATGAGAGTCTTGAGTTCAGTGTCTTGAGAGCTGGAGGAAGCTTGTCCTTGAGCTTGAGCATTGAATCCTGGAGGGTTGTAGGGCGCTCTAGGTTGGTAGTTGTTGTTCATTTGCTGAAAATCTTGATTGTTGTAGGGAACAAAAGGTCTTGGGGGCAGCTTGCTGTTGCTGTTGAGGGTAGACCTGATCTTGTGGATTGGCAACATTGTTGCTCCTGTAAGACAGGTTGGGATTTGGTCTGTAGTTCCCATAGCTATTGTATCCACCTTGGTTGCCCAAGTAGTTCATCTCCTCAACTTGGCATTGTTCTTGATCATCAAGCTGAACCATGTCTCCTACAAAGTTGACCTCTTTCTTCTCCCTTAGCAACAAATCCAGCTTCTCATGTAAAGACTTGATTTCATTCCTGCTAGATTCTAACTCATCCTTTGCGCTTCTTGGAGCTCTGTCAAATTCCTCATTGTAGTTTCCATCAGACTGAGCTAAAATCTCTACCAGCTCCAAGCCTTCATCAACATCTTTTAACAAGAAGTTCCCATTTGAGGCAGTATCCAAAAGCATTCTTATCTTAGGCAAGGCTCCTCTATAGAGAGTGGAGAGAGCAAAGAGGCTTGTGAGAAGCCATGATGAAGGCATTGCAATGTGTAGCCCTTGAATCTCTCTCAAGCTTCACCAAAGCATTCATTGTTCCTTTGTGCAAACCCTGAAATCTCATTCCTTATTCTTGTAGTTCTTGAAGTGGAGAAGAACTTTGCTAGAAAAGCTTTCTTGCACTCATCCCAGCTGGTGATACTCCCTTGGGGCAGGTTCTTCTCCCATTGGTGTGCTTTATCTCCAAGAGAAAAAGGGAATAACCTGAGTTTGAAGCCATCTTCACTCACTCCATTGATCTTTGTGAGGGAGCATAGTCTATCAAAATTATCCAGATGATCTAGAGGATCTTCAAGTGGCAGCCCATGAAACTTACTGCTATGAACCATTGAAATCAATCCAGACTTGATTTCAAAGTTGTTGTTTTGGACAGCTGGTGGAATGATACCTGTCCTGTTGTTGTAGGCATTTGGTGCATCACCAGTGCCAATGGGTCTAGCTGCTCTTGGAGCTTGTGCAGCGCCTCTTGGTCCTTGCTCACCCTGTAAGCCTTGAACACCTTGATGTCCTTGTATACCCTGAGCGCCAGCAGCTCCTTAGGGACCCTGAAATCTGATATCATCCATGACTTGTTCCTGGTTGTTCATCACAAATCTTTTCAGGTGTTGCTGCCTTTCTTGCTGTCTCCTTGCTCTCTGTCCTCTATCCAGAAGATTGATGTTGTCTATGAAGTCCATAAGATTGCTTGAACCTCTAGATCTCAAGTTCATATACCTGAAAGACAGAAATGAGATTCAAAAGAGATTAGTAACCAAAGAAAACTAAAAACTTGATCTTAAAGATTCTACAAACTCTAATGATTCAAACATAAAACCCAAATGGCAACGGCGCCAAATTGATACAGAATATTTTTGAGGTCTTGATTCAATCACCCAAGCTTGTACTAGTCAGTTGTAGTATAGCATAGGGTTTTTATCAATCCAAATAGGTTTTAGTTGAAAGCAGAAGAGTTGAGAGTAAAAATCTCAAAGTCAAGCAAGCAGAAAAGTGTTATTGTTGCCTAAGCAACCAATCTAATAACCTAATATGATCAAGCAGCAAAGAGAGTAAAGACAAAGGCAAACTAAGCAAAACTAAGCAAGCAAAACAGAGCAAAACAGAGCAAATCCGAAATTCAATTAAGAGAAAAGCAAGTTCCTAGATGTGGTTATTGACTCTGGGGAATTTATGAACTAACTAAGGCTGTTTCAAACAACATTGATCAAGCAAACAAGCTAGCAATGGTGATTCCTAGACATAGAGTTCACAATCAAGCAAGCTAGATCCAATCTCTTGTAAAATAGCCCTTTGCTAAATATTTTAATAAGAACTAACTCTCATTAGTGCTAAAACATTAAATAAGCATTAGATAACAACTCTATTCAAGTCAAAATGCTCCTCAAACAGTCAATCTCTTGAGCCAAGGCTAGTATATCCTCTATTAAACAAGATCAGCATTTCATCAAACACTTGGTGGGCATAAGAGGAAGCTAACAACCTAGATAAGTATGATCAAGACAAATCTAGCATTAAGAGCAGATTAATAGAGAGGAACCCATATAATGAAGCACTAAACAAGCCTAAATCAAGTCCTAAATTCCCCAAATCTACCACATCTAGAAACTCTAAGCAAACTACTTACTAATACTCATGTTTAACACCAAATCACAAAGGAAAAGGATGTTAATCATGATTAGAAGAGAGAATAAATAATGATTAAAGGCAAATACTCAAATATATTAAATAAAGCAAAGGTTTTGTCTTACAAACTCAAAGGAAATACTTAAGAATAGTAATTTTACAAGACTTCTCGAAAATCTGGAAAAAGAGGCTATTTATAGCCTAAGGAAGGAAGCCCTAGAGTAATGGCAAAAGTGTAACAAAACAGGTTTGGACTGGGTTTACATCGATCAGTTACAACAGTCAGGGTTGATCGATGTAGAGTTAGATCGGTCTGGGCAGTGATCGATGTAGTGACCAAAATTAACTCGGGGCGTTTGTACCGATCACTCCTGATCGATGTTGATGATCGTTGTGCTCGTATCGGTCACTTCCTTATCGATGCTCCTGACCGAGAATCTTGCATCGATCACCCCTTTGATCGATGAGAAGCTCTCTTCTTCTATGACTATGGCATTGCAGAACTCCTTTGGGTTAGCTTCTGGTTTTCCAGGAAAATGTCCTTGAGGCTTGGGACCAGCTATGCCTTTGTTGTTCTCCAGTGTTTTGACCCTTGCAGCTAACTCTTCAAACTTAATGGTGAGCTCTACATGTACTGAATCAATTTTGTTGTGGACCTCTGCAAACTTCTTGTTTATTTACAAGATTGTGGTGACTTGAGTGTTGATCATTTATTGCATGAGAGTCTTGAGTTCAGTGTCTTGAGAGATGGAGGAAGCTTGTCCTTGAGCTTGAGCATTGAATCCTGGAGGGTTGTTGATAAACAATTTTTGAGCAAGGGTTAAATTGCAGTGAGGTTATCAAACTCAAATGCAAGACATTTTGTAGTACAGCAAGCAAGAGATAGTCAATCCATGCCTAGGATGATAGAGAATGCACAGAGAATACAAGGACTAATGCAAATCTAAGCGAAATGAGATGATTTATGAGAAAATCTCTAAAAACTAGATGCAGCAACTTAAATGGAATGAAACCTATTTTAAAAATACTAGAAAGGAAGAAACTACAACGAGAAACAAACAGAATAATTAAAGGAGAAAGCTTCGAATTATTAAAATTCGACTAGTGGATCGACCATGAGATCGACCACTAAATCGAGCAGTAACAATCGATCTCGTCTAAAAATGCAAGAACAGTAAAACTAAGGACCAGGATGCTATCAGAGATCAAGCGAAAGACGAGATAAGATGTAAAGATGCTAAGAGAAAGGGCCTAGGGTTGCGATTCATGGTCAGGGGTTTCAAAGGTTCGACCTTGGGTTTAAAACTTTAAATCGACTCACTTGGTGAGGATCTCTAAGCCTTGAAAACTAAGCAAGATCTATCAGTGGCTTTTGGTATAGATCACTCCTTCATCCTCTCCTCCAAACCCATGGCTTTTGGTGGAAAGAGAGGTCGAAGGGCAAGGAAAACAGATTTCAAATGAATGGCTTAACTAATCCCCCAAACTTCCATGGCTTTTGGGAAGGGGTAACTAGTCTCTAAGGTGTGATCTTCCGAGGCTCCTGAATCCTGTCAAGGTAAGGAACCTCTCGGATCATGGAGCTCTTGGCGTGAGAGTCTTCAAGCATTGAGATCTCAACACCTTAGAAGAGATAGCCATTGAAAACGTTTAGAAAAACCCCAAGATTGAAACCCTTCAGACCCCTTAATCCTCTCAACCCCGAGCCCAAATAAACTACTCGCTACACATAGAGTAAATCAAGCAAAGCATGTAAAGCGAGACGATGAACATGAAAAGAAAACTAGATTGAAACGGAAATGATTCGATTACAAAGTTTAAGAAAAACGCGAGTTCAACAATGGTGTTCTCTCCGAAAACGAGAGAGAAAACATAAGGAAAAAGATAAGGATCTAAAGTTGTTGTAGGAAAAGGACGTCGCCGCCTTCCCAAAATGCCGAAACAAGCTGATGGTCCCCCCCCCCCCTCGCTAGCGGCCAAAAACGGTTAAAAGGACAGAGATCGATTCCAAGATCGAGCGGTTCTGTCGATCATATCCAGACATCGTGTCTTTGGCTTGATCTGGGTCTCGATCATCATCGCTGAATCGAGTGTTGCATCCGATCTCGGTATCGATCTTCGGCTGGATCGAGTGGCGTACTCGATCTGACTCTCGCTCTGCATGGCGTCATTTACGTCCGTACCGTTTGATCGATTGCTTCACTCGATCCTTGTCTCGATCATTCTCCTTGGATCGCCTGGTTGGCTCGATCTTCTGGTCGATCAACTCCTAGATCGACCGGCCATGCTCGATCTGCTCCTCGATCTCTGATCCTTAGCATATATCCGAGCTCCCCCGAACTGCTACATCAGCCTCAATATGTCCACGAACCTCCACAACTCCAAAGCAGCCAGAAACACCCTGAATGTGATGCAAAATGCAAGGAAAATGCGTATGCTGATGCAAGAATGCTCTAGGACCCTAAGTGATGTAATCTAACCTAAAACGTGATACAAATGCATGAAAAGCTAACTAATGAGTATGCAAAATGTATGCAATATGCAATAACATCAGTTGTAGGGCGCTCTAGGTTGGTAGTTGTTGTTCATTTGCTGAAAACCTTGATTGTTGTAGGGAACAAAAAGTCTTGGAGGCAGCTTGCTGTTGCTGTTGAGGGTAGACCTGATCTTGTGGATTGGCAACATTGTTGCTCCTGTAAGACAAGTTGGGATTTGGTCTGTAGTTCTCATAGCTATTGTATCCACCTTGTTTGCCCAAGTAGTTCAACTTCTCAAATTGGCATTGTTCTTGATCATCAAGCTGAACCATGTCTCCTACAAAGTTGACCTCTTTCTTCTCCCTTAGCAACAAATCCAGCTTGTCATGTAAAGACTTGATTTCATTCCTGCTAGATCTTAACTCATCCTTTGCGCTTCTTGGAGCTCTGTCAAATTCCTCATTGTAGTTTCCATCAGACTGAGCTAAAATCTCTACCAGCTCCAAGATTTCATCAACATCTTTTAACAAGAAGTTCCCATTTGAGGCAGTATCCAAAAGCATTCTTATCTTAGGCAAGGCTCCTCTATAGAGAGTGGAGAGAGCAAAGAGGCTTGTGAGAAGCCATGATGAAGGCATTGCAATGTGTAGCCCTTGAATCTCTCTCAAGCTTCACCAAAGCATTCATTGTTCCTTTGTGCAAACCCTGAAATCTCATTCCTTATTCTTGTAGTTCTTGAAGTGGAGAAGAACTTTGCTAGAAAAGCTTTCTTGCACTCATCCCAGCTGGTGATACTCCCTTGGGGCAGGTTCTTCTCCTATTGGTGTGCTTTATCTCCAAGAGAAAAAGGGAATAACCTGAGTTTGAAGCCATCTTCACTCACTCCATTGATCTTTGTGAGGGAGCATAGTCTATCAAAATTATCCAGATGATCTAGAGGATCTTCAAGTGGCAGCCCATGAAACTTACTGCTATGAACCATTGAAATCAATCCAGACTTGATTTCAAAGTTGTTGTTTTGGACAGCTGGTGGAATGATACCTGTCCTGTTGTTGTAGGCATTTGGTGCATCACCAGCGCCAATGGGTCTAGCTGATCTGGAGCTTGTGCAGCGCCTCTTGGTCCTTGCTCACCCTGTAAGCCTTGAACACCTTGATGTCCTTGTATACCCTGAGCGCCAGCAGCTCCTTGGGGACCCTGAAATCTGATATCATCCATGACTTGTTCCTGGTTGTTCATCACAAGTCTTTGCAGGTGTTGCTGCCATTCTTGCTGTCTCCTTGCTCTCTGTCCTCTATCCAGCAGATTGATGTTGTATATGAAGTCCATAAGATTGCTTGAACCTCTAGATCTCAAGTTCATATACCTGAAAGACAGAAATGAGATTCAAAAGAGATTAGTAACAAAAGAAAACTAAAATCTTGATCTTAAAGATTCTACAAACTATAATGATTCAAACATAAAACCCAAATGGCAACGGCGCCAAATTGATACAGAATATTTTTGAGTTCTTGATTCAATCACCCAAGCTTGTACTAGTCAGTTGTAGTATAGCATAGGGTTTTTATCAATCAAAATGGGTTTTAGTTGAAAGCAGAAGAGTTGAGAGTAAAAATCTCTAAGTCAAGCAAGCAGAAAAGTGTTATTGTTGCCTAAGCAACCAATCTAATAACCTAATATGATCAAGCAGCAAAGAGAGTAAAGACAAAGGCAAACTAAGCAAAACTAAGCAAGCAAAACAGAGCAAAACAGAGTAAATCCGAAATTCAAATAAGAGAAAAGCAAGTTCCTAGATGTGGTTATTGACTCTGGGGAATTTATGAACTAACTAAGGCTGTTTCAAACAACATTGATCAAGCAAACAAACTAGCAATGGTGATTCCTAGACATAGAGTTCACAATCAAGCAAGCTAGATCCAATCTCTTGTAAAATAGCCATTTGCTAATCATTTTAACAAGAACTAACTCTCATTAGTGCTGAAACGTTAAGCAAGCATTAGATAACAACTCTATTCATGTCAAAATGCTCCTCAAACAGTCAATCTCTTGAGCCAAGGCCAGCAAATCCTCTATTAAACAAGATCAGCATTTCATTAAACACTTAGTGGGCATAAGAGAAAGCTAACAACCTAGATAAGTGTGATCAAGACAAATCTAGCATTAAGAACAGATTAATAGAGAGGAACCCATATAATGAAGCACTAAACAAGTCTTAATCAAGTCCTACATTCCCCTAATCTACCACATCTAGAAACAAAGCAAACTACTCACTAATACTCATGTTTAACACCAAATCACAAAGGAAAAGGATGTTAATCATGATTAGAAGAGAGAATAAAGAAAGATTAAAGGCAAATACTCAAATATATTAAATAAAGAAAAGGTTTTGTCTTACAAACTCAAAGGAAAAACTTAAGAACAGTAATTTACAAGACTTCTCGAAAATCTGGAAAAGAGGCTATCTATAGCCTATGGAAGGAAGCCCTAGAGTAATGGCAAAAGTGTAAATAAAACAGGTTTGGACTGGGTTTACATCGATCAGTTACAACAGTCGGGGTTGATCGATGTAGAGTTACATCGGTCTGGGCAGTGATCGATTTAGTGACCGAAATTAACTCGGGGCGTTTGTACCAATCACTCCTGATCGATGCTGATGATCGATGTGCTCGTATCGGTCACTTCCTGATTGATGCTCATGACCGAAAATGTTGCATCAATCACCCCTTTGATCGATGTTTTCCGTGCTCTGACCGTAAAGCTCTGCAGTGATTGTCTGCTTTGATCCATTTTGCCCCCTTTGGTCCAGGTAGCTTCCTGGCTCATCCTCAAAGCTCCTCCAAGCTCCTTTTAGCTCCACGAGGACCTAAAAACATCCAAAATGCAAGAAAAATGCAAAATATATCCTAAATGCAACCTAAATCTAAAAGGAGAAGAAAATGGGACAAAAACTATGGAAAACATGCAAAAAAGAACCAAAACATGTACTGAATGCAGGCCTAAATGATGTAAATACAAGAGATATCATCTACCAAGCTGGCGCTCCATCCTCTTACATTCACCAAGGCGCCAACACTCCTCTACCTCAAGGAGACTATCCCCTTGTAGTCTTTGAAGGAGGGCAAATGGGAGAAGGAGTCCAAGAAGAAGAAGAATCAGATGCTCCAAGCTATAACAGTGAGGAGTACCACTTCCAGCCCAATGACCTCTCACACCAAGGAGGTCCCTTGAAGAAGGTCCATGAACACATCAACCTCTTGCAAGACAAAACCATAAAGAAGTTGGTGAAGGGCATGAAGAGCAGAAGGCTCAAATTAAGGACCTAAAGAGGTCTATGGGAGCCTCTACTTCTGCTCATCCATATGAGCAAGAAGTTGAAAGCCAAGGAGTGGCTAGAGCTCCTAGTAGAAGCCGCTCTTTTGCTGGTTATGAGGAAGTGAGAGCTTGGGTGCCACCAAGAGCATCTTTTCACGAAGCGCCAAGGAGGAGGAGAGACACATGGAGGGAGCAACCAATCAGGAGCCACAACATTGACCTCATGGAGGACCTTTCAGGAGCCTCTACACCTCACACACCACGTTTTAAGGTACCAAAAACTCCTCCATTGTACATACCATTGCATTTTTTTATTTCTTGTATTATATTTATGTTGCTTCTCTCTTCTACTCTTTTATTACACAAAGGATTGTGTAATTTATGTGTGGGGGAGGGATTTGGGGTTTGACTTTGTTTGTTCTTTTCTTAGTTTTTCTTTTTTATTCATCTTTGAGTCTCATGCATTCATCTAAGTGCATTACAAAACCAAAAAAAAAAAAATTGAATATTTTGCATCTTTTGCAAGCCAAAAAGAAAAGCATGTAGATGCAGTCATTTGTTTAGGATTGAGTTTAGTATTTTTCGTATAGGTTGCATTGCATTTGCACAGGGCATGATGATGATAACTCCTTATAAAATGCTAAGTGTTTTGGACTGATTTAAATGTCTAAGTGGTTAAATGTTTGATGCATCATAAGAAGTTAGAAACTAAGACTGAACCATGCTCTTGAATGCTAAATTTGATGCTCTAGTCTCATGCTGAAATCGCTTGCTCTTTGAGAATCATTCCTTATCTATTAGAACCATTAATTTAAATTGTTAATTATTATGTTTTTGCAATGAAAAGTGGTTTCATGGATTACCCATATACATATTTGGACTTTCTTTCTTTCCTTTTACCTCTCTTGCTAGTCCAAATAGCTGATCCTCATTATTAAGGGACAGTTACCACACCTTAACCTTACCTTCCTTTCAAACCTAAACACTATCTTTGTGTGTAAGGCCTATTTTTGAATGAACTAAGCATAAAGTGTAAAGTTGGCACTACAAGGATTGGTTACTATGTAGAACTAGCTCTTCACATTGAGTTAGATATAGGTTTAGGATGGTAGTTATAGGTCTGGGCGGATTTGAGTGTTACAATGATCTAAAAAGAGAGAGTGAGAGAAGAAAGAAAGTGAAGGGGGAAAGGAATGAGAAAGAGGAAGCAAGCAAAAAACTCAGAATGTGTGGAACCAATTAAGCTCAAAAAAGGTGGTCATTATGAAGCTGGAGTCTCAGCAACAACAATAAAGCCAAAGCCTAATACATCAAAAGGATGAAAAAAAAGGAAACTCCCCAATACAATGAGAAGGCGCCCACAACAAAGGAGAAAAAATAAAGGCCACAACATGGTGAGATCAAAGAAGAAGCTTCCCTGAAAAATGGCAAAGGGTGGAGAGTGTGAGAATGCTGAAAAAGGGTAGTTAGGATTGGGTTAGATTTGGGGTAAGAGTTTTGGGGTTTAGAACATTCTTATGCATTGGGTAGATAGTAATATATCCTTGTATGCATAAGTTGGGCTTTACCTTTAGCATTATGGCTAAGTTCATTCCTTTTTGAGAGAAACCCTTGCATTTGAACCCACATTTTGATGAGATCATTTTTATCTCATGACCTTAACCCTTAGCCAAATGATTCCACTTGATTTGGTTGGACATGATTCACTAGGTTACAATGTTTAAATGAATATTAAAGGGCTTGATTGATTTGAGCATTTGACTAAGCTGAGCTAGAGATCATTTTGAAACTGGATAGGCATGGCTAGGTTCTTTGAAGTATAACTGATTGTGTTTTGCATCCTACACTTAGGCACTTAGACACTTACTTCATTTCTTTACCTTAGCATTTTTGAATTTGAGTGCCCACCTTCAAACGTCACTTCCTCCTTGATATCTCCATTATTTATACCATTTTAAAGGCAAGTGTGGGGGTGTTGATATCTCCATTATTTATACTATTTTAGCTTGCATTCATCACTAGTTTTAGTCTTTAAGCATGCATATTTTGCTTATTCTTGTCTCATTTGCATATATTTAGGAGTTAGTGTAGTTTTAAGAGTGGCATTGCATTTTGCATGCATTTGGAGTTTTATTCAGGTAGTAAAAGGAGTTTGGAGACCAAGTGGTGCAATGGATGTGAGCTGAGAATGAAGCAATGAGAAGGACAAGGGCGGATAGGCCAATATCGATGATAATAGTGACGTTAGCTGATCGATATTGTGTATATCGATGGGAGTATCGACCACTTCAACATCGATACCGCAAGGGCATGGTGTAAAGGCAGCATATCAACCAAGAAGGACCTCGATATACCAAGAAGGGACTCGTACCTAGCAGTATAAATACTAAAATCTTAAAATGGTTAGGCAACTTAGATCTTATTATTTTTCTTCTGTTCTTGCACTTAAAACCTTTCTTTTTTCAGCTTTGCTTTGTAAGAACTAGTTTGATATAGTGAATTTCTGCATTTGTCTTTAATGTACTCTTGCTTATTCTGCTTTCTAATCATGTTTAACCATTATTTCTCTTTGGAATCTGTGGTTTTGATTATGGCTAGTGAGTAGTCTTATCTAGGGTTTGAGATGAGATAGATTAGAGGGATTTTAGGACTAGATTAATGATGTCTTATGTTTAATATGATTGTCTTCTCTCTATTAAATGTGCTTAACACTAGATTTTCTTGGCCAGGCTTATTTAGTATCTTCGCTTTCTCTT
This sequence comes from Thlaspi arvense, assembly GCA_911865555.2. NCBI lineage: Eukaryota > Viridiplantae > Streptophyta > Magnoliopsida > Brassicales > Brassicaceae > Thlaspi > Thlaspi arvense. The sequence continues at coordinate 30,685,387 of OU466862.2, forward strand.
AGGCCTGATAAGTGTTTGATGAAATTCTGCTATGAGTCTCTTAGAGGATTTGTTCTCTTAGCCTAAGGAATTAGATGTCTAAGGTGCATTTTGGCTTTATAGGATTTGAGTTCTGTTTTAAATGCTTGTTGATCATGTTTTTGAGTAAAGGAATTTGTCTTGAATATATGCTTAGCAAAGTGATTAGTGTCAAAGAGTTGAGCTAGTTATAAATGTTAATCCTATGCTTAGAAGATAGCATTGTTTGAATGGTTTTAAATCATCACTAGTTAGGTTCTAATCCTCTTTTAATCAATAACCCCCATCTTAGATCCTTACTTTAATGTATTTGAATTTCCAGCTTTGCATTTTTCAGTTTTTATACCTGTTTAGCTTGATCACAACTGCTTTCTTGAATTTGGCTTGACTTAAGTGATTTGCTGCATTCGTAGTTTCTTATGAACTCAGATGGATTGATACCTTACATGCTGCAATGACATGAGTGTGTTAGGATTTGATTAGCTAAGTAAAATCCTGCTATCAGTTAGTTCAGGAAAAGGTTTGCAGTTTAATCATAGATGGTGGTAGCTGTGCAAATGTGGCTAGTAGTACCATGGTAAAGAAGCTCGGATTACAAGTTAAACCCTACCGAGCCCTTATAAGCTACATTGGTTGACTGATAAAGGAGAAATGAAGGTTTCTGATCAAGTTCTAGTACCGTTGGCGATTGGAGATTACAGAGACGAGATTCTTTGTGATATATTGCCCATAAAAGCAAGCCATATTCTGTTTGGTAGACCTTGGCAATCAGATCGAAGGGTCACACATGATGGTTTCTCTAACAGCCACTCTTTTCAATTCAAAGGCAAGAAGAATGTCTTAGTTCCCATGACCCCGTAGGAGGTTTAGAATGATCAGAAGCAATCTTCAAGGTCAGCTAAACATCTAAAATTCTTTGCTAAAGCCGGAGAGGTAAAGAAAGCTTTCCATACTAAAACTCTTATGCTTTTATTTGTTTTCAAAGAAACATTAACAACTATGACTGATTACACCGGTATATCCGAGTGAAATGCAAGGTATTTTACAGGATTATAAAGATGTTTTTCCAGAGGAAACTCTGATTGGCTTACCTCCCATCCAAGGTATATAACACCAGATTGACTTCACACCCGGAGCTTCCCTACCAAATCGTCCCGCTTACCGTACCAATTCCATAGAAACTAAGTAGCTACAAAAGCAAGTGGATGAGATAATGGCTAAGAGCCATATCCATGAAAGCATGAGCCCTTGTGCTGTTCCAGTGCACCTAGTTCCCAAGAAAGATGGTACCTGGAGGATGTGTGTTGACTCCCGTGCAATCAACAATATAACAGTGAAGTATCGTCATCCCATTCCTATATTAGATGACATGTTAGATGAATTACATGGGTCTACATCTTTTTAAAAATAGATTTAAAGAGTGGTTATCACCAGATTAGAATGAAAGAAGGGGATGAGTGGAAAACCGCATTCAAAACCAAGCATGGTTTATATGAATGGTTGGTTATGCCATTAAGCTTTTCTAATGCCCCTAGCACTTTTATGCGTCTAATGAATCATGTTATTAGGGCGTATATAGGCATCTTTGTTGTTGTTAGTTTAGTTGTTGATTTGCTTAGGAAAGAGAAGTTATATGCTAACCTCAAGAAGTGCACTTTCTGTACTTCTAGTCTTCTGTTTCTTGGTTTTGTAGTAAGCTCAGAAGGAGTCAAAGTGGACGAGGAGAAAGTAAAGGCCATCAGAGACTGGCCAAGTCCCAAAACCATAGGAGAAGTGAGGAGTTTCCACGGCTTAGCCGGCTTCTATAGGAGATTTGTGAGGGACTTCGGTACTATAACAGCTACACTTACCGAGATCATCAAGAAGGATGTAGGCTTTAAGTGGGAAACAGCTCAAGAGGAGGCTTTCCAAAGCCTAAAAGAGAAGCTTACCAATGCCCTTGTTCTTATTTTACCTAACTTCTTGAAAACATTTGAAATCGAGTGTGATGCATCAGGGATAGGTATTGGAGCAGTCCTTATGCATCAGGGATAGGTATTTGAAATCGATTGCTTATTTTAGTGAGAAGCTTGGTGGTGCTATGCTTAATCCAACATATGACAAGGAAATGTATGCTTTGGTCAGGGCTTTACAAACATGGCAACACTATCTATGGCCTAAGGAGTTTGTCATTTACACAGATCATGAGTCCTTAAAACATCTTAAAGGTCAGCAGAAGCTAAACAAGAGACATGTGCAGTGGGTTGAGTTCATAGATACATTTCCTTACATCATAAAATACAAGCAAGGTAAGGAAATTGTGGTCGCAGATGCATTATCAAGAAGCTTCAAGATCTGCTCATGAGAACATTAGACTTCTCCAGAGGTGGAATAACTTCCAAGACAAGGCAATCAGAATCTTGATGTAATCAGTTAAGGCTAGCAAGAAAACAGTTGATTCTCGTAAGAAGAAGGTGAAGAAGCTAAAGAAGAAGTTGGGGGGATCAACAAAGAAAGCTGACCAAGCAGTTCAAACAGAGCCATAAGGAGGAAGATCAGCTGAAGAGGCCATGTCTGATATGAGCTTAATGCCACAGTCCAAGAGAGACACTCCTTTCAAGTTATTGAGCGGCCAAGAGCGCGTCATGCTGAACAGGCTAAACACTCCTCTCATGTGCCAACTTCATGGCTTAAAGGAAGGAAGAGGAGGGTCAGACAACAAACTCCATCTGAGTAAGATGCCACTCCTGCCCATGTCACTGAGAGCTCAGCCTCTCACCATTCCTCCACCTGAAGTAAGGTACACCATTCTATACCATTGTACATACCACACATTTTTTAAATTTTATGTGATTGCTTGTTGATGTGTGGGAGCATTCCCCTCAACATTTTTATTACACAGAGACTATGTAATTTAAGTGTGGGGGAGGGTGTATGATGAACTGATGTTTGGACTTGCACTTGCATTATAGATTAGAAACCATGCATCACATTTGCATAGCATCCAAGGCATAGAAAAAATCAAAACAATTTGAATTTTTTCGAAAATTGCTTCACAAAAACAGTTTTATTTTCATGCATTCATATAGGGCTTAGAATTCATGCATTCATCTAGGATTGGCTTGCTTGTTTAATTTGGGAACAATGATAGTACATCTTTGTAAGTGCTAGTAGTTTTTAAAAATGTTGCCCTTGTTCTTAGTCCTTTGATGCATTTGATGTTGAGTTAGAAATAAAGCTGAACCACTTTTGGAATTTGCAATTTTGTGAGCTTTGTTTGAAACTGAAGCATGCTTTGAAATGATTTCAACCTTTGTATAAGTGGAACCTAATTTTGAATTGCAATTATCATGTCTTATGCATTTGTGATTGATGCCATGGATTACCTTAGAATATTTGGACCTTCTTATTCTCTTTTGCCACTCTCTAGAAGGTCCATTTAGATCTCCTCACCCTTACCTAAACCTTCTTTCAAGCTAAGACATTAATAGTGTGTGATTTGTGAGGCTTCTTTCCTTCATGGTTGTTGCTTAGCAAAAAGTGTTGGGTTGGAACTACAATGGAAGTATTTCCATTGTAGAACTAGCTCACTCTTGAGGTAGATAGGCTAGGAAGTTTGGGATTGATTTAGGATTTATTTTTGGTTTTATTTAAAGAGAAGCAAAGAATATAAGAAGTCAAGGCAAAAAGAAAAGGAGTGTGACACAAGTAAATGGTGGAAATGGCGGTTCAAAGTTTAAAACTTAAAGAAGGCTCATGTTCAAAGAACAAAAGGTGCAATATGTGCAAATCAAGTAAATCAAAAAGCCAAAGGCGAAAGCAGAACCAGCATCACCAAAGAAAAGGAGCCAAAGTCAAAGGGAGAAAACCGCCACCACATGAAGATCAAAGAAGAAGTGTCCTCCAAAGTGCTTAAAAGAGAAAAAGTTTTGGATTTATATTTGGGTTTAAAGTTCTTAAAAGAGGGTAGCTTAGGCCGGTTTACATTGTTTAGCTAGAGTTAAGAACATTTCTTATAGGTCTTGGGTAGATGGGAATCTTCCTTTGTATGTGTAAGTTGTTCTTTGACCTTTAGCATTTTGCCAAAGCACAGCCATGCTTTCTTGAGAGAACCCTTGAAACACCAATGCCAGTTTGATAAGTGGAATCATTTTTATTCCACTAAGCTTGTACTTTAGCCAAATGACACATTTGTATTTACATAAGCATGATTCACGGTTTGAGCATAAATGAATGTTAAAGAGGTTGTTTGATTTGATGAGCATGTGTAAGTTGATAGCATTGTGATCATTCTTGATTTGTGATGAAAGTGGCTAGGTGTTTAGAGTATTGTTCCATCAAGTGCATTTTAGAATTATGAACATAGACTTCATTTTGATTTATTGTTAGCATTTTTAGAGATATGAGTTCCCATTTTAAAACCTCATCACCATAGTAAGTGTTTGTTTGCTTGAGGGCAAGCAAAAACTAAGTGTGGGGGTGTTGATAGCTTGCTATATTAGAGCATTTTAGGCTGCATTTCATGCATTTTTTTCCCTTGTTTTTCATATTATTTGTCTCATTTGCACTTAGAATCAACATTGCATGCATTTAGTTTAGGATTGCATACATATGCATACTTGTGGTGTTTTTCAGGTGTTTTTGGAGGATCTTGGAGTTTGGGGAGAATATGGAAGCAGCTCATATTCGAAGAGATGCCAAAGAAGGAGATTTACGAAGTCTGGTCCCATATCAAGATGAAGCATTGAGCAAAACCTCTGAGGAGTATGCCTCATGATACAAGATTTTAATGAGGTTCTTGTCTCAATCACCCTGTACTAGTCAGTTGTAGTATAGGTTTTATGTCAATCCAATTGGGAACAGTTGAAAACAGAAGAGTTGAGAGTAAAATCTCTAAGTCAAGCAAGCAGAGAAAAGGTTTTGTTGCCTAAGCAACAGTTCTAGCAACCTAAGTGAAACAAGCAGCAAAGAAAGTGAAAACAAAAGCAAACTAAGCAGTTTTAAACAAGAAAAACAGAGCAAAACAGAGCAAATCCGAGATTCAGATAAGAGAAAGGCAAGTTCCTAGATGTGGTTATTGACTTTGGGGAATTTCAGACACTAACTAAGGCTGTTTCAAACTACATTGATCAAGCAAGTAAGCAAGCAATGGTGATTCCTAGACATAGAGTTCACAATCAAGCTAGTTAGATCCAATCTCTTGGCAAATAACCCTTTGCTAAACATTCTAACAAGAACTAACTCTCATTAGTGCTAAAACATCAAGAAAGCAATAGTAAACAACTCTATTAACGTCAAAATGCTCTTCAAACAGTCAATCTCTTGAGCCAAGGCCAGCAAATCCTCTATTAAACATGATCAGCATTTCATCAAACACTTGGTGGGCATAAGAGAAAGCTAACAACTTAGACAAGTTTGATCAAGACTAATCTAGCATGAATAACAGATTAAAAGAGAGGAACCCATAAACTGAAGCACTTAACAAGCCCTAATAAAGTCTTAAATTCCCCTAATCTACCACATCTAGAAACTCTAAGATAACTACTCACTCATACTCAAGTTTAACACCAAATCACAAAGGAAAAGGATGTTAATCATGATTAAGAGAGAGAATAAAGAAAGATTAAAGAAAATACTCAAAAATATTAAACAAAGCAACGAATTTGTCTTACAAACTTAAAGAAAATGCTTAAGAACAGTATTTTGACAAGACATGTCGAAAATCTTGAAAAAGAGGCTATTTATAGCCTATAGAAGGAAGCCCTAGAGTAATGGGAAAAACATAATTAAAAACAGGTTCGGGCTGGGTCAGTATCGGTTAGTTGCGTCGGTCTTCAGTGACCGATATAGATCCCCATCGGTCTGGAATAATCGACACATATGACCGAAATCCATCCGTTGTGTTTGTGTCGGTCACTCCTGACCGATACTGGTGATCGATACTGATCTGTATCGGTCATCCTTGGCCGATACTCACCGTGCTTTTACCGAAAACTTCTGCAGAGATCTTCTGCATCGATCCTTCTTGCTCCCTTTTGCTTAGCTAGCATCCTGGATCGTCCCCAAAACTCCTCCAAGCTCCTTTTAGCTCCAAAAGCACCTAAAATATCTAAAATGCAAGGAAAATGCAAACTATACTCTAAATGTAACCTAAGTCTAAAAGGAGAAGAAAATGGGACAAAAGCTAAGGGAAAACATGCAAAAGAGGACCAAAATATGTACTAAATGCAGCCCTAAATGGTGTAAATACAAGGGATATCAACACCCCCACACTTGCCTTTTGCTTGTCCTCAGGCAAATAAGAACAAATGGGAGAGTGAGGTTTGAAAGTGGGCATTCAGATTCCAAAAGTGCAAAGGTAAAGAGATGGTTTCAATGCTTAAGTGCCTAGTTGTAGGATGCAAATATAATCAGCTATACTTTAAAGAACCTAGCCATGCTCATCATGTTTCAAAATGATCTCAAATCTCAACCTAGGCAAATGCTCATATCAACCAACTCTTTAACATTCAATTAAGTCCTAAGCATGCAATTAAAAGCTCTCTTCTACCCTTATTTCCCAAAGATGAGTCCTAAGCATTTCTAAACCCTAGAGTGAACCCTCTAAGTATACCCTTTCCTAAACTCTACCCTTTACCCATCTTCATGGCTGGTGAAACTTCTTCTTTTTGCTTGTGTGGTTGCTTCTTTTTGGTTGGGACTTGCTCTTCTTTGTTGTGTTGGCACCTTCATCACCTTTGGTGGATTGCTTCTTGGTCAGATTTTTCTTCTTTTGGACCTTTCTAAGCATTGTTGTTGGCGCCAATCCTTCTTTTTGAACTTAGAGCTTTTATTCTCCCTTTGCTTAACCACAATACTAAACTGTTTCCCCTTTTCTACCATTTCAGATCTTTTCCTTTTCTTTCAAAACATATAAACATGAAGTTCAAACCACTTACATTACCCTTTTAAACCCCAAAACTCCTATCCTAGAATCAAGATCAATATGCAAGCTGATATCTACAAGAGAGCTAATCATTGCCAGCCTTTTTCCTAACACTTTTTGCCAAGACAAAATCGAAAATGCAATGAAAAGGCCTCACAGCTCTCACAATAGTGTTTAGGCTCAAAAGGAGGTTTTGGTCAAGGGTGAGGATGTAACTGTCCCATAATTATGAGGATCAGCTATTTGGATCACCAAGAGTGGTAGAAAGGAGAAAGATGATCCAAATATGTATATGGTAGCTATGAATTCACTTTTCAATGCATAAGACATGATAATTAAAAGTCCAAATTAAAGTTCAAGTTAATGGAGTTGATTTTCAGAGAACAAATGCTTTCAGAATGAGATGAAAAGACCAAATCTAGCAATCTAAGCATGGTTCAGCCTTAACTTCTAGCAATCAAATGATGCATCAAACAACTAAGCACTTAAAAACTGAAATCATCTCTAAACACTAAGCACTTCACAAGGAAAATTCATCATAATGCCCTATGCAAATGCAATGCAACCTATATGTCAACACTAGACTCAATCTTAGAAGAATGAAATGCAACTACATGCTTTCTTTTTGGTTTGTAAAAGTGCAAAAAAATTTCAAAATTTTTGATTTTTTGTGTTTTTCTTTGCCTTACATGTATGCATGATATGCATGAGACTCAAAGTGAAAAGAAAAAGAAAAACTAAGAAAATATAACACAAAGTCAAACCCCAAATCTTTCCCCCACACTTAAATTACACAGTCCTTTGTGTAATGAAAGCAATGGAAGAGAAAAGCAACAAAATATATTACAGAAATAAAAAGATGCAATGGTCTAAAACAATGGAAAGGATGTGGTACCTTGTTCAGTAGTAGGAGTTGTGGAAGGAGCTTTTCAGACTCGGATGGAATATCGGTCACACATGACCGATATAACTGACCGAAATGGCAGTATCAATCATTAGTGGTTGATATTGGAGACTGATGTGCTTTCTGGGATTAGTATCGGTCATCACTGATCGACACACTTGACCGAAATACATCTGATGTGATTATGTCGGTCATGAGTGATCGATACTGGTGACCGATATGTTTCCAAGAATCTCATCAATCACCAGTGATCGACACACTGGACCAAAAATCAAACGGTGTGTTTATGTCAATCAAGTCTGGTCGATGTGAATGACCGAAATGTGTCCTGCTTTCAAACTTCTTTCCATATCGATCACAAGTGACCGACATGTTGACTGGTGTAGACTGGCTCCACTGATATCGACCAAACATGATCGATACTGATGACCGAAAATGTGTGTATCGGTCTGTCATGACCGATACATATGATCGATATCAGCCATAATACACCTGTTCTTTGTCCTCTTCAGACTTTCTCAAACCCCAGTTCGAAATCCTGTTTCTATACACTAAAACTAAGCATAAAAGATAATCTAGAAAGCATAATATATACAAAAGGATACCATGGGACTACCTCCCAAGTGTGCTTGTTTAAAGTCACTAAGCTTGACTTTGATTACCTCTTTAGTTGAGGTGAGGAGAAGGAGTCTTGGAACTCCTTGGTGTCATCTTGCTTCTCTTGACCTTGGTGGTGACTCCATTCACCTTGATCCTGGCAAAAGGTGTAGCATTCCCCTCTTGCTGAAGCTTGAAGCAAAACTCTCCCTTCTTAGAGACACTTGGTTGCAAAACCACTTCTCCCTTGCTAGTAACCAGCTTAACATCATTCAGATTCTTGTAACCAACCACTTCAAGGACCTCCTTTTCAGTGGTGTCTTCAAACAACTTGACCAAGCAGCAGCCATCAAAACTTTCTCCTTGGTAGCCTTCAAACTCTGGCCAATTCTTTCCAAGCTGCTTCAGCTTCTTGATCTCCATTGAGAAGGCTTGCTCATTCTCCAGCTTATTCCCCTTGGAGTCAAACCTTAGAACCTTCTTCCTGGTCAGTTTCAGCTCAATAGTGCATTCCTTGGCATCAAACACTGCTCCAGCTGAGGCTAAAAAAGGTCTTCCTAAAATGATAGCATTCTTTATAATCCCTTCCACATCAAGCACCAGGAAATCAGTGGGAATGGTTACTCCTTCTATCATCATTGGCACATCCTTGAGACTCCCAAGTGGTGTCTTCACTATATCATCAGCTATAGCAAGGGACACATTGCTCTCCTGTAGCTTAGTATAGCCAAGTGCTTTAGCTGTAGAGGATGGGAGAAGATTGATGTTTGCTCCTAAATCACAGAGGCAATTCTTGAAAATCCTCCCGTTTTGCTCACATGGGAGAGTGAAGCAGCCTGGATCTCCAAGTTTCTTGACATTGAGATCCTGAACTTCTGGTGATCCAGTCTTATCTCTGAGCTTCTCAAGATCTTCTTGGCCATTTAAACCCCTCATCTCCATCTGAGCAGCATAGAGGGTTTCATATTTCTGAACTAGATGTTCCTTGAACCTGGCTGGAAAAGGGATGGTTGGCTGGTAGACAGGAAGGTCAGCAGCTTGAGTTACCTTCTTGGCATCAGAGGCTTCAACAAAGTCTTCCCCTGTAGCATCAACAACTTCATGTGGCGCCCACCACTCTTCTTCTTCCTTGTTGGTTCCTTCTTCAAGAGAGTTCTCCTCAGTGAGATAAGCTTCAATAAGCTCCTCCCCCCCACTCTGAATGTCAATGTCCTCATTGATTAAGGAAAGGAAGTCTTCAATGATAGCTTCTTCTTCAAGAGGAGTAAAGGCAACTGCAGACTCAACAGCTTGGTAATACTCATAGGTTTTCTCTAAGGTCTGTATCCTTGAATCCAAATCATCAAACTTGGTGTTGAGCTCAGCATGAACATAGTCTAATTTATTATGTAACTCAGCAAATTCCTGGTTCATCTCCAATGTTGCAAGGAGTTGTAAGTTGAGGAATTCAGTGAGCACACTCTTGATATAAGCTGTATTAGAGGTAGAAGCATTGAGATGAGCTTGAGGGAGAGCAGGCGTGGGTGCAAACTGTGGGTGGGTATTGTAGCTGTCTACAAAGTAGTTCATAGGCAGAAGCTCTTGGTAGAGGTTGTTGCCCCTTGTAGTTTCAAACAGAGCATCTTCTCTACTTGTAGAGATGTACCTGAAATGAAAATGCTTGAAAATGAGTGAGTAACCAAATAAAACTAAAAGCTTGATCTTAAACATTCTACAAACTCTAATGATTCAAACTTAGTTCCAAAATGGCAACGGCGCCAAATTGATACAAGATTTTAATGAGGTTCTTGTCTCATTCACCCTGTACTAGTCAGTTGTAGTATGGGTTTTATGTCAATCCAATTGGGAACAGTTGAAAACAGAAGAGTTGAGAGTAAAATCTCTAAGTCAAGGAAGCAGAGAAAAGATTTTGTTGCCTAAGCTACAGTTCTAGCAACCTAAGTGAAACAAGCAGCTAAGAAAGAGAAAACAAAAGCAAACTAAGCAGTTTTAAACAAGAAAAACAGAGCATAACAGAGCAAATCCGAGATTCAAATAAGAGAAAGGCAAGTTCCTAGATGTGGTTATTGACTTTGGGGAATTTCAGACACTAACTAAGGCTGTTTCAAACTACATTGATCAAGCAAGCAAGCAAGCAATGGTGATTCCTAGACATAGAGTTCACAATCAAGCTAGTTAGATCCAATCTCTTGGCAAATAACCCTTTGCTAAACATTCTAACAAGAACTAACTCTCATTACTGCTAAAACATCAAGCAAGCAATAGTAAACAACTCTATTAACGTCAAAATGCTCCTCAGACAGTCAATCTCTTGAGCCAAGGCCAGCAAATCCTCTATTAAACATGATCAGCATTTGATCAAACACTTAGTGGGCATAAGAGAAAGCTCACAACTTAGACAAGTTTGGTCATGACTAACCTAGCATTAATAACAGATTAATAGAGAGGAACCCATAAACTGAAGCATTTAACAAGTCCTAATCAAGTCTTAAATTCCCCTAATCTACCACATCTAGAAACTCTAAGATAACTACTCACTCATACTCAAGTTTAACACCAAATCACAAAGGAAAAGGATGTTAATCATGATTAAGAGAGAGAATAAAGAAAGATTAAAGCAAAGACCCAAATATATTAAACAAAGCAAAGGATTTATCTTATAAACTTAAAGAAAATGCTTAAGAACAGTATTTTGACAAGACATGTCGAACATCTGGAAAAAGAGGCTATTTATAGCCTAGAGAAGGAAGCCCTAAAGTAATGGCAAAAGCGTAATTAAAAACAGGTTCGGGCTGGGTCAGTATCGGGCAGTTGCGTCGGTCTTCAGTGATCGATATAGATCCCCATCGGTCTGGAGTGATCGACACATATGACCGAAATCCATCCGTTGTGTTTGTGTCGATCACTCCTGACCGATACAGGTGATCGATACTGATCTGTATCGGTCATCCTTGACCGATACTCACCATGCTCTGACCAAAAACGTCTGCAGAGATCTTCTGCTTCGATTCCTTCTTGCTCCTTTTTGCTTAGCTAGCATCCTGGACCGTCCCCAAAACTCCTCCAAGCTCCTTTTAGCTCCAAAAGCACATAAAACATCCAAAATGCAAGGAAAATGCAAACTATACTCTAAATGCAACCTAAGTCTAAAAGGAGAAGAAAATGGGACAAAAGCTAAGGAAAAACATGCAAAAGAGGACCAAAATATGTACTAAATGCAGCCCTAAATAGTGTAAATACAAGGAATATCACCTGATACGAGCCGCGGTACACGAAGAAGAGGACTGGTTTGTGGATTCTACGGCCTTGGTCTACATCGAGGTGCTGCATCAAGCAGGGAAAGCTGCACAGACCGATACACGCTTACATGGACCATATCGGGGTGGTGCATCAAGCTAAAAATTGTCCGTACAACCCTGATATTTTTTATCCTCGTGTTTGACCGAATTTTCGTTGACCTTATCTTCTTTTTAGGTTTTTTATCCATCTTTTGGTTTCCTACTATAAAAGGGAAGCCACAAAACATTATCATTATGTCATTATTTGTTCTAAACTTTTCTTATCTTGTTCTTCACCCAAAAAGGGTGATTTGCCTTGAGTTTATAAACACTATCTTATTTAATCAAGTTTGCATTTTTATTGTTTAATCTTGTTTTCTGATCTTTGATTTCGCACCCTGGTAGTTTTGTTTCATTATCTTTGCCTTTAATTTAATATAATCATGTTGAACTCTAATCAAATGGGATTAAACATGATTAGTGAATAGTTTACCTTAGATTTGAGGTTCTAAGTAGGGAAAGTAGAATTTAAAATGTGATTAGAGGGTGATTAAGTTTGATTAGTTTGTTCTCTATTGTTTCTTTCTCTTGCAAAGTGATTATTCTTCATAAAGCTTCTCCTTTTTGATTGAATATGGTATTGTTGATGCATTTTATTCACTTGATGGCTTGAAGTCTTGTTCTTGGCATAATTCACTTATTTGGCTTGATAGTCTATGCTCTGTCTATTTTTCCTTTGTCATGTGACACCAAAGTGATACTTCACCTTGTTTAGTCTATGCCTAGTACTTGCTTAAGTTACATCTTGCTAAGTTTTTGTTTAGTTGCATTCCTGTTCTATTTTCTTGCATTGCTAGGTTGTTAGTCTTGCATCTTACACCATTTAGAAACCCCTTTGACTTAGCTTACAGCATTGTTTGCATCTCAATTCATCCATAATTGTTTGATACCTCATCTCTATACTACATCCGATTAGAGACCGAGGATTTGGTTATACACTTGCAAAAACCCTTGTTTCAATCGTCTCTGGCGGGCCTATGCTATTCTTTTAATGAGTGTGCGTAAAACGCTATAGTGTTTTGATGAAGCTTTTCGGTTGATGAAGAAGATCACAAGTCGTCCAATTGATTTGATGAAACGTTTCAGTTGATAAAGAAGATCAGAGGCTGGCTGTTGTAAAGAATTAATTCCTCAATGTAGAAGAGAAGCGACAGAGAGGGGAAAAGTTTTAATATTATGGATACGTGGCATTTTTACAGCGATATGGTAAGCTGCTGGAGAGAGCTCACCCTAATTCATATACAGTAGAAACTCTATAAATTAATAATATTGAAACTTTGATATTTTATTAATTTATAGAGTTATTATTATTATTATTTATTTTTTGCAACATTTATAGAATTATTAATTTATCGGTTTTAAATAAAATAAATTGTTTATTAATAGTTAATTAAAAATAATATTTTAAAAAATTATAATATTTGCCAAAATTTTCATTACAAAATTAGAGATAAATGATAAAATATATTTTAATTTTAATACCAAAAATAAAAATATTCTCAAATTTTAATAGATTATCATAATTACTCCCTCCGTTTCATAATAAGTGTCATTTGGAGAAAATGTATATGCATTGTAACTGGATGTATCTGGATGTGTTTTGAGTTTAATACATCCAGATATATTGCAGATACATTTTCTCCAAATGACACTTATTATGAAACAGAGGGAGTATATATTTATATAAAATATTTTATATAATATTTGTTAATTTTTGATATTAATGGGACTATATTTTATATAGGTTTTCAAAAATAATTATTATCTTATTAATTTATCGATTTATTTTAAATTTTGAACCAGCCCAACTTGATACCAAGTAAAAGTATTGATTTATGGAGTTTATTAATTTATCGAATATTAATTTATAGAGTTTTTTCTGTATATGATTTAAGTCATAGCTCTCTCTCTTTTATTTTCAATAGTCTGTATTTTGTTTTTTTTACATATGCATGTCTGAAAAATTGGTGGGTGTCACGCAATAAATCAACACACTAATAACACTAATGTCTCTCCAGGAGATGATACATCAGTTTTTTCAAATTACCAGAAGCGAACAGATCAGCAAAATCAATAAACCAATCAAAACATTTTAATTAATACACATCATCTATTAATTTTTATTATTTTTAACTTAAACCCATTAAAAACTCAAATATATTTTTTAAAATCTTTGTTTCATTTTTTGTCAAACCCAAGCCTAAATAGTAGAGGAAAATTTTCATATTTACACTGAAAACAAGTTTTTAGGACAAATATAACAGGAAAGCTAAAACTTTTCCATCATCTAACATTTTTCATTTGATCTTTCCAATTTTGCCCTTTAAGAAAGTTTTTCTGAATTTTTTTTTGTCAATATTTCATGATTTTTTAGAAAGGTTTTCCACATATTAAAGTTCAACATCTTTTCATATGATTTACGAAATAATTCATGAATTGTGGATGGGTTTCGTGAATTGTTGAAGAGCTTACAAAATTGTGGAAGGGCTTCTTGAATTTGAATTGCTGTATAAATTAACAAAATATTCAATTATATGATTTACAGAGGCTTTCCTAAATACATATAATAATTTCCTTAATTTATATATTTTAGGAATGTCTTCCTAAAAGTTTAATATATCTTCCTAAATTTACTCTCATCTCATTTCTCGCCTCTGCGACACCCAAACCCTAATTTTCGCTGATTTTTTTTTCTGTCATTGTTTTTAGTTCGGGTTTCTTGAGTTTTTCACCCAATTATATCAGATCTATCTTCCACTATATGATTTTGAGTTTTAAATCCCAAAACGAGAAAAGCGATCCTAAACAAAATAAATGATTCGAATTTCAGATCAGTTTTGGCCATTGATACATTTGTTCATACACTATTTTTCTTCTCTTTTTATTAACTAATGTTTTATCTAACTATGGTTAATATGGTCAACTATTTAGTGAAAAATGCTAAGGAAGGAAATTTTTACAGCTTTAGTGTATATTTGGAACAAAGACTTAGATTAGGTGTATTTAAAGGCATTTCTCAATAGTAAACAACAGCAAATTAAAAAATTAAATCTTTGTTTAAACCCAAGCCCAAATATTAAATAACAGTAAATAAAAAAAAATCTCTGTTTTATTTTTTTGCCAAACCCAAACCTAAATAATAAATAACAGGAAAAACAAAAAATTCAAATTTCTAACTATGTGTTTGCTTGACAGAGACGTATATGATTGAATAAAGTGTAGGTTCACCATCAACTATGTTTACATGACAACAAAACAAAAAGCCTTATATTATAAGAAGCTCACACATCAGCAAAAAATTGAACCAATAAAAACATAATAATAATATATATGATCAACACAATAATAAAATCAGTACACTATTTTGCTGGCCCATTAAAAAGTCTAAAGTTTACAAAATAATGGAGTTTCAAAGCAAAGAAGGAGAAGCTCAAACCACTACAGCTTAGAAATTCGCATTTCCGGTGGTTACCGAGAACAAATCAGTAACTTTTCGATTATTCTCTATCACTAAGCCTCACATGAGAGCTTTACATCTCTCCTAATTTCAATTATTCTCCTGCTTTGTCTCCGCTTTCGTAGCTCCGTAGCTTAGGCTTCCTCCCAGTCATTCGTGAAAACCTTAATCTCAGCGCCATTGACATCAGAAACGCGAGAATCACCATCGTTTCTGGCTCGGTCTTCGCTCAATTTCTTAGTTTTGACGTGAAAGCAAGATTTTCCTGTTTTGTCACAGAAATAAAAAAATTCTGTTTCAAAATGCGATATCTCGATTTGATGAGAAAATAAATTTTGCAGGACCCAAAATTTCTCGGTTATGATGAAAAAACAAATATCTTGGTTTTGACAGGAAATGCAAATTCTCAGTTTTGGAGCAATGCAATTTTCTGTTTTTGAATACCATAAAAATACCAGTGTCTCTCTAGGAGATGACACATAAGCTTTTTTATGTGATAAGAAGCTGAGACATCAACAAAAATTTGAATCAATAAAAACATAACAATAATACATATCATCAACACAATAATGAAATCAGTTTACTATTTTGCTTACCCATTAAAAAGCTCAAAGTTAACAAAAAAATGGAGGTCAAAATCAAAGAAGGACTTTTGCAGCTCTGCAGCTCGGCCTTCTTCCCAGTCATTCGTGAAAACCTCAATCTCAGTGCCATTGACATCGAAACGCCGGAATCGCCTCTGTTTCCAGCTCGGTCTGCACTCAATTTCTCAGTTTTAACGTGAAAGCAAAATTTCATGGTTTGAACAGGAAAACAAAAATTCTTGAGAAAATGAAAATCTCGGTTTTGATGGAAAAATAAGATTTTCTATTTTTAGTGTGAAAAGGAAATTTCTCGGTTTTGATGTAAAATTACGATTTTTCGGTTTGATGGGAAACTAAATTATCTCGATATGGACAGAAAACAAAATTTTGCGGCTATGACGGGAATCGAAAATATCTCGGTATAGACAAGAGATGCAAATTCTCGGTTTTGATGGGCAACACAATTTTTCTGTTTTTGATGGATAATGCGATTTCTTGGTTTGTTAGGAAAATTGCAATTTAACAATTTTGGTGGAAAAATGCGATTTCTCGCTTTGTTAGGATTATATGATTTCTAGGTTTGGCGAGAAATTAATTTTCTTGGTTTTGTTGAGAATAGGGGATTTTTCGGTTTTAGAAGAAAAAATTGATTTTCAGTTTTGGTAAGAAAGCATAATTTCTCGGTTAGGGGGGGGGGGGGGGGGGGGGGGGGGGGGTAAATTCAATATCTCTGGTTTGCCGGGAAAATAAAATTTCTCGGGTTGGGCAGAGATGGTTAATGCAAATTCTCAGTTTTTGATGGATAGTGCAATTTTTTTGATTTTTGAGGGAAAATGCGATTTCTTAGTTTTTGCGGGAAAACACAATTTCTCGTGACATAATCCATTTTTTGGTTTTTGCAAAAAATTGTAATTTATCGGTTTTGAAAGAAAAACATGATTTTTGATTTATGAGAAAATAATTTATCAGCAATTTATCGGTATTGCGGGAAAATAAAATTTTCAGTTGTAACGGGAAAATACGATTTTTTCGGTTTTGCAAGAAGATGAAATTTTCTTTGTTTTGGTGAAAAAACGTGGTTTCTCAGTTTTGGCATGAAAACACGAGTTCTTGCAGGAAAATGTGATTTCTTAGTTTTTGCAAAAAAAAAAAAAATATAATTTCTCGATTTCAGTGGAAAAATGAAAATTTTTGTTTGACAAGAAAATGAATTTTTATTTTTTGGCGGGAATAAGCGATTTTCAGTTTTCATAGGAAAATATGTTTTTTTAGTTTTGATGGAAAATGCGATTTATTGGTTTTTGTAAAAACTTGAAATTTTTTGGTGCTAAATCTCCAAGTTACCATATATTTACAATAGTATAAATTTAATTATTTAACTTCAACTAAATCGATATTTCAACGGTTAAAACAGAATTTCTTATTTAGTTCTAAAACAATAGCAATGGTTTGATATGAATGTTATTTTTTTATAGTTTGGTGGTTTTAAAAACATGTGTTTATAATAAATATTTGATATATAAATAAATTTTATAATTCAAAATAATTATATTAATAAATAAAAAAATTTAAATGGTATTTTGCTTTATATAATTACAAAGGAGGATCAAATGGTAAATTAGTGTAGAAAATAGATTACATTTGACATTAGTATAAAAGTACTTAAAAATGTATTGTTTTATTCTTACATAATATACATTTATAGTTAGTTAGTTAAACAAGGGATAGTTGCAAAAATGACTCAAAAGTTGAGTTAAAATACAAATCTAACCCACAAAATTCACTTTCTCAAAATTAGCCATTTTGTGTCCAAACAATCCTTCTCAGTTCTAATTATTTATAAAATTGCCATTATTTCAAATTTATGTCTTTTATTTTCAGATATCAAATTGACTAAATAATCCTCATCTTCCTCATTTATTTACGAAAATGCCACCATCATCAATTCACACAACAACCATTTTCAACCAACTTCTAGCTTTAATGGCACCAAAATTCAATATCTCGGGTTTGGCGGGAAAATAAAATTTCTCGGGTTGGGCACAGATGGTTAATGCAAATTCTCAGTTTTTGATGGATAGTGCAATTTTTTTGATTTTTGAGGGAAAATGCGATTTCTTAGTTTTTGCGGGAAAACACAATTTGTCGTGACATAATCCATTTTTTGGTTTTCGCAAAAATTGTAATTTATCGGTTTTGAAAGGAAAACGTGATTTTTGATTTATGAGAAAATAATTTATCAGCAATTTATCGGTATTGCGGGAAAATAAAATTTTCAGTTGTAACGGGAAAATACGATTTTTTACGGTTTTGGAAAAAGATGAAATTTTCTTTGTTTTGGTGAAAAAACGTGATTCTTCAGTTTTGGCATGAAAACACGAGTTCTTGCAGGAAAATGTGATTTCTTAGTTTTTGCAAAAAAAAAAAAATATAATTTCTCGATTTCAGTGGAAAAATGAAAATTTTTGTTTGACATGAAAATGAATTTTTATTTTTTGGCGGGAATAAGCGATTTTTCAGTTTTCATGGGAAAATATGTTTTTTTAGTTTTGATGGAAAATGCGATTTACTGGTTTTTGTAAAAATTTGAAATTTTTCGGTGCTAAATCTCCAAGTTACCATATATTTACAATAGTATAAATTTAATTATTTAACTTCAACTAAATCGATATTTCAACGGTTAAAACAGAATTTCTTATTTAGTTCTAAAACAATAGCAATGGTTTGATATGAATGTTATTTTTTTATAGTTTGGTGGTTTTAAAAACATGTGTTTATAATAAATATTTGATATATAAATAAATTTTATAATTCAAAATAATTATATTAATAAATAAAAAAAATTTAATGGTATTTTGCTTTATATAATTACAAAGGAGGATCAAATGGTAAATTAGTGTAGAAAATAGATTACATTTGACATTAGTATAAAAGTACTTAAAAATGTATTGTTTTATTCTTACATAATATACATTTATAGTTAGTTAGTTAAACAAGGGATAGTTGCAAAAATGACTCAAAAGTTGAGTTGAAATACAAATCTAACCCACAAAATTCATTTTCTCAAAATTAGCCATTTTGTGTCCAAACAATCCTTCTCAGTTCCAATTATTTACAAAATTGCCATTATTTCAAATTTATTTCTTTTATTTGCAGATATCAAATTGACTAAATAATCCTCATCTTCCTAATTTATTTACGAAAATGCCACCTTCATCAATTCACACAACAACCATTTTCAACCAACTTCTAGCTTTAATGGCACCAAAATTCAATATCTCGGGTTTGGCGGGAAAATAAAATTTCTCGGGTTGGGCAGAGATGGTTAATGCAAATTCTCAGTTTTTGATGGATAGTGCAATTTTTTTGATTTTTGAGGGAAAATACGATTTCTTAGTTTTTGCGGGAAAACATAATTTCTCGTGACATAATCCATTTTTTGGTTTTCGCAAAAATTGTAATTTATCGGTTTTGAAAGGAAAACATGATTTTTGATTTATGAGAAAATAATTTATCAGCAATTTATCGGTATTGCGGGAAAATAAAATTTTCAGTTGTAACGGAAAAATACGATTTTTTACGGTTTTGCAAAAAGATGAAATTTTCTTTGTTTTGGTGAAAAAACGTGATTTCTCAGTTTTGGCATGAAAACACGAGTTCTTGCAGGAAAATGTGATTTCTTAGTTTTTGCAAAAAAAAAAAATATATAATTTCTCGATTTCAGTGGAAAAATGAAAATTTTTGTTTGACAAGAAAATGAATTTTTATTTTTTGGCGGGAATAAGCGATTTTTCAGTTTTCATGGGAAAATATGTTTTTTTAGTTTTGATGGAAAATGCGATTTACTGGTTTTTGTAAAAACTTGAAATTTTTCGGTGCTAAATCTCCAAGTTACCATATATTTACAATAGTATAAATTTAATTATTTAACTTCAACTAAATCGATATTTCAACGGTTAAAACAGAATTTTTTATTTAGTTCTAAAACAATAGCAATGGTTTGATATGAATGTTATTTTTTTATAGTTTGGTGGTTTTAAAAACATGTGTTTATAATAAATATTCGATATATAAATAAATTTTATAATTCAAAATAATTATATTAATAAATAAAAAAATTTTAATGGTATTTTGCTTTATATAATTACAAAGGAGGATCAAATGGTAAATTAGTGTAGAAAATAGATTACATTTGACATTAGTATAAAAGTACTTAAAAATGTATTGTTTTATTCTTACATAATATACATTTATAGTTAGTTAGTTAAACAAGGGATAGTTGCAAAAATGACTCAAAAGTTGAGTTGAAATACAAATCTAACCCACAAAATTCACTTTCTCAAAATTAGCCATTTTGTGTCCAAACAATCCTTCTCAGTTCCAATTATTTACAAAATTGCCATTATTTCAAATTTATTTCTTTTATTTTCAGATATCAAATTGACTAAATAATCCTCATCTTCCTCATTTATTTACGAAAATGCCACCATCATCAATTCACCCAACAATCATTTTCAACCAACTTCGAGCTTTAATGGCACCAAAACCCCATTTTTGAGCTTGGATAGCTCCTTATCTTTCTCTTAAGCTTATATTCTTCCATTTTCTCTCTATTTTTTTCCCAAAAACTCTATAATTTCATAAATATTTCTATATTCCGGTTGGTCCTTTTCTGCGATTGTGTTTCTTTCATGGTGGCTAGAATCAAAGATCTCGACCAGAAAAGAACCTAAAGACGAGTGGTAAGTCAAATTTTCAGTCAATTTCAGTGTTTTTCAGTTCTGTGCTGCGAAAGTAGACTTCCCTTCACCACTGTGAAGTCTATTAGTCAACGCCCAGGTTAGTTTTGCAATTGACCGCATGAATAAAATAGACTTTTTTGGGTCGGAATGAAGTCTACTCCATTTCCTTTGATAACAAAAAAAATGGCGCAGACTTCTGGAGTAGACTTCTTTAGAGGCAGGTACTTCTCCAAGAAAAGTAGACTTCTCGGAGAAGTCTACTTTTCTTGGAGAAATCTACTAATTTTTTGGCAATTGCAAAACTAACCTGCGAGAAGTCTACTTTTTTCGAAGAAGTCTACTTTTCTCCAAAAGGTCTACTTTTCTTGTTTTTTTTTAAATCATTTTTATACAACATATAACGAATTTTTAAGATTTCGTGATCCTAAGCTTATGTTAGTAAATGTTCTTGTCTATGCATAAGTTTTACATGTTTATATTTTACAGGTATAGTCGAATCAGTTTTTATGTTTTATGTGATACTTAGCTTAATGATCGCAGACTTCTCCAGGAAGTCTACTCGAAAAGTCTACTCGAGCCGACTTTTAGAGAAGTCTACTTATTCAATTTTGATTTCTTATGTGGTATGGATTTTTTATTTTTTACAGAAAATGGATTACATACCCACTGTTTATGGAGAATGGGTGAGGAGTGAATCAGTGTGGCAGTTCGAAGTGGATAATAGTAAAGGAGGGCGAATGTTGTTCTTAAGAGATGGTTGCACACATGGTGAGCTTCTTGGAATGGTGCAAGAGGATTATATGCTGGAAAAGGAAACAAAGGTGGAGTTATCCTATACATTACCACCTCTGATGCTTCAACAAATGCCTCCTGATCCTCCGCCTATGAATGTCACAAACGATAGACATGTTCAGAGCTTGATTGACTTAAGGAAGATGCATGGTATACGCCTTTGCGTTTCGAGTAAGATAGTAGACCATGAGAATGATGATGTGGGTGGACATGCGGATAAGTGCTCTGATCCTGAAAAAACTTGGGATGAAGACACTAAAGAAGTTTGGGATGAAAACGTTAAATTTAGGATGAAGCTGATAGTTGGAATGAAGTTGAAGTTGATCCGAATATGAAAGAAAACTATGATGACTCAGATGTGGATTACAATGAGTACAGGAAAGTTAAAGATGAGGATGAAGTTGAGGGTGTAAGAGAGCGTTGTGGTGGATTCGATCGACTTGATACTAGTTGGTCCTCTAAAATCTTTGTTAATCGGAGTTTTCCTCGCAAGAGAAGCTTGTATCTGAGTTGCGATTGATGGCAGTTATGAAGTTGTTTGCTTTTAAAGTATATAAGTTTACAATGGTTTTGTTTGTAGCAAAATGTTATGTCAAAGGATGCGTTTGGCTGCTTAGAGCGGGTGTGAAGAACGAAGCAAACACATAATGGGTGACAAAGTATCTGAAGGATCATACTTGTTCTGTGTTCGACCGATCAGCTTATCGTAGATGTTGTACACCTAAGTACACTGGGGATTTGTTTTAGAACGAGTTGGCATAATCGATTGAATTACGCCAAAGCATATCAGAGATTCTATAAAGGTGATGTTTGGTATAAACCTCAGTTACATCACATCTTATAGAGCTTTGATATATGCCCAACAATTGGTGAGAGGTACAGTAGAAGATGGATATAAGAAGCTGCTTTCTTATTTGCGTCAAATTGAGAGAGCTAATCCGGGAAATGCCACGGACCTTGTATGCGATGAGATGGATTGATTTAAGTACCTGTTTATTTCATTTGGAGCTTCCATAGCTGGTTTTCAGTACTTGAGGCGAGTGATTGTTGTGGATGGGACTCATCTAACTGGGAAGTATGTAGGTATTTTGCTAGTCTCAGCCAGACAAGACGGTAACGTTCAGATATTTCCTTTGGCCTTTGTAGTTGTGGATTCTGAGTGTAATTATTCATGGAATTGGTTTTTCACCAAATTGAGTAGATTTTTCTCAGATGGATATCCGCTTGTCCTAGTTTCTGACCGGCATGACTCCATCGCTGATGCATGTAAGAATGTGATACCATAGGCAACATGGGGTATATGTTACTATCATCTATAGCAATACATGGCGACAAAGTTTCACGGGAAGCAACTCATGTACTTGGTGAAAGGTGATGCATATGCACATACGTCTTACAATTATAATCGATACATGGACACAATCTGAGATGTAAACCCCAGATTTGCTCAATATTTGGAGACTGCGGACCCGAGGTTATGGTCACGAGTTCATTTCCCGGGAGACAGGTACAACATAAAGACTAGCAACATCGCAGACTCGATCAATGCGGCTGTTAAGGAAGCCAAAGGGTTTCCCATTACATTTCTGCTGGACTTTATAAGAGCAAAGCTCGGGAGATGATTTCATAAAAGGCGTGAAGATGCTTATAGTCTCACAACGAGTCATACCCGTGGAGTAGAATATATTGGTAATTCGGGAACATGAGGCGGAAGATTTGAAGATGAACCCAAACATGGCTAACGTTTCTTTGTTAAGGGTGGAGCACGAGATTGTATTGTTGATTTGGAACAAAGTAAGTGTTCTTGTGGTGTGTAAGATGTTGAAAAAAATCCCTTGCTCACATGTTATTGCAGCCGCAGAAGAGGCCAACGTGGAAGTGTCAACACTTGTGTATCTATCTTACTCATGAGAATCGTTATATGCGGCCTACTCTCATCCCATTAACCCTCCTATTTCTGATGAAAATGATATCAAGAAGGAACCATGTGGTGGTCTGGTCATGAAGATTCCTCCTGGAAGAAAAAAAAAATCTTGATGGCAAACTTGGCTAGAAATGTGGAGGAAGAAAGGCACAAGACCAAGAAAGATGCATAAGCAATACAGTTGCTCCAAGTGCAAGCAACATGGTCATACTCACCCTTATTGTGTAAGTTAACCATTACATTGTAGTTTTTGTGTATTTTTTTTTATCTCCTGCCAAGTCGTTATATAGTCTGATTTTATTACGTAGAGATTCAATGATGGTGCTGATTGAATCTGAACAAGTCAAGAAGTCTACTATGTACACAAAGTCTATTGGAGAGAAGTCTACTCGGTTGACAAGTTATGTTATATAAATGGGGCAAAAATCCCTCTAAATCACCTTTAAGTTATTTAAAATTAATATCGTTAAGAAGTCTACTAGAGACAAGAAAAGCCTACTCTAGTAGTCTACTCGAGACAAGAGAAGTCTACTCGGTTTACAAGTTATGTAATATAAATGGGAGAAATGTCCCTCTGAATCTCCTTTAAGTTATGTAAAATTAGTGTCTTTAAGAAGTTTACTCGAGACAAAAGAAGTCTACTCGAGAAGTCTACTCGAGAAGTCTAATCAAGAAGTCTACTCGAGAAGTCTACTCGAGACAAGAGAAGTCTACTCGGTTGGCAATTTATGTTATATAAATGGTAGAAATGTCCCTTTGAATCACCTTTAAGTTATGTAAAATTAATGTCTTTAAGAAGTCTACACGAGACAAGAGAAGTCTACTCGAGACAAGAGAAGTCTACTCGGTTGACAAGTTATGGTATATAAATGGGGGAAATGACCCTCTGAATCACCTTTTAGTTATGTAATATTAATGTCTTTAAGAAGTCTACTGGAGACAAGAGAAGTCTACTCTAGAAGTCTACTCGAGAAGTCTACTTGAAAGAGAAGTCTACTTGAAAGAGAATCCTACTCGAGACAAGAGAAGTCTACTGATCATATCGGGCATTCATATCCAGCAGAACACCCAAGGCCCAAACAGATGCAGGACAGATTTTGATCGCCCGATTGATCGACCCTAATGGAGGCTTTCCCATCCGATTTAGTCTCCGAATTCTTCATCAAAGATGTAGAGGATAGAGTAAGCTTTCTAATGGTTGAAGTTTAAAGTCATTCGGATCCGTGGTTAGAAAGATACGGCGATTACAGTAAGCTGGTATACAGCAAGGTGATCATATCATGGATGCACATCGAGCAGAACATCAAAGGTCCAGCTCGATACAGACAAATGCATCTCAAAAGTACAGGATTGAATGGATGGCACTGCCCCATGGTCTCCACTGGCCTTCTACACTGTTAAGAATGTCCATCCTCCACCCCTCCAACCTCCAATGCAAGTACACACCTTTCTTTTCCTTTACTTTTTACACCTTCTCCTTTACACTTCATTTTTGAATTGTGGTATGCCTCCTTTTTCATTTCTAATACACATTGGACTGTGTATTCTAAGTGTGGGGGAGGGTTTGCTTGGACTAACATTCTGCATCCATTTCACATTTGCATTTACATATAGCTTAGCAACCATGCATTGCACTTAAGGCATAGAAAATCACTAAAAATTTTAAAATTTTCGATAATTGATTTCTTAAAAACAGAGTGTTCATGTGCATTCATTTAGGACTTAGACTTCATGCATTCAACTAGGTTGTAGCTTGCTTGTTTAAAATGGGTGCAATGATAGTGAATCTTTGAAAATGCTAGTGGTTTATGAAAATGATGTCCTTGTTCTTTGTCCTTTGATGCATTTGATGAAGCACTTGAAATAAGGCTGAACCACTCTTTGAATTTATGATTTTGAAACCCTTGTTTGAAGTTGAAGCTTGCTTGATTTGATTTTTACCTTTACATAAGTTGAACCTTAATTTGGACTTTGAATTATCTTGTTTGTGCATTGAAAGTGATTGCATGGCTACTAGTATATTATATGGATCATCTTCTTCCTTTTCACCACTCTTGTTGATCCAAGTAGCTGATCCTCAACATTAAGGGACAGTTAACCATACCTTGAACCAATCCTTCCTTCTAAACCCAAACACTATTGTGAGAGTTTGTGAGGCCTTGCATTTTCATTTTTGAACTTATGTTGGCAAAAAGTGTTAAGAATAAGGCTAGCAAGGAGGAGCTCTCTTGTAGACACCAGCTTGCATTTTGAGCTTGATTCTAGGTTAGGAGTTTTGGGAAAGGGTAGAGTTAACTGGTTTAAGCTTTAAAGGTTTGTATCTTTTGAGAAGAGAAGAAGAGTGGGAATGGTTTCATGAAGAAAATGATATTGTGGGAAGATGATTGTATCTTGTGGCTAAGTGAAAAAGAAGAAAGCTATAAGTTACAAAGAAGAAAAGGTGCCAGCAACAAAAAGCTTACAAAGATCATCCAAAAGGAGAAAAATATGGCTAAGCAATCCACCAAAAAGGTGATGAAAATCGGCGCCTATATAACAATGAAGAGCAAGTTCTAAAAGAAGTCAACCACACAAGCAAAAGAAGAAGAATTCCCCCACATTTTAAGAAGAAAAAGATCAAAAGAGCTTTGGGAAATGGTAGATTTAGGGGTTTATCTTTGGACTTAGACTTAATTAGGATCATCTTTGGGAAAGAGGTAGAAGAGAGCTTTGATTTGCATGCATAAGTGTGTTTTTTCCTTTAGCATTTTGCCTATGATAGATTCATTTCATATGAGAGATCCCCTGTTTCTTTCAGCTGTTGATGAATGAGATCATTTTTATCTCATAACCATGTCCCTTGAACCACATGCTTTCACATGATTTGCACAAACTTGATCCATTGGTTACTTGTTTAATGAATGTTATAAAGGTCTAGTGATTTGAGAGTTTGTGTAGATTAATAACTTGAGAATCATTTTCATTTTGTGATAAGTGTGGCTAAGTTTTAGAGTACAGTTCCATCAGTTGCATTCTCGCATTAGAAACATGGAAATCATTTTGATCTGTTGTTAGCATTTTAATGATATGAGTTCCCATTTTAAAACCTCATCACCATGTTTAATCTTCTATTTGCTTGAGGGCAAGCAAAGACTAAGTGTAGGGGTGTTGATAGCTTGCTATATTAGAGCAATTTAGGCTGCATTTCGTGCATGTTTTCTCTTGTTCTTGCATTATCTCTTATCATTTTAGTTCCATTTACATATAGAAGTAGCCATGCATGCATTTTGATTAGGAATGCATACATTGGCATGTTTAAGGTGTATTTCAGGTGTTTTTGGGGCTAAGGAGACTTATTGGAGGATGGAGGATCATCTGGAGTCAAAGAAATGTGCAAGAAGAATGAAGCCAAGCTGTTTAGAAGCTACATCGAGATCACACATCGAGGTCTTTGCCCGGCTCAACAGGATGCGAGTTAAATATCGGTCCAGACAAATCCTCTCCACTCAGATTCATGTTCCACGTTCTTCATGATTGTAGAGGATCTTAATAGCTTTCTAATAGTGGTCGGATCAGGTCGTTTGGATCTGGGGTTCAAGATATAGAGCGATTTAAGCTACGCAGTGTTCACCAGGCCTGCTGCACCAGGAAAGCACATCGACCAAAACCTAGGCAAAACTGCCTGATGCGTGCTGAACCGACCAAAGCTGTCTGAAGCAACAGGGATAGACTGCATCGAGTTCCAGCATCGAGCAGAACACTTGCCCATGTACCCCGATATGCTTTATCCGAGAGTTGCCCAACTTTTTCCATTTTTGACCAAACCTTATCCTTTCACTTATTTAAGTTAAATCTTATCTTTTTAGCATCTTATCTTCTTATTTATCTTATTTTAGACCTGAGGGGAAACCCAAAAGGGGATTTGATGAGATTTTGATCAAGATCACTCTTCTAATAAAGTTTTGCACTTCCCTTGTTATTTTCCTTCTAGTTCTTGTTTAATCATGTTTGATCTGTCATCTCTGCTTGTTTTTGTTGATTTTATGATGTGTTGTGAGTAGTCTCATATGGTTTAAGGTTAGAGCAGATTTGGGGATGATTGGTTGATAACTTAGGCAGTTTTGGTTTGATTCATGCTTAGATCACGTAACTTAGTTGTTCTCAGTGCTTAGTAACTCTTTTAGGGTGAAACTGATCTTAGGTGTTTGCTGCATCACACGTGTTTGTTTAAATGCCTGAAAGAACTTTGTTAGAAGCATTCTCCAATATGATTATATTGGCATTTAGGTAGTATGTTTGGTCTATAAGAGTCTTGTGTTTTCATGCTGGTTTTGCACAAATACGCCATCGCAAGTGGGTTTGACATGTGATTAACTTAGACATCTCTGTTCTGTTTGCAGATTGATTGATTTAGTGGCTTGATCATGTTCTTTGCTTGATAACGGTTTTGACTACCCTAGGTTTGATACTAAGTAATCCCCAATCTAGCCTTGAATCAGCACCTTATTGTTCTTTAAATTTGATCATTTTGTGCTCTGTTTTCCTCTGCTTTAGTTGCTTGCTTTTATTCAATTTCCTGCCTCTCATTTCAAGTTATTGCACTTAGCTTTCATTCTCTCATCTTGCATTTCATTTGGATCTTGTTTTCTTTAATTCCTGTTGCATTTAGCTTTCGTGCATTAAATTACTTGCTTTAGACTTGCTAGTCTTTCTTTTGTTTGTGAATTTCATATTTGATCATTTAGGTTGTTAGAATCATCCTTCTTCATCATACATGGTTAAGCTTAGTTAGTGCATTGCATCTCTTTTAGCTAGCTCTTAGATGGATTGATAAAACCTCTTCTATACTATATTTGATTAGAGAGGGATTGAGTTAAGACCTGCAAAAAGTCCTTCTTCACCTAACGACCGGAGTCAACGAAGGCCTAGAAGTGTTAGCAGTCTTAGAAGTCTTTTTAGTAGATTTGAGAGAGGGATCAGTACTAACCCGACCATCGTTTGACTTGACATGCTCCTTGATGTTGAGGTTTTTAGGCCTTAACTCAATTCTCAAACACACATGTCATTGCAGTACTTGAGGTGTCAATCCAATCCAAAGGCTAAGGAACAATCAAGATGTAGAAAACTTGTTAAGCTAGGCCTAAACATAAGAAGGGGATGAAAGTCTAACATCCTAAAGCAATAATTGTAAACTAGAAAACAGAGATTCAAGATTAATGAATAACAAGATGAATCTAAATCGTGAATCAAGGTGAAAGAAACAATCAATGCATTAATCTCTAGGCAAGGACTACTGATATAGACTAGCCCAATCCCTCAGCAATAATCCCTTATCTAATCACATACTCAAGATAAATTCCTTTACTCAAACACATGATCATCAAGCATGAAGGTCAAAGTCCATAGAGTCAAAAAGCATGCTAGACATCTAGTTCCCTATGTTAGGTTTACTAATCTCTTGTGCAATAGAACTAACTTTAACTCACACTCTCCTGCATATCAATGCATAAAGAACAAATTCCCACCAATGTGGTGTTATGTATTTAAGCACAAGCTATGCAAGACATGTCATCAACCATAACTTATTTCAATCATTTCAGCAAACACCTTAAGTGCAATACTAGAAAGCCTAAAATCTACTTATCCAACAAAGAGGTACTAAGCATTAATAACAGTCACACAAGAAGAGATAAATCAAGAATTCCAAAAGCCAAAAACAGAAATTCGAAATTACTAAAGCAAAATAAGAAAGCAAGACTAAGGATTAAAGACTAAAAGAAGAAACCTTAAAATAAAAGTATATACATGTGATCCAGTCTCAACCCATTAAGGGTTTGTTCTTGTTCTATTAAAAACCAAAGCAAAGCTTTGGGGAAGAGAAAGGATAAAAGAAAATAGATCTAGGTTTAGCTATTTATAGGGGACATCCTCAAAATAGCCTTAGGAAGCAAAGATAAAAAAGTCAAAGATGGTCAAAGATGGTTCTCGGACCAAAGCACATCGATCAGAAGGAAGGAGGTGATGCTCGATGTAGGTGATCAATGTGAACTCCTTGTTGCGGACAGTGATGCTTGAACCGCCCTATATTTTGAACTACTGATCGGATTGACCTGATTCAACCTCTTTTGGAAAGCTTATTCGATCCTCTACAACGTTTATGAAGGACTCAAAAGTTGAATCGCAACGAAAGACCTTCTTTTCGACCCATACATTTCATATTGACCTACATATCAAGCAGGTTTCTCTTAGCTTTGGTCGATACAGGATTTTGGTGCAGCCTAAAACCCGTCATCTTGGCCATTATGCTTGGTTATTCATGTCCACACCATCCACCATTCTCCAAGTGTCCTCTATAGCTCCATTTGGACCTGAAAAAGTCTCCAAACCATGCAAAATATGCAATGCCTATTCTAAAACCTAACATGACTAATATGAATGCAAATGGAGCAAAACATGATGAATGAATGCATAAAAAGAAACAAAACCTAAACTAAATGTATGCTAGAACATGGTAAATAATGAGGTTATCAACAATCCCACACTTAGCTCTTGCTTGCGCTCAAGCAAGTATGAACATGGTGGAAGAAAAGTTTGAAAGTATGAGCTATTTGATTTGAAAGATGCCAATAATAAAAATCAATTCATTGTCCAAGTTAATGATTCTAAGATGCAATTGATGTTTGTTCTCACTAAAAATCTAGCCACACTCATCACAAGCATATACATGAAAACTCAAGCCTATTTTACACTAGTAGTCAGATCATCCAATCTCTTTAACATTCAATTAACTCATCAACCAAGTGGATCATGCTCATGCAAATCTTGTGTTTTCATTTGGCTAAGGATAAGGCTTATGAGGCAAAGATGACCTCAAACAATTTTGAACTGGTTATATTTAAGTGCAAGGGTTCTCTCAAGAAAATGGAATGAGCTTTGGTATGCAGGGTAAAGAACAACTTATGCATACAAAGGTAAACTCCCATCTACCCCAAAAACCCATAAGTGATATAAACTCCTTTGCTTCTTCCCCAAAACATAATCCTTTTCTACCATTTTTCTTGAAGCTTTTTGCATCTTTGATCCCATTCTACATTCTCCATTTGAGCTTCTTTGATAGTGCATCTTCTTCTTTGATTCTTCTTGGTGGTTTGACCAGTTCTTCTTTGCCTTTGCTCTTTTTTACTTTGCTGGTGTTCTCTTTGGTAGCTTTGGACACCTTCTTCATTTGCATAGAGCTTTTAATGATTAGCCAAACTTCCCAAGGTTACTTATGTGCACTCCTTTTCCTTTGCTTTCTATTTTCTTTCTTCACTTGATAACCCAAAATTTAAATCCCAAAACCATCCCTTATTAACCAAAACATCCTAGCCTATCTAGCTTAAGAGGGTGAGGTAGTTCTACAATGGAAGGGTCCCTTTGTAGTTCTAACTCAACACTTTTTTCCTAAGCTCATTCCTTAAAGAAAAGGCCTCACAATCACTCACAAATAATATTTGGCTTGAAGGAAGGTTTGGTTAATGGCAGGGAAATCTACCTGGACTAGCTAGAGGAGACAAAGAAGGGAAAAAGAAAGCCCAAGTATGTGTATGGTATCCATGAAAACACTTTCAATGCATAAGACATGATAATTCAATATTGAAATTATGGTTCTAGTAAATAGAGACTGAATTCAGATCATGAAAACTTCATCAAGACAAGAGTATCATGCAAAGAATTCCAAATGTTGTTCAAACTTCAATTCAAACTAGACCATAACATCAAAGAACTGACAACTTAGGCAATGAAGTGATTTCAAAAATTAACATCTCTCAAAGGAAAACATCATGCTCAAAATTTCGAATTGATGAAACCTCAATGCAAATTCAACTAG
This sequence comes from Thlaspi arvense, assembly GCA_911865555.2. Taxonomy (NCBI): domain Eukaryota; kingdom Viridiplantae; phylum Streptophyta; class Magnoliopsida; order Brassicales; family Brassicaceae; genus Thlaspi; species Thlaspi arvense. Next base: position 30,716,496 of record OU466862.2, read on the forward strand.
ATGCAATCCTAAAATGCAAGATGCAACAAGATGATCACTCAAAAATTTTTAAAAATTTAGAAAAGTTTTCAAAATTTTCACATTTTTGCAAGTATGAGAGATAGGCAAGAGATGAATGCCAAAATGTGAAAGAGAACTGTTAGTATCACACTCTCCCCCCACACTTAAATTATACAGACCCTGTGTAATCCACTGTGTAATGAAAGTGCAAGAGGAGCCAATATCCAACAAACAATTCAAAAAATAAGAGAAGAAGAGAAGAAGAAAAATGCTAAGGTTTTGGTGTACATCTCTAGGTCTTGTAATAGAAGAGGAGTGGAAATGTTTTAAGGAATGGATTGGGATGGCGAATGGTGAAGAAGAAAGCATTTAATCCCTTGAAACCAGCATTTTTCACCATATCAAGCAAGATCAAAGAGTCAAATCGACCAAAACATCTGATATCCAGCTTGATATAATTTTCGGAGTTCTTCCAGCGCCTTTCCTAAAATTGCAGTATCGCTTGATACACTGCACCAAATGATACGAAACCAGTTGCATACGAAACCTAACTCAATTTTCTATCACTCGCATGAACACATCCGAGGCTGAATCGAGACGCAAACCCTTCGTCCAGGCTGATCTTCATGTCGGTCAAGATGATCGGTCGAAACTCCAGATGGATATATGTTCACTTTATTCGCCATAACTCTTCAACCACTGATGGGAATGGCTCGAAACCAATACCAAACGAAAGCTAACTCAAGTGGCTACAATGCTAAAAAGAACGCTGAGGCCAAAGCGGAAGGAAAACACCTCATCTGAGCTGATCTTAACTGGATATGGTCATTCGCTTGCTTTACATCGGTCAAAAGTGATCATTAGGGTTGATCGATACAGCATCCGCTGGGTTCCCATCGGCCACTCCTTGACCGATATGTTTGATTGATACAGATGCCCTATTTCCCATCGGTCAGTCTTGACCAATACGGTTGATCGATACTCCATTCGCTTGATTCCCTTCGGTCACAGATGACCGATACAGATTCCAGATTTGATCGATGTGGGTTGAGCGGTTCTACAAAAAGTGCGATAACTTTTAAACGGCATATAGGAATGACCTGAAACCAAGTCCTCCTTAACGTTAACTCATGTGGCTATAACTTTCATGAAGAGTGTGGAAGCTGAATCAAGACGAAGGCTATACATCCGAGCTGGTCTTTTGGTCGGTGATTTTGGCCGCGACAACATGAGACATCTTCTCCTTTGGTTCTTGGTGTAATCGCCATTGGGGGAGTAGCTTCGTGCAGCGACAGGAAATCAGACTGAGCAGAAATTTCTGGTTTGTACTCAGTATGTTGCCTACCAATTTTTCTTGGTCATGATCTGTTGCAGCTCAATGAATAATCTGTTGCAGCTCCTTGGCATTGTCACCCTTGTGTTGAACCATTTGATCCATCTTAGAAACCTGAAACACTAAACAAAAGAAATCAAAAGTAAAAGGAGAAAATATAGACAAGGGATAAACATGGAACTACCTTCCAAGTGTGCTTGTTTATAGTCATTAAGCTTGACTCTTATCAAGTGAAACTCAAAGATGAGAGTGCAATGGAACTAGTGTTCCTTCTCCAATCATCAAAAACACAAAAAAACATAAAGAAAATAGCCTAGTCTAAGCAAGTAATCAAACTCAAATGCCTTAGACACAATGAACTCGCAACGGCGCCAATTGATGTTGAGGTTTTTAGGCCTTAACTCAATCCTCAAACACACATGTCGTTGCAGTACTTGAGGTGCCAATCCAATCCAACGGCTAAAGAACAATCATGATGCAAAAAACTTGCTAAGCTAGGCCTAAACATACGAAGGGGATGAAAGTCTAACATCCTAAAGCAATAAATGTAAACTAGAAAACAGAGATTCAAGATTAGTGAATAAAAGGATTAATCTAAATCGTGAATCAAGGTGAAAGAAACAATCAATGCATTAATCTCTAGGCAAGGACTACTAATATAGACTAGCCCAATCCCTCAGCACTAATCCCAATCCCTTATCAATCTCTTGAGCTAAGGCCAGCAAATCCTCTATTAAACATGATCATCATTTCATCAAACACTTGGTGGGCATAAGAGAAAGCTAACAACTTAGACAAGTTTGATCAAGACTAATCTAGCATGAATAACAGATTAATAGAGAGGAACCCATAAACTGAAGCACTTAACAAGCCCTAATCAAGTCTTAAATCTCCCTAATCTACCACATCTAGAAACTTTAAGATAACTACTCACTCATACTCATGTTTAACACCAAATCACAAAGGGAAAGGATGCAAATCATGAAAAGAGAGATTAAAGAAAGATTAAAGCAAATACTTGATTATATTAAACAAAGCAAGGAAATTGTCTTACAAACTTATAGAAAATGCTTAAGAAAAGTATCTTTGACAAGACATGTCGAAAATCTGGAAAAAGAGGCTATAGCCTAGAGAAGAAAGCCCTAGAGTAATGGCAAAAGCATAATTAAAAACAGGTTCGGGCTAGGTCAGTATCGGTCAGTTGCGTCGGTCTTCAGTGACCGATATAGATCCTCATCGGTCTGGAGTGATCGATACTTATGACCGAAATCCATCCGTTGTGTTTGTGTCGGTCACCCCTGACCGATACTGGTGATCGATACTGATCTGTATCGGTCATCCTTGACCGATACTCACCGTGCTTTGACTGAAAACTTCTGCAGAGATCTTTTGCTTTGATCCTTCTTGCTCCCTTTTCCCCAGCTAGCATCTTGGATCATTCCCAAAACTCCTCCAAGCTCCTTTTAGCTCCAAAAGCACCTAAAAACATCCAAAATGCAAACTATACTCTAAATGTAACCTAAATCTAAAAGAAGAAGAAAATGGGACAAAAGCTAAGGGAAAACATGCAAAAGAAGATCAAAATATGTACTAAATGCAGCCCTAAATGATGTAAATACAAGGGATATCAACACCCCCACACTTGCCTTTTGCTTGTCCTCAAACAAATAAGAACAAATGGGAGAGTGAGGTTTGAAAGTTGGCATTCTGATTCCAAAAATGCAAAGGTAAAGAGATAGTTTCAATGCTTAAGTGCCTAGTTGTATGATGCAAACATAATCAGCTATACATTAAAGAACCTAGACATGCTCATCATGTATCAAAATGATCTCAAATCTCAACTTAGGCAAGTGCTCAAATCAATCAACTGTTTAACATTCAATTAAGTTCAGAACATGAATCATGCTTATGCATATCAAGTGAAGACATTTGGTTGAAAAGGGTAAGGATATGAGATAAGAATGATCTCATTTAAGCACAGGGTTTTAAAAACATAAATGATCACTCAATGAAATGACTTCATCTTAGGCAAAATGCTAAAGGTAAAAGCACACTTATGCATGCAATTCAAAGCTCTCTTCTACCCTTATTTCCCAAAGATGAGTCCTAAGCATTTTTAAACCCTAGAGTGAACTCTCTAAGTCTACCATTTCATAAACTCTACCCATTACCCATCTTCATGGCTGGGGAAACTTCTTCTTTTTGCTTGTGTGGTTGCTTCTTTTTGGTTGGGACTTGCTCTTCTTTGTTGTGGTTGCACCTTCATCACCTTTGGTGGATTGCTTCTTGGTCAGATTTTTCTTCTTTTGGACCTTTCTAAGCATTGTTGTTGGCGCCAATCCTTCTTTTTGAACTTAGAGCTTTTATTCCCTTTACTTAACCACAATACTTAATTGTTTTCCCTTTTCTACCATTTCAGATCTTTTCATTTTCTTTCAAAACATATAAACATGAAGTTCAAACCGCTTACACTACCCTTTTAAACTGCAAAACTCCTATCCTAGTATCAAGCTCAAGATGCAAGCTGATATCTATAAGAGAGCTAATCATTGCCAGCCTTATTCCTAACACTTTTTGCCAAGACAAAATCAAAAATGCAATGCAAAGGCCTCACAGCTCTCACAATAGTGTTTAGGCTCAAAAGGACGTTTTGGTTAAGGGTGAGGATGTAACTGTCCCATAATTATGAGGACCATCTATTTGGATCAACAAAAGTGGTAGAAAGGAGAAAGATGATCCAAATATGTATATGATAGCCATGTAATCACTTTTTAATGCATAAGACATGATAATTAAAAGTTCAAATTAAAGTTCAAGTTGATAGAGTTGATTTTCATAGAACAAATGCTTTCATAATGAGATGAGAAGACCAAATCTAGCAATCTAAGCATGGTTCAGCCTTAACTTCTAGCAATCAAATGATGCATCAAACAACTAAGCACTTAAAAACTGAAATCATCTCTAAACACTAAGCACTTTACAAGGAAAATTCATCATAATGCCCTATGCAAATGCAATGCAACCTATATGTCAACACTAGACTTAATCTTAGAAGAATGAAATGCAACTACATGCTTTCATTTTGGTTTGCAAAAATGCAAAATTTTTCAAATTTTTTGATTCTTTTGTGTTTTTCTATGCCTTACATGAATGCATGATATGCATGAGAATCAAAGTGAAAAGAAAAAGAAAAACTAAGAAAACAGAACACAAAGTCAAACCCTAAATCTCTCTCCCACACTTAAATTACACAGTCCCTTGTGTAATGAAACCAATGGAAGAGAGAAGCAACAAAATATATTACAGAAATAAAAAGATGCAATGGCATAAAACAATGGAAAGGATGAGGTACCTTGTTTAGTGGTAGGAGTGGTGGGAGGATTGATGAGGGAACTAAATTAATCAAATGATTGGTGAGGGAACATAAGGAATCAAAAGTGTGGGGGACAAAAACAAAAGTGTTCAGAAGCTAAGAAAGAGGTCAGAAAGAATCTCATTTAAAAATTCAAACTTCCTTGGCTCCAAACCAAAGGAGGTAAAAAATTTTGAAAGTTGAGATACTTACCTCGGATGGAATATTGGTCACACATGACCGATATAACTGACCAAAATGGCAGTATCGGTTATGAGTGATCGATATTGGAGACTGATGTGCTTTCTGGGATTAGTATCGGTCATCACTGATCGACATACTTGACCGAAATACATCCGATGTGATTATGTCGGTCATGATTGATCGATACTAGTGACCGATATGTTTCTAAAAATCTCATCGATCACCAGTGATCGACACACTGGACCGAAAATCAAACGGTGTGTTTATGTCGATCAAGTCTGGTCGATGTGAATGACCGAAATGTGTCCTCCTCTCAAACTTCTTTCCATATCGGTCACAAGTGACCGACATGTTGACTGGTGTAGACTGGCTCCACTGATATCGATCAAACATGATCGATACTGATGACCAAAAATCTGTGTATCGGTCTGTCATAACCGATACAAATGATCGATATCAGCCAGAATACACCTGTTCTTTGTCCCCTTCAGACTTTCTCAAACCCCAGTTCCAAATCCTGTTTCTATACACTAAAACAAAGCATAAAAGATAATCTAGAAAGTATAATATATACAAAAGGATACCATGGGACTACCTCCCAAGTGTGCTTGTTTAAAGTCAATAAGCTTGACTTTGAGTTCCTCTTTAGTTGAGGTGAGGAGAAGGAGTCTTGGAACTCCTTGGTGTCATCTTGCTTCTCTTAACCTTGGTGGTGACTCCATTCACCTTGATCCTGGCAAAAGGTGTAGCATTCCCCTCTTGCTGAAGCTTGAAGGAAAACTCTGCCTTCTTAGAGACACTTGGTTGCAAAACCACTTCTCCCTTGCTAGTAACCAGCTTAACATCATTCAGATTCTTGTAACCAACCACTTCAAAGACCTCCTTTTCAGTGGTGTCTTCAAACAACTTGACCAAGCAGCAGCCATCAAAACTCTCTCCTTGGTAGCCTTCAAACCCTGGCCAATTCTTTCCAAGCTGCTTCAGCTTCTTGATCTCCATTGAGAAGGCTTGCTCATTCTCCAGCTTATTCCCCTTGGAGTCAAACCTTAGAACCTTCTTCCTGGTCAGTTTCAGCTCTATTGTGAATTCCTTGGCATCAAACACTGCTCCAGCTGAGGCTAAGAAAGGTCTTCCTAAAATGATAGCATTCTTTATATGCCCTTTCACATGAAGCACCAGGAAATCAGTGGGAATGGTTACTCCTTTTATCATCATTGGCACATCCTTGAGACTCCCAAGTGATGTCTTCACTGTCTCATCAGCTATAGTAAGGGACACATTGCTCTCCTGTAGCTTTGTATAGCCAAGGGCTTTAGCTGTAGAGGATGGGAGAAGATTGATGCTTGCTCCTAAATCACAGAGGCAATTCTTGAAAGTTCTCCCTGTTAGCTCACATGGGAGAGTGAAGCAGCCTAGATCTTCAAGTTTCTTGACATTGAGCTCCTTAACTTCTGGTGATCCAGTCTTATCTCTGAGCTTCTCAAGCTCTTCTTGGCCATTTAAACCCCTCATCTCCATCTGAGCAGCATAATGATAACAGGTTTTTACTGTCTAAAGGAGTAATGCAATGCAGGAGGTTATCAAAACTCAAGCAGCACACAGTCGTAGTATAGTGCAAGAGGAATCAATCCAACCCAGGAGCTAGAAAGTGCAATGAGAATGCAAGGATCATGCAAAGCTAAGCAAATGATGAACTGTTTTGTAAAAATCCTAAAAACTAGATGCAATGGTTAAATGCAAAGAAAAACTATTTGAAAAATACTAGAAACGAGTGAACTACCACGAGGAACAAACAGAATGATTAAAATGCAAAGCTATGAATTTATAAAAATCGACAGTGGATCGACCACAGGATCGACCACCAGATCGAGCAACAACGATCGATCTGTCTAAAAGTTCAACAGAAGTGAATCTAATGACCAGGATGCGAAAAGATAGTAAGCAAATGATTAACAGAGATGTAAGAATACTAAAAAAGAGGGTCCAGGGTTGAGATTCATGTACAAGGGTTTCAAAGGTTCAAGCTTGGTTTGAAAACTTTAGATCTACTCACTTTGTGAGATTCTCTAGGCCTTGAAAACAAAACAAGATCCATCCATGGCGTGTGGTATGGATCACTCCTTCATTCTCTTCTCCAGACCCATGGCGTTTGGCGGAAAAAGAGATTGAAGGGCATAAAACTCAGATTTTAAACACACGGCCTAACTAGTCCCCTAAACTACCATGGCATTTGGGAAAGGTAGACTAGCCTCTAGGATTCGATTTTCAAGGACCTCTGGATCCTGTCAAGGTAAGAGGCCCTTTGGATCATAAAGATCTTGGCGTGAGAGTCTCTAAGCCTTGAGAACTCGATATCCTAGAAGAGACAGCCAGGAAGACCAAGAAAACACCAAGCTTTGAAAACCTTTTCGACCCTTTTGAATCCTCTCAACCCCAAAACCCGATGAAACTACTCGCTACACATAAAGTAAACCGAACAAAGGATAGAAGATGATCTAGTAAACATGAAAAAAGATTGCTTTAAACTTAAACAATTCAATATTGAAGAACAAAGCAAGAAAAAGCTTCAAGGTCTAACAATGGCGAACTGGCCTTCGAACAGAGAGAAAAACTCTAAAAAGATAAAGTGAAAACGTGTATGGAAAAGCAAGATCGCCGCCTTCCCAAAATAGGCCACACAGCTCGATGGTCCCCCCCCCTCGCTAGAAGCCAAAAACGGTTTAAGTGTACTGAGATCGACCTCGAGATCGAGCATCTCACTCGATCGTCTTCAGACATCGTGACTTCAGCTCGATCTGTGTCTCGATCTTCTTCGGTGGATCGAGTGCTTTGTCCGATCTTGGAGTCGATCTATGGAGGATCAAGTGGTGGACTCGATCCGGCTCTCGCTCTGCATGGCGTCATTTACGTCTGTACTCCTTGATCCATCTCTTCACTCGATCTCTGTCTCGATCAGTTCCCTTGGATCGGATGGACTACTCGATCTTCTGGTCGATCTCATCTAGATCGACCGGCCATGCTCGATCCGCTTCTCGATCTCTGATCCTTAGCAAGCATTCCCGAATTCTCCAAGTTTCCACGAGCCTCATTACGAGCCTTAGCACATCCATGAATCATCCAAGACTCCAAAATAGATAAGAACAACCTGAATGCGATGCAAAATGCAAGAAACATGCATATGCTGGTGCAAGAATGCTCTAGGACCTAAAGTAATGCAAAATAGCCTAAAGTGCAAGGTAAATGCATGAGAAACTAACTTATATGTATGCAAAATACATGAAATATGCAGCAATATCAACTCCCCCAAACTTGCCTTTTGCTTGCCCTCAAGCTAACAAAATTCAAGAAGGGAGACAGGTTTTAAAACAAACGAAAATTTAAGCTTCTCGCAAAGGTGTCTTTCAAATGAATCAATCTCAACGTCCTAGTTATTAATTCTAAAATACAATGCACACACTCATACTCCAAAGAACTTAGCCATAATCATCACACAATGAATTTCAAATCATGACTCTCCTATACCAAACAATCAAAGAACCTTATCTTTTAACATTCATTAATGATCGAACCGTGAATCAAACTTATGCACTTTAAAGCAAAACACATTTGGCTAAGGGTGAAGGCTATGAGCATAGAATGATCTCATTTTAAAGAGGGTTTCACAATGCAATGGGTTTCTCTCACGAATGGTATGAACTTTATGCATAATGCTAATGGTAAAGGCAATTGATGCATACATGATTAGATTCTCATCTACCCTTGTACACTAACAATGATCCTAAAACCCCTCTCATTTTCTTTTCTTTTCAGCTCACTCACCCTCCTATAGACTACCCTTATTAAGCTCAAACCCAAATAAAAAACAGAAAACATTTTTACTCTTTAGGCTAGGAAAAAGGCTTGAAAATATTTTAGCTCCTTATTTTTTTTCTTATTGATAGCTCTCTTATTTTTTTCTTTCTTTTTCTTTTCTTTTTATTTTGGCACTTAGGCTCTTTTCTTTATTTATTTATTTTTTTTTTTTACTTGAGAGAGCTATCTTCTGAAATACTTAGAGCATTATACATTTTGAAAACAAAGCCTTTCACTTAAAAAACAAAGCCTTTCACTTAAAACCTTTTGTTCACTTCAATTACCAAACTCTTTTGAAACCGTAAGAATATAAACAAGAATGCAATCCCATCAAACCCCCAAACTTATCCTAAGCCTACGACTAGCTTCAAAATGCAAAGCTAGCAATCATATGAGAACCTAATCATGTCGCCTAAACACGTTATGCTAAGTTCAAACCGAAAGGAGGCCTCACAATGATGTCACACAAGAAAGCTTGGCTTGAAAGAGTGGTAAAAGGAGGAAGAGAGCCTAAATATTTTTAAGAACCATGTGTTCATTTTCAAATGCATAAGAATGATATTTAAAAATTCAGATTAGGATTCTCACTTATTAGGACAAGTTTCAAATCATGAATGTTCAACTCAAGTCACGAAAATCAAAACAATTCCCAACAGCTCGGTTTCGGTTTTGTTTGGCAGGATACACGCCCTCTTCTCATTCTCCTCATCAATGAATAAGTATTCAAAGAAGCCCTCGGCTGGCGTGCGTCCCAAGCTGTCAGTGTTCCTTAGATATGTCTCGTCCATGAAGGCTCTATCTGGAACGGGAGTGAAGTTCTGAAGCGGTACGCCGGCTTGCACGAACAAGGGTGTGAGGAAACCACCAATAAGCGATGAACTTGCCTTGCATCTCAAGGCATATGCCTTGTATTTCACCAACGAAGCAGCAAGGATGCTCCCGTAGTTCACGGCATCTCCGAGCTGGTCTTCCAACGGCTCGTCGTTCTCATCCGGGTCACACACGAGATGCTTAATGCCTTGGAACAAAAAGCAAAGCTCCGTCTTGGTCACCGTGGGGGCTTCTGACCGACCACTAAAGGTGTTGGCCATCAGCTTCAAAGTGTAACGTAGCACCGGGTTCCTCACTCTCTTGATCTTCGCGGTATTCGCCTTGTAGTCTTCATTGGCTATGAGGTCCCAAAAATCGTTTGCTTGAGTGAAGGAGGGAAACTCAACTTTCGTGGCAGCTGCATCAAGGCCATAAGCTTGGCAAAGCTTGGGGATTGAGAGACTGAAGGCTTGACGTTTTATCTTGAAGGAGAGGCGGCCTTGAGAAGGAGTTGGGACGCTAGGGTTCTCATACGCAAACTCCAAAGTGGCAAGGAAGTCGATTGTCACTCCGGAAAAGGTTGGGCAATCCATCCGTCACAAACACCTCAGCCCTATCTTCTGGAGGAGTTGATCAAAATCTCCTAAAATCCCCATCTTAGCTAGCAATCCTCTGTCCGCGAACTTAGTTGGCTCGAACTTCAGCCTTTGAAGCTGTTCCTTGTCCCGTTTCTCATCCTTACTCCAACGAACCCTCACCTGATCAGCCACTTCCTGATTGTCTCCCTCTTGTGCTGTCTCCTCTCTTGTTCTTTTTGGGGCCATAGTGCCTGAAACGTGATTCTCAAACAAGAGATTAAGCAAATCGGCGATTGTAGAAACTTGTAACTAATACCCTAGAATTTTGGGGGATTTGCAATAATTATAACAAGATAATAGAGAATCATATCTAGAGATAGAGAGAAATCTAGAATTTTTGATATTATCAAGCTATTTTAAAAATTAAAAACCGTCCTAGCATCTAAAATAATCAAAGCGAATAAAAAGGAAATTTTCTTGAAGATTTTCTTGAAGATTCGAAAATACCTTTGCAAGATTGAAAAAGATTGCTGCTAGCCCTTAGAAAACAAGAATTCACACTCTCTTTTTCTTAACAACTCGAGAAAACAAGAATGAGAGAGTGTGAAAGTGGTTGAAAACATTCAAACGCTAACAAAAACAAAACCATGGGTAAAAGAAGTGGTTTTCTGACAAAAGCTGTGGTCAAGGCACATCTTTCATTGTCAAAGATGCTTGCCTTGACCACTTTTTGAATTTAAAAACCGGAGGGAAAGAGGAAGAGAGGGAAAAGAAAATGTTACCTCGGCACGAGATCGAGTCCATTTGGTTGATCTAGGACTCGATCTCATGCCCATAATGGCTTGGATCGAGAGGGTTGCTTGATTTGGGACTCGATTCGGATTGAATCGAGTCTTGGATCGACAACACCTCTCGTTCCTTGAGTTTTTGGCACGACGGCTAAGTCCTCGTGATCAAGCCACGTTCACAATTCAGGGGTCGATTTAAGCTTGGATCGAGTGGCAGATCGAGTAGACTATTCGATCTAGCCTTGTAAATCGAGTGACTCAGTCGATCCACCTCTCGTTTGCTTTTCAGGTTAAACGTATAGGGCGTTCGTCCTCTCGTGATCGCCTGTGTCACACGATCTGTCTACTCGATCTCGTCTAGATCGACTAACTCCTCTCGATTCGCTAGCTCGATCTAGCAATGATCGAGCCAGGATGAGTCGATCTAGCACTCGATCTCTAGCCTATACTCGCCCCTTCTTACTCCTTTTGGATCTAAGATCAGGGCCTGCAATCCCTCATACCTGTTCCTACACACTCAGAAGATAAATAGATAAAACTGAAAGAGAAATAAAGCAAAAATATGTACAAGTTAGACATGGGAATGCCTCCCAAGTGTGTTTTCTTTAACGTCTTTAGCTAGACTTTACTTGATTTAGGCAGATGGTGAGTCTTGGAGAAGCACTGAGGTGCTATCCTTGTCAAATGCACTCGCCATGTATTGGCCTATTCGTTTGCCTGTCGCAAGACGTTGCGTCTGCATCATGCGACCAATCCTTGTTCGTTTATCTAACACACTCTCTTGCGTCTAAACGCTGCGACCAGACGCTGCGTCAACGTTCGGTTTTTTTTGGACGCGAATGAAATTTGGCGTTGCGATTGAAAAAGCTGCGACTAAACCTATAGTGCCTTTCTTTCGTCGAAACACTTTCTTCACCTTCGCCGAAACACTCTGCTCACCTTCGTCGAAACTCTCTTCTCACCATTCGTCTCAGGTTTGTTGATTCCTCTCTTTGCTTCTATAGAGTTTTAATTTCTGGATTTTTGCTTAGATTTCTCTCTCTCTCTCTCGTTTTGCTTTTATTAATTTTGTTCTTCAATTATTCTATTTCTCAATTTGCTTTGTTCATTGATTCGCCTAGTAAAGTGCATAAGAGATTTGGGTTTATCATCATTTTCTCTTTGTATATGCATAAGAGATGTGGGTTTATTATCATTTGTGCTTCAATTGCTCTCAGTCTCTTTTTTCTATTTATCATCATTTCGATTTGCTTAGTGCATTGGTTCTCTTAGTGAAGTGCATAAGAGATGTGGGTTTTGAGTATTTTTGCAGAACTTGATTCATTTAGGCTCAATGGTTGCTGTTCTCGTTCTATTTTCTGGTTCTGGAATTAAGTTTAGCTTATACTCAAATAGGTTTTCTTTTGCTATGGTTTTATGGTGTTTCATTAGAAGTAATGAGATTTAATTTGTCTTGGCAGGAAAATAGATGTTTATCTTCTACATAATGTTGGAGAAATGAGACTTGATTTCTTTCGTATCATGGCTTCGTAGTTGCGACAATGTGATTTGTTGATCGTGAGACTCTTGTTTTCTCTTTTGGTATGAAGTTCGAATGCAGTTTACTTTACAGTTTAGGATTCAGTTTGCTGTGTTCAAGAGCTCATTTTAAATAAGTTTTTCTCTTTTACCTCTTTTAGTATTTGAGTTCTTTGATAAGTTACTTTGATGTGTTGCAGTTTATAGGATCTTACTCTTTTCAATCGATTTGTTAGGTTTGATGAGTTTTGTTACTTTGATGTGTTGCAGTTTATAGGATCTTATTCTTTTCTTAGGTGTTACTTGAGTTTTGTTGCTTTGATGTTTGAGTTTTGTTGATTTGATGTGTTGCGGTTTATAGGATCTTAGGTGTTACTTTTGTTGCTTTGATGCTTAACCTTAAACTCTCCTTTTCTTCTTTACTCCGTAGCTGAAGCTTTGATGCTTGAGTTTTGTTGCTTGTGGTACTTTTCTTAGGCTTAGTTTGAAACTTGTGCTTCTTACGATTGCTTAGTGTTGAAAGTGATTTGAGTTGAGTTGAGTAATTCAACTTTAGTATTGCTTAATGTTGATATGAGACTTTGATGCTACTTACAATTCAACTGTGCTTACAACTAATACTCTTTTTGTTTTATTTTGTTATAGGAAAAACAAGTTGATTATGAGACGTTTAAGAACTTATTTCCAAATTCCTGCGATCAGACCTACAGCGACCAAACGAATAAATCTGCAGCGCTGCGACCAGACGCCGAACAACAATCCTGTGATTAAACGCAGCATCTAAACGCAGTGTCGCAGCCGCAGCCGCCAGCGTCAGGCACTCCCACTCTTGCCTACCAACGTAACAGCTCTGTAGGGCAATACCTCCTTGATTTCATACGGACCGCTCCATCTAGATTTCAGCTTTCCTGGAAAGAGCTTAAGCCTTGAATTGTAAAGCAGCACCAAACTCCCTTCCTTAAGCTCCTTGGGTACCAACTTCTTGTCATGAGCAGCCTTGCTGCGCTTCTTGTAGATCCTAGCGCTTTCGTAAGCATCCAGCCTTAGCTCATCAAGCTCGTGTAGCAGGGTTAAGCGCTTCTCCTGAGCTATCTTTAGATCAAAATTCAGCCGCTTCACAGCCCACAATGCTCTATGTTCCAGCTCAACGGGGAGATGACATCCTTTGCCGTAGAGAAGAGTGAAAGGTGTAGTACCAATGGGCGTTTTAAAAGCAGTCCGGTAAGCCCACAAAGCGTCATCTAACTTCACTGCCCAATCCTTCCGAGTTGTTCCAACTGTTCTCTCAATCTGCCGGTTAGAGACCTCCACTTGGCCACTCGTTTGAGGATGGTAAGGTGTAGCTACCTTGTGCTTCACGCCATACTTCCTTAGAAAGTTTTCAAACAACTTGTTGATGAAATGGCTCCCTCCGTCGCTTATCACCACCTTGGGTACTCCAAACCTCGGGAATATGATGCTCTTAAAGAGCTTGATCACCACCTTAGAGTCGATTGTAGGGGAAGCAATGGCCTCAACCCATTTAGAAACGTAGTCAACAGCCACCAAAATGAACTTGTTGCCGTAGGAAGAAGGGAAAGGCCCCATGAAGTCTATGCCCCATGCGTCAAAGACGTCTACCTCAAAGATGGGAACCTGAGGCATCTCGTTCCTCTTCTTAATATTCCCTGCTCGTTGACACGCTTCACAGCTTTTCACAAACTCATGGGTGTATTTGAAGATTGACGGCCACCAGAAACCGGCTTGCAAGACCTTAGTGGCGGTCTTGAATGAAGCAAAGTGCCCGCCATACGAAGAGCCATGGCAGTGAATGATGATATCTCTTGCTTCCTCCTTTGTCACGCATCTCCTGTATAAGCTGTCAACACCTCTCTTGTATAAATAGGGCTCGTCCCAAAAGTAGTTGCTTACGTCCCTCATGAACTTCTTCCTGTGATAGTTGTCAAGATGCGAAGGCTCTTCCCCACATGCCAAGTAGTTCACAACGTCCACGTACCAAGGAAGATCCTCCTCTTTGAAGCTCAGAACCTCCTCAAACTGCCCTTCTAGCTTTCCACAAACAGCCGTAGTGATCGCCATGAGTTGTTCCTCGGGAAGTGAATCATCTAAGGGTAGAGACTCGTTGATTCTTAACCGAGAGAGACAGTCAGCAACGCCATTCTCTATCCCTTTCTTGTCTTTAATCTCCATGTCAAAATCCTGAAGAAGAAGAATCCATCTCAAAAGCCTCGGCTTAGTGTCCTTCTTGGAATAGATGTACCTCAAAGCCGCGTGATCTGTGTAGACAATGGCCTTGGAACCCACGAGGTATGACGTGAACTTCTCAAAGGCAAACACTACTGCAAATAGCTCCTTCTCCATAGTAGTGTACCTTGTTTGCGTGTCATCCAAGGTTCTTGAAGCATAGTAAATCACGTGCAGCTTCTTATCTTTCCTTTGACCTAGAACGGCTCCCACGGCATAGTCACTAGCATCACACATAATCTCGAACGGTAGTCCGGTGCTTGCACTATTGGCGTGGATACTAGAGCTTCCTTGCACTATCAGCTTCCTTGCACAACAGCCGTGTGAGAGGGCGTGCAATCTTGGAAAAATCCATGATGAAGCGCCTGTAGAAGCCAGCGTGCCCCAAGAAACTCCTGATCCCTTTGACATTAACCGGCGGCTCAAGACTCATCATGACCTCAACCTTAGCCTTATCAACCTCAATGCCCTTCTCTGATATCTTATGACCAAGCACGATCCCTTCTTTCACCATGAAGTGAAATTCTCCCAGTTAAGCACCAAGTTTGTCTCCTCACAACGCTTTAGTACCTCACAAAGATTCAACAAACACTAAAAAAAAGACGCACCATATACAGAGAAGTCGTCCATAAACACCTCTACCATCTCTTCTATCAGATCAGAGAAACTAGACATCATACACCGCTGAAACGTTGCCGGTGCGTTACACAACCTGAATGGCATCCTTCGATACGCGAGGGTGCCATAAGGGCATGTAAAGGTCGTCTTCTCCTGATCATTTGGATGGATTGGTATTTGGAAAAATCCACTATATCCATCAAGAAAGCAATAGTAGGAATGATTAGCAAGTCTTTCAAGCATTTGATCAATAAAAGGCAAGGTCTAGTAGCAAGATTAAGCTTCCTATAGTCAATACACATACGGTGTCCTGTAACAGTTCTAGTAGGTATAAGCTCATCTTTGTCATTCTTAATGACCGTGATCCCTCCCTTCTTAGGCACCACGTGTACGGGAGAAACCCACGTGCTGTCACTTATGGGATAGATCACATCAGCTTCTAAAAGCTTAAGAATCTCTTTCATAACAACCTCTTTCAAATTAGGATTCAAACGTCTTTGATGTTCTATAGAAGAGGCGTTCTCATTATCCAAGTGAATCCTATGAGTGCAAAGCATTGGTGAAAGGCCCTTGATGTCACTTAGAGAGTACCCAAAGGCCTTCCTATACTTTCTCAACTCAGTTAAGAGCGAGTGTGACTCATCATCACTTAATTCATTCACAATCATGGGATAGGTTTCGTTAAGCCCTAAGAAAGCATACCTTAGCCCTTTTGGGAGCTCATTAAGGTCCACCTTTGGGGCTAGCAGCTCGCTCCAATCATCCTCGTGGCTGTTGTTGTTGTTTTCCTCCTTGGAAACCTCCTTAGAACCCAAGACATGACCCAAAAGACTGCTTTCTTGAACCGTTGTCCCTTCCGAGATCGAGTCTTCCGGTCAATCTTGCTCTCGATGTCGTCTAGATCGAGCAATTTAACTCGATTCTCCCACTCGATTTAAGGTGGATCGAGTGAAAGATCGAGACGCTGGGTCGATCTTCGAAATGGACTCTGAACTGATCGGGGGGCACCTCTCGATCTTGGACTCGATTGATTCCTTGGATCGACTGCTCTCAACTCGATAACTCACTCGATTTAGATGGGATCGAGTAGTGGATCGGGTGTCTGAATCGTTCTCTTCTCTGGATCGACCACTTTCCTCGATCTTCTTGTCGATTGCTGACCTTGATCAAGTGATCTTCTCGATTTTCTGATCGATCTCTAGGCACCCGCCTTCATCTTCTAGCACAACTTTCCCCGAATCAAGGAGATTAACGTACTCTTGAGTCCTCTGATCCAAGTAAACGAACTCTCCTGGCTCCTTAGTCAATGCCAACTCTTTTAGCAACTCATCCGCTAAAGCGTCCAACGTCTCAATGTAGAAAGGTTTCCCTTCTATCGTAGGCTTCTTCAAAACCTCATTGATGTCAAAGTCCAGCCTTATATCTTTACCCAAGTGCAGAGCTATCTTCCCGTTCTTGACGTCAATGATGGCTCCGGCGGTAGCTAAGAACGGTCTACCAAGAATCAGTGGATCCTTAGGTTCTTCATCCATTTCCAACACAATGAAGTCCGTAGGCACGTTTACACCGCTGATTCTCACTGGAAAATCCTCAAGCAAACCCACGGGTAACCTCACGCTTATGTCAGCTAGCACCAAGGAGATTCAACAATCTTTGAACCGGGTAAAGCCAAGTTTCTTTGCTACGGAATGAGGCATCAGATTTATACTAGCTCATAAATCACAAAGACAATTCTTGAACTCCAAAGGACCCAAGGCGCAAGGTATAGTCAAGCTTCCAGGATCTCCTAACTTCTAATCGACTAGGCAATTTATAAAAATTGCCTAGTCGATTTTTAATAATTCATAGCTTTGCATTTTAATCATTCTGTTTGTTCCTCGTGGTAGTTCACTCGTTTCTAGTATTTTTAAAATAGTTTTGCTTTGCATACGAACATTGCATCTAGTTTTTAGGATTTTTACAAAACAGTTCATCATTTGCTTAGATTTGCATGATCCTGCATTCTCATTGCACTTTCTAGCTCCTAGGTTGGATTGATTCCTCTTGCACTATACTACGACTTTGTGCGGCTTGAGTTTTGATAACCTCTTGCTTTCATCTTGATAATCACATTGCAACGAAAATCTTGTTATCAAATGGCGCCGTTGCCGTCTTAGGAGTGTTTAGGAAGCATTGAGATTTGGGGTTTAGAAATGAGTAAGCCTTTGTTTTTCGTTTAGATACTGATTTCTCTACTCTCTAACTTGTGCCTTTCAGGTACATGAATCTACGTTCAAGGGGAGACAACAATCTACTTCAACCCTTGGAAAACATTCATCAACTCGGACATTCAAGACAAAGAAGAGTTACAGAGCAAGCTAGAGCTTTTGAGGAGATTGTTCAGCAAGGTTCAGTGGATTTTGAAGCGATGGCTGAGCACGAACATCCAGAGGGACCTCCTCCAGCTCACGGGGCAGTGGGAAGGGGTAATGGAAACCCCCACCATGCGGCTAGACCCCCACGGATCATAGGAGCGGGAGATGCTCCCAACACTCATCATAATAGGTTTGGGATCACTCCTCCTCCTGTACAGAACAACAACTTCGACATTAAGCCAGGATTCATCTCAATGGTGCAAAACAATAAGTTCCACGGGTTAGCAATGGAAGATCCCTTTGAACATCTTGACAACTTCGAGCAAGTATGTGGGATGATCAAGATTAATGGCATATCCGAAGATGCTTTCAAGCTGCGTCTCTTTCCATTTTATCTTGGAGACAAGGCTAAACATTGGGAGAAAACCCTTCCACAAGGCACCATTACCTCTTGGGCTGAGTGTAAGAAGGCGTTCCTCTCAAATTTTTTCTCTAGCACCAGAACCGAAAGGCTGAGAAGTGAGATCAGCGGCTTCACTCAAAGGAACAATGAGACGTTAAATGAAGCCATGGAGCGGTTCAAGGACTACACCATTCAGTGTCCTCACCAGGGCTTCAGCAAAGACACTCTGCTAAGCACTATCTACCGTGGAGCTTCACTTAAGATTCACTTGCTACTTGACACGGCTAGTAAGGGAAACTTCCTTGGTCAAGAGGTAGAAGAGGGCATCGAGCTGATTGAGAACTTGGCATTGAGTGACGGCAACTATGCTGAAGACTACGACCGTGCACCGAGAGTTTCTGAGCTAGAGTCTCACAAGAAAGAGCTTAAGTCATTGCATGAGAAGATTGACAAGCTGGTGTTGGCTAACCAGAAACATGTTCACTTCGTTGGTGAAGCGGATGAAAGCTTAGAGGAGCCTGAGTTGTATCAAGAAGAAGTCAATTGGGTGGCGGGTCAGAACAACTACAAACCTCAAGGGTATTCACAAGGCTACAACCAGAACAACAATCTCTCATATAGAAGCACCAATGTCGCGAACCCTAAAGATCAAGTGTACCCTGCTCAGCAAGCAAAGCCTTTCGTCCCATACAACAAAAGTTTTCAGCCGAGTGGTGGTTTCCAAGGGCAAGGGAAGAGCAACTTCCAAGGACAATAGCAAGGAAACAAGGGTTATACACCAATGTACCCTCCGGGCTTTGTTCCTCAACAACAATAGATGCAACCGCAACAAGTTGATCCTGTCTAAGCCATGTTTCAACAATTGATTCAAGGGCAAGACTCTACAAACCAGAAGTTTGCCGAGATGAACACTCGTTTAGACTCCTCACTCACTGATTTCTCTACTCAGATCACAAACTTGAATAACAAGATCAAGCAGCTAAAGAAAGGAAAGGCGAGTACAAGTGGTCAGAATAGCTTACCGGGAAAGTGTGAGCATAATCCCAAGGAATACGCCAACGCCATTACACTAAGGAGTGGGAAAGAGCTTGCACCTATGGTTACTCCTAAGAACAACGAGGACGTTGTAATTCAAGAGGGGGAGGGTAAGGTTTCAGCTGATGATGAGATCAACTTTGACAATGTTTGGATTCAAAGGCCAAGGAGAGATGAGAAAGCGGCTGTAGAGAAGAAAGCGAAGCAAGCTGCTAAGGAGAAGGATGCTTATGTGCCTCCACCGTATGTACCCAAGCTACCTTTTCATGGCCGCTTCAAGAAGCAACTCATAGAGAAGCAAAGAATCTTGTTTGAGAAGCATCTTAAGGATGTAGAGATCAAGCTACCTCTGGTGGACTTCCTGGCAATGATGCCTAAATGCGCCAAATTCTTCAAAGACACGCTTGCAAAGGAGAATAAAGAGAGCAAGGAAGTACTAGTTCTTAGTGAGGAATGTAGTGCTATAATACATAAGGAGATAGTCCCCAAGAAGTTGGGAGATTCTGGAAGCTTCACTATACCTTGCGCTTTAGGTCCGTTGGAGTTCAAGAGTTGTCTTTGCAATTTGGGAGCTAGTATAAATTTGATGCCTCATTCTATAGCAAAGAAGTTGGGATTCACGAGGTTCAAAGATTGTAGAATCTTCGTGGTGCTAGCTGACAGGAGCGTGAGGTTACCTGTGGGTCTACTTGAAGACTTGCCAGTGAGAATCAGCGGTGTAAACGTGCCTACGGACTTCGTTGTGTTGGAAATGGATGAAGAACCTAAGGATCCGCTCATTCTTGGTAGACCGTTCTTAGCCACCGCCGGAGCCATCATCGACGTCAAGAATGGGAAGATAGCTCTGCACTTGGGTAGAGATATATGGCTGGACTTCGACATCAATGAGGTTTTGAAGAAGCCTACGATAGAAGGGCAAGCTTTCTACATTGAGACGTTGGACGCTTTAGCGGATGAGTTGCTAGAAGAGTTGGCTCAGGAGGATCATTTGAAGCTGGCATTAACTAAGGAGCCAGGAGAGTTCAATTACTTGGATCAGAGGACTCAGGAATACGTTAACCTGCTTGATTCAAGGAAAGTTGTGCTAGAAGATGAAAGCGCTTGCCTAGAGATCGATGACATTACTCGATCCATGGGTCAAATCGACAAGACAATCGAGAACACAACTCGATCCGGGTCAACAATCGACAGTCAGAACGAGAAGGGTGATCGATCCAGGAAATTAATCGAGTCCAAGATCGAGAGATGCCTTCCGATCAGTTCAGGGCTCATTCCGGAGAACGACTCGGCAGCTCGATCTCCCACTCAATCCACATTAATTCGAGTGAGCGAATCGAGCAAAACTGCTCGATCTAGACGACATTGAGAGCAAGAACGACTGGATAACTCGATTTCAGAGGGGACAACGATTCAATAAGGCAGCCTTAAAGTTCATGTATCGGGTTCTAAGGAAGGTTCCAAGGAGGAAAACAACAACATCAGCCACGAGGATGATTGGAGCGAGCTGCTAGCCCCAAAGGTGGACCTTAAGGAACTCCCAAAAGGGCTAAGGTATGCTTTCTTAGGGCTTAACGAAACTTAACTTGTGATTGTGAATGAAAACTTAAGTGATTATGAGTTGCACTCGCTCCTAACTGAGCTGAGAAAGTATAGGAAGGCCATTGGGTACTCTCTAAGTGACATCAAGGGCCTTTCACCAATGCTTTGCACTCATAGGATTCACTTGGATAATGAGAACGCTTTTTTTATAGAACACCAAAGGCTTTTGAATCCTAATTTGAAAGAGGTTGTTAAGAAAGAGATTCTTAAGTTGTTAGAAGCTAACGTGATCTATCCCTTAAGTGACAGCACGTGGGTTTCTCCCGTACACGTGGTGCCTAAGAAGGGAGGGATCACGGTCATTAAGAATGACAAAGATGAGCTTATACCTACTAGGACTATTACAGGACACCGTATGTGTATTGACTATAGGAAGCTTAATCTTGCTACTAGAAAGGATCATTTTCCCTTACCTTTTATTGATCAAATGCTTGAAAGACTTGCTAATCATCCCTACTATGGCTTTCTTGATAGATATAGTGGATTTTTCCAAATACCAATCCATCCAAATGATCAGGAGAAGACGACCTTTACATGCCCTTATGGCACCTTTGCATATCGAAGGATGCCATTCGGGTTGTGTAACGCACCGGCTACGTTTCAGCGGTGTATGATGTCGATCTTCTCCGATCTAATAGAAGAGATGGTAGAGGTGTTTATGGATGACTTCTCTGTCTATGGTGTGTCCTTTTCTGCGTGTTTGTTGAATCTTTGCAAGGTACTAAAGCGTTGTGAGGAGATAAACTTGGTGCTTAACTGGGAGAAATGTCACTTCATGGTGAAAGAAGGGATCGTGCTTGGCCATAAGATATCAGAGAAGGGCATTGAGGTTGATAAGGCTAAGGTTGAGGTCTTGATGAGTCTTGAGCCGCCGGTTAATGTCAAAGGAATGAGGAGTTTCCTAGGCCATGTTGGCTTCTACAGGCGCTTCATCAAGGATTTCTCCAAGATTGCACGCCCTCTCACATGGCTGTTGTGTAAGGAAGCTGACTTTGTGTTCGATGAGGATTGCCTCCATGCTTTCGTGACCATCAAGGAAACTCTAGTATCCGCACCTATAGTGCAAGCACCGGACTGGACTCTACCATTCGAGATTATGTGTGATGCTAGCGATTACGCTGTGGGAGCCGTTCTAGGTCAAAGGAAAGATAAGAAGCTGCACGTGATTTACTATGCTTCAAGAACCTTGGATGACACGTAAACAAGGTACGCTACTACAGAGAAGGAGCTATTGGCAGTAGTGCCTTTGAGAAGTTCCGGTCATTCCTCGTGGGTCCCAAGGCCATTGTCTACACAGATCACGCGGCTTTGAGGTACATCTATTCCAAGAAGGACACTAAGCGGAGGCTTTGAAGATGGATTCTTCTTCTTCAGGAGTTTGACAAGGAGATTAAAGACAAGAAAGGGATAGAGAACGGCGCTCCTGACCATCTCTCTTGGTTAAGAATCAACGAGTCTCTACCCTTAGATGATTCGCTTCCCGAGGAACAACTCATGGCGATCACTACGGCTGTTTGTGGAAAGCTAGAGGGGCAGTTTGAGGAGGTTCTGAGCTTCAAAGAGGAGGATCTTCCTTGCTACGCGGACATTGTGAACTACTTGGCATGTGGGGAAGAGCCTTCGCATCTTGAAAACTATCACAGGAAAAAGTTCATGAGGGACGTAAGCGACTACTTTTGGGACGAGCCCTATTTATACAAGAGAGGTGTTGACAACCTATACAGGAGATGCGTGACAAAGGAGGAAGCAAGAGATATCATCTTTCACTGCCATGGCTCTTCGTATAGCGGGCACTTTGCTTCATTCAAGACCGCCACTAAGGTCTTGCAAGCCGGTTTCTGGTGGCCGTCCATCTTCAAAGACACCCATGAGTTCGTGATGAGTTACGAAGCTTGTCAACGAGCAGGGAACATCACTAAGAGGAACGAGATGCCTCAGGTTCCCATCTTTGAGGTAGACGTCTTTGACGCATGGGGCATAGACTTCATGGGGCCGTTTCCTTCTTCCTACGGCAACAAGTTCATTTTGGTAGCTGTTGACTACGTTTCTAAATGGGTTGAGGCCATTGCTTCCCCTACAAACGACTCTAAGGTGGTGATCAAGCTCTTTAAGAGCATCATATTCCTGAGGTTTGGAGTACCCAAGGTGGTGATAAGCGACGGAGGAAGCCATTTCATCAACAAGTTGTTTGAAAACCTTCTAAGGAAGTATGGCGTGAAGCACAAGGTAGCTACACCTTACCATCCTCAAACGAATGGCCAAGTGGAGGTCTCTAACCGACATATCAAGGCAATACTTGAGAGAACAGTTGGGACAAGTTAGATGACGCTTTGTGGGCTTACTAGACTGCTTTCAAAATGCCCATTGGTACTACTCCTTTCACCCTTCTCTACGGCAAGGGATGTCACCTCCCCGTTGAGCTGGAACATAGAGCATTGTGGGCTGTAAAGCGGCTGAATTTTGATCTAAAGACAGCTCAGGAGAAGAGCTTGATCCAGCTGCACGAACTTGATGAGCTAAGGCTAGATGCTTACGAAAGCGCTAGGATATACAAGGAGCGTACTACGGCTGCTCATGACAAGAAGTTGGTACCCAAGGAGCTTCAGGAAGGGAGTTTGGTGCTGCTTTACAATTCAAGGCTCAAGCTCTTTCCAGGGAAGCTGAAATCTAGATGGAGCGGTCCGTATGAAATCAAGGAGGTATTGCCCTACGGAGCTGTCACGTTGGTAGGCAAGAGTGGGAATGCATTCACAGTGAACGGACACAGAGTTAAGCCATACATGGCGAGTGCATTTGACAAGGAGAGCACCTCAATTCTTCTCCAAGACCCACCATCTGCCTAAACCAAGTAAAGTCTAGCTAAAGACGTTAAAGAAATCGCACTTCGGAGGCATTCCCATGTCTATCTTGTATATATTTTTGCTTTATTTCTCTTTCAGTTTTATGATTTTATCTTATGAGTGTGTAGGAACAGGTATAAGGGATGGCAAAGCATATTCTTAGATCCAAAAGGAGTAAGAGGAGGCGAATATAAGCTAGAGATCGAGTGCTAGATCGACTCATCCTGGCTCGATCTTTGCTAGATCGAGCTAGTGAATCGAGAGGAGTTAGTCGATCTAGACGAGATCGAGTAGACGGATCGTGTGACACAGTCGATCACGAGAGGACGAACACCCTATACGTTTAGCCTGAAAAGCTAACGAGAGGTGGATCGACCGAGTCACTCGATTTTCAAGGGTAGATCGAATAGTCTACTCGACCTGCCACTCGATCCAAGCTTAAATCGACCCCTGAATCGAGAACGTGGCTCGATCACGAGGACTTAGCCGTCGTACCAAAAACTCAAGGAACGAGAGGTGTTATCGATCCAAGACTCGATTCAATCCGAATCGAGTCCCAAATCAAACAACCCTCTCGATCCAAGCCATTATGGGCATGAGATCGAGTCCTAGATCGACCAAGTGGACTCGATCTCGTGTCGAGGTAACATTTCCTTTTCCCTCCTTTCCTCTTTCCCTATGGTTTTTAAATTCAAAAAATGGTCAAGGCAAGCATCTTTGACCATGAAAGATGTGCCTTGACCACAGCTTTTGTCAGAAAACCACTTCTTTTACCCATGGTTTTGTTTTTGTTATCCTTTAAATGTTTTCAACCACTTTCACACTCTCTCATTCTTGTTTTCTCGAGTTGTTAAGCAAAAGAGAGTGTGAATTCTTGTTTTCTAAAGGCTAGCAGCAATCTTTTTCAATCTTGCAAAGGTATTTTCGAATCTTCAAGAAAATTTCCTTTTTATTCGCTTTGATTGTTTTAGGCGGTTTTAAATTTTTAAAATAGCTTGATAATAGGAAAAATTCAAGATTTCTCTCTATCTCTATATATGATTCTCTATTATCTTGTTATAATTTTTATAAATCCCCCAAAATTCTAGGGTATTAGTTATAAGTTTTCTTCTTTGCTTCTCTTTTTCTCTCAAGATATCGCTGTTTTGCTCATTGCTTTGCTTGAGAAACTTGTTTCAAGCACAATGGCTCCCAAAAGAACGAGAGAGGAGACAGCACAAGAGCGAGACAATCAAGAAGTGGCTGTTCAGGAGAGGGTTCATTGGAGTAAGGATGAGAAACGGGACAAGGAACGGCTTCAAAGGCTGAAGTTCGAGCCAACCAAGTTCGCGGCGCGTCTTTCTCTCCAAGAGCCAGCTTCCAAAGGCAAAGCTATAATATCTAGCTCGTCTGGAACATCCTCAAGTTCCAGCCGAGACTAGACCCGGGGTACCAACGACCTTCCATTGTACATACCGCTCATGTTTTCTTGATTTTTGCTTAGTTTTTTGAACTCTGTCGAATTTGTTTGCCACCGAGACGGTGTCATTCAAGTTTGGGGGAGTGTGTGTTTTTTGACATGTTTTTTGTGCTCTTATTTTCTCTTTGCATCCCTTGAGTCTTGCATACATCTAAGGCATAGAAAAGAAAATAAAAAATTGGTTAAATTTTTAAAATTTGTTTAAAAATATTCATGTAGTTGCATTCACATTGTTAAGCATTTTAGGATCAAGTCAAGATTTTTTAAGCATCTAAGTTGATTACATTTGCATAAGGAGTTAAAGTTTTCTTAAAAAGGTGTTTTAAGCTCATGAATTGTTTCAATGCCCTAGTTAGTAGTTCTCTAATGCTTTGCTCACGCTTTGAAAGTAAGTCCTTACCATGCTTGGATCACTTGTTTTGATTTTTGTGACTTGAATTGAACATTCATGATTTGAAACTTGTCCTAATAAGTGAGAACCCTAATCTGAATTTTTAAATATCATTCTTATGCATATGAAAATGAACACATGGATCTTAAAAATATTTAGGCTCTCTTCCTCCTTTTACCACTCTTTGTGAGCCTAAGTAGAACTCCCACCATCACCCTTACCTTTATTTCAAGCCAAGCTTTCTTGTGTGACATCATTGTGAGGCCTCTTTTCGTTTTGAACTTAGCATAACGTGTTACGTTTAGGCGACATGATTAGGTTCTCATATGATTGCTAGCTTTGCATTTTGAAGTTAGATGTAGGCTTAGGATAAGTTTGGGGGTTTGATGGGATTGTTTTTTTGTTTATATGCTTACGGTTTCAAAAGGGTTGGTAGTTGAAGTGAACAAAAGGTTTTAAATGAAAGGCTTTGTTTTCAAAATGTATAATGCTCTAAGTATTTCAGAAGATAGAAAATAAAAAGAGGAGAAAAGAGCCTAAGTGCCAAAATAAAAAGAAAATAAAAAGAAAGAAAAGAATAAGAGAGTTATCAATAAGAAAAAAAATAAGGAGCTAAAATATTTTGAAGCCTTTTCACTAGCCTAAAGAGTAAAAATGTTTTCTGTTTTTTATTTTGGGTTTGAGCTCCATAAGGGTAGTCTCTAGGAGGGTGAGTGAGCTGAAAAGAAAAGAAAATGAGAGGGGCTTTAGGATCATTGTTAGTGTACAAGGGTAGATGAGAATCTAATCATGTATGCATCAATTGCCTTTACCTTTAACATTATGCATAAAGTTCATACCATTCGTGAGAGAAACCCATTGCATTGTGAAACCCTCTTTAAAATGAGATCATTTTTTGCTCATAGCCTTCACCCTTAGCCAAATGTGTTTTGCTTTAAAGTGCATAAGTTTGATTCACGGTTTGATCATTAATGAGTGTTAAAGGATGAGATTCTTTGATTGTTTGGAATAGGAGAGTCATGATTTGAAATTCATTGTGTGATGAGTATGGCTAAGTTCTTTGGAGTATGAGTGTGTGCATTGCATTTTAGAATTAATAACTAGGACGTTGAGATTGATTCATTTGAAAGACACCTTTGCAAGAAGCTTAAACCCCCATTTGTTTTAAAACCTCCCTCCCTTCTTGAATTTTGTTTGCTTGAGGGCAAGCAAAAAGCAAGTTTAGGGGAGTTGATATTGCTGCATATTTCATGTATTTTGCATACATATAAGTTAGTTTCTCATGCATTTACCTTCCACTTTAGGCTAGTTTGCATCACTTTAGGTCCTAGAGTATTCTTGCACCAGCATATGCATGTTTCTTGCATTTTGCATCGCATTCAGGTTGTTTTCGGCTACTTTGGAGTCTTGGAAGATTCGTGGACGTGCTAAGGCTCGTGAGGAGGCTCGTGGAAACTTGGAGAATTCAGGAATGCTTGCTAAGTATCAGAGATCAAGAAGCGGATCGAGCATGGCCGGTCGATCTAGATGAGATCAACCAGAAGATCGAATAGTCCATCCGATCCAAGTGAACCGATCGAGACGGAGATCGAGTGAAGAGATCGATCAAGGAGTACAGACGTAAATGATGCCATGCAGAGCTAGAGTCGGATTGAGTCCACCACTCGATCCTCCAAAGAACGACTCCAAGATCGGACGAAGCACTCGATCCACCGAAGAAGATCGAGACACATATCGAGCTGAAGTCACGATATCCGAAGACTATCGAGCGAGATGCTCGATCTCGAGGTCGATCCCAGTGCACTTTAACCGTTTTTGGCTTCTAGCGAGGGGGGGGGGGGGGACCATCGAGCTGTTTGGCGTATTTCGGGAAGGCGGCGATCTTGTTTTTGGGGAGACATTTTTCACTTTATCTTTTTTCTCTCTGTTCGAAGGCGATTTCGCCATTGTTAGACCTTGAAGCTATTTCTTGCTTTGTTCTTGAATATTAAATCATTTAAGTTTAAAGCAATCGTTTTTCATGTTTACTAGTTCATCCTTTATGCTTTGTTCGGTTTATTCTATGTGTAGCGAGTAGTTTCATCGGATTTTGGGGTTGAGAGGATTCAAAGGGGTCGAAAAGGTTTTCAAGGTTTGGTGTTTTCTTGTTCTTCATGACTCTCACGCCAAGATCTTTATGATCCAAGGGGCCTTTTACCTTGACAGGATCCATAGGTCCTTGAAAATCGAATCCTTGAGGCTAGTCTACCTTTCCCAAACGCCATGGTAGTTTAGGGGACTAGTTAGGCCGTGTGTTTGAAATCTAAGTTTTATGCCCTTCAATCTCTTTTTCCGCCAAACGCCATGGGTCTGGAGGAGAGAAAGAAGGAGTGATCCATACCACACGCCATGGATGGATCTTGTTTTGTTTTCAAGGCCTAGAGAATCTCACAAAGTGAGTAGATCTAAAGTTTTCAAACCAAGCTTGAACCTTTGAAACCCTTGAACATAAATCTCAACCGTGGACCCTCTTTCTTAGTATTTTTACATCTATGTTAATCATTCGCTTGCTATCTGTCCGCATCCTGGTCATTAGATTCATTTCTGTTGAACTTGTAGACGAGATCGATCGTTGTTGCTCGATCTAGTGGTCGATCCACTAGTCGATTTTTAGTAATTCACAGCTTTACATTTTAATCATTCTGTTTGTTCCTCGTGGTAGTTCACTCGTTTCTAGTATTTTTAAAATAGTTTTGCTTTGCATACGTCCATTGCATCTAGTTTTTAGGATTTTAACAATACCGTTCATCATTTGCTTAGCTTTGCATGATCCTTGCATTCTCATTGCACAATCTAGCTCCTAGGTTGGATTGATTCCTCTTGCACTATATTACGACTGTGTGCTGCTTGAGTTTTGATAACCTCTTGCTTGTATCTTGATAATCACATTGCAACGAAAATCTTGTTATCAAGAACAAATCCGAGATTCAAATAAGAGAAAGGCAAGTTCCTAGATGTGGTTATTGATTTTGGGGAATTTCAGACATTAACTAAGGCTGTTTTCAAACTACATTGATCAAGCAAGTAAGCAAGCAATGGGATTCCTAGAGATAGAGTTCACAATTAAGCTAGTTAGATCCAATCTCTTGGCAAATAACCCTTTGCTAAACATTCTAACAAGAACTAACTCTCATTAGTGCTAAAACATCAAGCAAGCAATAGTAAATAACTCTATTAAAGTCAAAATGATCCTCAAACAGTCAATATCTTAAGCCAAGGCCAGCAAATCCTCTATTAAACATGATCAGCATTACATCAAACACTTGGTGGGCATAAGAGAAAGCTACCAACTTAGACAAGTTTGATCAAGACTAATCTAGCATGAATAACAGATTATTAGAGAGGAACCCATAAACTGAAGCATTTAACAAGCCTTAATCAAGTCTTAAATCCCCCTAATCTACCACATCTAGAAACTTTAAGATAACTACTCACTCATACTCATGTTTAACACCAAATCACAAAGGGAAAGGATGCTAATCATGATTAAAAGAGAGATGAAAGAAAGATTAAAGCAAATACTTGATTATATTAAACAAAGCAAAGAAATTGTCTTACAACTTAAAAAAAATGCTTAAGAACAGTATTTTGACAAGACATGTCGAAAATCTGAAAAAGAGGCTATTTATAGCCTAGAGAAGAAAGGCCTAGAGTAATGGCAAAAGCGTAATTAAAAACAGGTTCGGGCTGGGTCAGTATCGGTCAGTTGCGTTGGTCTTCAGTGACCGATATAGATCCCCATCGGTCTGGAATGATCGACACATATGACCAAAATCCATATGTTGTGTTTGTGTCGGTCACCCCTGACCGATACTGGTGATCGATACTGCTCTGTATCGGTCATCCTTGACCGATACTCACCGTGCTCTGACCGAAAACTTCTGCAGAGATCTTCTGCTTTGATCCTTCTTGCTCCCTTTTGCCCAGCTAGCATCTTGGATCATTCCCCAAACTCCTCCAAACTCCTTTTAGCTCCAAAAGCACCTAAAAACATTCAAAATGCAAACAAAATGCAAACTATACTCTAAATGCAACCTAAGTCTAAAAAAAGAAGAAAATGGGACAAAAGCTAAGAGAAAACATGCAAAAGAGGACCAAAATATGTACTAAATGCAGCCCTAAATGGTGTAAATACAAGGGATATCAGTGATGCTCGATGTAGGTGATTTTGATAATCACTTTCTTAGCAAGGGTGAGAATGCAATGAGGTTATCAAACTCAAATGCAAGACAGGTTGTAGTACAGCAAGCAAGAGAGAGTCAATCCATGCCTAGGATGATAGAGAATGCAAAGAAAATACAAGGACTAATGTAAATCTAAGCGAAACGAGATGAGTTGTGAGAAAATCCCAAAAAAACTAGATGCAGCAACTTAAATGAATGCAACCTATTTTAAAATTACTAGGAATGATGAAACTACCACGGGCAACAAACAGAATAATTAAAGGACAAAGCTTCGAATTACTAAAATTCGACTAGTGGATCGACCATGAGATCGACCACTAGATTGAGCAATAACAATCGATCTCGTCTAAAAATGCAAGAACAGTGACACTAACGACCAGGATGCTATCAAAGATCAAGCGAATGACGAGATAAGATGTAAAGATGCTAAAAGAAAGGGCCTAGGGTTGAGATTCATGGTCAGGGGTTTCAAAGGTTCGACCTTGGGTTGAAAACTTTAAATCGACTCACTTTGTGAGGATCTCTAAGCCTTGAAAACTAAGCAAGATCTATCCGTGGCTTTCGGTATAGATCACTCCTTCATCCTCTCCTCCAAACCCATGGCTTTTGGTGAAAAGAGAGGTCGAAGGGCATGGAAAGCTGATTTCAAATGAATGGCTTAACTAGTCCCCCAAACTTCCATGGCTTTTGGGAAGGGGTAACTAGTCTCTAGGGTGTGATCTTCCGAGGCTCCTGAATCCTGTCAAGGTAAGGAACCTCTCGGATCATGAAGCTCTTGGCGTGAGAGTCTTCAAGCATTGAGATCTCAACACCCTAGAAGAGATAGCCGTTGAAAATGCTTAGAAAAACCCCAAGATCGAAACCCTTTAGACCCCGTAATCCTCTCAACCCCGAACCCAAGTAAACTACTCACTACACATAAAGTAAATCAAGCAAAGCATGTAAAAGGAAACGATGAACATGAAAAGAAAACTGGATTAAGATGAAAACGATTCGATTACAAAGCTTAAGAAAAACTCAAGTTCGACAATGGTGTTCTTCTCAAAACTAGAGAGAAAACATACAGAAAAAGATAAGGATTGAATGTTGTGTGGGAAAAAGACGTCGCCGCCTTCCCAAAATGGCCAAAACAAGCTAATGGTCCCCCCCTCGCTAGCGGCCAAAAGTGGTTGAAAGGACAGAGATCGACTCCAGGATCGAGCGGTTCTCTCGATCATATCCGGACATCGTGTCTTCGGCTCGATCTGGGTCTCGATCATCATCGGCGAATCGAGTGTTGCATCCGATCTCAGTATCGATCTTCGGGTGGATCGAGTGGTGTACTCGATCTGGCTCTCGCTCTGCATGGCGTCATTACGTCTGTACCGTTTGATCGACTGCTTCACTCGATCCTTGTCTCGATCATTTTAATCATTTTAAACGAATGAGGGTTTAAACTTCTTGCAAAGGTGCCTTTCAAATGAATCAATCTCAATGTCCTAGTTAACAGTTCTAAAATGCTATGCTTACACTCATACTCCAAAGAACTTAGCCATACTCATCACACAAAGAAATTCAAATCATGACTCTCCTATTCCTAACAATCAAAGAAACTCATCCTTTAACATTCATTAACATTAGAACCATGAATCAAACTTATGCACTTTAAAGCAAAACACATTTGGCTAAGGGTGAAGGTTATGAGCATTGAATGATCTCATTTGAAAAGGGTTTATAATTAGAACAAGGGTTTCTCTCAAAAATGGTTGAACTTGTGCATAATGCTAAAGGTAAAGACAATTTATGCATACATGATTAGATTCCCATCTATCCATGTAAACTAACAAACGATCCTAAACTCCTCTCATTTAACAAATTTTATCCTCACTCACCACTTAGAGTCTACCGTTTTTCTTCACAAAACTTAGCAATCCCAAATTCGAAACAAAAACAATTTTAAACTCTTAAGGCCAGTGAAAAGGTTTTGAAAATAACTTTGCTCTTTAAATATTTCTTATTGGTAGCTCTCTTACTATTTTTTTTTTCTTTTCTCTTTATTTTTACTTGGCACTTAGGCTCTTTTATCTCTTTTTTTTTCTTTTATGTATATATATATATTTTTTTTTTTCTTTTCTTTTATTTTTTATTGGAAGAGCTACCTCCTGAAATTTATTAGAGCATACTTAGTTTTTAAACACAACCTTTCACTTAAAACCCATTTCTTTCTTTAAAACACCAAACTCTTTGAAACCGAGAACAAATAGAAAAGAAAACAACCCCAATGATCCCCCAAACTTATCCTAAGCCTATACCTAGCTTCAAAATGCAAAGCTAGCAATCATATGAGAACCAAATCATGTCGCCTAAACCTAACACTTTATGCAAAGTTCAAACCGAAAGGAAGGCCTCACAAAGATGTCACAAAAGAACATTTGGCTTCAAAGAAGGGTAAGGTTCAAGGAGGGAGTTCTACTTAAGCTCACAAAGAGTGGTAAAAAAGGAAGAAGAGAGCCTAAATATTTTAAATCCATGCGTTCATTTTCAAATGCATAAGGATGATAATTAGAATTTCAAATTAAGGTTCTCACTTATTAGGATAAGTTTCAAATCATGAGAGTTCAATTTAAGCCACGAAAATCCTAACAAGTGATCCAAGCATGGTAAGAACTTACTTTCAAAGCATAGACAAAGCATTAGAGAAATACTAACTAGGGCATTTAAACAATTCATAAGTAAAAACACCTTTTTAAGAAACTCTAACCCCTTATGCAAAATGCAAACAACCTAGATGCTATGAGAAACTCTAGACTCAATCCTAACATGTTTTGACAAGATGAATGCAACTACATGAATCTTTGAAAAAATTTAAAAGATTTTACCAATTTTTCATGAACTAAAGACTCAAGGATGCTAAAGGAGAATAAGATCACAGAACACAAGTCAAATCACACATGTACTCCCCCAAACTTGCTTGACACCGTCCCAGTGGCAAACTCATTCGAAGGAGTAGCAAAACACAAAGCAAAAAGAAGCAAATATGAGCGGTTATGTACAATGGAAGAAGGTTGTTACCTCTGGTCTAGTCTCGGCTGGAACTTGAGGATGTTCCAGAGGAGCTAGAGACTATGGTCTTGCCCTTGTCGGCTGGTTCTTAGAGAGAGTGGTGCGCCGGCTGAATGGGGCTTCCTTGGGTCTCGCGGATAACAACCCCACCGGTTGAGAGCCGTCTCTTCTCAGGTTATTGCACCTCTTGACTTGTAGCTTTCTTAGGCGAGCCTCCCTGAAGTGCCTTGACTTTCTTTCCAAGTTTCTTGAGCATCTTGCCTTGCCACTTGTTGATCTTCCTTTGCATCTCCACAACAGATGCTAGGAACTTCTCGGTTTTTGTCCTCGGCTCAAAGTCTAACTTGGAAAGTGTGTAGGCCTCGGACCTTTGACGAGGGGCAATCGCTGAAGCAGGTGGTCCTCCTAGAGGGGCAAAGCATTCTTCCTCTGTGGGCAAGAACTTGATGTTCCCAACACCAAACAGCTCGGTTTCATCTTTGTTTGGGAGGATGCACACTCTCTTCTTGTCTTCGTCGTCTATGAAGAGGTAGGCGTAGAACCCTTCTGCTGGCGTGCGTCCCAAGCTGTCGGTATTCCTCTTGTATGCCTCATCCATGAAAGCTCTGGCTGGTACATGGGCGAAGTCGTGAATGGGCACACCAGCTTGCAAGAACAGAGGAGGGAGGAAGCCGCCAATCTAAGAGGAAGTTGCCTTGCACCGCAAGGCATAAGCCTTGTATTTCACCAAGGAAGCAGCAAGCACACATCCGTAGTTCACCTCATCGCCGAGTTCATCCTCCATAGGCTCGTCATTTGCATCCGGATCACACACCAAGTGCTTCACACCTTGGAACAGGAAGCAGAGCTCTGTCTTTGTGACCGTAGGAGCAACAGATCTTCCACTAAATGTGTTGGTAATCAGCTTCAGAGTGTACCTCAGCACAGGGCTTCTCACTCGCTTGATCTTGGCAGTGTTGACTTTGTAGTCTTCATTGCTGATCAGGTCCCAAAAGTCGTTGGCTTTCTTGAAGGCGGGGAACTCGACTTTGTTGGCATCCGCGTTGAGACCATAAGCTTGGCATAGCTCAGGGATGGAGAGGGTATAGGCTTGACGGCCAACCTTGAAGTAGAGGCAACCTTGTGAAGGGACGGGTGTGCTAGGATTCTCGTAACGGAACTCCAACGTGGCAAGGAAGTCTATTGTCACTTCTGGAATGGTTGGGCAATCCATCCGTGACAGACATCTTAGGCCAATGTTCTTGAGGAGTTGGTCGAAATCCCCAAGAATCCCTAGATTGAACAACAGCTCTCGATCAGCAAACTTTGTAGGCTCAAACCGAAGCCTTTCCAGCCGTTTCTTGTCCCTCTTCTCATCTTTAGTCCATCTGACCCTCTCTTGAACTGCCACCTCTTGTCCTTCTCCCTCTTGTGCTGTCTCTTCTCTTGTTCTCTTGGAGGCCATTGTTCCTGAAACAAGTTTCTAAAGAAGTTTGATAAGCAAAACAGCGGTTTGATGAGAATGAGAGAAGAGAAGGAGAGAACTTATAAAAACTACCCTAGAATTTTGGGGAATTAATAAAAATTATAGCTAAATAAAGGAGAATCATATCTTTAGATACTGAAAAATTTAGAAGTATTCCTTTTATTTAGCTAGTTTTTAAAAATCAAAACTGACCCTATATTCTAGAACAATATCTTGCGAATTTAAAAGAAATTTTCCTAAAGATAAATCATTAAATTTCAAAAATACCTTTGCAAGAAATGTAAAAGATCTTTGCTAGCTTCTGAAAACCGAAACTCTCACTCTCTTTGTTTAAAAATTTCGAGAAAAACAGGAATGAGAGGGTGAGAGGTTGTTAAAATATTTAAAGATTAGCAAAGAGCAAAACCATGGGTAGTAAAGGTGGTTTTTCTGACAAAGTCTTGGTCAAGGCACATCTTTCATGGTCAAAGATGCTTTTCTTGACCAAGTTTTGAATTTAAAATTTGGAGGGAAAAGAGTAAAGGAGGGAAAGAAAATGTTACCTCGGCATGAGATCGAGTCCATTTGTTCGATCTAGGACTCGATCTCATGCCCATAATGGCTTAGATCGAGAGAGTTACTCGATTTGAGACTCAATCGAGTCTCGGATCGATTGGCTCTCTCGATCATTGAGATGTTGGCTCCACGGCTAAGTCCTCATGATCGAGCTGTGTCCTCGATTTAGGGGTCGATTTGGCACAGATCGAGTGATGGATCGAGTCGAGTGATCGATCTGTTTTCAACAGATTTTCCCGAGAGAAATTAGATCGGTCGATCCGTTTTGGATCGATCGATCCTTTTTCGTCAAGGTCGATCTTGTCACTCGCTCTGGTCTAGATCGACTGGCTCCTCTCGATTCACTGACTCGATCTAGCAAAGATCGAGTCAGGATTAGTCGATCTAGCACTTGATCTCTAGCCTTATATTAAACCCTCTCGCCTCTTTTAGACTTCAAGATCAAGGTTTAGACTCCTCATACCTGTTCCTACACACTTGCAAAATAAAAACATAAAACTGGAAAGGAAATAAAGCAGAAATATGTACAAGATAAACATGGGAATGCCTCCCAAGTGCGCTTTCTTTAACGTCTTTAGCTAGACTTTACTTGGTTTAGGCGGATGGCGGGTCTTGGAGGAGCACCGAGGTACTCTCCTTGTCATAGCCGTCTGCCAAGTAAGGCTTGACTCTGTGTCCGTTGACGGTGAATGCACTGCCACTTTTTCCCATCAGAGTAACAGCTCCATAAGGCAACACTTCTTGAATCACGAACGGTCCGCTCCACCTTGACTTCAGCTTGCCCGGGAAGAGTTTTAGCCTCGAGTTGTACAGCAACACTAACCCTCCTTCCTTAAGCTCCTTGGAAACCAACTTCTTGTCATGAGTCTCCTTAGTTCGCTCCTTGTATATCCGAGAGCTCTCATAAGCGTTCAGTCTTAACTCATCCAGTTCGTGTAGCTGAATAAGGCGCCTCTCCTGAGCAGTCTTGAGGTCAAAGTTCAGCCTCTTCACAGCCCACAACGCACGGTGTTCCAGCTCAACCGGGAGATGACAGCCCTTGCCATAGAGTAGAGTGAAAAGAGTTGTACCAATCGGCGTTTTGAAGGCGGTACGGTAGGCCCAAAGAGCGTCGTCCAACTTTACTGCCCAGTCTTTCCTTGTTGCTCCGACAGTCTTCTCTAGTATAGCCTTGATTTGCCGGTTGGAGACTTCCACTTGACCGCTTGTTTGAGGATGATACGGTGTAGCCACCTTATGCTTAACTCCATACTTTCTCAAGAGGTTCTCAAAGACCTTGTTTATGAAGTGGCTTCCTCCATCGCTTATAACCACCTTAGGTACCCCAAACCTCGGGAAGATGATACTCTTGAACAGCTTGATTACCACCTTAGAGTCATTTGTAGGGGAAGCAACCGCCTCAACCCATTTAGAGACATAATCCACTGCTACTAAGATGTATTTGTTGCCATATGAAGAAGGAAATGGCCCCATGAAGCCTATGCCCCACGCGTCGAACACGTCAACCTCGAAGATGGGAACTTGAGGCATTTCGTTCCTCTTAGTGATATTCCCTGCTCGTTGACAATCCTCACAGCTCTTCACAAACTCGTGTGCATCTTTAAAAATGGACGGCCACCAGAAACCGGCTTGCAACACTTTCGTGGCAGTCTTGAATGAGGCGAAGTGTCCTCCGTAGGAAGAGCCATGGCAATGATAGAGGATGTCTCTAGCTTCTTCCTTTGTAACACATCTCCGGTACAAACTGTCTACTCCTCTCTTGTATAAGTAGGGCTCGTCCCAAAAGTAATCACTAGCCTCTCTCATAAACCGCTTCTTGTGATAGCTGTTGAGATGTGTTGGCTCCTCACCACACGCTAGATAGTTCACTACATCAGCATACCACGGTAGATCCTCTTCTTTGAAACTCAACACCTCTTCAAACCTCCCTTCTCGCTTTCCACAAACAGCCGTGGTAATCGCCATGAGCTGCTCTTCTGGAAGAGAGTCATCTAAGGGGAGAGACTCGTTGATCCTTAGCCGTGAGAGGTGGTCAGCGACTCCGTATTTCTATTCCTTTCTTGTCTTTAATCTCCATGTCAAACTCCTGGAGCAAGAGAATCCATCTTAAGAGCCGAGGCTTAGTGTCTTTCTTCGAATAGATGTATCGCAAGGCAGCGTGATCCGTGTATACAATAGCCTTGGAACCAACGAGATATGATCTGAACTTCTCAAAGGCGAACACTACTGCAAGCAACTCCTTCTCCGTAGTGGTGTACCTTGTTTGCGTGTCATCCAAGGTTCTTGAAGCATAGTAGATCACGTGTAGCTTCTTGTCTTTCTTCTGACCAAGAACGGCTCCTACGGCGTAGTCACTAGCATCACACATGATCTCAAAGGGAAGAGACCAGTCTGGTGCTTGGACTATAGGAGCTGATGTAAGGGCTTCTTTGATGGTCACGAAAGCTTTCAAACACTCCTCATCAAACATAAACTCAGCTTCCTTGCACAACAACCGTGTAAGAGGGCGTGCAATCTTGGAGAAATCTTTGATGAAGCGCCTATAGAACCCTGCGTGTCCCAAGAAGCTTCTGACTCCCTTAACGTTAACCGGCGGCTCAAGACCCATAATGACTTCCACTTTAGCCTGATCAACCTCAATGCCCTTCTCTGATATCTTATGACCAAGCACGATCCCTTCCTTAACCATAAAGTGGCATTTCTCCCAGTTCAGCACCAAGTTTGTCTCTTCACAACGTTTTAGTACCCTTCAAAGATTCAACAAACACGCAGAAAAGGACGCACCATAGACAGAGAAATCATCCATGAACACTTCTACCATCTCCTCTATTAGATCGGAGAAGATCGACATCATACACCGCTGAAACGTAGCCGGTGCATTACACAATCCAAACGGCATCCTTCGATATGCGAAGGTACCGTAGGGACATGTGAAAGTCGTCTTCTCCTGATCATTTGGGTGAATTAGTATCTGAAAGAAACCGCTATACCCATCGAGAAAACAGTAGTAAGGGTGATTAGCAAGTCTCTTAAGCATTTGATCAATAAAAGGCAAAGGGAAATGGTCTTTCCTAGTCACAAGGTTAAGTTTCCTATAATCAATACACATCCTATGACCAGTAATGGTTCTAGTAGGAATAAGCTCATCCTTTTCATTCCTTATGACCGTGATCCCTCCCTTCTTAGGCACCACGTGTACAGGAGAAACCCACGTGCTGTCACTTATGGGATAGATCACGTCAGCCTCTAAAAGCTTAAGGATTTCTTTCTTAACAACCTCTTTCAAATTAGGATTCAAACGCCTTTGGTGTTCTAAAGAAGAGGCGTTCTCATTATCCAAGTGAATCCTATGAGTGCAAAGCATTGGTGAAAGGCCCTTGATGTCACTTAAAGAGTACCCAATGGACTTCCTATACTTTCTCAGCTCAGTCAGGAGCGAGTGCAACTCATCATCACTTAGGTTTTTCATTCACAATCACGGGATAGGTGTTGTTAGGCCCAAAGAAAGCATACCTTAGCCCTTTTGGGAGCTCCTTAAGGTCCACCTTTGGGGCTAACAGCTCACTCCAGTCATCCTCGTGGCTGTTGTTATTGCTTTCCTCCTTCGAACCCTCCTTAGACCCCGAGGCATGGCCCTTCAGACTGCTTTCC
The DNA here is from genome assembly GCA_911865555.2 of Thlaspi arvense. Taxonomy (NCBI): domain Eukaryota; kingdom Viridiplantae; phylum Streptophyta; class Magnoliopsida; order Brassicales; family Brassicaceae; genus Thlaspi; species Thlaspi arvense. Next base: position 30,754,810 of record OU466862.2, read on the forward strand.
TCCATCGCTATCCCTTCTGAAATCGAGTCCTCCAGTCGATTCTCCTCTCGATGTCGTCTAGATCGAGCCATTTCGCTCGATTCACTTACTTGATTTGATGTGGATCGAGTAAGGGATCGAGACGCTGAGTCGATCTATTGATTGGACCCCATAATGATCGGGAGGTCTCTCTCGATCGTCGACTCAATTATTTTTCCGTATCGAGCATTCCTCTCGATCTGTCCGCGATTTTTGCACCGGATCGAGTTGTGTTCTCGATAGTCTTGTCGATCTGACTCCTGGATCGAGTGATAGAGTCGATCTCGGGGTCGATCTCTAGGCAGCAACCTTCATTACTCTTAACAATCCTCCTAGAATCCAGCAGGTTGACGTACTCATGGGTCCTCTGGTCCACATAGCCAAACTCCCCTGGCTCCTTAGTCAAAGCTAGCTTCAGATGGTCTTCTAGAGCCAGCTCTTCCAGCAACTCATCCGCTAAAGCATCCATCGTTTCAATGTAGAAAGCTTGCTCTTCAATGGTCGGCTTCTTCAGAACCTCATTGATGTCGAAGTCAAGCCTTATCTCCTTTCCCAAATGCAAGGCGATCTTCCCATTCTTCACATCTATGATAGCCCCGGCGGTTGCAAGGAATGGTCTCCCTAAGATGAGTGGATCCTTAGGCTCTTCATCCATCTCCAACACGACGAAGTCCGTAGGCACGTTCACACCACTGATTCGCACCGGTAAATCTTCAAGCAGCCCCACTAGTAGCCTCACACTCCTATCAGCCAGTACCAACGAGATCCGACAGTCTTTGAAACGAGTAAAGCCAAGCTTCTTAGCCATGGAGTGAGGCATCAGGTTTATGCTAGCTCCGAGATCACATAAGCAACTCTTGAACTCTAGAGCACCTAAATCGCAGGGTATAGTGAAGCTTCCAGGGTCTCCCAACTTCTTAGGGAGTATCTCCTTATGTATCACAGCACTACACACTTCACTTTGAACAAGTACCTCCTTGCTTTCCTTATTCTTCTTCACGAGAGTGTCTTTGAAGAATTTGGCGCATTTAGGCATCATTGCAAGGCAGTCAACGAGAGGTAGCTTGATCTCCACGTCCTTAAGATACTTCTCAAAGAGGATTATATGCTTCTCTATGAGTTGCTTCTTGAAGCGGCCAGGAAAAGGCAGCTTAGGTACATACGGTAGAGGCACATAAGCATTCTTCTCCTTAGTAGTTTGCTCAGCTTTCTTCTCAGCAACTGCTTTGTCTCCTCTTCTTGGCCCTTGGATCCAAACGTTGTCAAAGTTAATCTCATCATCAACAGCCGAAGGTTTACCCTCCCCCTCTTGAATTACAACGTCCTCGTTGTTCTTGGTAGAGACCGGAGGTTCGAGCTCTTTGCCGCTTCTCAACGTTATGGCGTTAGCATACTCCTTAGGATTCTGCTCACACTTTCCCGGAAGACTATTTGGACCACTCGTACTCGATTTCCCCTTCTCTAGCTGCTTGATCTTGTTGTTTAAGTTGGTGATCTGAGTGGAGAAGTCAGTGAGAGACGAGTCTAGACGAGTGTTCATCTCGGCGAACTTCTGGTTTGTAGAGGCTTGCCCTAGTATCAGCTGTTGAAACATTGCTTGAACCGGATCAACTTGTTGTTGCATCGGTTGTTGCTGCTGAGGTGCAAAGCCCGGAGGGTAGTTAGGTGTATAACCCTTGTTATTTTGATGTTGCCCTTGGAAGTTGTTCTGCCCTTGACCTTGGAAACCACCACTCGGTTGAAAACCTTTGTTGTAAGGGATGAAAGGTTTTGCTTGCTGAGCAGGGTACACTTGATCTTTAGGGTTGGCTACGTTGGTGCTTCGGTAGGTGAGATTGTTGTTCTGGTAGCCTTGGTTGTAGCGTTGAGGTTTGTAGTTGTTCTGTCCCGCCACCCAATTGGCTTCTTCTTGGCTCAACTCTAACTCCTCTTGGTTCTCATCAGCTTCACCAACAAAGTGAACATGCTTCTGATTGGCTAACACCAGCTTATCTATCTTCTCATGCAAAGATTTCAGCTCCTTTTTGTGAGACTCTAGCTCTGATCCTCTCGGTGCACGGTCATAATCCTCAGCGTAGTTGCCATCACTCAATGCCAGGTTTTCTATCAACTCCATACCCTCTTCTACCTCCTGACCGAGGAAGTTCCCTTTGCTAGCTGTGTCAAGCAACAACCTGATCTTTGGTGAAGCTCCACGGTATATGGTACTGAGTAGTGTCTCCTCGCTGAACCCGTGATGAGGACATTGGATCGTGTAGTCTTTGAAACGCTCCATTGCCTCGTTGAATGTCTCATTGTTCCTTTGAGTGAAACCGCTGATTTCGCTTCTCAACCGTGCTGTCCTGGTGCTGGAGAAGAACTTTGAGAGAAAGGCCTTCTTACACTCGGCCCATGAGGTGATGGTGCCTTGTGGGAGGGTCTTCTCCCAATGCCTAGCATTCTCTCCGAGTGAAAAGGGGAAGAGGCGCAGCTTGAAAGCATCTTCGGATATGCCATTGATCTTTATCATCCCACATACTTGCTCGAAGTTGTCAAGGTGCTCCAAGGGATCTTCCATTGCTAAGCTGTGGAACTTGTTGTTTTGCACCATGGAGATGAAACCTGGCTTGATCTCGAAGTTGTTGTTTTGTACAGGAGGAGGAGTAATCCCAAACCTATTGTGATGAGTATTGGGAGCATCTCCGGCTCCTATGATCATTGGGGGTCTAGCCGCGTGTTGGGGGTTTCCATTGCCCCTTCCTACTGCCCCGTGAGCTGGAGGAGGTCCTTCTGGATGCTCGTGTTCAGCCATAGCTTCAAAGTCAACCAAACCGTGCTGAACAATCTCCTCAAAGGCTCTGGCTTGTTCTCTGACTCTTCTTTGCCGTGAGTGACCAAGCTGATGAATATTGTCCAAAGGTGGAACTAGATTGTTATCTCCCCGTGAACGAAGATTCATATACCTTGAAAACACACGTTTGAGAGTAGAATGATTAGTAACTTGAAAAAGGTAAAGACTTATCTTTGCTAAGTCCCAAATCTCTATGTTCTCTAAACAGTCCTAGGATGGCAACGGCACCATTTGATAATCACTTTCTTAACAAGGGTGAGAATGCAATGAGGTTATCAAACTCAAATGCAAGACAGGTTGTAGTACATCAAGAAAGAGAGAGTCAATCCATGCCTAGGATGATAGAGAATGCTACGAGAATACAAGGACTAATGCAAATCTAAACGAAACGAGATAAGTTGTGAGAAAATCCAAAAAAAACTAGATACAGCAACTTAAATGAATGCAACCTATTTTAAAATTACTAGGAATGATGAAACTACCACGAGGAACAAACAGAATAATTAAAGGACAAAGCTTCGAATTACTAAAATTCGACTAGTGGATCGACCATGAGATCGACCACTAGATCGAGCAATAACAATCGATCTCGTCTAAAAATGCAAGAACAGTGACACTAACGACCAGGATGCTATCAAAGATCAAGCGAATGACGAGATAAGATGTAAAGATGCTAAAAGAAAGGGCCTAGGGTTGAGATTCATGGTCAGGGGTTTCAAAGGTTCGACCTTGGGTTGAAAACTTTAAATTGACTCACTTTGTGAGGATCTCTAAGCCTTGAAAACTAAGCAAGATCTATTCGTGGCTTTCGGTATAGATCACTCCTTCATCCTCTCCTCCAAACCCATGGCTTTTGGTGGAAAGAGAGGTCGAAGGGCATGGAAAGCAGATTTCAAATGGATGGCTTAACTAGTCCCCCAAACTTCCATGGCTTTTGGGAAGGGGTAATTAGTCTCTAGGGTGTGATCTTCCGAGGCTCCTGAATCCTGTCAAGGTAAGGAACCTCTCAGATCATGAAGCTCTTGGCGTGAGAGTCTTCAAGCATTGAGATCTCAACACCCTAGAAGAGATAGCCGTTGAAAACGCTTAAAAAAACCCCAAGATCGAAACCCTTTAGACCCTGTAATCCTCTCAACCCCGAACCCAAGTAAACTACTCACTACACATAAAGTAAATCAAGCAAAGCATGTAAAAGGAAACGATGAACATGAAAAGAAAACTGGATTAAGATGAAAACGATTCGATTACAAAGCTTAAGAAAAACTCAAGTTCGACAATGGTGTTCTTCTCAAAACCAGAGAGAAAACATACAGAAAAAGATAAGGATTGAAAGTTGTGTGGGAAAAAGACGTCGCCGCCTTCCCAAAATGGCCAAAACAAGCTAATGGTCCCCCCCCCCTCGCTAGCTGCCAAAAGTGGTTGAAAGGACAGAGATCGACTCCAGGATCGAGCGGTTCTCTAGATCATATCCGGACATCGTGTCTTCGGCTCGATCTGGGTCTCGATCATCATCGACGAATCGAGTGTTGCATCCGATCTCGGTATCGATCTTCGGGTGGATCGAGTGGTGTACTCGATCTGGCTCTCGCTCTGCATGGCGTCATTTACGTCCGTACCGTTTGATCGACTGCTTCACTCGATCCTTGTCTCGATCATTCTCCTTAGATCGCCTGGTTGGCTCGATCTTCTGGTCGATCACATCACAGATCGACCGGCCATGTTCGATCTGCTCCTCGATCTCTGATCCTTAGCAAATATCCGAGCTCCCACGAACTGCTACATCAGCCTCAACATGTCCACGAACCTCCATGACTCCAAAGCAGCCAGAAACAACCTAAATGTGATGCAAAATGCAAGGAACATGCGTATGCTGGTGCAAGAATGCTCTAGGACTCTAAGTGATGCAATATAACCTAAAATATGATACAAATGCATGAAAAGCTAACTAATGAGTATGCAAAATGTATGTAATATGCAGTAACATCATCGAACATCACCTACATCGGATTAACCTGATTCAACCTCCGTTGGAAAGCTTATTCGATTCTCTACAACCTCTATGAAGGACTCGAAGGCTGAATCGCACCAAAAGACCTTCTTTTTGACCCATACATTTCATATTGACCTGCATATCGAGCAGGTTTCTCTTAGCTTTGGTCGATACAAGACTTTGGTGCAGCCTAAAACCTGTCATCTTGGCCATTATGCTTGGTTCTTCATGTCCATATCATCCACCATTCTCAAAGTGACCTCTATAGCTCCATTTAGACCTGAAAAAGACTCCAAACCATGCAAAATATGCAATGCCTATTCTAAAACCTAACATGTCTAATACGAATGCAAATGTAGCAAAACATGATGAATGAATGCATAAAAAGTAACAAAACGTTAAAGAAAAGGCCTCACAATCACTCACAAATAATTTTTCGCTTGAAGGAAGGTTTGGTTAATGGCAGAGAAATCTACTTGGACTAGCAAGAGGAGACAAAGAAGGGAAAAAGAAAGCCCAAGTATGTGTATGGTATCCATGCAAATACTTTCAATGCATAAGACATGATAAATAGAGACTGAATTCACATCATGCAAACTTCATCAAGACAAGAGTATGATGCAAAGAATTCCAAATGTGGTTCAAACTTCAATTCAAACTAGACCATAACATCAAAGAACTAACAACTTAGGCAATGAAGTGATTTGAAAAATTATCATCTCTCAAAGGCAAACATCATGCTCAAAATTTTGAATTGATGAAACCTCAATGCAAATGCAACTAGATGCAATCCTAAAATGCAAGATGCAACTAGATGATCACTCAAAACTTTTTAAAAATTTAGAAAAGTTTTCAAAATTTTTACATTTTTGCAAGTATGAGAGATATGCAAGAGATGAATGCCATAATTTGAAAGAAAACTGTTAGTACCACACTCTCCCCCACACTTAAATTACACAGTACCAGTGTAATCCACTGTGTAATGAAAGTGCAAGAGGAGCTAATATCCAAAAAACAATTCAAAAAATAAGAGAAGAAGAGAAGAAGAAAAATGCAAAGGTTTTGAAGTATACCTCTAGGTCTTGTAATAGAGGAGGAGTGGAAATGTTTAAGGAATGGACTGGGATGGGGAATGTTGAAGAAGAAAGCATTTACTCCCTTGAAACCAGCAGTTTTCACCATATCAAGCAAGATCAAAGAGTCAAATCGACCAACACATCTGATATCCATGTTGATATAACTTTCGGGTTCTTCCAACGCCTTTGCGAAAATCGTATCGCTTGATACACCAAATGGTACGAAACCAGCTGCATATGAAACCTAACTCAATTTTATGTCACTCGTATGAAGACTTCTGAGGCTGAATCAAGAAGCAAACTCTACGTCCAGGCTGATCTTCAAGTCGGTCAAGATGATTGGTCGAAACTCCAGATGGATATGTGCTCACTTTATTCGCCATAACTCTTTAACTACCAATGGGAATGGCTCGAAAGCAATACCAAACGAGGGCATACTCAAGTGGCTACAATGTTGATGAAGAACGCCGAGGCCAAATGGGAATGAAAACACCTCATCTGAGCTTATCTTCAGTCGATATGGTCACTCGCTAGCTTGTTGAAGCAGTATTTTGGCAGGTATGATTAGAGAGTCTGGAGACTACAAGAAGCATTGGATATGATGGTGGGTGGAGCACAAGACATCAAAAGAGCCAAGAAGAAGGTGCATCTTGTTGAAGCGGCCAGAAACTTTACTTGACAAAACCGGCTAGGACAAAGCATCTCCAGCCCGATTCAACTTCAACAGTGTTCGTTAATCTTGTAGACCTGTGAGTTAGCTTGCGTCGGGAGTTAGTTTCAGATTATTCCCATCATCGGTTAGAAAGTTACAAAAGTTTTCGTGAAACCGCTCAACCCCTATCGATCAAGACTTCAAGCATATCGATCAGATTTGATCGATAGGATTGCAATGGATGCACCATCGATCAGGTGTATTGATTAGTTTTGATTGATGGGAATGAAACGGATGCACCATCGATCAAGTCCATCAATCAAGACTGACCGATAGAAGCCCATCGATCAAAGCCATCGGTCAAGGAGTGACTGATGGGAATCACCCGAAGGACCATATCGATTGAAGATCAGCTCAGATGAGGTGTTTTCATTCCGATTTGGCCTCGGTGTTCTTCATCATCTTTGTGTACAATTGAGTTAGCTTTCGTATGGTATGTGTGTCGCGTCATTCCCATCTGTGGTTGAAGCGTTATGGCTAATAGAGTCAGCATATGTCCATCTAGAGTTTTGACAAATCATCTTGACTGACTTGAAGATCAGCTCGGACGAATAGCCTCCGTCTTGATTACGCTTCTGCACTCTTCACAAAAGTTGTAGCCACGTGAGTTAGCTTTCAGGAGGACTTAGTTTCAGGTTATTCTGATGTGTCGTTCAAAGATTATCGCTATTTTCGTGAAACAAGACAAACCCAGCGATCAGGTGTATGGATCAGATTTGATCGATGGGAATGCAGCGGATGCACTATCGATCACCCCTATCAATCAAATCAGATCGATATAGACCAGCTCGACCCTGCTTTTATTTATACTTTTGCCATTATGCTAGGGCATTTGTCTTCTTGTATAAATAGGCTATTCTCAATCTTTTGGGAACAAGTTTTAAGAAGTCTTGATATGCTCAAATTAACCCTTAGAGCTACTCTCTCAAATTAAGAGATCAATGTAGTACTTAAGGATCGAATCCACAAGAACTTAAGGCTACCACTCAACAGATTTTAGATTCAAATGAAGCTAAGCAGTTGATAATAAATAAAACTAAATAATGGAATGAATGTAACAGGATCAGGAGCGGATTGTAAGTTCTTAAAATCAATAGAGACAAGATGCTAGGCAATGGAAAATTCGCAGGTTGACATAAATCGCAGACTACGGACTGAAAGGAATATTTATTAAAACAGTTCTAGAACTCGAAACACTAATTTAAAACCAATCGACTTCCGTCGCAGAGATTAACTATGATCAGATTATAGAATTCCAAATTCCTTTGCAAATTCTAACAACCTAAGCAAGCATTAAGGTTCAGGTTCGATATGTTCACAAAGTCGCTAATTCAAATTCCTTTGCAATCAGTTATTTTGCTCATCTAACATAGTACTGGTGATTAATAATGTTTCCACATCTATTAAACAACCTAAGTTCTGATTTCTAGGTGATCAATCTTAAAACCAGTGTTAAAGCAATCTAGATGAAGAACCAAATGATTTATCCTTCCAGTTTGTAGTTCTAACAATTTATTATCAACCTTTGAATAACCCAAAACCTAACTAGCAGATTACTCAGACATAGCAAGTGAAACACAAATCATGACTGAATACAATTGCATTATGAAATGGAGTAAAAGATGAAGGGGTTTGAAATTCATCTCTACAGAGTATGGATTTGTCTCCCCGAAATCTCTCAATCTAATCTCTCTCTTAGTCTCAATGAAAACAAGATGATAGCCTAACAATGGCTTAGAAAACCTACGTACAAGTCTAAACACGAACTGGAGCAAAAGTGCAAATAGTGAGAAACTTCAAAAGAGTTTTAAAGACTCTTCTCGCGACCATGACCGGTGTCGATCGACACCAAGTGGTGGGTGTCGATCGACACCCTGCTTCAAAGTGCTCTCCGACTTGGTCTTTTCAGCAACAGCTTCAACATAGCTCCAAAAAGCTCCAAAATCCACAGTTATGCTCCAAACGTACCTAGACCTGCAAAGACTCTATAGGAATCGAAAAATACCAAAAAGACTCTATAAACAATATTATATCATGGTCAAAAACTAGCAAAAACCATGATATATCAACTCCCCCAGACTTATCTTTTGCTTGTCCTCAAGCAAACATCAGACAGAGCCTAAAGTCGAGGTTTGAAAGCACAGAAAAAAGTCTGCCAGACATCAGGAACACCACATTGATTAACATTTTCGAACCCACATACCACAAAGTCAACACAAGATCAAATTTCAGTCTAATCATCATAGGCTTAGCAAATCTTTCAAATCCAGTTCAAGCTCCTTCGAGAAGTCCGAAATCTCTACTGTTAAACTCCTTATTTCTATCTAAGTGATGTCTCATCAAGGTTTTATCATCTTAATCACTTATAGATTCTTTTCTCTTCCTAAACAACTGAACAAAGCAATCTCAACACAGCTCTCCTATTTTCTCTTCCCTTGATCTTTTCTCTCTGATATTTTTTATTTTAAGCTCTTTCTCATTCTTTTACGGTCTAAGATATGGTGCTACTCAATACTTGTGTTCCTTGTGAAGAGACAGGTTCTTGAGTGTGTTCATTACTGTTGTTCCTTGTGAGGAGACAGGGTCATGAATGCACCATTCTTGTGACTCAAACTTTTAAAGCTCTATCAGGGAAGATCAAAGAGAAATTGTGTCTTAACATACTTGTCAGTGTTAGAAGAGAGAATCAAGATCAAAGAGAATCAAGCACCAAGATAAGAAGTTATAAGTTCATTAAGGTGGAGCTAACAGCAAATTTTCCAGATTCTCTAAGAACCTAAACCTTCATTGCTAGACTCATCTACCTATGACTTTCAACTTAGTAAGACTTGTAATCAACAACTGTGGCAATGGTTCTTATAAGCATCAATGTTTTGAGGTTGGTTCCAATAAAAACAGACAATTTCAAGAATTTTGACTCAATAAAACAGGTTTTGACTCAACTTTGAGACTCTATAAATCAAAAACAATGTACACAATGTCAGCAACGACCACCCCCAAACTTAAACAACACTGTCCCCATTGTTATTAAGCATGGAGTTGGTCAAAAGAAGGAATGAAACGGTTTGTACAGAGATGAGAAAATGGTACCTGTGTTTGCGCGTGGTGTCGATCGACACCACATGGTTGGTATCGATCGACACCCTGTCCGAAAACAGAATGGGATGACCTAAACATGTTTATATGGTTGCAAGTTAGATTGTTAGCTGAACTTCTCCCAAGTCAAGACTGTTAAGAACACTCAAGAAAACAATTAAAAGCAACAATATAATCCATAATCTCATCAGTTTAAACAAGTTTCAAAACAAAATCAAAGCTGACAAACTGACTCAAAACAAAGAGATAAAAACTGACTCAAGAGAAAATGAAAAAAAAAAATAACAAAGGGAAAAGAAAAAAGTAACCAGGATAGCTAGAGGAACTAATCCTCATCCTCAGTATCAGGTGAGTGTGGACGAACACAACCGCAGTTAGACAGCACTGAGATGGCGTTCCACAGCGCCTGAACACTCTGCACCATGAAACGCTGAAAAGTGGCCTGCTCCATCGGAATGTCGGGAATCGGTGGGAGCTCATGTCCACCAATCGGCACAGGCAGCGTGAAGGTGCGTGGTGCTCTCTCTCGACGAGATGGACCTCCAGCAAGGCCCTCAACAGGTGCATCCTTAGCTGCAGAAGCAGCAGTTCGGAAAGATCCTCCTCTGCACCTAGTAGCTGGCGCGGATCGTAGCTAAGTAGCATCAGGCTGGAAGCTGAGGGAGTCTGTCTGAAGTGTAGTGAGAGCAGGCTGTTGTAGCGGAATCAGACATCGCTGACCAGTGTGACTGACAAAACTCCATAGCGGCTCATCTCCCGCGATCCAGTGTGTCCTCCTCAAGTAGTTCATATCTATGAGGTGGCGCTCAGTCACAACTCTGCAAGTGGAAGTATCGATGCGGCAGTAGCGGAAGATGGGAGTGAGGAGACTGCCAATACTCTCGGGCTCACCCCAAGCTCAGATGAGCGCCTTGGTCTTCAGCGAAGCCAAGTGATGGGCAAAGATGGCGCCCATGTTGACATCACTGTCAACCGGATACTCCTCTGTCAACACATCCTCAATGCCGTAATATAGGAGAGTCAGCTGCAAAACTCTCATCTTCCCGGGCTCAGACTTGCACATGAGAGTAGTGGAGAAGAGGCGAACAAGGTAGCGCAGCAATGGATGGCGCACATCTGTCTGAGTAGACCTCTTGGAGTCATACATCCCATTCCCGAAATGGGACCAGAAACTGTGCAGGTCAGGAAATGGCGTCGGGAGAGAGACGCCAGTGCGCGCTGAATCGAACCCGAAGATGTTACAGAGCCCAGTGAAGTTGATCCTGTACCTGATGCCTCTGATGATGAATGTGAGAGTGCCATCATCTGCTCTCCTCATGATATCATTGGTGTAATACACCCTCGCTGTGGAAATGAACTGGCGCACTAACTCCGGGTATAGATCGTACTGCTTGGTCGCCATGGTACCCAAGCCAATCTTCTGCAGCACTCGCAGAGCCTCCTCCTTGAGTCCGAGCCTGCGCAATGTATCCGGACAGGCGAAGCGTGTAGGCGCAAAGTCCATCTTTGTCCAGGCATTGTAGAACAATGTGTCATAATCGTCCCACTGCTCACTGATGTCCTGGAAAACGCAAGCGCGTTTCGCTACCTCCATCGCCGGAGTATCCTCCCAAACCCTCTCCATTGGGATCCTCAACCCTTCTCTGAGGCCATGGTGGAAGAGAGGGTATAGCAGGTGCTGGTGCGGGGTTGGAGGATTCTCCAGTCTCAGTGCGTTATCTCTTGATGGTTCGTGGAGCTATCTGCACTCAGAAAACCAAGAACACAAAAATTTCTAAAATCATGCCAAAAACCGAAAATTTGAAAATTCAAAATCTGGCCTAAATCATCAATAGCGAACCTAACCAGCAACTTAGTGATCGCTAATCACAAAAAATTCCAGTCTAAAATCCCAAATTCGATCCAATTTTTGCAAAACTAATCACCAATCCGAAAATTTCAAAATTTTGCAAAACAAGCTGTAATAACTAAGGGACAAGGTCGAATTCCTCCTAAACAGCCTAGAGAAGCATGATTCAAGTCCTAAATCAACCTAAAACAGGTCAAATCGGAAGTTTCAAACATTGGGATCGAACTGAAAAAGTGGAATTTCGAATGTTATACCTTGCAGATCGGATGAATGAGTTGGATATTCAGAAAGAGCACAAGATTTCGCCCAAGTTAGGCTTTTGAATCACTCAAATCCGTCAACAAACAAGGAAGTTGTGATTTGATGGAGATTTTTAAGGTTTTCGGTTTTGAGAGAGATGAGGAAGAAGAAGGAGAAACCCGATGATATAAGAGAACTTACCCGATTAATGATGGTGTCGACCGTGGTCGACATGTACTCGCCACGACACCCTTCCCTTCTTTTTTTTTTTTATGACTTCTGTAAAACGAAAAAGTGAGTAAAAATTAAAAATTAGACTAAGTATGTACACTTACCAGTGGGTTGCCTCCCACCAAGCGCTTGTTCAACGCCAAAGGTACAATCTGTCCTTCGGAAATCGTGGCTTTCGCGCAGTAATGTTTCACCCTTTGCCCATTGACAACAAACTCTCTGCCCTCTTGAGTTGAGAGAACAACTGCACCATATGGTCTGACCTCCTTGACTGTGAAAGGACCTGACCAACAAAAACACAACTTTCCAGGAAATAATTGTAAACGTGAGTTATACAAAAGTACCTGGTCATTTGGTTCAAAGTGTCTGGCAAAAATCTTCTTGTCATGGTAGGCTTTGGTCCTCTCCTTGTACAGCTTTGAGTTCTCATATGCATGATGTCTGATCCCCTCTTTGCAGCAGATTTCAGTCAAAGTTCATCTTCTTGACAGTCCAATTTTCCTTGTGTTCAAGCTCCACTGGGAGGTGACATGCTTTCCCATAAAGCAAATGGAATGGGGTGGCACCAAGTGGGGTCTTGAATGCTGTTCTGTAAGTCCAAAGTACATCATCTAACTTGGTTGACCAATCTTTTCTTGTCTTTCCAACTGTCTTCTCCAGGATTTCTTTGATATGCCTGTTGGAAACTTCAACCTGACCACTTGTCTGAGGGTGATAAGGTGTAGCAACCTTGTGATGAACTCCATACTTCTGCAGCAGCTTCTCAAACACTTAATTGATAAAGTGTTTCTCAACACCACTGATCACAATCTGTGGTACACCAAAGCTGGGAAAAATGATAGTTTTGAACAGCTTCAGGACCATTGCAGCATCATTGTGTGGACTGGCAATTGCTTCTACCCACTTGGAGACATAGTCCACTTCAACCAGGATGTACTTATTCCTCTAAGATGAAGGAAAGGGTCCCATGAAATCGATGCCCCAGCAGTCAAAAAATTCAACTTCAAGTATGAAGTTTTGTGGCATCTCATGTCTTTTACTGATCTCCCCTCTGCTTTGGCAGACATCACATTGTGAGATGAATGTCTGAGCATCCTTGAACATTGTAGGCCACCAGAATCCTGCTTGTAGGACCTTGGAGACAGTCTTGAAAGTAGCAAAGTGTCCTGCATACTCAGAACCATGGCAATGGAAAAGCACATTCGGAACTTCAGCTTCTGGAAGACATCTCCTGTAGATTCCATCTGAACAGTGTTTGTACAAGTAAAGCTCATCCCAGTAGTATCTCCTAAGTTCTCTCAAGAATTTCTTCTTCTCATACCCTTTGAGAGTGTCAGAGACCACATCTGCAGCTAGGTAGTTGGCAATACCAGCATACCAGGGTCTAGAAGAGGCTACAACTGCAAAGATAGGCTGAGAGAAGACATCACGCAGGATCTGATGAAGTAGATTGGCAGTCCGCGACTGGTGTCGATCGACACCAGATGGGGTGTGTCGATCGACACCAAGTCTATGTCGACTTGGTGACGAGGGCGATGTCGATCCTGCTCGATAATGGCTCGCTTCGAGGTTGGTGTTGATCGACACCATGTGGTGAGTGTCGATGGACACCCTGTCTGCAGTTCGAAAAAACTGCAAGTCTTCCACATCTGAAGGCTGCAACCTTGCCTCAATGAGACATATATTTCCTCTGGCAGGAAATCATCAATGGGGATGCTGTCTTCAATCCTGATTCTTGAAAGATGATCTGCTACCCCATTCTCAATCTCTTTCTTGTCCCTTATCTCAATATCAAACTCCTGTAGTAGCAAAATCCATCTTAACAGTCTTGGTTTTGCATCCTTCTTATGCATCAAAAACTTGAGAGCAGAGTGGTCTGTATGCACAATTACCTTAGCTCCAACCAAGTACTGTCTGACTTCTCAAATGCAAATACTACAGCCAACAATTCCTTCTTTCTGGTTGCATAATTTTTGTGAGCATCATCCAAGGTTCTGCTTGCATGAAGCTTCTTCTCCTTTCTCTGATCCAACACAGCGCCCACTGCAAAGTCTGAAGCATCACACATCACCTCAAATGGTAGATCCCAATCAGGAGGCTGCACAATGGGGGCACTCACTAATGCCTGCTTGATTTGCTGGAAAGCTGAATGACACTCTTCAGTAAATTCAAACTTCACATCCTTGCAAAGCAGAGCTGTGAGTGGTCTTGCAATCTTACTGAAATCCTTGATGAACCTCCTGTAGAATCCAGCATGTCCTAGAAAGCTCCTTACTGACTTCACACAATCTGGTGGCTGCAGACTTGTCATGACTTCGATTTTGGCTCTGTCTACCTCATTGCCTTCACCAGAAACTCTATGCCCAAGTACAATCCCATCTCTGACCATAAAGTGGCATTTCTCCCAGTTCAGATCTAGGTGCTTCTCTTCACATCTTGCTAGCACTTAACAGAGGTTGTCAAGGCAGTCTTTGAAGGAGGATCCATAGACTGAGAATTCATCCATGAAGACCTCCATATACTTCTCAATCATGTTTGCAAAGATGGACAGCATGCACCTCTGAAATGTCGCAGGAGCATGCACCTCTGTAACACCAATCGACTTCCATCGCAGAGATTAACTATGATCAGATTCTAGAATTCCAAATTTCTTTGCAAATTCTAACAACCTAAGCAAGCATTAATGTTCAGGTTCGATATGTTCACAAAATCGCTAATCCAAATTCATTTGCAATAAGTTATTTGGCTCATCTAAGATAGTTCTGGTGATTAATAATGTTTCCACATCTATTAAACAACCTAAGATCTGATTTCTAGGTGATTAATCTTAAAACCAGTGTAAAAGCAATCTAGATGAAGAACAAAATGATTTATCCTTCCAGTTTTGTAGTTCTAACAATTCATTATCAACCTTTGAATAACCCAAAACCTAACTAGCAGATTACTCAGAAATAGCAAGTGAAACACAAATCATGACTGAATAAAATTGCATTAAGAAATGGAGTAAAAGATGAAGGGGTTCGAAATTCTTCTCTACAGAGTATGGATTTGTCTCCCCAAAAGCTCTCAATCTAATCTCTCTCTTAGTTTCAATGAAAACAAGATGATAGCCTAACAATGGCTTAGAAAACCTAAATACAAGTTTGAACACGAACTGGGGCAAAAGTGCAAATAGTGGAAAACTTCTGGGCCAAGTTGCAATTCTTCAAAAGAGTTTTAAAGACTCTTCTCGCGACCACGACCGGTGTCGATCGACACCAAGTGGTGGGTGTCGATCGACACCCTGCTTCAAAGTGCTCTCTGACTTGGTCTTTTCAGCAACAACTTCAATATAGCTCCAAAAGGCTCCAAAATCCACAGTTACGCTCCAAACGTACCTAGACCTGCAAAGACTCTATAGGACTCGAAAAATACCAAAAAGACTCTAAAAACAAGACTTATATCATGGTCAAAAATCAGCAAAAACCATGATATATCAAGTCTTTTATGAAGTTTTTATCTGTTTGTGTTCTTGCTTGATTTTCTCTAAGTTTGAAAGACAAATTCTATCTTTCCTTAATATAAGTGTGTATTTGCTTTTAATCTCTTTCTTAATTATGATTAGGATCTTCTCTCTTTGTGATTTGATGTTAAACATGTTGATTAGTGAGTAGTTTGATTAGGGTTTCTAGATGTGGTAGATTAGGGGTATTTAGAAGCTTATCTAAGGTTTGTTAGTGCTTAATAACATTGATTCCTCTCTATTAATCTGCTCTTAAGCTAGATTTGTCTTGATCTCATGAATCTAGATTTAGGCTTCATTTTATGCCCACCAAGTGTTTGATGAAATGCTGATCTTGGTTAATAGAGGATTTACTGGCCTTAGCTCAAGAGATTGACTGTTTGAGGAGTATTTTGACTTGAATAGAGTTGTTTGTTCATGCTTGTTGATTGTTCTAGCACTAATGAGAGTTAGTTCTTGTTAGGGTGATTAGGAAAGTGTTATTTGCCAAGGGATTGGACTTAACTTGCTTGTTTGTGAACTCTATGTCTATGAATCAGCATTGCTAGCTTTTTTGCTTGGTCAATGATGTTTGAAACAACTTTAGTTAGCCTTTGAATTCCCAAAATCAATAACCACATTTAGGAACTTGTCTTCTCTTTATTTGAATTTCGAATTCTATCTATTGCTCTGTTTATTTGCTTTGTTTTGGTTTACATGATCATTGCTAAGTGTTCTCTTTGAGTTCTGTTGGTGTTTGATCATCTTAGGTTGTTAGTTTGGTTGCTTTGCAACATAATCTTGTCTGTTTCACCTGACTTAAAGCTTTCTACTTGCAACTCTTTTGTCTTTCAAACTCAACCCCTAGGATTGACATAAAACCCCAAATACTACAACTGATTAGTACAATGGGTGATTGACATAAGAGGTCAAAAATCTTGTATCAATTTGGCGCCATAGCCGGGGAGCGGGGCGGAGGGGGGGGGGGGGGGGGGGGGGGGGGGGGGGGGGGGGGGGATTACAGTTTGTATCATTAGAGTTTGTGGAAATTTAAGATCATGTTTTTAGTTTTATTTAGTTACTCACTCATTTTCAAGTGTTTTCATTTCAGGTGAGGATCTACAAGCAGAGAAGATGCTCTGATTTGAGAATCCAAGGTGCAACAACTTCCACCAAGAGCTTCTGCCTATAAACTACTTTGCAGACAGCTACAATCCCCACCCACAGTTTGCGCCCCCTCCTTCTCTCCCTCAAGGTCAATTCAATGCTTCTACATCTAGTGCAGCTGATATCAAGAGCATAATCATTGAAACTCTCAACTTACAACTCCTTGAAGCATTGGTGATGAACAAGAGATTTGATGAGTTGCACAACAAGATAGTCTCTGTTCATGATGAGTTCAACACCATGTTTGATGATTTGGATTCAAAGAAACCACCAATGAGTATTGCCAAGCTGTTAAGTCTGCAGTTGCCTTTACTCCTCTGGAAGAAGAAGCCATCATTGAAGAATTCCTTTCCTTAATCAATGAGGACATTGACATTCAGAGTGGGGGAGAGGAGCTTATTGAAGCTTATGCCACTAAGGAGAACTCTCTTGAAGAAGGAGTTAACAAGGAAGAAGAGAAGTGGGCGCCACTTGAAGTTGTTGATGCTAAGATGGAAGACTTTGTTGAGGTCTCTGATGCTAAGAAGGAAACTCAAGCTGCTGTTCTCCCTATCTTCCAGCCTGATATCCCATTTCCTGGAAGATTAAAGGAGCAGCTAGTCAAGAATTATACGACTCTCTATGCTGCTCAAATGGAGATGAGAGGTCTTGCTGTTGAAGATGGGTTGAAAGAGGCACTTACCAAGGTTGAGGAAAGAAAGGTTGATAAGCTGAGCATCAAGAAGCTTGGAGATCCAGGCTGCTTCACACTCCCTTGTGAGCTCAAAGGCAAGACTTTCAAGAGCTGTCTATGTTATTTGAGTGCTAGCATAAGCCTGTTGCCATCTTCCACAGCGAAGGAGTTGGGTTACACCAAGTTTGAGAAGAGCAATGTGTCTCTAACCATTGATGATGGAACAGTGAAGACACCATTGGGAGCCCTCAAAGATGTACCCATGATGATAGAAGGAGTCAAGATTCCTACAGCCTTTTTGGTTCTAGATGTTGAGGGTAAGGTCAAAAATGCAATCATCCTTGGGAGACCCTTTCTAGCTTCAGCAGGAGCTACCTTTGATGCAAACGCTTGCTCTATAGATCTTAAACTCACCAAGGAGAAGATCTTGAAGTTTGACAGCAAGGGCAACAAGCTGGAGCATGATCATGCCTACTCCATGGAGCTGAACAAGATGAAAGGAGTTGACAAGAACTGGCCAGAGTTTGAGGGCTACCAAGGAGAGAGTTTTGATCACTGCTGTTTGTCAAAGCTGTTCCAAGACACCACTGAAGAGGAGGTTCTCCAAGTGGTTAGTTCCAAGAATATGAATAAAATTGTGCTGGTTACTGAAAAAGTAGAGGTGGTTTTGCAACCATATGGCTCAAAGAATGGTGAGGTTTGCTACAAGATGCAGCAAGAGGGGAAGTCCAAACCTTTTGCTAAGATCAAGCTGAATGGTGTCACCACAAGAGTCAAAGGAGGCAAGATGACACCAAGGAGTTCCAAGACTCCTTCTCCTGACCTACACTAGAGAGGTAATCAAAGCCAAGCTAAGTGATTCTAAACAAGCACACTTAGGAGGTAGTCCCATAGTATCCTTTGTATATATTAAGCTTTTTAGTTCATGTTTATGCATTTTTAGTGTACTTAGAAGCAGGATTTTGGACTGAGGAACTCTCTTACACATCCCACCAATCCTCTTACCACAACTAAGGTACCACATCTGTACTATTGTATACCCCATTGCATCCTTTTGTTTTTGTTTATATTTTGCTGTTGCTTCTCTCTCTCACTACTTTTATCACACAAGGGACTGTGTAATTTAAGTGTGGAAGGGGGGGATTTGGGGTTTGACATTGTTTGTTCTTTTCTTAGTTTTTTTATTTCTTTTACATACTTGAGTCTCATGCATTCATGCATTCATCTATGTGCACTGAAAATCCATGAAATTTTCAAATTTTTTGGAACCAAAAAGATCATTTAGTTGTATTTGCATAACTAAGATTGAGTCTAGATGCATTTCATATAGGTTTGCATAAATTTGCATAGAGAGTAGAAGATAAACACTTGTCAATATATTAATGTTTGAATTGTTTTCAAAGCCTTGCTAATTGATAACAAGTTTTTGCAATGCAATGATGCATCAAAGCTCAAATGCAACACTGAGATGTAGTATATCATGCAAGTGAGTGTCAATCCACACCTAGGAGCTAGAAAGTGCAATGAGAATGCAAGGATTATGCAAAGCTAAGCAAATGATGAACGGTTTTATAAAAATCCTAAAAACTAGATGCAACGATCAAATGCAAAGCAAAACAACTTTAAAAATACTAGAAATGAGTTAACTACCACGGGGAACAAACAGAACAATTAAAATGCAAAGGTATGAATTTATAAAAATCGACTAGTGGATCGACCACAGGATCGACCACTAGATCGAGTAACAACGATCGATCTCGTCTAAAAGTTCAACAGAAACGAATCTAATGACCAGGATGCGAACAGATAGCAAGCGAATGATTAACAGAGATGTAAGAATACTAAGAAAGAGGGTTTAGGGTTGAGATTCATGTTCAATGGTTTCAAAGGTTCAAGCTTGGTTTGAAAACTTTAGATCTACTCACTTTGTGAGATTCTCTAGGCCTTGAAAACAAAACAAGATACATCCATGGCGTGTGGTATGGATCACTCCTTCATTCTCTCCTCCAGACCCATGGCGTTTGGCGGAAAAAGAGATTGAAGGGCATAGAACTCAGATTTCAAACACACGGCCTAACTAGTCTCCTAAACTACCATGGCGTTTGGGAAAGGTAGACTAGCCTCTAGGATTCGATTTTCAAGGACCTCTGAATCCAGTCAAGGTAAGAGGCCCCTTTGATCATAAAGATCTTGGCGTGAGAGTCTCTAAGCCTTAAGAACTCGATATCCTAGAAGAGAAAGCCATGAAGAACAAGAAAACACCAAGCTTTGAAAACCTTTTCGACCCCTTTGAATCCTCTCAACCCCAAAACCCGATGAACCTACTAACTACACATAAAGTAAACCAAACAAAGCATAAAGGATGAACTCATAAACATGAAAAACGATTACTTTTAACTTAAACGATTCAATATTCAAGAACAAAGCTTCAAGGTCTAACAATGGTGAAATCGCCTTTGAACCGAGAGAAAAACTGTAAAAAGATAAAGTGAAAATGTGTCTCGAAAAGCAAGGTTGCCGCCTTTCACGATGGTCCCCCCCTCCCCTCGCTAGCGGCCAAAAACGGTTAAAGTACACTGGGATCGACCTCGAGATCGAGCATCTTGCTCAATCATCTTCGGACATCGTGACTTCAGATCGATCTGTGTCTCGATCTTCTTTGGTGGATCGAGTGCTTTGTTCGATCTTGGAGTCGATCTCTGGAGGATCGAGTGGTGGACTCGATCCAACTCTCGCTCTGCATGGCATCATTTACGTCCGTACTCCTTGATCGATTGCTTCACTTGATCTCTGTCTCGATCTGTTCCCTTGGATCAGATGGACTATTCAATCTTCTGGTCGATCTCATCTAGATCGACCGGCCATGCTCGATCCACTTCTCGATCTCTGATCCTTAGCAAGCATTCCTGAATTCTCCAAGACTCCAAAGTAGCCGAAAACAACCTGAATGCGATGCAAAATGCAAGAAACATGCATATGCTGGTGCAAGAATGCCCTAGGACCTAAAGTGATGAAAACTAGCCTAAAGTGCAATGTAAATGCATGAGAAACTAACTTATATGTATGCAAAATACATGAAATATGTAGCAATATCAACTCCCCCAAACTTGCCTTTTGCTTGCCCTCAAGCAAACAAAATTCAAGAAGGGAGAGAGGTTTTAAAACAAACGGGGGTTTAAGCTTCTTGCAAAGGTGTCTTTCAAATGAATCAATCTCAACGTCCTAGTTACTAGTTCTAAAATGCAATGCACACACTTATACTCCAAAAAACTTAGCCATACTTATCACATAATGAATTTCAAATCATGACTCTCTTATTCCAAACAATCAAAGAAACTCATCCTTTAACATTCATTAACTATTGAACCGTGAATCAAAATTATGCACTTTAAAGCAAAACACATTTGGCTAAGGGTGAAGGCTATGAGCATAGAATGATCTCATTTTAAAGAGGGTTTCACAATGCAATGGGTTTCTCTCGCGAATGGTATGAACTTTATGCATAATGCTAAAGGTAAAGGCAATTGATGCATACATGATTAGATTGTCATCTACCCTTGTACACTAACAATGATCCTAAAACCCCTCTCATTTTCTTTTCTTTTCAGCTCACTCACCCTCTTAGAGACTATCCTTATTAAGCTCAAACCCAAATAAAAACAGAAAACATTTTTACTCTTTAGGTTAATGAAAAGGCTTGAAAATATTTTAGCTCCTTAATTTTTCTTATTGATAGCTCTCTTATTCTTTTCTTTTTATTTTGGCACTTAGGCTCTTTTCTTCTCTCTTTTTTTTTATTTATTATTTTTTTTATTTTACTTGAGAGAGCTATCTTCTGAAATACTTAGAGCAATATACATTTTTAAAACCAAACCTTTCATTTAAAACCTTATGTTCACTTCAATTACCAAACTCTTTTGAAACCGAAAGCATATAAACATGAAAGCAACCCCATCAAACCCCCAAACTTATCCTAAGCCTACATCTAGCTTCAAAATACAAAACTAGCAATCATATGAGAACCTAATCATGTCGCCTAAACGTAACACGTTATGCTAAGTTCAAACCGAAAAGAGACCTCACAATGATGTCACACAAGAAAGCTTGGCTTGAAAGAAAGGTAAGGGTGATGGTTGGAGTTCTACTTAGGCTCACAAAGAGTGGTAAAAGGAGGAAGAGAGCTTAAATATTTTTAAGATCTATGTGTTCATTTTCAAATGCATAAGAATGATATTTAAAAATTGAGATTAGTGTTCTCACTTATTAGGATAAGTTTCAAATCATGAGTGTTCAATTCAAGTCACGAAAATCAAAACAAGTGATCCAAGCATGGTAAGGACTTACTTTCAAAGAGTGAGCAAAGCATTAGAGAACTACTAACTAGGGCATTGAAACAATTCATGAGCTTAAAACACCTTTTTAAGAAAACTTTAACCTCTTATGCAAATGTAAACAACCTAGATGCTTAAAAATTCTAGACTCAATCCTAAAATGCTTAACAATGTGAATGCAACTACATGAACTTTTTTTGAAAATTTTTAAAAATTTTACCAATTTTTTCCTTTTCTTTTTTATGCCTTAGATGTATGCAAGACTCAAGGGATGCAAATATAAAATAAGAGCAAAATAAACATGTCAAACCACACACATACTCCCCCAAACTTGAATGACACTGTCCCGGTGGCAAACAAATTCGAGAGAGCTCAAAGCACAAAGCAAAAATCAAGAAAACATGAGCGGTATGTACAATGGAAGATTGTTGGTACCTCGGGTCTAGCCTCGGCTGGAACTTGAGGATGTTCCAGACGAGCTAGATACTATGGCTTTGCCTTTGGAGGCTGGCTCTTGGAGAGAGAGACGCGCCGGCTGAATGTTGCTGCCTTGAGTCTCACAGATGACAACTCCACCGGTTGAAAGCCTCCTCTTCTCGGGTTGTTGGATCTCCTCACTCGTAGCCTGCTTTGGTGAACCTCCTTGAAGCGCCTTGACCTTCTTGGCAAGCTTCTTGATGACTTTGCTCTGCCACTCGTTGATCTTTCTTTGCATCCCCACAACAGAAGGAAAGAATTTTTCTGTCATGGTGCGCGACTCAAAGTCAAGCTTAGGGAGGACGAAGGCTTCGGGCATCTCATCATCCGTGGCTGGAGATTCCGATCTAGGGCGAGTAGCTTGCTGAATGGTTGTCGCAGATCCTAGAGGAGCAAAGCACTCCTCTACGCTTGGGAGAAACTCTATGTTCCCAATGCCCAACAGCTCGGTCTCGGTTTGGTTTGGCAGGATACACGCCCTCTTCTCATTCTCCTCATCAATGAATAAGTATTCAAAGAAGCCCTCAGCTGGCGTGCGTTCCAAGCTATCAGTGTTCCTTAGATACGTCTCGTCCATGAAGGCTCTATCCGGAACGGGAGTGAAGTTCTGAAGCGGTACGCCGGCTTGCACGAACAAGGGTGTGAGGAAACCGCCAATGAGTGACGAGCTTGCCTTGCATCTCAAGGCATACGCCTTGTATTTGACCAACGAAGCAGCAAGGATGCACCCGTAGTTCACGTTATCTCCGAGCTGGTCTTCCAACGGCTCCTCGTTCTCTTCCGGATCACAAAGAAGATGCTTAAGGCCTTGGAACAAAGAGCAAAGCTCCGTCTTGGTCACCGTGGGGGATACGGACCGGCCACTAAAGGTGTTGGCCATCAGCTTCAAGGTGTAACGTAGCACCGGGTTCCTCACTCTCTTGATCTTCGCGGCATTCGCCTTGTAGTCTTCATTGGCGATGAGGTCCCAAAAATTGTTTGCTTGAGTGAAGGAGGGGAACTCCACTTTCGTGGCAGCTACATAGAGACCATAAGCTTGGCAAAGCTCGAGGATTGAGAGACTGAAGGCTTGGCGTTTTATCTTGAAGGAGAGGCGGCCTTGAGAAGGAATTGGGATGCTAGGGTTCTCGTACGCAAGCTCCAAAGTGGCAAGGAAGTCGATTGTCACTTCGGGAAAGGTTGGGCAATCCATCCGTGACAAACACCTCAGCCCTATCTTCTGGAGGAGCTGATCAAAATCTCCTAGAATCCCCATCTTGGCCAGCAATCCTCTGTCCGCAAACTTAGTTGGCTCGAACCTCAGCCTTTGAAGCCGTTCCTTTGTCCCGTTTCTCATCCTTACTCCAACAACCCTCTCCTGAACAGCCACTACTTGGTTTCCTCCCTCTTGTGCTGTCTCTTCTCTCGTTATTTTAGGAGCCATTGTGCCTGAAACAAGTTTCTCAAGCAAAGCAATGAGCAAAACGGCGATATGATGAGAGAAAAAGAGAAGCAAAGAAGAAAACTTATAACTAATACCCTAGAATTTGGGGGATTTATAAAAATTATAACAAAATAATAGAGAATCATATCTAGAGATAGAGAGAAATCTAGAATTTTTCCTATTATCAAGCTATTTTTAAAAATTTAAAACCGCCCTAGCATCTAAAACAATCAAAGCGAATAAAAAGGGATATTTTCTTGAAGATTTTCTTAAAGATTCGAAAATACCTTTGCAAGGATTGAAAAGATGTTGTTAGCCTTTATAAAACAAGAATTCACACTCTCTTTTGCTTAACAACTCGAGAAAACAAGAATGAGAGAGTGTGAAAGTGGTTGAAAACATTTAAAGGCTAACAAAAACAAAACCATGGGTAAAAGAAGTGGTTTTCTGACAAAAGCTGTGGTCAAGGCATATCTTTCATGGTCAAAGATGCTTGCTTTGACCACTTTTTGAATTTAAAAACCGGAGGGAAAGAGGAAGAGAGGGAAAAGAAAATGTTACCTCGGCACGAGATCAAGTCCATTTGGTCGATCTAGGACTCGATCGCATGCCCATAATGGCATGGATCGAGAGGGTTACTCGATTTGGGACTCGATTCGAATTGAATCGAGTCTTGGATCGATAACACCTCTCGTTCCTTGAGTTTTTGGCACGATGGCTAAGTCCTCATGATCGAGTCACGTTCTCGATTCAGGGGTCGATTTAAGCTTGGATCGAATGGCAGATCGAGTAGACTATTCCATCTAGCCTTGAGAATCGAGTGACTCAGTCGATCCACCTCTCGTTTGCTTTACAGGCTAAACGTATAGGGTGTTCGTCCTCTCTCGATTGACTGTGTCACACAATCTGTCTACTCGATCTCGTCTAGATCGACTAACTCCTCTCGATTCACTAGCTCGATCTAGAAAAGATCGAGCCAGGATGAGTCGATCTAGCACTCGATCTATAGCCTATACTCGCCCCTTCTTACTCCTTTTGGATCTAAGATCAGGGCCTGCAATCCCTCATACCTGTTCCTACACACTCATAAGATAAAAACATAAAACTGAAAGAGAAATAAAGCAAAAATATGTACAAGATAGACATGGGAATGCCTCCCAAGTGCGCTTTCTTTAACGTCTTTAGCTAGACTTTACTTGGTTTAGGAAGATGGTGGGTCTTGGAGAAGCCTTGAGGTGCTCTCCTTGTCAAATGCACTCGCCATGTATGGCTTAACTCTGTGTCTGTTCACTGTGAATGCATTCCCACTCTTTCCTACCAACGTGACAGCTCCATAGGGCAATACCTCCTTGATTTCATACGGACCGCTCCATCGTGACTTTAGCTTTCCTGGAAAGAGCTTGAGCCTTGAATTGTAAAGCAGCACCAAACTCCCTTCCTTAAGCTCCTTGGTTACCAACTTCTTTTCGTGAGCAGCCTTAGTACGCTCATTGTAGATCCTAGAGCTCTCGTAAGCATCCAGCCTTAGCTCATCAGGTTCGTGCAGCTGGATCAAGCGCTTCTCCTGAGCTGTCTTTAGATCAAAATTCAGCCGCTTCACAGCCCACAATGCCCTATGTTCCAGCTCAACGGGGAGGTGACATCCTTTTCCTTAGAGAAGAGTGAAAGGAGTAGTACCAATGGGCATTTTGAAAGCAGTCCGGTAAGCCCACAAAGCGTCATCTAACTTCACCGCCCAATCCTTCCGAGTTGTTCCAACTGTTCTCTCAAGTATCACCTTGATCTGTCGGTTAGAGACCTCCACGTGGCCACTCGTTTGAGGATGGTAAGGTGTAGCTACCTTGTGCTTCACGCCATACTTCCTTAGAAGATTTTCAAACAACTTGTTGATGAAATGGCTTCCTCCGTCGCTTATCACCACCTTAGGTACTCCAAACCTCGGGAATATGATGCTCTTAAAGAGCTTGATCACCACCTTAGAGTCGTTTGTAGGGGAAGCAATGGCCTCAACCCATTTAGAAACGTAGTCAACAGCCACCAAAATGAACTTGTTGCCGTAGGATGAGGGAAACGGCCCCATGAAGTCTATGCCCCACGCGTCAAAGACGTCAACCTCAAAGATAGGAACCTGAGGCATCTCGTTCCTCTTCGTGATGTTCCCTGCTCGTTGACAAGCTTCACAACTCTTCACGAACTCAGGAGCATCCTTGAAGATAGACGGCCACCAGAAACAGGCTTGTAAAACCTTTGTAGTGGTTTTGAATGAAGCAAAGTTTCCTCCGTAGGAAGAGCCATGGCAGTGAACGAGAATGTCCTTTGGCTTCTTCCTTTGTAACACATCTCCGGTATAAGCTGTCCACGCCCCTCTTGTACAAGTAAGGCTCATCCCAAAAGTAGTTGTTTGCATCTCTCATGAACTTCTTCTTGTGATAGCTGTCGAGATGAGTTGGCTCCTCTCCGCATGCCAAGTAGTTCACAATGTCAGCGTACCAGGGAAGATCCTCTTCTTTGAAGCTCAGAACCTCCTCAAACTGCCCCTCTAGCTTTCCACAAACAGCCGTAGTGATCGCCATGAGTTGTTCCTCGGGAAGTGAATCATCTAAGGGAACAGACTCGTTGATTCTTAACCGAGAGAGATGGTCAGCAACGCCGTTCTCTATCCCTTTCTTGTCTTTAATCTCCATGTCAAACTCCTGAAGAAGAAGAATCCATCTCAAAAGCCTCGGCTTAGTGTCATTCTTGGAATAGATGTACCTCAAAGCCGCGTGATCTGTGTACACAATGGCCTTGGAACCCACGAGGTATGACCTGAACTTCTCAAAGGCAAACACTACTGCCAATAGCTCCTTCTCCGTAGTAGTGTACCTTGTTTGCGTGTCATCCAAGGTTCTTGAAGCATAGTAAATCACGTGCAGCTTCTTATCTTTCCTTTGACCTAGAACGGCTCCCACGGCATAGTCACTAGCATCACACATAATCTCGAACGGTAGAGTCCAGTCCGGTGCTTGCACTATAGGCGCGGATACTAGAGCTTCCTTGATGGTCACGAAAGCTTGCAAACACTCTTCATCAAAGACAAAATCAGCTTCCTTGCACAACAGCCGTGTAAGAGGGCGTGCAATCTTAGAAAAATAGCCTCCGTCTTGATTACGCTTCTGCACTCTTCATAAAAGTTGTAGCCACGTGAGTTAGCTTTCAGGAGGACTTAGTTTCAGGTTATTCTGATGTGTCGTTCAAAGATATCGCTATTTTCGTGAAACAAGACAAACCCAGCGATCAGGTGTATGGATCAGATTTGATCAAGGGGAATGCAGCGGATGCACTATCGATCACCCCTATCGATCAAATCAGATCGATATAGACCAGCTCGACCCTGCTTTTATTTACACTCTTGCCATTATGCTAGGGCATTTGTCTTCTAGTATAAATAGGCTATTCTGAATCTTTTGGGAACAAGTTTTAAGAAGTCTTGATATGCTCAAATTAACCCTTAGAGCTACTCTCTCAAATTAAGAGATCAATGAAGTACTTTAGGATCGAATCCACAAGAACTTAAGGCTACCACTCAACAGATTTTAGATTCAAATGAAGCTAAGCAGTTGATAATAAATAAAACTAAATAATGGAATGAATGTAACAGGATCAGGAGCGGATTGTAAGTTCTTAAAATCAATAGAGACAAGATGCTAGGCAATGGAAAATTCGCAGGTTGACATAAATCGCAGACTAAGGACTGAAAGGAATATTTATTAAAACCGTTCTAGAACTCGAAACACTAATTTAAAACCAATCGACTTCCGTCGCAGAGATTAACTATGATCAGATTATAGAATTCCAAATTCCTTTGCAAATTCTAACAACCTTAGCAAGCATTAAGGTTCAGGTTCGATATGTTCACAAAATCGCTAATTCAAATTCCTTTGCAATCAGTTATTTTGCTCATCTAAGATAGTACTGGTGATTAATAATGTTTCCACATCTATTAAACAACCTAAGTTCTGATTTCTAGGTGATCAATCTTAAAACCAGTGTTAAAGCAATCTAGATGAAGAACCAAATGATTTATCCTTCCAGTTTTGTAGTTCTAACAATTTATTAGCAACCTTTGAATAACCCAAAACCTAACTAGCAGATTACTCAGACATAGCAAGTGAAACACAAATCATGACTGAATACAATTGCATTAAGAAATGGAGTAAAAGATGAAGGGGTTTGAAATTCATCTCTACACAGTATGGATTTGTCTCCCCAAACTCTCTCAATCTAATCTCTCTCTTAGTCTCAATGAAAACAAGATGATAGCCTAACAATGGCTTAGAAAACCAAAATACAAGTCTAAACATGAACTGGAGCAAAAGTGCAAATAGTGGGAAACTTCAAAAGAGTTTTAAAGACTCTTCTCGCGACCACGACCGGTGTCGATCGACACCAAGTGGTGGGTGTCGATCGACACCCTGCTTCAAAGTGCTCTCCGACTTGGTCTTTTCAGCAACAGCTTCAACATAGCTCCAAAAAGCTCCAAAATCCACAGTTATGCTCCAAACGTACCTAGACCTGCAAAGACTCTATAGGAATCGAAAAATACCAAAAAGACTCTATAAACAATACTTATATCATGGTCAAAAACTAGCAAAAACCATGATATATTAACTCCCCCAGACTTATCTTTTGCTTGCCCTCAAGCAAACATCAGACAGAGCCTAAAGTCGAGGTTTGAAAGCACAGCAAAAAAGTCAGCCAGACATCAGGAACACCACATTGATTAACATTTTCGAACCCACATACCACAAAGTCAACACAAGATCAAATTTCAGTCTAATCATCATAGGCTTAGCAAATCTTTCAAATCCAGTTCAAGCTCCTTCAAGAAGTCCGAAATCTCTACTGTTAAACTCCTTATTTCTATCTAAGTGATGTCTCATCAAGGTTTTATCATCTTAATCACTTATAGATTCTTTTCCCTTCCTAAACAACTGAACAAAGCAATCTCAACACAGCTCTCCTATTTTCTCTTCCCTTGATCTTTTCTCTCTGATATTTTTTATTTTAAGCTCTTTCTCATTCTTTTACAGTCTAAGATATGGTGCTACTCAATACTTGTGTTCCTTGTGAAGAGACAGGTTCTTGAGTGTGTTCATTACTGTTGTTCCTTGTGAGAAGACAGGGTCATGAATGCACCATTCTTGTGACTCAAACTTTTAAAGCTCTATCAGGGAAGATCAAAGAGAAATTGTGTCTTAACATACTTGTCAGTGTTAGAAGAGAGAATCAAGATCAAAGAGAATCAAGCACCAAGATAAGAAGTTATAAGTTCATTAAGGTGGAGCTAACAGCAAATTTTCCAGATTCTCTAAGAACCTAAACCTTCATTGCTAGACTCATCTACCTATGACTTTCAACTTAGTAAGACTTGTAATCAACAACTGTGGCAATGGTTCTTATAAGCATCAATGTTTTGAGGTTGGTTCCAATAAAAACAGACGATTTCAAGAATTTTGACTCAATAAAACAGGTTTTAACTCAACTTTGAGACTCTATAAATCAAAAACAATGTACACAATGTCAGCAACGACCTCCCCCAAACTTAAACAACATTGTCCCCATTGTTATTAAGCATGGAGTTGGTCAAAAGAAGGAATGAAACGGTTTGTACAGAGATGAGAAAATGGTACCTGTGTTTGCGCGTGGTGTCGATCGACACCACATGGTTGGTATCGATCGACACCCTGTCCGAAAACAGAATGGGATGACCCAAACATGTGTATATGGTTGCAAGTTAGATTGTTAGCTGAAGTTCTCCCAAGTCAAGACTGTTAAGAACACTCAAGAAAACAATTAAAAGCAACAACATAATCCATAATCTCATCAGTTTAAACAAGTTTCAAAACAAAATCAAAGCTGACAAACTGACTCAAAACAAAGAGATAAAAACTAACTGAAGAGAAAATGAAAAAAAAAATAACAAAGGGAAAAGAAAAAAGTAACCAGGATAGCTAGAGGAACTAATCCTCATCCTCAGTATCAGGTGAGTGTGGACGAACACAACCGCAGTTAGACAGCACTGAGATGGCGTTCCACAGCGCCTGAACACTCTGCACCATGAAACGCTGAAATGTGGCCTGCTCCATCGGAATGTCGGGAATCGGTGGGAGCTCATGTCCACCAATCGGCTCAGGCAGCGTGAAGGTGCGTGGTGCTCTCTCTCGACGAGATGGACCTCCAGCAACGCCCTCAACAGGTGCATCCTTAGCAACAGAAGCAGCAGCTCGGAAAGATCCTCCTCTACACCTAGTAGCTGGCGTGGATCGTAGCTAAGTAGCATCAGGCTGGAAGCTGAGGGAGTCTGTCTGAAGTGTAGTGAGAGCAGGCTGTGGTAGCGGAATCAGACATCGCTGACCAGTGGGACTGACAAAACTCCATAGCGGCTCATCTCCCGCGATCCAGTGTGTCCTCCTCAAGTAGTCCATATCTATGAGGTGGCGCTCAGTCACAACTCTGCAAGTGGAAGTATCGATGCGGCAGTAGCGGAAGATGGGAGTGAGGAGACTGCCAATACTGTCGGGCTCGCCCCGAGCTTAGTTGAGCGCCTTGGTCTTCAGCGAAGCCAAGTGATGGGCAAAGATGGCGCCCATGTTGACATCACTGTCAACCGGATACTCCTCTGTCAACACATCCTCAATGCTGTAATATAGGAGAGTCAGCTGCAAAACTCTCATCTTCCCGGGCTCAGACTTGCACATGAGAGTAGTGGAGAAGAGGCGGACAAGGTAGCGCAGCAATGGATGGCGCACATCTGTCTGAGTAGACCTCTTGGAGTCATACATCCCATTCCCGAAATGGGACCAGAAACTGTGCAGGTCAGGAAATGGCGTCGGGAGAGAGACGCCAGTGCGTGCTGAATCGAACCCGAAGATGTTACAGAGCCCAGTGAAGTTGATCCTGTACCTGATGCCTCTGATGATGAATGTGAGAGTGCCATCATCTGCTCTCCTCACGATATCATTGGTGTAATACACCCTCGCTGTGGAAATGAACTGGCGCACTAACTCCGGGTATAGATCGTACTGCTTGGTCGCCATGGTACCCAAGCCAATCTTCTGCAGCACTCGCAGAGCCTCCTCCTTGAGGCGAAGCGTGTAGGCGCAAAGTCCATCTTTGGCCAGGCATTGTAGAACAATGTGTCATAATCGTCCCACTGCTCACTGATGTCCTGGAAAACGCAAGCGCGTTTCGCTACCTCCTTCGCCGGAGTATCCTCCCAAACCCTCTCCATTGGGATCCTCAACCCTTCTCTGAGGCCATGGTGGAAGAGAGGGTATAGCAGGTGCTGGTGCGGGGTTGGAGGATTCTCCAGTCTCAGTGCGTGATCTCTTATTGGTTCGTGGAGCCATTTGCACTCAGAAAACCAAGAACACAAAAATTCAAAATCTGGCCTAAATCATCAATAGCGAACCTAACCAGCAACTTAGTGATCACTAATCACAAACAACTCCAGTCTAAAACCCCAAATTCGATCCAATTTTTGCAAAACTAATCACCAATCCGAAAATTTCAAAATTTTGCAAAACAAGCTGTAATAACTAAGGGGCAAGGACGAATTCCTCCTAAACAGCCTAGAGAAGCATGATTCAAGTCCTAAATCAACCTAAAACAGGTCAAATCAGAAGTTTCAAACCTTGGGATCGAACTGAAAAAGTGGAATTTCGAATGTTATACCTTGCAGATCGGATGAATGAGTTGGATATTCAGAAAGAGCACAAGATTTCGCCCAAGTTAGGCTTTTGAATCACTCAAATCCGTCAACAAACAAGGAAGTTGTGATTAGATGGAGATTTTTTAGGTTTTCGGTTTTGAGAGAGATGAGGAAGAAGAAGGAGAAACCCGATGATATAAGAGAACTTACCCGATTAATGATGGTGTCGACCGTGGTCGACATGTACTCGCCACGACACCCTTCCCTTTTTTTTTTTTTTTTTTTTTTTTTATGACTTCTGTAAAACGAAAATAAGTCAGTAAGAATTAAAAATCAGACTAAGTATGTACACTTACCAGTGGGTTGCCTCCCACCAAGCGCTCGTTTAACATCAATAGCTTGACTGTCCTCAGGATCAGGCTGTGGGTGCATCTGCCAAATGTACAATCTGTCCTTCGGGAATCGCAGCTTTCGCGCAGTAATGTTTCACCCTTTGCCCATTGACAACAAACTCTCTGCCCTCTTGAGTTGAGAGAACAACTGCACCATATGGTTTGACCTCCTTGACTGTGAAAGGACCTGACCAACGCAAACACAACTTTCCAGGAAATAATTGTAAACGTGAGTTATACAAAAGTACCTGGTCATTTGGTTCAAAGTGTCTGGCAAAAATCTTCTTGTCATGGTAGGCTTTGGTCCTCTCCTTGTACAGCTTTGAGTTCTCATATGCATGATGTCTGATCTCCTCTAACTCATTGAGCTGTATCTGGCCCCTCTCTGCAGCAGATTTCAGTCAAAGTTCATCTTCTTGACAGTCCAATTTGCCTTGTGTTCAAGCTCCACTGGGAGGTGACATGCTTTCCCATAAAGCAAATGGAATGGGGTGGCGCCAAGTGGGGTCTTGAATGCTGTTCTGTAAGCCCAAAGTATATCATCTAACTTGGTTGACCAATCTTTTCTTGTCTTTCCAACTGTCTTCTCCAGGATTTCTTTGATCTGCATGTTGGAAACTTCAACCTGACCACTTGTCTGAGGGTGATAAGGTGTAGCAACCTTGTGATGAACTCCATACTTCTGCAGCAGCTTCTCAAACACTTAATTGATAAAGTGTTTCTCACCATCACTGATCACAATCTGTGGTACACCAAAGCTGGGAAAAATGATAGTTTTGAACAGCTTCAGGACCATTGCAACATCATTGTGTGGACTGGCAATTGCTTCTACCCACTTGGAGACATAGTCCACTACAACCAGGATGTACTTACTCCTATAAGATGAAGGAAAGGGTCCCATGAAATCGATGCCCCAGCAGTCAAAAAATTCAACTTCAAGTATGAAGTTTTGTGGCATCTCATGTCTTTTACTGATCTCCCCTCTCCTTTGGCAGCCATCACATTGTGAGATGAATGTCTGAGCATCCTTGAACATTGTAGGCCACCAGAATCCTGCTTGTAGGACCTTGGAGACAGTCTTGAAAGTAGCAAAGTGTCCTGCATACTCAGAACCATGGCAATGGAAAAGCACATTCGGAACTTCAGCTTCTGGAAGACATCTCCTGTAGATTCTATCTGAACAGTGTTTGTACAAGTAAGGCTCATCCCAGTAGTATCTCCTAAGTTCTCTCATGAATTTATTCTTCTCATACCCTTTGAGAGTGTCAGGGACCTCATCTGCAGCTAGGTAGTTGGCAATATCAGCATACCAGGGTCTAGAAGAGGCTACAACTGCAAAGACAGGCTGAGAGAAGACATCACGCAGGATCTGATGAAGTAGATTGGCAGTCCGCGACTGGTGTCGATCGACACCAGATGGGGTGTGTCGATCGACACCAAGTCTATGTCGACTTGGTGACAAGGGCGATGTCGATCCTGCTCGATAATGGCTCGCTTCGAGGTTGGTGTTGATCGACACCATGTGGTGAGTGTCGATGGACACCCTGTCTGCAGTTCGAAAAAACTGCAAGTCTTCCACATCTGAAGGCTGCAACCTTGCCTCAATGAGACATATATTTCCTCTGGCAGGAAATCATCAATGGGGATGCTGTCTTCAATCTTGATTCTTGAAAGATGATCTGCTACCCCATTCTCAATCCCTTTCTTGTCCCTTATCTCAATATCAAACTCCTGTAGTAGCAAAATCCATCTTAACAGTCTTGGTTTTGCATCCTTCTTATGCATCAAAAACTTGAGAGCAGAGTGGTCTGTATGCACAATTACCTTAGCTCCAACCAAGTACTGTCTGACTTCTCAAATGCAAATACTACAGCCAACAATTCCTTCTTTGTGGTTGCATAATTTTTGTGAGCATCATCCAAGGTTCTGCTTGCATAGTAGATTGCATGAAGCTTCTTCTCCTTTCTCTGACCCAACACAGCGCCCACTGCAAAGTCTGAAGCATCACACATCACCTCAAATGGTAGATCCCAATCAGGAGGCTGCACAATGGGGGCACTCACTAATGCTTGCTTGATTTGCTGGAAAGCTGAATGACATTCTTCAGTAAATTCAAACTTCACATCCTTGCAAAGCAGAGCTGTGAGTGGTCTTGCAATCTTACTGAAATCCTTGATGAACCTCCTGTAGAATCCAACATGTCCTAGAAAGCTCTTTACTGACTTCACACAATCTGGTGGCTGCAGACTTGTCATGACTTCGATTTTGGCTCTGTCTACCTCAATGCGGTCACCAGAAACTCTATGCCCAAGTACAATCCCATCTCTGACCATAAAGTGGTATTTCTCCCAGTTCAGATCTAGGTGCTTCTCTTCACATCTTGCTAGCACTTGACAGAGGTTGTCAAGGCTGTCTTTGAAGGAGGATCCATAGACTGAGAATTCATCCATGAAGACCTCCATATACTTCTCAATCATGTCTGCAAAGATGGACAGCATGCACCTCTGAAATGTCGCAGGAGCATGCACCTCTGTAAAACCAATCGACTTCCATCGCAGAGATTAACTATGATCATATTCTAGAATTCCAAATTCTTTTGCAAATTCTAACAACCTAAGCAAGCATTAAGGTTCAGGTTCGATATGTTCACAAAATCGCTAATCCAAATTCATTTGCAATC
The DNA here is from genome assembly GCA_911865555.2 of Thlaspi arvense. NCBI lineage: Eukaryota > Viridiplantae > Streptophyta > Magnoliopsida > Brassicales > Brassicaceae > Thlaspi > Thlaspi arvense. The sequence goes on from OU466862.2 coordinate 30,789,169, forward strand.
AGTTATTTGGCTCATCTAAGATAGTTCTGGTGATTAATAATGTTTCCACATCTATTAAACAACCTAAGATCTGATTTCTAGGTGATTAATCTTAAAACCAGTGTTAAAGCAATCTAGATGAAGAACCAAATGATTTATCCTTCCAGTTTTGTAGTTCTAACAATTCTAACAATCCAAAAGGCTCCAAAATCCACAGTTATGCTCCAAACGCACCTAGACCTGCAAAGACTCTATAGGACTCGAAAAATACCAAAAAGACTCTAAAAACAAGACTTATATCATGGTCAAAAATCAGCAAAAACCATGATATATCAAGTCTTTTATGAAGTTTTTATCTGTTTGTGTTCTTTCTTGATTTTCTCTAAGTTTGAAAGACAAATTCTATCTTTCCTTAATATAAGTGTGTATTTTCTTTTAATCTCTTTCTTAATCATGATTAGGATCTTCTCTCTTTGTGGTTTGATGTTAAATATGTTGATTAGTGAGTAGTTTGATTAGGGCTTCTAGATGTGGTAGATTAGGGGTATTTAGAAGCTTATCTAATGTTTGTTAGTGCTTAATAACATTGATTCCTCTCTATTAATCTGCTCTTAAGCTAGATTTGTCTTGATCTCATGAATCTAGATTTAGGCTTCATTTTATGCCCACCAAGTGTTTGATGAAATGCTGATCTTGGTTAATAGAGGATTTACTGGCCTTAGCTCAAGAGATTGACTGTTTGAGGAGTATTTTGACTTGAATAGAGTTGGTTGTTCATGCTTGTTGATTTTTCTAGCACTAATGAGAGTTAATTCTTGTTAGGGTGATTAGCAAAGTGTTATTTGCCAAGGGATTGGACTTAACTTGCTTGTTTGTGAACTCTATGTCTAGGAATCAGCATTGCTAGCTTTTTTGCTTGGTCAATGATGTTTGAAACAACCTTAGTTAGCCTTTGAATTCTCAAAATCAATAACCACATTTAGGAACTTGTCTTCTCTTTATTTGAATTTCGAATTCTATCTATTGCTCTGTTTATTTGCTCTGTTTTGGTTTACATGATCATTGCTAAGTGTTCTCTTTGAGTTCTGTTGGTGTTTGATCATCTTAGGTTGTTAGTTTGGTTGCTTTGCAACATAATCTTGTCTGTTTCACCTGACTTAAAGCTTTCTACTTGCAACTCTTTTGTCTTTCAAACTCAACCCTTTGGATTGACATAAAACCCCAAATGCTACAACTGATTAGTACAATGGGTGATTGACATAAGAGGTCAAAACTCTTGTATCAATTTGGCGCCGTAGCCGGGGAGGGGGGGGGGGGGGGGGATTGGGATTACAGTTTGTATCATTAGAGTTTGTGGAAATTTTAAGATCAAGTTTTTAGTTTTATTTAGTTACTCACTCATTTTCAAGTGTTTTCATTTCAGGTGAGGATCTACAAGCAGAGAAGATGCTCTGATTTGAGAATCCAAGGTGCAACAACTTCCACCAAGAGCTTCTGCCTATAAACTACTTTGCAGACAGCTACAATCCCCACCCACAGTTTGCGCCCCCTCCTTCTCTCCCTCAAGGTCAATTCAATGCTTCTACATCTAGTGCAGCTGATATCAAGAGCATGATCATTGAAACCCTCAACTTACAACTCCTTGAAGCATTGGTGATGAACAAGAGATTTGCTGAGTTGCACAACAAGATAGTCTCTGTTCATGATGAGTTCAACACCAAGTTTGATGATTTGGATTCAAGGATACACACCTTAGAAACCACCAATGAGTATTGCCAAGCTGTTAAGTCTGCAGTTGCCTTTACTCCTCTTGAAGAAGAAGCCATCATTGAAGAATTCCTTTCCTTAATCAATGAGGACATTGACATTCAGAGTGGGGGAGAGGAGCTTATTGAAGCTTATGCCACTAAGGAGAACTCTCTTGAAGAAGGAGCCAACAAGGAAGAAGAGAAGTGGGCGCCACTTGAAGTTGTTGATGCTAAGATGGAAGACTTTGTTGAGGTCTCTGATGCTAAGAATGAAACTCAAGCTGCTGTTCTCCCTATCTTCCAGCCTGATATCCCATTTCCTGGAAGATTCAAGGAGCAGCTAGTCAAGAAGTATACAACTCTCTATGCTGCTCAAATGGAGATGAGAGGTCTTGCTGTTGAAGATGGGTTGAAAGAGGCACTTACCAAGGTTGAGGAAAGAAAGGTTGATAAGCTGAGCATCAAGAAGCTTGGAGATCCAGGCTGCTTCACACTCCCTTGTGAGCTCAAAGGCAAGACTTTCAAGAGCTGTCTATGTTATTTGAGTGCTAGCATAAGCCTGTTAACATCTTCCACAGCGAAGGAGTTGGGTTACACCAAGTTTGAGAAGAGCAATGTGTCTCTAACCATTGATGATGGAACAGTGAAGACACCATTGGGAGCCCTCAAAGATGTACCCATGATGATAGAAGGAGTCAAGATTCCTACAGCCTTTTTGGTTCTAGATGTTGAGGGTAAGGTCAAAAATGCAATCATCCTTGGGATACCATTTCTAGCTTCAGCAGGAGCTACCTTTGATGCAAACGCTTGCTCTATAGAGCTTAAACTCACCAAGGAGAAGATCTTGAAGTTTGACAGCAAGGGCAACAAGCTGGAGCATGATCATGCCTTCTCCATGGAGCTGAACAAGATGAAAGGAGTTGACAAGAACTGGCCAGAGTTTGAGGGCTACCAAGGAGAGAGTTTTGATCACTGCTGTTTGTCAAAGCTGTTCCAAGACACCACTGAAGAGGAGGTTCTCCAAGTGGTTAGTTCCAAGAATATGAATAAAATTGTGCTGGTTACTGAAAAAGTAGAGGTGGTTTTGCAACCATATGGCTCAAAGAATGGTGAGGTTTGCTACAAGATGCAGCAAGAGGGGAAGTCCAAACCTTTTGCTAAGATCAAGCTGAATGGTGTCACCAAAAGAGTCAAAGGAGGCAAGATGACACCAAGGAGTTCCAAGACTCCTTCTCCTTACCTACACTAGAGAGGTAATCAAAGCCAAGCTAAGTGATTCAAAACAAGCACACTTAGGAGGTAGTCCCATGGTATCTTTTGTATATATTAAGCTTTTTAGTTCATGTTTATGCATTTTAGTGTACTTAGAAGCAGGATTTTGGACTGAGGAACTCTCTTACACATCCCACCAATCCTCTTACCACAACTAAGGTACCACATCTGTACTATTGTATACCCCATTGCATCCTTTTGTTTTTGTTTATATTTTTCTGTTGCTTCTCTCTCTCACTACTTTTATCACACAAGGGACTGTGTAATTTAAGTGTGGAAGGGGGGGGATTTGGGGTTTGACATTGTTTGTTCTTTTCTTAGTTTTTTTATTTCTTTTACATACTTGAGTCTCATGCATTCATGCATTCATCTATGTGCACTGAAAATCCATGAAATTTTCAAATTTTTTGGAACCAAAAAGATCATTTAGTTGCATTTGCATAACTTAGATTGAGTCTAGATGCATTTCATATAGGTTTGCATAAATTTGCATAGGAAGAAGAAGATAAACACTTGTCAAGATATTAATGTTTGAATTGTTTTCAAAGCCTTGCTAATTGATAACAAGTTTTTGCAATGCAATGATGTATCAAAGCTCAAATGCAACACTGAGATGTAGTATATCATGCAAGTGAGTGTCAGTCCACACCTAGGAGCTAGAAAGTGCAATGAGAATGCAAGGATTATGCAAAGCTAAGCAAATGATGAACGGATTTATAAAAATCCTAAAAACTAGATGCAACGATCAAATGCAAAGCAAAACAACTTTAAAAATACTAGAAACGAGTTAACTACCACGAGGAACAAACAGAACGATTAAAATGCAAAGGTATGAATTTATAAAAATCGACTAGTGGATCGACCACAGGATCGACCACTAGATCGAGCAACAACGATCGATCTCGTCTAAAAGTTCAACAGAAACGAATCTAATGACCAGGATGCAAACAGATAGCAAGCGAATGATTAACAGAGATGTAAGAATACTAAGAAAGAGGGTTTAGGGTTGAGATTCATGTTCAAGGGTTTTAAAGGTTCAAGCTTTGTTTGAAAACTTTAGATCTACTCACTTTGTGAGATTCTCTAGGCCTTGAAAACAAAACAAGATACATCCATGGCGTGTGGTATGGATCACTCCTGCATTCTCTCCTCCAGACCCATGGCGTTTGGCAGAAAAAAAGATTGAAGGGCATAGAACTCAGATTTCAAACACACGGCCTAACTAGTCCCCTAAACTACCATGGCGTTTGGGAAAGGTAGACTAGCCTCTAGGATTCGATTTTCAAGGACCTCTGGATCCAGTCAAGGTAAGAGGCCCCTTTGATCATAAAGATCTTGGCGTGAGAGTCTCTAAGCCTTAAGAACTCGATATCCTAGAAGAGAAAGCCATGAAGAACAAGAAAACACCAAGCTTTGAAAACCTTTTCGACCCCTTTGAATCCTCTCAACCCCAAAACCCGATGAACCTACTCACTACACATAAAGTAAACCAAACAAAGCATAAAGGATGAACTGATAAACATGAAAAATGATTACTTTTAACTTAAACGATTCAATATTCAAGAACAAAGCTTCAAGGTCTAACAATGGTGAAATCGCCTTTGAACCGAGAGAAAAACTCTAAAAAGATAAAGTGAAAACGTGTCTCGAAAAGCAAGGTCGCCGCCTTTCACGATGGTCCCCCCCCCTCGCTAGCGGCCAAAAACGGTTAAAGTACACTGGGATCGACCTCGAGATCGAGCATCTCGCTCAATCATCTTCGGACATCGTGACTTCAGCTCGATCTGTGTCTCGATCTTCTTTGGTGGATCGAGTGCTTTGTTCGATCTTGGAGTCGATCTCTGGAGGATCGAGTGGTGGACTCGATCCGACTCTCGCTCTGCATGGCGTCATTTACGTCCGTACTCCTTGATCGATTGCTTCACTTGATCTCCGTCTCGATCAGTTCCCTTGGATCAGATGGACTACTCGATCTTCTGGTCGATCTCATCTAGATCGACCGGCCATGCTCGATCCACTTCTTGATCTCTGATCCTTAGCAAGCATTCCTGAATTCTCCAAGACTCCAAAGTAGCCGAAAACAACCTGAATGCGATGCAAAATGCAAGAAACATGCATATGCTGGTGCAAGAATGCCCTAGGACCTAAAGTGATGAAAACTAGCCTAAAGTGCAATGTAAATGCAGGAGAAACTAACTTATATGTATGCAAAATACATGAAATATGCAGCAATATCAACTCCCCCAAACTTGCCTTTTGCTTGCCCTCAAGCAAACAAAATTCAAGAAGGGAGAGAGGTTTTAAAACAAACGGGGGTTTAAGCTTCTTGCAAAGGTGTCTTTCAAATGAATCAATCTCAACGTCCTAGTTACTAGTTCTAAAATGCAATGCACACACTTATACTCCAAAGAACTTAGCCATACTCATCACACAATGAATTTCAAATCATGACTCTCTTATTCCAAACAATCAAAGAAACTCATCTTTTAACATTCATTAACTATTGAACCGTGAATCAAAATTATGCACTTTAAAGCAAAACACATTTGGCTAAGGGTGAAGGCTATGAGCATAGAATGATCTCATTTTAAACAGGGTTTCACAATGCAATGGGTTTCTCTCGCGAATGGTATGAACTTTATGCATAATGCTAAAGGTAAAGGCAATTGATGCATACATGATTAGATTGTCATCTACCCTTGTACACTAACAATGATCCTAAAACCCCTCTCATTTTCTTTTCTTTTCAGCTCACTCACCCTCTTAGAGACTACCCTTATTAAGCTTAAACCCAAATAAAAACAGAAAACATTTTTACTCTTTAGGTTAGTGAAAAGGCTTGAAACTATTTTAGCTCCTTAATTTTTCTTATTGATAGCTCTCTTATTCTTTTTTTTCTTTTTCTTTTCTTTTTATTTTGGCACTTAGGCTCTTTTCTTCTCTCTTTTTTTTATTTATTATTTTTTTTCTTTTACTTGAGAGAGTTATCTTCTGAAATACTTAGAGCATTATACATTTTAATACCAAACCTTTCATTTAAAACCTTATGTTCACTTCAATTACCAAACTCTTTTGAAACCGAAAGCATATAAACATGAAAGCAACCCCATCAAATCCCCAAACTTATCCTAAGCCTACATCTAGCTTCAAAATGCAAAACTAGCAATCATATGAGAACCTAATCATGTCGCCTAAACGTAACACGTTATGCTAAGTTCAAACCGAAAAGACACCTCACAATGATGTCACACAAGAAAGCTTGGCTTGAAAGAAAGGTAAGGGTGATGGTGGGAGTTCTACTTAGGCTCACAAAGAGTAGTAAAAGGAGGAAGAGAGCCTAAATATTTTTAAGATCCATGTGTTCATTTTCAAATGCATAAGAATGATATTTAAAAATTGAGATTAGGGTTCTCACTTATTAGGACAAGTTTCAAATCATGAGTGTTCAATTCAAGTCACGAAAATCAAAATAAGTTATCCAAGCATGGTAAGGACTTACTTTCGAAGAGTGAGCAAAGCATTATAGAACTACTAACTAGAGCATTGAAACAATTCATGAGCTTAAAACACCTTTTTAAGAAAACTTTAACCCCTTATGCAAATGTAAACAACCTAGATGCTTAAAAATTCTAAACTCAATCCTAAAATGCTTAACAATGTGAATGCAACTACATGAATTTTTTTTGAAAATTTTTAAAAATTTTACCAATTTTTTTCTTTTCTTTTTTATGCCTTAGATGTATGCAAGACTCAAGGGATGCAAATATAAAATAAGAGCAAAATAAACATGTCAAACCACACACATACTCCCCCAAACTTGAATGACACTGTCCCGGTGGCAAAAAAATTCGAGAGAGCTCAAAGCACAAAGCAAAAATCAAGAAAACATGAGCGGTATGTACAATGGAAGATTGTTGGTACCTCGGGTCTAGCCTCGGCTGGAACTTGAGGATGTTCCAGACGAGCTAGATACTATGGCTTTGCCTTTGGAGGCTGGCTCTTGGAGAGAGAGACGCGCCGGCTGAATGTTGCTGCCTTGGGTCTCACAGATGACAACTCCACCGGTTGAAAGCCTCCTCTTCTCGGGTTGTTAGACCTCCTCACTCGTAGCCTGCTTTGGTGAACCTCTTTGAAGCGCCTTGACCTTCTTGGCAAGCTTCTTGATGACTTTTCTCTGCCACTTGTTGATCTTTCTTTGCATTCCCACAACAGAAGCAAAGAATTTTTCTGTCTTGGTCCGCGACTCAAAGTCAAGCTTAGGGAGGACGAAGGCTTCGGGCATCTCATCATCCGTGGCTGGAGACTCCGATCTAGGGTGAGTAGCTTGCTGAATGGTTGCCGCGGCTCCTAGAGGAGCAAAGCACTCCTCTACGCTTGGGAGAAACTCTATGTTCCCAATGCCCAACAGCTCGGTCTCGGTTTGGTTTGGCAGGATACACGCCCTCTTCTCATTCTCCTCATCAATGAATAAGTATTCAAAGAAGCCCTCGGCTGGCGTGCGTCCCAAGCTATCAGTGTTCCTTAGATACGTCTCGTCCATGAAGGCTCTATCCAGAACGGGAGTGAAGTTCTGAAGCGGTACGCCGGCTTGCACGAACAAGGGTGTGAGGAAACCGCCAATGAGTGACGAGCTTGCCTTGCATCTCAAGGCATATGCCTTGTATTTGACCAACGAAGCAGCAAGGATGCACCCATAGTTCACGTTATCTCCGAGCTGGTCTTCCAACGGCTCCTCGTTCTCTTCCGGATCACAAAGAAGATGCTTAAGGCCTTGGAACAAAGAGCAAAGCTCCGTCTTGGTCACCGTGGGGGATACGGACCGGCCACTGAAGGTGTTGGCCATCAGCTTCAAGGTGTAACGTAGCACCGGGTTCCTCACTCTCTTGATCTTTGCGGCATTCGCCTTGTAGTCTTCATTGGCGATGAGGTCCCAAAAATCGTTTGCTTGAGAGAAGGAGGGGAACTCCACTTTCGTGGCAGCTACATGGAGACCGTAAGCTTGGCAAAGCTCGAGGATTGAGAGACTGAAGGCTTGGCGTTTTATCTTGAAGGAGAGGCGGCCTTGAGAAGGAATTGGGATGCTAGGGTTCTCGTACGCAAGCTCCAAAGTGGCAAGGAAGTCGATTGTCACTTCGGGAAAGGTTGGGCAATCCATCCGTGACAAACACCTCAGCCCTATCTTCTGGAGGAGCTGATCAAAATCTCCTAGAATCCCCATCTTGGCCAGCAATCCTCTGTCCGCAAACTTAGTTGGCTCGAACCTCAGCTTTTGAAGCCGTTCCTTTGTCCCGTTTCTCATCCTTACTCCAACGAACCCTCTCCTGAACAGCCACTACTTGGTTTCCTCCCTCTTGTGCTGTCTCTTCTCTCGTTCTTTTGGGAGCCATTGTGCCTGAAACAAGTTTCTCAAGCAAAGCAATGAGCAAAACGGCGATATGATGAGAGAAAAAGAGAGGCAAAGAAGAAAACTTATAACTAATACCCTAGAATTTTGGGGGATTTATAAAAATTATAACAAAATAATAGAGAATCATATCTAGAGATAGAGAGAAATCTAGAATTTTTCCTATTATCAAGCTATTTTTAAAAATTTAAAACCGCCCTAGCATCTAAAACAATCAAAGCGAATAAAAAGGGATATTTTCTTGAAGATTTTCTTAAAGATTCGAAAATACCTTTGCAAGGATTGAAAAAGATGCTGTTAGCCTTTAGAAAACAAGAATTCACACTCTCTTTTGCTTAACAACTCGAGAAAACAAGAATGAGAGAGTGTGAAAGTGGTTGAAAACATTTAAAGGCTAACAAAAACAAAACCATGGGTAAAAGAAGTAGTTTTCTGACAAAAGATGTGGTCAAGGCATATCTTTCATGGTCAAAGATGCTTGCTTTGACCACTTTTTGAATTTAAAAACCGGAGGGAAAGAAGAAGAGAGGGAAAAGAAAATGTTACCTCGGCACGAGATCGAGTCCATTTGGTCGATCTAGGACTCGATCGCATGCCCATAATGGCGTGGATCAAGAGGGTTACTCGATTTGGGACTCGATTCGAATTGAATCGAGTCTTGGATCGATAACACCTCTCGTTCCATGAGTTTTTGGCACGATGGCTGAGTCCTCATGATCGAGTCACGTTCTCGATTCAGGGGTCGATTTAAGCTTGGATCGAATGGCAGATCGAGTAGACTATTCCATCTAGCCTTGAGAATCGAGTGACTCAGTCGATCCACCTCTCGTTTGCTTTACAGGCTAAACGTATAGGGTGTTCGTCCTCTCTCGATTGACTGTGTCACACAATCTGTCTACTCGATCTCGTCTAGATCGACTAACTCCTCTCGATTCACTAGCTCGATCTAGAAAAGATCGAGCCAGGATGAGTCGATCTAGCACTCGATCTATAGCCTATACTCGCCCCTTCTTACTCCTTTTGGATCTAAGATCAGGGCCTGCAATCCCTCATACCTGTTCCTACACACTCATAAGATAAAAACATAAAACTGAAAGAGAAATAAAGCAAAAATATGTACAAGATAGACATGGGAATGCCTCCCAAGTGCGCTTTCTTTAACGTCTTTAGCTAGACTTTACTTGGTTTAGGCAGATGGTGGGTCTTGGAGAAGCCTTGAGGTGCTCTCCTTGTCAAATGCACTCGCCATGTATGGCTTAACTCTGTGTCTGTTCACTGTGAATGCATTCCCACTCTTGCCTACCAACGTGACAGCTCCGTAGGGCAATACCTCCTTGATTTCATACGGACCGCTCCATCGTGACTTTAGATTTCCTGGAAAGAGCTTGAGCTTTGAATTGTAAAGCAGCACCAAACTCCCTTCCTTAAGCTCCTTGGGTACCAACTTCTTTTTGTGAGCAGCCTTAGTACGCTCATTGTAGATCCTAGCGCTCTCGTAAGCATCCAGCCTTAGCTCATCAAGTTCGTGCAGCTGGATCAAGCGCTTCTCCTGAGCTGTCTTTAGATCAAAATTCAGCCGCTTCACAGCCCACAATGCCCTATGTTCCAGCTCAACGGGGAGGTGACATCCTTTTCCGTAGAGAAGAGTGAAAGGAGTAGTACCAATGGGCATTTTGAAAGCAGTCCGGTATGCCCACAAAGCGTCATCTAACTTCACCGCCCAATCCTTCCGAGTTGTTCCAACTGTTCTCTCAAGTATCACCTTGATCTGTCGGTTAGAGACCTCCACTTGGCCACTCGTTTGAGGATGGTAAGGTGTAGCTACCTTGTGCTTCACGCCATACTTCCTTAGAAGATTTTCAAACAACTTGTTGATGAAATGGCTTCCTCCGTCGCTTATCACCACCTTAGGTACTCCAACCCTCGGGAATATGATGCTCTTAAAGAGCTTGAACACCACCTTAGAGTCGTTTGTAGGGGAAGCAATGGCCTCAACCCATTTAGAAACGTAGTCAACAGCCACCAAAATGAACTTGTTGCCGTAGGATGAGGGCAACGGCCCCATGAAGTCTATGCCCCACGCGTCAAAGATGTCAACCTCAAAGATAGGAACCTGAGGCATCTCGTTCCTCTTCGTGATGTTCCCTGCTCGTTGACAAGCTTCACAACTCTTCACGAACTCAGGAGCATCCTTGAAGATAGACGGCCACCAGAAACCGGCTTGTAAAACCTTTGTAGCGGTTTTGAATGAAGAAAAGTGTCCTCCGTAGGAAGAGCCATGGCAGTGAACGAGAATGTCCTTTGGCTTTTTCCTTTGTAACACATCTCCGGTATAAGCTGTCCACGCCCCTCTTGTATAAGTAAGGCTCGTCCCAAAAGTAGTTGTTTGCATCTCTCATGAACTTCTTCTTGTGATAGCTGTCGAGATGAGTTGGCTCCTCTCCGCATGCCAAGTAGTTCACAATGTCAGCGTACCATGGAAGATCCTCTTCTTTGAAGCTCAGAACCTCCTCAAACTGCCCCTCTAGCTTTCCACAAACAGCCGTAGTGATCGCCATGAGTTGTTCCTCGGGAAGTGAATCATCTAAGGGAAGAGACTCGTTGATTCTTAACCGAGAGAGATGGTCAGCAACGCCGTTCTCTATCCCTTTCTTGTCTTTAATCTCCATGTCAAACTCCTGAAGAAGAAGAATCCATCTCAAAAGCCTCGGCTTAGTGTCATTCTTGGAATAGATGTACCTCAAAGCCGTGTGATCTGTGTACACAATGGCCTTGGAACCCACGAGGTATGACCTGAACTTCTCAAAGGCAAACACTACTGCCAATAGCTCCTTCTCCGTAGTAGTGTACCTTGTTTGCGTGTCATCCAAGGTTCTTGAAGCATAGTAAATCACGTGCAGCTTCTTATCTTTCCTTTGACCTAGAACGGCTCCCACGGCATAGTCACTAGCATCACACATAATCTCGAATGGTAGAGTCCAGTCCGGTGCTTGCACTATAGGCGCGGATACTAGAGCTTCCTTGATGGTCACGAAAGCTTGCAAACACTCCTCATCAAAGACAAAATCAGCTTCCTTGCACAACAGCCGTGTAAGAGGGCGTGCAATCTTAGAAAAATCCTTGATGAAGCGCCTGTAGAAGCCGGCGTGTCCCAAGAAACTCCTCACTCCTTTAACATTAACCGGCGGCTCAAGACTCATCATGACCTCAACCTTAGCCTTATCAACCTCAATGCCCTTCTCTGATATCTTATGGCCAAGCACGATCCCTTCCTTCACCATGAAGTGGCATTTCTCCCAATTAAGCACCAATTTTGTCTCCTCACAACGCTTTAGTACCTTGCAAAGATTCAATAAACACGCAGAAAAGGACGCACCATAGACCTAGAAGTCATCCATAAACACCTCTACCATCTCTTCTATTAGATCGGAGAAGATCGACATCATACACCGCTGAAACGTAGCCGATGCGTTACACAACCCGAATGGCATCCTTCGATACGCGAAGGTACCATAAGGGTACGTAAAGATCGTCTTCTCCTGATCACTTGGATGGATTGGTATTTGGAAAAATCCACTATACCCATCAAGAAAGCAATAGTAGGGGTGATTAGCAAGTCTTTCAAGCATTTGATCAATAAAAGGCAAGGGAAAATAATCCTTCCTAGTAGCATGATTAAGCTTCCTATAATCAAACACATACGGTGTCCAGTAATAGTCCTAGTAGGAATAAGCTCATCTTTATCATTCTTAATGACCGTGATCCCTCCCTTCTTAGGCACCACGTGTACGGGAGAAACCCACGTGCTGTCACTTATGGGGTAGATCACGTCAGCTTCTAATAGCTTAAGAATCTCTTTCTTAACAACCTCTTTCAAATTAGGATTCAAACGCCTTTGATGTTCTATAAAAGAGGCGTTCTCATCATCCAAGTGAATCCTATGAATGCAAAGCATTAGTGAAAGGCCCTTGATGTCACTTAAAGAGTACCCAATGGCCTTCCTATACTTTCTCAGCTCAGTTAAGAGCGAGTGCAACTCATCATCACTTAAGTTCTCATTCACAATCATGGGATAGTTTCGTTAAGCCCTAAGAAAGCATACCTTAGCCCTTTTGGGAGCTCCTTAAGGTCCACATTTGGGGCTAGCAGCTCGCTCCAATCATCCTCGTGGCTGTTGCTGTTATCTTCCTTCTTGGAACCCTCCTTAGAACCCGAGACATGACCCTTAAGGCTGCTATCTTGAACCGTTGTCCCCTCTGAAATCGAGTCATCCAGTCGATCTTGCTCTCTATATCGCCTAGATCGAGCAGTTTCACTCGATTCACTCACTCGATTTAATGTGGATCGAGTGAGAGATCGAGACGCTGGGTCGATCTCCGGATTGGACCCTGAACTGATGGGAAGGCATCTCTCGATCTCGGACTCGATCAATTTCCGGGAGCGATCACCCTCCTCGATCTGACTGTCGATTATTGCACCGGATCGAGTTGTGTTCTTGATTGTCTTGTCGATTTGACTCCTGGAACGAGTAATGTCATCGATCTCGGAGTCGATCTCTAGGCAAGCGCTTTCATCTTCTAGCACAACTTTCCTTGAATCAAGCAGGTTAACGTATTCATGAGTCCTCTGATCCAAGTAACCGAACTCTCTTGGCTCCATAGTCAATGCCAGCTTCAAATGATCCTCCTGCGCCAACTCTTCTAGCAACTCATCTGCTAAAGCGTCCAACGTCTCAATGTAGAAAGCTTGCCCTTCTATCGTAGGCTTCTTCAAAGCCTCATTGATATCAAAGTCCAGCCTTAAATCTTTACCCAAGTGCAGAGTTATCTTCCCATTCATGACGTCTATGATGGCTCTGGCGGTGGCTAGGAACGGTCTACCGAGAATGAGCGGATCCTTAGGTTCTTTATCCATTTTCAACACAACGAAGTCCGTAGGCACGTTTACACCGCTGATTCTCACTGGCAAGTCCTCAAGCAAACACACGGGTAACCTCACGCTCCTGTCAGCTAGTACCAACGAGATTATACAATCTTTGAACCGGGTAAAGCCAAGTTTCTTCGCTACGGAATGAGGCATCAGATTTATACTAGCTCCGAGATCGCAAAGACAACTCTTGAACTCTAAAGGACCTAAAGCGCAAGGTATAGTGAAGATTCCAGGATCCCCCAACTTCTTGGGAATTATCTCCTTGTGTATTACAGCGCTACATTCTTCACTAAGTACTAGCACTTCCTTGCTTTCCTTATTCTTCTTTACAAGCGTATCTTTGAAAAATTTGGCGCACTTAGGCATCATTGCAAGGCAGTCCACGAGAGGTAGCTTGATCTCTACGTCCTTAAGATGCTTCTCAAACAAGATTCTATGCTTCTCTATGAGTTGCTTCTTGAAGCGGTCAGGAAAAGGTAGCTTGGGTACATACGGTGGAGGCACATAAGTGTCCTTCTCCTTAGCAGCTTGCTCCTCTTTCTTCTCTACAGCCGCTTTCTCACCTCTCCTTGGTCCTTGAATCCAAACATTGTCAAAGTTGATCTCATCATCAGCTGAAAGCTTACCCTCCCCCTTTTGAATTACAACATCCTCGTTGTTCTTAGGAGTAACCGTAGGTGCAAGCTCTTTCCCACTCCTTAGCGTAATGGCGTTGGCGTATTCCTTGGGATTCTGCTCACACTTGCCCGGTAAGCTATTCTGACCACTTGTACTCGCCTTTCCTTTCTCTAGCTGTTTGATCTTGTTATTCAAGTTTGTAATTTGAGTAGAGAAATCAGTGAGAGAGGAGTCTAAACGAGTGTTCATCTCGGCAAACATGGCTTGGACAGGATCAACTTGTTGTTATTGCATCGGTTGTTGTTGAGGAACAAAGCCTGGAGGGTACATTGGCGTATAACCCTTGTTTCCTTGTTGTTGTCCTTGGAAGTTGCCTTGCCCCTGCCCTTGGCAGCCACCACTCGGCTGAAAACCTTTATTGTATGGGATGAAAGGCTTTGCTTGCTGAGCAGGGTACACTTGATCTTTAGGGTTCGCGACATTGGGGCTTCTATATGAGAGATTGTTGTTCTGGTTGTAGCCTTGTGAATACCCTTGAGGTTTGTAGTTGTTCTGACCCGCCACCCAATTGGCTTCTTCTTGACTCAACTCAAGCTCCTCTAAGGTTTCATCCGCTTCACCAACAAAGTGAACATGCTTCTGGTTAGCCAACACCAGCTTGTCAATCTTCTCATGCAATAACTTAAGCTCTTTCTTTTGCGACTCTAGCTCACAACCTCTCGGTGCACGGTCGTAGTCTTCAGCATAGTTGCCGTCACTCAATGCCAAGTTCTCAATCAGCTCCATTCCCTCTTCTACCTCTTGACCAAGGAAGTTTCCCTTACTAGCCGTGTCAAGTAGCAAGCGAATCTTAGGTGAAGCTCTGCAGTAGATAATGCTCAGTAGAGTCTCTTTGCTGAAGCCGTGGTGAGGACATTGAATGGTGTAGTCCTTGAACCGCTCCATGGCTTCATTGAACGTCTCATTGTTCCTTTGAGTGAAGCCGCTGATCTCACTTCTCAACCTTGCTGTTCTGGTGCTAGAGAAGAACTTTGAAAGGAACGCCTTCTTACACTCAGCCCAAGAGGTAATGGTGCCTTGTGGAAGGGTCTTCTCCCAATGTCTAGCCTTGTCTCCAAGAGAAAATGGAAAGAGACGCAGCTTGAAAGCATCTTCGGATATGCCATTAATCTTGATCATCCCACATACTTGCTCAAAGTTATCAAGGTGTTCCAAGGGATCTTCCATTGCTAGCCCGTGGAACTTATTGTTTTGCACCATTGAGATGAATCCTGGCTTAATCTCAAAGTTGTTGTTCTGTACAGGAGGAGGGGTGATCCCAAACCTATTGTGATGAGTATTGGGAGCATCTCCCGCTCCTATGATCCGTGGGGGTCTAGCCGCGTGTTGGGGGTTCCCATTACCCCTTCCCACTGCCCCGTGAGCTGGAGGAGGTCCCTCTGGATGTTCGTGCTCAGCCATCTCTTCAAAATCCACTGAACCTTGCTGAACAATCTCCTGAAAAGCTCTAGCTTGTTCTCTAACTCTTCTTTGTCTTGAATGGCCGAGTTGATGAATGTTTTCCAAGGGTTGAAGTAGATTGTTGTCTCCCCGTGAACGTAGATTCATGTACCTGAAAGACACATCTTTGAGAGTAGAGAAATCAGTATCAAAAAGAAAAACAAAGGCTTAGTCTTTACTAAACCCCAAATCTCAATGCTTCATAAACACTCCTAAGATGGCAACAGCGCCATTTGATAATAAGTTTTTGCAATGCAATGATGTATCAAAGCTCAAATGCAACACTGAGATGTAGTATTGATAAACGTTTTCTAGCGAGGGTTTATGACGCAGAGAGGTTATCAAACTCTAATGCAAGCAATGTTGTATTATAGCAAGCAAGAGAGAGTCAATCCATTTCTAGGAGATAGAGAATGCACAGAGAATGCAAGGACTAAAGCAAATCTAAGCAAAATGAGACAGTTTATGATAAAATCTCTAAAAACTAGATGCAGCAACTTAAACAGAATGAAACCTATTTTAAAAATACTAGAAAGGAAGAAACTACCACGAGAAACAAACAGATTAATTAAAGGAGAAAGCTTCGAATTATTAAAATTTGACTAGTGGATCGACCACGAGATCAACCACTAGATCGAGCAGTAACAATCGATCTCGTCTAGAAACTTAAGAACAGTAAAGCTAATGACCAGGATGCTATGAGATATCAAGCGAAAGATGAGAATAGACGTAAAGATACTAAAAGGAAGGGTCTAGGTTTGAGATTCATGGTTAGGGGTTTCAAAGGTTCGACCTTGGTTTTAAAAACTTTAGATCGACTCACTTGGTGATGATCTCTAAGCCTTGAAAACAAAACAAGATCTATCTGTGGCTTTCGGTATAGATCACTCTTTCATCCTCTCCTCCAAACCCATGGCTTTTGGTGGAAAGAAAGGTCGAAAGGCAAGGAAAACAGATTTCAAACGAATGGCTTAACTAATCCCCCAAACTTCCATGGCTTTTGAGAAGGGGTAACTAGTCTCTAAGGTGTGATCTTCCGAGGCTCCTGAATCCTGTCAAGGTAAGGAACCTCACGGATCATGAAGCTCTTGGCGTGAGAGTCTTCAAGCTTTAAGATCTCAACACCTTAGAAGAGATAGCCTTTGAAAACGTTTTGAAAAACCCAAGATCGAAACCTTTTTAACCCCTTAATCCTCTCAACCCCGAACCCAAAAGAAACTACTCGCTACACATAGAGTAAATCAAGCAAAGCATATGAAACGAGACGATGAACATGAAAAGAAAACTAGATTAAACGATAATGATTCGAATACAAAAGCTTAAGAGAAAAACGAGTTTCAACAATGGTGTTCTTCACGAAACGAGAGAGAAAGCATCAGGAAAAAGATAAGGATCTAAAAAAGTTCTGGGAAAAAGACGTCGCCGCCTTCCCAAAATGCCCAAACAAGCCAATGGTCCCCCCTTCGCTAGCAGCCAAAAATGGTTGAAAGGACAGAGATCGACTGCAAGATCGAGTGGTTCTCTCGATCATATCCGGACATCGTATCTTCGGCTCGATCTGCTCCTCGATCTCTGGCCCTTAGCATATTTCCGAGCTCCCACGAACTGCTACATCAGCCCCAACACGTCCACGAACCTCCACGACTCCAAAGCAGCCAGAAACAACCTGAATGTGATGCAAAATGCAAGGAAAATGCGTATGCTGATGCAAGAATGCTCTAGGACCCTAAGTGATGCAATCTAGCCTAAAACATGGTACAAATGCATGAAAAGCTAACTAATGAGTATGCAAAATGTATGCAATATGCAATAACATCAACTCCCCCAAACTTACTTCTTGCTTGCCCTCAAGCAACAGAAAATAAGTAAGGAAGAGAAATTTTAAGAAAAATGAGTGGGGTTTTAAACTTTTTGCAAAGGTGCCTTTCAAATGAATCAATCTCAATTTCCTAGTTAACAATTCTAAAATGCTATGCTTACACTCATACTCCAAAGAACTTAGCCATACTCATCACACAAAGAAATTCAAATCATGACTCTCTTATTCCTAACAATCAAAGAAACTCATCCTTTAACATTCAGTAACATTCGAACCATGAATCAAACTTATGCACTTTAAAGCAAAACACATTTGGCTAAGGACTAAGGTTATGAGCATAGAATGATCTCATTTGAAAAGGGTTTATAATCAGAACAAGGGTTTCTCTCAAAAATGGATGAACTTGTGCATAATGCTAAAGGTAAAGACAATTTATGCATACATGATTAGATTCTCATCTACCCATGTAAACTATCAAATGATCCTATACCCCTCTCATTTAAGAAATTTTATCCTCACTCACCACTTAAGAGTCTACCCTTTTCTTTACAAACTAAACAATCCCCAATTCGAAACAAAGACATTTTTAAACTTTTTAGGCTAGTGAAAAGGTTTTGAAAAATACTTTTGCTCTTTAGAAATTTCTTATTAGTAGCTCTCTTATTATTATTATTTTTTTTTTCTTTATTTGGCACTTAGGCCCCTTTTTTTGTTATGGGAGAGCTACCTCCTGAAATTATTAGAGCATACTTATGCTTTAAAAACAACCTTTCACTTAAAACCTCATTTCTTTCCTTAAAACACAAAGCTCTTTGAAACCGAAAACAAATGATCAAGAAAGCAACCCCAATGATCCCCCAAACTTATCCTAAGCCTATACCTAGCTTCAAAATGCAAAGCTAGCAACAATATGAAAACCAAATCATGTCGCCTAAACCTAACACTTTATGCCAAGTTCAAACCGAAAGGAAGGCCTCACAAAGATGTCACACAAGAATATTTGGCTTCAAAGGAGGGTAAGGTTCAAGGAGGGAGTTCTACTTAGGCTCACAAAGAGTGGTAAAAAGGAAGAAGAGAGCCTAAATATTTTAAAACCATGTGTTCATTTTCAAATGCATAAGAATGATAATTAGAATTTCAAATTAAGGTTTTCACTTATTAGAATGAGTTTCAAATCATGAGAGTTCAATTCAAGCCACGAAAATCCTAACAAGTGATCCAAGCATGGTAAGAACTTACTTTCAAAGCATAGACAAAGCATTAGAGAACTACTAACTAGGGCATTGAAACAATTCATAAGTAAAACACCTTTGTAAGAAATTCTAACCCCTTATGCAAAATGCAAACAACCTAGGTGATATGAGAAACTCTAGACTCAATCCTAACATGTTTTAAAAAGTTGAATGCAATTACATGAATCTTTGAAAAAAATTTAAAAATTTTACCAATTTTTCATGAACTAAAGACTCAAGGATGCTAAAGGAAAATAAGATCAAAGAACACAAGTCAAATCACACATGTACTCCCCCAAACTTGCTTGACACCGTCCCGGTGGCAAACTCATCTGAAGGAGCATCAAAACATAATGCAAGAAACAAATATGAGCGGTTATATACAATGGAAGAAGGTTGTTACCTCTGGTCTAGGCTCGGCTGGAACTTGAGGATGTTCCAGAGGAGCTAGAGATCGTTGCTTTGCCTTTGTCAGCTGGTTCTTAGAGAGAGTGGCGCGCCGGCTGAATGTTGTCTCCTTGGGTCTCGCGGATCACAACTCCTCCGGTTGAGAGCCTTCTCTTCTCGGGTTGTTGCATCTCTTGACTTGCAGCTGACTTAGGCGTGCCTCCCTGAAGTGCTTTGACTTTCTTCCCAAGCTTCTTCAGCATCTTGCCTTGCCACTTGTTAATCTTCCGTTGCATCTCCACAACTGATGCTAGGAACTTCTCGGTTTTTGTCCTCGGCTCAAAATCTAGCTTGGGAAGTGTGTAAGCCTCGGGCATCTCGTCTTCCATGGCTGGAGACTCTGACCTTTGACGCGGGGCAATGGCTGAAGCAGGCGGTCCTCCTAAAGGGGCAAAGCATTCTTCCTCCATGGGCAAGAACTCGATGTTCCCAACACCAATCAGCTCGGTTTCGTCTTTGTTGGGCAGGATGCACACTCTCTTCTTGTCTTCGTCATCAATGAAGAGGTAGGCATAGAACCCTTCTGCTGGCGTGCGTCCCAAGCAATCAGTATTCCTCATGTATGCTTCATCCATGAAAGCTCTGTTTGGGACGTGAGCAAAGTCATGAATGGGCACACCGGCTTGCACGAACAGAGGAGTAAGGAAGCCGCCAATGTAAGAGGAGGTTGCCTTGCACCGCAAGGCATAGGCCTTGTACTTCACCAAGGAAGCCGCGAGCACACAGCCGTAGTTCACTTCATCGCCGAGTTCATCTTCTATGGGCTCTTCATTTGCATCCGGATCAGACACCAAGTGCTTCACACCTTGGAACAGGAAGCAGAGCTCCGTCTTCGTGACCGTAGGGGCAACAGACCTTCCACTGAACGTGTTGGCAATCAGCTTCAGAGTATACCTCAGCACCGGGCTCCTTACTTGCTTGATCTTAGCGGTGTTGGCCTTGTAGTCTTCATTGCTGATCAGATCCCAAAACTCGTCGGCTTTCTTGAAGGCTGGAAACTCGACCTTGTATGCATCAGCGTTGAGACCGTAGGCTTGGCATAGCTCAGGGATGGAGAGTGTATAGGCTTGACGTCCAACTTTGAAGTAGAGGCGGCCTTGGGAAGGGACGGGTGCACTAGGATTCTCATACTGGAACTCCAAGGTGGCAAGGAAGTCTATTGTCACTTCAGGAATGGTTGGGCAATCCATCCGTGACAGACATCTTAAGCCAATGTTATGGAGGAGTTGATCGAAGTCCCCAAGAATCCCAAGTTTAGACAACAGCTCTCGATCAGCAAACTTTGTAGGTTCAAACCAGAGCCTCTCCAGCTGCTTCTTATCCCTCTTCTCATCCTTACTCCACCGGACCCTCTCTTGAACTACCACTTGTTGTCCTTCTCCTTCTTGTGCTTGCTCTTCTCTAGTTCTTTTTGGTGCCATTGTTCCTGAAACAAGATTCTAAAGAGATTGATAAGCAAGCGGCGATTTGATGAGAATGAGAGAAGAGAAGGAGAGAATTTATAAAAACTACCCTAGAATTTTGGGAAATAAATAAAAATCATAGCTAGATAAAGGAGAATCAAATCTTTAGATAATGAAAAATCTGGAATTATTCCTTTTACTTAGCTAGTTTTAAAAATTCAAAACCGATCCTATATTCTAAAACAAGATCTTGCGATATTAAAGGAGATTTTCTAAGATTAAATCATTAAATTTTTGAAAATACCTTTGCAAGAAAAGCAGAATATCTTTGCTAGCTTTTGAAAATTGAAACTCTCACTCTCTTTGTTTAAAATTCTCAAGCAAAACAGGAATGAGAGGGTGAGAGGTTGTTTGAAATATTTAAAGACTTAGCAAAACCAAAACAATGGGTAGCAAAAGTGGTTTTTCTGACAAAGTCTTGGTCAAGGCACATCTTTCATGGTCAAAGATGCTTGCCTTGACCAAGTTTTGAATTCAAAAGTTGGAGGGAAAAGAGTAAAGAAGGGAAAGAAAAATGTTACCTCGGCATGAGATCGAGTCCATTTGGTCGATCTAGGACTCGATCTCATGCCCAAAATGGCTTAGATCAAGAGGGTTACTCGATTTGAGACTCGATTCATGGTGAATCGAGTCCTGGATCGATTGGCTCTTTTGATCATTGAGATGTTGGCTCCTCGGCTAAGTCCACATGATCGAGCTATGTCCTCGATTCAGGGGTCGATTTGGCATAGATCGAGTGATGGATCGAGTCGAGTGATCTATCAGTTTTTAACAGATTTTCCCGAGAGAAATTAGATCGGTCGATCCGATTTGGATCGATTGATCCTTTTTCGTCAAGGTCGATCTTGTCACTCGTTCTCGTCTAGATCGACTGGCTCCTCTCGATTCACTGACTCGATCTAGTAAAGATCGAGCCAGTATCAGTCGATCTTGCACTCGATCTCTAGACTTATCTTAACCCCTATTGCCTCTTTTAGACCTCAAAGTCAAGGTTTAGACTCCTTATACCTGTTCCTACACACTTGCAAAATAAAAACATAAAACTGAAAGGGAAATAAAGCAGAAGTATGTACAAGATAAACATGGGAATGCCTCCCAAGTGCGCTTTCTTTAACGTCTTTAGCTAGACCTTACTTGGTCTAAGCGGATGGTGGGTCTTGGAGAAGCACCGAGGGCTTGACTCTGTGTCCGTTGACGGTGAATGCACTGCCACTTTTTCCCATCAGAGTAACAGCTCCATAAGGCAACACTTCTTGAATCACGAACGGTCCGCTCCACCTTGATTTCAGCTTGCCCGGGAAGAGCTTGAGCCTCGAGTTGTACAGCAACACTAGTCCTCCTTCCTTGAGCTCCTTGGCAACCAACTTCTTGTCATGAGCCTCCTTAGTCCGCTCCTTGTATATCTGGGAGCTCTCGTAAGCGTTCAGCCTCAACTCATCCAGTTCGTGTAGCTGAATAAGGGGTCTCTCCTGAGCAGTCTTGAGATCAAAGTTCAGCCTCTTCACAGCCCACAACGCACGGTGTTCCAGCTCAACCGGGAGGTGACAGCCCTTGCCATAGAATAGAGTGAAAGGGGTTATACCAATCGGCGTCTTGAAGGCGGTACGGTAGGCCCAAAGAGCGTCATCCAGCTTCACTGCCCAGTCTTTCCTTGTGGCTCCGACGGTCTTCTCTAGAATAGCCTTGATTTGCCTGTTGGAGACCTCCATTTGACCGGATGTTTGAGGATGATACGGTGTAGCCACCTTATGCTTAACCCCATACTTTCTCAAGAGGTTCTCAAAGACCTTGTTTATAAAGTGGCTTCCTCCATCACTTATAACAACCTTGGGTACCCCAAACCTCGGGAAGATGATACTCTTGAACAACTTGATTACCACCTTAGAGTCATTTGTAGGGGAAGCAAGAGCCTCAACCCATTTGGAGACATAATCCACTACTACCAAGATGTATTTGTTGCCGTATGAAGAAGGAAAAGGGCCCATGAAGCCAATTCCCCACGCGTCGAACACGTCAACCTCGAAGATAGGAACTTGAGGCATTTCGTTCCTCTTGGTTATATTCCCTGCCCGTTGACATGCCTCACAGCTCTTCACAAACTCGTGTGCATCTTTAAAAATGGAGGGCCACCAGAAACCGGCTTGCAACACCTTCGTGGCTGTCTTGATGAGGCGAAGTGTCCTCCGTAAGAAGAGCCATGGCAATGGTAGAGGATGTCCCTGGCTTCTTCCTTTGTAACACATCTCCGGTACAAGCTGTCTACTCCTCTTTTGTATAAGTAGGGCTCGTCCCAAAAATAGTCATTAGCCTCCCTCATAAACCGCTTCTTGTGATAGCTGTTGAGATGTGTTGGCTCCTCACCACACGCTAGATAGTTCACCACATCAGCATACCACGGGAGATCCTCCTCTTTGAAACTCAGCACCTCCTCAAACCTCCCTTCTAGCTTCCCACAAACAGCCGTAGTAATCACCATAAGCTGCTCTTCTGGAAGAGAGTCATCTAAGGGGAGAGACTCATTGATCCTTAACGGTGAGAGGTGGTCAGCGACTCCATTTTCTATCCCCTTCTTGTCTTTAATCTCCATGTCAAACTCCTGGAGTAACAGAATCCATCTTAAGAGCCGAGGCTTAGTGTCTTTCTTCGAGTAGATGTATCGTAAGGCAGCGTGATCCGTGTATACAATAGCCTTGGAACCAACCAGATATGATCTGAACTTCTCAAAGGCGAAGACTACTGCAAGCAACTCCTTCTCCGTAGTGGTGTATCGTGATTGCGTGTCATCCAAGGTACTTGAAGCATAGTAGATCACGTGTAGCTTCTTGTCTTTCTTCTGACCAAGAACGGCTCCTACGGCGTAGTCACTAGCATCACACATGATCTCAAAGGGAAGAGACCAGTCTGGTGCTTGGACTATAGGAGCTGATGTAAGGGCTTCCTTGATGGTCACGAAAGCCTTCAAACACTCCTCATCGAATACAAACTCAGCTTCCTTGCACAACAGCCGTGTAAGAGGGCGTGCAATCTTGGAGAAATCTTTGATGAAGCGCCTATAGAACCCTGCGTGCCCCAAGAACATTAACTGGCGGCTCAAGACCCATCATGACCTCCACCTTAGCCTGATCAACCTCAATACCCTTCTCTGATATCTTGTGACCGAGCACGATCCCTTCCTTAACCATGAAGTGGCATTTCTCCCAGTTCAGAACCAAGTTTGTCTCTTCACAACGTTTAAGTACCCTGCAAAGATTCAACAAACACGCAGGAAAGGATACACCGTACACAGAGAAGTCATCCATGAACGCCTCTACCATCTCCTCTATAAGATCAGAGAAGATAGACATCATACACCGCTGAAACGTAGCCGGTGCATTACACAATCCAAACGGCATCCTTCGATATGCAAAGGTATCGTAGGGACATGTGAAAGTCATCTTCTCCTGATCGTTTGGGTGAATAGAAATTTGAAAGAAACCACTATACCCATCGAGAAAGCAGTAGTAAGGGTGATTTGCAAGTCTCTCAAGCATTTGATCAATAAAAGGTAGGGGGAAATGGTCTTTCCTAGTCGCAAGGTTAAGCTTCCTATAATCAATACACATCCTATGACCAGTAATGGTCCTAGTAGGGATAAGTTCATCCTTTTCATTCCTTATGACCGGGATCCCTCCCTTCTTAGGCACCACGTGTACAGGGGAAACCCACGTGCTGTCACTTATCGGATAGATCACGTCAGCCTCTAAAAGCTTAAGGATTTCCTTCTTAACAACCTCTTTCAAGTTAGGATTCAAACGCCTTTGATGTTCTATAGAAGAAGCGTTCTCATTATCCAAGTGAATCCTATGAGTGCATAGCATTGGTGAAAGGCCCTTGATGTCACTTAAAGAGTACCCAATGGCCTTCCTATACTTTTTCAGCTCAGTCAAGAGCGAGTGCAACTCATCATCACTAAGGTTTTATTCACAATCACGGGATAGGTGTTATTAGGCCCTAAGAAAGCATACCTTAGCCCTTTTGGGAGCTCCTTAAGGTCCACCTTTGGGGCTAACAGCTCACTCCAGTCATCCTCGTGGCTGTTGTTGTTGCTTTCCTCCTTAGAACTCTCCTTTGAACTCGAGGCATGGCCCTTCAGACTGCTTTCCTCCATCGCTATCCCTTCTGAGATCGAGTCCTCCGGTCGATTCTCCTCTCGATGTCGTCTAGATCGAGCCATTTCGCTCGATTCACTTACTCAATTTGATATGGATCGAGTAAGGGATCGAGACGCTGAGTCGATCTCTTGATTGGACTCCAAAATGATCGGGAGGTCTCTCTCGATCGTCGGCTCGATTGTTTTTCCTGATCGAGCGTTCTTCTCGATATGTCTATCGATTGTTGCACCGGATCGAGTTGTGTTCTCGATTGACTTGTCGGTCTGACTCCTGGATCGAGTGATAGCGTCGATCTCAGGGTCGATCTCTAGGCAGCAACCTTCTTCATTCTTGATAATCCTCCTAGAATCCAGCAGGTTCACGTACTCTTGGGTTCTCTGGTCCACATAGCCAAACTTCCCTGGCTCCTTAGTTAGTGCTAGCTTCAGATGGTCTTCTAGAGCTAGCTCTTCCAGCAACTCATCCGCCAAGGCATCCATTGTTTCAATATAGAAAGCTTGCCCTTCAATGGTTGGCTTCTTCAGAACCTCGTTGATGTCGAAGTCAAGCCTGATCTCCTTTCCCAAATGCAAGGCAATCTTCCCATTCTTTACATCTATGATAGCCCCGGCGGTTGCAAGGAATGGTCTCCCTAAGATGAGTGGATCCTTTGGCTCTTCATCCATCTCCAATACTACGAAGTCTGTAGGTACGTTCACACCACTGATTCGCACCGGTAAGTCTTCAAGCAGCTCCACTGGTAGCCTCACACTCCTATCAGCCAGCACCAATGAGATCCGACAGTCCTTAAACCGAGTAAAACCAAGCTTCTTAGCCACAGAGTGAGGCATCAAGTTTATGCTAGCTCCGAGATCACACAAGCAACTCTTGAACTCTAGAGGACCCAAAGCGCAGGGTATAGTGAAGCTTCCAGGGTCTCCCAGCTTCTTAGGGACTATCTCCTTATGTATAACCGCGCTACACTCTTCACTTAGAACAAGTACCTCTTTGCTTTCTTTGTTCTTCTTCACAAGGGTGTCCTTGAAAAACTTGGCGCACTTGGGCATCATAGCTAGACAATCAACAAGAGGCAGCTTGATTTCCACATCTCTTAGGTGCTTCGCAAACAAGATTTTGTGCTTCTCGATGAGCTGCTTTTTGAAACGACCGGGAAATGGCAACTTCGGTACGTAAGGTGGGGGCACGTAAGAGTTCTTCTCCTTGGTGGTTTGCTCAGCTTTCTTCTCGGCGACCGCCTTATCTCCTCTTCTCGGCCCTTGGATCCAAACGTTGTCAAAGTTTATCTCATCATCATCAGCCGAAGGTTTACCCTCCCCCTCTTGAATTACAACGTCCTCGTTGTTCTTTGTAGAGACCGGAGGTTCGAGCTCTTTGCCGCTTCTCAACGTTATAGCATTAGCATACTCCTTGGGATTCTGCTCACACTTTCCCGGAAGACTGTTCTGACCACTCGTACTTGCTTTTCCCTTCTCCAGCTGCTTGATCTTGTTGTTTAGGTTGGTGATCTGAGTGGAGAAGTCGGTTAGAGATGAGTCTAGGCGAGTGTTCATTTCAGCGAACTTCTGGTTTGTAGAGGCTTGCCCTTGTATTAGCTGTTGAAACATTGCTTGAACCGGATCAACTTGTTGTTGCATCGGTTGTTGTTGCTGAGGTGCAAAGCCCGGAGGGTAGTTAGGAGTATAACCCTTGTTGTGTTGTTGTTGCCCTTGGAAGTTGCTCTGCCCTTGACCTTGGAAACCACCACTCGGTTGAAAACCTTTGTTGTAAGGGATGAAAGGTTTTGCTTGCTGAGCAGAGTACACTTGATCTTTAGGGTTGGCTACGTTGGTGCTTCGGTAAGAGAGGTTGTTGTTCTGGTAGCCTTGGTTGTAGCCTTGAGACTTGTAGTTGTTATGTCCAGCCACCCAATTTGCTTCTTCTTGGCTTAGCTCTAACTCCTCTTGGTTCTCGTCAGCTTCACCAACAAAGTGAACATGCTTCTGATTAGCTAACACCAACTTATCAATCTTCTCATGCAAAGATTTGAGCTCCTTCTTGTGAGACTCTGATCCTCTCGGTGCACGGTCATAATCTTCAGCATAGTTTCCATCACTCAACGCCAAGTTTTCTATCAGCTCCATACCCTCTTCTACCTCTTGACCGAGGAAGTTCCCTTTGCTAGCTGTGTCAAGCAACAACCTGATCTTTGGTGAAGCTCCACGGTATATGGTACTGAGTAGTGTCTCCTCGCTGAACCCGTGATGAGGACATTGGATCGTGTAGTCTTTGAAACGCTTCATTGCCTCGTTGAATGTCTCGTTGTTCCTTTGAGTGAAACCACTGATTTCGCTTCTCAACCGAGCTGTCCTGGTGCTTGAGAAGAACTTTGAGAGAAATGCCTTCTTACACTCAGCCCATGATGTGATGGTGCCTTGTGGGAGGGTCTTCTCCCAATGTCTAGCTTTGTCTCAGAGTGAAAAGGGGAAGAGACGCAGCTTGAAAGCATCTTCGGATATGCCATTGATCTTGATCATCCCACATACTTGCTCGAAGTTGTCTAGGTGCTCCAAGGGGTCTTCCATTGCTAAGCCGTGGAACTTGTTGTTTTGCACCATGGAGATGAAACCTGGCTTGATCTCGAAGTTATTGCTTTGTACAGGAGGAGGAGTGATCCCAAACCTATTGGGGTGGGTATTGGGAGAATCTCCGGCTCCTATGATCCTTGGGGATCTAGCCGCGTGTTGGGGGTTTCCATTGCCCCGTGCTGCTAGAGGAGGTCCTTCTGGATGCTCATGTTCAGCCATATCTTCAAATTTAACCAAACCGTGCTGAACAATCTCCTCAAAGGCTCTTGTTTGCTCTCTGGCTCTCCTTTGCCGTGAGTGACCAAGTTGATGAATGTTGTCTAAGGGTTGTAGTAGATTGTTGTCTCCCCTTGAACGAAGATTCATGTACCTGAAAACACACGTTTGAGAGTAGAAGTATTAGTAACTTGAAAAAGGTAAAGACTTAGTCTTTGCTAAGACCCAAATCTCTATGTTCTCTAAACAGTCCTAGAATGGCAACGGCGCCATTTGATAAACGTTTTCTAGCGAGGGTTTATGATGCAGAGAGGTTATCAAACTCTAATGCAAGCAATGTTGTAGTATAGCAAGCAAGAGAGAGTCAATCCATTTCTAGGAGATAGAGAATGCACAGAGAATGCAAGGACTAAAGCAAATCTAAGCAAAATGAGACAGTTTATGATAAAATCTCTAAAAACTAAATGCAGCAACTTAAACAGAATGAAACCTATTTTAAAAATACTATAAAGGAATAAACTACCACGAGAAACAAACAGATTAATTAAAGGAGAAAGCTTCGAATTATTAAAATTTGACTAGTGGATCGACCACGAGATCGACCACTAGATCGAGCAGTAACAATCGATCTCGTCTAGAAACTTAAGAACAGTAAAGCTAATGACCAGGATGCTATCAGATATCAAGCGAAAGATGAGAATAGAAGTAAAGATGCTAAAAGGAAGGGTCTAGGGTTGAGATTCATGGTTAGGGGTTTCAAAGGTTCGACCTTGGTTTTAAAAACTTTAGATCGACTCACTTGGTGAGGATCTCTAAG
The DNA here is from genome assembly GCA_911865555.2 of Thlaspi arvense. Lineage (NCBI taxonomy): Eukaryota > Viridiplantae > Streptophyta > Magnoliopsida > Brassicales > Brassicaceae > Thlaspi > Thlaspi arvense. The sequence continues at coordinate 30,817,328 of OU466862.2, forward strand.
CTTGAAAACAAAACAAGATCTATCCGTGGCTTTCGGTATAGATCACTCTTTCATCCTCTCCTCCAAACCCATGGCTTTTGGTGGAAAGAAAGGTCGAAAGGCAAGGAAAACAGATTTCAAACGAATGGCTTAACTAATCCCCCAAACTTCCATGGCTTTTGGGAAGGGGTAACTAGTCTCTAAGGTGTGATCTTCTGAGGCTCCTGAATCCTGTCAAGGTAAGGAACCTCTCGGATCATGAAGCTCTTGGCGTGAGAGTCTTCAAGCTTTAAGATCTCAACACCTTAGAAGAGATAGCCTTTGAAAACATTTTGAAAAACCCAAGATCGAAACCTTTTTAACTCCTTAATCCTCTCAACCCCGAACCCAAAAGAAACTACTCGCTACACATAGAGTAAATCAAGCAAAGCATATGAAACGAGACGATGAACATGAAAGGAAAACTAGATTAAACGATAATGATTCGAATACAAAAGCTTAAGAGAAAAACGAGTTTCAATAATGGTGTTCTTCACGAAACGAGAGAGAAAGCATCAGGAAAAAGATAAGGATCTATTCAAGAGATGTGCCACTTCTTCTGGGAACACCATTCTTGGCAACAGCAGGAGCTAAAATGGACTTCAAGAGAGGCTCTGTTATTCTGAAAAATGTTGATGAGTTCAAGGTCTACAAGATTGTCTCTCCTTCCATAGTCTTTTGTGGGATGATAACTGAGGAGAAGAGTGAGCATCGACAGCTTCCAGAGCATGTGAAGCATGCTATGAGCTTCACAATGAGTATGTTGATGAGCGACACTGTCCCTGAGGAGCCAGATCAGAAGCTGGACATTGGGTTGAAACTTGAAGATGGTTTGAATGAGGATGAAAGCTTGATCACCAAGGGAGTGAAGCCTTTGATCACACCAAGTGTCAAAAACAGGAAGTCAGCTTGTGAGAAAAAGAAGCAGATGTCAGTGGGCACTTGGGTCTACTAGAAGAAAGAGGTAGGAGCACCAGCTCCATCAACCTCTTCTCACTAGTAAGGTAAGCAAAGTCAAGCTTAGTGACTTTAAACAAACACACTTGGGAGGTAGTCCCATGATATTCTTTGTATATATTATGCTTTTTTATGCTTAGTTAATGTGTATAGAAGCAGGGATTCGGTTTGGGGATTGAGAAAGTGTCTAAGGGACAAAGAACAGGTGCATTTTGGCTACTATCGATCACAGTATCGGTCAAGACAAGACCGATAGAGACCTTATCGGTCATGCTATCGGTCAGCTTGTGATCGATAGTAGTAGAGCCAGAATGCACTGGTCAACCTATCGATCACTTCTGATCGATAGGGAAATGAGTTTGCTAAGTGTGGTTCTATCGGTCTAGATATCGATCAGATACTGACCGATGGAATTACATTGGTTGTATTTTGGTCACTCTATCGGTCTAGAGAGTGACCGATACAAAGCAATCAGATGTATTTTGGCCAGTGTATCGATCAGATACTGACTGATAGGATTCAACAGGAAGCTATCGGTCACCCTATCGGTCACAATGTAACTGATAGCCCCGCGAGGTAAGTGTTCCATTTTTCAAAAAAATTTCCCTCTTTTGGCTTGGAGCCAAAGAGGTTTGAATTTGAATTTTTGCTCCTTCCTGACATTTTGCAGAGCTCCTGAGCACTTTTGTTATTGTCCTCCACTCTTTAGATTCCCTTGGTTCCCCACATTTCTCTTTAAAAACCAACAATCTCTTCTCTTCTCTTCACACTTCATTTTACTACTTCTCTCACCAAAAATTCGAAATTTTTAGCTCTCTCTTTCTTTCATTTATCTTTTCTAAGTGCTCAGAAGCTTCATTAAAGTTTGCTTTCTCAACTATTCATTTCTTGTTCTTACACATTGCATGTGCTTAAAATTGTTAAATCTATGGTTTTAAGAACAAGATTTGTTTAGTTTAAGATATTGTGCTTTGATTTTGCATGGTGGATATGTTCAAAATGGGCAAGTTAACTGTTAAAGCATTGTTTACTGTTCTTAAATCTCAGTTCTTGCTTGTTTGATATCCCTTTGCATAATCATTTTCTCTTTTGCTTAGAGCCACCATGATAGGTTCACATGCATAAATGCTTGATTTTTATTCATGAACTCTAGCATGTCTAAACTGTTAGCTTGTGAATTCCTTATGCTTTTTGAAAGTTTAATCTTGTTTAGTGACTAGTTAAACTTCCTTTAGCTTAAAGAAATTCGTTCTAAAGCTTTCAGTTATTGGTTTCTCAAACTGTTGTTCTTTAGTATCTTCAAGCTTTGTTCTTGTAGGTACCATTGGTAAATCAAGAACTGCTGCTGGAAGCAAAGGGAAAGCAACACAAGAGGAAGCGCCCACTTCTCCAAGAGTTAGAAGAGATAAGGGCCAGGGTACTGCTACTGGACAGTCATCAAAAGCTGCTGGGAAGAAACAAGCTGGAGACAAGGCTTCCAAGCAGAGGGTAGGCGAAAACTGTGGAGGAAGAAGTCTCATACCATGAGCCAAGTGCTAGAGAGCTCATGGAGGCTTTCAACAGTGCTCCTTCAAGCCCACAAGATACTCTTGTGCTAACACAATGAAAGCACTTGTGATCTATCACGATTGCAAGGGTATCTTTGATCACATGGGGCTTGGTGAGTTCATGGCAATGCCACTTCCCTCCTACCAGCAGCTCACTTATCAATTCCTCTCTACTCTCAAGGTGGTTGGATATGATGAAAGTGAGCTATCCAACAAAGATGGGTGGATCTCCTTCAAGCTTGGACAGCAAAGGTTCACAACAACCTTCCTTGATATCTTCCAAGCGCTTGGTCAGATGTCTTATGCTCACAAGAGGAACAAGTTCTTCATCGGCCAAAAGGAGCACATGATGCTATGGAGGATGATTAGGGCTGGAAATTTCATAGCTGGAGCCACAAGGAATCAACATCTGAAGAATCCTGCAGTGAGGTATGCTCATAAGGCGCTTGCAAATACATTTTTTGCAAGAAAGAAAACAACAAACCTCACTGGAAAGGAGAGAGACTTCCTGTACTATGGGATGTATGCGCTTGTGGGCCCCAGCAGAAATGGAACAACACTAGAGCCACCAACCAAGTTTCCATGCTTTGTCACCATGATGATGGAGCAGCTCTTAACCTTCAAGAGCTGGGTCTTGCACAAAGGGAAAAGGGAGAAGAACCCACAGCTCCACATTGGAGGAGTTGTGACAGTTATTCTAATGGCTAGTGGTGTAGACCTTGAGGGACATGAAAAAGATGCTCTGGAGCCATTGTGGATAGATATGGACTATCTTAGGAGAAGCCATTTCATTGAGAAGAGCATTCAAGACAAGCATGTCTACAAGTTCCTCAATGAATTTGAAGAGCCAGCAAGAATCCTCCTCCCTAATCCAAGAAATACATCCATCACCATGAGAGGCAACATCAGTTTCAACCCAAGTGAAAATCAGCTTTACCATGGAGACCCTGTTCCAGAAGATAGAGAAGAAGCTAGTGAGGAAGTATAACCAGAAGAGGTTGAAGAAGAAGTTAGATAAGAAGGTGAATAAGAAGTCCATGAAGATGCTACTGCTGGTGCTGAAAGCCAAGGAGAAACCCAAGAAGAAGAACTTGATGAAGATGAGGTGCTGAACTACAACTCAAAGCAGTTCCACTTCAAGCCTTATGAAGGCCCAAGCCAAGAGAGATCTATGAAGTCTGCTCATGAGCATATCAACACCCTTCAGAAATGGTGTAAGTGGCAAGACAAAACCATCAAGAATCTGGTGAAGATGGTGAAGGGGAAGTTCAAAAAGAACAAAGCTACAACAGGAGAAGCTTCCCATCAGAGCCACACTCATGAGTACACTTCTCACAATGAAGAGCCAATGCCACAAACTGATCCAACTGAAGAAGAGCAAGCTGTTTGGAACCCCCATGGAAGACATTCCTTTCATGCATAACCAAGTGATCAATGGGGAACATGGGCACAACCAAGGGCTTCATCATATGAGCCAAGGACCCATACACCATCAGCATGGGAAGCGCCAGCTCCCAACCCTTCTAAAGTTCAACAAACATGGCAATGGTGTAATCAAGGTGATTCTTCTCAAGCTGAACAGATATGGCCAAGCTGGGTTCATCCACCTCAAGCAGCAGCAACAACTTCACAAAGCCAAGAGAGGAGGAACAAGAGGAGAGCTAGCAAGTTTACACAGACATCTGGATCCTCCCACCACTCCACCTACTAAAAAAAGGTACCACATCCTATTCATTGTTTATACCATTGCATCTTTTTCGATTTTGTATTATATTTTGTTACTTCTCTCTCTCATTGCTTTCATTACACAAAGGACTGTGTAATTTAAGTGTGGGGAAAGATTTGGGGTTTGACTTTGTGTTCTGTTTTCTTAGTTTTTCATTTTCTTTCATCTTGAGTCACATGCATATCATGCATTCATCTAAGGCATAGAAAATCACAAAAAAATCAAAAAATTTGAAAACTTTTGCATACTTTTGCAAAAACCAAAAAGAAAGCATGTAGTTGCATTTCATTCTTTTAGGATTGAGTCTAGTGTTGACATATAGGTCGCATTGCAATTGCATAGGGCATAATGATGAATCTTCCTTGTAAAGTGCTTAGAGTTTAGAGATGATTTCAGTGTTTAAGTGATTAGTTGTTTGATGCATCATAAGAAAGCTAGAAGTTAAGACTGAACCATATTTGGATTGCTAATTTTGATCATCTCATCTCATACTGAAAGTATTTGTTCTCTGATAATCGACTCTATCAACTTGAACCTCAATTTGGACTTTTAATTATCATGTCTTGTGCATTGAAAAGTGAATTCATGGCTACCATATACATATTTGTATCATCTTTTTCCTTTTTACCACTCTTGTTGATCCAAATAGCTGATCCTCATACTTATGGGATAGTTAATCTACTCCATTAACCAAAACATCCTTTGAGCTTAAACACTATCTTGAGAGCAGTGAGGCCTTTGCATATCATTTTAGATTTTGTCTTGGAAAAAGTGTTAGGAATAAGGCTGGCAATAATGAGCTCTCTTGTAGATATCAGCTTGCATCTTGAGCTTGATTCTAGGTTAGGATTTTTGGGTTAAAAGGGTAGTGTTAAGTGGTTTGAAATTCATGTATATATGCTTTAAAAGAAAAAAGAAAAAGTTTGAAATAGTAGAAAAGGGGAAACAGTTTTGCATTGTGGTTTAGTAAAGGGAAGTAAAAGCTCTAAGTGTTTAAAAAGAATGGCGCCAGCAACATAAAGGTTTTGAAGGGTCAATCCAAAGAAGAAATCAGACCCAAAGCAATCCACCAAAGGTGAAGAAGGTGCCAATGCAACAAAGAAGAGCAAGTCCCAACCAAAAAAAAAGCAACCACACAAGCAAAAAGAAGAAGTTTCCCCAGCCATGAAGAAGGGTAAAGGGTAGAGTTTAGGAAAAGAGTAGACTTAGGGGTTCACCTTGGGGTTTAGAAGTGTTTAGAATTCATCTTTGGGTAGAAGGGAGCTTTGAATTGCATGCATAAGTGTGCTTTTACCTTTAGCATTTTGCCTAAGATAGAATCATTTCATTGAGTGATCCCTTATGTTGAAAACCCATTGCTTTAATGAGATCATTTTTATCTCATAACCTTACCTTTTGAACCAAATGTCTTCACTTGATTTGCGTAAGCATGATTCATGGTTTTGAGCTTAATTGAATGTTAAAGAGTTGATTGATTTGAGCATTTGCCTAAGTTGAGATTTGAGATCATTTTGAAACATGATGAGCATGGCTAAGTTCTTTAAAGTATAGCTGATTATGTTTGCATCCCACAACTAGGCACTTAAGCATTGATACCATCTCTTTACCTTTGCATTTTTGGATTTGAATGCCCACCTTCAAACCCCACTCTCTCATTTGTTGTTATTTGCTTGAGGACAAGCAAAAGGCAAGTGTGGGGGTGTTGATATCTCTTGTATTTACACCATTTAGGCTTGCATTTAGTGCATGTTTTGGTTCTCTTTTGCATGTTTTCCTTATCTTTTGTCCCTGTTTCTTCTCTTTTTAGACTTAGGTTGCATTTAGGATGTAGTTTGCATTTTCTTTGCATCATGGATGTTTTTAGGTACTTATGGAGTTATGAGGAGCATTGGAGGAGCTTTGGGGATGATCCATGAAGCTAGCTGAGCCAAGAGGAGCAAAAGGAACCAAGGCAGACGATCTCTATGGAGCCTATCGATCAAGACACAAGGCCTATCGGTCAAGGAATGACCGACAGAAGACCTATCGATCAAGCCTATCGGTCAGAGAAGTGACCGATAGAAGTACACCGTATGGATTTCGGTCACTCTATCGGTCATCTTCTAGACCGATATGATCCCTATCGATCTGACCAATAGGAACCCAGTCCGGAGATGCTTTTTATTACACTTGTGCCATTACTTTAGGGCTTCTTTCATTTATGTAGAGGATTTTCGAGCAGTCATGTCATATAACTGTTCTTGAGTTATTTTTCTGAGTTTGTAAGAAAAATTTCTTGCTTTATTTAATATAAGTTTGTATTTGCCATTAATCTTTCCTTAATATCTCTTCTAATCATGATTAACATCTTTTCCTCTTGTGATTTGGTGTTAAACATGAGTATTAGTGAATAGTTTGCTTACTGTTCTTAGATGTGGTAGATTAAGGGGATTTAGAGATTGATTAAGGTTTGTTAAGTGCTTAATAACATGGGTTCCTCTCTATTGATCTGTTTTTAAGCTAGATTTGTCTTGATCACACTTATCTAGGATTTGAGCTTTCTCTTATGCCCACCAAGTGTTTGATGAAATGCTGATCTTGTTTGATAGAGAATTTGCTGGCCTTGACTCAAGAGATTGACTCTTTGAGGAGCATTTTGACATGAATAGAGTTGATTATTAATGCTTGCTGAATGTTTTAGCATTAATGAGAGTTAGTTCTTGTTAAGGTGTTTAGTAAATGGCTATTTATCAAGAGATTGAACTTAGCTTGCTTATTTGTGAACTCTATGTCTAGGAACCACCATTGCTAGCTTGTTTGCTTGATCAATGCTGTTTGAAACAACCTTAGTTAGTCTCTGACTTCCTTAAAATCAATAACCACATCTAGGAACTTGCTTTCTCTTTGATTGAATTTCGAATTTGCTATTTGCTCTGTTATTTACTCTGTTTTGCTTCTTTGATCATTGTTAAACTGTCTCTTTTTTAGTTCTTTTTTTGCTATTGATCACTTTAGGTTGTTAGTTCAGTTGCTTAGGCAACAAAAACCCTCTTTGCTTGCTTGACTTAAGGATTTCTGCTTGCAACTCTTTTGTATTCAACAACTCCCAATGGATTGACATAAAACCTCTATACTACAACTGATTTAAATACAGGGGTGATTGGGAAAGAGATAAAACCTTTGTATTCGGTTCACTCGGATTGTTTTTATTTTACTGGGGCATAACCGGTCAAAGAAGTCTACTTTTGAAGTCTAATTCGGTCCGAGAAGTCTACTCGAGAAGTTTACTTCGGTTCGAGAAGTCTACTCGAGAAGTCCACTTAACCCTAAACCCTAAATCAATTTTTTGATTAAAACTTTTATGAAAACATTAATTTACTTACCATATTGACAACTCATAGTTAAAATAATAAATATATGAACTCCGATTCATTAACTGAACCATAAACTATGACTCATATAGAATTTGTGCAAACCCTAAGAATTACACTCTTATACCATAAACCGTAAACCTCAACCCTAACCCTTTTGGATTGTATACTCATGAAACTTATAAATTGATTCATTTTCATGAAATTTTATTTATATAGATGCGAATTGTCTATATTTTAGTCGTATATATATTTGTTTTACCAAATTATTTTGTATGATTTTTCAATTAATGGTAAAGAAATTATTAGAGAGTATACTCAAGAAGTCTACCTACTATTGGTTTGTAACCAAAATTGTCTATGTTGATTTAAATTAATTTTTGTATCAAATTTTATTTTTAATAGATGGAAAATGTATATGTTTTTGTTATGTATCTAAGTTTTTATCAAATTATTTTTATGATTTTTTAAATTAATTGTAAACAAATTATTAGAGAGTAGACTTCTCCAATAAGTCTACTCGAGAACTCGAGAAGTATACTCGAGAAGTCTACTGGAGAAGTCTACCTACTATTGATTTTTAACCTAATTTATCTATGATGATTTAAATTGATTATTTTGTATCAAATTTTATTTTTAATAGGTGTAAACAATATAAGTTTTTGTTATGTATCAAAGTTTATATCAAATTATTTTTAATGATTTTTTAATTAATTGTAAAAAAAATTATTAGAGAGTAGACTTCTCTGAAAAGTTTATTTGAGAAGTCTATCCGAGAAGTCTATCCGAAAAGTTATTTTTGTCAAATATATAATAGGGGGTCTAGTTTTGCATTTTAACTCAAGTTTTGAATGATATTTTGTAATTCCTCCGTTAAACAAATTTGATAATAAATTATAATTTTGAAAAAAAAAATTAGAATATACAATACTTATTCAGATTTAAAACATATAAATACATAACTTAAAGCAATAAAAAATATATATTCATTTATACCATAAAAATAATTTTATTATATTAAAAATATATACAAAATTTACAAAACTAATAGCACTTTATTACATTGTTTATGGAGATTATTTATAACTTAATATTTGAGACTCCAACTAATTTGCAAAACTGAGAGGTTAGCTAGCAATCGACCCAATTTTGATAATGGATAACCGAACTAAGTGGAGGCAGAATGATTGTTTTGTTGGGGCTAAATGAGGTCTGTGATGCGTAGAGTCACAACAATGACATTCTCCTACTTCCTCCAATCACCACCACTCCCAACTTCTCCCAAACTCTTTTTCTCGCCACGACAATTCTCCCTCTTCTCTCTTCTTCCTTTACCCAACCAGCGATTCATCACTCCAAGCCACAGCTCTCGTCTACGCCTGCGGGGTTTCTCTACCAAATCCATACCAAAGATGCAGGATTCAGGAGCAGTGTCTTATCTTACGCATCGAGAAGCCGCCGAGATTGATGAGACCTTGATGGGTCCTCTCGGCTTCACCGTTGATCAGCTCATGGTCTCTGTTTTCTCTTGTTTCTTTTCCCTGCTTTTTGTTTTCTCGCCTGATCATTGATCGTTTTTTTCTGATCTTCTTGTAGGAATTGGCTGGTCTTAGCGTCGCAACTTCAATTGCTGAGGTAATTGATTGCAACCGTTGAATTTAGACACTGCTCGAGCCAATTCATTCTCATAATGTTCTCTTTCTCGGAAGATTGTTAGTATTAAAAAGTTCAAAGCTTTTGTTAGAGTTAGAGAACAGAATGAAGCATAAACCCAAAAGAAAAAAGCGTTTTTATTGCAGAATCAAACCATTTAATAAAGCTCAAAGCTTTTACCTTTTAACTTATCGCAATTTTGTTTTGTTTCGCGAGTTTGAGGAAGATTGTTAGTACTATACCGTATACGAAAGCTTAAACCCTAAACCCAAAAAGCTTTCTTTATTGCAGAACCAAACCAATCAAAACGGATCTCCAAATGTGAAAACAAAGCTCAAATCTTTTACCTTTGAAACCGATAAACATCTAAAGTTTTCCCTAAGCCTCAATGAGTGGAGAATTTATACCTGTATATTAGAAGCCAGAACAAAACTCAACTAGGAGAAGAACTATACTGAAATTAGGAAAATGGAACACAAACATGAGTAACACAGTTGATTTTTAGCTTTAAATATTTTGTTCTTGCTATGTACATTGGTTGTGAAGTCTACTATACCCCCAAAAGAGATTTCTTTATTGCTAAATCGAACCAACCAAAACGGAACTCTAAAATGTAAAATCGTATAACAAAGCTCAAAGCTTTTTTCTTCGAAACCGATAAACCTCTAAAGCTTTCTTTAGCCTAGATAAGTCTCACAAGTGGATGTAACCATTACAAATCTTTTTGCTTGCTGTGTACATTGGTTGTGAAGTCTATGATATTTTCCAGGTTTATAAACCGAGTGAATATAGCCGTGTTCTAACAATCTGTGGTCCTGGAAACAATGGTGGTGATGGTCTTGTGGCGGCGAGGCATCTTCACCACTTTGGATATAAACCGTCTATCTGTTATCCGAAACGTACTGCCAAATCACTTTATACTGGACTGGTCACTCAGGTTTGTAAGCACTAGGTTTTAAGAATTTTGTTAGCTTTTTATGTATCCTTACTGCCTGCAGAAATTGTCTGTTTCTGCAGTTGGGGTCACTTTCAGTCCCTTTTGTTTCTGTTGATGATCTGCCGGAGGACTTGTCAAATAACTTTGATGTTATCGTAGATGCAATTTTCGGGTTTTCATTTCATGGTAACTATTATCCTTCCCACATCATTAGAATTCTCCAAACCATGAAAAGTGTAAATTATAAATGTATCTGTACAGTAAGTTGTGTGGAGTCAAAGTCTTGAATAGTTCAGTTCAGTTTTTGCACCTATTTTCATTTGCGTCAAGTTTCAGTTGCTTTTTGATGTCAATGTTTTGCACATGTAGGTGCTCCAAGGCCTCCGTTTGATGACTTGATCAGGAGGTTAATGTCCTTGCAAAACAATGAGCACATTGTCCCAAAACGCCCTGTCATTGTCTCTGTGGATATTCCCTCTGGTTGGCACGTTGAAGAAGGAGACCATGAAGGTGGAGGAATTAAGCCTGACATGTTGGTATGCCTTAGACGAAATGCGTAACCAATTCTTTTTCCTTTGCATCAGTTGCTACTATCATACATAGAACTGCTGTATAAATTGAATCTTTTTAACACTTGTTAGGTATCTTTGACTGCCCCAAAATTATGTGCCAAGAGATTTTGTGGCCCTCATCACTTTTTAGGTGGCAGATTTGTACCACCTCAAGTTGCAGAAAAGTATAAGCTCGAGCTTCCTAGTTACCCTGGGGCATCGATGTGTGTTAGAATTGGTAAACCTCCAAAAGTTGACATATCTGCTATGAGAGTGAACTATGTCTCTCCAGAATTACTTGAGGACCAGGTTGAAACTGATCCTACTTTACAGGTATATGAATTCAATTATTTGTGGATGCTTATCTGTATTGTCCGCCTTCTACAATTATTTGTGGATGCTTATCTGTATTGTCCGCCTTTGTATTAGAGATTAGGCATCCTTTTTTACTAAAACAGTTTATTCTTTTTTTTTGCAGTTCCGTAAATGGTTTGATGAGGCAGTTGCTTCTGGATTAAGAGAAACAAATGCTATGGCTTTATCTACGACGAACAAGGACAGAAAACCGTAAGAGCGCTTTGATGTTTTAAGAGATTTCACTCCATGTAAAAAATATGTTGATAAATCATGTTCCAAAAGATTTCTATGTATGTCAGGGTTATCTAGCATTGTGTAACTTTATATAGCTTTCTGCAATAGGGTGAGATGCATCCAATTATGATTTTTTTTTGTGTTATCTGATATACTGCATGTGATACAAAACAGTGCGTCTCAGGTTTCCAATTTGCTGCATGATATGCAACTTCGTACATGTTTTTTTCTTTTTCTTGTTCCACTCTTTTGAAAGTAGTTGCAAGTATATATGTTGGTGTCTCTGCATGCCGGAATCTCAATCATGGGTGATTAATGCTTTGAGTACATCTTAAGCTGTATCAATAGATTGAACATGCACAAACTTGCATTGGACACAAGATTTGCCTGTTTACTTTCTTTCTAATGAGCCTGATTCTTACTGCAGATCATCAAGAATGGTCTTACTTAAAGGATTTGATGAGAATGGATTTGTCTGGTTAGTACATCCTCATCCTTTTCTTCTATGAATTTGGGTATGAAGATCTTTGTGTCCAACCTTAAGTTACTTGCTGAAATCGTAAAATGCAGGTTCACTAACTACGAAAGTAAAAAGGGTTCTGATTTATCAGAAAATCCTTGTGCAGCACTTCTTTTTTACTGGGAAAGTTTGAATCGGCAGGTATGTGTTTTCATCTTGCTTAACCTTTTTTTTCTAGCTGACCTTTTCTGCAAAGCCAGATTCTTCCACTACTATTGACACACAAGAATTAGTAACTGAATACGTTCTCATTGTATCATACAGGTACGAATTGAAGGACCGGTGGAGAGAATCTCCGAGGCAGAATCAGAGAATTACTATCATAGTCGTCCTAGAGGAAGTCAGATCGGCGCCATTGTTAGCAAGCAGGTGGCCTTATGAATTCTTGAAGTTGTGAAAATATTTGCATATGATATTAGGAATTTTTCTTTGGACCCTCATGTTTTGAAATTTTGGTTTCTATCAGAGCTCTGTAGTACCTGGCAGGCATGTTCTGTATGATGAGTATGAAGAACTTACTATAAAATATTCAGATGGGTGAGTTCTAAAAATCTTTTTAAAAACTCTTCAAAGAACATTCTTTTTTATTTGATGTTCTTGATTGATGCACTAAGACTTACTAAGAGCTCATGATTTTGTTATCTCTCTTGCAGAAGTGTCATACCAAAGCCGAAAAACTGGGGAGGATTCAGACTTAAACCAAATCTTTTCGAGTTTTGGCAGGGACAGCCATCTCGTTTGCATGACAGGTGCCTCTTAGTCTTTATTCCTAAATCAGATGTTTGTCTAAGTCTAAGGATGTTTCATGAACTGATCACTTAATTAGGCTTAGAACACAGAGAAGTAGCCGTAGCCAATATTTGCTAATGATTGTGGAACAATTGTCTTTGATTTGCAGGCTGCAGTATTCTCTTCAAGATGCAAATGGGAATTCTGGGTGGATAATTCATAGATTGGCTCCATGACGTATACTCACTTTCCCTGTGAGGAAACAGATGGCTGTTTGGCTTTTTTATATCAACTTATACTCACTACACAATGAGAATAAGATTTAAGTATATAACCAAGCCTTGTAGGGATCTTATTTCCAGAATTGTCACTAGACTAAAAGTACTTTACCATTTAAGCAGTCAAATAATGTGATTTTTTTGGCTACTCTGTGCTTGATAACCCAAAAAGTTGTCTTGATATACGAATTGTATAATCTTACGTATGTGCAAATTATGGATTATCTTTAAAAATTTGTACAATTATAACGGGTTTGATAAAAAAGAAAGAAAGGGAATGTGATAAAGACGAGTCCTACTTTTATCCATGTGGGCTGGAATGAAACGTCTGTATCTAGCTACACGTCAACTAAACTATAACATAAAATTAAACCAAGGAAAGAAAGATGAATAATAGACTCTTAGACTCTTCAGATCATGCGCACTCTTGCTATATCTAAACAGTTTCGGTTTTGAAATCGCCGCTGAGTGCGAGAGAGAGAGAAAAAAGAGAATCTTCGTTGCGCGGGGCTTTTTTCCGGTAGTTGGTGCTTTGGCGCCGCCTCCGTGAGGATATATTCTCGCTGCTGTTTCCTTTGTTGTTAATGTTGTTGTTTGCAAGTGTTTTTCAGCGTGTTGGATAGTCGTCACTTTAGTGGAGGAGTTTAGCCCTCTGTCTCTTGAGGCGAGATCTGGTTTTGACTGTTTCTCCGGCGATTCAGATGTGTGAGATCTCGATCTTGCACCCTAGTCTCGTTATGGTATTGATAGTTCTCTACGGGTTCTATCTTGTTTGGGTTGTTTCTTCTTTGATTTTATGTTGTTGAGTTTTGGTGTCTTTTTTTTTTTTTTTTTTTTTCTGTCATCGACTTCAATAAGAGAAATCGTCTATAATGCTCCTCTCGCTTGTTTATTGAGCTGTAATACTCCTCTTTTAATTTAAAAGGTTTTACAAAAAATAAGATAAATAGAAAAAAAGAGAAATTATTGAAAACCAGATCAGTTCTAATGAAATTACCATTTGTGCCTAGTTCTAACCCAAGAAAAATCGGATTCTTCGATGGATCGGATTTGAGTCCGGTTTTGACCCGAATCTCCCCGAAAATCCCTCAAATATTTTGAAATTCTTTCAAATATTTCAAAAACATATATTTCTCTCTCTCATACCACTGAATCGTCGAGGAGTCGCAACCGTCATCTCCACCAGAGAAAAAACCCTAGTACGGCGGTAGAAAGAGGGAGAATCGACGATGAAAAACGATGCCAAAGACGAGAAAAATGCGTGAGGAGAACCCGAGCAGTCAGAAGCCGGCGGTGAAGAAGCAAAAAATGCCGGCAGAGAACCCGAACCCGAGCCAGAAGCCGGCGGCGAAGAAGCGTAAGACAACAAAATCGGGAACGACGTCTCGAACGACGGAGGAGATTCCGAGTGGAGAGGCGACTCCTCCTCCTCCTCCTCTTCGAGAGGCGACTCCTCCTCCTCCTCCTCGAGAGGCGACTCCTCCTCCTCCGATTGTTGAAGCAGAAACGACAGAGGCGGGTAACTCCTCCGATGGCCGGAATCTTGTAAGTTAATTATCTCCTTCTCCAACTCTTTTGCATTTTGATCACAATTCTCAATTCTCAATTGTCAGAAATTGTAAAACTAGGATAATTAGGTAATACTAGCATGTTGGTAAAACTAAGAAAACTTGGTAAAACTAGTATTATGTTGTAATATTATGAGTTTGGTATTTATATTGTATGTATGTTGCAGGGTGCCTTTGAAGAGACGATTGCTATGCGACCGGACATGTACTTGAAGCCTGATCAGTATAGCAAGACCATTAAACTACCAACACGGTGTTTCGTCCAAGAAGTTATGGAGACGTTTGAGAAAGTGGATCTGATTCCGACGGAAAGAGAGTGGTTTGAGCAGCATCCGCAGTTCTGCCACATTCTTCACATGCCGAAGAGCAATCATATGGTTCAACCATTGTGGATGTTGTTGCTGCGTACTGCTAGGATCGAAAGGGAGAAGGAGGCTTGGTTTGTGGTGAATGGCGTTCCCATTTGATATGGGTTACGAGAGCATGCTATGATCTCAGGACTCAATTGCAGCAACTACCCTCTCTATTGGAATAAAAGAGGCAACTCTTACTTGAAGCGAAAGTATTTTCCTGACAAAAAGAAGGTTTTAAGAGAGGATGTGAAGAATAAGCTTGAGGAGATGGGCCCGGATGATAGTGGAGATAGGCTCAGGATGGCGGTGTTGTATTTCTTGAGCAGCATCATCTACTCTCCCACCAAAACCGGAGACAATGCAAAACCCGTGCTCAATGTATTTTTAAAATACGCTGATGATTTGGATAAGTGTAAGACATTTTCCTTGGGGGAGATTGTCTTTTGATCGCATCTTAGAGTCTATTTCGGATACGATGAAGCACTTTATTGAGAAGGGGTTGGGCAGTGCATGGTCGTTTCCTGGTTTTTGCATTCCATTGGAGGTAAAAGATTGTCTTTTGCATTGTTTTCCTTTTCATTTTAAGATTGTCGATTGCAGATAAGTCTAATTATATGCGTATGTTTGTAGCTTTTGGCGATGGAGGCCATTATGCCATTGAGACAGAGCTTCCGAGAAGCTGTACCAAATAGTAGCGTCGATTGTCCGAGGATGTGCAGGTCCAAGTGGAAGAAATGCGACCTGAGAGGCTGGCCACTTGAGACTGTGTATCAAAAGCTCGGATGCGAGAACAAGGTTAGTAGTCATTGAAGATTTGAAAAAAACAATGAAACTTGTTAACATTGGTTGTTTAAATGTGTTTAACTTGACAGGACATTGACAGTGTGCTGATAGCTTCGGAGGAGGAGAATGCAGTGTTGGATTTGATAATGGAAACGGAGGACGATGTTGATGAGCACGATCCTGTTGTGGAAAGTTGGGAAAAACGTATTGATAATGGATTGACGGTTGTGTTTGAAGACATAAAGGAGGAAGATGTGAAAGGGCGAGAAAAAATGGTGGAGGACTTGGAAATAGCAAGGAAAAAACCCCGAGCTAAGAAAATGTCTCTGGAGGATGTCGTTAGCGCGATGGAGACCATGACAGAGCAATTGGGTTTGCTCAACAACATCGTCCATAAAATTGATGACAGGATAAAGCCACTTGAAGACTATGTGAAAGGGAGAAAGGATTCAGGCTCTTGAACAAGATAAATCGTCTACTTTGTTTTTATATTTGGTTGAACTTTGTTTTGATTTCGAACTAGTACTTTTTTTTTATTTGGAACTAGTACTTTGTTTTTATTTGAAACTACTATTTTATTTTTATTTGGAATTAGTACTTTGTTTTTATTTTCGATCTCGGATGAACTATATTTTTAATTTGAATTATTGAACTCCTGTATTATTAGGTAAAACTAGTCGTAGTAAATGTTGCTAGAAAATTTTTATTTGGAACTAGTATTTTGTTTTTATTTGAAATTAGTACTTTATTTTTATTTGGAACTAGTACTATGTTTTTATTTTCGATCTCGGATGAACTATGTTTTTAATTTGAATTGTTGAATTCCTGTATTATTAGGTAAAACTAGTCGTAGTAAGTGTTGCTAGAAAAATAAATACTAAGAAAAGTTAGTAATACTAGGTGATACTAACATTAGTAATACTAATTAAAATATCATTGATAACTTAAGGAAATACAAGCAAAATGGAAACGTTAGTCTTGAACAACGATTAAAACAACAATTAAAAGAATAATTAAAACAACAATTAAAGGAAATTGCAGATTCGCTAAGTCTTGAGCTTGGCTATCTCTTCGGCTTCGATCTGAATCTGTTTTCACATTTCTTCAATCGTCTTGCTTTGCTCTTCAACTTTCTTAACTAGCTTCGCAATCTCTTCTTCGACTCTGAAAACCCATGGCTGACGAAAGTGGAGTCCATCATCCTAGCAAAAAAACAAAAAAACGAGCAACATCCATTATAGTTATACCTAGTATTCCAAATTTTACACCCGAAGAACATCTAAATAGTTTAACCTAATTTTACTAGTTTTACTCAGAAAAAAACCCAGATCTGAATTTATAGAGATTATACCTTAAATTTGGTGCAGGTGAAGTACTTACTGCCTGGTTGAGTATCGAAATCGTGTTTAAATTTTGGAGAAGGAGATACATCGTTCTTGATAAATCCACCACATGGGCATCTTCTCGGAATCCCATATTGGCCGTCGGCGACAAATCCAACCATGTCCCAATGCTGCTTCATCTTCTCCATTTCCTTGCAGCGCCTCTTCTCTTCCTTCAACTCCTCCACGTATGGGTCGATGAGGAAATTGTCCTTGTAGTGATAGCTACAATCCGAATCCATTTGTAGAGAGAGATGAGAGATCGATTTTAAGAGAGAGAGAGATCGATTTTAAGAGAGAGAGAGAGAGAGAGAGAGAGAGAGATATCGATTTTAAGAGACAGAGAGAGGTTCGAGAGTTTGTAATGAAACTCTGAATTTTAGATTAGATCGAAATGTTTTGAAAAGTACACTCTCCTGCAAAAAAATTCAATTTCCCGCCGAGAAAATTCAATTTCCCGCCAAAAAAATCAATTTTCCGCCGAGAAAATACACATAGTAATACCAGATTGTCAGTTATACAGAATCTTGAAATATTATTATACCACCTAAAACTTATATTCCATCATCTAAAAGTTATATTTTCTAGTATTACAGTTTAATTATATGGTTTTACATATGAATATCATTGTCTTATGCAACAATAAGTTTGAATATAGTATTTTTTACCATTCACTTAACAAGTTGGTTCTCCATAAGAAAGTGTTTCTTAAAGTATAAGGAAATGTTAAAGATCAATATTAGAACTCTGGTGCAACAATAAGTTTGAACTTGTATTTTGTTAATTATTAGGTTTGTATGACATATAAGTTGTAGTTCTAACAAAATTAACTAATTTAGGTGATTAGTTTTGGTTTTTAAATAACAATACATAATTACTTCGAAAAGTCACCAATTATGCATAGTTATACCAGTATTACACATAAATCATAACGAAAGCGAAAACGAATTACACGTAACAAAAGTTTAAAAGTTAAAATTTTTACATCATGCAAAGTCTTCTCCATATAGTAATCCTGCTAGTGTCCTTCCCCGCTTGAGTTTGTTCTGTGTCCTTCCCCTTCGGCGCCTTTCTCCCGTTGATGGAAATCTTTTTTCTTTTGGACGACCCTTTTTCTTGACGCGATCCGGAGGTATTATCTCCTTCTCCATGATGTAATCCGGTACAATCCATGCAGACATATCATGCACCACGTAGATCGATCTGCTATAAGCCAATATCCACATCTCCATGAAATAGTATTTCGAACACAAGTCATAATATTCTATGCGGATATCACGCCTTCCATTTTTCTTAAAGGAGATGAAAGCGGCTAATGCGTGGATACAAGGATACCTATGAATATCGAAGAACCTGCAACTGCAGGTTTTATTGGCCAAGTCCACCAAATAAAACTTTCCCTCTTCTGACATGACTTCGTATTCAAGGTCACAACCGTTTACCTCCCTTACATCTAATTTCTCAGCTATAGGCCAATTTTCGTGCAAGAAGTTCTCAACCAAAGGAACCAGTTTCTGAGCACTCGTTCCTGCCACGGACTCGTTCCTATGCTGGTTAAACCAATCAGAAAACGTTCGAACTATCGTATCAAGCATGGGTATTAAGGAGTACTTCCTCGCATCCCTAAAAGTTTTGTTTAGAGATTCCACGGAGTTGCTTGTGTCGAGGTTGTATCTAGCAACCGGAGAAACACATCTTGCCCACTTTTGTGGCACGGTCGTCTCCTCCACATACTTCGCCGCTGAAGGAAATCTCTGCTTAAACGCCTCATAAAGCATATTGAACTCAGCCACCGTATGAGCCTTACCACACTCTTGGAATTTTTTGGCGACAACGGCTCTGCTTGCGCTTGGAGCATGACCTTTCACGTTTTGAGCCAAATGCCATAAGCAAAACCCATGATGAGCTTGTCGATAGACGTTAGCTACGGCGTTGATGAGGCTGGTATTTCTGTCACTCACAAATACCAACTCCGAAGAATCGTCTACAACAGTTTTCAGCTTCTCAAAAAACCAGCCCCAACTAGCATTGTTCTCGCCGTCGAGTACACCGAATGCTATGGGATAAATGTGACGATTTGGATCCTGAGCTGCGGCGAAAACAAGTACACCACCAAATCCAGCCTTGAGAAAAGTTGCATCCACCACAATCACTTTCCTCATGAACTGAAACCCATCAATGGAAGCTCCCAAAGCTATGAATAAATACTTGAATTTTCCCACCATATCCAGTTCCACAGCTGTTTTCGTACCCTCATTCAGCTCCTCTAACACGTACAAATAACGATACAATATCCTGTAGTTATCTTCCGGAGTACCACGCATATCAGAAATAGCTTGATTCTTCCCTCTCAAAGCCGTGGAGTATGATACCTCTACACCAACTTTCCTCTTCACAAGTGTCATGATTTCTCTAGGAGTTGGAGTCTCGAGTTTCCCAGGATAATGCTCACTCACAATAGCTGCAACTAGTCGTACTGATCCTCTCCTCTTCACGCTGCCTTCTTCACTCTGGCTAGCACAGTTACATGTGTGTATATTCCTGTAAGTTCTAATCGAAAAAGCATCCGATTTTGCTATCTTTGCTGCTCGTACGTGCCACGTACAACTTCGTTGCGCGCATTTTACCACCCATCGCTGAGTATCAGAATTTTTTATAACATACCCGAAAGATTTAACAAATGCGCCTCTATGAATCACTTCTACAACAGCATTCTTACTAGGAAATTCTTGATCAATACTCAAATCCAAACCGTCTTCCCATGGCTCTAAACTCTGACTGCATTCAACAACAGGTGGTGCCTCAACATAATAATCACGTCTATCTGATGATTCCACACTGTTACCCCCACCATCATCGTCGTCATCATCATCATCATTATCATCATCATCATCATCATCATCATCATCATCATCATCATCATCATCATCATAATCATAATCATCATCCTCTTCTTCTTCTTCTTCTTCTTCTTCATTTCTTTCTCTGTTGTCAACATGCAACGTTATGGCATTCGGTCCTATTGGTCCTATTTCTCCGCTTTCATCATCAATGCGCTGCGAATCTTCATAATTCATACCATAAGAGCTTCTCCCCGCTCTCGATTGTTGCACAGGCAGTTCCGGTGTACTCATCAACTCCACAATCAAAACACATCTACGGTTCTCATTATCAACATGCGATAGATATACCAACAGATCCTCATCATCACAAATATACGACTTTTCCTCACATCCAGCCAATCTAGAAATGTAACTCAATTGCAATTTAATCTTACTTTCATCTAACCCAAGATTCTTGTATAACCTAGCTTCTATCATCGGTATTGTTATCTCCTCAACTGATGTCTTCAATACTAGACCATTGATGCGACCTTCGCATTTATAATGTATGGTGACATACTTGCTCATTTTAACCTGCCAATAAAATCCCAAAAAACTCATTCAGTACTGTTTTTTTTTCCCAGTTGTACTAGTTTTACTAGTTATACATCATTTCTCGGTATTTCTAGTATTACTAGTTATACTATTATCGCATCTCATGACCAAGATCCAGTTCTCAGATCGAACTCTTCTCAGATCCAGTCGGTTTAGAGATTTCAAAAACTTACAATTCACTACGAATCAGCAACTGTACTGCATTTGTAGCCAATATAGAGTAATATTCAACCCAGAAACATTCGTTAAACACCAATGTGCATGAAATCCAATTCAATCTATTATTTCTCTTAATTTCCAATTCCTAAAACCAAAAATTTCCCAAAATTTAACACCAATGATTCATTGCAACCAAGCGGACCTCAATTTCGGACCTTAATGAAGCTCCAGCGGTGCAACGGCAGCGAACGGAGGTCGACGGAGGTGGAGGCAATCGTTGTCGACCGTCTCTCGTCGGGAGGGAGAGAGAGACAAAGAATGGTCAATGGTCAACTTGAGATGGTCAACTCCAATCTTGGTCAATGGTCAATCATTAATGGCAAAATGGTCATTCTACATTATGAAGAGCATTGTGGATCATATGAGAGTGATAGAGATCAATTCACTTCTCATAAGAGTATATGAGATGATGTCTCATTCCATAAACTAAATCAAAGTATACCACTTTGGTGGTGGACTTTAAGAGTCAACCAAACCGGTTTATTATGTTTTACATGGAAAAAAAATAAGCTCTGGGCTCGTGTCTCTTTAGCAAGAGCATCGGTACAGACATTTCGAATACGCGAGATAAACATAAACTAAAAGACTCGAAACTCATCCGCAAATACTCCAAGTAGTCTAACTCCAAAGTGAAGGCTGGCCAATCAGTTGGTTCTTCAACCATCTTGATTAGATCCGAGCAGTCAGTCTCGATTCTAACCGAGATGAAACCCTTCTCTCGTAGGTAAGACATTGCCCAGAGGAGTCCTTCGAACTTTGCATGAAGGGGTGATAGGCTCCGTTGGCATCCCTTCATGCCATACAAGTGATGTTCCAACTCATCTTCGAAAAACCACCCTAACCCACTAGCTGTACCATGATCGATCCAGGAAGCATCAATCTGGCATGTCGGAGCTTGGGAGGGCGACGAAATGACGATTGGGATGACTGATGACGAGGAGGTTTCCTCCTCTTCATCTTCTTCCTCCATTTGCTTTGCCATTTTCCAACTTTCTGCCTCTAGGCGGGCTAGTTGAAGAATATCTCACAGAGACACCTTTTTGTTATTAAAAACTTTTTCATTACGTGCTTTCCATATGTACCATAAAATCCAAGGATAAATATCCTGTGGAGGTCTGGGGGTTACCCTTTCCTTTACTCTCCAAAATAGGAAGTCCATATTTTTGTATAGAGATATACTTGGGAAGTGACCCGGACTAGGTGAAAAATCTGTAAGGGCCCACACTTGATGGGCAAGGGGGCAGACAAAAAAGAGATGGCTTATCGTTTCTTCTTGAGCCCCACATCTTGGGCATCTAGCATCCACTTCCACATGTCGATATTTGAGGCGCTCACAAGTGGCCACACAGCCTGATAAAGCTTGCCACATAAAATGTTGTAGTTTGCTTGCCGTCTGGACCTTCGAGACATTTTTAAGAAGAGGTGTGATGCTTGGTTCACAGGCCACTTGTGTCCCTTTACTCTCCTTAAGCAATCTTACTTGATGATAGCCCAATTTTACTGTATACACTCCTGATTTCGTGTGACTCCATGCATATCCATCGAGTGTAAAAGCATGTATGGGGCGCAACCCTAGAATCAGGGGAATGTCTTCCTGGTGGATTAGATTCCTAAGAAGCCTCTCATCCCATTCTTTCGTGTTTTGTGTTATTAGGCTATGGACCAAGAAATGGTTATCCCTGAAAAAGTGAGGGTTAGCCGGTCTCGGTGGCCTAGCAGAATTAGCTGGGAGCCAAGGCTCATTCCACACTTCAGTATTAATCCTGATCCTATCGTCTTACGAAGTCCGCTCCGTAAGAGAGGTTTAGCCGCCATAAGGATCTGCCACCCAAGTGATGGGGAGTATGGTTTCTGATCGCCTAGAACGTTAGATTGTCGGTAGTATCGTCCATGCAAGACCCGTGCTAGAAGTGAGGAAGGAAACTGAACCAGGCGCCATAACTTTTTGGCTAAGAGGGCTATGTTGAAGTCACGTAAATCGTGGAACCCCAAACCAACCAACTCCTTTGGGGAACATAGCTTATCCCAGGCGATCCAGTGAAGGCCTTTACTGTCTTGTTTGGAACTCCACCAAAAATTTGAGATAGCACTCGTGAGTTTGTATGTTAAAATTTATGGGAGAAGGTAGCACGACATAACATAGGTCGGAATTGCTTGTGTGACTGATTTGATCTGGATCTTTTTACCTCCTTTTGATAAGAGTTTTGCCGACCATGAATTGGTCCTCTTACTTAGGCGGTCTTGAACATAGGCGAACACTTTCTTGTTTGAGCCGCAAATCTTCTCTGGGAGACCCAAGTACATGCGCATTCCTCCTTCATTACTTATACCTATGGCTGATTTGATCTCTTGTTTGACTAGGGTATTCACCTTGTTCCCGAAAAGAACAGAAGATTTTGACGAGTAAAGTAACTGGCCTGAAGCATCTCCATACAATTTGATGATGTCAAAAATCTCTGCACATTGCGGGACATTCGCTTTGCAGAAAAAGAGAGTATCGTCAGTGAAAAGAAGATGTGATACAGTAGGGCTGGCTCTTGCTATCCTCAGACCAGTGATACGGTTTTCTTCCTCTGCTCCCTTTAGGAGAGAGACAAGAGCTTTTGTACAGATGATGCGCATGAAAGGTGAAAGAGGGTCTCCCTGGCGTAGGCCTCGTGTGGGTCTTATCCTCCCTTTAGCCTCTCCATTGAGGAGGACTTTGGTTAAGAAACATACGAGATGCAGAACATCAAGAGCTTAACCCATTCCTCAGCAAAACCCAACTTAAGAAGTAAGGCTTCTAAGAAACTCCATTCCACCCTATCATACGCTTTGCTCATATCTGTCTTAATGGCCATATACTTCGAGTTACACATGGGATTAGTACGGAGAGCATGAAAGTTTTCTTGCGATAGCATTATATTATATGTGATGACGTCTAGCAATAAAGGCTGATTGGGTCTTCGAAATCAAAGTCGGGAGAGCTCTCTTTAGTCTTCTACATAAGAGCTTTGAGATGATTTTATAAGTCACAATGCACATGCTTATTGGTCGGAATTCTGCCATTGCTCTTGGTTTGTCCTTTTTGGGGATTAGACAAATGTTGGTCTGATTGATTCTTGGGTCGAAACTTCTCGTTGCGAAGAAATCCTTAACTAGCTTTGTTATATCATGGCTCGTAATCGACCAAAACTTCTGAAAGAAGCGACTGGTCATACTGTATGGACCTGGTGCTTTATCAGGATTTATATCAAAGAGGACCGCTTTTATCTCTTCATTTGAAAGGTCTGCCAAAAGAAAATAGTTCATAGTGCCAGAGACTTTCTCGGTAGTAAACCGGAGTGCATCCCCATGTTCTGGTGGGGAGGAAGAGGTGAAAAGGTCTTGTAAGTAGTGGGTTGCTACCTTCTCTATATCTTTTGCATTTTCGACCCAAGCTCCATTTTATCTCTTAAGGAGATAATACGGTTTCGAGCCATTCTTTGTTTGGTGATGGCATGGTGGAACTTTGTATTCTTATCCCCCTTTGTGTGCCATGTGACTCTACTCTTATGTCTCTAGAAACGTTGCTCTTCCCGAAAAGCTTCAATAAGCCTTCTCCTTAGATCTTCTATCTCTTCTAAGGTAGAATTGTCAGCTGCTTGTGCTATATCTAACTGTTCTTTCAATACTTCAATGAGTTTTGCTGTATTGGATGGCACCGTTTTTTTCCAGCGAAAAATGGTTCTACGACATAAGGATAATCTCTGATGTACATTCCGTCGTGGATATTCCTTTGGGGGCCCCCATCCTGTAGCCACTGCCTCCTTAAAACCAGGTTTCCCCACCCAGCGATTGTCGAACCTAAAGCTTTTCTTTGTATGTTGGATGTCTGATTGAATCCGTGCCAGGGCGGGTCTATGGTCAGAACCCCAAAGATTTAGGTACTTCACATTTGTGTGGGAAAAAAAGGTGAAGCCATTCTTCATTCCCAATCTGTCAAGGCGGCACTTAACTTTTCTCGAGCTCCGTCTTCCAACCCAAGAGAATGAATTTCCTTTAAGAAGTCTAACATCACGCAATCATCAAGCATCGTGCGGAACGGGATAAAAGAGGCTTCTTCTCTCCTTCTTCCTCCCCGTTTCTCATGGTTACCTGTGATCTCATTAAAATCTCCTATCATAAACCATGCATCTTGGCAGTTTTGTCCCATCATACTAAGTCGCTCCCAGACCAATTCACGGTACTCAACAACCGGATCACCATAAATAAAAGTCATACATATTTTATGTCCTTCAAAAGAGGATACAATATCGATCATTTGACTATCCGAATAGGAAATAACCACATGAGGTTCATCCATATAAAAAGGCTAGACCCCCGCTTCTGCCTCTCGGCTCCACAGTACAAACATGGTCATAACCGAAATAAACTTGCAAATTTTGCAGAAAAACCGATTGTTTTTTGTCTTTGATAAAAATAAAAAGCTAGGTTTGTAAACACAGTGCAGTTCTTCAAGATGCTCGTTTGTCAAGTCGGCACCGGCGCCTTGATAATTCCAAGATAAAACGTTCATCTACCCGATTTAGGGATGACCTCGCGATTGGCTGAATACTTGAGGTGCGTGGGGTTCTTCTTGCGGATTGGGCCACACTTTTCTTTTTCTTCGGCCCAGTTTTACTTTCCTGCTGCCCACTTTCCTTTCTTTTCTCTTCTCTCTTCGGCCCATCATCCTTTTATTTCCCAGCGTCTTTTTTTGGCCCTTTTTGGCCCAAGCCCGCGTGGCAATCCCTTCACCTTCGGCGAGCACTTCACCAGGAACCTTTTCTTGTCGAGAAACCCACCCTGCTTCGGCCAGGGGATGCTTTCTTCCGCTGGG
Organism: Thlaspi arvense; assembly: GCA_911865555.2. Lineage (NCBI taxonomy): Eukaryota > Viridiplantae > Streptophyta > Magnoliopsida > Brassicales > Brassicaceae > Thlaspi > Thlaspi arvense. The sequence goes on from OU466862.2 coordinate 30,842,767, forward strand.
GACCTGCTGCTTCCCCCATGGGAGTCTTCTTTAGCAGAGGGGCCAAATCTTCCATTGTCACGTCTTTCTCAGGATCTGGATCTTGCACATCTTCCTCCATCGGCACTGGGTCCTTTAGAACCGTTCCTATGGCATCGATCATCGGATCATCAGAAAAGATCTCCTCAAAGGTTTGCTCCGGGTACTTAGACGTATCGTCATCCAAAAGATCATCATCATCAATCCAATCCTCATCCCCAAAAGCCCCCAGAACCCCGTCCGCAGGTGGGGCTCTGATCTCCAAGATCCGATTGATCCAGATCCTCCTCTTCTTCATCTGTTGCATCGACTAGGTGGGCAATCGATGGCTCATTTTCCCCTGGATACTCGCCTTCGTCATCTTCCATGACTTCATCACCTTCTTCGTCTTCTGCTAAGGTTTATTCATACCAGCTTTTTTTTATATCGCCAATAGCTGCAAGTTTTTTATTGAAATGGGAAATGGTTTATCAGGCGCTTTAGACTCGACCCCCGCCAATTCGAAAGTTAAACTTTTCTTTGCAGAGCTTCCAGTCTCAGAGGACCTTTGAAGAATCAACGGCTTTCTTTTGCAGGTTTAACCGGAAAGGACGGTTTCGCTGGTGGATCGGCGAGACATATATTTGGTTTGCTGAGTGGTGAGCCCGTAATGGCTCAGTAATTGTTCTCCCTGAATCTGACTCACGACGAGCATCGCTGGCATCAGATATCAAGAGAGGTGCCATCTTTTCGGTTCCCCGTGCAGGACTACGGTTTCTCTGTGCGCGATGGTCCTCTGTCCTCTTCATATTTGTAAGGGAGTCCTCTTCATGAGTATGGGGCAGGATCTCTCTTCATGAGAAATATGGAAACAGGTGAAACACCAACGGAAAAGCTTCTTATACTTGAGAGAGAGAAGGACTATTTCTCCCGAAGGTAACCTTGCTTTCTTTTGAAAACTTAGGGGTTCTTCCACGTTTACAGTAACTTGGAATTTCGCAGATCTTTCCTCCAGCTTGCGGACAGTTCCAAGGGAGCTTCCTATCCGCCTGAAGATGGCGTCCATCCAGAAATGAGTATGGATTCCCGTCGTACGAACCAAGAAAGTCATGGAGTGTGGAAAGGTATCTCCCACATGGGGATCCAGCGCTCGAGAGAGAATGACCAGTTGTTGAAATGGCAAGGGCGCTTGCTTAAAGCCTTCTGTAGGTCCACCTCCAAATCAAAGTCAAACTGAAAGCGAAAGTTTCCCAGATCTACACCCCTTACTCTGCCCTCGACATCCCAAATGTTAGCTCTTGGCAGGAGGGCGATCAGTGCATCCGTACTGCGGCCTTCTTTGTTGAACATCCTCCTGATATATCATAGTTTTTATGGTTTTTAACCATGATATAAATCCTTTTTATTGAGTCTTTTTGGTCTTTTTAGAGTCCTAGTAGAGTCTTTGCAGGTTATAACATGTCTGGAGCATAATTGGAGATATTGAAGCTTTTTGGAGCATTGCTAGATGAAGCCACGAAGTGTGCAACTCGGGAAGAAAAGTATAGATTTGGGTGATGCTCGTCACCACTTATGGTGACGCTCGTCACCCATAGAGGAAGGGTCGTGGCCTGGTTTTTAAAAAATTGGGAAGAATTTGCAGTTTTGGCCTAGAAGTTCTAGTATTTGCAAAAAGGCCCCAGATCGTGTTTTAGCTTGTATATTAGGTTTTTCAGTCATTCTTTTGGCAGATATCTTGTATCTTATTCTTTATGAGAGCTTTAGAGAGAGATTTGTAGCAGAGCTTTTGGAGAGACAAATCAGACTCGTTCAGAGCAGATTTCGAACTTCTTTATTTCTATTTCTTATTTCTTTTATGCAATCTATTCTTTTCATGATGTTTGTTTCATTCACCATGTCTAAGTAGTTTGTTAGTTAAGTTAGGGCTTTTCAAAGGTTGAAGAAGAGTTTGTAGAGTTGCTAAACTTATAGGAAATCCATTGGTTCTTCATCTGTGCTTGCATTCATATCGATTTCTTAGACACATCATCTGGATTTTGAAACCCTAGGTTGTTTGATAGATGTGAGAGCATTATTAATCATCTGAACTAGTATTAGATGAGCAAAACGCCCTAGTGCAAAGAGATTTGGCTTAGGAGTTTTGTGAACAATTGAACCTGATCATAACTGCATGTTTAGGTTGTTAGGATTTGCAAAGAGATTTAAAACTCTGTGATTTAAGCATAGTTAACTTCTGCAATGAGAATTGATTAGTTATATCTTTGCGATTCATGTTCAAGACGGTTTTAATTCATTCCTGATTGCATGCATTCTACACTCTCGGATTTAACCTGCGAATTGTCCTGACTTAGCGCCTTTAGCTTTCTGAACTTTAAGAACAATCCCAAAAACGCCCACTTACATTTATTTTGCTGTTTCGCATTACATTCATTACTTATTGCTTAGCTTAATCGGAATCTGAAATCGCTAGTGTAGTTTACATACTCGTTTGGGATTCGATACCCCTTATACTACGACTGCTTTGCTCTGCACTTGCAGTAGTTTTTATTTGGGTATAACCTGAGCCCTATGACCCCCTGACAAGGCTGAGGTTGTATTGGGCGATTAGTGCCGAGTTGTCCACTTCTGGGAGGATTATCACCTCGTCGTCATCTTTCTTCTGCGTGAGCGGTCTGTGGCTACTGCTAGAGTTTGTTTGGGACATTGTGGATAAATACTCAAGGGGATCTGAAGCTTGTCGAAGAAGGTGAGACGCTGGGGGCGAGAACGGCTTGAATTACTTAGCACCGGGCTAGAAAATAGTATCACACATTACTTAATAACGGAGGTTACAAAGCTTTTGTGGGGAAAGCTATGTTCCTGATTAGAGATCCATCAAGCATAAAGGAACTAGGAATGTTTGTTTGGGAAGAGGAGACATGTGTGAGAAGAGAGACCAAGCTGTCAGGAATCAAGAGGCAAGATTCATGTTTTCAGATGTCCGTACAGGGAGGCGCTAGAGAGAAAAAATGTACGGCTTAGTGATATTGCTGCATATTTCATGCATTTTGCATACACATAAGTTAGTTTCTCACGCATATACATTGCATTTTAGGATAGTTTGCATCACTTTAGGTCATAGAGTGCTCTTGCACCAGCATATGCATGTTTCTTGCATTTTGCATCGCATACAGGTTGTTTTCGGCTACTTTGGAGTCTTAGAGGGTTCGTGGACGTGCTGAGGCTCGTGAGGAGGTTCGTGGAAACTTGGAGAATTCAGGAGTGCTTGCTAAGGAAAAGAGATCGAGAAGCAGATCGAGCATAGCCGGTCGATCTAGATGAGATCGACCAGAAGATCGAGTAGTCCATCCGATCCAAGGGAACTGATCGAGACGGAGATCGAGTGAAGCGATCGATCAAGGAGTACGGACGTGAATGACGCCATGCAGAGTGAGAGCCGGATCGAGTCCACCACTCGATCCTCCAAAGATCGACTCCAAGATCGAACGAAGCACTCGATCCACCGAAGAAGATCGAGACACAGATCGAGCTGGAGGCACGATGTCCGAAGATGATCAAGCGAGATACTCTGTCTCAAGGTCGATCTCAGTGCTTTAACCGTTTTTGGCCGCTAGCGAGGGGGGGGACCATTGAGCTGTTTGGCCTATTTCGGGAAGGTGGCGAGGATGCTTTTTGACACGCTTTCACTTTATCATTTTCATCTTTTTCTCTCTGTTCGAAGGCTATTTCGCCATTGTTAGACTTGGAAGATTTTTTTGCTTTGTATTGAATCATTGAATCGTTTAAGTTTAAATCCATCGGTTTTCATGTTTATCCATTCATCGTTTATGCTTTGTTTGGTTTAATTTATGTGTAGTGAGTAGTTTCGTCGGGTTTCGGGGTTGAGAGGATTCAAAGGGGTCGAAAAGGGTTTTCAAAGTTTGGTGTTTTCTTGTTCTTCATGGCTTTCTCTTCAAGGATGTGGAGTTCTTAAGGCTTAAAGATTCTCACGCCAAGATCTTTATGATCAGAGAGGTCTCTTACCTTGACAGGATCCAGAGATCTCTGAAAATCGCATCCTAGAGACTAGTTACCCTTTCCCAAACGCCATGGTAGTTTAGGGGACTAGTTAAGCCGCGTATTTGAAATCTGATTTTCTTGCCCTTCAATCTCTTTTTCCGCCAAACACCATGGGTCTGAAGGAGAGAATGAAGGAGTGATCCATACCACACGCCATGGATGGATCTTGTTTTGTTTTCAAGGCTTAGAGAATCTCACAAAGTGAGTAGATCTTGAACATGAATCTCAACCCTAGACCCTCTTTCTTAGTATTCTTACATCTCTGTTAATCATTCGCTTGCTATCTGTTTGCATCCCGGTCATTAGATTCATTTCTGTTAAACATTTAGACGAGATCGAACGTTGTTGCTCGATCTAGTGGTCGATCTTGTGGTCGATCCACTAGTCGATTTTTATAAATTCATAGATTTGCATTTTAATCATTCTGTTTGTTCCTCGTGGTAGTTCATTCGTTCTTGGTATTTTTAAAACAGTTTTGCCTTGCATTTAGTCGTTGCATCTAGTTTTTAGGATTTTCACAAAACCGTTCATCATTTGCTTAGCTTTACCCGATCCTTGCATTCTCATTGCACTTTCTAGCTCCTAGGTGTGGATTGACACTAACTTGCATACTATACTACATCTCAGTTTTGCATTTGAGCTTTGATACAACATCATACTCCAAAAACGTGTTATCACTTAGGGCGTACAGGGAGGCACTAGAGAGAAAAAAATGTGAGTTTTGGTGTGTCTTTGTGGATTTACTTTTGCTCTCTAGATTTTCGGCCCTTTTTTTTTTTCTCCCAAAGCGTTCGTTTTTAGATTTGGTTTAGGTCTCCTGTTGGGTTCGTCTTCCGGATGGTATCTTGCGAAGGAATCTACTAGCTTTCTCTGATTTTTCGAAGTTGGAGGGTGGTTTCAAGGCGAAGCAGTGTGTTCGCTCATCAGTTCTTCTCTTGCGAGGAGTGTCCGCATGTAATAATTGTTGGGCTTCTTTGGCGTTTTCCCATTTGGAGGTCAAGGCTTTTTTGCTTTGAGCCTAGGTCTGTTCGAGTGCTCTGGTTTCTTTGGTGATTTGAAGATGGTGTTGTCTCTTTGTTCTGTTCTGTGGTGTTTCAGCGTTTCCTTCTGCTGATTTTGTGCTTGTTGATCTGGGGTTAGTCCTTCCTTCAAGTTGGTGGTGTTGTCGATTTAGTTTCTGCATATAGTTCATGTATCTGAGAACTTTTAAGAAAAATGGAGATGGTGTTTAAGAACTTGAAAGACAAAAGAATAATTTTAAGAAGAAGAAGGCTTTTAGAATTTAGGAACTTCACTTAACTTCTCTTAATATTAGTTCTTAACTTCTCCATTACAAATGAGAGAGGAGAGTGCTAATTATAGCTTTCAAAGTACAAAATATCTAAAATATTTTAATCATAAATCAAAATTTTTCTACTTTAATGGTGAATAGGCATTGCAAATACAATATATAAGCTTGTTTTCAGGATTACTTCATTGTATTTATTATTGTGTAAGTGTTGTCAACTTTGCAGAAAATAGGAAAGTGTACAGCTCAACTTGCCAAAGAAAGAGCTAAGATTGCTAAGAGCAAGCGCCTCATGTTGCATGACAGTGAATCTAGCCTTGATGAGCAACATGAAAGGAAAAGTAAGAAAGGAAATAATCCAATGCGGCCACGAAAAGCCCATGTTTCAGATGATGAGCGTCTTAAGAAAGCTCTCAATATGAAGTTTAAGGGAACCAAGTATGCTCATATGCAGCTGTTGCATGACTTGGAGCTTCATAAGGACATCAGTCTCCTTTTCCAGCAGATGGGCTTGGAGAAGTTTTTCAGTATGGTTTACCCCTCTTGCAAGTTAGCTACTTATCAATTCATCTCCACCTTAAAAGTGCATTTCTTCAAGTCTGGAGAAGCTAGTGATAAGCTCTATAGAGATGGATACATCAAGTTCAAGGTGGCTAGAACAGCTTACCACATGGGATTCAAACAGCTCAATGAGATATTTGGTTTCAGTGCTGGAAACTCAAGAAGTACAATGTTGAAGTTTGCTGAGGAAGAGAATGATAGGGTATGGGGAGAAATCAGTGTAGGAAGGTATATGCCTGGCCCAATCAAGAGTTTCCTAATCTGCCATCCTGCTTTGAGATATGCACACAAGGGGCTGGTTCACACCTTTTTTGAAAGGAAAGAGACTGGTATGGTGATTAAAAAGGAGATGTCTTTACTGGGCATTGGCATAAGAGAAATTCTCATGGAGACTAGTGGTGGATAGAGAATATTTGGAGAGCTGCAGGATCAGGGATGCTTCGTGTTATACTCAAGCGCTTTCTCCACTACAAGCATTGAGTTGGGACAGCTTTAGATACTAGTCCTCAAATCGCTTTTGTAGGACTCATTACACCAATCCTTGAAGCTGCTTCTGTCACAATGAGAGAGCCTTCTCATCCTCGTGATTTTATTGATAGATCCTACCTTTTCAAGACTAGATATTTTGTGGAAACCATGGAGGAGAAGCTGGTCTACCAGTTCAATGTTGATTTGAAGACAAAACAGAGAATCCTGTTCCCTAGCCCTCACAATACCACTGTCAGGATTACAAGCCATGTCAACTTCATGCCTCAAGAGAGTGATCTGGTGAACACCTTTGCTGTACACCCACAAGCTAAAGAGGAAGGGACAGCGGCGCATGAGATGTTGCATGAGATCCAGAGATACTACTTCGACCCCTATGACAAGCCCATCTCTAGTGGGGTGAATAGAGAAGCCCACAAGCAGTTGAGGCTACTCCAAAGGCTAGGCTAGAGATGAGCTTGTCATAGGGGTCAAAGTAGTATATCTGGATCTCATACAACATCTCGTCGGCAGGCTAAGACAATCAAGAAGAAGGTGTGCAAATCTGGAAGTTTTGGCTAGACTAGGCTAGGTTTATGGGTCTCAATAGGATGGGTTTAATTTTGGATCTTTCAAGAGAGGCAAAGAAGAAGACAAAGGAGAAGGAGTGCAATGCAAGTTACCTTAAAGTTAGCTAAGTGAATAAAGATCAAAGAGAGCTAAATACAAAGAAGAAGGTGTACAAATCAAAAGTCCAATATACATTTGAAAGATGAGAAGCACCAGAAAACTAAAAAAGAGCCCATACAAACCAAGAAGCCAACCCACAAAGAAGATGCATCCTCAAAAGAAGCTCCAAAGGATAAGAAAGAATGGTGATATCAAAGAAGTGAAAATGCTTTAAGAAAATGGTACAAGAAGATGTGTTCATGGGTAGAAAAGTAAGAGTTTAAGATAATCTATGGGACTTATATAGATGAAAGTTTACTTTTGTATGCATAAGTTGTTCTTTTACCCTTCATTTTACAAAAGCTCATTCTATTTTCTTGAGAGATCCCTTGCATTTTCATGAGCCATTTCAAAATTTAATGAGATCATTATAGTCTCATAACTTTATCCCTAGCCAAATGAAAGCACGTGATTTGCATAAGTATGATTCACATGTTACACATAATTGAATGCTAAAAGGGTTGATTGATGTGATTGCTTGTGTAGGCTAGACTTGAGTACTTGTTTTTGCTTGTGATGAATGTTGCTAAACTTTTAGAGTAGAAGAAAATCATATGCATCTTAGAATTAGTAACTTGGACATTGATCTCATTTCTTCCTTTGACATTTTAGGTTGTGAACTCCCACTTTCAAACCTCGTCTCCTGATTCGTTCTTCTTGTTTGCTTGAGGGAAAGCAAAATGCAAGTTTGAGGTTGTTGATAGACATCATATTTACGGCATTTTAGCATGCATCTTCACATACTTTTATGTCTTTCTCTTGCATTCATTCACATTTTAGGTCTTTTTTGCATTTATTGTAGAGTTAGTGAGTCTCATACTAGGCATTGCATATTATGTGCATTTTGGAGTGTATTTTAGGTACATTTGAGGCTTCAGAGGATCACTGGACTCTTGGGGATCAAGCTGAGGCTAAGAGGAGCACTCAAAGGAGCAAAGGGAGAATTTATGATCTATATCGAGGTGGATATCAAGCAAAAAATTGATATGGAGAGCAGAGGAAAGCGTATTGACGTGTGTTGATAACAAGTTTTTGGAGTATGATGTTGTATCAAAGCTCAAATGCAAAACTGAGATGTAGTATAGTATGCAAGTGAGTGTCAATCCACACCTAGGAGTTAGAAAGTGCAATGAGAATGCAAGGATCGGGTAAAGCTAAGCAAATGATGAACGGTTTTGTGAAAATCCTAAAAACTAGATGCAACGACTAAATGCAAGGCAAAACTATTTTAAAAATACCAGGAACGAATGAACTACCACGAGGAACAAACAGAATGATTAAAATGCAAAGCTATGAATTTATAAAAATCGACTAGTGGATCGACCACAAGACCGACCACTAGATCGAGCAACAACGATCGATCTCGTCTAAATGTTTAACAGAAGCGAATCTAATGACCAGGATGCGAACAGATAGCAAGCGAATGATTAACAGAGATGTAAGAATACTAAGAAAGAGGGTCTAGGGTTGAGATTCATGTTCAAGGGTTTCAAAGGTTCAAGCTTGGTTTGAAAACTCTAGATCTACTCACATTGTGAGATTCTCTAAGCCTTGAAAACAAAACAAGATCCATCCATGGCGTGTGGTATGGATCACTCCTTCATTCTCTCCTCCAGACCCATGGCGTTTGGCGGAAAAAGAGATTGAAGGGCAAGGAAATCAGATTTCAAACACGTGGCTTAACTAGTCTCCTAAACTACAATGGCGTTTGGGAAAGGGTAACTAGTCTCTAGGATGCGATTTTCAGAGATCTCTGGATCCTGTCAAGGTAAGAGACCTCTCTGATCATATAGATCTTGGCATGAGAGTCTTTAAGCCTTAAGAACTCGACATCCTAGAAGAGAAAGCCATGAAGAACAAGAAAACACCAAACTTTGAAAACCCTTTTCGACCCGTTTGAATCCTCTCAACCCCGAAACCCGAATAAACTACTCACTACACATTAAGTAAACCAAACAAAGCATAAAAGATGAACTGATAAACATGAAGAACGATGGATTTGAACTTAAACGATTCAAAGATTCAATACAAAGCAAGAAAAGCTTCAAGGTCTAACAATGGCGAAATCGCCTACGAACAGAGAGAAAAAGATGAAAATGATAAAGCGAGAGCGTGTATCCCCAAAAAGCATCCTCGCCGCCTTCCCGAAATAGGCCAAAAAGCTCGATGGTCCCCCCCTCGCTAGCGGCCAAAAACGGTTAAAGCACTGAGATCGACCTCGAGATCGAGCATCTCGCTCGATCATCTTCGGACATCGTGCCTTCAGCTCGATCTGTGTCTCGATCTTCTTCGGTGGATCGAGTGCTTCGTTCGATCTTGGAGTCGATTTTTGGAGGATCGAGTGGTGGACTCGATCCGGCTCTCGCTCTGCATGGCGTCATTCACGTCCGTACTCCTTGATCGATCGCTTCTTTCGATCTCCGTCTCGATCAGTTCCCTTGGATCGGATGGACTACTCGATCTTCTGGTTGATCTCATCTAGATCGACCGGCTATGCTCGATCCGTTTCTCGGTCTCTGGTCCTTAGCAAGCATTCCTGAGTTCTCCAAGTTCCCACGAACCTCCTCACGAGCCTCAGCACGTCCACGAACCCTCCAAGATTCCAAAGTAGCCGAAAACAACCTGTATGCGATGCAAAATGCAAGAAATATGCATATGCTGGTGCAAGAACACTCTAGGACCTAAAGTGATACAAACTATCCTAAAATGCAATGTATATGCGTGAGAAACTAACTTATGTGTATGCAAATTACATGAAATATGCAACAATATTAACTCCCCCAAACTTACCTTTTGCTTGCCCTCAAGCAAACAAAATTAAAGAAGGGAGAGAGATTTTAAAACAAACGGGGGTTTAAGCTTCTTGCAAAGGTATTTTTCAAATGAATCAATCTCAACGTCCTAGTTACTAGTTCTAAAATGCAATACACACGCTCATACTCCAAAGAACTTAGCCATACTCATCCCACAAAGAATTTCAAATCATGACTCTCCTATTCCAAACAATCAAAGAAACTCATCCTTTAACATTCATTAATGACCGAACCATGAATCAAACTTATGCACTTTAAAGCAAAACACATTTGGCTAAGGGTAAAGGCTATGAGCATAGAATGATCTCATTTTAAAGAGGGTTTATTTTAAGCAAGGGTTTCTCTCGAAAATGGTAAGAACTTTATGCATAATGCTAAAGGTAAAGGCAATTGATGCATACATGATCAGATTCTCATCTACCCATGCAAGCTAACAATGATCCTAAAACCCCTCTCATTTTCTTTCTTTTTAGCTCACTCACCCTCCTAAAATCTATCCTTATCTCCAAAGCAAAAGCTTAGCAAACCCCAAATCAAAATAGAAAACAACTTAACTCTTTTAGGCTAGTGAAAATGTTTGAAAATATTAAGCTCCTTATTTCTTTCTTATTGATAGCTCTCTTATTATTATTTTTCTTTCTTTTTCTTTTCTCTTTATTTTGGCACTTAAGCTCTTTTCTTTTTCTTTTTATTTTTGTTTGAGAGAGCTATCTTCTGAAATTATTAGAGCATTATACATTTTAAACACAAAACCTTTCACTTAAAACCTTTTGTTCACTTCAAACACCAAACTCTTTTGAAACCGAAAGCATAAATACATGAAAGCAACCCCATTGAACCCTCAAACTTATCATAAGCCTACATCTAGCTTCAAAATGCAAAGCTAGCAATCAAATGAGAACCTAATCATGTCGCCTAAACGTAACACGTTATGCTATGTTCAAACCGAAAGAGGCCTCACAAAGATGTCATACACGAAAGCTTGGCTTCAAAGAAAGGTAAGGGTGATGGTGGGAGTTCTACTTAGGCTCACAAAGAGTGGTAAAAGGAGGAAGATAGCCTAAATATTTTTAAGATCCATGTGTTCATTTTCAAGTGCATAAGAATGATATTTAAAAATTCAAATTAGGGTTCTCACTTATTAGGACAAGTTTCAAACCATGAGTGTTCAATTCAAGTCACGAAAATCAAAACAAGTGATCCAGCATGGTAAGAACTTACTTTCAAAGTGTGAGCAAAGCATTAGAGAACTACTAACTAGGATATTGAAACCATTCATAAGCTTAAAACACCTTTTTAAGAAAACTTAACCTCTTATGCAAATGTAAACAATCCTAGATGCTTAAAAATTCTAGACTCAATCCTAAAATGCTTAACAAGATGAATGCAACTACATGAATTATTTTGAAAATTTTTAAAATTTTTAAAAATTTTACCAATTTTTTTTTTTTCTTTTCTATGCCTTTGATGCATGCAAGACTCAAGGGATGCAAAGATAAAATAAGGACAGAATAAACATGTCAAACCACACACATACTCCCCCAAACTTGAATGACACCGTCATAGTGGCAAACAAATTCGAGAGAGCTCAAAACAAACAGAAAAAATCAAGAAAACATGAACGGTATATACAATGGAAGGTGGTTGTTACCTCGGGTCTAGTCTCGGCTGGAACTTGAGGATGTTCCAGAAGAGCTAGATACTATGGCTTTGCCTTTGGAGCCTGGCTCTTGGATAGAGAGATGCGCCGGTTGAATGTTGCTGCCTTGAGTCTCACAGATGACAACTCCACCGGTTGAAAGCCTTCTCTTCTCGGGTTTTTGGACCTCCTCACTCGCAGCCTGCTTTGGTGAACCTCTTTGAAGCGCGTTGACCTTCTTGGCAAGCTTCTTGATGACTTTGCTCTGCCACTTGTTGATTTTCCTTTGCATCTCCACAACAGAAGCAAAGAACTTTTCTTTCTTGGTCAGCAGCTCAAAGTCAAGCTTAGGGAGGACAAAGGCTTCGGGCATCTCATCATTCGTGGCTGGAGACTCTGATCTTGGGCGAGTAGCTTGCTGAATGTTTGCCGCGGCTACTAGAGGAGCAAAGCACTCCTCTATGCTTGGGAGAAACTCAATGTTCCCAATGCATAACAGCTCGGTCTCGGTTTGGTTTGGCAAGATGCATGTCCTCTTCTCATTCTCCTCATTAACGAACAAGTACTCAAAGAAGCCCTCGGCTGGCGTGCTACCCAAGCTATCAGTGTTCCGCAGATATGTCTCGTCCATGAATGCTCTATCCGGAACGGGAGTGAAGTTCTGAAGCGGCACGCCTGCTTGCACGAGCAAGGGAGTGAGAAAACCGCCAATGAGTGACGAGCTTGCCTTTTATCTCAAGGCATAAGCCTTGTATTTGACCAATGAAGCGGCGAGGATGCACCCGTAGTTCACGTCATCGCCGAGTTGATCTTCCAATGGCTCATCATTCTCATCCGGATCACAAGGGAGATGCTTAAGGCCTTGGTACAAGAAGCAAAGCTCCGTCTTGGTCACCGTGGGGGCTACAGACCGACCACTAAAAGTGTTGGCCATCAGCTTCAAGGTGTAACGTAGCACCGGGTTCCTCACTCTCTTGATCTTCGCGGTATTCACCTTGTAATCTTCATTGGCGATGAGATCCCAAAAATCATTCGCTTGAGTGAAAGAGGGGAACTCCACCTTCGTGGCTTCTGCATCGAGGCCATAAGCTTGGCAAAGCTCGGGGATTGAGAGACTGAAGGCTTCGCGCTTTATCTTGAAGGAGAGGCGGCCTTGAGAAGGAATTGGGACGCTAGGATTCTCGTATCCAAACTCCAAAGTGGCAAGGAAGTCGATTGTCACTTCAGGAAAGGTTGGGCAATCCATCCGTGACAAACACCTCAGCCCTATCTTCTGGAGGAGTTGATCAAAGTCTCATAGAATCCCCATCTTGGCCAGCAATTCTCTGTCCGCAAACTTAATCGCCTCGAACCTCAGCCTTTGAAGCCGTTCTTTGTCCCGTTTCTCATCCTTACTCCAACGAACCCTCTCCTGAACAGCCACTTCTTGGTTTCCTCCCTCTTGAGCTGTCTCTTCTCTCGTTCTTTTGGGAGCCATTGCGCCTGAAACAATTTTCTCAAGCAAAGCAATGAGCAAATCAGCGATATGATGAGAGAAAGAGGGAAGCAAAGAAGAAAACTTATAACTAATACCCTAGAATTTTGGGGAATTAATAAAAATTATAGCAAAATAATAGAGAATCAGATCTAGAGATAGAGGGAAATCTAGAATTTTTCCTATTATCAAGCTATTTTTAAAAATTGAAAACCGCCCTAGCATCTAAAACAATCAAAGCGAATAAAAAGGATATTTTCTGAAAGATTTTCTTAAATATTCGAAAATACCTTTGCAAGGATTGAAAAAGATGTTTGTTAGCCCTTAGAAAACAAGAACTCACACTCTCTTTTTGCTTAATAACTCGAGAAAACAAGAATGAGAGTGTGTGAAAGTAGTTGAAAACATTTAAAGGCTAACAAAAAAAAACAATGGGTAAAAAGAAGTGGTTTTCTGACAAAAGCTGTGGTCAAGGCACATCTTTCATGGTCAAAGATGCTTGCCTTGACCACTTTTTGAATTTAAAAACTTTAGGGAAAGAGTAAGAGAAGGAAAAGAAAATGTTACTTAAGCACGAGATCGAGTCCTTTTGGTCGATCTGGGACTCGATCCCATGTCCATAATGACGTGGATCGAGAGGGTTGCTCGATTTGGGACTCGATTCGATGACACATCTCGTTCCTTGATTTTTTTGGCATGACGGCTAAGTCCTCATGATTTAGCCACGTTCTCGATTCAGGGGTCGATTTAAGCTTGGATCGAGTAGACTATTCGATCTAGCCTTTATAATCGAGTGACTCAGTCGATCCACCTCTCGTTTGCTTTTCAGGCTAAAGGTATAGGGTGTTCGTTCTCTCGTGATCGACTGTGTCACACGATCTATCTACTCGATCTCGTCTAGATCGACTGACTCCTCTCGATTCACTAGCTCGATCTAGCAAAGATCGAGCCAGGATGAGTCGATCTAGCACTCGATCTTTAGCTTATACTCGCCCCTTCTTACTCCTTCTGGATCTAAGATTATGGCCTGCAATCCCTCATACTTGTTCCTACACACTCACAAGATAAAAACATAAAAGTGGAAAAGAAATAGAGCAAAAAATATGTACAAGATAGACATGGGAATGCCTCCCAAGTGCGCTTTCTTTAACGTCTTTAGCTAGACTTTACTTGGTTTAGGCAGATGGTGGGTCTTGGAGAAGCATTGAGGTGCTCTCCTTGTCAAATGCACTCGCCATGTATGGCTTAACTCTGCGTCCGTTCACTGTGAATGCATTCCCACTCTTTTCGACCAACGTGACAGCTCTGTAGGGTAATACCTCCTTGATTTCATACGGACCGCTCCACCGTGACTTTAGCTTCCCTGGAAAGAGCTTGAGCCTTGAGTTGTAAAGCAGCACCAAACTCCCTTCCTTAAGCTCCTTAGGTACCAACTTCTTGTCGTGAGCAGCTTTAGTACGCTCCTTGTAGATCCTAGCGCTTTCGTAAGCATCCAGCCTTAGCTCATCAATCTCGTGCAACTGGATCAACCGCTTCTCCTGAGCTGTCTTCAGATCAAAATTCAGTCACTTCACAGCCCACAATGCCTTATGTTCCAGCTCAACGGGGAGGTGACATCCTTTGCCGTATAGAAGAGTGAAAGGACTAGTACCAATGGGCGTTTTGAAAGCAGTCCGGTAAGCCCACAAAGCGTCATCTAACTTCACTGCCCAATCCTTCCGAGTAGTCCCAACTGTTCTCTCGAGTATCGCCTTTATCTGTCGGTTAGAGACCTCCACTTGGCCACTCGTTTGAGGATGGTAAGGTGTAGCTACCTTGTGCTTCACGGCATACTTCCTTAGAAGATTTTCAAACAGCTTGTTGATGAAATGGCTTCCTCCGTCGCTTATCACCACCTTGGGTACTCCAAACCTCGGGAAAATGATGCTCTTAAAGAGTTTGATCACCACCTTAGAATCGTTTGTAGGGGAAGCAATGGCCTCAACCCATTTAGAGACGTAATCAACAGCTACTAGAATGAACTTGTTGCCGTATGATGAAGGAAACGGCCCCATGAAGTCTATGCCCCACACGTCAAAGACGTCTACCTCAAAGATGGGAACTTGGGGCATCTCGTTCCTCTTAGTGATATTCCCTGCTCTTTAGCATGCTTCACATCTCATCACGAACTCATGGGTGTCTTTGAAGATGGATGGCCACCAGAAACCGGCTTGCAAGACCTTAGTGGCGATTTTGAATGAAGCAAAGTGCCCGCCATACGATGAACCGTGGCAATGAAAGATGATATCTCTTGCTTCCTCCTTTGTCACTTATCTTCTGTATAGGCTATCAACACCTCTCTTGTATAAATAGGGTTCGTCCAATAGTAGTGGCTCACGTTCCTCATGAACTTCTTCCTATGGTAGTTGTTAAGATGCGAAGGCTCTTCCCCACACGCCAAGTAGTTCACAATATCCGCGTACCAAGGGAGCTCCTCCTCTTTGAAGCTCATAACTTCCTCAAACCGCCCTTCTAGGTTCCCACAAACAGCCGTAGTGATCACCATGAGTTATTCCTCGGGGAGAGAATCATCTAAAGGCAGAGACTCGTTGATTCTTAACCAAGAGAGATGGTCAGCAACGCTGTTCTCTATCCCTTTCTTGTCTTTGATCTCCATGTCAAACTCCTGAAGAAGAAGAATCCATCTCAAAAGCCTCGGCTTAGTGTCCTTCTTGGAATAGATGTACCTCAAAGCCGCGTGATCTGTGTAGACAATAGCCTTGGAACCCACGAGGTATGACCGGAACTTCTCAAAGGCGAACACTACTGCCAATAGCTCCTTCTCCGTGGTGGTGTATCTTGTTTGCGTGTCATCCAAGGTTCTTGAAGCATAGTAAATCACGTGCAGCTTCTTATCTTTCTTCTGACATAGAAGAGGCGTTCTCATTATCCAAGTGAATCCTATGAGTGCAAAGCATTGGTTAAAGGCCCTTGATGTCACTTAGAGAGTACCCAATGGCCTTCCTATACTTTCTCAACTCAGTTAAGAGTGAGTGCAACTCATCATCACTTAAGTTTTCATTCACAATCACAGTATAGGTTTCGTTAAGCCCTAAGAAAGCATACCTTAGCCCTTTTGGAACCCTCCTTAGAACCCGAGACATGACTTTTGAGGCTGCCTTCTCCAACCGCTGTCCCTTCTGAAATCGAGTCATCCAATCGATCTTGCTCTCGATGTCTTCTAGATCGAGCAGTTTCGCTCAATTCACTCACTCGATTTAATGTGGATCGAGTGAGAGATCGAGATGCTGAGTCGATCTCCGGATTAGTCCCTGAACTGATCGGAAGGCATCTCTCGATCTCGAGCTCGATTGTTTTCCTGGATCGATCACCTTCCTCGATCTGACTGTCGATTGTTGCACCGGATCGAGTTGTGTTCTCGATTGTCTTGTCGATTTGACCCCTGGATCAAGTAATGTCATCGATCTCTAGGCAAGCGCTTTCATCTTCTAGCACAACTTTCCTTGAATCAAGCAGGTTAACGTATTCCTGAGTCCTCTGATCCAAGTAATTGAACTCTCCTGGCTCCTTAGTCAATGCCAGCTTCAAATGATCCTCCTGAGCCAACTCTTCCAGCAACTCATCCGCTAAAGCGTCCAACGTCTCAATGTAGAAAGCTTGCCCTTCTATCATAGGCTTCTTCAAAACCTCATTGATATCAATGTCCAGCCTTATATCTTGACCCAAGTGCATGGCTATCTTCCCATTCTTGACGTCTATGATGGCTCTGGCGGTAGCTAAGAACGGTCTACCGAAAATGAGTGGATCCTTAGGCTCTTCATCCATTTCCAACACAACGAAGTCCGTAGGCATGTTTACACCGCTGATTCTCACTGGCAAGTCCTCAAGCAAACCCACGGGTAACCTCACGCTCCTGTCTGCTAGTACCAACGAGATTCTACAATCTTTGAACCGGGTAAAGCCAAGTTTCTTTGCTACAGAATGAGGCATCAGATTTATACTAGCTCCGAGATCACAAAGGCAACTCTTGAACTCCAAAGGACCTAAGGCGCAAGGTATAGTGAAGCTTCCAGGGTCTCCCAACTTCTTAGGGACTATCTCCTTGTGTATCACAGCACTACATTCCTCACTAATAACAAGCACTTCCTTGCTTTCCTTATTCTTCTTCACGAGTGTCTCTTTGAAGAATTTGGCGCACTTAGGCATCATTGCAAGGCAGTCCACGAGAGGTAGCTTGATCTCTACGTCCTTAAGATGCTTCTCAAACAAGATTATATGCTTCTTTATGAGTTGCTTCTTGAAGCGGCCAGGAAAAAGGTAGCTTAGGTACATGCGGTGGAGGCACATAAGCATCCTTCTCCTTAGCTGCTTGCTCCGGTTTCTTCTCTACAATCGCTTTCTCACCTCTCCTTGGTCCTTGAATCCAAACATTGTCAAAGTTTATCTCATCATCGGCTGAAAGCTTACCTTCCCCCTCTTGAAGTACAACGTCCTCGTTGATCTTTGGAGTAACCGTAGGTGCAAGCTCTTTCCCACTCCTTAGCGTAATGGCATTGGCGTATTCCTTGGGATTCTGCTCACACTTGCCCGGTAAGCTATCCTGACCGCTTGTACTCTCCTTTCCCTTCTCTAGCTGCTTGATCTTATTATTCAAGTTAGTAATCTGAGTAGAGAAATCCGTGAGAGAGGAGTCTAAGCGGGTGTTCATCTCGGCAAACTTCTGATTTGTAGATGCTTGCCCTTGAATCAATTGTTGAAACACAGCTTGGACAGGATCAACTTGTTGTTGTTGCATCGGTTGTTGTTGAGGAACAAAGCCCGAAGGGTACATTGGCGTGTAACCCTTGTTTCCTTGCTGTTGTCCTTGGAAGTTGTTCTGCCCTTGCCCTTGGAAGCCACCACTCGGCTGAAAACCTTTGTTGTATGGTACGAAAGGCTTTGCTTGCTGAGCAGGGTACACTTGATCCTTAGGGTTCGCAACATTGGTGCTACGGTATGAGAGATTGTTGTTCTGGTTGTAGCCTTGGGAATATCCTTGAGGTTTGTAGTTGTTTTGACCCGTCACCCAATTGGCTTCTTCTTGAGTCAACTTTAGCTCCTCTGGTTTCATCCACTTCATAAAACAAAGTGAACATGCTTCTGATTAGCCAACACCAGCTTATCAGTCTTCTCATGCAATGACTTAAGCTCCTTCTTGTGAGACTCTAGCTCAGAACCTCTTGGTGCACGGTCGTAATCTTCAGCACAGTTACCGTCACTCAATGCCAAGTTCTCAATCAGCTCCATGCCTTCCTCTACCTCTTGACCAAGGAAATTTCCCTTACTAGCCGTGTCAAGCAACAAGCGAATCTTTGGTGAAGCTCCTCGGTAGATAGTGCTTAGAAGAGTCTCTTTGCTGTAGCCGTGGTGAGGACACTGAATAGTATAGTCCTTGAACCGCTCCATGGCTTCATTGAAAGTCTCATTGTTCCTTTGAGTGAAGCCGCTGATCTCACTTCTCAGCCTTGCTGTTCTGGTGCTAGAGAAGAACTTTGAGAGGAAAGCCTTCTTACACTCAGCCCAAGAGGTAATGGTGCCTTGAGGAAGGGTCTTCTCCCAATGTCTAGCCTTGTCTCCAAGAGAAAATGGAAAAAGACGCAGCTTGAAAGCATCTTCGGATATGCCGTTAATCTTGATCATCCCACATACTTGTTCGAAGTTATCAAGGGGCTCCAAGGGATCTTCCATTGCTAGCCCTTGAAACTTATTGTTTTGCACCATTGAGATGAAACCCGGCTTAATCTCGAAGTTGTTGTTCTGTACAGGAGGAGGAGTGATCCCAAACCTATTGTGAGGAGTATTGGGAGCATCTCAAGCTCCTATGATCCGTGGGGGTCTAGCCGCGTGTTGGGGGTTTCCATTACCCCTTCCCACTGCCCCGTGAGCTGGAGGAGGTCCCTCTGGATGCTCGTGCTCAGCCATCACTTCAAAATCCACTGAACCTTGCTGAACAATCTCCTCAAAAGCTCTAGCTTGCTCTCGTACTCTTCTTTGTCGTGAATGACCAAGTTGATGAATGTTGTCCAAGGGTTGAAGTAGATTGTTGTCTCCCCTTGAACGAAGATTCATGTACCTGAAAGACACACGTTTGAGAGTAGAGAAATTAGTCACCAAAAGAAAAAGAAAGGCCTAGTCTTTACTAAACCTCAAATCTCAATGCTTCCTAAACACTCCTAAGATGGCAACGACGCCATTTGATAACAAGTTTTTGGAGTATGATGTTGTATCAAAGCTCAAATGCAAAACTGAGATGTAGTATAGTATGCAAGTGAGTGTCAATCCACACCTAGGAGTTAGAAAGTGCAATGAGAATGCATTGATCGGGTAAAGCTAAGCAAATGATGAACAGTTTTGTGAAAATCCTAAAAACTAGATGCAACGACTAAATGCAAGGCAAAAATATTTTAAAAATACCAGGAACGAATGAACTACCACGAGGAACAAACAGAATTATTAAAATGCAAAGCTATGAATTTATAAAAATCAACTAGTGGATCGACCACTAGATCGAGCAACAACGATCGATCTCGTCTAAATGTTTAACAAAAGCGAATCTAATGACCAGGATGCGAATATATAGCAAGCGAATGATTAACAGAGATGTAAGAATACTAAGAAAGAGGGTCTAGGGTTGAGATTCATGTTCAAAGGTTTCAAAGGTTCAAGCTTGGTTTGAAAACTCTAGATCTACTCACATTGTGAGATTCTCTAAGCCTTGAAAACAAAAAAAGATCCATCCATGGCGTTTGGTATGGATCACTTCTTCATTCTCTCCTCCAGACCCATGGCGTTTGGGGGAAAAAGAGATTAAAGAGCAAGGAAATCAGATTTCAAACATGCGGCTTAACTAGTCACATAAACTACCATGGCGTTTGGGAAAGTGTAACTAGTCTCTAGGATGCAATTTTCAGAGATCTCTGGATCCTGTCAAGGTAAGAGACCTCTCTGATCCTAAAGATCTTGGCGTGAGAGTCTTTAAGCCATAAGAACTCGACATCCTAAAAGAGAAGGCCATGAAGAACAAGAAAACACCAAACTTTGAAAACCCTTTTCGACCTCTTTGAATCCTGTCAACCCCGAAACCTGAATAAACTACTCATTACACATTAAGTAAACCAAACAAAGCATAAAATATGAACTGATAAACATGAAGAATGATGGACTTGAACTTAAACGATTCAAAGATTCAATACAATGCAAGAAAAGCTTCAAGGTCTAACAATGGCGAAATCGCCTTTGAACTGAGAAAAAAGATGAAAATGATAAAGTGAGAGCGTGTATCCCCAAAAAGCATCCTCGCCGCCTTCCCGTAATAGACCAAACAGCTCGATGGCCCCCCCTCGCTAGCGGCTAAAAACGGTTAAAGCACTGAGATCGACCTCGAGATCGAGCATCTCGCTCAATCATCTTCGGACATCGTGCCTTCAGCTCGATCTGTGTCTCGATCTTCTTCGGTGGATCGAGTGCTTCGTTCGATCTTAGAGTCGATCTTTGGAGGATCGAGTGGTGGACTCGATCCGGCTCTCGCTCTGCATGGCGTCATTCACGTCTGTACTCCTTGATCGATCTCCGTCTCGATCAGTTCCCTTGGATCGGATGGACTACTCGATCTTCTGGTCGATCTCATCTAGATCGACCGGCTATGCTCGATCCGCTTCTCGATCTCTGGTCCTTAGCAAGCATTCCTGAATTCTCCAAGTCCACGAACCCTCCAAGACTCCAAAGACTCCAAAGTAGCCGAAAACAACCTGTATGCGATGCAAAATGCACGAAACATGCATATGCTGGTGCAAGAACACCCTAGGACCTAAAGTGATGCAAATTATCCTAAAATGCAATGTATATGCGTGAAAAACTAACTTATGTGTATGCAAAATACATGAAATATACAGCAATATCATGTGTATCGTGCATCACCCCGATACAGAATATCCAGAGAAGAATGACTCCTTGCAAGCACTCTGTATCGGCCAGTTGTGTCGAGGACCAAGTCGACATTATTGTATGATATACTTTGTTTATGTAATATATAAACCTTCTTTTTATAAGTTCATGTTTTTCGTTAATTATTGCATTTTTTCATATGCATTATGGCATAGACGATGTCACAAATTGAGATTCAGGATAGAGATACTTGTGTAGCAGACGATGCTATGACACATGCAATCCTTATGGATAAAAAATAGTCTAAAAATGAATGTGTCCACCGGATGCATAAGTACTATAACTGGTATTGTAAAGATTATATTAGACTTCAGAACAGCAATTTTTTCAATGCCAAGGGGTACAAAGATTGTAATGCAAGATGCATTATACTCCCCTAAGTCTAAGCGGAATTTGTTAAGTTTTCGAGATATTCACATAAATGGATATCATATTGAGACTATTAATTGTATTGAATATCTTTGCATAACAACGGCGAGGAAACATTAGTTGGAAGAACTACCAATGATGTCCTCCAGATTATATTGCAGAAACATAACACTGGCTAAATCACATGTTGCGGTAACCAGAAGTTTACCGGCACTTGTAGAGTGTGGCATGAAATGTTATACCACCATGGTTCAGTAACGATGAGAATGATTGTGTGAAATTAGAGTGTCCACTTGTTGAAAATGAGAAGATTTTTTTTTTTATCGGGGAAGTTTTCATGTATTGAGTGTTCTCAGGGAAAACTCATAAGTAGGCTATGGCCAGCCAAAGTTGGGAATGAATCTCCTGTATTCTCAGAGACAATACATGGTGATAAATCTAGGCCGATTTACCCACTGTCCATATAATTTAGATAATACATTGTATTGATTGAAGCATCTGGCAGATGGTCACATATATGTCTTTTTACCACAAGAAATATGGCTTTCCTAAAATTCATTGTAAGTAATCATGTTAAGAGCAAATTTCCCTCTGATGATGCCATAAAGAAAGTCAAGCTTGACAATGCTGGTGAATTCACTTCAGCGGTCTTTAATGACTATTGTATGTCCTTAAATAATGATGTTGAGCATCATATGTCATACACAAAATGGCATATCTGAGTCATTAGGCGTTTTCATGTATTGAGTGTTTTCAAGAAAAACTCATAAGTACTCTCTCGCCAGCCAAAGTTGGGAATGAATCCCCTTTATTCCTAGAGAGAATGCATGGTGATATATATGGGCCGATTCACCCACCTTTCAGATCCTTTAGATATTTCATTGTATTAATGAAAACATCTAGCAGATGGTCACATGTATGTCTTATGACCACAAAAAATATGGCTTTCGCGAGATTCATTGCAAATAATTAGGTTAAAAGTGAATTTTCCTGATTATGCCATAAACAAAGTCAGACTTGATAATGCTCATGAATTCATTCCAGTGGCCTTCAATGACTAATGTATGTCCTTAGGAATTGATGTTGAGCATCCGACTTCACATGTCAAACACAAATTGGCATGCCTTAGTCATTATTTAAGCGGTTGAAATGGATTTTAAGACCGTTAATCTTGAGAACAAAACTCTCAATCACTATATGAGGACATGATATACTGTAGCGTTGGTCCAGATAAGACCAAATGCATATAATTAAAATTCCTCCATACAGCTAGCGATAGGCCAGGAGCCAGATTTGTGTGATAAGTAGTTTTTAGGTACTTGATTAATCTGTTAGTTTTTAGACCAGATTTGTGTTCCTTAGTCACTAAATCGAATGTAATATAGTGTTATGAGTGTTTTGTCAATCCAATGGGATAAAATAGAGATATTGAAAGTACATGATTAATAGAATAAGTTAGGATGAAATTAAGAGGTTTAAACACTTACTAACAACCTACTAAAGAAATATAACAAGCAAAACAAAAGCTAAGCAATAACTACTTAAAAGTTGGTATTAAGACAAGCACATAAGCTCAAGAACAAGGATACTAAGAACATAATGAAAACAAAACTAAACAGAATATTCAAATGATAGGAAGACTCCTAGGATGAGATGGTGATGTAGGATAAAGCATGATCAATTAATGATGCATAATTAAGCAATATTTTGGGCTAATCTTTAAGCATATAATTTAAAGCAAGATTAGTTTATGGTATTTGGTATGAATCTTTTTGCTAACCACATAACCAAATCTTAATTTTTATTAGTGATAGAATGACTAACAAGCATTAATTAAAAATTCTTTAAGGCCAAAACCATGGATTCAAGCATTTCATCAAACATTGCGTCTGCATGAGAAAGCTTAGGATCATAAACCAATAATGAAGATGATTTAAGCATTCGATGTATCAGATAAGAAAAGATCAATATTATTAAGCACAAAATATCAAAGATCAATCATTTAACACCCAACATCTACCTCATCCCAAGAATCTAATATAGGCTACTGATCACTACACATAAGCCAACCACAAACCCCATGAATATAATCAAAACAAGATTAAGAGAAGTGCAAATAGATTAATAACTTGAAAGGTCTACAAAAAATTCTCAAAACAAAAGAAGAAAGAAAATAAGTTAAGGGTAAGATAAGAGTATATTTGATAAAATAAGATAAGAGTTGCCAGAATTTTTGACTAAGAAAATACTTATAGGGAAGCAAAGAAAGCCCTAATAAACTGTTAGAGATGAGATTCGTACCATCTCTACCAGCCCGATATGAATTCTGGTCGGCCCACTACGCAAAGCTTAGGTTGGTCAAATAAATGGAAATCTTCCATTTATCCTGTGAAACCGGGAAAAACAAAAGTTTAATCTTATCAGCAGAGACACTTTCCTATTCCGAACCGATGTTGAAGACCGACCTGATCGGCTATAAATACGGGAAGTCCTCGACTTCTCAGTCCATCCGAAAATCATCTCTCGAGACCTAGGACAAACTAAGCAATTCAATTGTTCTAGCTCTTCATTTACGTTTCTTAAGATGTTTAGGTCGGCGTTCTTATTCCGACGACCTAAACCACCGTGTATTCTATCAAGCTCCGGCTCATTCTAATAAAAGATCTCTCTTTAAACCCACAAACCCTAGTTCTCTTATAAGTCAAACTTGAGTTTTTACAGTTAGCGCCGTCTGTGGGGAATAAGAGAACAATCTTTGAAAAGAACGGAGCTTGAAGATGGTCGGAACACCTGTCAACCCTGATACTACCAATCTCACCGATCGTGCAGGCGGAGCTGCCGATCCCACCAGAAACACCCAGGGCCTGATCGCCGACCCGATCACCGGACTCCCGATAGACGATCAGACCAACACACAGACTGACGACACGGCTGCGCAGAACACCGGCGAAACAGGCCAGGTCGGCCACACTGATGGAACAAACCCGGTCGACCTGCCACAGCCACCCCCCATTGACATGGCCACTATCATCAGATCGGTCGTGGCACAGCTCCAACAGGGCATGGATGCTCGCTTCGAGACCCTCCGCGCCGAACAGATTGCCTACCGAGAAGACCTAGATCGGCTTCTCAACGCTAGGGTTCATACCCAAGAGCCGGCCGATCTGATCACACCCCCGCGCCCGCCGATCCGCAACACCGATACGACCAGATTGGTCAACAACTTGTCCGGCACCACATCGACAGACGACCTGCAGAGAGCGCTGGTGAAAGGCTCTAACGCTCGCTCATCCCGTAACACCACAGGTGCCGACCTGACGATAGTTTCAGAACTCGACCTCCTTCAACGCCTTGACGACATAAATAGCAAGATCCACAAGGCGACGACCTCAGCACCGGAGTTAGACAAGATCCTCCAGCAAACACAGCAGACCCCGTTCACGTCGGTGATCACCAAGGCTCCTCTCAAGGACATAGGTCGGATGAAGCTACCCTATGTTACACCGGCACGACAGACCCGAAGTGACACCTGATCACGTTCAACGCAGTCATGGGGCGAGCTCGCCTCACCGACGAGGAACGGGACGCATGCCTTTTTTCAGTACTTCGTGGAGACGCTCTCCGGAAGCGCCCTCACTTGGTTCACGCAGCTTCCTAAAAACTCCATCGACAGCTACAAGGAACTCACAGCTCGGTTCCTTAAACATTATTCGATCTACATCGACATGGAGTCTACGTCGCTCGATCTATGGGCGTGTGTCCAGGACGACATGGAACCGTTTCGCGACTTCATCGACTGATTCCGGTCCATCGTTTCCCGATGCAGCTTGTCGGATGAGCTATCTCTCAATATCCTCATCAGGAACTTAAGAGACGATCAATCATACTGCAAACGGTTGAAAACTGGGAAAACTAAAACCCTAGAAGACGCTTTGCATAAGGCGACGGGCTATATCAGGGTCGAGGAAGATCGGGCTGCCAAGGCCAAGGCCAAGTTGGCCGATCAAAAATCTTCGGGCGATAAGAAACCTCGATCGTCGAATCAGGATAGCCACCAGGAGCCTCGTCAGCACTACAACAAGGATGACAGGAGCCTAAAGAGTATCAACGCCGTCGGGTGGCAGACAAAGTGGAACACTTGGGATCGTCTGAGCGCCAAAGACCCGGACAGCAAGAAGCCATGCTGCAAATATCACAAGGCACACGGCCACCACACCAACGATTGCCGCACTCTCCCGGCCCTCTTACGGAAGGCGTGGGAAGCTGATGAGTGCACCATACCGGAGCCTCGTAGTCTAGCGCGACACTCTGATGATGATCAGGATAGGTGACCTGAGAGCGATCAAGATAGAAGATCCGATGCTGATCGTCCATCTTCTAAACGTGAAGGGAAGGAAGCAAAACGTGACCGTGAAGACGATCACACACCCCCGACCTCACCGCGCCAGAGGATCAACATGATTATGGGAGGACTCCTCTCGTGTACCGACTCGATCAATTCGATCAAACGGCACGAGCGGAAGGCAACTAATCCTCCGAAGAACGCCTCACCGCTATTCAAAGATGACCTCCCGATCACGTTTACAGAGCAAGACGCGCAAAACATAGACCACCTTCAAAACGATCCACTCGTCATCTCATTCAGGCTCGGAGAAGACGACGTTTCTAAGATATTGATCAACACAGGAAGCTCGGTCGACCTCATCTTCATGGACACGCTGCGGCAAGATGAGCATCACAGAACATGATATAAAAGTCGCGCCATCACCCCTCACTGGGATTGCTGGAGATTCGATCTCCACTCTCGAGACCATAAGGATACCCGTGACCATAGGAGGAAAGTCCATTTCGGTGACGTTCGAGGTCATCGACCGACCTGCAATCTACAATGCCATCTTGGGAACACCTTGGTTGAACACCATGCGAGCCGTCCCATCTCCCTACCACCAGTGCATCAAAATGCCGATCAGAAGCCGTATCTTCCCCCTCCGTGGTGATCAGACAGTCTCTCGGTATTGTTACGTCGACAAACAGCGCGTCTGCAAGGCGTCAACGTTCGTGATCAGTAGCAGTAGCGACTTCGATCCACGGATAGTTCACAACGAGAAGCAGAAGAGTGATCTCATCGTCCAAGTCAACATCGACGCTGCACACCCGGAGCGTTGCATCGGCATCGGCACGGAGCTATTGCCGAGTATGCAGAACGAGTTGGTCACCTTCCTCCGAGAGAATATCGGAACATTTGCATGGTCAATGGCCGATATGAAGGGAATCAACCCCTAGATCACCAACCACGAATTGAACGTCGATCCCACCTTTAAGCCGATCAAACAGAAGCGATGAAAATTGGGTCCCGAATGGGCACAAGCCTTCCAAGATGAGGTGGATAAACTGCTGAAGGCTGGTTCGATCGCCGAAGTTAAGTACCCGGAGTGGCTCGCCAACCCGGTGGTAGTCAAGAAGAAGAACGAGAAGTGGTGAGTTTGTGTAGATTTCACAGGCATCAACAAGGCTTGCCCAAAGGACAGTTTCTCCCTTCCTCGTATCGATCAGCTCGTCGAGGCAACCGCAGGCAACGAGCTCCTCTCCTTCATGGATGCGTTCTCAGGATACAATCAGATCCTCATGAATCCCGACGATAGTGAGAAGACCGCATTCATCCGGATTGAGGAACCTATTGCTACAAGGTCATGCCGTTTGGTTTAAAAAATGCTGGAGCCACCTATCATCGCCTCGTCAACAAGATGTTCGCCGATCAGCTCAGGAAGACGATGGAGGTGTACATAGACGATATGCTCATCAAATCGGCTAAAGCAGCCGACCACATTGTCCATCTGCGCGAATGCTTTCTGATTCTGAATGAGTACGGCATGAAGCTCAATCCCGTGAAATGCACCTTCGCGGTCATATCTGGTGAATTCCTAGGATACTTGGTCACTCAGCGCGGCATCGAAGCCAATACCAAGCAGATCTCCGCGATCTTGGAGCTACCCTCACCGAGAAATACTCGCGAAGTTCAGCGCCTAACAGGAAGGATAGCCGCGCTGAACCGGTTCATATCTCGGTCCACAGATAAGTGTCTTCCCTTCTACCAGCTGCTACGAGGCAACAAACGGTCTGAGTGGGATGAAAAGTGTGAAGAAGCATTCCTGCAACTCAAGACGTATCTCTCAACACCTCCGATCCTGGCCAAACCTGAACACGGCGACACTTTGCTACTTTACATTGCAGTTTCCAGCATGGCAATCAGTGGCGTCTTGGTTCGAGAGGACCGTGGGGAACAAAAGCCGATCTTCTACTTCAGCAAAATTCTGGACGGTGCTAAGACCCGTTACCCGACCTTGGAGAAGCTAGCCCTCGCGGTGGTCGTCGCGTCACAAAAGTTGCGTCCTTATTTCCAGTCTCATTCCATTGCCGTTCTGACCAGCCAACCTCTTGTTCGATCCTGCACAGCCCGACACAATCCGGACGCATGGCAAAGTCGAACACGGACCTCTGAAAAATCATAAGTTTTGGCGGACTTCTTGATCGAACTATCACCTGAGCTCTTGAACGCCGACCCGGCGAGTTCGGAGACCTGGACACTACACGTTGACGGAGCATCATCCCGTTTAAGAGCTGGAATCGGCATCCTGTTGAAATCCCCTACCGGAGAACTTCTCGAACAATGCTTTCGCTTGGAGTTTAGCGCCTCCAACAATGAAGCCGAATACGAAGCGCTGATCGGAGGTCTCCGCCTTGCTCGAGGGATGAACGTTCAACATATTCAGACATTCAGCGATTCACAGCTCGTCGCCAAGCAGTTCAGGGGAGAGTACGATGCGAAAGACGACCGAATGGACGCCTATCTTAAGTTAGTAAAGCAGTTAGCCGCGGAGTTCACGATCTTCGAGCTACATCAGATCGACCGATCTGCCAACACTGGCGCCGATGCCCTAGCCGCTATCGCGTCAAACAAGGACTCGGCCCTTCGGAGAACTATCCCGGTCCAAGGGATCTTCCAACCCAGTATCACCCCGACCCAAGAGGTTCTCCAGATTACAGCTGATAACGCCGAAATCATTCATGCTGCTGATAATCACTTTTAGTACGGTTTATATTGCAGTGAGGTTATCAAACTCAAATGCAAGGAATGTTGTAGTACAGCAAGCAAGAGAGAGTCAATCCACTTCTAGGATGATAGAGAATGCACAGAGAATACAAGGACTAAAGCAAATCTAAGCGAAATGAGACGGTTTATGAGAAAATCTCTAAAAACTAGATGCAGCAACTTAAACAGAATGAAACCTATTTTAAAAATACTAGAAAGGAAGAAACTACCACGAGGAATAAACAGAATAATTAAAGGAGAAAGCTTCGAATTATTAAAATTCGACTAGTAGATCGACCATGAGATCGACCACTAGATCGAGCAGTAACAATCGATCTCGTCTAAAAATGCAAGAACAGTAAAACTAATGACCAGGATGCTATCAGAGACCAAGCAAAAGATGAGATAAGATGTAAAGATGCTAAGAGAAAGGGCCTAGGGTTGAGATTCATGGTCAGGGGTATCAAAGGTTCGACCTTGGGTTTAAAACTTTAAATCGACTCACTTGGTGAGGATCTCTAAGCCTTGAAAACTAAACAAGATCTATCCGTGGTTTTCGGTAAAGATCACTCCTTCATCCTCTCCTCAAAACCCATGGCTTTTGGTGGAAAGAGAGGTCGAAGGGCAAGGAAAATGGATTTCAAACAAATGGCTTAACTAATCCCCCAAACTTCCATGGCTTTTGGGAAGGGGTAACTAGTCTCTAAGGTGTGATCTTCTGAGGCTCCTGGATCCTATCAAGGTAAGGAACCTCCCGGATCATGAAGCTCTTGGCGTGAGAGTCTTCAAGCATTGAGATCTCAACACCTTAGAAGAGATAGCCATTGAAAACGTTTAGAAAAAGCCCCAAGATCGAAACCCTTTTGACCCCTTAATCCTCTCAACCCCGAACCCCAAGAAACTACTCGCTACACATAGAGTAAATCAAGCAAAGCATATGAAACGAGACGATGAACATGAAAAGAAAACTAGATTGAACAGAAAATGATTCGATTACAAAGCTTAAGAAAAACACGAGTTCAACAATGGTGTTCGTCATGAAACGAGAGAGAAAACATAAAGGAAAAGATAAGGATCTAAAGTTGTTAAAGGAAAAGGACGTCGCCGCCTTCCCAAAATGCTGAAACAAGCTAATGGTCCCCCCTTCGCTAGCGGCCAAAAACGGTTGAAAGGACAGAGATCGACTCCAAGATCGAGTGGTTCTCTCGATCGTATCCGGACATCGTGTCTTCGGCTCGATTTGGGTCTCGATCATCATCGGCGAATCGAGTGTTGCATCCGATCTCGGTATCGATCTTCGGCTGGATCGAGTGTGTACTCGATCTGACTCTCGCTCTGCATGGCGTCATTTACGTCCGTACCGTTTGATCGATTGCTTCACTCGATCCTTGTCTCGATCATTCTCCTTGGATCGCCTGGTTGGCTCGATCTTCTGGTCGATCAACTCCTAGATCGACCGGCCATGCTCGATCTGCTCCTCGATCTCTGATCCTTAGCATATATCCGAGCTCCCACGAACAGCTACATCAGCCTCAACACGTCCACGAACCTCCACGACTCCAAAGCAGCCAGAAACAACCTGAATGTGATGCAAAATGCAAGGAAAATGCGTATGCTGATGCAAGAATGCTCTAGGACCCTAAGTGATGCAATCTAACCTAAAACGTGATACAAATGCATGAAATGCTAACTAATGAGTATGCAAAATGTATGCAATATGCAATAACATCAACTCCCCCAAACTTACTTCTTGCTTGCCCTCAAGCAACAGAAAATAAGTAAGGAAGAGAGGTTTTCCGAAAAACGAATGGGGGTTTAAACATCTTGCAAAGGTGCCTTTCAAATGAATCAATCTCAATGTCCTAGTTAACAGTTCTAAAATGCTATGCTTACACTCATACTCTAAAGAACTTAGCCATACTCATCACACAAAGAAATTCAAATCATGACTCTCCTATTCTTAACAATCAAAGAAACTCATCCTTTAACATTCATTAACATTAGAACCATGAATCAAACTTATGCACTTTAAAGCAAAACACATTTGGCTAAGGGTTTAGGTTATGAGCATTGAATGATCTCATTTGAAAAGGGTTTATAATTAGAACAAGGATTTCTCTCAAAAATAGCTGAACTTGTGCATAATGCTAAAGGTAAAGACAATTTATGCATACATGATTAGATTCTCATCTACCCATGTAAACTATCAAACGATCCTATACCCCTCTCATTTAACAAATTTATCCTCACTCACCACTTAAGAGTCTACCCTTATTCTTCACAAACTTAGCAATCCCCAGTTTGAAACAAGAACATTTTTAAACTTTTTAGGCTAGTGAAAAGGTTTTGAAAATAATTTTGCTCTTTAGATATTTCTTATTGGTAGATCTCTTATTATTGTTTTTCTCTCTTTTTTTTTCTTTTTTTTTATTTGGCACTTCGGCTCTTTTATTTCTTTTTCTCTTCTTTTTATTTATTTTTTATTTTTTTGGGAGAGCTACCTCCTGAAATTTATTAGAGCATACTTAGTTTTGAAAACAACCTTTCACTTAAAACCCATTTCTTTCCTTAAAACACAAGATGCTATGAGAAACTCTAGACTCAATCCTAAGATATTTTAAAAAGATGAATGCAACTACATGAATCTTTGAATTTTTTTTTAAAATTTTACCAATTTTTCATGACTAAAGACTCAAGGATGCTAAAGGAAAATAAGATCAAAGAACACAAGTCAAATCACACATGTACTCCCCCAAACATGCTTGACACCGTCTCGGTGGCAAACTCATCCGAAGGAGCATCAAAACACAATGCAAAAAGAAACAAACATGAGCGGTTATATACAATGGAAGAAGGTTGTTACCTCTGTTCTAGTCTCGGCTGGAACTTGAGGATGTTCCAGAGGAGCTAGAGACTATGGTCTTGCCTTTGTCGGCTGGTTCTTAGAGAGAGTGGCGCGCCGGCTGAATGGTGGTTCCTTGGGTCTCGCGGATGACAACTCCACCGGTTGAGAGCCTTCTCTTCTCGGGTTGTTGCACCTCTTGGCTCGCAGCTTTCTTAGGTGAGCCTCCCTGAAGTGCTTTGACCTTCTTTCCAAGCTTCTTGAGCATCTTGCCTTGCCACTTGTTGATCTTCCTTTGCATCTCCACAACTGATGCTAGGAACTTCTCGGTTTTTATCCTCGGCTCGAAGTCTAGCTTGGGAAGTGTGTAGGCCTCGGGCATCTCATCTTCCGTGGCTGGAGACTCTGATCTTTGACGAGGGGCAATCGCTGAAGCAGGTGGTCCTCCTAAAGGGGCAAAGCATTCTTCCTCCGTGGGCAAGAACTCAATATTCCCAACACCAAGCAGCTCGGTTTCATCTTTGTTGGGCAGGATGCACACTCTCTTCTTGTCTTCGTCATCTATGAAGAGGTAGGCGTAGAACCCTTCCGCTGGCGTGCGTCCCAAGCTGTCAGTATTCCTCATGTATGCCTCGTCCATGAAAGCTCTGGTTGGGACGTGAGCAAAGTCATGAATGGGCACACTGGCTTGCACGAACAGAGGAGTAAGGAAACCGCCAATGTAAGAGGAAGTTGCCTTGCACCACAAGGCATAAGCCTTGTATTTCACCAAAGAAGCCGCGAGCACACACCCGTAGTTCACTTCATCGCCGAGTTCATCCTCCATAGGCTCGTCGTTTGCATCCGGATCACACACCAAGTGCTTCACACCTTGGAACAGGAAGCACAGCTCCGTCTTTGTGACCGTAGGAGCAACAGACCTTCAACTAAACGTGTTGGCAATCAGCTTCAGAGTATACCTCAGCACCGGGCTCCTTACTCGCTTGATCTTGGCGGTGTTGGCCTTGTAGTCTTCATTGCTGATCAGGTCCCAAAAGTCGTCGGCTTTCTTGAAGGCTGGGAACTCGACCTTGTATGCATCCACGTTGAGACCATAGGCTTGGCATAGCTCAGGGATGGAGAGTGTATAGGTTTGACGTCCAACTTTGAAGTAGAGGCGACCTTGGGAAGGGACGGGTGCGCTAGGATTCTCGTACCGGAACTCCAAGGTGGCAAGGAAGTCTATTGTCACTTCAGGAATGGTTGGGCAATCCATCCGTGACAGACATCTTAAGCCAATGTTCTTGAGGAGTTGGTCGAAATCCCCAAGAATCCCTAGCTTAGACAACAGCTCTCGATCAGCAAACTTGGTAGGCTCAAACCGAAGCCTTTCCAACCGTTTCTTGTCCCTCTTCTCATCCTTACTCCACCGGACCCTCTCTTGAACTGCCACTTCTTGTCTTTCTCCTTCTTGTGCTTGTTCTTCTCTTGTTCTCTTTGGGGCCATTGTTCCTGAAACAAGTTTCTAAAGAGATTGTTAAGCAAACGGCGATTTGATGAGAATGAAAGAAGAGAAGGAGAGAACTTATAAAAACTACCCTAGAATTTTGGGGAATAAATAAAAATCATAGCTAAATAAAGGAGAATCAAATCTTTAGATACTGAAAAATCTAGAATTTTTCCTTTTACTTAGCTAGTTTTTAAAAATCAAAACCGATCCTATATTCTAGAACAAGATCTTGCGATATTAAAGGAGATTTTCTAAAATTAAATCATTAAATTTTTGAAAATACCTTTGCAAGAAATGCAGAATATCTTTGCTAGCTTTTGAAAACTGAAACTCTCACTCTCTTTGTTTAAAATTTTTCGAGAAAAACAGGAATGAGAGGGTGAGAGGTTGTTGAAATATTTAAAGACTAGCAAAACCAAAACAATGGGTAGCAAAAGTTGTTTTTTCTGACAAAGTCTTGGTCAGGGCACATCTTTCATAGTCAAAGATGCTTGCCTTGACCAAGTTTTGAATTCAAAAGTTGGAGGGAAAAGAGTTAAGGAGGGAAAGGAAATGTTACCTCGGCATGAGATCGAGTCCATTTGGTCGATCTAGGACTCGATCTCATGCCCATAATGGCTTAGATCGAGAGGGTTACTCGATTTGAGACTCGATTTATAGTGAATCGAGTCTTGGATCGATTGGCTCTCTCGATCATTGAGATGTTGGCTCCACGGCTAAGTCCTCATGATCGAGCTATGTCCTCGATTTAGGGGTCGATTAGGCATAGATCGAGTGATGGATCAGGTCGAGTGATCGATCTATTTTCAACAGATTTTCCCTAGAGAAATTAGATCGGTCGATCCAATTTGGATCGATCGATCCTTTTTCGTCAAGGTCGATCTTGTCACTCGTTCTCGTCTAGATCGACTGGCTCCTCTCGATGCACTGACTCGATCTAGCAAAGATCGAGCCAGGATCAGTCGATCTAGCACTCGATCTCTAGCCTTATCTTAACCCCCATCGCCTCTTTTGGACCTCAAAGTCAAGGTTTAGACTCCTTATATCTGTTCCTACACACTTGCAGAATAAAAACATAAAACTGAAAGGGAAATTAAGCAGGAATATGTACAAGATAAACATGGGAATGCCTCCCAAGTGCGCTTTCTTTAACGTCTTTAGCTAGACCTTACTTGGTTTAGGCGGATGGTGGGTCTTGAAGAAGGACCGAGGTACTCTCCTTGTCATAGCTGTCTGCCAAGTTGGGCTTGACTCTGTGTCCGTTGACGGTGAATGCACTGCCACTTTTTCCCATCAGAGTAACAGCTCCATAAGGCAACACTTCTTGAATCACGAACGGTCCGCTCCACCTTGATTTCAGCTTGCCCGGGAAGAGTTTGAGCCTCGAGTTGTACAGCAACACTAGTCCTCCTTCCTTAAGCTCCTTGGCAACCAACTTCTTGTCATGAGTCTCCTTAGTCCGCTCCTTGTATATCCGAGAGCTCTCGTAAGCGTTCTGCCTCAACTCGTCCAGTTCGTGTAGCTGAATAAGGCGCCTCTCCTGAGCAGTCTTAAGGTCAAAGTTCAGCCTCTTCACAGCCCACAACGCATGGTGTTCCAGCTTAACCGGGAGGTGACAGCCCTTGCAATAGAGTAGAGTGAAAGGAGTTGTACCAATCGGCGTTTTGAAGGCGGTACGGTAGGCCCAAAGAGCGTCGTCCAGCTTCACTGCCCAGTCTTTCCTTGTTGCTCCGACGGTCTTCTCTAGTATAGCCTTGATTTGCCTATTGGAGACTTCCACTTGACCGCTCGTTTGAGGATGATACGGTGTAGCCACCTTATGCTTAACTCCATACTTTCTCAAGAGGTTCTCAAAGACCTTGTTTATGAAGTGGCTTCCTCCATCGCTTATAACAACCTTGGGTACCCCAAACCTCAGGAAGATGATACTCTTGAACAGCTTGATTACCACCTTAGAGTCATTTGTAGGGGAAGCAACAGCCTCAACCCATTTAGAGACATAATCCACTGCTACCAAGATGTATTTGTTGCCATATGAAGAAGGAAATGGCCCCATGAAGTCTATCCCCCACGCGTCGAACACGTCAACCTCGAAGATAGGAACTTGAGGCATTTCGTTCCTCTTAGTTATATTCCCTGCTCGTTGACATGCCTCACAGCTCTTCACAAACTCGTGTGCATCTTTAAAAATGGAGGGCCACCAGAAACCACCTTGCAATACCTTTGTGGCAGTCTTGAATGAGGCAAAGTGTCCTCCGTAGGAAGAGCCATGGCAATGATAGAGGATGTCCCTGGCTTCTTCCTTTGTAACACATCTCCGGTACAAGCTGTCTACTCCTCTTTTGTATAGGTAGGGCTCGTCCCAAAAGTAGTCACTAGCCTCCCTCAAAAACCTCTTCTTGTGATAGCTGTTGAGATGTGTTGGCTCCTCACCACATGCTAGATAGTTCACTACATCAGCATACCACGGTAGATCCTCCTCTTTGAAACTCAACACCTCCTCAAACCTTCCTTCTAGCTTTCCACAAACAGCCGTAGTAATCGCCATAAGCTGCTCTTCTGGAAGGGAGTCATCTAAGGGGAGAGACTCGTTGATCCTTAGCCGTGAGAGGTGGTCAGCGACTCCGTTTTCTATCCCCTTCTTGTCTTTAATCTCCATGTCAAACTCCTGGAGTAAGAGAATCCATCTTATGAGCCGAGGCTTAGTGTCTTTCTTCGAGTAGATGTATCGCAAGGCAGTGTGATCCGTGTATACAATAGCCTTGGAACCGACGAGATACGATCTGAACTTCTCAAAGGCGAAGACCAGTGCAAGCAACTCCTTCTCCGTAGTGGTGTATCTTGATTGCGTGTCATCCAAGGTTTTTGAAGCATAGTAGATCACGTGTAGCTTCTTGTCTTTCTTCTGACCGAGAACGGCTCCTACGGCATAGTCACTAGCATCACACATGATCTCAAAAGGAAAAGACCAGTCTGGTGCTTGGACTATAGGAGCATATGTAAGGGCTTCCTTGATGGTCACGAAAGCTTTCAAACACTCCTCATCAAACACAAACTCAGCTTCCTTGCACAACAGCCGTGTAAGAGGGCGTGCAATCTTGGAGAAATCCTTGATGAAGCGCCTATAGAACCCTGCGTGTCCCAAGAAGCTTCTGACTCCCTTAACATTAACCGGCGGCTCAAGACCCATCATGACCTCCACTTTAGCCTGATTAACCTCAATGCCCTTCTCTGATATCTTATGACCAAGCACGATCCCTTCCTTAACCATAAGGTGGCATTTCTCCCAGTTCAGCACCAAGTTTGTCTCTTCACAACGTTTTAGTACCCAGCAAAGATTCAACAAACACGCAGGAAAGGACGCACCATAGAAAGAGAAGTCATCCATGAACACATCTACCATCTCCTCTATAAGATCAGAGAAGATCGACATCATACACCGCTGAAACGTAGCCGGTGCATTACACAATCCAAACGGCATCCTTCGATATGCAAAGGTACCGTAGGGACATGTGAAGATCGTCTTCTCCTGATCATTTGGGTGAATAGGTATTTGAAAGAAACCGCTATACCCATCGAGAAAACAGTAGTAAGGGTGATTAGCAAGTCTCTCAAGCATTTGATCAATAAAAGGCAAGGGGAAATGGTCTTTCCTAGTCACAAGGTTGAGTTTCCTATAATCAATACACATCCTATGACCAGTGATGGTTCTAGTAGGAATAAGCTCATCCTTTTCATTCCTTATGACCGTGATCCCTCCCTTCTTAGGCACCACGTGTACAGGAGAAACTCATGTGCTGTCACTTATGGGATAGATCACGTCAGCCTCTAAAAGCTTAAGGATTTCCTTCTTAACAACCTCTTTCAAATTAGGATTCAAACGCCTCTGATGTTCTATAGAGGAGGCGTTCTCATTATCCAAGTGAATCCTATGAGTGCAAAGCATTGGTGAAAGGCCCTTGATGTCACTTAAAGAGTACCCAATGGTCTTCCTATACTTTCTCAACTCAGTCAGGAGCGAGTGCAACTCATCATCACTAAGGTTTTCATTCACAATCACGGGATAGGTGTTATTAGGCCCTAAGAAAGCATACCTTAGCCCTTTTGAGAGCTCATTAAGGTCCACCTTTGGGGCTAACCGCTCACTCCAGTCATCCTCGTGGCTGTTGTTGTTGCTTTCCTCCTTGGAACTCTCCTTTGAACCCGCAGCATGGCCCTTCAGACTGCTTTCCTCCATCGCTATCCCTTCTGAGATCGAGTCCTCCGGTCGATTCTCCTCTTGATGCCGTCTAGATCGAGCCATTTCGCTCGATTCACTTACTCGATTTGATATGGATCGAGCAAGGGATCGAGACGCTGAGTCGATCTCTTGATTGGACCCCAAAATGATCGGGAGGTCTCCCTCGATCGCCGACTCGATTGTTTTTCCTGATCGAGCATTCTTCTCGATCTGTCCGTCGATTGTTGCACCGGATCAAGTTCTGTTCTCGATTGCCTTGTCGATCTGACTCCTGGATCGAGTGATAGCGTCGATCTCGAGGTCGATCTCTAGGCAGCAACCTTCTTCATTCTTAACGATCCTCCTAGAATCCAGCAGGTTAACGTACTCCTGGGTTTTCTAGTATTACTAGTTATACTATTATCGCATCTCATGACCAAGATCAAGTTCTCAGATCGAACTCTTCTCAGATCCAGTCGGTTTAGAGATTTCAAAAACTTACAATTCACTACGAACTGTAATGCATTTGTAGCCAATATAGAGTAATATTCAACCCAGAAACATTCGTGAAACACCAATGTGCATGAAATCCAATTCAATCTATTATTTTTCTTAATTTCCAATTCCTAAAACCAAAATTTCCCAAAAATTAACACCAATGATTCATTGCAACCAAGCGGACCTCAATTTCGGACCTTAATGAAGCTACGGCGGTGCAACGGCGGCGAACAGAGGTCGACGGAGGTGGAGGCAATCGTTGTCGACCGTCTCTCGTCGGGAGGGAGAGAGAGACAAAGAATGGTCAATGGTCAACTCGAGATAGTCAACTCCAATCTTGGTCAATGGTCAATCATTAATGGCAAAATGGTCATTCTACATTATGAAGAGCATTGTGGATCATACGAGAGTGATAGAGATCAATTCACTTCTCATAAGAGTATATGAGACGATGTCTCCTTCCATAAACTAAATCAAAGTATACCACTTTGGTGGTGGACTTTAAGAGTCAACCAAACCGGTTTATTATGTTTTACATGGAAAAAGATAAGCTCTGGGCTCGTGTCTCTTTAGCAAGAGCATCGGTACGGACATTTCGAATACGCGAGATCAAACATAAACTAAAAGACTCGAAACTCATCCGCAAATACTCCAAGTAGTCTAACTCCAAAGTGAAGGCTGGCCAATCAGTTGGTTCTTCAACCATCTTGATTAGATCCGAGCAGTCAGTCCTGATTCTAACCGAGATGAAACCCTTCTCTCGTAGGTAAGACATTGCCCAGAGGGGTCCTTCGAACTTTGCATGAAGGGGTGATAGGCTCCGTTGGCATCCCTTCATGCCATACAAGTGACGTCCCAACTCATCTTCGAAAAAACCACCCTAACCCACTAGCTGTACCATGATCGATCCAGGAAGCATCAATCTGCCATGTCGGAGCTTGGGAGGGCGACGGAATGACGATTGGGATGACTGATGACAAGGAGGTTTCCTCCTCTTCATCTTCTTCCTCCATTTGCTTTGCCATTTTCCAACTTTCTGCCTCTAGGCGGGCTAGTTGAAGAATATCTCACGGAGATACCTTTTTGTTATTAAAAACTTTTTCATTACGTGCTTTCCATATGTACCATAAAATCCAAGGATAAATATCCTGTGGAGGTCTGGGGGTTACCCTTTCCTTTACTCTCCAAAATAGGAAGTCCATATTTTTGTTTAGAGATATACTTGGGAAGTGACCCGGACTAGGTGAAAAATCTGTAAGGGCCCACACTTGATGGGCAAGGGGGCAGACAAAAAAGAGATGGCTTATCGTTTCTTCTTGAGCCCCACATCTTGGGCATCTAGCATCCACTTCCACATGTCGATATTTGAGGCGCTCACAAGTGGCCACACAGCCTGATAAAGCTTGCCACATAAAATGTTGTAGTTTTCTTGCCGTCTGGACCTTCGAGTCATTTTTAAGAAGAGGTGTGATGCTTGGTTCACAGGCCACTTGTATCCCTTTACTCTCCTTAAGCAATCTTGCTTGATGATAGCCCAATTTACTGTATACACTCCTGATTTCGTGTGACTCCATGTATATCCATCGAGTGTAAAAGCATTTATGGGGTGCAACCCTAGAATCAGGGGAATGTCTTCCTGGTGGATTAGATTCCTAAGAAGCCTCTCATCCCATTCTTTCGTGTTTTGTGTTATTAGGCTATGGACCAAGAAATGGTTATCCCTGAAAAAGTGAGGGTTAGCCGGTCTCGGTGGCCTAGCAGAATTGGCTGGGAGCCAAGGCTCATTCCACACTTCAGTATTAATCCTGATCCTATCGTCTTACGAAGTCCGCTCCGTAAGAGAGGTTTAGCGGCCATAAGGATCTGCCATCCATGTGATGGGGAGTATGGTTTCTGATCGCCTAGAACGTTAGATTGTCGGTAGTATCGTCCACGCAAGACCCGTGCTAGAAGTGAGGAAGGAAACTGAACCAGGCGCCATAAATTTTTGGCTAAGAGGGCTATGTTGAAGTCACGTAAATCACGGAACCCCAAACCAACCAATTCCTTTGGGGAACATAGCTTATCCCATGCGATCCAGTGAAGGCCTTTACTGTCTTGTTTGGAACTCCACCAAAAATTCGAGATAGCACTCGTGAGTTTGTATGTTAAAATTTATGGGAGAAGGTAGCACGACATAACATAGGTCGGAATTGCTTGTGTGACTGATTTGATCTGGATCTTTTTACCCCCTTTTGATAAGAGTTTTGCCGACCATGAATTGGTCCTCTTACTTAGGCGGTCTTGAACATAGGCGAACACTTTCTTGTTTTAGCCGTAAATCTTCTCTGGGAGACCCAAGTACATGCCCATTCCTCCTTCATTACTTATATCTATGGCTGATTTGATCTCTTGTTTGACTAGGTTATTCACCTTGTTCCCGAAAAGAACAGAAGATTTTGACGAGTAAAGTAACTGGCCCGAAGCATCTCCATACAATTTGATGATGTCAAAAATCTCTGCACATTGCGAGACATTCGCTTTGCAGAAAAAGAGAGTATCGTCAGTGAAAAGAAGATGTGATACAGTAGGGCTGGCTCTTGCTATCCTCAGACCAGTGATACGGTTTTCTTCCTCTCCTCCCTTTAGGAGAGAGACAAGAGCTTTTGTACAGATGATGCGCATGAAAGGTGAAAGAGGGTCTCCCTGGCGTAGGCCTCGTGTTGGTCTTATCCTCCCTTTAGCCTCTCCATTGATGAGGACTTTGGTTAAGAAACATACGAGATGCAGAACATCAAGAGCTTAACCCATTCCTCAGCAAAACCCAACTTAAGAAGTAAGGCTTCTAAGAAACTCCATTCCACCCTATCATACGCTTTGCTCATATCTGTCTTAATGGCCATATACTTCGAGTTACACATGGGATTAGTACGGAGAGCATGAAAGTTTTCTTGCGATAGCATTTTATTATATGTGATGATGTCTAGCAATAAAGGCTGATTGGGTCTTCGAAATCAAAGTCGGGAGAGCTCTCTTTAGTCTTCTACGTACGAGCTTTGAGATGATTTTATAAGTCACAATGCACATGCTTATTGGTCGGAATTCTGCCATTGCTCTTGGTTTATCCTTTTTGGGGATTAGACAAATGTTGGTCTGATTGATTCTTGGGTCGAAACTTCTCGTTGCAAAGAAATCCTTAACTAGCTTTGTTATATCATGGCTCGTAATCGACCAAAACTTCTGAAAGAAGCGACTGGTCATACTGTCTGGACCTGGTGCTTTATCAGGATTTATATCAAAGAGGACCGCCTTTATCTCTTCATTTGAAGGGTCTGCCAAAAGAAAATAGTTCATAGTGCCAGAGACTTTCTCGGTAATAAACCGGAGTGCATCCCCATGTTCTGGTGGGGAGGAAGAGGTGAAAAGGTCTTGTAAGTAGTGGGTTGCTACCTTCTCTTTATCTTTTGCATTTTCGACCCAAGCTCCATTTTCTCTCTTAAGGAGATAATACGGTTTCGAGCCATTCTTTGTTTGGTGATGGCATGGTGGAACTTTGTATTCTTATCCCCCTTTGTGTGCCATGTGACTCTACTCTTATGTCTCCAGAAACGTTCCTCTTCCCGAAAAGCTTCAATAAGCCTTCTCCTTGGATCTTCTATCTCTTATAAGGTATAATTGTCAGCTGCTTGTGCTATATCTAACTGTTCTTTCAAAACTTCAATGAGTTTTGCTGTATTGGATGGCACCGTTTTTTTCCAGCGAGAAATGGTTCTACGACATAAGGATAATCTCTGATGTACATTCCGTCGTGGATATTCCTTTGGGGGCCCCCATCCTGTAGCCACTGCCTCCTTAAAACCAGGTTTCCCCACCCAGCGATTGTCGAACATAAAGCTTTTCTTTGTATGTCGGATGTCTGATTGAATCCGTGCCAGGGCGGGTCTATGGTCAGAACCCCAAAGATTTAGGTACTTCACATTTGTGTGGGAAAAAAAGGTGAAGCCATTCTTCATTCCCAATCTGTCAAGGCGGCACTTAACGTTTCTCGAGCTCCGTCTTCCAACCCAAGAGAATGAATTTTCTTTAAGAAGTCTAACATCTCGCAATCATCAAGCATCGTGCGGAACGGGATAAAAGAGGCTTCTTCTCTCCTTCTTCCTCCCCGTTTCTCATGGTTACCTGTGATCTCATTAAAATCTCCTATCATAAACCATGCATCTTGGCAGTTTTGTCCCATCATACTAAGTCGCTCCCAGACCAATTCACGGTACTCAACAACCGGATCACCATAAATAAAATTCATACATATTTTATGTCCTTTAAAAGAGGATACAATATCGATCATTTGACTATCCGAATAGGAAATAACCACATGAGGTTCATCCATATAAAAAGGCTAGACCCCCGCTTCTGCCTCTCGGCTCCACAATACAAACATGGTCATAACCGAAATAAACTTGCAAATTTTGCAGAAAAACCGATTGTTTTTTGTCTTTGATAAAAATAAAAAGCTAGGTTTGTAAACACGGTGCAGTTCTTCAAGATGCCCGTTTGTCAAGTCGGCACCGGCGCCTTGATAATTTCAAGCTAAAACGTTCATCTACCCGATTTAGGGATGACCTCGCGATTGGCTGAATACTTGAGGTGCATGGGGTTCTTCTTGCGGATTGGGCCACACTTTTCTTTTTCTTCAGCCCATTTTTCTTTGGCCCAGTTTTACTTTCCTGCTGCCCACTTTCCTTTCTTTTCTCTTATCTCTTCGGCCCATCATCCTTTTATTTGGCAGCGTCTTTTTTTGGCCCTTTTTGGCCCTAGCCCGCCTGGCAATCCCTTCACCTTCGGCGAGCACTTCACCAGGAACCTTTTCTTGTCGAGAAACCCACCCTGCTTCGACCAGGGGATGCTTTCTTCCGCTGGGGACCTGCTGCTTCCCCCATGGGAGTCTTCTTTAGCAGAGGGGCCAAATCTTCCATTGTCACGTCTTTCTCAGGATCTGGATCTTGCACATCTTCCTCCATCGGCACCGGGTCCTTTAGAACCGTTCCTATGGCATCGATCATCGGATCATCAGAAAAGATCTCCTCAAAGGTTTGCTCCGGGTACTTGGACGTATCGTCATCCAAAAGATCATCATCATCAATCCAATCCTCATCCCCAAAAGCCCCCAGAACCCCGTCCGCAGGTGGGGCTCTGATCTCCAAGATCCGATTGATCCAGATCCTCCTCTTCTTCATCTGTTGCATCGACTAGGTGGGCAATCGATGGCTCATTTTCCCCTGGATACTCGCCTTCGTCATCTTCCATGACTTCATCACCTTCTTCGTCTTCTGCTAAGGTTTATTCATACCAGCTTTTTTTTATATCGCCAATAGCTGCAAGTTTTTTATTGAAATGGGAAATGGTTTATCAAGCGCTTTAGACTCGACCCCCGCCAATTCGAAAGTTAAACTTTTCTTTGCAGAGCTTCCAGTCTCAGAGGACTCTCCAATATCGATAGTTTTGCCTTTTGCCTTTGAAGAATCAACGGCTTTCTTTTGCAGGTTTAACCGGAAAGGACGGTCTCGCTGGTGGATCGGCGAGACATATATTTGTTTTGCTGAGTGGTGAGCCCGTAATGGCTCAGTAATTGTTCTCCCTGAATCTGACACACGACGAGCATCGCTGGCATCAGATATCAAGAGAGGTGCCATCTTTTCGGTTCCCGTGCAGGACTACAGTTTCTCTGTGCGCGATGGTCCTCTGTCCTCTTCATATTTGTGAGGGAGTCCTCTTCATGAGTATGGGGCAGGATCTCTCTTCATGAGAAATATGGAAACAGGTGAAACACCAACGGAACAGCTTCTTATACTTGAGAGAGAGAAGGACTATTTCTCCCGAAGGTAACCTTGCTTTCTTTTGAAAACTTAGGGGTTCTTCCACGTTTACAGTAACTTGGAATTTCGCAGATCTTTCCTCCCCCTTGCGGACAGTTCCAAGGGAGCTTCCTATCCGCCTGAAGATGGCGTCCATCCAGAAATGAGTATGGATTCCCGTCATACGAACCAAGAAAGTCATGGAGTGTGGAAAGGTATCTCCCACATGGGGATCCAGCGCTCGAGAGAGAATGACCAGTTGTTGAAATGGCAAGGGCGCTTGCTTAAAACCTTCTGTAGGTCCACCTCCAAATCGAAGTCAAACTGGAAGCGAAAGTTTCCCAGATCTACACCCCTTACTCTGCCCTTGACATCCCAAATGTTAGCTCTTGGCAGGAGGGCGATGAGTGCATCCGTACTGCAGCCTTCTTTGTTGAACATCCTCCTGATATATCATGGTTTTTATGGTTTTTAACCATGATATAAGTCCTTTTTATTGAGTCTTTTTGGTCTTTTTAGAGTCCTAGTAGAGTCTTTGCAGGTTATAACATGTCTGGAGCATAATTGGAGATATTGAAGCTTTTTGGAGCATTGCAAGATGAAGCCACGAAGTGTGCAACTCGGGAAGAAAAGTATGGATTTGGGTGATGCTCGTCACCATTTATGGTGATGCTCGTCACCCATAGAGGAAGGGTCGTGGCCTGGTTTTTAAAAGTTGGGAAGAATTTGCAGTTTTGGCCTAGAAGTTCTAGTATTTGCAAAAGGCCCCAGATCGTGTTTTAGCTTGTATATTAGGTTTTTCAGTCATTCTTTTGGCAGATATCTTGTATCTTATTCTTTATGAGAGCTTTAGAGAGAGATTTGTAGTAGAGCTTTTGGAGAGACAAATCAGACTCGTTCAGAGCAGATTTCGAACTTCTTTATTTCTATTTCTTATTTCTTTTATGCAATCTATTCTTTTCATGATGTTTGTTTCATTCACCATGTCTGAGTAGTTTGTTAGTTAAGTTTGGGCTTTTCAAAGGTTGAAGATGAGTTTGTAGAGTTGCTAAACTTATAGGAAATCCATTGGTTCTTCATCTGTGCTTGCATTCATATCGATTTCTTAGACACTTCATCTGTATTTTGAAACCCTAGGTTGTTTGATAGATGTAAGAGCATTATTAATCACCTGAACTAGTATTAGATGAGCAAAACGCCCTAGTGCAAAGAGATTTGGCTTAGGAGTTTTGTGAACAATTGAACCTGATCATAACTGCATGTTTAGGTTGTTAGGATTTGCAAAGAGAT
This sequence comes from Thlaspi arvense, assembly GCA_911865555.2. NCBI lineage: Eukaryota > Viridiplantae > Streptophyta > Magnoliopsida > Brassicales > Brassicaceae > Thlaspi > Thlaspi arvense. The sequence goes on from OU466862.2 coordinate 30,887,403, forward strand.
TTAAAACTCTGTGATTGCATAGTTAACTTCTGCAATGAGAATTGATTAGTTATATCTTTGTGATTCATGTTCAAGACGGTTTTAATTCATTCCTGATTGCATGCATTCTACACTCTCGGATTTAACCTGCGAATTGTCCTGACTTAGCGCCTTTAGCTTTCTGAACTTTAAGAACAATCCCAAAAACGCCCACTTACATTTATTTTGCTGTTTCGCATTACATTCATTACTTATTGCTTAGCTTAATCGGAATCTGAAATCGCTAGTGTAGTTTACATACTCGTTTGGGATTCGATACCCCTTATACTACGACTGCTTTGTTCTGCACTTGCAGTAGTTTTTATTTGGGTATAACCTGAGCCCTATGACCCCCTGACAAGGCTGAGGTTGTATTGGGCGATTAGTGCCGAGTTGTCCACTTCTGGGAGGATTATCACCTCGTCGTCGTCTTTCTTCTGCGTGAGCGGTCTGTGGCTACTGCTAGAGATTGTTTGGGACATTGTGGATAAACACTCAAGGGGATCTGAAGCTTGTCGAAGAAGGTGAGACGCTGGGGGCGAGAACGGCTTGAATTACTTAGCACCGGGCTAGAAAATAGTATCACACATTACTTAATAACGGAGGTTACAAAGCTTTTGTGGGGAAAGCTATGTTACTGTTTAGAGATCCATCAAGCATAAAGGAACAAGGAATGTTTGTTTGGGAAGAGGAGACATGTGTGAGAAGAGAGACCAAGCTGTCAGGAATCAAGAGGCAAGATTCATGTTTTCAGATGTCCGTACAGGGAGGCGCTAGAGAGAAAAAATGTATGGCTTAGTGATATTGCTGCATATTTCATGCATTTTGCTTACACATAAGTTAGTTTCTCACGCATATACATTGCATTTTAGGATAGTTTGCATCACTTTAGGTCCTAGAGTGCTCTTGCACCAGCATATGCATGTTTCTTGCATTTTGCATCGCATACAGGTTGTTTTCGGCTACTTTGGAGTCTTAGAGGGTTCGTGGACGTGCTGAGGCTCGTGAGGAGTGATTTGTTAGTTGTGTTAATAAGGATCAGTGGATCTTGGTTAACTTATGCTGGTGGTCAACGGTAGTTGAGGCAAATATGAGACAAAAAGCTTGGGAACTCGAGATTTCGCTAAGGCAAGTCTATGGGCCAAGATGGACTGACCGTAAGCATGACCTATCATAATTGATAACTGAGGTTTTGGAAAAAGTCCAAAGCTAACGAATTATGCTAAGCATTCTGATTATAAGGAAGTTGAGGTGGGGCAAGTAGAAATGCTTAGAAACTTGAGAAGTTTGCTAAGATATGTATGCACACCAAGAGACTGTCCAGAGAATGGAAGGGTTTAGCATGACGGAAAACAAAAGGGCTAAGTCTTGAAATGACTAGTGTTGAAATAGAAGTCTGCCTGACAAGAATTTGTTTGATCAAAAAGTTGGTTGGATAAGAGCTTTGCTTGGTGAAGCTGTGCAGGCTGTTCTATAGACTAGTGTTCGGCCAGATGTGGCGTACATGAATTCTCATTGGTAGTGGAAATCTGGACCAAGGCCGGGATGATCTAAGGTCAAGTGTCTGAAATCGAGTCTGGAGAAGGCTGCGATTGGGAAAAAAAGAGTTTACTACAACTAAATTTAGACTGGATAGTGTCAGGATGGGGACTCCAATATGGTAACGACACTAGGTAGAAAGAGTGTTGTGTTACAATCTGGATAAGGGCATTGGCCGGATAAAAGGTAGGTCGGATCATGAGGTGTCACAAAGGTCTGATGGACAGTCTGAGAGGACGAAAGGAACTTTGGAGTATATATAAGAGCGTGTGTGCTCAATTAAGGTGCTAACTAGGAGCTCCGAAGATCACACCTTAGAGACTAGTTACCCCTTCCCAAAAGCCATGTAAGTTTGGGGGATTAGTTAAGCCATTCGTTTGAAATCCATTTTCCTTGCCCTTCGACCTCTCTTTCCACCAAAAGCCATGGGTTTGGAGGAGAGGATGAAGGAGTGATCTTTACCGAAAGCCACAGATAGATCTTGTTTAGTTTTCAAGGCTTAGAGATCGTCACCAAGTGAGTCGATTTAAAGTTTTAAACCCAAGGTCGAACCTTTGATACCCCTGACCATGAATCTCAACCCTAGGCCCTTTCTCTTAGCATCTTTACATCTTATCTCATCTTTCGCTTGATCTCTGATAGCATCCTGGTCATTAGTTTTACTGTTCTTGCATTTTTAGACGAGATCGATTGTTACTGCTCGATCTAGTGGTCGATCTCATGGTCGATCCACTAGTCGAATTTTAATAATTCGAAGCTTTCTCCTTTAATTATTCTGTTTGTTCCTCGTGGTAGTTTCTTCCTTTCTAGTATTTTTAAAATAGGTTTCATTCTGTTTAAGTTGCTGCATCTAGTTTTTAGAGATTTTCTCATAAACCGTCTCATTTTGCTTAGATTTGCTTTAGTCCTTGTATTCTATGTGCATTCTCTATCATCCTAGAAGTGGATTGACTCTCTCTTGCTTGCTGTACTACAACATGTATTGCATTTGAGTTTGATAACCTCACTGCAATATAAACCGTACTAAAAGTGATTATCAGCAGCATGAACGATTTTGGCGTTATCGGCTGTGATCTGGAGAACCTCTTGGGTCGGGGTGATACTGGGTTGGAAGATCCCTTGGACCGGGATAGTTCTCCGAAGGGCCGAGTCCTTGTTTGACGCGATAGCGGCTAGGGCGTCGGCGCCAGTGTTGGCAGATCGGTCGATCTGATGTAGCTCGAAGATCGTGAACTCCGCGGCTAACTGCTTTACTAACTTAAGATAGGCATCCATTCGGTCGTCTTTTGCATCGTACTCTCCCCTGAACTGCTTGGCGACGAGCTGTGAATCGCTGAATGTCTGAATATGTTGAATGTTCATCCCTCGAGCAAGGCGGAGACCTCCGATCAGCGCTTCGTATTCGGCTTCATTGTTGGAGGTGCTAAACTCCAAGCGAAAGCATTGTTCGAGAAGTTCTCCGGTAGGAGATTCCAACAGGATGCCGATTCCAGCTCTTAAACGGGATGATGCTCCGTCGACGTGTAGTGTTCAGGTCTCCGAACTCGTCGGGTCGGCGTTCAAGAGCTCAGGTGATAGTTCGATCAAGAAGTCCGCCAAAACTTATGATTTTGCAGAGGTCCGTGTTCGATGGCCCACTTTGCCATGCGTCCGGATTGTGTCGGGCTGTGCAGGATCGAACAAGAGGTTGGCTGGTCAGAACGGCAATGGAATGAGACTGGAAATAAGGACGCAACTTTTGTGACGCGATGACCACCGCGAGGGCGAGCTTCTCCAAGGTCGGGTAACGGGTCTTAGCACCGTCCAGAATTTTGCTGAAGTAGAAGATCGGCTTCTGTTCCCCACGGTCCTCTCGAACCAAGACGCCACTGATTGCCATGCTGGAAACTGCAATGTAAAGTAGCAAAGTGTCACCGTGTTCAGGTTTGGCCAGGATCGGAGTTGTTGAGAGATACGTCTTGAGCTGCAGGAATGCTTCTTCACACTTTTCATTCCACTCAAACCGTTTGTTGCCTCGTAGCAGCTGGTAGAAGGGAAGACACTTATCCGTGGACCGAGATATAGCGCGGCTATCCTTCCTGTTAGGCGCTGAACTTTGCGAGTATTTCTCGGTGAGGGTAGCTCCAAGATCGCGGAGATCTGCTTGGGATTGGCTTCGATGCCGCGTTGAGTGACCAAGTATCCTAGGAATTCACCAGATATGACCGCGAAGGTGCATTTTGCGGGATTGAGCTTCATGCCGTACTCATTCAGAATCAGAAAGCATTCGCGCAGATGGACAATGTGGTCGGCTGCTTTAGCCGATTTGACGAGCATATCATCCATGTACACCTCCATCGTCTTCCTAAGCTGATCGGCGAACATCTTGTTGACGAGGCGCTGATAGGTGGCTCCAGCATTTTTTAAACCAAACGGCATGACCTTGTAGCAATAGGTTCCTCGATCCGGATGAATGCGATCTTCTCACTATCGTCGGTATTTATGAGGATTTGATTGTATCCTGAGAACGCATCCATGAAGGAGAGGAGCTCGTTGCCTGCGGTTGCCTCGACGAGCTGATCGATACGAGGAAGGGGGAAACTGTCCTTTGGGCAAGCCTTGTTGATGCCTGTGAAATCTACACAAACTCACCACTTCCCGTTCTTCTTCTTGACTACCACCGGGTTGGCGAGCCACTCCGGGTACTTAACTTCGGCGATCGAACCAGCCTTCAGCAGTTTATCCACCTCATCGTGGAAGGCTTGTGCCCATTCGGGACCCAATTTTCGTCGCTTCTGTTTGATCGGCTTAAAGGTGGGATCAACGTTCAATTCGTGGTTGGTGATCTAGGGGTTGATTCCCTTCATATCGGCCATTGACCATGCGAATGTTCTGCTATTCTCTCGGAGGAAGGCGACCAACTCGTTCTGCATACTCGGCAATAGCTCCGTGCCGATGCCGATGCAACGCTCCGGGTGTGCAGCGTCGATGTTGACTTGGATGATGAGATCACTCTTCTGCTTCTCGTTGTGAACTATCCGTGGATCGAAGTCGCTACTGCTACCGATCACGAACGTTGACGCCTTGCAGACGTGCTGTTTGTCGACGTAACAATGCCGAGAGACTGTCTGATCACCACGGATGGGGAAGATACGGCTTCTGATCGGCATTTTGATGCACTGGTGGTAGGGAGATGGGACGGCTCGCATGGTGTTCAGCCAAGGTGTTCCCAAGATGGCATTGTAGATTGCAGGTCGGTCGATGACCTCGAACGTCACAGAAATGGACTTTCCTCCTATGGTCACGGGTATCCTTATGGTCCCGAGAGTGGAGATCGAATCTCCAGCAATCCCAGTGAGGGGTGATGGCGCGACTTTTATATCATGTTCTGTGATGCTCATCTTGCGCAGCGTGTCCATGAAGATGAGGTCGACCGAGCTTCCTGTGTCGATCAATATCTTCGAAACGTCGTCTTCTCCGAGCCTGAATGAGATACGAGTGGATCGTTTTGAAGGCGGTCTATGTTCTGCGCGTCTTGCTCTGTAAACGTGATCAGGAGGTCATCTTTGAATAGCGGTGGGGCGTTCTTCGGAGGATTAGTTGCCTTCCGCTCGTGCTGTTTGATCGAATTGATCGAGTCGGTACACGAGAGGAGTCCTCCCATAATCATGTTGATCCTCTGGCGTGGTGAGGTCGGGGGTGTGTGATCGTCTTCACGGTCACGTTTTGCTTCCTTCCCTTCACGTTTAGAAGATGGACGATCAGCATCGGATCTTCTATCTTGATCGCTCTCAGGTCCCCTATCCTGATCATCATCAGAGTGTCGCGCTAGACTACGAGGCTCCGTATGGTGCACTCATCAGCTTCCCATGCCTTCCGTAAGAGGGCCGGGAGAGTGCGGCAATCGTTGGTGTGGTGGCCGTGTGCCTTGTGATATTTGCACCACGGCTTCTTGCTGTCCGGGTCTTTGGCGCTCAGACGATCCCAAGTGTTCCACTTCGTCTGCCACCCGACGGCGTTGATACTCTTTAGGCTCCTATCATCCTTGTTGTAGTGCTGACGAGGCTCCTGGTGGCTATCCTGATTCGACGATCGAGGTTTCTTATGGCCCGAAGATTTTTGATCGGCTAACTTGGCCTTGGCATTGGCAGCCCGATCTTCCTCGACCCTGATATAGCCCGTCGCCTTATGCAAAGCGTCTTCTACGGTTTTAGTTTTCCCAGTTTTCAACCGTTTGCAGTATGATTGATCGTCTCTCAAGTTCCTGATGAGGATATTGAGAGATAGCTCATCTGACAAGCTGCATCGGGAAACAATGGACCGGAATCAGTCGATGAAGTCGCGAAACGGTTCCATGTCGCCCTGGACACACGCCCATAGATCGAGCGACGTATACTCCATGTCGATGTAGATCGAATAATGTTTAAGGAACCGAGCTGTGAGTTCCTTGTAGCTGTCGATGGAGTTTTTAGGAAGCTGCGCGAACCAGGTGAGGGCGCTTCTGGAGAGCGTCTCCACGAAGTACTGACAAAGGCATGCGTCCCGTTCCTCGTCGGTGAGGCGAGCTCGCCCCATGACTGCGTTGAACACGATCAGGTGTCGCTTCGGGTCTGTCGTGCCGGTGTAACATAGGGTAGCTTCATCCGGCCTATGTCCTTGAGAGGAGCCTTGGTGATCGCCGACGTGAACGGAGTCTGCTGTGTTTGCTGGAGGATCTTGTCTAACTCCGGTGCTGAGGTCGTCGCCTTGTGGATCTTGCTATTTATGTCGTCAAGGCGTTGAAGGAGGTCGAGTTCTGAAACTGTCGTCAGGTCGGCACCTGTGGTGTTACGGGATGAGCGAGAGTTGGAGCCTTCCACCTGCGCTCTCCGCAGGTCGTCTTTCGATGTGGTGCCGGACAAGTTGTTGACCAATCTGGTCGTATCGGTGTTGCGGATCGGCGGGCGCGGGGGTGTGATCAGATCGGCCGGCTCTTTGGTATGAACCCTAGCGTTGAGAAGCCGATCTAGGTCTTCTCGGTAGGCAATCTGTTCGGCGCCGAGGGACTCTAAGCGAGCATCCATGCCCTGCTGGAGCTGTGCCACGACCGATCTGATGATAGTGGCCATGTCAATGGGGGGTGGCTGTAGCAGGTCGGCCGGGTTTGTTCCATCAGTGTGGCCGACCTGGCCTGTTTCGCCGGTGTTCTGCGCAGCCGTGTCGTCAGTCTGTGTGTTGGTCTGATCGTCTATCGGGAGTCCGGTGATCGGGTCGGCGATCAGGCCCTGGGTGTTTCTGGTGGGATCGGCAGCTCCTCCTGCACGATCGGTGAGTCCTCCGGTGAGATTGGTAGTATCAGGGTTGACAGGTGTTCCGACCATCTTCAAGCTCCGTTCTTTTCAAAGATTGTTCTCTTATTCCCCACAGACGGCGCTAACTGTAAAAACTCAAGTTCGACTTATAAGAGAACTAGGGTTTGTGGGTTTAAAGAGAGATCTTTTATTAGAATGAGCCGGAGCTTGATAGAATACACGGTGGTTTAGGTCGTCGGAATAAGAACGCCGACCTAAACATCTTAAGAAACGTAAATCAAGAGCTAGAACAATTGAATTGCTTAGTTTGTCCTAGGTCTCGAGAGATGATTTTCGGATGGACTGAGAAGTCGAGGACTTCCCGTATTTATAGCCGATCAGGTCGGTCTTCAACATCGGTTCGGAATAGGAAAGTTTCTCTGCTGATAAGATTAAACTTCTGTTTTTCCCGGTTTCACAGGATAAATGGAAGATTTCTATTTATTTGACCGACCTAAGCTTTGCATAGTGGGCCGACCAGAATTCATATCGGGCTGGTAGAGATGGTACGAATCTCATCTCTAACAGTTTATTAGAGCTTTCTTTGCTTCCCTATAAGTATTTTCTTAGTCAAAAATTCTGGCAACTCTTATCTTATTTTATCAAATTTACTCTTATCTTACCCTTAACTTATTTTCTTTCTTCTTTTGTTCTAAGAATATTTTGTAGACCTTTCAAGTTATTAATCTATTTGCACATCTCTTAATCTTGTTTTGATTATATTCATGGGGTTTGTGGTTGGCTTATGTGTAGTGATCAGTAGCCTATATTAGATTCTTGGGATGAGGTAGATGTAGGGTGTTAAATGATTGATCTTTGATATTTTGTGCTTAATAATATTGATCCTTTCTTATCTGATACATCGAATGCTTAAATCATCTTCATTATTGGTTTATGATCCTAAGCTTTCTCATGCAGACGCAATGTTTGATGAAATGCTTGAATCCATGGTTTTGGCCTTAAAGAATTTTTAATTAATGCTTGTTAGTCATTCTATCGCTAATAAAAATTAGGATTTGGTTATGTGGTTAGCAAAGAGATTCATACCAAATGCCATGAACTAATCTTGCTTTAAATTATATGCTTAAGGATTAGCCCAAAATATTGCTTAATTATGCATTATTAATTGATCATGCTTTATCCTACATCACCATCTCATCCTAGGAGTCTTCCTATCATTTGAATATTCTGTTTAGTTTTGTTTTCATTATGTTCTTAGTATCCTTGTTCTTGAGCTTATGTGCTTGTCTTGATACCAACTTTTAAGTAGTTATTGCTTAGATTTTGTTTTGCTTGTTATATTTCTTTAGTAGGTTGTTAGTAAGTGTTTAAACCTCTTAATTTCATCCTAGCTTATTCTATTAATCATGTACTTTCAATATCTCTATTTTATCCCATTGGATTGAAAAAACACTCATAACACTATATTACATTCGATTTAGTAACTAAGGAACACAAATCTGGTCTAAAAACTAACAGATTAATCAAGTACCTAAAAACTACTTATCACACAAATCTGGCTCCTGGCCTATCGCTAGCTGTATGGAGGAATTTTAATTATATGCATTTGGTCTTATCTGGACCAACGCTACAGTATAGCATGTCCTCATATAGTGATTGAGAATTTTGTTCTCAAGATTAACGGTCTTAAAATCCATTTCAACCGCTTAATTAATGACTAAGGCATGCCAATTTGTGTTTGACATGTGAAGCCGGATGCTCAACATCAATTCCTAAGGACATACATTAGTCATTGAAGGCCACTGCAATGAATTCATGAGCATTATCAAATCTGACTTTGTTTATGGCATTATCAGGAAAATTCACTTTTAACCTAGTTATTTGCAATGAATCTCGCGAAAGCCATATTTTTGTGGTCATAAGACATACATGTGACCATCTGCTAGATGTTTTCATTAATACAATGAAATATCTAAAGGATCTGAAAGGTGGGTGAATCGGCCCATATATATCACCATGCATTCTCTCTAGGAATAAAGAGGATTCATTCCCAACTTTGGCTGGCGAGAGAGTACTTATGAGTTTTTCTTGAGAACACTCAATACATGAAAACGCTTAATGACTCAGATATGCCATTTTGTGTATGACATATGATGCTCATTATCATTATTTAAGGACATACAATAGTCATTAAAGACCGCTGAAGTGAATTCACCAGCATTGTCAAGCTTGACTTTCTTTATGGCATCATCAGAGGGAAATTTGCTCTTAACATGATTACTTACAATGAATTTTAGGAAAGCCATATTTCTTGTGGTAAAAAGACATATATGTGACCATCTGCCAGATGCTTCAATCAATACAATGAATTATCTAAATTATATGGACAGTGGGTAAATCGGCCTAGATTTATCACCATGTATTGTCTCTGAGAATACAGGAGATTCATTCCCAACTTTGGCTGGCCATAGCCTACTTATGAGTTTTTCCTGAGAACACTCAATACATGAAAACTTCCCCGATAAAAAAAAAATCTTCTCATTTTCAACAAGTGGACACTCTAATTTCGCACAATCATTCTCATCGTTACTGAACCATGGTGGTATAACATTTCATGCCACACTCTACAAGTGCCGGTAAACTTCTGGTTACCGCAACATGTGATTTAGCCAGTGTTATGTTTCTGCAATATAATCTGGAGGACATCATTGGTAGTTCTTCCAACTAATGTTTCCTCGCCGTTGTTATGCAAAGATATTCAATACAATTAATAGTCTCAATATGATATTCATTTATGTGAATATCTCAAAAACTTAACAAATTCCGCTTAGACTTAAGGGAGTATAATGCATCTTGCATTACAATCTTTGTACCCCTTGGCATTGAAAAAATTGCTGTTCCGAAGTCTAATATAATCTTTACAATACCAGTTATAGTACTTATGCATCCGGTGGACACATTCATTTTTAGACTATTTTTTATCCATAAGGATTGCATGTGTCATAGCATTGTCTGCTACACAAGTATCTCTATCCTGAATCTTAATTTGTGACATCGTCGATGCCATAATACATATGAAAAAATGAAATAATTAACCAAAAACATGAACTTATAAAAAGAAGGTTTATATATTACATAAACAAAGTATATCATACAATAATGTCGACTTGGTCCTCGACACAACTGGCCGATACAGAGTGCTTGCAAGGAGTCATTCTTCTCTGGATATTCTGTATCGGGGTGATGCACGATACACATGATATTGCTGCATATTTCATGTATTTTGCATACACATAAGTTAGTTTCTCACGCATATACGTTGCATTTTAGGATAATTTGCATCACTTTAGGTCCTAGGGTGTTCTTGCACCAGCATATGCATGTTTCTTGCATTTTGCATCGCATACAGGTTGTTTTCGACTACTTTGGAGTCTTTGGAGTCTTGGAGGGTTCGTGGACTTGGAGAATTCAGGAATGCTTGCTAAGGACCAGAGATCGAGAAGCGGATCGAGCATAGCCGGTCGATCTAGATGAGATTGACCAGAAGATCGAGTAGTCCATCCGATCCAAGGGAACTGATCGAGACGGAGATCGATCAAGGAGTACGGACGTGAATGACACCATGCAGAGCGAGAGCCGGATCGAGTCCACCACTCGATCCTCCAAAGATCGACTCCAAGATCGAACGAAGCACTCAATCCACCGAAGAAGATCGAGACACAGATCGAGCTGAAGGCACGATGTCCGAAGATGATTGAGCGAGATGCTCGATCTCGAGGTCGATCTCAGTGCTTTAACCGCTTTTGGCCGCTAGCGAGGGGGGGGGGGGGGGGGCGCATCGAGCTGTTTGGTCTATTTCGGGAAGGCGGCGAGGATGCTTTTTGGGGATACACGCTCTCACTTTATCATTTTCATCTTTTTCTCTCAGTTCGAAGGCGATTTCGCCATTGTTAGACCTTGAAGCTTTTCTTGCATTGTATTGAATCTTTGAATCGTTTAAGTTCAAGTCCATCATTCTTCATGTTTATCAGTTCATATTTTATGCTTTGTTTGGTTTACTTAATGTGTAATGAGTAGTTTATTCAGGTTTCGGGGTTGAGAGGATTCAAAGGGGTCGAAAAGGGTTTTCAAAGTTTGGTGTTTTCTTGTTTTTCATGGCCTTCTCTTCTAGGATATCGAGTTCTTATGGCTTAAAGACTCTCACGCCAAGATCTTTATGATCAGAGTGGTCTCTTACCTTGACAGGATCCAGAGATCTCTGAAAATCGCATCCTAGAGACTAGTTACACTTTCCCAAACGCCATGGTAGTTTAGGTGACTAGTTAAGCCGCGTGTTTGAAATCTGATTTCCTTGCCCTTCAATCTCTTTTTCCCCCAAATGCCATGGGTCTGGAGGAGAGAATGAAGGATTGATCCATACCAAACGCCATGGATGGATCTTGTTTTGTTTTCAAGGCTTAGAGAATCTCACAATGTGAGTAGATCTAGAGTTTTCAAACCAAGCTTGAACCTTTGAAACCCTTGAACATGAATCTCAACCCTAGACCCTCTTTCTTAGTATTCTTACATCTCTGTTAATCATTCGCTTGCTATATGTTCGCATCCTGGTCATTAGATTCGCTTTTGTTAAACATTTAGACGAGATCGATCGTTGTTGCTCGATCTAGTGGTCGATCCACTAGTCGATTTTTATAAATTCATAGCTTTGCATTTTAATCATTCTGTTTGTTCCTCGTGGTATTTCATTCGTTCCTGGTATTTTTAAAATATTTTTGCCTTGCATTTAGTCGTTGCATCTAGTTTTTAGAATTTTCACAAAACCGTTCATCATTTGCTTAGCTTTACCCAATCAATGCATTCTCATTGCACTTTTTAACTCCTAAGTGTGGATTGACACTCACTTGCATACTATACTACATCTCAGTTTTGCATTTGAGCTTTGATACAACATCATACTCCAAAAACTTGTTATCAAATGGCGTCGTTGCCATCTTAGGAGTGTTTAGGAAGCATTGAGATTTGAGGTTTAGTAAAGACTAGGCCTTTCTTTTTCTTTTGGTTACTAATTTCTCTACTCTCAAACGTGTGTCTTTCAGGTACATGAATCTTCGTTCAAGGGGAGACAACAATCTACTTCAACCCTTGGACAACATTCATTAACTTGGTCATTCACGACAAAGAAGAGTACGAGAGCAAGCTAGAGCTTTTGAGGAGATTGTTCAGCAAGGTTCAGTGGATTTTGAAGCGATGGCTGAGCACGAGCATCCAGAGGGACCTCCTCCAGCTCACGGGGCAGTGGGAAGGGGTAATGGAAACCCCCAACACGCGGCTAGACCCCCACGGATCATAGGAGCGGGAGATGCTCCCAATACTCCTCACAATAGGTTTGGGATCACTCCTCCTCCTGTACAGAACAACAACTTCGAGATTAAGCCGGGTTTCATCTCAATGGTGCAAAACAATAAGTTTCACGGGCTAGCAATGGAAGATCCCTTGGAGCCCCTTGATAACTTCGAACAAGTATGTGGGATGATCAAGATTAACGGCATATCCGAAGATGCTTTCAAGCTGCGTCTTTTTCCATTTTCTCTTGGAGACAAGGCTAGACATTGGGAGAAGACCCTTCCTCAAGGCACCATTACCTCTTGGGCTGAGTGTAAGAAGGCTTTCCTCTCAAAGTTCTTCTCTAGCACCAGAACAGCAAGGCTGAGAAGTGAGATCAGCGGCTTCACTCAAAGGAACAATGAGACTTTCAATGAAGCCATGGAGCGGTTCAAGGACTATACTATTCAGTGTCCTCACCACGGCTACAACAAAGAGACTCTTCTAAGCACTATCTACCGAGGAGCTTCACCAAAGATTCGCTTGTTGCTTGACACGGCTAGTAAGGGAAATTTCCTTGGTCAAGAGGTAGAGGAAGGCATGGAGCTGATTGAGAACTTGGCATTGAGTGACGGTAACTGTGCTGAAGATTACGACCGTGCACCAAGAGGTTCTGAGCTAGAGTCTCACAAGAAGGAGCTTAAGTCATTGCATGAGAAGACTGATAAGCTGGTGTTGGCTAATCAGAAACATGTTCACTTTGTTGGTGAAGCGGATGAAACCTTAGAGGAGCTTGAGTTGAGTCAAGAAGAAGCCAATTGGGTGGCGGGTCAAAACAACTACAAACCTCAAGGATATTCCCAAGGCTACAACCAGAACAACAATCTCTCATACCGTAGCACCAATGTCGCGAACCCTAAGGATCAAGTGTACCCTGCTCAGCAAGCAAAGCCTTTCGTACCATACAACAAAGGTTTTCAGCCGAGTTGTGGCTTCCAAGGGCAAGGGCAGAACAACTTCCAAGGACAACAGCAAGGAAACAAGGGTTACACGCCAATGTATCCTTCGGGCTTTGTTCCTCAACAACAACCAATGCAACAACAACAAGTTGATCCTGTCCAACCTATGTTTCAACAATTGATTCAAGGGCAAGCATCTACAAATCAGAAGTTTGCCGAGATGAACACCCGCTTAGACTCCTCTCTCACGGATTTCTCTACTCAGATTACTAACTTGAATAATAAGATCAAGTAGCTAGAGAAGGGAAAGGCGAGTAGAAGCGGTCAGGATAGCTTACCGGGCAAGTGTGAGCAGAATCTCAAGGAATACGCCTATGCCATTACGCTAAGGAGTGGGAAAGAGCTTGCACCTATGGTTACTCCAAAGATCAACAAGGACGTTGTACTTTAAGAGGGGGAGGGTAAGCTTTCACCCGATGATGAGATAAACTTTGACAATGTTTGGATTCAAGGACCAAGGAGAGGTGAGAAAGCGATTGTAGAGAAGAAACCGGAGCAAGCAGCTAAGGAGAAGGATGCTTATGTGCCTCCACCGTATGTACCTAAGCTACCTTTTCCTGGCCGCTTAAAGAAGCAACTCATAAAGAAGCATATAATCTTGTTTGAGAAGCATTTTAAGGACGTAGAGATCAAGCTACCTCTCGTGGACTGCCTTGCAATGATGCCTAAGTGCGCCAAATTCTTCAAAGAGACACTCGTGAAGAAGAATAAGGAAAGCAAGGAAGTGCTTGTTATTAGTGAGGAATGTAGTGCTGTGATACACAAGGAGATAGTCCCTAAGAAGTTGGGAGACCCTGGAAGCTTCACTATACCTTGCGCCTTAGGTCCTTTGGAGTTCAAGAGTTGCCTTTGTGATCTCGGAGCTAGTATAAATCTGATGCCTCATTCTGTAGCAAAGAAACTTGGCTTTACCCGGTTCAAAGATTGTAGAATCTCGTTGGTACTAGCAGACAGGAGCGTGAGGTTACCCGTGGGTTTGCTTGAGGACTTGCCAGTGAGAATCAGCGGTGTAAACATGCCTACGGACTTCGTTGTGTTGGAAATGGATGAAGAGCCTAAGGATCCACTCATTCTCGGTAGACCGTTCTTAGCTACCGCCAGAGCCATCATAGACGTCAAGAATGGGAAGATAGCCCTGCACTTGGGTCAAGATATAAGGCTGGACATTGATATCAATGAGGTTTTGAAGAAGCCTACGATAGAAGGGCAAGCTTTCTACATTGAGACGTTGGACACTTTAGCGGATGAGTTGCTGGAAGAGTTGGATCAGGAGGATCATTTGAAGCTGGCATTGACTAAGGAGCCAGGAGAGTTCAATTACTTGGATCAGAGGACTCAAGAATACGTTAACCTGCTTGATTCAAGGAAAGTTGTGCTAGAAGATGAAAGCGCTTGCCTAGAGATCGATGACATTACTCGATCCAGGGGTCAAATCGACAAGACAATCGAGAACACAACTCGATCTGGTGCAACAATCGACAGTCAGATCGAGGAGGGTGATCGATCCAGGAAAACAATCGAGCTCGAGATCGAGAGATGCCTTCCGATCAGTTCAGGGACTAATCCGGAGATCGACTCAGCATCTCGATCTCTCACTCGATCCACATTAAATCGAGTGAGTGAATTGAGCGAAACTGCTCGATCTAGAAGACATCGAGAGCAAGATCGATTGGATGACTCGATTTCAGAAGGGACAGCGGTTGGACAAGGCAGCCTCAATGGTCATGTCTCGGGTTCTAAGGAGGGTTCCAAAAGGGCTAAGGTATGCTTTCTTAGGGCTTAACGAAACCTATCCTGTGATTGTGAATGAAAACTTAAGTGATGATGAGTTGCACTCGCTCTTAACTGAGTTGAGAAAGTATAGGAAGGCCATTGGGTACTCTCTAAGTGACATCAAGGGCCTTTAACCAATGCTTTGCACTCATAGGATTCACTTGGATAATGAGAACGCCTCTTCTATAGAACATCAAAGGCGTTTGAATCCTAATTTGAAAGAGGTTGTTAAGAAAGAGATTCTTAAGCTGCTAGAAGCTGACGTGTTCTATCCAATAAGTGACAGCACATGAGTTTCTCCTGTACATGTAGTGCCTAAGAAGGGAGGGATCACGGTCATTAAGAATGACAAAGATGAGCTTATACCTACTAGGACTATTACTGGACACCGTATGTGTATTGATTATAGGAAGCTAAATCTTGCTACTAGAAAGGATCATTTTCCCTTGCCTTTTATTGATCAAATGCTTGAAAGACTTGCTAATCATCCCTACTATTGCTTTCTTGATGGATATAGTGGATTTTTCCAAATACCAATCCATCTAAATGATCAGGAGACGACGACCTTTACATGCCCTTATAGCACCTTCGAGTATCGAAGGATGCCATTCGGGTTGTGTAACACACCAGCTACGTTTCAGCGGTGTATGATGTCGATCTTCTCTGATCTAATAGAAGAGATGGTAGAGGTGTTTATGGATGACTTCTTGGTCTATGGTGCGTCCTTTTCTGCGTGTTTATTGAATCTTTGCAAGGTACTAAAGCGTTGTGAGGAGACAAACTTGGTGCTTAATTAGGAAAAATGCCACTTCATGGTGAAAGAAGGGATCGTGCTTGGCCATAAGATATCAGAGAAGGGCATTGAGGTTGACAAAGCTAAGGTTGAGGTTATGATGAGTCTTGAGCCGCCGGTTAACGTCAAAGGAGTGAGGAGTTTCTTGGGACACGCCGGCTTCTACAGGCGCTTCATCAAGGATTTTTTTAAGATTGCACGCCCTCTTACACGGCTGTTGTGCAAGGAAGCTGATTTCGTCTTTGATGAGGAGTGTTTGCAAGCTTTCGTGACCATCAAGGAGGCTCTAGTATCCGCGCCTATAGTGCAAGCACCGGATTGGACTCTACCGTTCAAGATTATGTGTGATGCTAGTGACTACGCCGTAGGAGCCGTTCTATGTCAGGAGAAAGATAAGAAGCTGCACGTGATTTACTATGCTTCAAGAACCTTGGATGACACGCAAACAAGATACACCACCACGGAGAAGGAGCTATTGGCAGTAGTGTTCGCCTTTGAGAAGTTCCGGTCATACCTCGTGGGTTCCAAGGCTATTGTTTACACAGATCACGCGGCTTTGAGGTACATCTATTCCAAGAAGGACACTAAGCCGAGGCTTTTGAGATGGATTCTTCTTCTTCAGGAGTTTGACATGGAGATCAAAGACAAGAAAGGGATAGAGAACAGCGTTGCTGACCATCTCTCTTGGTTAAGAATCAACAAGTCTGTGCCTTTAGATGATTCTCTCCCCGAGGAATAACTCATGGTGATCACTACGGCTGTTTTGGGAACCTAGAAGGGCGGTTTGGAAGTTATGAGCTTCAAAGAGGAGGATCTCCCTTGGTACGCGGATATTGTGAACTACTTGGCGTGTGGGGAAGAGCATTCGCATCTTAACAACTACCATAGGAAGAAGTTCATGAGGGACGTGAGCCACTACTATTGGACGAACCCTATTTATACAAGAGAGGTGTCGATAGCCTATACAGAAGATAAGTGACAAAGGAGGAAGCAAGAGATATCATCTTTCATTGCCACGGTTCTTCGTATGGCGGGCACTTTGCTTCATTCAAAACCGCCACTAAGGTCTTGCAAGCCGGTTTCTGGTGGCCGTCCATCTTCAAAGACACCCATGAGTTCGTGATGAGATGTGAAGCATGCCAAAGAGCAGGGAATATCACTAAAAGGAACGAGATGCCCCAAGTTCCCATCTTTGAGGTAGACGTCTTTGACGTGTGGGGCATAGACTTCATGGGGCCGTTTCCTTCATCATACGGCAACAAGTTCATTCTAGTAGCTGTTGATTACGTCTCTAAATGGATTGAGGCCATTGCTTCCCCTACAAACGATTCTAAGGTGGTGATCAAACTCTTTAAGAGCATCATTTTCCCGAGGTTTGGAGTACCCAAGGTGGTGATAAGCGACAGAGGAAGCCATTTCATCAACAAGCTGTTTGAAAATCTTCTAAGGAAGTATGCCGTGAAGCACAAGGTAGCTACACCTTACCATCCTAAAACGAGTGGCCAAGTGGAGGTCTCTAACCGACAGATAAAGGCGATACTTGAGAGAACAGTTGGGACTACTCGGAAGGATTGGGCAGTGAAGTTAGATGACGCTTTGTGGGCTTACCGGACTGCTTTCAAAACGCCCATTGGTACTACTCCTTTCACTCTTCTATACGGCAAAAGATGTCACCTCCCGTTGAGCTGGAACATAAGGCATTGTGGGCTGTGAAGCGACTGAATTTTGATCTGAAGACGGCTCAAGAGAAGCAGTTGATCCAGTTGAATGAGATTGATGAGCTAAGGCTGGATGCTTACAAAAGCGCTAGGATCTACAAGGAGCAGCGTACTAAAGCTGCTCACGACAAGAAGTTGGTACCTAAGGAGCTTAAGGAAGGGAGTTTGGTGCTGCTTTACAACTCAAGGCTCAAGCTCTTTCCAGGGAAGCTAAAGTCACGGTGGAGCGGTCCGTATGAAATCAAGGAGGTATTACCTTACGGAGCTGTCACGTTGGTCGAAAAGAGTGGGAATGCATTCACAGTGAACGGACGCAGAGTTAAGCCATACATGGCGAGTGCATTTGACAAGGAGAGCACCTCAATGCTTCTCCAAGACCCACCATCTGCCTAAACCAAGTAAAGTCTAGCTAAAGACGTTAAAGAAAGCGCACTTGGGAGGCATTCCCATGTCTATCTTGTACATATTTTTTGCTCTATTTCTTTTCCAGTTTTATGTTTTTATCTTGTGAGTGTGTAGGAACAAGTATGAGGGATAGCACGCCATAATCTTAGATCCAAAAGGAGTAAGAAGGGGCGAGTATAAGCTAAAGATCGAGTGCTAGATCGACTCATCCTGGCTCGATCTTTGCTAGATCGAGCTAGTGAATCGAGAGGAGTCAGACGATCTAGACGAGATCAAGTAGATAGATCGTGTGACACAGTCGATCACGAGAGGACGAACACCCTATACGTTTAGCCTGAAAAGCAAACGAGAGGTGGATCGACTGAGTCACTCGATTATAAAGGCTAGATCGAATAGTCTACTCGATCCAAGCTTAAATCGACCCCTGAATCGAGAACGTGGCTAAATCATGAGGACTTAGCCGTCATGCCAAAAAAATCAAGGTACGAGAGGTGTCATCGAATCGAGTCCCAAATCGAGCAACCCTCTCGATCCACGTCATTATGGGCATGGGATCGAGTCCCAGATCGACCAAAAGGACTCGATCTCGTGCCGAGGTAACATTTTCTTTTCCCTCTCTTACTCTTTCCCTCAAGTTTTTAAATTCAAAAAGTGGTCAAGGCAAGCATCTTTGACCATGAAAGATGTGCCTTGACCACAGCTTTTGTCAGAAAACCACTTCTTTTTACCCATTGTTTTGTTTTGTTAGCCTTTAAATGTTTTCAACTACTTTCACACACTCTCATTCTTGTTTTCTCGAGTTATTAAGCAAAAAGAGAGTGTGAGTTCTTGTTTTCTAAGGTCTAACAAACATCTTTTTCAATCCTTGCAAAGGTATTTTCGAATATTTAAGAAAATCTTTCAGAAAATATCCTTTTTATTCGCTTTGATTGTTTTAGATGCTAGGGCGGTTTAAAATTTTTAAAAATAGCTTGATAATAGGAAACATTCTAGATTTCTCTCTATCTCTAGATCTGATTCTCTATTATTTTGCTATAATTTTTATTAATCTCCCAAAATTCTAGGGTATTAGTTATAAGTTTTCTTCTTTGCTTCTCTCTTTCTCTCATCATATCGCCGATTTGCTCATTGCTTTGCTTGAGAAAATTGTTTCAGGCGCAATGGCTCCCAAAAGAACGAGAGAAGAGACAGCTCAAGAGGGAGGAAACCAAGAAGAGGCTGTTCAGGAGAGGGTTCGTTGGAGTAAGGATGAGAAATGGGACAAAGAACGGCTTCAAAGGCTGAGGTTCGAGGCGATTAAGTTTGCGGACAGAGGATTGCTGGCCAAGATGGGGATTCTATGAGACTTTGATCAACTCCTCCAGAAGATAGGGCTGAGGTGTTTGTCACAGATGGATTGCCCAACCTTTCCTGAAGTGACAATCGACTTCCTTGCCACTTTGGAGTTTGGATACGAGAATCCTAGCGTCCCAATTCCTTCTCAAGGCCGCCTCTCCTTCAAGATAAAGCGCCAAGCCTTCAGTCTCTCAATCCCCGAGCTTTGCCAAGCTTATGGCCTCGATGCAGAAGCCACAAAGGTGGAGTTCCCCTCTTTCACTCAAGCGAACGATTTTTGGGATCTCATCGCCAATGAAGTTTACAAGGCGAATACCGCAAAGATCAAGAGAGTGAGGAACCCGGTGCTACGTTACACCTTGAAGCTGATGGCCAACACTTTTAGTGGTCGGTCTGTAGCCCCCACGGTGACCAAGACGGAGCTTTGCTTCTTGTACCAAGGCCTTAAGCATCTCCCTTGTGATCCGGATGAGAATGATGAGCCGTTGGAAGATCAACTCGGCGATGACGTGTACTACGGGTGCATCCTCGCCGCTTCATTGGTCAAATACAAGGCTTATGCCTTGAGATGCAAGGCAAGCTCGTCACTCATTGGCGGTTTTCTCACTCCCTTGTTCGTGCAAGCCGGCGTGCCGCTTCAGAACTTCACTCCCGTTCCGGATAGAGCATTCATGGACGAGACATATCTGCGGAACACTGATAGCTTGGGTAGCACGCCAGCCGAGGGCTTCTTTGAGTACTTGTTCGTTAATGAGGAGAATGAGAAGAGGACATGCATCTTGCCAAACCAAACTGAGACCGAGCTGTTATGCATTGGGAACATCGAGTTTCTCCCAAGCATAGAGGAGTGCTTTGCTCCTCTAGTAGCCGCGGCAACCATTCAGCAAGCTACTCGCCCAAGATCAGAGTCTCCGGCCACGGATGATGAGATGCCTCAAGCCTTTGTCCTCCCTAAGCTTCACTTTGAGCCGCTGACCAAGGAAGATCAACAAGTGGCAGAGCAAAGTCATCAAGAAGCTTGCCAAGAAGGTCAAGGCGCTTCAAAGAGGTTCACCAAAGCAGGCTGCGAGTGAGGAGGTCCAAAAACCCGAGAAGAGAAGGCTTTCAACCGGTGGAGTTGTCATCTGTGAGACTCAAGGCAGCAACATTCAACCGGAGCGTCTCTCTATCCAAGAGCCAGGCTCCAAAGGCAAAGCCATAGTATCTAACTCTTCTGGAACATCCTCAAGTTCCAGCCGAGACTAGACCCGAGGTAACAACCACCTTCCATTGTATATACCGTTCATGTTTTCTTGATTTTTTCTGTTTGTTTTGAGCTCTCTCAAATTTGTTTGCCACTGGGACGGTGTCATTCAAGTTTGGGGGAGTATGTGTGTGGTTTGACATATTTATTCTGTTCTTGTTTTATCTTTGCATCCCTTGAGTCTTGCATGCATCTAAGGCATAGAAAAGAAAAAGAAAAATTTGGTAAAATTTTTAAAAATTTTCAAAATTTTCAAAAAAATTCATGTAGTTGCATTCATCTTGTTAAGCATTTTAGGATTGAGTCTAGAATTTTTAAGCATCTAGGATTGTTTACATTTGCATAAGGGGTTAAAGTTTTCTTAAAAAGGTGTTTTAAGCTTATGAATGGTTTCAATATCCTAGTTAGTAGTTCTCTAATGCTTTGCTCACACTTTGAAAGTAAGTTCTTACCATGCTAGATCACTTGTTTTGATTTTCGTGACTTGAATTGAACACTCATGGTTTGAAACTTGTCCTAATAAGTGAGAACCCTAATTTGAATTTTTAAATATCATTCTTATGCACTTGAAAATGAACACATGGATCTTAAAAATATTTAGGCTATGTTCCTTCTTTTACCACTCTTTGTGAGCCTAAGCAGAACTCCCCTATCACCCTTACCTTTCTTTGAAGCCAAGCTTTCGTGTATGACATCTTTGTGAGGCCTCTTTCGGTTTGAACATAGCATAACGTGTTACGTTTAGGCGACATGATTAGGTTCTCATTTGATTGCTAGCTTTGCATTTTGAAGCTAGATGTAGGCTTATGATAAGTTTGGGGGTTCAATGGGGTTGCTTTCATGTATTTATGCTTTCGGTTTCAAAAGAGTTTGGTATTTGAAGTGAACAAAAGGTTTTAAGTGAAAGGTTTTGTGTTTAAAATGTATAATGCTCTAAAAATTTCAGAAGATAGCTCTATCAAACAAAAATAAAAAGAAAAAGAAAAGAGCCTAAGTGCCAAAATAAAGAGAAAAGAAAAAGAAAGAAAAATAATAATAAGAGAGCTATCAATAAGAAAGAAATAAGGAGCTTAATATTTTCAAACATTTTCACTAGCCTAAAAGAGTTAAGTTGTTTTCTATTTTGATTTGGGGTTTGCTAAGCTTTTGCTTTGAAGATAAGGGTAGGTTTTAGGAGGGTGAGTGAGCTAAAAAGAAAGAAAATGAGAAGGGTTTTAGGATCATTGTTAGCTTGCATGGGTAGATGAGAATCTGATCATGTATGCATCAATTGCCTTTACCTTTAGCATTATACATAAAGTTCTTACCATTTTCGAGAGAAACCCTTGCTTAAAATAAACCCTCTTTAAAATGAGATCATTCTATGCGCATAGCCTTTACCCTTAGCCAAATGTGTTTTGCTTTAAAGTGCATAAGTTTGATTCATGGTTCGGTCATTAATGAATGTTAAAGGATGAGTTTCTTTGATTGTTTGGAATAGGAGAGTCATGATTTGAAATTCTTTGTGTGATGAGTATGGCTAAGTTCTTTGGAGTATGAGCGTGTGTATTGCATTTTAGAACTAGTAACTAGGACGTTGAGATTGATTCATTTGAAAAATACCTTTGCAAGAAGCTTAAACCCCCGTTTGTTTTAAAACCTCTCTCCCTTCTTTAATTTTGTTTACTTGAGGGCAAGCAAAAGGTAAGTTTGGGGGAGTTGATATTGCTGCATATTTCATGTAATTTACATACACATAAGTTAGTTTCTCACGCATATACCTTGCATTTTAGGATAGTTTGTATCACTTTAGGTCCTAGAGTGTTTTTGCACCAGCATATGCATATTTCTTGCATTTTGCATCGCATACAGGTTGTTTTCGGCTACTTTGGAATCTTGGAGGGTTCGTGGACGTGCTGAGGCTCGTGAGGAGGTTCGTGGGAACTTGGAGAACTCAGGAATGCTTGCTAAGGACCAGAGACCGAGAAACAGATCGAGCATAGCCGGTCGGTCTAGATGAGATCAACCAGAAGATCGAGTAGACCATCCGATCCAAGGGAACTGATCGAGACGGAGATCAAAAGAAGCGCTCGATCAAGGAGTACGGACGTGAATGACGCCATGCAGAGCGAGAGCCGGATCGAGTCCACCACTCGATCCTCCAAAGATCGACTCCAAGATCGAACGAAGCACTCGATCCACCGAAGAAGATCGAGACACAGATCGAGCTGAAGGCACGATGTCCGAAGATGATCGAGCGAGATGCTCGATCTCGAGGTCGATCTCAGTGCTTTAACCATTTTTGGCCGCTAGCGAGGTGGGGACCATCGAGCTGTTTGGCCTATTTCGGGAAGGCGGCGAGGATGCTTTTTGGGGATACACGCTCTCGCTTTATCATTTTCATCTTTTTCTCTCTGTTCGTAGGCGATTTCACCATTGTTAGACCTTGAAGCTTTTCTTGCTTTGTATTGAATCTTTGAATCGTTTAAGTTCAAATCCATCGTTCTTCATGTTTATCAGTTCGTCTTTTATGCTTTGTTTGGTTTACTTAATGTGTAGTGAGTAGTTTATTCGGGTTTCGGGGTTGAGAGGATTCAAACAGGTCGAAAAGGGTTTTCAATGTTTGGTGTTTTCTTGTTCTTCATGGCTTTCTCTTCTAGGATGTCGAGTTCTTAAGGCTTAAAGACTCTCATGCCAAGATCTATATGATCAGAGAGGTCTCTTACCTTGACAGGATCCAGAGATCACTAAAAATCGCATCCTAGAGACTAGTTACCCTTTCCCAAACACCATGGTAGTTTAGGAGACTAGTTAAGCCACGTGTTTGAAATCTGATTTCCTTGCCCTTCAATCTCTTTTTCCGCCAAACGCCATGGGTCTGGAGGAGAGAATGAAGGAGTGATCCATACCACACGCCATGGATGGATCTTGTTTTGTTTTCAAGGCTTAGAGAATCTCACAATGTGAGTAGATCTAGAGTTTTCAAACCAAGCTTGAACCTTTGAAACCCTTGAACATGAATCTCAACCCTAGACCCTCTTTCTTAGTATTCTTACATCTCTGTTAATCATTCGCTTGCTATCTGTTCGCATCCTGGTCATTAGATTCGCTTCTGTTAAACATTTAGACGAGATCGATCGTTGTTGCTCGATCTAGTGGTCGGTCTTGTGGTCGATCCACTAGTCGATTTTTATAAATTCATAGCTTTGCATTTCAATCATTCTGTTTGTTCCTCGTGGTAGTTCATTCGTTCCTGGTATTTTTAAAATATTTTTGCCTTGCATTTAGTCGTTGCATCTAGTTTTTAGAATTTTCACAAAACCGTTCATCATTTGCTTAGCTTTACCCGATCCTTGCATTCTCATTGCACTTTCTAACTCCTAGGTGTGGATTGACACTCACTTGCATACTATACTACATCTCAGTTTTGCATTTGAGCTTTGATACAACATCATACTCCAAAAACTTGTTATCAACACACGTCAATACGCTTTCCTCTGCTCTCCATATCAATTTTTTGCTCGATATCCACCTCGATATAGATCCTAAATTCTCCCTTTGCTCCTTTGAGTGCTCCTCTTAGCCTCAGCTTGATCCCCAAGAGTCCAGTGATCCTCTGAAGCCTCAAATGTACCTAAAATACACTCCAAAATGCACATAATATGCAATGCCTAGTATGAGACTCACTAACTCTACAATAAATGCAAAAAAGACCTAAAATGTGAATGAATGCAAGAGAAAGACATAAAAGTATGTGAAGATGCATGCTAAAATGCCGTAAATATGATGTCTATCAACAACCCCAAACTTGCATTTTGCTTTCCCTCAAGCAAACAAGAAGAACGAATCAGGAGACGAGGTTTGAAAGTGGGAGTTCACAACCTAAAATGTCAAAGGAAGAAATGAGATCAATGTCCAAGTTACTAATTCTAAGATGCATATGATTTTCTTCTACTATAAAAGTTTAGCAACATTCATCACAAGCAAAAACAAGTACTCAAGTCTAGCCTACACAAGCAATCACATCAATTAACCCTTTTAGCATTCAATTATGTGTAACATGTGAATCATACTTATGCAAATCACGTGCTTTCATTTGGCTAGGGATAAAGTTATGAGACTATAATGATCTCATTAAATTTTGAAATGGCTCATGAAAATGCAAGGGATCTCTCAAGAAAATAGAATGAGCTTTTGTAAAATAAAGTGTAAAGAACAACTTATGCATACAAAAGTAAACTTTCATCTACATAAGTCCCATAGATTATCTTAAACTCTTACTTTTCTACCCATGAACACATCTTATTGTGCCATTTTCTTAAAGCATTTTCACTTCTTTGATATCACCATTCTTTCTTATCCTTTGGAGCTTCTTTTGAGGATGCATCTTCTTGGTGGGTTGGCTTCTTGGTTTGTATGGGCTCTTTTTTAGTTTTCTGGTGCTTCTCATCTTTTAAATGTTTATTGGACTTTTGATTTGTACACCTTCTTCTTTGTATTTAGCCCTCTTTGATCTTTATTCACTTAGCTAACTTTAAGGTAACTTGCATTGCACTCCTTCTCCTTTTCTTTTTTCTTCTTCTTTGCCTCTCTTGAAAAATCCAAAATTAAACCCATCCCATTGAAACCCATAAACCTAGCCTAGTCTAGCCAAAACTTCCAGATTTGCACACCTTCTTCTTGATTGTCTTAGCCTGCCGATGAGATGTTGTATGAGATCCAGATATACTACTTTGACCCCTATGACAAGCTCATCTCTAGCCTAGCCTTTGGAGTAGCCTCAACTGCTTGTGGGCTTCTCTATTCACCCCACTAGAGATGGGCTTGTCATAGGGGTCGAAGTAGTATCTCTGGATCTCATGCAACATCTCATGCGCCGCTGTCCCTTCCTCTTTAGCTTGTGGGTGTACAGCAAAGGTGTTCACCAGATCACTCTCTTGAGGCATGAAGTTGACATGGCTTGTAATCCTGACAGTTGTATTGTGAGGGCTAGGGAACAGGATCCTCTGTTTTGTCTTCAAATCAACATTGAACTGGTAGACCAGCTTCTCCTCCATGGTTTCCACAAAATATCTAGTCTTGAAAAGGTAGGATCTATCAATAAAATCACGAGAATGAGAAGGCTCTCTCATTGTGACAGAAGCAGCTTCAAGGATTGGTGTAATGAGTCCTACAAAAGCGATTTGAGGACTAGTATCTAAAGCTGTCCCAACTCAATGCTTGTAGTGGAGAAAGCGCTTGAGTATAACACGAAGCATCCCTGATCCTGCAGCTCTCCAAATATTCTCTTTCCACCACTAGTCTCCGTGAGAATTTTTCTTATGCCAATGCCCAGTAAAGACATCTCCTTTTTAATCACCATACCAGTCTCTTTCCTTTCAAAAAAGGTGTGAACCAGCCCCTTGTGTGCATATCTCAAAGCAGGATGGCAGATTAGGAAACTCTTGATTGGGCCAGGCATATACCTTCCTACACTGATTTCTCCCCATACCCTATCATTCTCTTCCTCAGCAAACTTCAACATTGTACTTCTTGAGTTTCCAGCACTGAAACCAAATATCTCATTGAGCTGTTTGAATCCCATGTGGTAAGCTGTTCTAGCCACCTTGAACTTGATGTATCCATCTCTATAGAGCTTATCACTAGCTTCTCCAGACTTGAAGAAATGCACTTTTAAGGTGGAGATAAATTGACAAGTAGCTAACTTGCAAGAGGGGTAAACCATACTGAAAAACTTCTCCAAGCCCATCTGCTGGAAAAGGAGACTGATGTCCTTATGAAGCTCCAAGTCATGCAACAGCTGCATATGAGCATACTTGGTTCCCTTAAACTTCATGTTGAGAGCTTTCTTAAGACGCTCATCATCTGAAACATGGGCTTTTTGTGGCCGCATTGGATTATTTCCCTTCTTACTTTTCCTTTCATGTTGCTCATCAAGGCTAGATTCACTGTCATGCAACATGAGGCGCTTGCTCTTAGCAATCTTAGCTCTTTCTTTGGCAAGTTGAGCTGTACACTTTCCTATTTTCTGCAAAGTTGACAACACTTACACAATAATAAATACAATGAAGTAATCCTGAAAACAAGCTTATATATTGTATTTGCAATGCCTATTCACCATTAAAGTAGAAAAATTTTGATTTATGATTAAAATATTTTAGATATTTTGTACTTTGAAAGCTATAAATAGCACTCTCCTCTCTCATTTGTAATGGAGAAGTTAAGAACTAATATTAAGAGAAGTTAAGTGAAGTTCCTAAATTCTAAAAGCCTTCTTCTTCTTAAAATTATTCTTTTGTCTTTCAAGTTCTTAAACACCATCTCCATTTTTCTTAAAAGTTCTCAGATACATGAACTATATGCAGAAACTAAACCGACAACACCACCAACTTGAAGGAAGGACTAACCCCAGATCAACAAGCACAAAATCAGCATAAGGAAATGCTGAAACACCACAGAACAGAACAAAGAGACAACACCATCTTCAAATCACCAAAGAAACCAGAGCACTCGAACAGACCTAGGCTCAAAGCAAAAAAGCCTTGACCTCCAAATGGGAAAACGCCAAAGAAGCCCAACAATTATTACATGCGGACACTCCTCGCAAGAGAAGAACTGATGAGCGAACACACTGCTTCGCCTTGAAACCACCCTCCAAATTCTGGATCCTGTCAAGGTAAGGAACCTCTCGGATCATGAAGCTCTTGGCGTGAGAGTCTTCAAGCATTGAGATCTCAACACCTTAGAAGAGATAGCCATTGAAAACGTTTAGAAGAAGCCCCAAGATCGAAACCCTTTTGACCCCTTAATCCTCTCAACCCCGAACCCCAAGAAACTACTCGCTACACATAGAGTAAATCAAGCAAAGCATATGAAACGAGACGATGAACATGAAAAGAAAACTAGATTGAACAGAAAATGATTCGATTACAAAGCTTAAGAAAAACGCGAGTTCAACAATGGTGTTCTTCACAAAACGAGAGAGAAAACATAAAGGAAAAGATAAGGATCAAAAGTTGTTAAAGGAAAAGGACGTCGCCGCCTTCCCAAAATGCCGAAACAAGCTAATTGTCCCCCCTTCGCTAGCGGCCAAAAACGGTTGAAAGGACAGAGATCGACTCCAAGATCGAGTGGTTCTCTCGATCGTATCCGGACATCGTGTCTTCGGCTCGATCTGGGTCTCGATCATCATCGGCGAATCGAGTGTTGCATCCGATCTCGTTATCGATCTTTGGCTGGATCGAGTGGTGTACTCGATCTGACTCTCGCTCTGCATGGCGTCATTTACGTCCGTACCGTTTGATCGATTGCTTCACTCGATCCTTGTCTCGATCATTCTCCTTGGATCGCCTGGTTGGCTCGATCTTCTGGTCGATCAACTCCTAGATCGACCGGCCATGCTCGATCTGCTCCTCGATCTCTGATCCTTAGCATATATCCGAGCTCCCACGAACAGCTACATCAGCCTCAACACGTCCACGAACCTCCACGACTCCAAAGCAGCCAGAAACAACCTGAATGTGATGCAAAATGCAAGGAAAATGCGTATGCCGATGCAAGAATGCTCTAGGACCCTAAGTGATGCAATCTAACCTAAAACGTGATACAAATGCATGAAAAGCTAACTAATGAGTATGCAAAATGTATGCAATATGCAATAACATCAACTCCCTCAAACTTACTTCTTGCTTGCCCTCAAGCAACAGAAAATAAGTAAGGAAGAGAGGTTTTCCGAAAAACGAATGGGGGTTTAAACATCTCGCAAAGGTGCCTTTCAAATGAATCTATCTCAATGTCCTAGTTAACAGTTCTAAAATGCTATGCTTACACTCATACTCCAAAGAACTTAGCCATACTCATCACACAAAGAAATTCAAATCATGACTCTCCTATTCCTAACAATCAAAGAAACTCATCCTTTAACATTCATTAACATTAGAACCATGAATCAAACTTATGCACTTTAAAGCAAAACACATTTGGCTAAGGGTTTAGGTTATGAGCATTGAATGATCTCATTTGAAAAGGGTTTATAATTAGAACAAGGGTTTCTCTCAAAAATGGCTGAACTTGTGCATAATGCTAAAGGTAAAGACAATTTATGCATACATGATTAGATTCTCATCTACCCATGTAAACTATCAAACGATCCTATACCCCTCTCATTTAACAAATTTATACTCACTCACCACTTAAGAGTCTACCCTTATTCTTCACAAACTTAGCAATCCCCAATTTGAAACAAGAACATTTTTAAACTTTTTAGGCTAGTGAAAAAGTTTTGAAAATAATTTTGCTCTTTAGATATTTTTTATTGGTAGCTCTCTTATTATTTTTTTCTCTCTTTTTTTTTTCTTTTCTTTTTATTTTTATTTGGCACTTAGGCTCTTTTATTTTTTTTTCTCTTCTTTTTTTTTTCTTTTTATTTTTTTGGGAGAGCTACCTCCTGAAATTTATTAGAGCATACTTAGTTTTGAAAACAACCTTTCACTTAAAACCCATTTCTTTCCTTAAAACACAAAGCTCTTTGAAACCAAGAACAAATAGGCAAGAAAGCAACCACAATGATCCCCCAAACTTATCCTAAGCCTATACCTAGCTTCAAAATGCAAAGCTAGCAACAAGTGATCCAAGCATGGTAAGAACTTACTTTCAAAGCATAGACAAAGCATTAGAGAACTACTAACTAGGGCATTGAAACAATTCATAAGTAAAAACACCTTTTTAAGAAATTCTAACCCCTTATGCAAAATGCAAACAACCTAGATGCTATGAGAAACTCTAGACTCAAACCTAACATATTTTAAAAAGATGAATGCAACTACATGAATCTTTGAAATTTTTTTTAACATTTTACCAATTTTTCATGACTAAAGACTCAAGGATGCTAAAGGAAAATAAGATCAAAGAACACAAGTCAAATCACACATGTACTCCCCCAAACTTGCTTGACACCGTCCCGGTGGCAAACTCATCCGAAGGAGCATCAAAACACAATGCAAAAAGAAACAAACATGAGCGGTTATATACAATGGAAGAAGGTTGTTACCTCTGTTCTAGTCTCGGCTGGAACTTGAGGATGTTCCAGAGGAGCTAGAGACTATGGTCTTGCCTTTGTCGGCTGGTTCTTGGAGAGAGTGGCGCGCCAGCTGAATGGTGGTTCCTTGGGTCTCGCGGATGACAACTCCACCGGTTGAGAGCCTTCTCTTCTCGGGTTGTTGCACCTCTTGGCTCGCAGCTTTCTTAGGTGAGCCTCCCTGAAGTGCTTTGACCTTCTTTCCAAGCTTCTTCAGCATCTTGCCTTGCCACTTGTTGATCTTCCTTTGCATCTCCACAACCGATGCTAGGAACTTCTCGGTTTTTGTCCTCGGCTCGAAGTCTAGCTTGGGAAGTGTGTAGGCCTCGGGCATCTCATCTTCCGTGGCTGGACACTCTGACCTTTGACGAGGGGCAATCGCTGAAGCAGGTGGTCCTCCTAAAGGGGCAAAGCATTCTTCCTCCGTGGGCAAGAACTCAATATTTCCAACACCAAGCAGCTCGGTTTCATCTTTGTTGAGCAGGATGCACACTCTCTTCTTGTCTTCGTCATCTATGAAGAGGTAGGCGTAGAACCTTCCGCTGGCGTGCGTCCCAAGCTGTCAGTATTCGTCATGTATGCCTCGTCCATGAAAGCTCTAGTTGGGACGTGAGCAAAGTCATGAATGGGCACACCGGCTTGCACGAACAGAGGAGTAAGGAAACCGCCAATGTAAGAGGAAGTTTCCTTGCACCGCAAGGCATAAGCCTTGTATTTCACCAAAGAAGCCGCGAGCACACACCCGTAGTTCACTTCATCGCCGAGTTCATCCTCCATAGGCTCGTCGTTTGCATCCGGATCACACACCAAGTGCTTCACACCTTGGAACAGGAAGCACAGCTCCGTCTTCGTGACCGTAGGAGCAACAGACCTTCCACTAAACGTGTTGGCATTCAGCTTCAGAGTATACCTCAGCACCGGGCTCCTTACTCGCTTGATCTTGGTGGTGTTGGCCTTGTAGTCTTCATTGCTGATCAGGTCCCAAAAGTCGTCGGCTTTCTTGAAGGCTGGGAACTCGACCTTGTATGCATCCGCGTTGAGACCATAGGATTGGCACAGCTCAGGGATGGAGAGTGTATAGGTTTGACGTCCAACTTTGAAGTAGAGGCGACCTTGGGAAGGGACGGGTGCGCTAGGATTCTCGTACCGGAACTCCAAGGTGGCAAGGAAGTCTATTGTCACTTCAGGAATGGTTGGGCAATCCATCCATGACAGACATCTTAAGCCAATGTTCTTGAGGAGTTGGTCGAAATCCCCAAGAATCCCTAGCTTAGACAACAGCTCTCGATCAGCAAACATGGTAGGCTCAAACCGAAGCCTTTCCAACCGTTTCTTGTCCCTCTTCTCATCCTTACTCCACCGGACCCTCTATTGAACTGCCACTTCTTGTCCTTCTCCTTCTTGTGCTTGTTCTTCTCTTGTTCTCTTTGGGGCCATTGTTCCTGAAACAAGTTTCTAAAGAGATTGTTAAGCAAACGGCGATTTGATGAGAATGAAAGAAGAGAAGGAGAGAACTTATAAAAACTATCCTAGAATTTTGGGGAATAAATAAAAATCATAGCTAAATAAAGGAGAATCAAATCTTTAGATACTGAAAAATCTAGAATTTTTCCTTTTACTTAGCTAGTTTTTAAAAATCAAAACCGATCCTATATTCTAGAACAAGATCTTGCGATATTAAAGAAAATTTTCTAAAATTAAATCATTAAATTTTTGAAAATACCTTTGCAAGAAATGCAGAATATCTTTGCTAGCTTTTGAAAACTGAAACTCTCACTCTCTTTGTTTAAAATTTTTCGAGAAAAACAGGAATGAGAGGGTGAGAGGTTGTTGAAATATTTAAAGACTAGCAAAACTGATATCATTGCCTATTGCATTCATTCTGCATACTCATTAGGTAGTTTTTCATGCATTTGTATCATGTTTTAGGCTAGATTGCATCACTTAGGGTCCTAGAGCATTCTTGCATCAACATATGCATTTTCTCTGCATTTTGCATCCATTCCAGGTTGTTTCTGGTTGCTTTGGAGACACGGAGGTTCGTGGAGGTGTGGAGGCCGATGTAGCAGTTCATAGAAGCTCGGGAGTGTGCTAAGGACCAGTGATCGAGGAGCAGATCGAGTATGGCCGGTCGATCTAGGAGTTGATCGACCAGAAGATCGAGCCAACTAGGCGATTCAAGGATAATGATCGAGATGGAGATCGAGTGAAGCAATCGATGTATCAGTACGGACGTAAATGACGCCATGCAGAGCGAGAGCCGGATCGAGTACACCACTCGATCCTCCCAAAGATCGATACCGAGATCGGATGCAGCACTCGATTCACCGAAGAAGATCGAGACCCGGATCGAGCCGAAGACACGATGGCCGGATATGATCGAGAGAACAACTCGATCCAATGGTCGATCTCTGTCCTTTCAACCGTTTTTGGCTGTTAGCAAAGGGGGGACCATTGGACTGTTTTGACATTTTAGGCAAGGCGGCGAATGCTTTTTCGATAACTTTCAGATTTCTTATCTTTTTCTTTCAAGTTTTCTCTCTCGTTTTCGGAAGAACACCATTGTTGAACCAGTTTTCTTTTCAAGCTTTTGTATTCTCGAACCTTATCGTTTAATCTAGTCGTTGTTTCATGTTTATCGTTTCATTTCTTCCACATTGCTTGATTTACTTTATGTGTAGTGAGTAGTTTACTTTCGGTTAGGGGTTGAGAGGATTAAGGGGTAGAAAAGGTTCGATCTTGGTTTGTTTTCTAAACGTTTTTAAGGCTATTTCTTCTAAGGTGCTGAAAGCTTAATGCTTGAAGACTCTCACGCCAAGAGCTTCATGATCCGAGAGGTCCCTTACCTTGACAGGATCCAGGGGCCTCGGAAGATCTCACCTTAGAGACTAGTTACCCCTTCCCAAAAGCCATGGAAGTTTGGGGGACTAGTTAAGCCATTGTTCGAAATCTGTTTTCCTTGCCTTTCGACCTCTCTTTCCACCAAAAGCCATGGGTTTGGAGGAGAGGATGAAAGAGTGATCTATACCGAAAGCCACGGATAGATCTTGTTTTGTTTTCGAGGCTTAGAGATCCTCACCAAGTGAGTCGATCCAAAGTTTCAAACCCAAGATCGACCTTTGAAACCCCTTATATGAATCTCAACCCTAAAGCCCTCTCTTCTAGCATATTTGCGTCTTATATCATCTTTAGCTTGTTACCTGATAGCATCCTGGTCTTTAGATTCATTGTTCTTACGGTTTTAGACGAGATCGATCGTTTCTGCTCGATCTAGTGGTCGTTCTTGTGGTCGATCCACTAGTCGAATTTTAACAATTCGAAGCTCTTCCCTTTAATTTATCTGTTTGTTCCTCGTGGTAACTGCTTCCTTTCTAGTATTTTAAAAATAGGTTTCACTCCGTTTAGGTTGCTGCATTTAGTTTTTAGATTATTTCTCATAAACTGTCTCATTTGCTTAGATTTGTCTTAGACCTTGCATTCTCTGTGGATTCTCTATCATCTAGAAGTGGATTGACACTCTCCTGCTTGCCTTACTACAACATTGCTTGCATTAGAGTTTTGATAACCTCTCTGCTGCATTAGACCGTAAGAAAAGCGTTTATCAAATGGCGCCGTTGCCATTCTAGGTTGCTTAGAGAACATAGAGCTTTGGGTCTTAGTAAAAACTAAGTCTTTACCTTTTTCAAGTTACTAATCCTACTACTCTAAACCGTGTGTTTTCAGGTACATGAATCTTCGTTCAAGGAGAGACAACAATCTTCTACAACCCTTAGACAACATTCATCAGCTTGGTCACTCACGGCAAAGAAGAGTCAGAGATCAAACAAGAGCCTTTGAGGACATTGTTCAGCAAGGTCTGGTTAACTTTGAAGACATGGCTGCACACGAGCATCCAGAAGGACCACCTCCAGCAGGACGGGGCAATGGAAACCCCCAACACGCGGCTAGACCTCCGAGGATCATAGGAGCCGGAGATGCTCCCAATACCCACCACAATAGGTTTGGGATCACTCCTCCTCCGGTACAAAACAATAACTTTGAGATCAAGCCGGGGTTCATATCTATGGTGCAAAACAACAAGTTCCACGGCTTAGCAATGGAAGACCCCTTGGAGCACTTGGACAATTTCGAGCAAGTGTGTGGAATGATTAAGATCAACGGTATATCAGAAGATGCCTTCAAGCTGCGTCTCTTCCCCTTTTCACTCGGAGACAAAGCTAGACATTGGGAGAAGACCCTCCCACAAGGCACCATCACATCATGGGCTGAATGTAAGAAGGCTTTCCTCTCAAAGTTCTTCTCAAGCACCAGGACTGCTCGGTTGAGAAGCGAAATCAGTGGTTTCACTCAAAGGAACAATGAGACATTCAATGAGGCTATGGAGCGTTTCAAAGATTACACGATCCAATGCCCTCATCACGGGTTCAGTGAGGAGACTCTACTCAGTACCATATACCGTGGGGCTTCACCAAAGATCCGGTTGTTGCTTGATACAGCTAGCAAAGGGAACTTCCTCGGTCAAGAAGTAGAAGAGGGTATGGAGCTGATAGAGAACCTGGCGTTGAGTGATGGAAACTATGCTGAGGATTATGACCGAGCACCGAGGGGATCAGAATTAGAGTCTCACAAGAAGGAGTTCAAATCGTTGCATGAGAAGATTGACAAGTTGGTTTTAGCTAACCAGAAGCATGTTCACTTCGTTGGTGAAGCTGATGAAAACCAAGAGGAGTTAGAGCTAAGCCAAGAAGAAGCAAATTGGGTGGCCGGACAAAACAACTACAAGTCTCAAGGCTACAACCAAGGCTACCAAAACAACAACCTCTCTTACCGAAACACAAATGTAGCCAACCCTAAAGATCAAGTGTACCCTGCTCAACAAGCTAAGCCTTTCATCCCCTACAACAAAGGTTTTCAACCGAGCAGTGGTTTCCAAGGTCAAGGGCAAGGCAATTTCCAAGGTCAAGGGCATCAACAACAAAACAAGGGTTATACTACCAACTACCATCCGGGCTTTGCACCTCAACAGCAACAACAACCGATGCAACAACAAGTTGATCCGGTTCAAGCAATGTTCCAACAGCTAATACAAGGGCAAGTTTCTACAAGTCAGAAGTTCGCTGAAATGAACACTCGGCTAGATTCATCCTTAACCGACTTCTCCACTCAAATCACAAACCTCAACAACAAAATAAAGCAGCTGGAGAAGGGCAAGGCAAGCACGAGTGGACAGAACAGCCTCCCGGGAAAGTGTGAGCAAAACCCCAAGGAGTATGCCAATGCTATTACGTTACGAAGTGGCAAAGAGCTTGGGCCTCCGATCTCTACCAAGAACAACGAGGACGTTGTAATTCAAGAGGGGGAGGGTAAACTTTCAGCTGATAATGAGGAGATAAACTTTGACAACGTATGGATCCAAGGACCGAGAAGAGGTGACAAGGCATTCATTGAGAAAAAGGCTGAGAAAACCACCAAGGAAAAGGATGACTACGTGCCCCCACCTTACGTACCAAAGTTGCCATTCCCGGGTCGTTTCAAAAAGCAGTTAATAGAGAAGCACCGGATCCTGTTTGAGAAGCACTTGAGAGACGTGGAGATAAAGTTGCCTCTTGTAGACTGTCTCGCTATGATGCCCAAGTGCGCCAAGTTTTTCAAGGACACCCTTGTGAAGAAGAACAAAGAAAGCAAAGAGGTGCTTGTACTAAGCGAAGAGTGTAGCGCGGTTATTCATAAGGAGATAATGCCTAAGAAGCTGGGAGATCCGGGAAGCTTCACCATACCTTGTGCTTTAGGTCCTCTAGAGTTCCAGAGTTGCTTGTGTGATCTCGGAGCTAGCATAAACTTGATGCCTCACTCCGTGGCTAAGAAGCTTGGTTTCACTCGGTTTAAGAAATGTCGGATCTCATTGGTGCTGGCTGATAGGAGCGTGAGATTACCGGTAGGGCTGCTCGAAGACTTACCGGTGCGAATCAGTGGTGTGAATGTACCTACAGACTTTGTAGTGCTGGAGATGGACGAGGAGCCGAAAGACCCACTCATCTTAGGGAGACCATTCCTCGCAACCGTCGGAGCCATAATAGACGTGAAGAATGGGAAGATTGCCTTGCATTTGGGGAAAGAGATCAGGCTAGACTTTGACATCAACAAGGTTCTAAAGAAGCCAACCATTGAAGGACAAGCTTTCTATATTGAAACGATGGATGCCTTGGCGGATGAGTTGCTGGAAGAGCTAGCTTTAGAAGACCATTTGAAGCTAGCACTCACTAAGGAGCCAGGAGAGTTTGGCTATGTGGACCAAAGGACCCAAGAGTACGTGAACCTGCTAGATTCGAGGAGAATCATCAAGAATGAAGAAGGATGTTGCTTAGAAATCGACCCCGAGATCGACGCTATCACTCGATCCAGGAGTCAGATCGACAAGTCAATCGAGAACCCAACTCGATCCGGTGCAACAATCGACCAACAGATCGAGAATGATGCTCGATCAGAAGAAACAATCGAGTTGACGATCGAGAAAGACCTCCCGATCATTTTGGAGTCCAATCAAGAGATCGACTCAACGTCTCGATCCCTTACTCGATCCATATCAAATCGAGTAAGTGAATCGAGTGAAATAGCTCGATCTAGACGACATCGAGAGGAGAATCGACCAGAAGACTCGATCACAGAAGGGATAGCGATAGAGGAAAGCAGTCTGAAAGGCCATGCCTCGAGTTCAAAGGAGAGTTCCAAGGAGGAGAACAACAACAACAGCCACGAGGATGACTGGAGTGAGCTGTTAGCCCCAAAGGTGGACATTAAGGAGCTCCCAAAAGGGCTAAGGTATGCTTTCTTAGGACCTAATGACACCTATCCCGTGATAGTAAACGAAAACCTTAGTGATGATGAGTTGCACTCGCTCTTAACTGAGCTGAGAAAGTATAGGAAGGCCATTGGGTACTCTTTAAGTGACATCAAAGGCCTTTCACCAATGCTTTGCACTCATAGGATTCACTTGGATAATGAGAACGCCACTTCTGTAGAACATCAAAGGCGTTTGAATCCTAACTTGAAAGAGGTTGTTAAGAAGGAAATCATTAAGCTTTTAGAGGCTGACGTGATCTATCCCATAAGTGACAGCACGTGGGTTTCACCTGTACACATGGTGCCTAAGAAGGGAGGGATCACGGTCATATGGAATGAAAAGGATGAACTTATCCCTACTAGGACCATTACTGGTCATAGAATGAGTATTGACTATAGAAAGCTTAACCTTGCGACTAGAAAAGACCATTTCCCTTTGCCTTTTATTGATCAGATGCTTGAGAGACTTGCAAATCACCCTTACTACTGTTTTCTCGATGGGTATAGCGGTTTCTTTCAAATACCTATTCACCCAAACGATCAGGAGAAAACGACTTTTACATGTCCCTACGGTACCTTTGCATATCGAAGGATGCCGTTTGGATTGTGTAATGCACCGGCTACCTTTCAGCGGTGTATGATGTCGATCTTCTCCGATCTTATAGAGGAGATGGTAGAGGTGTTTATGGATGACTTCTCTGTGTATGGTGCGTCATTTCCTGCGTGTTTGGTGAATCTTTGCAGGGTACTTAAACGTTGTGAAGAAACAAACCTGGTGCTGAACTGGGAGAAATGCCACTTCATGGTCAAGGAAGGAATAGTGCTCGGTCACAAGATTTCAGAGAGGGGTATTGAGGTTGATCAGGCTAAGGTTGAGGTTATGATGGGTTTGGAGCCGCCGATTAATGTTAAAGGGATCAGAAGCTTCTTGGGACACGCAGGGTTCTATAGGCGCTTCATCAAAGATTTCTCCAAGATTGCACGCCCCCTTACACGGCTGTTATGCAAGGAAGCTGAGTTTGTATTCGATGAGGAGTGTTTGAAGGCTTTCGTGACCATCAAGGAAGCCCTCACGTCAGCCCCTATAGTCCAAGCACCAGACTGGTCTCTCCCTTTTGAGATTATGTGTGATGCTAGTGACTATGCTGTAGGAGCAGTCCTTGGTCAGAAGAAGGACAAGAAGCTACATGTGATCTATTATGCTTCAAGGACCTTGGATGACACGCAATCACGATACACCACTACGGAGAAGGAGCTGCTTGCAGTAGTCTTCGCCTTTGAGAAGTTCAGATCGTATCTCGTTGGCTCCAAGGCTATTGTATACACGGATCATGCTGCTCTACGATACATCTACTCAAAGAAAGACACTAAGCCTCGGCTCTTAAGATGGATTCTCTTACTTCAGGAGTTTGACATGGAAATCAAAGACAAGAAGGGGATAGAAAATGGAGTCGCTGACCACCTCTCAAGACTAAGGATCAACGAGTCTCTCCCTTTAGATGATTCTCTTCCAGAAGAACAACTTATGGCGATTACTACTGCTGTTTGTGGGAAGCTAGAAGGAAGGTTTGAGGAAGTGTTGAGTTTTAAAGAGGAGGATCTACCATGGTATGCTGATATGGTGAACTACCTAGCATGTGGTGAGGAGCCAACACATCTCAACAGCTATCACAAGAAGAGGTTTTTAAGGGAGGCTAGTGACTACTTTTGGGATGAGCCTTACCTATACAAAAGGGGAGTAGACAGCTTGTACCGAAGATGTGTTACAAAGGAAGAAGCCAGGGATATCCTCTATCATTGCCATGGCTCTTCCTACGGAGGACACTTCGCTTCATTCAAAACTGCCACGAAAGTGTTGCAAGCGGGTTTCTGGTGGCCGTCTATCGTCAAAGATGCACACGAGTTTGTGAAGAGCTGTGAGGCATGTCAGCGAGCAGGGAACATTACCAAGAGGAATGAAATGCCTCAAGTTCCTATCTTCGAGGTAGACGTATTCGATGCGTGGGGTATTGACTTTATGGGGCCTTTTCCTTCTTCATACGGCAACAAGTACATCTTAGTAGCTGTGGATTATGTCTCCAAATGGGTTGAGGCTGTTGCTTCCCCTACAAACGACTCTAAGGTTGTGATCAAGTTGTTCAAGAGTATCATCTTTCCAAGGTTTGGGGTACCCAAGGTTGTTATAAGTGATGGAGGAAGCCATTTTGTAAACAAGGTTTTTGAGAGCCTCTTGAGAAAGTATGGGGTTAAGCATAAGGTGGCTACACCGTATCATCCTCAAACGAGCGGTCAGGTGGAAGTCTCTAACAGGCAGATCAAAGCTATTCTGGAGAAGACCGTTGGAGCAACAAGGAAGGACTGGTCAGTGAAACTGGACGATGCTCTTTGGGCCTACCGTACTGCCTTCAAGACGCCGATTGGTACAACCCCTTTCACTCTACTCTATGGCAAGGGTTGTCACCTCCCGGTTGAGCTGGAACACCGTGCATTGTGGGCTGTGAAGAGGCTGAACTTTGATCTCAAAACGGCTCAGGAAAGGCGTCTTATTCAGCTACACGAACTGGACGAGTTGAGGTTGAATGCTTACGAGAGTTCCAAGATCTACAAAGAGCAGACTAAGGAGGCTCATGACAAGAAATTGGTTGCCAAGGAGCTTAAGGAAGGAGGACTGGTGTTGCTGTACAACTCGAGGCTCAAGCTCTTCCCGGGCAAGCTGAAATCAAGGTGGAGCGGACCATTCGTGATTCAAGAGGTCCTGCCATATGGAGCTGTTACTCTGATGGGAAGAAGTGGTAGTGCATTCACCGTCATCGGACACAGAGTCAAGCCCAACCTGGCGGACAGCTTTGACAAGGAGAGTACCTCGGTGCTTCTCCAAGACCCACCATCCGCCTAGACCAAGTAAGGTCTAGCTAAAGACGTTAAAGAAAGCGCACTTGGGAGGCATTCCCATGTTTATCTTGTACATATTTTTGCTTTCATTTCTCTTTCAGTTTTATGTTTTTATGTTTTTAGTGTGTAGGAACAGGCATAAGAAATCTAAACCTTATCTTTGGGTTCCAAAAAAAGGCAATAGGGGTTAAGATAAAGCTAGAGATCGAGTGCTAGATCGACTGATCCTGGCTCGATCCTTGCTAGATCGAGCCAGTGAATCGAGAGGAGCCAATCGATCTAGACGAGAACGAGTGACAAGATCGACCTTGACGAAAAAGGATCGATCGATCAAAATCGGATCGACCAATCTAATTTCTCTCGGGAAAATTTGTTGAAAATTGATCGATCACTCGACTCGATCCATCACTCGTCTATGCTAAATCGACCCCTAAATCGAGGACATAGCTCGATCAGCGGGACTTAGCCGAGAAGCCGACATCTCAATGATCGAGAGAGCCAATCGATCCAGGGCTCGATTCACCTTGAATCGAGTCACAAATCGAGTAACCCTCTCGATCTAAGCCATTTTAGGCATGAGATCGAGTCCTAGATCGACCAAAAGGACTCAATCTCATGCCGAGGTAACAATTTACTTTCCCTCCTTTACTCCTTTCCCTCCAATTTTTAAATTCAAAACTTAGTCAAGGCAAGCATCTTTGACCATGAAAGATGTGCCTTGACCAAGACTTTTGTCAGAAACCACTTTGGCCACCCATTGTTTTGGTTTGTTAAACTCTTTAAATGTTTCAATTTATTCCCCACCCTCTCATTTCTGTTTGCTCGAGTTTTTCTTACAAAGAGACTGAGAATTTAAAAGCTTTTAAAGTTTAGCAAAGATATCCCCTACTCTTGCAAAGGTATTTTCAAGGTTTAATGATTTTATTTCAAGAAAATCTCCTTAAAAATCGCAAGTTCTTGTTTTAGGATATAGGATCGGATTTGAATTTTTAAAATTAGCTAAGTAATAGGAAAAATTCTTGATTTTCAGTATCTCAAAGATTTTATTCCCTTTTATCTAGCTATTATTTTTATTTGATCCCCAAAATTCTAGAGTAGTCTATATAAATCTTCTTCTCCTCTTCTCTTATTCTCATTCAATCGCCTCTTGCTAATCATTCTCTAGAAAAATTTGTTTTAGGAGCAATGGCACCAAAGAGAACAAGAGAGGAGCGAGTGCAAGAAGGAGAAACACAAGAAGTGGTGGTTCAAGAGAGGGTCCGGTGGAGCAAAGATGAGAAGAGGGATAAGAAGAGGTTGGAGAGGCTCCGGTTTGAACCTACAAAGTTTGCTGATCGAGAGCTTCTGTCCAGGCTCGGGATCCTTGGAGACTTCGACCAACTCCTCAAGAACATTGGTCTGAGGTGCTTATCGCGGATGGACTGCCCTACAATTCCCGAGGTGACGATAGATTTCCTAGCCACTTTGGAGTTCCGGTACGAGAATCCGAGTGCACCTGTTCCTTCTCAAGGCCGTCTCTATTTCAAGGTTGGCCGCCAAGCCTACACACTATCCATCCCCGAGCTATGCCAAGCCTACGGTCTCAAGGCTGATGCACACAAGGTGGAGTTCCCAGCCTTCAAGAAAGCCGACGAGTTTTGGGACCTAATCAGCAACGAAGACTACAAAGCCAACACCGCCAAGATCAAGAGAGTTAGGAGTCCGGTGCTGAGGTATACTTTGAAGCTGATAGCTAATACATTCAGTGGGAGGTCTGTTGCTCCTACTGTCAGGAAGACGGAGCTGTGCTTCCTTTTCCAAGGCGTGAAGCATTTGGTGTCTGATCCGGATGCGAATGAAGAACCCATAGAAGATGAACTCGGCGATGAAGTGAATTACGGCTGTGTGCTCGCAGCTTCTCTGGTGAAGTACAAGGCTTATGCCTTACGGTGCAAGGCAACCTCTTCCTATATTGGCGGTTTCCTTACTCCTTTGTTCGTGCAAGCCGGTGTGCCCATCCATGACTTTGCTCACGTCCCAAACAGAGCTTTCATGGATGAAGCATACATGAGAAACACTGATAGCTTGGGACGCACGCCAGCAGAAGGGTTTTATACTTACCTCTTCATAGATGAGGAAGATAAGAAGAGAGTGTGCATCCTCCCCAACAAAGACGAGACCGAGCTGCTCGGTGTTGGGAACATCGAGTTCTTACCCACAGAGGAAGATTGCTTTGCCCATTTAGGAGGACCGCCTGCTTCAGCCATTGCCCCGCGCCAAAGGTCAGAGTCTCCAGGAACAGAGGATGAGATGCCCGAGGTTTACACACTCCCCAAGCTGGATTTTGAGCCTAAGACCAAAACCGAGAAGTTCTTAGCCTCGGTGGTGGAGATGCAGCGGAAGATAAACAAGTGGCAAGGGAAGATGCTTAAGAAGCTGGGGAAGAAGGTCAAACAACTCCAAGGAAGCCAGCCTAAGCCAGCTACAAGCCAGGAGATACAACAACCCGAGAAGAGGAGACTCTCAACCGGAGGAGTTGTGATCCGCGAGACCCAAGGAGACAACATTCAACCGGCTCGCCACTCCCTCCAAGAACCAGGCAACAAAGGAAAGGCAACAATCTCTAGCTCCTCTGGAACGTCCTCAAGTTCCAGCCGAGCCTAGACAAGAGGTAACAACCTTCCTCCATTGTATATAACTGCACATCTTTGTTTCTTGCATTTTGTTTGTTTGCTTCTTCGGATGAGTTTGCCACCGGGACGATGTCAAGCAAGTTTGGGGGAGTACTTGTGTGATTTAATCTTGTGTTCTTTGATCTTATTTTCCTTTTTGCATCCTTGAGTCTTAGTTCGTGAAAAATTGGTAAAAGTTTTAAAAAATTTTCAAAGATTCATGTAGTTGCATTCATCTCTTTAAAAACATGTTAGGATTGAGTCTAGAATTTCTCATATCACCTAGGTTGTTTGCATTTTGCATAAGGGATTAGAATTTCTTAAAAAGGTGCTTTACTTATGAATCATTTCAATGCCCTAGTTAGTAGTTCTCTAATGCTTTGTTTATGCTTTGAAAGTAAGTTCTAACCATGCTTGGATCACTAGTTCGGATTTTCGTGGCTTGAATTGAACTCTCACGATTTGAAACTCATCCTACTAAGTGAAAACCTTAATTTGAAAATCTAATTATCATTCTTATGCATTTGAAAATGAACATATGGTTTTAAAATATTTAGGTTCTCTTCTTCCTTTTCACCACTCTTTGTGAGCCTAAGTAGAACTCCCTCCTTGAACCTTACCCTCCTTTGAAGCCAAATGTTCTTGTGTGACATCTTTGTGAGGCCTTATTTTTGGTTTGAATTTGGCATAAAGTGTTAGGTTTAGGCGACATAATTTGGTTTTCATAATTGATTGCTAGCTTTACATTTTGAAGCTAGGTATAGGCTTAGGATAAGTTTGGGGGATCATTGGGGTTGCTTTCTTGTGAATTTGTTTTCGGTTCAAAAGAGTTTGTGTTTTAAGGAAAGAAATGAGGTTTTAAGTGAAATGCTTGTTTTTAAAAACATAAGTATGCTCTAATTTCAGGAGGTAGCTCTCCATGATAAAAAAAAAAAAAAAAGAAAGAAAGAAAAAAAAAAAAAGAAAAGAAGAAAAAAATAAAAGAGCCTAAGTGCCAAGTAAATAAAAAAAAAGAAAAAAAATGAAGAGAAAAATAGTAATAATACGAGAGCTACTAATAAGAAATTCCTAAGAAAAAAAAAATATTTTTCAAGACCTTTTCACTAGCCTAAAAAGTTTAAAAATGTCTTTATTTTGAATTGGGGATTGCTAAGTTGAGAAGAAGGGGTAGACTCTTAAGTGGTGAGTGAGGATTAAATTTCTTAAATGAGAGGGGTATAGGACTGTTTGATAGTTTACATGGGTAGATGAGAATCTAATCATGTATGCATAAATTGTCTTTACCTTTAGCATTATGCATTAGTTCAAACCATTTTTGAGAGAAACCCTTGTCTAATTATAAACCCTTTTCAAATGAGATCATTCTATGCTCATAACCATAACCCTTAGCCAAATGTGTTTTGCTTTAAAGTGCATAAGTTTGATTCATGGTTCGAATGTTAATG
This sequence comes from Thlaspi arvense, assembly GCA_911865555.2. Classification (NCBI taxonomy): domain Eukaryota; kingdom Viridiplantae; phylum Streptophyta; class Magnoliopsida; order Brassicales; family Brassicaceae; genus Thlaspi; species Thlaspi arvense. The sequence continues at coordinate 30,930,721 of OU466862.2, forward strand.
AATGTTAAAGGATGAATTTCTTTGATTGTTAGGAATAAGAGACTCATGATTTGAATTTCTTTGCGTGATGAGTATGGCTAAGTCCTTTGGAGTATGAGTGTAAGCTTAGCATTTTAAAACTGTTAACTAGGACATTGAGATGATCTATTCGAAAGGCACCTTTGCAAAAAGTTTAAAACCCCTTTGAATTTTCTGAAAACCTCTCTTCCTTACTTGTTTTTTTTGTTGCTTGAGGGCAAGCAAGAAGTAAGTTTGGAGGAGTTGATATCATTGCATATTGCATACATTCTGCATACTCATTAGGTAGTTTTTCATGCATTTGTATCATGTTTTAGGCTAGATTGCATCACTTAGGGTCCTAGAGCATTCTTGCATCAACATATGCATTTTCTCTGCATTTTGCATCCATTCCAGGTTGTTTCTGGTTGCTTTGGAGACACGGAGGTTCGTGGAGGTGTGGAGGCCGATGTAGCAGTTCATAGAAGCTCGGGAGTGTGCTAAGGACCAGTGATCGAGGAGCAGATCGAGCATGGCCGGTCGATCTAGGAGTTGATCGACCAGAAGATCGAGCCAACTAGGCGATCCAAGGATAATGATCGAGATGGAGATCGAGTGAAGCAATCGATGTATCAGTACGGACGTAAATTATGCCATGCAGAGCGAGAGCCGGATCGAGTACACCACTCGATCCTCCCAAAGATCGATACCGAGATCGGATGCAGCACTCGATTCACCGAAGAAGATCAAGACCCGGATCGAGCCGAAGACACGATCGCCGGATATGATCGAGAGAACAACTCGATCCAATGGTCGATCTCTGTCCTTTCAACCGTTTTTGGCTGTTAGCGAAGGGGGGACCATTGGACTGTTTTGACATTTTAGGCAAGGAGGCGAATGCTTTTTCGATAACTTTCAGATTTCTTATCTTTTTCTTTCAAGTTTTCTCTCTCGTTTCCGGAAGAACACCATTGTTGAACCAGTTTTCTTTTCAAGCTTTTGTATTCTCGAACCTTATCGTTTAATCTAGTCGTTGTTTCATGTTTAGCGTTTCATTTCTTCCACATTGCTTGATTTACTTTATGTGTAGTGAGTAGTTTACTTTGGGTTAGGGGTTGAGAGGATTAATGGGTAGAAAAGGTTCGATCTTGGTTTGTTTTCTAAACGTTTTTAAGGCTATCTCTTCTAAGGTGCTGAAAGCTTAATGCTTGAAGACTCTCACGCCAAGAGCTTCATGATCCGAGAGGTCCTTTACCTTGACAGGATCCAGGGGCCTCGGAAGATCTCACCTTAGAGACTAGTTACCTCTTCCCAAAAGCCATGGAAGTTTGGGGGACTAGTTAAGCCATTGTTCGAAATCTGTTTTCCTTGCCTTTCGACCTCTCTTTCCACCAAAAGCCATGGGTTTGGAGGAGAGGATGAAAGAGTGATCTATATCAAAAGCCACGGATAGATCTTGTTTTGTTTTCGAGGCTTAGAGATCCTCACCAAGTGAGTCGATCCAAAGTTTCAAACCCAAGATCGACCTTTGAAACCCCTTATATGAATCTCAACCCTAAAGCCCTCTCTTCTAGCATATTTGCGTCTCATATCATCTTTAGCTTGTTACCTGATAGCATCCTGGTCTTTAGATTCATTGTTCTTTCGGTTTTAGACGAGATCGATCGTTTCTGCTCGATCTAGTGGTCGATCTTGTGGTCGATCCACTAGTCGAATTTTAACAATTCGAAGCTCTTCCCTTTAATTTATCTGTTTGTTCCTCGTGGTAACTGCTTCCTTTCTAGTATTTTTAAAATAGGTTTCACTCCGTTTAGGTTGCTGCATTTAGTTTTTAGATTATTTCTCATAAACTGTCTCATTTGCTTAGATTTGTCTTAGACCTTGCATTCTCTGTGGATTCTCTATCATCTAGAAGTGGATTGACACTCTCCTGCTTGCCTTACTACAACATTGCTTGCATTAGAGTTTTGATAACCTCTATGCTGCATTAGACCGTAAGAAAAGCGTTTATCAAAAACCAAAACAATGGGTAGCAAAAGTTGTTTTTTCTGACAAAGTCTTGGTCAGGGCACATCTTTCATGGTCAAACATGCTTGCCTTGACCAAGTTTTGAATTCAAAAGTTGGAGGGAAAGGAAATGTTACCTCGGCATGAGATCGAGTCCATTTGGTCGATCTAGGACTCGATCTCATGCCCATAATGGCTTAGATCGAAAGGGTTACTCGATTTGAGACTGGATTCATAGTGAATCGAGTCTTGGATCGATTGGCTCTCTCGATCATTGAGATGTTGGCTCCACGGCTAAGTCCTCATGATCGAGCTATGTCCTCGATTTAGGGGTCGATTTGGCATAGATCGAGTGATGGATCGAGTCGAGTGATCGATCTATTTTCAACAGATTTTCCCGAGAGAAATTAGATCGGTCGATCCAATTTGGATTGATCGATCCTTTTTCGTCAAGGTCGATCTTGTCACTCGTTCTCGTCTAGATCGACTGGCTCCTCTCGATTCACTGACTCGATCTAGCAAAGATCGAGCCAGGATCAGTCGATCTAGCACTCGATCTCTAGCCTTATCTTAACCCCCATCGCCTCTTTTGGACCTCAAAGTCAAGGTTTAGACTCCTTATATCTGTTCCTACACACTTGCAGAATAAAAACATAAAACTGAAAGGGAAATTAAGCAGGAATATGTACAAGATAAACATGGGAATGCCTCCCAAGTGCGCTTTCTTTAACGTCTTTAACTAGACCTTACTTGGTTTAGGCGGATGGTGGGTCTTGGAGAAGGACCGAGGTACTCTCCTTGTCATAGCTGTCTGCCAAGTTGGGCTTGACTCTGTGTCCGTTGACGGTGAATGCACTGCCACTTTTTCCCATCAGAGTAACAGCTCCATAAGGCAACACTTCTTGAATCACGAACGGTCCGCTCCACCTTGATTTCAGCTTGCCCGGGAAGAGTTTGAGCCTCGATTTGTACAGCAACACTAGTCCTCCTTCCTTAAGCTCCTTGGCAACCAACTTCTTGTCATGAGTCTCCTTAGTCCGCTCCTTGTATATCCGAGAGCTCTCGTTAGCGTTCAGCCTCAACTCGTCCAGTTCGTGTAGCTGAATAAGGCGCCTCTCCTGAGCAGTCTTAAGGTCAAAGTTCAGCCTCTTCACAGCCCACAATGCACGGTGTTCCAGCTCAACCGGGAGGTGACAGTCCTTGCCATAGAGTAGAGTGAAAGGAGTTGTACCAATCGGCGTTTTGAAGGCGGTACGGTAGGCCCAAAGAGCGTCGTCCAACTTCACTGCCCAGTCTTTCCTTGTTGCTCCGACGGTCTTCTCTAGTATAGCCTTGATTTGCCTATTGGAGACTTCCACTTGACCGTTCGTTTGAGGATGATATGGTGTAGCCACCTCATGCTTAACTCCATACTTTCTCAAGAGGTTCTCAAAGACCTTGATTATGAAGTGGCTTCCTCCATTGCTTATAACAACCTTGGGTACCCCAAACCTCGGGAAGATGATACTCTTGAACAGCTTGATTACCACCTTAGAGTCATTTGTAGGGGAAGCAACAGCCTCAACCCATTTAGAGACATAATCCACTACTACCAAGATGTATTTGTTGCCGTATGAAGAAGGAAATGGCCCCATGAAGTCTATCCCCCACGCGTCGAACATGTCAACCTCGAAGATAGGAACTTGAGGCATTTCGTTCCTCTTAGTTATATTTCCTGCTCGTTGACATGCCTCACAGCTCTTCACAAACTCGTGTGCATCTTTAAAAATGGACGGCCACCAGAAACCGGCTTGCAACACTTTCGTGGCAGTCTTGAATGAGGCGAAGTGTCCTCCGTAGGAAGAGCCATGGCAATGATAGAGGATGTCCCTGGCTTCTTCCTTTGTAACACACCTCCGGTACAAGCTGTCTACTCCTCTCTTGTATAAGTAGGGCTCGTCCCAAAAGTAGTCACTAGCCTCTCTCATAAACCGCTTCTCGTGATAGCTGTTGAGATGTGTTGGCTCCTCACCACACGCTAGATAGTTAACTACATCAGCATACCACGGTAGATCCTCCTCTTTGAAACTCAACACCTCCTCAAACCTCCCTCTTAGCTTTCCACAAACAGCCGTAGTAATCGCCATAAGCTGCTCTTCTGGAAGGGAGTCATCTAAGGGGAGAGACTCGTTGATCCTTAGCCGTGAGAGGTGGTCAGCGACTCCGTTTTCTATCCCTTTCTTGTCTTTAATCTCCATGTCAAACTCCTGGAGTTGAGGCTTAGTGTCTTTCTTCGAGTAGATGTATCGCAAGGCAGCGTGATCCGTGTATACAATAGCCTTGGAACCAACGAGATATGATCTGAACTTCTCAAAGGTGAAGACCACTGCAAGCAACTCCTTCTCCGTAGTGGTGTATCTTGATTGCGTGTCATCCAAGGTTCTTGAAGCATAGTAGATCATGTGTAGCTTCTTGTCTTTCTTCTGACCGAGAACGGCTCCTACGGCGTAGTCACTAGCATCACACATGATCTCAAAAGGAAGAGACCAGTCTGGTGCTTGGACTATAGGAGCTGATGTAAGGGCTTCCTTGATGGTCATGAAAGCTTTCAAACACTCCTCATCAAACACAAACTCAGCTTCCTTGCACAACAGCCGTGTAAGAGGGCGTGCAATCTTGGAGAAATCCTTGATGAAGCGCCTATAGAACCCTGCCTGTCCCAAGAAGCTTCTGACTCCCTTAACATTAACCGGCGGCTCAAGACCCATCATGACCTCCACTTTAGCCTGATCAACCTCAATGCCCTTCTCTGATATCTTATGACCAAGCACGATCCCTTCCTTAATCATAAAGTGGCATTTCTCCCAGTTCAGCACCAAGTTTGTCTCTTCACAACGTTTTAGTACCCTGCAAAGATTCAACAAACACGCAGGAAATGACGCACCATAGACAGAGAAGTCATCCATGAACACCTCTACCATCTCCTCTATAAGATCGGAGAAGATCGACATCATACACCGCTGAAACGTAGCCGGTGCATTACACAATCCAAACGGCATCCTTCGATATGCAAAGGTACCGTAGGGACATGTGAAGGTCGTCTTCTCCTGATCATTTGGGTGAATAGGTATTTGAAAGAAACCGCTATACCCATCGAGAAAACAGTAGTAAGGGTGATTAGCAAGTCTCTCAAGCATTTGATCAATAAAAGGCAAGGGGAAATGGTCTTTCCTAGTCGCAAGGTTGAGTTTCCTATAATCAATACACATCCTATGACCAGTGATGGTTCTAGTAGGAATAAGCTCATCCTTTTCATTTCTTATGACCGTGATCCCTCCCTTCTTAGGCACCACGTGTACAGGAGAAACCCACGTGCTGTCACTTATGGGATAGATCACGTCAGCCTCTAAAAGCTTAAGGATTTCCTTCTTAACAACCTCTTTCAAATTAGGATTCAAACGCCTCTGATGTTCTATAGAGGAAGCGTTCTCATTATCCAAGTGAATCCTATGAGTGCAAAGCATTGGTGAAAGGCCCTTGATGTCACTTAAAGAGTACCCAATGGCCTTCCTATACTTTCTCAGCTCAGTCAGGAGCGAGTGCAACTCATCATCACTAAGGTTTTCATTCACAATCACGGGATAGGTGTTATTAGGCCCTAAGAAAGCATACCTTAGCCCTTTTAAGAGCTCCTTAAGGTCCACCTTTGGGGCTAACCGCTCACTCCAGTCATCCTCGTGGCTGTTGTTGTTGCTTTCCTCCTTGGAACTCTCCTTTGAACCCGCGGCATGGCCCTTCAGACTGCTTTCCTCCATCGCTATCCCTTCTGAGATCGAGTCCTCCAGTCGATTCTCCTCTCGATGCCGTCTAGATCGAGCCATTTCGCTCGATTCACTTACTCGATTTGATATGGATCGAGCAAGGGATCGAGACGCTGAGTCGATCTCTTGATTGGACCCCAAAATGATCGGGAGGTCTCCCTCGATCGCCGACTCGATTGTTTTTCCTGATCGAGCATTCTTCTCGATCTGTCCGTCGATTGTTGCACCGGATCGAGTTCTGTTCTCGATTGCCTTGTCGATCTGACTCCTGGATCGAGTGATAGCGTCGATCTCGGGGTCGATCCCTAGGCAGCAACCTTCTTCATTCTTAACGATCCTCCTAGAATCCAGCAGGTTAACGTACTCCTGGGTTCTCTGGTCCACATAACCAAACTCCCCTGGCTGCTTAGTCAGTGCTAGCTTCAGATGGTCTTCTAGAGCCAGCTCTTCCAGCAACTCATCCGCTAAAGCATCCATCGTTTCAATATAGAAAGCTTGCCCTTCAATGGTTGGCTTCTTCAGAACCTCGTTGATGTCAAAGTCAAGCCTTATCTCCTTTCCCAAATACAAGGCAATCTTCCCATTCTTCAAATCTATGATAGCCTCGACGGTTGCAAGGAACGGTCTCCCTAAGATGAGTGGATCCTTAGGCTCTTCATCCATCTCCAACACTACGAAGTCTGTAGGTACGTTCACACCACTGATTCGCACCGGTAAATCTTCAAGCAGCCCCACTGGTAGCCTCACACTCCTATCAGCCAGTACCAATGAGATCCGACAGTCTTTGAAACTGTAAAACCAAGCTTCTTAGCCACAGAGTGAGGCATCAGGTTTATGCTAGCTCCGAGATCACATAAGCAACTCTTGAACTCTAGAGGGCCTAAAGCGCAGGGTATAGTGAAGCTTCCAGGGTCTCCCAACTTCTTAGGGACTATCTCCTTATGTATAACCGCACTACACTCTTCACTTAGAACAAGTACCTCCTTGCTTTCCTTATTCTTCTTCACGAGAGTGTCTTTGAAGAATTTGGCACATTTAGGCATCATTGCAAGGCAGTCAACGAGAGGTAGCTTGATCTCCACGTCCTTAAGATGCTTCTCAAATAGGATTCTATGCTTCTCTATGAGTTGCTTCTTGAAGCGGCCAGGAAAAGGCAGCTTAGGTACGTAAGGTGGAGGCACATAAGCATTCTTCTCCTTAGTGTTTTGCTCAGCTTTCTTCTCAGCAACTGCTTTGTCTCCTCTTCTTGGCCCTTGGATCCAAACGTTGTCAAAGTTGATATCATTATCATCAGCCGAAGGTTTACCCTCCCCCTCTTGAATTACAACGTCCTTGTTGTTCTTTGTAGAGACCGGAGGTTCGAGCTCTTTACCGCTTCTAAATGTTATGGCATTTGCATACTCCTTGGGATTCTGCTCACACTTTCCCGGAAGACTATTCTGACCACTCGTACTTGCTTTCCCTTTCTCCAGCTGCTTGATCTTGTTGTTTAAGTTGGTGATCTGAGTGGAGTAGTCGGTGAGAGATGAGTCTAGGCGAGTGTTCATCTCGGCGAACTTCTGGTTTGTAGAGGTTTGCCCTTGTATTAGCTGTTGAAACATTGCTTGAACCGGATCAACTTGTTGTTGCATCGGTTGTTGCTGCTGAGGTGCAAAGCCCGGAGGGTAGTTAGGTGTATAACCCTTGTTATTTTGATGTTGTCCTTGGAAGTTGCTCTGCCCTTGACCTTGGAAACCACCACTCGGTTGAAAACCTTTGTTGTAAGGGATGAAAGGTTTTGCTTGCTGAGCAGGGTACACTTGATCTTTAGGGTTGGCTACGTTGGTGCTTCGGTAAGAGAGGTTGTTGTTCTGGTAGCCTTGGTTGTAGCCTTGAGACTTGTAGTTGTTCTGTCCCGCCACCCAAATGGCTTCTTCTTGGCTCAACTCTAACTCTTCTTGGTTCTCATCAGCTTCACCAACAAAGTGAACATGCTTCTGATTGGCTAACACCAGCTTATCTATCTTCTCATGCAAAGATTTGAGCTCCTTCTTGTGAGACTCTAACTCTGATCCTCTCGGTGCACGGTCATAATCTTCAGCATAGTTTCCATCACTCAACGCCAAGTTTTCTATCAGCTCCATACTCTCTTCTACCTCCTGACCGAGGAAGTTCCCTTTGCTAGCTGTGTCAAGCAATAACCAGATCTTTGGTGAAGCTCCACGGTATATGGTACTGAGTAGTGTCTCCTCGCTGAACCCGTGATGAGGACATTGGATCGTGTAGTCTTTAAAACGCTCCATTGCCTCGTTGAATGTCTCATTGTTCCTTTGAGTGAAACCGCTGATTTGGCTTCTCAACCGTGCTGTCCTGGTGCTGGAGAAGAACTTTGAGAGAAATGCCTTCTTACACTCAGCCCATGATGTGATGGTGCCTTGTGGGAGGGTCTTCTCCCAATGTCTAGCTTTGTCTCCGAGTGAAAAGGGGAAGAGACGCAGCTTGAAAGCATCTTCGGATATGCCATTGATCTTTATCATCCCACATACTTGCTCGAAGTTGTCTAGGTGCTCCAAGGGGTCTTCCATTGCTAAGCCGTGGAACTTGTTGTTTTGCACCATTGAGATGAAACCTGGCTTGATCTCGAAGTTGTTGTTTTGTACAGGAGGAGGAGTGATCCCAAACCTATTGTGGTGGGTATTGGGTGCATCTCCGGCTCCTATGATCCTCGGGGGTCTAGCCGCGTGTTGGGGGTTTCCATTGCCCCTTCCTGCTGCCCCGTGAGCTGGAGGAGGTCCTTCTGGATGCTCGTGTTCAGCCATAGCTTCAAATTCAACCAAACCGTGCTGAACAATTTCCTCAAAGGCTCTTGTTTGTTCTCTGACTCTCCTTTGCCGTGAGTGACCAAGCTGATGAATGTTGTCTAAGGGTTGTAGTAGATTGTTGTCTCCCCTTGAACGAAGATTCATGTACCTGAAAACACACGTTTGAGAGTAGAATGATTAGTAACTTGAAAAAGGTAAAGACTTAGTCTTTGCTAAGACCCAAATCTCTATGTTCTCTAAACAGTCCTAGAATGGCAACGGCGCCATTTGATAATCCCTTTTAGTACGGTTTATATTGCAGTGAGGTTATCAAACTCAAATGCAAGACATGTTGTAGTACAGAAAGCAAGACAAAGTCAATCCACTTCTAGGATGATAGAGAATGCACAGAGAATACAAGGACTAAAGCAAATCTAAGCGAAATGAGACGGTTTATGAGAAAATCTCTAAAAACTAGATGCAGCAACTTAAACAGAATAAAATCTATTTTAAAAATATTAGAAAGGAAGAAACTACCACAAGGAACAAACAGAATAATTAAAGAAGAAAGCTTCGAATTATTAAAATTCGACTAGTGGATCGACCATGAGATCGACCACTAGATCGAGCAGTAACAATCGATTTCGTCTAAAAATGCAAGAACAGTAAAACTAATGACCAGGATGCTATCAGAGATCAAGGAAAGATGAGATAAGATGTAAAGATGCTAAGAGAAAGGGCCTAGGGTTGGGATTCATGGTCAGGGGTTTCAAAGGTTCGACCTTGGGTTTAAAACTTTAAATCGACTCACTTGGTGAGGATCTCTAAGCCTTGAAAACTAAACAAGATCTATCCATGGCTTTCGGTATAGATCACTCCTTCATACTCTCCTCCAAACCCATGGCTTTTGGTGGAAAGAGAGGTCGAAGGGCAAGGAAAACGGATTTCGAACGAATGGCTTAACTAATCCCTCAAACTTCCATGGCTTTTGGGAAGGGGTAACTAGTCTCTAAGGTGTGATCTTCCGAGGCTCCTGGATCCTGTCAAGGTAAGGAACCTCTCGGATCATGAAGCTCTTGGCGTGAGAGTCTTCAAGCATTGAGATCTCAACACCTTAGAAAAGATAGCCATTGAAAACGTTTAGAAAAAGCCCCAAGATCGAAACCCTTTTGACCCCTTAATCCTCTCAACCCCGAACCCCAAGAAACTACTCGCTACACATAGAGTAAATCAAGCAAGGCATATGAAACGAGACGATGAACATGAAAAGAAAACTAGATTGAACAGAAAATGATTCGATTACAAAGCTTAAGAAAAACGCGAGTTCAACAATGGTGTTCTTCACGAAACGAGAGAGAAAACATAAAGGAAAAGATAAGGATCTAAAGTTGTTAAAGGAAAAGGACGTCGCCGCCTTCCCAAAATGCCGAAACAAGCTAATTGTCCCCCCTTCGTTAGCGGCCAAAAACGGTTGAAAGGACAGAGATCGACTCCAAGATTGAGTGGTTCTCTTGATCGTATCCGGACATCGTGTTTTCGGCTCGATCTGGGTCTCGATCATCATCGGCGAATCGAGTGTTGCATCCGATCTCGGTATCGATCTTCGGCTGGATCGAGTGGTGTACTCGATCTGACTCTCGCTCTGCATGGCGTCATTTACGTCCGTACCGTTTGATCGATTGCTTCACTCGATCCTTGTCTCGATCATTCTCCTTGGATCGCCTGGTTGGCTCGATCTTCTGGTCGATCAACTCCTAGATCGACCGGCCATGCTCGATCTGCTCCTCGATCTCTGATCCTTAGCATATATTCGAGCTCCCACGAACAGCTACATCAGCCTCAACACGTCCACGAACCTCCACGACTCCAAAGCAGCCAGAAACAAACCTGAATGTGATGCAAAATGCAAGGAAAATGCGTATGCTGATGCAAGAATGCTCTAGGACCCTAAGTGATGCAATCTAACCTAAAACGTGATACAAATGCATGAAAAGCTAACTAATGAGTATGCAAAATGTATGCAATATGCAATAACATCAGCTGCAACCACCGAAAATACAATAACAGCGGATTGGCGAGTCGAGATCCGAGGCTTTCTCGAGACCGGCGAGTTACCAGCGGAGAAGTGGGCAGCTCGACGGATTCATGCTCGCAGTGCTAAGTACACAATCATGGAAGGAGTCCTATGCCGATAGACCGAGTCTGGCGTCTTGCTTACTTGTTTACATGGCAACGAAGTCCAACGGTGCATCAAGGACATTCATGACGTCGCAGGCGTAAATCATTCCAGCGGACGAGCTCTCGCTCTCAAGATAAAGCGACACAGCTTTTTCTGGCCCACTATGCAGGAAGACTGCATTCAATATGCTTGGAAGTGTGAATACTGTCAGCGACACGCCCCGATGATCCACCAACCAACCGAGTTTCTGACTTCGGCGATCCCTCCATACCCCTTTATGCGGTGGGCAATGGTCATCGTCGGACCAATGACCTCCTCTCGTCAGCGCAAGTATGTGCTCATCATGACTGACTATTTCACCAAGTGGGTCGAAGCTAAGGCGTTCGCCGACATCACCGCCACCGAAGTACAAAAATTCATCTGGAGATGCATCATTTACCGACACGGTCTCCCCTACGATATCGTCACAGATAACGGCCCTCAGCTCAGATCGAAAAAACTCGCAGCTTTCTGGGACAAGTGGAAAATTCGCCTCAACAAGTCTGCACCCCGCCATCCGCAAGGCAACAGACAAGCCGAAGCCACCAACAAGACAATCCTGGACGGCATTAAGAAGCGTCTCAATGCCAAAAAGGGTTTTTGGGAGGACGAGTTGGACGGCGTATTTTGGTCTCATCGCACAACTCCAAGAACAGCAACCGGGAAGACTCCTTTTTCACTCGCATACGGATGCGAAGCTATGGTTCCGGCGGAGATCAACTTCGGCAGCTTGCAGCGAAGAGTACTCCCGAGTATTCCCGAAGTATATGCAGCGATCCTGATCGATAATATCAACACATTCGAAGAAACACGCAACCAAGCTTTGCTCAGAATGCAGAACTACCAAAATCAAGCATCTCGGTACTACAATAAAAAAGTGCAGAATCGACAGTTCGACAAAGGCGACCTCGTCCTTCGGAAAGTCTACGAAAACACCAAGGAAGAAAATGCAGGAAAGCTCGGCGCAAACTGGGAAGGTCCTTACATCATCACGAACATAGTAAAGCCAGATGTTTATCGGCTCGAAGCAATGGACGGCGAGTTGGTCCCGCGGGCTTGGAAATCTCTCAACCTCAAACGGTACTACAGGTAGATCGGCATCTCATTGAGGTTCGGCATTTAAAAAAAAAAAGGGAATAGTCCCTATGAACTACGAAACGGTTTCATCTTTCCAAGTCTTCTTCAGTTTGTAAGTCTTTACTTCGAATCAATAAAATAATTTTCTTTAAAATTTCGTGTCCATTTTCATATCGGCATCTTGACCAGATGCTCGATTCGCCTATAGCTAAAGTTTGATCCACTTTAGCTCGGCAACTTAAAGCCAAGTCCGTCTTGCATCATACAGTTTTACCTGTTTCAATAGATCCGAGCCATGCGTTGTTATCAGCCAAGTCAGTCTTGCATCCGCATTCGACTCGGATACTTCTAAGTGGTACCGATGAAATAACGCTGACCTGAATCGTACATCAAGTATTCACACTTATAAGATAAGTGGTACGAACAATCATAAGCCGGGCCTCCCGCACGTTTGTATTCACACTTTCTAATAAAGCTAGAATCCGCTCTGCAATTCTTAAATCATATGAAATTACTAAGCCGACCTGGTCGCAATTCGTTTTCGACTTAAGAAATTTCTAAGTATGGAATATATGCCGATCTCATTCGCTTATTCGCTAAGTATTTGGAAATTTAATTGCATAAAATGTAAGCCGATACTGCATCGCAATTTTATGTTCAGATTCTTTAATAAAACTCATTTCATTAATAAAGCACCAAGAACGGCGGACAGAATACAGCAGTACAATAATGAAACTTTTGATTACAAAAAAAAAGAAACAGTATAATCTTCGATCTCGGCTTCATCCTGAATCTCTCCATCCTCCTTGTCGGCGTTTTGGACATCCCCCTTATCGGCCTCTGGTTCCTATCCATGATCGGCTCCCTCTAAGGACTTTGCAGTTTCAGACGGAACACCGCTTGAAACTTCTAGAAAAATCTCCGGCTCTGGAATTTTCAGATCGTCGGACGTGAAGCTAACCTCTTCGAAGGCGTCTTGTTGTGCCTTGTTATCCACGATCATTTTGTCCACATTTTCCTCCACCAGAGCCGGGAAGTTATAACCCTGCTTACGGATGATGTCGAAGGCCCTTCTTGGACCGACCCTTTGGGCCGCGGTTGTAATGAGCTCTTCAGCTTTGTCCTTATGGGAAAGAGAGTCTTTCACCTTCATCACCAAACCAGCGCAATGGTTGTTTACCACGACGGCCACGCGTTTGGCCACATCTTTAATGAACGCAAAGTTTTCGTCTTGAGCCGCTTTCTGCTCGGCCTCGAGCTTCTTCTCCGAGTCGGCCCTCTCCTTCATGATTTGCTTCACCGCTTGGTTCAGCAGCCTATTCTTCTCCGCGTTGTCGGTACGAAGCTTTGCCAAGTCTTCAGCAGACGCCCACATCGCAACATCAAGCTTGTCATTCTTTCGTCTCTCAGCCTCAAGGGCCTCCTTGACGGCTTCAACCTCTATGTGATCGGACAGACACTTCTTGGCGTCAGGATCATACTCGCACAACACCGTCAATGCGGTACTTTGAGCCTGCATTCATAAATATCATTGTTAAAGCCGATCTAATACTTAGAAACGGAGAATAAAGCAGTCAAAATAATTTACCTTAGCCTGGTCATTTGCGAAGCGCGCGATTGCTTCGCTGCGAATCAAGCTCCGAGGGTCAGTTGCGGGAAGATCCGGATGGTCCCTTAACCGCAGAAAGTAATCGAGACAAGACTCGGGGTCATTCACCAAAGGACTTTTTCCCCAGTAACTGTACGAGAAACCAAACCGGTGGAGCTCCCGATCAGTTCGGGGCCTCTTTGACATCTGAGCTTCCTCGGGTTCCCTTCCGAGCTCCTTTTATTTGAAATTGCGAGGTCCTCTGCCCCCATCCTCATTTTGTTTTTCCTGCTCAGCCTGCTTCTGAGCCCTCTCCATTTCTTTAGCAGCCTTCTTCTCGGCTGCTCTTCTGGACTTCTTATCGGCCACCCTTTGGGCTCTGGCCGAATCATCTTCAGCACCGCTCTTGGATGCTTCGCACTCCGCTGTTAGCGCAAGGGGCTGAAGATTTGATGGCTCAACAATGCCCGGAGATCCGAAAGTCGATTCCAGATCGGCCGATAGGTCTTTAAAGGAGCGGGATTTCATTTTTTCTGATCGGTTCTGACGCCGGACTAGAGCAGCTGCAACAAAAGAAACTCGTATTAGTCGACCAGACCAAATTCAAAAAAAATATGAGGAAAAAAGTTGAGAGCTGACTAACCTCTTGTTCTCGCGATGTTGTTGTCCTCTGTGATCTCTGGCCACGTGATCGCTCTGATTGTTTATTGTTTAAAATCGCTCGGCAATATCATAAATGTCGAGAGGATCGTCAACGATGGGAAGAGGCCTGTTTCCTGCAATAAGATAACCAACAGGTTGGTCAGCAATCATAGATATAGTTTCGCGATTGTTAGACTGCAGGTCGGGCAAAATTTCTACCTATGACCTCCGCCATTTTGTTCGAATTGGTATGTTCCGGTCGACAATGGAGGATTCGTTGATCAGCACGAAGAAATATCGGTCCCTCCAGTCGTCAATCTTCGTCTTGTGACCGCCTGTGACTATGTTGAACTTCTTTTTCATGCTGCTATAGTATGAGCCTCGGTTCCGATACTTCACTTTCGTCCTTCTGGTGTTCGTCATTGCATCGATCACAGCTCGGCTCAGTGGGATACCATGCTTCTTCGACAACACCAACATACTAACTGTTAGACGGATCGTTGCATCCGAAAATTGAGAGATCGGCATCTCTTTGCGGTCAGCGAACTCTATCAACAGTCTTGGAAGAGGGAACCAGAGATGGAAGTCCCTGAAGAAGCACTCATAGACGCAAAGCCATCCATTCAAGGCGTCCCACAGTCGCTTCGACGGGCTCGGCACCATGAAAATGACTTCAGGGCTGATATCACATTCTTCCTTCAACGTGACTAATGACTCCATTGTCGATTTAGTCGGCATTACCCCGAGGGGGTTGTCGCAGATCGGCCTCTCAACCAGCACCCCCTTTTTCTTCTTAACCTTCTCGACTGGAGGATTCAGATCGATGATGCCGAACTAATTTACCTCATCCTCCGCGATGAGAGTATTCAGCTCGTTCGAGATATCCATCTTATTTGAGCCACCCCGTTCGTCTGCATCATCCCGTAACTGCGGAATCAAAAACGGTTCTCGAGAGGATGCTTCTCCACCCATCAGAACGGTCCCGACCTGGTCGGCGTGGAAACGATCTGCTGCTGCCCTCTGATTTTCTTCCATGGCCCGTTCCTGGAAGGCTCGATCCAGCGCTGAAAGATCACTAGCGTCCGATGACCGATCTGATTCTGATAGACAGACAACAACTTCCTTGCCCTTTGATCGGCCTTTCACTTCTTGGTCGGCTCGCGACATGTCGAGGAATTCCCTCAAGGAAACGCCGATCTCATCGGCATTCGCCTGAGCCGACCTGTTATCCTTCGATTCAGATCGGCCCTCTTTGATGCTTAAACCTTTCCCCATCGCAAGTCTGAGTTGACGTCGGCTTCAGATCGGAGAAATCACAATGGTGGAAATCAAACGAAACGCGGCGGAGGTCTGACCGGAAAATTTAAAAACTGAAGAACAAAAGGAGAGAGAAGAGAACAAACCTGAATCTGACAGAGTTTAGCTGAAATGCAGAAGTGAAAAAATGAAGGCCGAACCCCTCTTATTTATACAGAAATGAGAGCGGTTATTGAGAATCAACATTAGATCCGCGACCTTTCCCATTTCTTTTCATTATATTTAAATCGGCCTCTTCGTTTTCCCCTTCGCATGACTGACACGTGTCAAACCTAGTTCTGCATGGGCAGACCTAGGCCTAGTCTACATCACTTTTTGGCGGGAATTTTTCGCGTCCAGATTCACAATCTTTGGCAGCCGACTTGAATCCATATCAGGCAACACTTTGAAATTCACCAAGTAACATATCCTCACTTGCCGAACTGGGGGGGGGGGGGGGGGGGGGGGGGGGGGGGGGGGGGGGGGGGGGGGGGGGGGGGGGGGGGGGGGGGGGGGGGGGGGGGGGGGGGGGGGGGGGGGGACTGTTAGAGATGAGATTCATACCATCTCTACCAGCCCGATATGAATTCTGGTCAGCCCACTACACAAAGCTCATGTCGGTCAAATAAATGGAAATCTTCCATTTATCCAGCGAAACCGGGAAAAACTGAAGTTTAATCTTATCGGAAGTCCTCGACTTCTCAATCCATACGAAAATCACCTCTCGAGACCTAGGGAAAACTAAGCAATTCAATTGTTCTAGCTCTCGATTTACTTTCCTTAAGAAGTTTAGGTCGGCGTTCTTATTCCGACGACCTAAACCACCGTGTATTCTATCAAGCTCCGGCTCATTCTAATAAAAGATCTCTCTTTAAACCCACAAAACCCTAGTTCTCTTATAAGTCGAACTTGAGTTTTTACATAAACTGGGCTCTACCGGCTAATTTTTTTTTTGCTCGGTCAAGTTGCTAGGTCACAAACCAATTTCAAGTTCCCATTGTGAAATCATCCATCAGAAACAGACTGATACGCTTGTGGCAGTTCACTGTTGAGGGATTCTTCATCGGGCACAAACCGATGTATCTAACAGTGGTGGACTTCCCCTGGAGGTTCGTGCATCGGACACACACCATTGCGGTTGGTCGTTGAATTGCTAAACATCACCTGTCTCATCCATAAGGTTGGATAAACTTCATTGGGCACTCACCAATGTAATAGGCCGAAGTACACTAGCTTACTTCGATGGGCTGTCCAAACCATTGTGTCTGCTCGATGTGATGTCAGACATCGTCTGCTTCACACTCTCTTGGTCTTTCCCGTCCTTCTCAGCCTCCTGGATCATCTTTGAGTGTCCTCTAAGTCTTCTCCACTTCGTAGATACTTAGTAACTACGCTAAATATACACAAATATGCAACATCTAACCTAATGCTTACTAAGTCTAGAATGGATGCAAATGAGACTAAAACTAAAGGAAAGATGCATGAATAAAGCGAAAAACTATCATGAATGCATGCTAAGAATGTGTAAAGTATAGAGATATCAACTCTCAAAACTTGCATTTTTGCTTGTCCTCAAGCATACAAAGACAAACAAGGGAGAGAGGTTTGAAAGTGGGTGCTCAATTCCAAAAATGCTAATAAGAGAAATCAAATCAATGTCCATATTTATAGTTCTCAGAAGCAAAATGAATTCACTATACTCTAAAAATCTTAGCCACACTCATCACAATATGCAATGGATCCAATCTCAATCTATGCACACAATCAAATCATAGTTTCCTTAATGATCAAAACCTTGAATCATGCTTTTCATAAAAACTCATTTGATCTAGGGTAAAATTTTGAGCTAAAGATGCACTCAACCTGAATGGATCAATGTGTTTCAAGGGATCACTCAAGAAAAGAGCCAACCTATGGTAAAATACTAATGGTAAAAACCAATGTATATGAGGGTGACTTTCATCTACCCAATGCCTAATTGACTTCAATGCTAAGCTAATCTCACGGTTTCCCTCCTAAGCTACCCTTTTCCCAAGGCTTTGTTGCCTTAACAACCTTCACCTTGCTTTCATCATTCTTGTTGAACTTGGGGGGTTCTTCTTCTTCCTTATTTAGAGTGGCATTTGACTTTCTTCTTTGGCTCTTCCTTGTTGATTTTTGGATCTTCCTTGTTGATTTTTGGCTTCTCATTTGTTTCATACTTGGATGTTTGGTGGCAGGATTATTCCTTTTTGTTGGCCTTGTTATTGGTTTTGAGATCGCCTCTCTTGTTATGCTTAGAGCTCCTTTTGTTGCTGCTACTCATCAAATCCACTCCCCATTCAAACTCTATACACCATTCTCTTTTAACAAGGCCATGTTTATGGTCCTAGTATAACTAGGGAAATGAATCAGATCAACTGTGTTTCAATCAAAACATGAATATCAAGGCACAACTTCCAAGTGTGGTGCTACCATAATTTCGAATTTATACAAGATGCATCAAACAACTATGTATAAGCGCATTAATCTCATGACTCAAATTGGCATTCTATTAAGGAAATATCATTTACATCATATGCAAATGCAATGCATCCTATATGCCGTGCAACTAAACTCAATCCCAGAGTCTAAATGAAACCACATCCTCTCTTTTTGTGTTTAAAAAGTTTAAAAATTTATCAATATTTGTGTTCTTTTTCATGCATGAATGAATAAGACTCAAAGATGTAAAAAGAATGCCAAGAAAAGGAAACATAATGTCAAATATACAACCCTCCCCTAAACTTAAATTACACACTCAGTTGTGTTAATCCAACTCTTATCTTTTATTTTCTGTTGTTATTTCATTTCTTACACATAAAAAAAAAAACCAGAAAAAATTGTATTAGTTTTAGTTTGTTTATGTCTATTTAAATTTATATAAAATCCATTGAAAATTCTTTTTCTTTGTTATCTAAATATTTTGTTCATTAGATAAATTAGGTTTTTGCTATTTTGTTATATTTGTTTTTATTTATTTTAAAGAAATTCTTAAAGGGGGAATTCTGAATATGACTCAAAACTCGAGTTGAAATATAAAATAATCAATTTAAATCATCATAGATATATTCGGTTAAAAATCAATACTAAGTAGACTTTTCAAGTAGACTTTCTCTCTAATAATTTCTTTACCATTGATTAAGAAAATCATGAAAAATAATTTGGTAAAACAATTATATACAGAACTAAAACATAGACAATTAGCATCTATATAAAATCAAAATTTTATGAAAATGAATCAATTTATAAGTTTCAAAAGTATACAATTTAAAAAGGTTACGGTTGAGGTTTAGAGTTTAGGGTATAAGAGTGTAATTCTTACGGTTTGCACAAATTCTATATGAATCATAGTTTATAGTTCAGTTAATGAATCATGTTTTATAGTTCAGTTAATAAAAACACTTCGACTGAACTAAACAATTTTACTAACCCATTATTAAGCGGCCTATATATTACATTTTACCACAAAGGGCAGCATTTACTTTTTATTGCACAAACCCTAGTTTCTCCGATCTCGTAACCACCGTTTGGGGGATTTTTGTCGCCATTCCGTCCTCTACCATCATCGCCGCCGCCGCTTGAACTCGTTACCACCGTTTGGAAATTATCAATGAAGGTAATCTATGTTCCTCTCTCTCAGTTCTCCCACTTCTGTATATCTCTCCATATAGATTTTAATCGATTTCGTTCATCTCTTTTCATCGCCGCCTCTGTTGCCTCGTCGCCTCGTTGCCTGGTCACTACTGCTAATTCTGTCACCTGTTCTCTTTATCCGGCATCTGTTAGATTTAATTTTTTGCCCTAGATATCATCGCCGCTAATTTGGAAAATTTTGGTTTGGATTACAGATGTCGACGACATTGTTGATTGTCTCCGCCGAACTCCAGTGTTCACAAAGGTAATTATATGTAACTAGTGGTTTATTTTACAATTCATATCAGACTTCTCGAGTAGATTTATCGAGTAGACTTCTCTTTCAAGTAGACTTCTCGGAGAAAAGTAGACTTCTTGGAGAAAAGTAGACTTCTTTCTGGACTATATTTGTGGGTTTTGCAAATAATTATATAATTCTCGCCTATTTATGTCGTCCTTGGTTTTGCAGGATGGAGAAGCCCAAGTTTCCAAAGAGATTATTCGCAAAGGGCGAGGAGCCCCAACCTGGAAAAAGTATAGCCTACTACAGCAACGTTAGGAAGCTGTTTTTTGCATTGGTAGCAGTACTGGAAGAAGATGTATGGGAAAATATTTTGGAATCATGGCTCGGTGTTTTTCTACAGTTTTACAAACTGAATTTTGGCTGGGCATCGAGTGTGGTGTAGTTTATACTCGATTTTTAGCTGGACTGCAAGAAGAAGTATGAGATATGGAGTCTCATAAATGCAACCCCACTGAGGTTTTCACTCAATGTGTTTGAACACCTCACCAGTCTCAACTGCGAGAATGTTGAGGAACCGGAGTAAGCAGAAGTTACTCCTGAGATGAAACTTTTTTGGGAGAAGCTTGGCGTTAGTGTAGATGCTGGCCTCACCGTTGACGATCTTACGGAAGCATGTAAGCGTGCTGGGGACTGGACAAGGGATGAGAAGCTTATGTTAGGATTTTTCTGCATATACGCTGGATTCATTGACGCAAAGAAGAAGGATTCACCCACACGGTTGAACTATGTGAAGCTAGTCATAGATGTCGAGGCATTTGCAAATTACCCGTGGGGAAGAGTGGCTTTCAAGACCCTCATAGTCTATAAAAAAAAGCCGATTTGACGAGGACAGTTATTCTTTATGAGTTTGCCGAAGTGCTCCAAGTTTGGGCGTATTATGCTATGCCAGATTTTGGGAGGCAATACGGAAATCCCTTTCCCAACAGGCCAACTCCACCGATGCTGGCTTACAGCGGTTGCCGAGGACGAAAATACATCAAAGAAGCTATGCTGAAGCAGATAATCACAAACTATATTTGCTTCTCGAGTAGACTTCTTCTCGAGTAGACTTCTTCTCGAGTAGACTTCTCGAGTAGACTTCTTCTCTAGTAGACTTCTTCTCAAGTAGACTTCTCGAGTAGACTTCTTCTCGAGTAGACTTCTTCTCGAGTAGACTTCTTCTCGAGTATACTTCTTCTCGAGTAGACTTCTTGAGTATACTTATTTTTGTATAATTTTTGGCGGAGACCTCTGTAACTTATATATCCCAATTGTTTGTAGGTCAGCTTCAATAACTTTTATGTCAACAAACGGGAGGAGATGTTCCCTACCTAGGATAATGAGGTAGATGATGTCCTTATCGAGAATGTTATCAAAGCCGTGTTTAGGGAGTTTGGTGCTGGTGGTTGGAAGTGGAAGCCCAGTGATTGGCAGTCCAAAGGTGTTAAGGAATCTATCATCGTGAAGTTAGAGGCCACAAAGGGCAAATAAAGAAGCGTTAAACCAGATGATGAAAGCCGCGTTGACCCAGCCGATGAAAGCCGGAAGAAGACTTGTCCAGTGCCTCCTTCTGCCATAGAAGAGGAGGGTTGGAAGAGTCTGGCCGCAGCGATGAAACAACATTTCTCAGAATGTTGCAAAACATTTTCTAGGGAAATAAAGGCTGGATTTGAGGTGTGAGAAAAGAAGTTTGACCTCCTCTCTGAAAAGGTTGTCGCCGTGGAGCATACTATTGCCAAGATTAAAGAGGCAAATGATGTGGAGCATGCCAAGTCAAACGATGGTCGGATTAGTACCGTTCCCTCTCTCAAATCTACTAAAAAGACTTCTAAGACATCTAAGACTGCTAGGCCTTTGTTGACTCCAGTCGTTAGGCTTACTAGGGCAATATCGAGGGGAAAAACAGTCTAAAAAGAACTAGATGTTGTTGTATTTTCTTATGTTTTCAGAATTTTGTACCTGTACCCTGTACTGTTTCACTTTTGTTTTGTTTACTTGAACCAATTCTAATAAATAAAGCCGTCAATTCTGTAATGTTATTCTTGTTTTTCTTAGGGACATCTATAATGCATTATTTCAGAAAAAACCATGTGAGAGTGTCAACCGCGAGGATGTGGATGTAGAACCAAGTGTCGTCTATGTAGGGAACCGGAAACTAACAAAAGAGGATGTGGATGAGCAGTTAAGGAAACAGATATCAAAGAAGAAGGCTGCACAAATTGTGTCACGAGCCAAGACCGCTGACAAGATAAGGAGGTTGTCTAGACTAGGCGCTGGATATGATCCTTTTGCTCCCATTGATGCAGCGAATAATAAAGCTCTAAATGAGTGGCTGAAACGTCTTCCGTTAGTTCTCCCTATGGAAACAAGCTGTACTATATATTTAGTAGAATTGTGTACTAATTTGCAGAAATTGGCCAAATAGACATGCTTAGAAGTTACCAATAAACCACTTTTGTAGACTTGTCGAGTAGACTTTCTCTCGAGTGGACTTCTCGAGTAGGCTTCTTCACGAGTAGACTTCTTCTTGAGTAGACTTCTCGAGTAGACTTGACTTCATTTTCTGACTTTCATGACTTCTTTATTTGGCTATGTAGCACATGGATGCCGTTATCCGTCTGCTGAGATATCGATTCATGAAACATCCGCAATGGTGTAGGAGTGATCGTATCTGCTTCCTTGGCGTAGCAAATACGCGGATTTTCTTGCCATCGAACCGAATTCCAATGGCTCAGGTAGAATGCTGCCGCCTGGTGCCTATGATATTACAACGGTGAGACACTGGTGTACTGCAAAACAGGCAAGCCATGGGGGATCGAGGTCGATGACATATACACGCCCTTGAATGTACTATGTACTGGATGATCATCGGGTTGCTTTGTGTATCTTAATACCTCATAGGCACATTCTCGTTTGGGACAGCCTCGTTCGTCATTCTAGCGCTGAAGAAATAGCGAAAGCAGTTGAGCCTATTGAAGTCATGCTGCCTTATCTGCTTCGGGAAGTGGCTAGCTGAGAAGATAAAGAGAAGTTCCCAGCTGAACCTTTCATGCACACATGGCTAGAAGCAAAGGAGGTGCCACAGCAAGGGCCAGGTGGTGATTGTGGAGTGTATTACCTTTTGTTTATTGAATATTATGCTCTTGGACTGCCATTTCCTTCGTCATTGTGTGCCGTCAACATAAAAGTTATCAGAGAGAAACTTTCGGTGGATATATACCACGAGACCTAGTGCTACGGACCTTCAAACCAGGACTGGGCGGATATGGGGTAACTGTCTCTAAGGTGTGATCTTCCGAGGCTCCTGGATCCTGTCAAGGTAAGGAACCTCTCGGATCATGAAGCTCTTGGCGTGAGAGTCTTCAAGCATTGAGATCTCAACACCTTAGAAAAGATAGCCATTGAAAACGTTTAGAAAAAGCCCCAAGATCGAAACCCTTTTGACCCCTTAATCCTCTCAACCCCGAACCCCAAGAAACTACTCGCTACACATAGAGTAAATCAAGCAAGGCATATGAAACGAGACGATGAACATGAAAAGAAAACTAGATTGAACAGAAAATGATTCGATTACAAAGCTTAAGAAAAACGCGAGTTCAACAATGGTGTTCTTCACGAAACGAGAGAGAAAACATAAAGGAAAAGATAAGGATCTAAAGTTGTTAAAGCAAAAGGACGTCGCCGCCTTCCCAAAATGCCGAAACAAGCTAATTGTCCCCCCTTCGCTAGCGGCCAAAAAAACGGTTGAAAGGACAGAGATCGACTCCAAGATTGAGTGGTTCTCTTGATCGTATCCGGACATCGTGTTTTCGGCTCGATCTGGGTCTCGATCATCATCGGCGAATCGAGTGTTGCATCCGATCTCGGTATCGATCTTCGGCTGGATCGAGTGGTGTACTCGATCTGACTCTCGCTCTGCATGGCGTCATTTACGTCCGTACCGTTTGATCGATTGCTTCACTCGATCCTTGTCTCGATCATTCTCCTTGGATCGCCTGGTTGGCTCGATCTTCTGGTCGATCAACTCCTAGATCGACCGGCCATGCTCGATCTGCTCCTCGATCTCTGATCCTTAGCATATATTCGAGCTCCCACGAACAGCTACATCAGCCTCAACACGTCCACGAACCTCCACGACTCCAAAGCAGCCAGAAACAACCTGAATGTGATGCAAAATGCAAGGAAAATGCGTATGCTGATGCAAGAATGCTCTAGGACCCTAAGTGATGCAATCTAACCTAAAACGTGATACAAATGCATGAAAAGCTAACTAATGAGTATGCAAAATGTATGCAATATGCAATAACATCAGCTGCAACCACCGAAAATACAATAACAGCGGATTGGCGAGTCGAGATCCGAGGCTTTCTCGAGACCGGCGAGTTACCAGCGGAGAAGTGGGCAGCTCGACGGATTCATGCTCGCAGTGCTAAGTACACAATCTTGGAACGAGTCCTATGCCGATAGACCGAGTCTGGCGTCTTGCTTACTTGTTTACATGGCAACGAAGTCCAACGGTGCATCAAGGACATTCATGACGTCGCAGGCGTAAATCATTCCAGCGGACGAGCTCTCGCTCTCAAGATAAAGCGACACAGCTTTTTTTCTGGCCCACTATGCAGGAAGACTGCATTCAATATGCTTGGAAGTGTGAATACTGTCAGCGACACGCCCCGATGATCCACCAACCAACCGAGTTTCTGACTTCGGCGATCCCTCCATACCCCTTTATGCGGTGGGCAATGGTCATCGTCGGACCAATGACCTCCTCTCGTCAGCGCAAGTATGTGCTCATCATGACTGACTATTTCACCAAGTGGGTCGAAGCTAAGGCGTTCGCCGACATCACCGCCACCGAAGTACAAAAATTCATCTGGAGATACATCATTTACCAACACGGTCTCCCCTACGAGATCGTCACAGATAACGGCCCTCAGCTCAGATCGAAAAAACTCGCAGCTTTCTGGGACAAGTGGAAAATTCGCCTCAACAAGTCTGCACCCCGCCATCCGCAAGGCAACAGACAAGCCGAAGCCACCAACAAGACAATCCTGGACGGCATTAAGAAGCGTCTCAATGCCAAAAAGGGTTTTTGGGAGGACGAGTTGGACGGCGTATTTTGGTCTCATCGCACAACTCCAAGAACAGCAACCGGGAAGACTCCTTTTTCACTCGCATACGGATGCGAAGCTATGGTTCCGGCGGAGATCAACTTCGGCAGCTTGCAGCGAAGAGTATTCCCGAAGTATATGCAGCGATCCTGATCGATAATATCAACACATTCGAAGAAACACGCAACCAAGCTTTGCTCAGAATGCAGAACTACCAAAATCAAGCATCTCGGTACTACAATAAAAAAGTGCAGAATCGACAGTTCGACAAAGGCGACCTCGTCCTTCGGAAAGTCTACGAAAACACCAAGGAAGAAAATGCAGGAAAGCTCGGCGCAAACTGGGAAGGTCCTTACATCATCACGAACATAGTAAAGCCAGATGTTTATCGGCTCGAAGCAATGGACGGCGAGTTGGTCCCGCGGGCTTGGAAATCTCTCAACCTCAAACGGTACTACAGGTAGATCGGCATCTCATTGAGGTTCGGCATTTAAAAAAAAAAAGGGAATAGTCCCTATGAACTACGAAGCGGTTTCATCTTTCCAAGTCTTCTTCAGTTTGTAAGTCTTTACTTCGAATCAATAAAATAATTTTCTTTAAAATTTCGTGTCCATTTTCATATCGGCATCTTGACCAGATGCTCGATTCGCCTATAGCTAAAGTTTGATCCACTTTAGCTCGGCAACTTAAAGCCAAGTCCGTCTTGCATCATACAGTTTTACCTGTTTCAATAGATCCGAGCCATGCGTTGTTATCAGCCAAGTCAGTCTTGCATCCGCATTCGACTCGGATACTTCTAAGTGGTACCGATGAAATAACGCTGACCTGAATCGCACATCAAGTATTCACACTTATAAGATAAGTGGTACGAACAATCATAAGCCGGGCCTCCCGCACGTTTGTATTCACACTTTCTAATAAAGCTAGAATCCGCTCTGCAATTCTTAAGTCATATGAAATTACTAAGCCGACCTGGTCGCAATTCGTTTTCGACTTAAGAAATTTCTAAGTATGGAATATATGCCGATCTCATTCGCTTATTCGCTAAGTACTTGGAAATTTAATTGCATAAAATGTAAGCCGATACTGCATCGCAATTTTATGTTCAGATTCTTTAATAAAACTCATTTCATTAATAAAGCACCAAGAACGGCGGACAGAATACAGCAGTACAATAATGAAACTTTCGATTACAAAAAAAAAAGAAACAGTATAATCTTCGATCTCGGCTTCATCCTGAATCTCTCCATCCTCCTTGTCGGCATTTTGGACATCCCCCTTATCGGCCTCTGGTTCCTATCCATGATCGGCTCCCTCTAAGGACTTTGCAGTTTCAGACGGAACACCGCTTGAAACTTCTAGAAAAATCTCCGGCTCTGGAATTTTCAGATCGTCGGACGTGAAGCTAACCTTTTCGAAGGCGTCTTGTTGTGCCTTGTTATCCACGATCATTTTGTCCACATTTTCCTCCACCAGAGCCGGGAAGTTATAACCCTGCTTACGGATGATGTCGAAGGCCCTTCTTGCACCGACCCTTTGGGCCGCGGTTGTAATGAGCTCTTCAGCTTTGTCCTTATGGGAAAGAGAGTCTTTCACCTTCATCACCAAACCAGCGCAATGGTTGTTTACCACGACGGCCACGCGTTTGGCCACATCTTTAATGAAGGCAAAGTTTTCGTCTTGAGCCGCTTTCTGCTCGGCCTCGAGCTTCTTCTCCGAGTCGGCCCTCTCCTTCATGATTTGCTTCACCGCTTGGTTCAGCAGCTTATTCTTCTCCGCGTTGTCGGTACGAAGCTTTGCCAAGTCTTCAGCAGACGCCCACATCGCAACATCAAGCTTGTCATTCTTTCGTCTCTCAGCCTCAAGGGCCTCCTTGACGGCTTCAACCTCTATGTGATCGGACAGACACTTCTTGGCGTCAGGATCATACTCGCACAACACCGTCAATGCGGTACTTTGAGCCTGCATTCACAAATATCATTGTTAAAGCCGATCTAATACTTAGAAACGGAGAATAAAGCAGTCAAAATAATTTACCTTAGCCTGGTCATTTGCGAAGCGCGCGATTGCTTTGCTGCGAATCAAGCTCCGAGGGTCAGTTGCGGGAAGATCCGGATTGTCCCTTAACCGCAGAAAGTAATCGAGACAAGACTCGGGGTCATTCACCAAAGGACCTTTTCCCCAGTAACTGTACGAGAAACCAAACCGGTGGAGCTCCCGATCAGTTCGGGGCCTCTTTGACATCTGAGCTTCCTCGGGTTCCCTTCCGAGCTCCTTTTATTTGAAATTGCGAGGTCCTCTGCCCCCGTCCTCATTTTGTTTTTCCTGCTCAGCCTGCTTCTGAGCCCTCTCCATTTCTTTAGCAGCCTTCTTCTCGGCTG
The DNA here is from genome assembly GCA_911865555.2 of Thlaspi arvense. Taxonomy (NCBI): domain Eukaryota; kingdom Viridiplantae; phylum Streptophyta; class Magnoliopsida; order Brassicales; family Brassicaceae; genus Thlaspi; species Thlaspi arvense. The sequence goes on from OU466862.2 coordinate 30,957,555, forward strand.
CTCTTCTGGACTTCTTATCGGCCACCCTTTGGGCTCTGGCCGAATCATCTTCAGCACCGCTCTTGGATGCTTCGCACTCCGCTGTTAGCGCAAGGGGCTGAAGATTTGATGGCTCAACAATGCCCGGAGATCCGAAAGTCGATTCCAGATCGGCCGATAGGTCTTTAAAGGAGCGGGATTTCATTTTTTCTGATCGGTTCTGACGCCGGACTAGAGCAGCTGCAACAAAAGAAACTCGTATTAGTCGACCAGACCAAATTCAAAAAAAATATGAGGAAAAAAGTTGAGAGCTGACTAACCTCTTGTTCTCGCGATGTTGTCCTCTGTGATCTCTGGCCACGTGATCGCTCTGATTGTTTATTGTTTAAAATCGCTCGGCAATATCATAAATGTCGAGAGGATCGTCAACGATGGGAAGAGGCCTGTTTCCTGCAATAAGATAACCAACAGGTTGGTCAGCAATCATAGATATAGTTTCGCGATTGTTAGACTGCAGGTCGGGCAAAATTTTTACCTATGACCTCCGCCATTTTGTTCGAATTGGTATGTTCCGGTCGACAATGGAGGATTCGTTGATCAGCACGAAGAAATATCGGTCCCTCCAGTCGTCAATCTTCGTCTTGTGACCGCCTGTGACTATGTTGAACTTCTTTTTCATGCTGCTATAGTATGAGCCTCGGTTCCGATACTTCACTTTCGTCCTTCTGGTGTTCGTCATTGCATCGATCACAGCTCGGCTCAGTGGGATACCATGCTTCTTCGACAACACCAACATACTAACTGTTAGACGGATCGTCGCATCCGAAAATTGAGAGATCGGCATCTCTTTGCGGTCAGCGAACTCTATCAACAGTCTTGGAAGAGGGAACCAGAGATGGAAGTCCCTGAAGAAGCACTCATAGACGCAAAGCCATCCATTCAAGGCGTCCCACAGTCGCTTCGACGGGCTCGGCACCATGAAAATGACTTCAGGGCTGATATCACATTCTTCCTTCAACGTGACTAATGACTCCATTGTCGATTTAGTCGGCATTACCCCGAGGGGGTTGTCGCAGATCGGCCTCTCAACCAGCACCCCCTTTTTCTTCTTAACCTTCTCGACTGGAGGATTCAGATCGATGATGCCGAACTAATTTACCTCATCCTCCGCGATGAGAGTATTCAGCCCGTTCGAGATATCCATCTCATTTGAGCCACCCCGTTCGTCTGCATCATCCCGTAACTGCGGAATCAAAAACGGTTCTCGAGAGGATGCTTCTCCACCCATCAGAACGGTCCCGACCTGGTCGGCGTGGAAACGATCTGCTGCTGCCCTCTGATTTTCTTCCATGGCCCGTTCCTGGAAGGCTCGATCCAGCGCTGAAAGATCACTAGCGTCCGATGACCGATCTGATTCTGATAGACAGACAACAACTTCCTTGCCCTTTGATCGGCCTTTCACTTCTTGGTCGGCTCGCGACATGTCGAGGAATTCCCTCAAGGAAACGCCGATCTCATCGGCATTCGCCTGAGCCGACCTGTTATCCTTCGATTCAGATCGGCCCTCTTTGATGCTTAAACCTTTCCCCATCGCAAGTCTGAGTTGACGTCGGCTTCAGATCGGAGAAATCACAATGGTGGAAATCAAACGAAACGCGGCGGAGGTCTGACCGGAAAATCTAAAAACTGAAGAACAAAAGGAGAGAGAAGAGAACAAACCTGAATTTGACAGAGTTTAGCTGAAATGCAGAAGTGAAAAAATGAAGGCCGAACCCCTCTTATTTATACAGAAATGAGAGCGGTTATCGAGAATCAACATTAGATCCGCGACCTTTCCCATTTCTTTTCATTATATTTAAATCGGCCTCTTCGTTTTCCCCTTCGCATGACTGACACGTGTCAAACCTAGTTCTGCATGGGCAGACCTAGGCCTAGTCTACATCACTTTTTGGCGGGAACTTTTCGCGTCCAGATTCACAATCTTTGGCAGCCGACTTGAATCCATATCAGGCAACACTTTGAAATTCACCAAGTAACATATCCTCACTTGCCGAACTGGGGGGGGGGGGGACTTACTGTTAGAGATGAGATTCATACCATCTCTACCAGCCCGATATGAATTCTGGTCAGCCCACTACGCAAAGCTCATGTCGGTCAAATAAATGGAAATCTTCCATTTATCCAGCGAAACCGGGAAAAACTGAAGTTTAATCTTATCGGAAGTCCTCGACTTCTCAATCCATACGAAAATCACCTCTCGAGACCTAGGGAAAACTAAGCAATTCAATTGTTCTAGCTCTCGATTTACTTTCCTTAAGAAGTTTAGGTCGGCGTTCTTATTTCGACGACCTAAACCACCGTGTATTCTATCAAGCTCCGGCTCATTCTAATAAAAGATCTCTCTTTAAACCCACAAAACCCTAGTTCTCTTATAAGTCGAACTTGAGTTTTTACATAAACTGGGCTCTACCGGCTAATTTTTTTTTTGCTCGGTCAAGTTGCTAGGTCACAAACCAATTTCAAGTTCCCATTGTGAAATCATCCATCAGAAACAGACTGATACGCTTGTGGCAGTTCACTGTTGAGGGATTCTTCATCGGGCACAAACCGATGTATCTAACAGTGGTGGACTTCCCCTGGAGGTTCGTGCATCGGACACACACCATTGCGGTTGGTCGTTGAATTGCTAAACATCACCTGTCTCATCCATAAGGTTGGATAAACTTCATTGGGCACTCACCAATGTAATAGGCCGAAGTACACTAGCTTACTTCGATGGGCTGTCCAAACCATTGTGTCTGCTCGATGTGATGTCAGACATCGTCTGCTTCACACTCTCTTGGTCTTTCCCGTCCTTCTCAGCCTCCTGGATCATCTTTGAGTGTCCTCTAAGTCTTCTCCACTTCGTAGATACTTAGTAACTACGCTAAATATACACAAATATGCAACATCTAACCTAATGCTTACTAAGTCTAGAATGGATGCAAATGAGACTAAAACTAAAGGAAAGATGCATGAATAAAGCGAAAAAACTATCATGAATGCATGCTAAGAATGTGTAAAGTATAGAGATATCAACTCTCAAAACTTGCATTTTTGCTTGTCCTCAAGCATACAAAGACAAACAAGGGAGAGAGGTTTGAAAGTGGGTGCTCAATTCCAAAAATGCTAATAAGAGAAATCAAATCAATGTCCATATTTATAGTTCTCAGAAGCAAAATGAATTCACTATACTCTAAAAATCTTAGCCACACTCATCACAATATGCAATGGATCCAATCTCAATCTATGCACACAATCAAATCATAGTTTCCTTAATGATCAAAACCTTGAATCATGCTTTTCATAAAAACTCATTTGATCTAGGGTAAAATTTTGAGCTAAAGATGCATTCAACCTGAATGGATCAATGTGTTTCAAGGGATCACTCAAGAAAAGAGCCAACCTATGGTAAAATACTAATGGTAAAAACCAATGTATATGAGGGTGACTTTTATCTACCCAATGCCTAATTGACTTCAATGCTAAGCTAATCTCACGGTTTCCCTCCTAAGCTACCCTTTTCCCAAGGCTTTGTTGCCTTAACAACCTTCACCTTGCTTTCATCATTCTTGTTGAACTTGGGGGGTTCTTCTTCTTCCTTATTTAGAGTGGCATTTGACTTTCTTCTTTGGCTCTTCCTTGTTGATTTTTGGATCTTCCTTGTTGATTTTTGGCTTCTCATTTGTTTCATACTTGGATGTTTGGTGGCAGGATTATTCCTTTTTGTTGGCCTTGTTATTGGTTTTGAGATCGCCTCTCTTGTTATGCTTAGAGCTCCTTTTGTTGCTGCTACTCATCAAATCCACTCCCCATTCAAACTCTATACACCATTCTCTTTCCTCCCTTTGTCTCTCCATGGACAAGCACCTAGTCACATGTAGTTGTCCCTAAGCTACCCACCCAATATCTTGGCTTAATACTAGCTCAATATAAAGTCAATGTCTATATGAAAGCACCCTTGTTAGCCTAAACCCAACAGTTTTTCCTAGATGACGAAAATTTTTTAAAATAGGCCTCTCATTCACACACAAAAGTGCTTAGTATTCAAAAAACGCTTAGTTAAGGATAGGGCCAGCTACTTGGGTTAACAAAGTGTGGTAAAAAGAGAGAAGATAACCCAAATATGTATATGTATTCATGAGTTTAAATTCAAAACATAAGCATGATAATAATGAGTCAATGTTTATGGTCCTAGTATAACTAGGGAAATGAATCAGATCAACTGTGTTTCAATCAAAACATGAATATCAAGGCACAACTTCCAAGTGTGGTGCTACCATAATTTCGAATTTATACAAGATGCATCAAACAACTATGTATAAGCGCATTAATCTCATGACTCAAATTGGCATTCTATTAAGGAAATATCATTTACATCATATGCAAATGCAATGCATCCTATATGCCGTGCAACTAAACTCAATCCCAGAGTCTAAATGAAACCACATCCTCTCTTTTTGTGTTTAAAAAGTTTAAAAATTTATCAATATTTGTGTTCTTTTTCATGCATGAATGAATAAGACTCAAAGATGTAAAAAGAATGCCAAGAAAAGGAAACATAATGTCAAACATACAACCCTCCCCTAAACTTAAATTACACACTCAGTTGTGTTAATCCAACTCTTATCTTTTATTTTCTGTTGTTATTTCATTTCTTACACATAAAAAAAAAACCAGAAAAAATTGTATTAGTTTTAGTTTGTTTATGTCTATTTAAATTTATATAAAATCCATTGAAAATTCTTTTTCTTTGTTATCTAAATATTTTGTTCATTAGATAAATTAGGTTTTTGCTATTTTGTTATATTTGTTTTTATTTATTTTAAAGAAATTCTTAAAGGGGGAATTCTGAATATGACTCAAAACTCGAGTTGAAATATAAAATAATCAATTTAAATCATCATAGATATATTCGGTTAAAAATCAATACTAAGTAGACTTTTCAAGTAGACTTTCTCTCTAATAATTTCTTCACCATTGATTAAGAAAATCATGAAAAATAATTTGGTAAAACAATTATATACAGAACTAAAACATAGACAATTAGCATCTATATAAAATCAAAATTTTATGAAAATGAATCAATTTATAAGTTTCAAAAGTATACAATTTAAAAAGGTTACGGTTGAGGTTTAGAGTTTAGGGTATAAGAGTGTAATTCTTACGGTTTGCACAAATTCTATATGAATCATAGTTTATAGTTCAGTTAATGAATCATGTTTTATAGTTCAGTTAATAAAAACACTTCGACTGAACTAAACAATTTTACTAACCCATTATTAAGCGGCCTATATATTACATTTTACCACAAAGGGCAGCATTTACTTTTTATTGCACAAACCCTAGTTTCTCCGATCTCGTAACCACCATTTGGGGGATTTTTGTCGCCATTCCGTCCTCTACCATCATCGCCGCCGCCGCTTGAACTCGTTACCACCGTTTGGAAATTATCAACGAAGGTAATCTATGTTCCTCTCTCTCAGTTCTCTCACTTCTGTATATCTCTCCATATAGATTTTAATCGATTTCGTTCATCTCTTTTCATCGCCGCCTCTGTTGCCTCGTCGCCTCGTTGCCTGGTCACTACTGCTAATTCTGTCACCTGTTCTCTTTATCCGGCATCTGTTAGATTTAATTTTTTGCCCTAGATATCATCGCCGCTAATTTGGAAAATTTTGGTTTGGATTACAGATGTCGACGACATTGTTGATTGTCTCCGCCGAACTCCAGTGTTCACAAAGGTAATTATATGTAACTAGTGGTTTATTTTACAATTCATATCAGACTTCTCGAGTAGATTTATCGAGTAGACTTCTCTTTCAAGTAGACTTCTCGGAGAAAAGTAGACTTCTTGGAGAAAAGTAGACTTCTTTCTGGACTATATTTGTGGGTTTTGCAAATAATTATATAATTCTCGCCTATTTATGTCGTCCTTGGTTTTGCAGGATGGAGAAGCCCAAGTTTCCAAAGAGATTATTCGCAAAGGGCGAGGAGCCCCAACCTGGACAAAGTATAGCCTACTACAGCAATGTTAGGAAGCTGTTTTTTGCATTGGTAGCAGTACTGGAAGAAGATGTATGGGAAAATATTTTGGAATCATGGCTCGGTGTTTTTTTACAGTTTTACAAACTGAATTTTGGCTGGGCATCGAGTGTGGTGTAGTTTATACTCGGTTTTCAGCTGGACTGCAAGAAGAAGTATGAGATATGGAGTCTCATAAATGCAACCCCACTGAGGTTTTCACTCAATGTGTTTGAACACCTCACCAGTCTCAACTGCGAGAATGTTGAGGAACCGGAGTAAGCAGAAGTTACTCCTGAGATGAAACTTTTTTGGGAGAAGCTTGGCGTTAGTGTAGATGCTGGCCTCACCGTTGACGATCTTACGGAAGCATGTAAGCGTGCTGGGGACTGGACAAGGGATGAGAAGCTTATGTTAGGATTTTTCTGCATCTACGCTGGATTCATTGACGCAAAGAAGAAGGATTCACCCACACGGTTGAACTATGTGAAGCTAGTCATAGATGTCGAGGCATTTGCAAATTACCCGTGGGGAAGAGTGGCTTTCAAGACCCTCATAGTCTATAAAAAAAAGCCGATTTGACGAGGACAGTTATTCTTTATGAGTTTGCCGAAGTGCTCCAAGTTTGGGCGTATTATGCTATGCCAGATTTTGGGAGGCAATACGGAAATCCCTTTCCCAATAGGCCAACTCCACCGATGCTGGCTTACAGCGGTTGCCGAGGACGAAAATACATCAAAGAAGCTATGCTGAAGCAGATAATCACAAACTATATTTGCTTCTCGAGTAGACTTCTTCTTGAGTAGACTTCTTCTCGAGTAGACTTCTCGAGTAGACTTCTTCTCGAGTAGACTTCTTCTCAAGTAGACTTCTCGAGTAGACTTCTTCTCGAGTAGACTTCTTCTCGAGTAGACTTCTTCTCGAGTATACTTCTTCTCGAGTAGACTTCTTGAGTATACTTATTTTTGTATAATTTTTGGCGGAGACCTCTGTAACTTATATATCCCAATTGTTTGTAGGTTAGCTTCAATAACTTTTCTGTCAACAAACGGGAGGAGATGTTCCCTACCTAGGATAATGAGGTAGATGATGTCCTTATCGAGAATGTTATTAAAGCCGTGTTTAGGGAGTTTGGTGCTGGTGGTTGGAAGTGGAAGCCCAGTGATTGGCAGTCCAAAGGTGTTAAGGAATCTATCATCGTGAAGTTAGAGGCCACAAAGGGCAAATAAAGAAGCGTTAAACCAGATGATGAAAGCCGCGTTGACCCAGCCGATGAAAGCCGGAAGAAGACTTGTCCAGTGCCTCCTTCTGCCATAGAAGAGGAGGGTTGGAAGAGTCTGGCCGCAGCGATGAAACAACATTTCTCAGAATGTTCCAAAACATTTTCTAGGGAAATAAAGGCTGGATTTGAGGTGTGAGAAAAGAAGTTTGACCTCCTCTCTGAAAAGGTTGTCGCCGTGGAGCATACTATTGCCAAGATTAAAGAGGCAAATGATGAGGAGCATGCCAAGTCAAACGATGGTCGGATTAGTACCGTTCCCTCTCTCAAATCTACTAAAAAGACTTCTAAGACATCTAAGACTGCTAGGCCTTTGTTGACTCCAGTCGTTAGGCTTACTAGGGCAATATCGAGGGGAAAACAGTCTAAAAAGAACTAGATGTTGTTGTATTTTCTTATGTTTTCAGAATTTTGTACCTGTACCCTGTACTGTTTCACTTTTGTTTTGTTTACTTGAACCAATTCTAATAAATAAAGCCGTCAATTCTGTAATGTTATTCTTGTTTTTCTTAGGGACATCTATAATGCATTATTTCAGAAAAAACCATGTGAGAGTGTCAACCGCGAGGATGTGGATGTAGAACCAAGTGTCGTCTATGTAGGGAACCGGAAACTAACAAAAGAGGATGTGGATGAGCAGTTAAGGAAACAGATATCAAAGAAGAAGGCTGCACAAATTGTGTCACGAGCCAAGACCGCTGACAAGATAAGGAGGTTGTCTAGACTAGGCGCTGGATATGATCCTTTTGCTCCCATTGATGCAGCGAATAATAAAGCTCTAAATGAGTGGCTGAAACGTCTTCCGTTAGTTCTCCCTATGGAAACAAGCTGTACTATATATTTAGTAGAATTGTGTACTAATTTGCAGAAATTGGCCAAATAGACATGCTTAGAAGTTACCAATAAACCACTTTTGTAGACTTGTCGAGTAGACTTTCTCTCGAGTGGACTTCTCGAGTAGGCTTCTTCACGAGTAGACTTCTTCTTGAGTAGACTTCTCGAGTAGACTTGACTTCATTTTCTGACTTTCATGACTTCTTTATTTGGCTATGTAGCACATGGATGCCGTTATCCGTCTGCTGAGATATCGATTCATGAAACATCCGCAATGGTGTAGGAGTGATCGTATCTGCTTCCTTGGCGTAGCAAATACGCGGATTTTCTTGCCATCGAACCGAATTCCAATGGCTCAGGTAGAATGCTGCCGCCTGGTGCCTATGATATTACAACGGTGAGACACTGATGTACTGCAAAACAGGCAAGCCATGGGGGATCGAGGTCGATGACATATACACGCCCTTGAATGTACTATGTACTGGATGATCATCGGGTTGCTTTGTGTATCTTAATACCTCATAGGCACATTCTCGTTTGGGACAGCCTCGTTCGTCATTCTAGCGCTGAAGAAATAGCGAAAGCAGTTAAGCCTATTGAAGTCATGCTGCCTTATCTGCTTCAGGAAGTGGCTAGCTGAGAAGATAAAGAGAAGTTCCCAGCTGAACCTTTCATGCACACATGGCTAGAAGCAAAGGAGGTGCCACAGCAAGGGCCAGGTGGTGATTGTGGAGTGTATTACCTTTTGTTTATTGAATATTATGCTCTTGGACTGCCATTTCCTTCGTCATTGTGTGCCGTCAACATAAAAGTTATCAGAGAGAAACTTTCGGTGGATATATACCACGAGACCTAGTGCTACGGACCTTCAAACCAGGACTGGGCGGATATGGGGTAACTGTCTCTAAGGTGTGATCTTCCGAGGCTCCTGGATCCTGTCAAGGTAAGGAACCTCTCGGATCATGAAGCTCTTGGCGTGAGAGTCTTCAAGCATTGAGATCTCAACACCTTAGAAAAGATAGCCATTGAAAACGTTTAGAAAAAGCCCCAAGATCGAAACCCTTTTGACCCCTTAATCCTCTCAACCCCGAACCCCAAGAAACTACTCGCTACACATAGAGTAAATCAAGCAAGGCATATGAAACGAGACGATGAACATGAAAAGAAAACTAGATTGAACAGAAAATGATTCGATTACAAAGCTTAAGAAAAACGCGAGTTCAACAATGGTGTTCTTCACGAAACGAGAGAGAAAACATAAAGGAAAAGATAAGGATCTAAAGTTGTTAAAGCAAAAGGACGTCGCCGCCTTCCCAAAATGCCGAAACAAGCTAATTGTCCCCCCTTCGCTAGCGGCCAAAAACGGTTGAAAGGACAGAGATCGACTCCAAGATTGAGTGGTTCTCTTGATCGTATCCGGACATCGTGTTTTCGGCTCGATCTGGGTCTTGATCATCATCGGCGAATCGAGTGTTGCATCCGATCTCGGTATCGATCTTCGGCTGGATCGAGTGGTGTACTCGATCTGACTCTCGCTCTGCATGGCGTCATTTACGTCCGTACCGTTTGATCAATTGCTTCACTCGATCCTTGTCTCGATCATTCTCCTTGGATCGCCTGGTTGGCTCGATCTTCTGGTCGATCAACTCCTAGATCGACCGGCCATGCTCGATCTGCTCCTCGATCTCTGATCCTTAGCATATATTCGAGCTCCCACGAACAGCTACATCAGCCTCAACACGTCCACGAACCTCCACGACTCCAAAGCAGCCAGAAACAACCTGAATGTGATGCAAAATGCAAGGAAAATGCGTATGCTGATGCAAGAATGCTCTAGGACCCTAAGTGATGCAATCTAACCTAAAACGTGATACAAATGCATGAAAAGCTAACTAATGAGTATGCAAAATGTATGCAATATGCAATAACATCAGCTGCAACCACCGAAAATACAATAACAGCGGATTGGCGAGTCGAGATCCGAGGCTTTCTCGAGACCGGCGAGTTACCAGCGGAGAAGTGGGCAGCTCGACGGATTCATGCTCGCAGTGCTAAGTACACAATCTTGGAAGGAGTCCTATGCCGATAGACCGAGTCTGGCGTCTTGCTTACTTGTTTACATGGCAACGAAGTCCAACGGTGCATCAAGGACATTCATGACGTCGCAGGCGTAAATCATTCCAGCGGACGAGCTCTCGCTCTCAAGATAAAGCGACACAGCTTTTTCTGGCCCACTATGCAGGAAGACTGCATTCAATATGCTTGGAAGTGTGAATACTGTCAGCGACACGCCCCGATGATCCACCAACCAACCGAGTTTCTGACTTCGGCGATCCCTCCATACCCCTTTATGCGGTGGGCAATGGTCATCGTCGGACCAATGACCTCCTCTCGTCAGCGCAAGTATGTGCTCATCATGACTGACTATTTCACCAAGTGGGTCGAAGCTAAGGCGTTCGCCGACATCACCGCCACCGAAGTACAAAAATTCATCTGGAGATACATCATTTACCAACACGGTCTCCCCTACGAGATCGTCACAGATAACGGCCCTCAGCTCAGATCGAAAAAACTCGCAGCTTTCTGGGACAAGTGGAAAATTCGCCTCAATAAGTCTGCACCCCGCCATCCGCAAGGCAACAGACAAGCCGAAGCCACCAACAAGACAATCCTGGACGGCATTAAGAAGCGTCTCAATGCCAAAAAGGGTTTTTGGGAGGACGAGTTGGACGGCGTATTTTGGTCTCATCGCACAACTCCAAGAACAGCAACCGGGAAGACTCCTTTTTCACTCGCATACGGATGCGAAGCTATGGTTCCGGCGGAGATCAACTTTGGCAGCTTGCAGCGAAGAGTATTCCCGAAGTATATGCAGCGATCCTGATCGATAATATCAACACATTCGAAGAAACACGCAACCAAGCTTTGCTCAGAATGCAGAACTACCAAAATCAAGCATCTCGGTACTACAATAAAAAAGTGCAGAATCGACAGTTCGACAAAGGCGACCTCGTCCTTCGGAAAGTCTACGAAAACACCAAGGAAGAAAATGCAGGAAAGCTCGGCGCAAACTGGGAAGGTCCTTACATCATCACGAACATAGTAAAGCCAGATGTTTATCGGCTCGAAGCAATGGACGGCGAGTTGGTCCCGCGGGCTTGGAAATCTCTCAACCTCAAACGGTACTACAGGTAGATCGGCATCTCATTGAGGTTCGGCATTTAAAAAAAAAAAGGGAATAGTCCCTATGAACTACGAAGCGGTTTCATCTTTCCAAGTCTTCTTCAGTTTGTAAGTCTTTACTTCGAATCAATAAAATAATTTTCTTTAAAATTTCGTGTCCATTTTCATATCGGCATCTTGACCAGATGCTCGATTCGCCTATAGCTAAAGTTTGATCCACTTTAGCTCGGCAACTTAAAGCCAAGTCCGTCTTGCATCATACAGTTTTACCTGTTTCAATAGATCCGAGCCATGCGTTGTTATCAGCCAAGTCAGTCTTACACGCCCTTGAATGTACTATGTACTGGATGATCATCGGGTTGCTTTGTGTATCTTAATACCTCATAGGCACATTCTCGTTTGGGACAGCCTCGTTCGTCATTCTAGCGCTGAAGAAATAGCGAAAGCAGTTGAGCCTATTGAAGTCATGCTGCCTTATCTGCTTCGGGAAGTGGCTAGCTGAGAAGATAAAGAGAAGTTCCCAGCTGAACCTTTCATGCACACATGGCTAGAAGCAAAGGAGGTGCCACAGCAAGGGCCAGGTGGTGATTGTGGAGTGTATTACCTTTTGTTTATTGAATATTATGCTCTTGGACTGCCATTTCCTTCGTCATTGTGTGCCGTCAACATAAAAGTTATCAGAGAGAAACTTTCGGTGGATATATACCACGAGACCTAGTGCTACGGACCTTCAAACCAAGACTGGGCGGATATGGGGTTATACTACGCCACTTGAGTTATGTTGGTGAAATATATTATTTTTTGTGACAAACTAATTATGGTGGTTGAGGTTTTAGTACCCCAATGGTAATCTTTTGTAACTGTTGATGTGGTTAGAAAGTTTTCGGTGTAACCCATCATAGAACAAGATATGTAAGTTAATATATAACATGGATTGTGTTTAATCCTTCAGTAGACTTCCCTTGTCAATTGAGTAGACTTCTCTTGTCTCGAGTAGACTTCTCTTGTCAACCGAGTAGACTTCTATTGTCTCGAATAGACTTCTCTTGTCAATCGAGTACACTTCTTTTATCTCGAGTAGACTTCTCTTGTCTCGAATAGACTTCTTTTGTCAACCGAGTAGACTTTTCCTGTCTTGAGTAGACTTCTTGAGTAGACTTCTAGAGTAGACTTCTCGAGTAGACTTCTAGAGTAAACTTCTCGAGTAGACTTCTCCTGTATCGAGTAGACTTCTTAAAGACATTAATTTTACATACATTAAAGGTGATTCAGAGAGACATTTCCCCCATTTATATTACATAACTTGTCAACCGAGTAGACTTCTCTTGTATCGAGTAGACTTCTCCTGTCTCGAGTACACTTCTTAAAGACATTATTTTACATAACTTAAATGTGATTCAGAGGGACATTTCCCCCATTTATATTACATAACTTGTCAACCGAGTAGACTTCTCTTGTATCGAGTAGACTTCTCGAGTAGACTTCTCTTGTCTCCAGTAGACTTCTTAAAGGCATTAATTTTACATAACTTAAATGTGTTTCAGAGGGACATTTTCCCTATTTATATTACATAACTTGTCAACCGAGTAGACTTCTCTTGTATCGAGTAGACTTCTCGAGGAGACTTCTCTCCAGTAGACTTCTAGTACATAGTAAACTTCTCCACTTATTTAGATTCAATTAACACCATCATCAAATCTCTACATAATAAAATGAGACTATATAACGACTTGGCAGGAGATAAAACAGTACACAAAAATTACAATGTAAAGATTAACTTACACAATAGGGGCGAGTGTGACCATGTTGCTTGCACTTGGAGCAACTGTATTGCTTATGCATCTTTCTTGGTCTTGTGCCTTTCTTCTTTGACCTTTCTAGCCAAGTTTGCCATCTAGATTTTTTCTTTCTTCCTGGAGGAATCTTCATGACCGGAACACCACATGGTTCCTTCTTGACATAGTTTTCATCAGTAATAGGAGTTAATGGGATGGGAGTAGGCCGCATATAACAATTCATGTGAGTAAGATGGGCACACAAGTGTTGACAGTTTCACGTTGACCTCTTCTACGACTGCAATAATATATGAGCAAGGGATTTTTTCAACATCATACACACCACAAGAACACTTCCTTTGTTACAAATCAACAATAAAATCTCGTGCTCCACCCTTAACAAAGAAACGCCAGCCATCTATGGGTTCTACATTCAAATCTCCCGCCTCATGTTCCCGAATTACCAATAGATACTCTATTCCACGGGCATGGCTCGTTGTGAGACTAAGAGCATCTTCACGCCTTTTATGATGCCATCTCCCGAGCTTTGCTCTTATAAAATCAACCATAAATGTGATCGGAAACCCTTTGGCTTCCTTAACAGCCGCATTGATCGATTCTGCGATGTTGCTAGTCTTTATGTTGTACCTGTGTCCCGGGAAATGAACTCGTGACTATAACCTCGGGTCCGCAGTCTCCAAATATTCAGCAAGTCTGGGGTTTACATCTCGGATTGCGTCAATGTATCGATTATAATCGAAAGTCGTATGTGCATATGCTGAACCTTTCACCAAGTACCTGAGTTGCTTCCCGTGAAACTTTATCACTATGTTTTGTTGTAGATGATAGTAACATATACCCCATGTTGCCCATGGTATGACATTCTTACATGCATCAGCGATGGAGTCGTGTCGGCCAGAAACTAAGACAAGCGGATACCCATCTGAGAAACATCTACTCAATTTGGTGAAAAACCAATTCCATGAAGCATTACACTCAGAATCCACCACTGCAAAAGCCAAGGGAAATATCTGAAAGTTACCGTCCTATCCAGCTGCCACTAGCAAAACACCTTCATACTTCGCAATTAGATGAGTCCTGTCCATAACAGTTACAAGCCTCAAGTACTGAAAATCAGCTATTGAAGCTCCAAATGAAATAAACAGGTACTTAAATCGATACATCTCATCGCATACAAGGTCTGTGACACTTCCCGGATTAGCTCTCTCAATTTGACGCAAATAAGAAGGCAGCTTCTCATATCCATCTTTTGCTGTTCCTCCCACCAATTGTTGGGCATATATCAAAGCTCTATAAGATGTGGTGTAACTGAGGTTTAAACCAAAAATCACCTTCATAGAATCTCTGATATGCTTTGGCACAATTTCATCGATTATGCCAACTCGTTCTAGAAACAGAACCCCAATGTACTTAGGTGTACAACGTCTATGATGAGCTGATCGGTCCAACACAGAACAAGTATGATCCTTCAGATACTTTGCCACCCAGAATGTGTTTTCTTCGTTCTTCACACCCGCTCTAAGCATCAAAACGCATCCTTTGACAAAACATTATCTACAAACAAAACCGTCGTAGACTTATATACTTTAAAAGCAAATCTCTTTATAGCTGGCATCAATTGCAACTCAGATACAAGCTTCTCCTTGCTAGGAAAACTCTGATTAACAAAGAATTTAGAGGACCAACTAGTATCCAGTCGATCGAAACCACCACAACGCTCTCTTACACCCTCAACTTCATCCTCATCTTTAACTTTCCCGTACTCACTGTAATCCACATCTGAGTCATCATACTTTTCTTTCATATTCGGATCAACTTTAACTTCTTTCGAACTATCAGCTTCATCCTCATTTTTAATGTTTTCATCTCAATCTTCAGCATCTTCATCCCAATCTTCTTTAGAATCAGAGCACTTATCCGCTTGTCCACCCACATCATCATTCCCATGGTCTACTATCCTACTTAAAACACAAAGGCATACACCATGCATCTTACTTAACTCAATCAACCTCTATACGTGTGATACAAGAGTTTTTGAGGCTCTTTGTCAATCATCTTTTGTACTAGTCATTGTAATAAGGGTTTTTATCATTCCAAAGGAGTTATGAATAGATGCCAAAACATTATGAGCAGAAACCCTTAAGTCAAGTGAATTCAGAGAAGATTTGTTGTTTAACACAACTAGACTATCAACCTAAGTGAATCAAAAACCAAGCACAACTAGTTAAAGCAATATTAACCAATGATCCAATGCAAAACAGAGTAAATAAAACGGAGCAATGAGGCAAATTCGAAATTCAAATAAAAGAAAACAAGTTCCTAGATGTGGTTATTGACTTTGGGGAATTCAAAAGCAAGACTTAGGCTGTTCCAAACATCATTGACAATGCAAACATACAATCAATGCTAATTCCTAGGCATAGAGTTCACAATCAAGCAAGTTAAGTCCAATCTCTTGACAAATAACCCTTTGCTAATCATCCTAACATGAACTAACTCTCATTAGTTATAGAACAATCAACAAGCATGCAAAACCAAGTCTATTCAAGCCAAAATACTTCTCAGACAGTCAATCTCTTAAGCTATGATAGGGCTCAGGTTTTACCCAAATAATTTACTACTGCAAGTGCACAGCAAAGCAGTTGTAGTATATAGGATAATCGAATCCCAAAGGAGTAAGTAAACTACACTAACAACTATAGATTTGGACTAGGCTAAGCAGTAGATAATAAATGTAAGGCCAAATAGCTAAAACAATAAAAGCAAGCGAAATTTGATTGATCTAAGACTCAGAAGACTAAAAGCACTAAGTCGGGATAATTCGCAGGTTGAATCCGAGAATGTAGAATGCATGAAATCATGATGAGGACATGGACCATCTGATCGTACCGGGTCGAGAGAGTGACGGGAGCAACGACCAGCCGTTTGTACCAGGATGAGAGGAGCTGGAACAGACCGCCGTACCACCAGTGACCGGCTCACCCATGATATGTTCCAAGACCAGGAGGCTGAGAGTAGGATTCAATGATGCCATACATACACTTCTGACCAACATGAACGTGGAGAACATACTCAACCCCCAACCGAACCCCATTGCACCCGAGATAGACATTACCGAGGATTTCGCCAAGATGAGCCTCAAAGATGACCGTCCCACTACAAAACAAGGTATGAGTGGTTACTTGACAGGAAATGGCGATCAGAACATCAACAATCTCACCAATGCTGTACCAAAGCCGCGAGATATGCCAAGTACAATTCTAGTAGCTGATAGAGCATCATTGGAGCAAGAAGGCGATGCAAGCTTTGAACGTGGAGGAATTCACGAAGAAACGTACCAGCTCGGCTTCATAGAACATCAGTACGACGAGAACCTCAAGAAACTCGCCCCAACAGGACCAGAACAAGAAGCATTTGCCAACATTCCAAACAAGCATCATGCGCACCAAAATCAGGTATTCTAAATTTATACAATTTGTGCAGGTAACGAGGCTTGCTGATATCCCTTGTATTTACACAATTTATGACTGCATTTAGTACATATTTTGGTCCTCTTTTGCATGTTTTCCCTTAGTTTTTGTCCCATTTTCTTCTCCTTTTAGACTTAGGTTGCATTTAGAGTATAATTTGCATTTTCTTTGCATTTTGGATGTTTTTAGGTGCTTTTGGAGCTAAAAGGAGCTTGGAGGAGTTTTGGGGATGATCCAGGATGCTAGCTGGGCAAAAGGGAGCAAGAAGGATCAAAGCAGACAATCTTTGTAGAAGTTTTCGGTCAGAGCACGGTGAACATCGGTCAAGGCTAACCGATACGGAGCAGTATCGATCACCAGTATCGGTCAAGGGTGACCGACACAAACACAACGAGTTGATTTCGGTCATATGTGTCGATCACTCCGGACCGATGGGGATCCATATCGATCACTGAAGACCGATGTAACTGACCGATACTGACCCAGCCCGAACCAGTTTTAATTAAGCTTTTGCCATTACTCTAGGGCTTCCTTCCCTAAGCTATATATAGCCTCTTTTCCAGATTTTCAACAAGTCTTGTCAATTTACTGTTCTTAAGCATTTTCTTTAAGTTTGTAAGACAAATCCTTTGCACTGTTTAATATATTTGAGTATTTGCCTTTAATCTTTCATTATTCTCTCTTCTAATCATGATTAACATTCTTTTTCTTTGTGATTTGGTGTAAACATGAGTATGAGTGAGTAGTTTCTTTAGAGTTTCTAGATGTGGTAGTTTAGGGGAATTTAAGACTTGATTAGGGCTTGTTAAGTGCTTCAGTTTATGGGTTCCTCTCTATTAATCTGTTATTCATCCTAGATTAGTCTTGATCAAACTTATCTAGGTTGTTAGCTTTCTCTTATGCCCACCAAGTGTTTGATGAAATGCTGATCTTGTTTAATAGAGGATTTTCTGGCCTTGGCTCAAGAGATTGACTGTTTGAGGAGCATTTTGACTTGAATAGAGTTGTTTACTATTGCTTGCTTGATGTTTTATCACTAATGAGAGTTAGTTCTTGTTAAGATGTTTAACAAAGAGCTATTTGCCAAGAGATTGCATCTAGCATGCTTGATTGATTGTGAACTCTATGTATAGGAATCACCATTGCTTGCTTACTTTCTTGATCAATGTAGTTTGAAACAGCCTTAGTTAGTGTCTGAAATTCCCCAAAGTCAATAACCACATCTAGAAACTTGCCTTTCTCTTATTTGAATCTCGGATTTGCTCTGTTTTGCTCTGTTTTTCTTGCTTAAATCTGCTTAGTTTGTTTTTTTTTTCACTTTCTTTGTTGATTGATCACACTAGGTTGTTAGAACAGTTGCCTAGGCAACAAAAAACTTTTTCCTGCTTGCTTGACTTAGAGATTTCACTCTTAGCTCTTCTATTTTCAACTAATCCCAATTGGATTGACATTATAACCCATACTACAACTGACTAGTACAATGGGTGATTGACAACAAGAGTGCAAAACCCTTGTATCAATTTGGCGCCGTTGCCATTTGGGATCTAGGTTTGAATCATTAGAGTTTGTAGAATCTTTAAGATCAAGTTTTTAGTTTTATCTGGTCACTCACTACTTTTCAAGTGTTGTCCTTTCAGGAGAGCTACAACAAACATCAAGATGTTGTACTTTGAAGACACTACCTACAGAAACTTATGCCAAGAGCCTCTACCAATGCACTACTTTGAAGAGAGCTACACTCCTTCCCACACTCAAGACCAACCCTATATTCCTACATCTGGATCAGTTGACATTAGGAGCATGATCATGGTCAACATCAATCTCCAAACCATTGGAACTATAGAGATGAATAAGAGATTTGTTGAGCTGCACAACAGGATATATTATGTTCATAATGACCTTCATGCCAAATTTGATGACCTGGACTCAAGGATACATTTCTTGGAGAACAGCCAAGATGATGCACAAACACCAAGACTTCAGGACACTCTTCCTAGACAAGCTGCACACAAACCTCAGGAATTCTGCCACTTACTCACTAAAGAGGCAGAGGAAGCAGAAGAGGAATTCACTTATGAAGATGCTTCATTGGAAGAGCTGGGCATCATGATCCAAGAAATGATATTACATATAGACAGGATGAGGGTTGAGTATGGAGGAGAAGTCAGAGGTAGTAACATCACTGATGAAGAAGCTCAGGAAGTTGTAGGGAAGTTCCTCCGTGGATTTGATGAATGCTTGAACAGAGAAGAAGAACAAGAAAGAGCAGCACTGGAAGCTGCTCAGAAAGAGGAGGCTGAGAAAACCCTTGCTGCTGCTGAAGAAGCCACCACACCAAAACAGACTGATGCTGATGAAGAACCCCTTGAGACACACCATGCTTTGATGGTCTTATCTAACAATACTCCTCAAGTCTCCAAAGAGGTTCTCCATCACCAAGTGGGCAACTCTTCAACCACTACTGAAAAGGGTAAAGAACTTTCAGCTCAGGACTGCAAACCACCAGTCTCCTACCCCACAATACAATTCACAAAAGCTAGAGTGGAGATGTACACAAAGTTCAAGCAAGACATACAAGATGCTGGAATACAACTCCCACATGGCACTACTTTGCTAGAAGTGAAACATCAAATTAGGTTCCTGAAAGAAGTTTTTGACAAGCTGAAAGTGGTGGAACCAATCCTTGAGAATGTGGGGGCTCACATTAAAGGAAGCAAGATGATGAAGTCATTGCAAAAAATCACAAACCCAGGAAAGTTCCTCATCACTTGTGAGCTGGAGATGCTTGACAATGTCAAAGCCCTATGTGTTTCAGGATCAACTGTCAATGTCATGTCTCTCCATCTGAGCCAAACTCTGGGGATCAAGAAACTGCTGCCATCCAGGACTTCTATCACTTTTGTGGACAACACTTCCACAAAACCTTTGGGCATGGTGAAGGACTACCCTTTGAAGATTGGAGAATGCCTAGTGCCAACAGACTTTGTGGTAATGGAGAAAACATATTCCAGAGAGGTGCCACTTCTTCTACGCACTCTATTCTTGGCAACAGCAGGAGCTCAGTTAGACTTCAAGAGAGGTTCAGTAATTTTGAAGAATGTTGATGAGTTCAAAGTCTACAAGATTGATTCTCCTTCCATAGCTTTCTGTGGAGCAACTGAAGAGGATTACTACTGGAAGCTCCCAGATAGTTTGGAGGATGCTATGAACCTCACTATGAGCATGTTGATGAGTGATGCTTTCCCTACTGAACCAAACAATAATCAGAATACCAAGTTGAAGCTTGATGAAAGTTTGAAGGATATTGAGAACTCAACAGCCAAGGAAGTAACACCTCCAGCGACACCAAATGTCAAGAATAAAAGGCATAGGATGTTAGCTCATGAGAAACACAAGCAAATATCAAAGGGAACATGGGTCTGGAGGAAGAAAGAGGTAGGAGCACCAGCTCCATCCACCTCTACTCACTAACCAAGAGGTACTCGAAGTCAAGCGTAGTGACTTTAAACAAGCACACTTGAAAGGTAGTCCCATGGTATCCTTTTGTATATATTTTGCTTTCTAGATTATCTTTTATGCTTTGTTTTAGTGTATAGAAACAGGATTTCAAACTGGGGTTTGAGAAAGTCTGAACGGGACAAAGAACAGGTGTATTCTGGCTGATATTTTCACATGGGATTCTTTCTGACCTCTTCTTAGCTTCTGAACACTTTTTTTTTGTCCCCCACACTTTTGATTCCTTATGTTCCCTCACCAACCTTTGATTCATTTGGTTTCCTCTCTTTTCTTTCTATTTAAGCAACAATTTCCTTCACTTCTCTTCACACTTCAACTCACTCTTCTTCTCACCTAAAGCACGAAATTATTAGTTCTCTTTCTCTTTTATTGCGTTTTCTAAGTGTTCAAGGGCTCCACTAAAGGTCTGCTTCCTAAACTATCTCTCTTTGCTCTTACTCTTTGCTTATGTCCAAAATCGCTTAGTAGATGTTTTTAAGAGCAAGTAGTGTTTAGTTTTAATTGTTGTGCTATGGTTTTGCAATTTGGATTTGTTTTGAAATATCAAGCTAGATGTTGAAGTTCTGTTTAATGTCTATTTATCTCATTGCTTGTTTATCTTCATCTATTTGCAAGATCATCATCTCTTTTGCCTAAGAACCATTTTGCTAGAGTGTCATGCATAACTGTTTATCTTTTGTTCATCCTAGCTTATTTAGTTGCTAGCTTTTGATCTCCTCTTGCTTTGAAGAAGTTTAAGCTTGTTGTTAGGACTTGTTAGATTTTTCTTAGCTTAAAGAATTTTTCCATTAAAAGCTTTCAGATATTTGGTTCTTCAGCTTTTATTCTTTAACTTACCTTGCTTTCAAGCTTTGCTTCTCAAGGTACCATGGGAAGAACAAACATAGCTGCTGGGAAAAAAGGAAATGCACCTCAGGAAGCACCAACATCACCAACAGTAAGGATAGAAAAAGGAAAGGGCAAAGCTGCTGAGACTTCATCTAAGGCCGCTGGAAAGACACCAGCTGAAGATAAAAGCACCAAGAAGAGAGGCAAGGGCAAAGCTGCTGAGGAAGAAGTTCCACCCATGAAGTACAGTGCTAGGCAACTCATGGAGGGGTTCAGTAGATGCACCTTCAAGACAACAAGATACCCATGCACCTCCACAATGAAAGAGCTGGGAATCTATGAAGACTGCATCTGCACCTTTGAACAAATGGGGCTTACAAAGCTATTACAGCCTCTCCCATCCTATGAGCGCTTCACTCATCAATTCCTCTCCACCCTCAAGGTGGTTTATTATGAGAAGAGTGAGCTCCCTGACCATGATGGATGGATCTCCTTCAAGCTTGGAAAACAGAGGTTCACAATCACATTCCAAGAACTCTCTAGAGCACTGGGGCTAAGCACCTACTTTCAAAGAGGAAAGAAGTTCTTAATCCATGAATCGCAGTATACAAGGTTTTGGGAGATAATTGGAGTAGGGGAATTCAGAGCTGGAGTTACAAGAAACCAACACTTGAAGCATCCTGCAGTTAGATATGCATAAAAGGTGCTTGCAAACACATTCTTTGCAAGGAAGGAAACCTCACACCTAACTGGCAAGGAGAGAGACTTCCTCTACAATGGATTGTACACCGGTTCGGGCACCAACAGAAGATCAGTGTCCATTGATCCACCAAGCAAGTTCCCATGCCTTGTAAGACTGTTGATGGAGCAGCTGCAAACATACCAGAGCTGGGTTATCAACAAAGGAAGAAGGGAGAAGAACCCTCAGCTGCACATTGGAGGAGTTGTGACAGCAATTCTCACAGCTTGTAATGTGAACCTTGAGGAGCATGCTGAAGATGCTCTAGATCCTATCTGGATAGATATGGAGTATCTGAAGAGAAGCCATTTTCTTGAGAAGAGTGTTCAGGGCAAGTATGTTTACCAATTCCTCAACAATCACTCAGAGCAAGTGAGAGTCCTTCTCCCAAACCCAAGGCTAACCTCCTTCACCACAAGGACAAACATCAACTTTAACTTGAGTGAGGAGGAGCTCTACACAGGCGGCCCTATTCCTGGAGAAGGAGAAGAAGACAGTGAAGAAGTAGAGCACACTGAAGAGATTGGAGGAGAAGAAGAAGAAGATCACCAATGGAATGCTACTGCTGGCGCTGAAGGCCAAGGAGGAACCTATGAAGAAGATGAGCTTGAAGAAGAAGAAGTGTTGAGCTACAGCTCAAAGCAGTTCCACTTCCAGCCCTATGAAGCACCCAACCAAGGAAGCTCTTTGAGAGCAGCTCATGAGCACATCAACACACTCCAGAAGTGGTGCAAGTGGCAAGACAAAGCCATCAAAGGGCTTATGAAGATGGTGAAAGGGAAGTTCAGGAAGAACAAGGCTACATCAGCAAAAACTTCCCACCACAGCCACACCCATGAGCTCAACTCTCACCAAGAAGAGAAGCTTCACCAAGCTGAGCCAACTGAAGAGGAGGAAGCTGTATGGAACCCCCATGGAAGACACTCATTCCATGCACAACCAAGTGACCAATGGGGTACATGGGCACAACCAAGTGACCAATGGGGTACATGGGCACAACCAAGTGACCAATAGGGTACATGGGCACAACCAAGGGCCTCTAACTATGAGCCAAGAGCCCATGTTCCATCAGCTTGGGAGGCGCCAAACCCCAACCCCTCTGAAGTTCAGGAGACATGGCAATGAGGCACACAAGGGACTTCTTCACAAGCTGAGCAACTATGGTCAAGCTGGGTTCAACCACCTCAAGAAGCAGAGCATTCCACTCAAGTTTATGAGAGAAGGAAGAGGAGAGCTAGCAAGTCTCCTCAAACCTCAGGATCATCCCACTACTCCTACCATTAAACCAAGTACCACATCCTTTCCATTGTTTTATACCATTGCATCTTTTTATTTCTGTAATATATTTTGTTGCTTCTCTTTTCCATTGCTTTCATTACACAAGGAACTGTGTAATTTAAGTGTGGGGGAGAGATTTGGGGTTTGACTTTGTGTTTTCTTTTCTTAGTTTTTCCTTTTCCTTTATTTTGAGTCTCATGCATACCATGCATTCATGTAAGGCATAGAAAAACACAAAAAATCGAAAAATTTGAAAGATTTTGCATTTTTGCAAACCAAAAAGAAAGCATGTAGTTGCATTTCATTCTTCTAAGATTGAGTCTAGTGTTGACATATAGGTTGCATTGCATTTGCATAGGGCATTATGATGAATTTTCCTTGTAAAGTGCTTAGTGTTTAGAGATGATTTCAGTTTTTAAGTGCTTAGCTGTTTGATGCATCATATGATTGCTAGAAGTTAAGGCTGAACCATGCTTAGATTGCTAGATTTGGTCTTCTCATCTCATTCTGAAAGCATTTGTTCTCTGAAAATCAACTCTTTCAACTTGAACTTTAATTTGGACTTTTAATTATCATGTCTTATGCATTGAAAAGTGAATTCATGGCTACCATATACATATTTGGATCATCTTTCTCCTTTCTACCACTCTTGTTGATCCAAATAGCTGATCCTCATACTTATGGGACAGTTACATCCTCACCCTTAACCAAAACCTCCTTTTGAGCCTAAACACTATTGTGAGAGTTGTGAGGCCTTTGCATTGCATTTTCGATTTTGTCTTGGCAAAAAATGTTAGGAATAAGGCTGGCAATGATTAGCTCTCTTGTAGATATCAGCTTGCTTCTTGAGCTTGATTATAGGATAGGAGTTTTGGGGTTTAAAAAGGGTAGTGTAAGTGGTTTGAACTTCATGTTTATATGTTTTGAAAGAAAAGGAAAAGATCTGAAATGGTGGAAAAGGGGAATCCTTAAAGCTCTAAGTACAAAGAAGAAAGGTGCCAGCAACAAAGCTCAGAAAAGGGTTCAAAGAAGAAAAATCAGACCAGGAGCAATCCATCAAAGGTGATGAAGGTGCCAATACAACAAAGAAGAGCAAGTCCCAACCAAAAAGAAGCAACCACACAAGCAAAAAGAAGAAGTTTCCCCAGCCATGAAGAAGGGTAAATGGTAGAGTTTAGGAAAGGGTAGACTTAGAGGGTTCACTTTTGGGGCTTAAAAGAATTTAGGATTCATCTTTGGGTAGAAAGGAGCTTTGATTTGCATGCATAAGTGTGTTTTTAACTTTAGCATTTTGCCTAAGATGAAGTCATTTCATTGAGTGATCCCTTATGTTTTTTAGAACCCTGTGCTTAAATGAGATCATTCTTATCTCATAACCTTACCCCTTTTCAACCAAATGTCTTCTCTTGATTTGCATAAGCATGATTCATGTTCTGAACTTAATTGAATGTTAAAGAGTTGGTTGATTTGAGCATTTGCCTAGGTTGAGATTTGAGATCATTTTGAAACATGATGAGCATGGGTAGGTTCTTTAAAGTATAGCTGATTATGTTTGCATCCTACAACTAGGCACTTAAGCATTGAAACAATCTCTTTACCTTTGCTTGAGGACAATGCCCACCTTCAAACCTCACTCTCCCATTTGTTCTTATTTGCTTGAGGACAAGCAAAAGGCAAGTGTGGAGGTGTTGATATCCCTTGTATTTACACCATTTAGGATTGCATATAGTACATATTTTGGTCCTCTTTTGCATATTTTCCCTTAGCTTTTGTCCTATTTTCTTCTCCTTTTAGACTTAGGTTGCATTTAGAGTATAGTTTGCATTTTCTTTGCATTTTGGATGTTTTTAGGTGCTTTTCGAGCTAAAAGGAGCTTGGAGGAGTTTTAGGGATGATCCAAGATGCTAGCTGGGCAAAAGGGAGCCAGAAGGATCAAAGCAGAAAATCTCTGCAAAGGTTTTTGGTCACAACACGGTGAACATCGGTCAAGGATGACCAATACGGAGCAATATCGATCACCAGTATCGGTCAAGGGTTATTGACACAAACACAATGAGTTGATTTTGGCCATATGTGTCGATCACTTCGGACCGATGGGGATCCATATCAATCACTAAAGACCGATGAAACTGACCGATGAAACTGACCGATGAAACTGACCGATGAAACTGACCGATACTGACCCAGCCCGAACCAGTTTTAATTACGCTTTTGCCATTACTCTAAGGCTTCCTTCCCTAAGCTATATATAGCCTCTTTTTCCAGATTTTTGACAAGTTTTGTCATTTACTGTTCTTAAGCATTTTCTTTAAGTTTGTAAGAAAAATCCTTTGCTTTGTTTAATATATTTGAGTATTTGCCTTTAATCTTTCATTATTCTCTCTTCTAATCATGATTAACATTCTTTTCCTTTGTGATTTGGTGTTAAACATGAGTATAAGTGAGTAGTTTCTTTAGAGTTTCTAGATTTGGTAGTTTAGGGGAATTTAAGACTTTATTAGGGCTTGTTAAGTGCTTCAGTTTATGGGTTCCTCTCTATTAATCTGTTATTCATGCTAGATTAGTCTTGATCAAACTTATCTAGGTTGCTAGCTTTCTCTTATGCCCACCAAGTGTTTGATAAAATGCTGATCTTGTTTAATAGAGGATTTGCTGGCCTTGGCTCAAGAGATTGACTGTTTGAGGAGCATTTTGACTTGAATAGAGTTGTTTACTATTGCTTTCTTGATGTTTTAGCACTAATGAAAGTTAGTTCTTGTTAAGATGTTTAGCAAAGGGCTATTTGCCAAGAGATTGGATCTAGCTTGCTTGATTGTGAACTCTATGTCTAGGAATCACCATTGCTTGCTTACTTGTTTGATCAATGTAGTTTGAAACAGCCTTAGTTAGTGTCTGAAATTCCCCAAATTCAGTAACCACATCTAGAAATTTGCCTTTCTCTTATTTGAATCTCGGATTTGCTCTGTTTTGCTCTGTTTTTCTTGCTTAAATCTGCTTAGTTTGCTTTTGTTTTCACTTTCTTTGTTGATTGATCACACTAGGTTGTTAGAACAGATGCTTAGGCAACAAAAACTTTTTCCTGCTTGCTGGACTTAGAGATTTCACTCTTAGCTCTTCTGTTTTCAACTAATCCCAATTGGATTGACATTAAAACCCATACTACAACTGACTAGTACAATGGGTGATTGACAACAAGAGTGCAAAACCCTTGTATCACTTGCCTCAATGGTTCTTAAGCAACACAACACGCCAAGGAATCATCAGTTCCAGCCACAAGAGAGTCGGCCAAGTTTAGCTTTTATTTTCTTTTAGTTTAAGTGAACTTTCCTATTTTGATGTTTTTGTGCCTGAAGCGTTTTGTAGCTTTACTTTCCCTTTGTGTTGTCGTTTTATTGCTTTATTTCGGCCCTAGTGCTAGCTGACGAGCTGTTTATAAAGCTCCCCTGCAGCGTTGTATCTTTGGTCACCCTTGATTATCAATAAAGACTGAACTTTCTTTAAAAGCAATAGCCGCCGCTTTGCCTTTGTTCTTACTTGTGTTCTTGAGCGTGTGATTCACTCAAGGCTCGAGTTCTCGCTGTATCAGATAGTTATTCATCCTCTCTGTAGTGCCATCTTTCCACTTCATTCCCATTCAACCGATCCCTCAAGAGAGAGCGTTATAACCAGCTTGACAGATCCCATCTCGGCTCAAGGAGTGTACCGCACGCCTTGTTCTATCATTCCCATCCCTTAGTCAACACAAGAGAGCGCCAAAGCCAGTGTGTAGGCTCCATCAATCCACTCACTCTGAACCGCGTAACACTCTCATTTGAGTATTACATCAAATCAGAAATGAATAAGAACCGTCTTGAACATGAATCGCCAATATATAACTAATCAATTCTCATTGCAGAAGTTAACAATGTCTAAATCACAGAGTTTCAAATCTCTTTGCAAACTCTAACAACCTAAACATACAGTAATGACCAAGTTCAATTGTTCACAAAACTCCTAAGCCAAATCTCTTTGCACTAAGTTGTTTTGCTCATCTAATGCTAGATCAGGTTATCAATAATGCTCTCACATCTATTAAACAACCTAAATTTTAAATTTCCAGATGATGTGTCTAAGAAAATCGGTTTTAAAGCAAGCAGTGGTGAAGAACCAAAAGATATTCCTAACAGTTAGCGATTTCTACAAACTAATCATCAACCCTTGAAAAGCCCTAACTTAACTAGCAGGTTACTCAGACATGATCATGGAATCACAAAGCTTAGCTGAATAAAATTGCATTAAATAGAAAGAGTAAAAGGTTAAGGGGTTCGAAATCTTCTCAAAAGAGTACAATATATGTCACCCCAAAAAACTCTGAATAAAACTCTCTCTTAATCTCTCTGAATTCTAAAATCTAAGATAAAAGCCAACCATAGCTGAAAACCTAATATATACAAGCTAAAACACGAGCTGGGGCCTTTTTGCAAATACTGGAACTTCTGGGCTGAAGTGCAAACAATCTTCAATACTGGAACTTCTGGGCTGAAGTGCAAACAACCATCGCAACTCCTTCCTCTACGGGTAACGAGCGTCACCCTTGAGTGGTGACGAGCGTCACCCAGCTCTGTATTCGCCTTCCGAGTTGCATACTTCGTGGCTGTATCTTGCAATGCTCCAAAAGCTCCATAATCTCCAATTGTGCTCCAGACATGCTATAACCTGCAAAGACTCTACTAGGACTCTAAAAAGAACAAAACAACTCAATAAAAAGGACTTATACCATGGTTAAAAATCATAAAACCATGATATATTAACTCTCCCAGACTTAGCTTTTGCTTGCCCTCAAGCAAACATCAGACAGAGAACAGGGTCGAGGTTTGAAAACAGAAACAGTTAGCTAAACATCAGGAACACCAGATTGATCAACACTTTCGAATCCACATACCGCAGAGTCAACACAAGATCAAATTTCAGTCCAATCATCACAAGCTTACCAAATATCTCAAATCCAGTTCAAGCTCCTTCAAGAAATCTGAAATCTCTACTGTTAACTCCTGTTATTTATCTAAGTGTGATATCTCAACAAGGTTTTATCGTATCAATCACTTACAGACTCTTTTCCCTTACTCGCATAACACTCGTCACCACGCCTGGAACTCCAATTTCGACAAGTTAGATGTGTTAAACGTTATGTTATCATGTGTACTCTAAAGTCAGACTGTTAGAGCACTCAAACACACATTTAATAGCATCCAAACATAGCAATAAAGCCTGGTTCAAACAAGTTCACAAAACAACATCACAACAATTGACAACTGACTCAAACAAAACAACATCACAACATCACAACATCACAACATACCAATCGCTGCTTGAACCAACTAGCATTGCACAAATGCGTGTCATCCATAAGGGATATGTCAGTGATGATGCTGTAAGGTGATGTATCGATTTGGAAATGTTGGAAGATGGGTGTAAGAAGACTACCCACGCTCTCACTCTTCTCCCCGGGACTGGTGAATGGCTTGGTCTTCAGAGAGACCAAGTGCGCAGCGAAAACAGCGCCAAAGTTGGCGCAGACCATGCTGTTTATCGGGATCTCATCATCCAGCATCTCAGTAAAGGCGTAGTAAAGCAGAATCAACTCACTGACACGCATCTTGCTCGGTGTAGACTTGCACAAGATGGTGTTGCGTAGAAGGCGCAAAATGTACCTGATAACAGGATGTCAAACATCTGTCCGCGTACTCGTCTTGCTATCATAGACTCCATTTCCGTACTTGGACCAGAATGTCTGCATGTGGGTTCACTGCAACGGAAGGAGAACGCTTGTAGGGTGATCAGAGAAACCGTAAATCCCACAAAGCTCAAACAGACTGATCTTGTAGCAAATCCCGCATATCAGAAAAGTCAGTGTGCCCTCCTGTGCTCGCTTAGCCATCTCATTCGCGTAGTACACATGAACAGTGGCGAGGAACTGTCGAACCAGATCAGGGTACAGATCGTACTGCTGAAAAGCCATAGTGCCCATCCCGATCCTCTCGATAATCTGCACAACATCATCCAGAATATCCATCTTGTGCAGCACTGTGGTGTCCACGAATCTGGTGGGAATGATCTTTACCTCCTGCCACGCATTATAGAATAGCGTGTTATACTCATCCCACTCCTCCTGAGTATCGCGGAATACACAGGTATCCCGCGCTATCTCCTGCTTCAGAGTCCCTGCCCAAGCAACTCTAGAAGGGATTGTCAGATCTTCTCGCTTTGGCCATGGAGGCCTGCAAACGGGTCGATTACTATCAGACTGCACTGACCCTGATGCAGTGCTCGAAGACGATGCTGGTTGCTATCTCTTCTCATGTCGAGGCATCTGAAAATTCAAATAAAAAACCAATCAAAAATTCACCAAAATTAGCAAATTTTTGAAAAATTCAAAAAAATCAATGAATCATAGTGAAATAACTGATGGCGATCAACAACAGCACTACCAGGAACACAATTCAAGTATCAGTTCAACCCAAATCACCCAAAATTTCCAGATTTTTGCAAATTTTATCATGAACTCAAAATTTCAAAACATGCAAATCAACTGATAAAATCACATATGGATGGTATCATTCATCTAATATAACCTAACTAACCATGATTCAACAGTTAAATAAGGCTAATCAAGTCGAATAAACAAATTTTACTAAACTTATGACGGACTCAAAATTGGAGATTCCGAACACATATCTTGCATATCTTAAAAAACTGAGTTGATATTATGAAAGAGGGCCAAAATCCGCACGGATTAGGCTTTTGAATCACTCAATTCGGTTCAAGAAATTAAAAGTTGTGATTTGTGAAAATTGTTCTAAGTTTTCGAGTTTGCAGGTGTGAAGCGACGAAGAAGAAGAAGAGTGTTTAAGTTGCGTACCTGGTTCAGACGGGTGACGAGCGTCACCCGTTTTTTGTCTAGTCGCCTTTTTTTTTTTTGTAGTTAACTAATATATATATATATATATATATATACACGAAAATAAATCACTAAGTACAGAAAATAAAACTTACCAATTGGTTGCCTCCCACTAAGCGCTTGTTTAACGTCCTTAGCTCGACTGTGATTGCTGTTTAGACAGCTGGTGCATCATCCAGAGACACAATGTGTCCTGCTGGAATCTCGGCTTGCACCCAATAGTGTTTCACCCTCTGTCCATTGACTGTGAACTCCTTTACTTTGGAGTTAATCAGGATAATGGCGCCATGTGGTTTAGCCTCTTTGATAGTGAAAGGACCTGACCATCGAGAACGGAGTTTACCAGGAAAAAGCTGTAAACAAGAGTTGTAAAGGAGTACCTGGTCGTTGGGCTCGAAATGTCTAGAGGTGATCTTCTTATCATGATATGTCTTTGTCCTCTCCTTGTATAACTTGGAGTTTTCATAGGCCATATATCTGATTTCATCTAGTTCATTGAGCTGAATCAAGCGCCTCTCTGCAGCAGGCTTCAGATCGAAGTTCAGCTTCTTGATAGCCCATTCTGCTTTGTACTCTAGCTCCACTGGTAGATGGCCGCTTTGCCATATAGCAGATGGAATGGTGCAGTCCCAAGAGGCGTTTTGTAAGCTGTCCTGTAAGCCCACAATGCATCATCCAGTTTTGCTGACCAATCCTTCCTTATTTTCCCAACTGTCTTCTCTAGAATCTGCTTGATCTGTCTTTTGGAAACCTCAACTTGTCCACTGTTCTGGGGATGTTAAGGCGTTGCTACTCTGGGCTGTACACCATACTTTTTCAGCAGCTTGTCAAAGACCTTGTTAACAAAGTGAGAACCACCATTACTGATAACAATTAGCAGGACACCAAATCTGGGGAAAGTAATGGTCTTAAAAAGCTTCAAAACCACTGCAGCATCATTAGTAAGAGTAGCCAAAGCCTCTACCCACTTAGACACATAGTCAACAGCAACCAGAATGTATATATTCCCATAAGATGAGGGAAAAGGATCCATGAAGTCAATGCCGCAACAATCAAAAACTTGAACCTCAAGAATGAAGTTCTGTGACATCTCATGTCTTCTGCGGATCTTCCCTCTTCTCTGACATGTATCACAGCGTGTGATTAAGGCTTGTGCATCCTGAAACATAGTAGGCCACCAGAAACCAGCTTGAAGAACTTTGGAGACTGTTTTGAATGTGGCAAAGTCTCCAGCATACTCTAAGCCATAACAGTGAAACATGACGTCTGGAACCTCTGCTTCTGCTAAGCATTACCTGTAAATCCCATCAGCACAATGTCTGTAAAGATATGGCTCATCCCAGTAGAATCTCCTAAGTTCTCTCAAGAACTTCTTCTTTGCATATCCCTTCAAATCATGTGGTTCATCCTCTGCAGCTAGATAATTTGCAATATCAGCATACTAGGGTCTCTGGGGATCAGTAGTGGCATACACATGCTCTGCAAAAGCTGTTCCAAGGCTTGCACAAATCGCAGCTAGAGTCTAAGATTGGTGACGAGCATTACCAGGCTAGGTGACAAGCGTCACCCCCTGGTGTCGCTCATCACTGCCTTGTAATTCCGAGAACTCTGCAGATTTTCAATACTTTCTTCCTGGAATCAAGTCTCTATCAAATACACATTCCCCCCCAGGCAAGAAATCATTGATTGGCACGTCATCTTCAATCCTGATCCTGGAAAGATGATCAGAAACTCCATTCTCAACTCCTTTCTTATCCTTGACCTCAATATCAAACTATTGAAGAAGCAGAATCCATCTCAACAACCTTGGCTTTGCATCCTTCTTCTGCATCAGATACTTCAGTGCTGAATGGTCTGTCTGGACCATGACCTTGGAGCCAACAAGATACTGGCGAAACTTCTCAAATGCAAAGACCACATCTAGCAGTTCCTTCTCAGTAGTTGCATAGTTTTTCTGAGCTTCATCCAGTGTCCTACTTGCATAGTAGATGGCGTGTAGCTTCTTGTCTTTTTCTCTGTCCCAGCACTGCTCCTACTGCAAAATCACTGGCATCACACATCACTTCAAAAGGCAAGTCACAATCTGATGGCTGTATTGTAGGAGCTGTCATCAAAGATTGTTTGATCTGGTCAAAAGCAGACTAGCATTCTTCTATGAATTCAAACTTCACATCTTTGCAGAGGAGAGCAGTAAGAGGTCTTGCACTCTTGCTGAAGTCCTTGATGAATCTTCTGTAGAACCCAGCATGACCCAGAAAACTTCTCACTACTTTGACTGAATATGGCGCCTGCAGACTTGTCATCACTTCAATTTTCGCCCTATCCACTTCTATGCCAACTCCAGAGACTCTGTGACCAAGAACAATGCCATCCTGTACCAGAAAATGACACTTCTCCCAATTCAGAACCAAGTGCTTCTCTTCACATCTCTGCAGAACTGCATGATATTGCTGCATATTTCATGTGTTTTGCATACATATGATAGGGTCAGGTTTTACCCAAATAAAACTACTGCAAGTGCACAGCAAAAGCAGTTGTAGTACAAGGGGTTATCGAATCCCAAGGGAGTAAGTAAACTACACTAAAGAGTTCAGATTCGGATTAAGCTAAGCGATAAGTAATGAATGTAATGCGAAATAACTAAAGTAATAAAAGCAAGTGGGCGTTTTTGAGACTGTTCTTAAAGTTCAGAAAGCTAAAGGCGCTAAGCCAGGACAATTCGCAGGTTGAATCCGAGAGTGTAGAATGCATGCAATCAGGAATGAATTAAAACCGTCTTGAACATGAATCGTAAAGATATAACTAATCAATTCTCATTGCAGAAGTTATCTATGTCTAAATCACAGAGTTTCAAATCTCTTTGCAAACCCTAACAACCTAAACATGCAGTAATGATCAGGTTCAATTGTTCACAAAACTACTAAGCCAAATCTCTTTGTACTAAGGCGTTTTGCTCATCTAATACTAGTTCAGGTGATTAATAATGCTCTCACATCTATCAAACAACCTAGGGTTTCGAAATCCAGATGATGTGTCTAAGAAATCAATATGAATGCAAGCACAGATGAAGAACCAATGAATTTCCTAAAAGTTTTTAGCAATTCTACAAACTCTTCTTCAACCCTTGAAAAGCCCTAACTTAACTAACAAACTACTCAGACATGGTGATTTTTGAAAACATCATGAAAAGAATAGATTGCATAAAAGAAATAAGAAATAGAAAGTAGAGGAGTTCAAAATCTGCTCTGAAGGAGTCTGATTTGTCTCTCCAAAAGCTCTGCTACAAATCTCTCTCTAAAGCTCTCAAAAATAATAAGATACAAGATATATGCCAAAAGAATGTCTGAAAAACCTAATATACAAGCTAAAACACGATCTGGAGTCTTTTTGCAAATACTGGAACTTTTGGGCCAAAACTGCAATTTCTTCCCAATCTTTTAAAAACAGGCCACGACCCCTTCCTTTCTGGGTGACGAGCGTCACCAGATTGGTGACGAGCGTCACCCATATGCATACTTTTCTTCCCGAGTTGGATACTTCGTGGCTTCAACTCAGAATGCTCCAAAATGTTCCAAAATCTCCAATTATGCTCCAGACATGCTATAACCTGCAAAACTCTTCTAGGACTCTAAAAAGACCAAAAAGACTCAATAAAAAGAACTTATATCATGGTTAAAAACCATAAAAACCATGATATAGCAACTCCCCCAGACATAGCTTTTGCTTGCCCTCAAGCAAACATCAGACAAAGAATAAGGTCGAGGTTTGAAAACAAGAAACAGTCAGTCAGTCATCAGGAACACCATACTAGTTAGAGCTTTCGAATCCACATACCACAGAGTCAACACAAGATCAAATTTCAGCCTAATTATCACACGCTTAGCAAATCTCTCAAGTCCAGTCCAAATCCCTTCAAGAAATCCGAAATTTCTACTGTTAACTCCTTATTTTTTTATCTAAGTGTGATATCTCATCAAGGCTCTATCATCTCAATCACTTTACAGATTCTTTTCCCTTCCTAACAACTGAACAAATAGATCTCAACACAGCTCTCCTGTTTTCTCTTCCCTTGATCTTTTCCTTAGGATATTTTCGATTTTTCACTTATTTTTCTCAACTTTTACAGTCTAAGATATGGTGCTACTCAATACTTGTGTTCCTTGTGAGGAGACAGGTTCATGAATGTGTTCACTACTGTTGTTCCTTGTGAGGAGACAGGGTCATGAATGCCCCATTCTTTGGACTTAATCTTTTAAAAACTACATCTGGGAAGATCAAAGAGAGACTGTATTTTAACTTTATTGTCAGTGCTGAAAGAGAGAATCAAGATCAATAAGAATCAATCACCAAGACAAAAGGTTTAAAGTTCATTAAGGTGGAGCTAACAGCAAATTTTCCAGATTCTCTAAGAACCTAAGCCTTCATTGCTAGACTGATCTACCTATGACTTTCAACTTAGTGAGACTTGTAATCAACTATTGTGGCAATGGTTCTTATCAGCAAAAACGTCCTATGGTTAGTTCCAAGAAAAACTAACAGTTTCAAAAATTTTGACTCTAGAAAAACAGGTTTTTGACTCAACTTTAAGACTCTATAAACATGACACAAAGCACACAACGTCAGTAACCACCTCCCCCAGACTTGAACAACACTGTCCCCAGTGTTATTAAGCCAAGAGTTGGTCAAAATGAAGCATGAGAACGTGTAAAACCAAGGTGGAAAAATGGTACCTCGCGAAGGACCTGGTGACGAGCGTCACCATCTCTAATACTCTAGAAATCGACATGTTGGATGTTTAAATGCTATGCCATCATGTGTACTCCGAAGTCAAACTGTAAGAGCACTCAAAACACACATCAAAACATCCAAACAAAGCATAATCCATGGTCCAACAAGTTCACAAGATATCATCCAAGCAAACTGAACAAAGTGACTCTTTTTTTATTTCGATTTTTCTCATGTTTTTGGGTTTTTTTAGCTATGTAATAGAAAACTAAACTAATATATGAAAAAGAAAACTTACTAGTGGGTTGCCTCCCACTAAGCGCTTGTTTAAAGTCATTAGCTCGACTTTGAATGCTGCTCAGACAGCTGGTGAAACAGAAGGTGGCAGTGAATGCCTTGGAGAAGAATGTCTCCTCATCCATGGTGGTTTATAGGCAGTAGATGCATGGATTCTTCCAAGGAAGTGAGGAACATCAGCAGAGTGGGTCGTGACAGTGGGTGGGATACTTCTTTTTCCTGCAGAATCATCAAAAGAAACACCAAGCATTCTACGAGAATCTCGTTGCTTGCATAAGTGTGAAGCAGCTTTTTCACCTTTTAAATTCTTATTGATGAGATTAGGAGGTTTGGATTTGGTTCCAGGAAGTGCATACCTTTGCCTAGTTGCAGGTTTCTGGGTTGTGGACTGTTGAATTTTCGGATTGGCAACATATGATGGACTTGTAGAGTTAATATCACGTCTCTCCTTTGTGTCCAGGTTGGTGACGAGCGTCACCAGGTCAGTGACGCTCGTCACTGACTCTACAGTTTGAGTTTCTGCAGTTTTCCTGCAATTCAGCTCTGCAAGTGTTGCTTCCATCACATACACGTCTTCCTCCAGCAACTTGGCATTCATTAGAACCTCTTTTTCAAGCCCAGTCTTGAAGATATGATCCTCACTGCAATCCTCAAACCCAACAGCTTCTGCAGAAGTTTCAGATATTGGCTCTTCAACAGCCATCTTGCTCACTTGCCCACTTGTATCAGATTCAGTGACATACTCAGCAGTAGTGTCTTCTGAATGCTCCATGACATTCTCTTCATCTCTGGAAGTCCTTACAGAATAGGTCTGACCATCAATAGTAGAACTCCCTCTTAACTTATCCATGTCAAAGTTCATGACAACATCACCAAGATCAAGCTCAATGTTCCCCTTTCTAACATCAATGATGGCTCCAGCAGTAGCCAAGAATGGTCTTCCCAGAATAAGAGGATCTTTAGGTTCTTCAGCATATTTCAGAACCACAAAATCTATAGGAATTATGCAGCCTTCAATGTTAACAGGAACATCCTCTAAGATGCCTTCTGGGGTTCTTATGGATCGATCTGCTAGGATGAGAGAGATCCCAGCTGGCTTGAAATCAGTCATTCCAAGTCTAGCAGCAACAGAGAAAGGCATCAAGTTAATACTTGACCCTAGATCACATAGAGAGTGTGGAAAACGTCCTGCAGATATTGAGCAATCAAGCACAAAGGTCCCTGGATCAGATAGCTTCTCTGGAACTCTGCTTTGAGTGATGGTATTGACTTGTTCAGAAACAGTCACCTTCTTCTTCTTCTTTGGAACTGTGCCTAAGAGAATTGCACTGATGTCTCTGGTAAGCAATGCTCCTTCCTCAGGACTTACACCATTCACAACCATTCTCTTTACATACCTTCTTAAAGCTGGTGAAAGCTTGACTGCATCAACAAGAGGGATCTCAAGCATCAGCTTGTCTATCATAGCTTTACATCTGGCTTCTTCTATCTCCTGTTTAGACTTCCTAGGATGCTTGGGGAATGGTGTTTTGGGTTTATAGACATGTTCCTGGTCATAATTTGCAGTTACAGGCGAAGCAGCTTCGTTCTGGGGTGGGTGACGACCGTCACCAGGTGGGTGACGCTCGTCACTCACTTGTGACAACCCCCGATATCCTTGTAGGTTGGTGACGAGCGTCACTCCTCCTTGGTGACGCTCGTCACCCACCTCTGAGACAGAAAAAATTTCATCTTCAGACTCCATGAGTTGCACTATTTGTTCTGCACTCAACCTCTTTCTCTGCACTGTTTTAACCTCCTTTTCATTCCTGACTGTGATGGCATTAACCTGATGCTTGGGATTGATATCAGTCCTTCCAGGAAGGAATCCCTCTTGCCTTTGAACAGCTCCTGCAGTTTGAGCAACCTGCACATCAAGTTTCTTCACGTGAGAGTTCAGACTCTCAATTTTTCCATTCAGGTCTTGATACAGCGAATCTAGCTTGCCATTGAAGTTCACTGTCATCTTCTGCTGTCCTTCAAGTACCTGCTCCAGCTTAGCTTCCATTTTATTGTCTTGTGGAGGTGCAGTTTGGTAGGAAGAAGAACCAAAATTCCTGCTGTTTTGGTAAAGTTTCTCAACTTCAGTCTTCTGGAATGAGGGCTTAGGAGTGTAACCAGGCGTGCTCTGTCCTCCTGTAAAGGTACTCTGCTGATTATTGCTGTTGTAGCCTCTGATCCATTGCTGATTTCCAAACCTTTGGCTCTGAAAACCCCCTCCATTGATGAAATTAACATCTTTCTGCTCAAATTCTTCAGGATTTTCGAAACTCTCCACTTCTGCAGCGAATTGGACTGACTTCTTTCCCACCAAAAGGTTGTGCATGCTGTCCAACTTTGCCTTAACTTCAGCTATTTGGTTTCCATCATTCAAACCAGCCTGCTGCTTTCTCTGAAAATCTGCATTCTTAGTGCTGTTACTGCAGGCCAAGTTTTCAATCAATCTTACAGCTTCTTCTGGTCTGTTGGTGTTGAAGATTCCACTACTTGCTGCATCCAGCGCCATCTGATATTTCCAGTCAATGCCTCTGAAGAAAATTCCAAGTAATTGCACCTGACTGAAACCATAATGAGGACAGTCCCTTTGATAAGACTTGAACCTGATCCAAGAGGCCTTGAAAGCTTCAGTAGGGCCTTGTGTAAATGATGCAATTTTCGTCCTCATGTCCTCTGATCTTGCATCATCATAGAAGTTGTTCAAAAAGGCATTCTTGGTGTCTTCCCAAGTAGTCAATGAAGCAGGTTCTAGTTGCTTCAGCCAATATGCAGCTTCTCCTTCAAGAGAGTAAGGAAAAAGCTTGCAGAACAGAAAGTCATTGCTAACCCCATTAGCTTTGACACTGGAAGCTAAATCCTCAAACCTCTCTATGTGATCCATAGGATGCTCATGAGGTAAACCATGGAATGGATGCTGGCCAACCAGCTGATAGTAGACTGGTTTAACCTCAAAATCGTTCCTCTGGAAGGCAGGAGGTCGGATTGCAGCTCTGTTGGCATAGAACTGATCAGGTCTGTTGTAGTCGCCTAGAGTCTTCTGAACAAAACGCCCAGCAGCGTTATTGACAGCAGCAGGGACTCCCACGTTCTCAGCCACTTGCTGAACCTGCTGTTCAACAATGACATTCTCCTCTTGATCAATTCTCTGCCTCTCTTCGTTCCTCCTATTTCCTTCCCTGTCAACCAAGTGACCTTCTGCATCTTCAACCAAGATAAGTGGAGCGGCCATTGTATATTGCTTCTTAGCTTTCCTGTTAGTTCTCTCCAACCTAGCAAGCTCGTCGATGCTCAAAGTCACAAGCTCCTTCTCTTTGTTGCTTCTGGTTCTGCGATTAGGCATACACCTGAAACAGGAACAAAGAAAAGTAGCTGAAAGTCAGTAAACAAATAAAAACTTAGACAAAATCCTAATACTAAAATCGATAGGCAGCTATTACTCCCCGGCAACGGCGCCAAAAACTTGATAGGGTCAGGTTTTACCCAAATAAAACTACTGCAAGTGCACAGCAAAAGCAGTTGTAGTACAAGGGGTTATCGAATCCCAAGGGAGTAAGTAAACTACACTAAAGAGTTCAGATTCGGATTAAGCGAAGCGATAAGTAATGAATGTAATGCGAAATAACTAAAGTAATAAAAGCAAGTGGGCGTTTTTGAGACTGTTCTTAAAGTTCAGAAAGCTAAAGGCGCTAAGTCAGGACAATTCGCAGGTTGAATCCGAGAGTGTAGAATGCATGCAATCAGGAATGAATTAAAACCGTCTTGAACATGAATCGTAAAGATATAACTAATCAATTCTCATTGCAGAAGTTATCTATGTCTAAATCACAGAGTTTCAAATCTCTTTGCAAACCCTAACAACCTAAACATGCAGTAATGATCAGGTTCAATTGTTCACAAAACTACTAAGCCAAATCTCTTTGTACTAGGGCGTTTTGCTCATCTAATACTAGTTCAGGTGATTAATAATGCTCTCACATCTATCAAACAACCTAGGGTTTCGAAATCCAGATGATGTGTCTAAGAAATCAAT
Source organism: Thlaspi arvense (assembly GCA_911865555.2). Classification (NCBI taxonomy): domain Eukaryota; kingdom Viridiplantae; phylum Streptophyta; class Magnoliopsida; order Brassicales; family Brassicaceae; genus Thlaspi; species Thlaspi arvense. Next base: position 30,996,545 of record OU466862.2, read on the forward strand.
ATGAATGCAAGCACAGATGAAGAACCAATGAATTTCCTAAAAGTTTTTAGCAATTCTACAAACTCTTCTTCAACCCTTGAAAAGCCCTAACTTAACTAACAAACTACTCAGACATGGTGATTTGTGAAAACATCATGAAAAGAATAGATTGCATAAAAGAAATAAGAAATAGAAAGTAGAAGAGTTCAAAATCTGCTCTGAAGGAGTCTGATTTGTCTCTCCAAAAGCTCTGCTACAAATCTCTCTCTAAAGCTCTCAAAAATAATAAGATACAAGATATATGCCAAAAGAATGTCTGAAAAACCTAATATACAAGCTAAAACACGATCTGGGGTCTTTTTGCAAATACTGGAACTTTTGAGCCAAAACTGCAATTTCTTCCCAATCTTTTAAAAACAGGCCACGACCCCTTCCTTTCTGGGTGACGAGCGTCACCCATATGCATACTTTTCTTCCCGTGTTGGATACTTCGTGGCTTCAACTCAGAATGCTCCAAAAGGTTCCAAAATCTCCAATTATGCTCCAGACATGCTATGACCTGCAAAGACTCTTCTAGGACTCTAAAAAGACCAAAAAGACTCAATAAAAAGAACTTATATCATGGTTAAAAACCATAAAAACCATGATATATCAACATATAAGATAATTTCTTATGCATTTACCTTGCACTTTAGGCTAGTTTGCATCACTTTAGGTCCTAGAGTAGTTTTGCTCCAGCATTTGCATGTTTCTTGCATTTTGCATTGCATTCAGGTTGTTTTCGGCTACTTTGGAGCTATGGAGGATTTGTGGACGTGCTAAAGCTTGTGAGGAAGTCGTGGACACTCGGTGACCTCAGGATTTGCATGCTAAGGACTCGAGATCGAGTAGCAGATCGAGCATGGCAGGTCGATCTAGATGAGATCGACCAGAAGATCGAGTAGCCGAGTCGATGCAGGGAAATGTATCGAGACCAAGATCGAGATGGGAGATCGATCTGAAGTACGGACGTAAATGACGCCATGCAGATCAAGGACCGGATCGAGCTTCCAACCAGATCAGCACAAGATCGACTCAGAGATCAACCAAAGTCACCCGATCCCAGCCGAAGATCGAGAGCCAGATCGAGTCTCCTGCCCGATCCCAGACTTACCTTATCCATCCAGCCTGTTCTTGGACGCTAGCGAGGAGGGGACCAGTACACGCCTTTAGCCAATTTTGGCTAAAAATGGCAATTGCTTTTTCTACCTTCATTCTGTCTTTTTCCTGTTATCTTTTTGCTTAGGCGATTATCTCCGCCATTGTTAGACCTTGAGTTTTTCTTGCTTCGTTCTTGAATATTGAATCTTTTAAGTTTAAAGCAATCATTTTTCATGTTTACTAGATTGTCTTCTATGTTTTGCTCGGTTTACTTTATGAGTAGTGAGTAGTTTCATCGGGTTTTGGGGTTGAGAGGATTCAAAGGGGTTGAAAAGGTTTTAAAAGCTTGGTGTTTTCTTGTTCTTCATTGCCTTCTCTTCTAGGATTTCGAGTGCTTAAGGCTTAGTGAGTCTCACACCAAGATCTCTAAGATCCAAAGGGCCTCTTACCTTCACAGGATCCAGAAGTCCTGGAAAATCGAATCCTAGAGGCTAGTCTACCTTTCCCAAACGCCATGGTAGTTTAAGGGACTAGTTAGGCCGTGTGTTTGAAATCTATGCTTTATGCCCTTCAAGGCGGCGAGATGCTTTTGGGGGGACTTTTAGATTTCTTATCTTTTCTTTCATGTTTTCTCTCTCGTTTTCGCAAGAACACCATGTTTTCTGGTTGAACCAGTTTTCTTTTGAAGCTTTTGTATTCGAATCCTTATCGTTTGATATAGTCTTTCTTTCATGTTTATCGTTTCATTTCTTCTGCTTTGCTTGATTTACTTTATGAGTAGTGAGTAGTTTACTTTGGGTTCGGGGTTGAGAGGATTGAAGGATAGAAAAGGTTCGATCTTGGTTTGTTTTCTAAACGTTTTTAAGGCTATCTCTTCTAAGGTGTTGAAAGCTTAATGCTTGAAGACTCTCACGCCAAGAGCTTCATGATCCGAGAGGTCCCTTACCTTGACAGGATCCAGGGGCCTCGGAAGATCACACTTTAGAGACTAGTTACCCCTTCCCAAAAGCCATGGAAGTTTGGGGAACTAGTTAAGCCATTACTCGAAATCTGTTTTCCTTGCCTTTCAACCTCTTTTTCCACCAAAATCCATGGGTTTGGAGGAGAGGATGAAAGAGTGATCTATACCGAAAGCCACAGATAGATCTTGTTTTGTTTTCGAGGCTTAGAGATCCTCACCAAGTGAGTCGATCTAAAGTTTCAAACCCAAGATCGATCCTTGAAACCCTTTATATGAATCTCAACCCTAAAGCCCTTTCTCTTAGCATATTTACGTCTCATTTCATCTTTTGCTAGTTACCTGACAGCATCCTGGTCTTTAGATTCATTGTCCTTACGGTTTTAGACGAGATCGATCGTTTCTGCTCGATCTAGTGGTCGATCTTGTGGTCGATCCACTAGTCGAATTTTAACAATTCGAAGCTTTTCCCTTTAATTTGTCCGTTTGTTTCTCGTGGTAACTGCTTCCTTTCTAGTATTTTTAAAATAGGTTCCACTCTGTTTAAGTTGCTGCATTTAGTTTTTAGAATATTTCCCATAAATTGTCTTACTTGCTTAGATTTGTCTTAGACCTTGCATTCTCTGTGGATTCTCTATCATCTAGAAGTGGATTGACACTCTCCAGCTTGCTTTACTACAACATTGCGTGCGCTAGAGTTTTGATAGCCTCTCTGCTGCATTAGAGCATAAGAAAACAGTTTATCAAATGGCGCCGTTGCCATTCTAGGTTGCTTAGAGAACATAGAGATTTGGGTCTTAGCAAAGACTAAGTCTTTACCTTTTTCAAGTTACTAATCATACTACTCTAAACCGTGTGTTTTCAGGTACATGAATCTTCGTTCAAGGGGAGACAACAATCTACTACAACCCTTAGACAACATTCATCAGCTTGGTCACTCACGGCAAAGGAGAGTCAGAGATCAAACAAGAGCCTTTGAGGAGATTGTTCAACACGGTCTGGTTAACTTTGAAGACATGGCTGAACACGAGCATCCAGAAGGACCTCCTCCAGCAGGACGGGGCAATGGAAACCCCCAACACGCGGCTAGACCTCCGAGGATCATAGGAGCCGGAGATGCTCCCAATACCCACCACAATAGGTTTGGGATCACTCCTCCTCCAGTACAAAACAATAACTTCGAGATCAAGCCGGATTTCATCTCCATGGTGCAAAACAACAAGTTCCACGGCTTAGCAATGGAAGACCCCTTGGAGCACTTGGACAATTTCGAGCAAGTATGTGGAATGATAAAGATCAACGGTATATTAGAAGATGCTTTCAAGCTGCGTCTCTTCCCCTTTTCACTCGGAGACAAAGCTAGACATTGGGAGAAGACCCTCCCACAAGGCACCATCACATCATGGGCTGAATGTAAGAGGGCTTTCCTCTCAAAGTTCTTCTCAAGCACCAGGACTGCTCGGTTGAGAAGCGAAATCAGCGGTTTCACTCAAAGGAACAACGAGACATTCAATGAGGCTATGGAGCGTTTCAAAGATTACACGATCCAATGCCCTCATCACGGGTTCAGTGAGGAGACTCTACTCAGTACCATATACCGTGGAGCTTCACCAAAGATCCGGTTGTTGCTTGATACAGCTAGCAAAGGGAACTTCCTCGGCCAAGAGGTTGAAGAGGGTATGGAGCTGATAGAAAACCTGGCGTTGAGTGATGGAAACTATGCCGAGGATTATGACCGAGCACCAAGAGGATCAGAGTTAGAGTCTCGCAAGAAAGAGCTCAAATCGTTGCATGAGAAGATTGACAAGTTGGTCTTAGCTAATCAGAAGCATGTTCACTTTGTTGGTGAAGCTGATGAAAACCAAGAGGAGTTGGAGCTAAGCCAAGAAGAAGCAAATTGGGTGGCTGGACAGAACAACTACAAGTCTCAAGGCTACAACCAAGGCTACCAGAACAACAACCTCTCTTACCGGAGCACCAACGTAGCCAACCCTAAAGATCAAGTGTACCCTGCTCAACAAGCTAAACCTTTCATCCCTTACAACAAAGGTTTTCAACCGAGTAGTGGTTTCCAAGGTCAAGGGCAAGGCAACTTTCAAGGGCAAGGCAACTTCCAAGGGCAACAACAACAAAACAAGGGTTATACTTCTAACTACCCTCCGGGCTTTGCACCTCAGCAACAACAACCGATGCAACAACAAGTTGATCCGGTTCAAGCAATGTTTCAACAGCTAATACAAGGGCAAGCTTCTACCAACCAGAAGTTCGCTGAAATGAACACTCGGCTTGATTTATCTCTAACCGACTTCTCCACTCAAATCACCAACCTTAACAACAAGATCAAGCAGCTGGAGAAGGGTAAAGCAAGCACGAGTGGTCAGAACAGTCTTCCGGGAAAGTGTGAGCAAAACCCCAAGGAGTATGCCAATGCTATTACATTGAGAAGTGGCAAAGAGCTTGAACCTCCGGTCTCTACAAAGAACAACGAGGACGTTGTAATTCAAGAGGGGGAGGGTAAACTTTCGGCTGATAATGAGGAGATCAACTTTGACAACGTGTGGATTCAAGGACCGAGAAGAGGTGACAAGGCATTCGTTGAGAAGAAAGCTGAGAAAACCACCAAGGAGAAGAATGACTACGTGCCCCCACCTTACGTACCAAAGTTGCCATTTCCGGGTCGTTTCAAAAAGCAGCTAATAGAGAAGCACCGGATCCTGTTTGAGAAGCACTTGAGAGACGTGGAGATAAAGCTGCCTCTTGTAGACTGTCTCGCTATGATGCCCAAGTGCGCCAAGTTTTTCAAGGACACCCTTGTGAAGAAGAACAAAGAAAGCAAAGAGGTACTTGTGCTAAGCGAAGAGTGTAGTGCGGTTATTCATAAGGAGATAGTGCCTAAGAAACTGGGAGATCCTGGGAGCTTCACTATACCTTGTGCTTTGGGTCCTCTAGAGTTCAAGAGTTGCTTGTGTGATCTCGGAGCTAGCATAAACTTGATGCCTCACTCCGTGGCTAAGAAGCTTGGTTTTACTCGGTTTAAAGAATGTCGGATCTCATTGGTGCTGGCTGATAGGAGCGTGAGATTACCAGTTGGGTTGCTTGAAGACTTACCGGTGCGAATCAGTGGTGTGAACGTACCTACAGACTTTGTAGTGTTGGAGATGGACGAGGAGCCGAAAGACCCACTCATCTTAGGGAGACCATTCCTTGCAACCGCCGGAGCTATAATAGATGTGAAGAATGGGAAGATTGCCTTGCATTTGGGGAAAGAGATCAGGCTAGACTTTGACATCAACAAGGTTCTAAACAAGCCAACCATTGAAGGACAAGCTTTCTATATTGAAACGATGGATGCTCTAGCGGATGAGTTGTTGGAAGAGCTAGCTCTAGAAGACCATTTGAAGCTAGCACTCACTAAGGAGCCAGGTGAGTTTGGCTATGTGGACCAGAGAACACAAGAGTACGTGAACCTGCTGGATTCGAGGAGGATCATCAAGAATGAAGAAGGTTGCTGCCTAGAGATCGACTCCGAGATCGATGCTATCACTCGATCCAGGAGTCAGATCGGCAAGTCAATCGAGAACTCAACTCGATCCGGTGCAACAATCGACCAACAGATCGAGAATGATGCTCGATCACGAGAAACAATCGAGTCGACGATCGAGAAAGACCTCCCGATCGTTTTGGAGTCCAATAAAGAGATCGACTCAACGTCTCGATCCCTTACACGATCCATATCAAATCGAGTAAGTGAATCGAGTGAAATGGCTTGATCTAGACAACATCGAGAGGAGAATCGACCGGGGGACTCGATCACAGAAGGGATAGCAATGGAGGAAAGCAGTCTGAAGGGCCATGCCTCGAGTTCAAGGGAGAGTTCCAAGGAGGAGAACAACAACAACAGCCACGAGGATGACTGGAGTGAGGCCTTAGCCCCAAAGGGGGACCTTAAGGAGCTCCCAAAAGGGCTAAGGTATGCTTTCTTAGGACCTAATGACACCTATCCCGTGATAGTAAATGAAAACCTTAGTGATGATGAGTTGCACTCGCTCTTAACTGAGCTGAAAAAGTATAGGAAGGCCATTGGGTACTCTTTAAGTGACATCAAAGGCCTTTCACCAATGCTTTGCACTTATAGGATTCACTTGGATAATGAGAACGCCACTTCTGTAGAACATCAAAGGCGTTTGAATCCTAACTTGAAAGAGGTTGTTAAGAAGGAAATCCTTAAGCTTTTAGAGGCTGACGTGATCTATCCCATAAGTGACAGCACGTGGGTTTCCCCTGTACACGTGGTGCCTAAGAAGGGAGGGATCACGGTCATAAGGAATGAAAAGGATGAACTTATCCCTACTAGGACCATTACTGGTCATAGAATGTGTATTGACTATAGAAAGCTTAACCTTGCGACTAGAAAAGACAATTTCCCTTTGCCTTTTATTGATCAAATGCTTGAGAGACTTGCAAATCACCCTTACTACTGTTTTCTCGATGGGTATAGCGGTTTCTTTCAAATACCTATTCACCCAAACGATCAGGAGAAAACGACTTTTACATGTCCCTACGGTACCTTTGCATATCGAAGGATGCCATTTGGATTGTGTAATGCACCGGCTACCTTTCAGCGGTGTATGATGTCGATCTTCTCCGATCTTATAGAGGAGATGGTAGAGGTGTTTATGGATGACTTCTCTGTGTATGGTGCGTCCTTTCCTGCGTGTTTGTTGAATCTTTGCAGGGTACTTAAACGTTGTGAAGAGACAAACCTGGTGCTGAATTGGGAGAAATGCCACTTCATGGTCAAGGAAGGGATAGTGCTCGGTCACAACATTTCGGAGAAGGGTATTGAAGTTGATCAGGCTAAGGTTGAGGTTATGATGGGTCTAGAGCCGCCGGTTAATGTTAAAGGGATCAGAAGCTTCTTGGGACACGCAGGGTTTTATAAGCGTTTCATCAAGGATTTCTCCAAGATTGCACGCCCTCTTACACGGCTGTTGTGCAAGGAAGCTGAGTTTGTATTCGATGAGGAGTGTTTGAAGGCTTTCGTGACCATCAAGGAAGCCCTCACATCAGCCCCTATAGTCCAAGCACCAGACTGGTTTCTCCCTTTTGAGATCATGTGTGATGCTAGTGACTACGCCGTAGGAGCCGTCCTTGGTCAGAAGAAAGACAAGAAGCTACATGTGATCTATTATGCTTCAAGGACCTTGGATGACACGCAATCACGATACACCACTACGGAGAAGGAGCTGCTTGCAGTAGTCTTCGCCTTTGAGAAGTTCAGATCATATCTCGTTGGCTCCAAGGCTATTGTATACACGGATCATGCTGCTCTACGATACATCTACTCGAAGAAAGACACTAAGCCTCAGCTCTTAAGATGGATTATGTTACTCCAGGAGTTTGACATGGAAATTAAAGACAAGAAGGGGATAGAAAATGGAGTCGCCGACCACCTCTCAAGGCTAAGGATCAACGAGTCTCTCCCCTTAGATGACTCTCTTCCAGAAGAGCAGCTTATGGCGATTACTACTGCTGTTTGTGGGAAGCTAGAAGGATGGTTTGAGGAAGTGTTGAGTTTTAAAGAGGAGGATCTACCATGGTATGCTGATGTGGTGAACTACCTAGCGTGTGGTGAGGAGCCAACACATCTCAACAGCTATCACAAGAAGAGGTTTTTGAGGGAGGCTAGTGACTACTTTTGGGATGAGCCTTACCTATACAAAAGAGGAGTAGACAGCTTGTACCGGAGATGTGTTACAAAGGAAGAAGCCAGGGACATCCTCTATCATTGCCATGGTTCTTCCTATGGAGGACACTTCGCTTCATTCAAGACTGCCACGAAAGTGTTGCAAACCGGTTTCTGGTGGCTCTCCATTTTTAAAGATGCACACGAGTTTGTGAAGAGCTGTGAGGCATGTCAGCGAGCAGGGAACATAACTAAGAGGAATGAAATGCCTCAAGTTCCCATCTTCGAGGTTGACGTGTTCGATGCGTGGGGTATTGACTTCATGGGGCCTTTCCCTTCTTCATACGGCAACAAGTACATCTTAGTAGCTGTGGATTATGTCTCCAAATGGGTTGAGGCTGTTGCTTCCCCTACAAATGACTCTAAGGTTGTGATCAAGCTGTTCAAGAGTGTCATCTTCCCAAGGTTTGGGGTACCCAAGGTTGTTATAAGTGATGGAGGAAGCCACTTTATAAACAAGGTCTTCGAGAACCTCTTGAGAAAGTATGGGGTTAAGCATAAGGTGGCTACACCATATCATCCTCAAACAAGCGGTCAGGTGGAAGTCTCCAACAGGCAAATCAAAGCTATTTTGGAGAAGACCGTGGGAGCAACAAGGAAGGACTGGTCAGTAAAGCTAGACGATGCTCTTTGGGCTTACCGTACTGCTTTCAAGACGCCGATTGGTACAACTCCTTTCACTCTACTCTATGGCAAGGGCTGTCACCTCCCGGTTGAGCTGGAACACCGTGCATTATGGGCTGTGAAGAGGCTGAACTTTGATCTCAAGACGGCTCAGGAGAGGCGCCTTATTTAGCTACACGAACTGGACGAGTTGAGGTTGAATGCTTACGAGAGCTCTAAGATCTACAAGGAGCGGACTAAGGAGGCTCATGACAAGAAGTTGGTTGCCAAGGAGCTTAAGGAAGGAGGACTGGTGTTGCTGTACAACTCGAGGCTCAAACTCTTCCCGGGCAAGCTGAAATCAAGGTGGAGCGGACCGTTCGTGATTCAAGAGGTCTTGCCGTATGGAGCTGTTACTCTGATGGGAAGAAGTGGTAGTGCAGTCACCGTCAATGGACACAGAGTCAAGCCCTACTTGGCTGACAGCTTTGACAAGGAGAGCACCTCAGTGCTTCTCCAAGACCCACCATCCGCCTAGACCAAGTACGGTCTAGCTAAAGACGTTAAAGAAAGCGCACTTGGGAGGCATTCCCATGTTTATCTTGTACATACTTCTGCTTTCATTTCTCTTTCAGTTTTATGTTTTTATGTTGCAAGTGTGTAGGAACAGTTATAAGGAGTCTAAACCTTGACTTTGAGGTCCAAAAGGGGCAATAGGGGTTAAGATAAGGCTAGAGATCGAGTGCTAGATCGACTGATCCTGGCTCGATCTTTGCTAGATCGAGTCAGTGAATCGAGAGGAGTCAGTCGATCTAGACGAGAACGAGTGACAAGATCGACCTTGACGAAAAAGGATCGATCTAATTTCTCTCGAGAAAATCTGTTGAAAATTGATCGATCACTCGACTCGATCCACCACTGGATCTATGCCAAATCGACCCCTAAATCGAGGACATAGATCGATCAGAGGGACTTAGCCGAGGAGCCAACATCTCAATGATCGAGAGAGCCAATCGATCCAGGACTCGATTCACCTTGAATCGAGTCTCAAATCGAGTAACCCTCTCGATCTAAGCCATTTTGGGCATGAGATCGAGTCCTAGATCGACCAAAAGGATTCGATCTCATGCCGAGATAACAATTTTCTTTCCCTCATTTACTCCTTTCCCTCCAATTTTTAAATTCAAAATTTGGTCAAGGCAAGCATCTTTGACCATGAAAGATGTGCCTTGACTAAGACTTTTGTCAGAAACCACCTTGACCACCCATTGTTTTGGTTTGCTAAAGTCTTTAAATATCTCAAATTATCTCTCACCCTCTCATTCCTGTTTGCTCGAGATTTTTAACAAAGAGAGTGAGAATTTTAAGTCTTTAAAGATTAGCAAAGATATCCTTAACTTCTTGCAAAGGTATTTTCAAAGATTTAATGGTTTAATTTTAAGAAAATCTCCTTAAATATCGCAAGATCTTGTTTTAGAATATAGGATCAGTTTTGATTTTTTAAAATTAGCTAAGTAAAAGGAAAAATTCTGGATTTTCAGTATCTAAAAGATTTGATTCCCTTTTATGTAGCTATGATTTTTATTTAATCTCCAAAATTCTAGGGTAGTTTTTATATATTCTCTCCTTCTCTTCTCTCATTCTCATCAAATCGCCACTTGCTAATCATTCTCTTTAGAATTTTGTTTCAGGAGCAATGGCACCAAAGAGAACAAGAGAGGAGCAAGCACAAGAAGGAGAAGGACGAGAAGTGGTGGCTCAAGAGAGGGTCCGGTGGAGCAAAGATGAAAAGAGGGATAAGAAGAGGCTTGAGAGGCTCCGGTTTGAACCTACAAAGTTTGCTGATCGAGAGCTTTTGTCCAGGCTCGGGATCCTTGGGGACTTCAACCAACTCCTCAAGAACATTGGTTTGAGATGCTTGTCGCGGATGGACTGCCCTACCATTCCCGAGGTGACGATAGATTTCCTTGCCACCTTGGAGTTCCGGTATGAGAATCCGAGTGCCCCTGTCCCCTCCCAAGGCCGTCTCTACTTCAAGGTTGGCCGTCAAGCTTACACACTATCCATCCCAGAGCTATGCCAAGCCTACGGTCTCAAGGCTGATGCATACAAGGTGGAGTTCCCAGCCTTCAAGAAAGCCGACGAGTTTTGGGACCTGATCATCAATGAAGACTACAAAGCCAACACCGCCAAGATCAAGAGAGTTAGGAGTCCGGTGCTGAGGTATACTCTGAAGCTGATTGCCAATACATTCAGTGGAAGGTCTGTTGCTCCTACCGTCACGAAGACGGAGCTGTGCTTCCTTTTCCAAGGCGTGAAGCACTTGGTGTCTGATCCGGATGCGAATGAAGAGCCCATAGAAGATGAACTCGGCGATGAAGTGAATTACGGCTGTGTGCTCGCGGCTTCTCTGGTGAAGTACAAGGCTTATGCCTTACGGTGCAAGGCAACCTCTTCCTATATTGGCGGTTTCCTTACTCCTTTGTTCGTGCAAGCCGGTGTGCCTATCCATGACTTTGCTCACGTCCCAAACAGAGCTTTCATGGATGAAGCATACATGAGAAACACTGATAGCTTGGGACGCACGCCAGCAGAAGGGTTTTATGCTTACCTCTTCATAGATGATGAAGACAAGAAGAGAGTGTGCATCCTCCCCAACAAAGATGAGACCGAGCTGCTTGGTGTTGGGAACATCGAGTTCTTACCCACGGAGGAAGAATGCTTTGCCCCTTTAGGAGGACCGCCTGCTTCAGCCATTGCCCCGCGCCAAAGGTCAGAGTCTCCGGGTACAGAAGACGAGATGCCCGAAGTTTACACACTTCCCAAGCTGGACTTTGAGCCGAGGACCAAAACCGAGAAGTTCTTAGCCTCGGTGGTGGAGATGCAGCGGAAGATCAACAAGTGGCAAGGGAAGATGCTTAAGAAGCTGGGGAAGAAGGTCAAACTACTCCAAGGAGGCCAGCCTAAGCCAGCTACAAGCCAAGAGATACAACAACCCGAGAAGAGGAGACTCTCAACCGGAGGAGTTGTTATCCGCGAGACCCAAGGAGACAACATTCAGCAAGCGCGTCACTCCCTCCAAGAACCAGGCAACAAAGGAAAAGCAACAATCTCTAGCTCCTCTGGAACATCCTCAAGTTCCAGCCGAGCCTAGACAAGAGGTAACAACCTTCTTCCATTGTATATAACCACTCATGTTTGTTTCTTGCATTGTGTTTGTTTGCTCCTTCGGATGAGTTTGCCACCGGGACGGTGTCAAGCAAGTTTGGGGGAGTACTTGTGTGATTTAATCTTGTGTTCTTTGATCTTATTTTCCTTTTTACATCCTTGAGTCTTAGTCATGAAAAATTGGTAAAATTTTTAAATTTTTTTTCAAAGATTCATGTAGTTGCATTCATCTCTTTAAAAACATGTTAGGATTGAGTCTAGAATTTCTCATATCACCTCGGTTGTTTGCATTTTGCATAAGGGGTTAGAATTTCTTAAAAAGGTGTTTTACTTATGAATCATTTCAATGCCCTAGTTAGTAGTTCTCTAATGCTTTGTTTATGCTTTGAAAGAAAGTTCTAACCATGCTTGGATCACTAGTTAGGATTTTCGTGGCTTGAATTGAACTCTCATGATTTGAAACTCATCCTACTAAGTGAAAACTTTAATTTGAAAATCTAATTATCATTCTTATGCATTTGAAAATGAACACATGGTTTTAAAATATTTAGGCTCTCTTCTTCCTTTTTACCACTCTTTGTGAGCCTAAGTAGAACTCCCTCCTTGAACCTTACCCTCCTTTGAAGCCAAATGTTCTTGTGTGACATCTTTGTGAGGACTTATTTTCGGTTTGAACTTGGCATAAAGTGTTAGGTTTAGGCGACACGATTTGGTTTTCATAATTGATTGCTAGCTTTGCATTTTGAAGCTAGGTATAGGCTTAGGATAAGTTTGGGGGATCATTGGGATTGCTTTCGTGTGTATTTGTTTTCGGTTCAAAAGAGTTTGTGTTTTAAGGAAAGAAATGAGGTTTTAAGTGAAAGGTTTGTTTTTAAAACTAAGTATGCTCTATTTCAGAAAGTAGCTCTCACTAAATAAATAAAAAAGAAAAAAAAAGAAAAAAAAAATTAATAAAATATAAGAGCCTAAGTGCCAAATAAAGAAAAAAAAAATGAAATGAAAAAAAAAATTATAAAAAGAGAGCTACTAATAAGAAATCTTTAAGTGTAAAAATATTTTTCAAAAGCCTTTTCACTACCCTAAAAAGTTTAAAATGTCTTTGTTTTGAATTGGGATTGCTAAGTTGAGAAGAAAGGATAGACTCTTAAGTAGTGAGTGAGGATTAAATTTCTTAAATGAGAGGGGTATAGGACTGTTTGATAGTTTACATGGGTAGATGAGAATCTAATCATGTATGCATAAATTATCTTTACCTTTAGCAATATGCATTAGTTCAAACCATTTTTGAGAGAAACCCTTGTCTAATTATAAACCCTTTTCAAATGAGATCATTCTATGCTCATAACCATAACACTTAGCCAAGTGTGTTTTGCTTTAAAGTGCTGATATCATTGCATATTGCATACATTCTGCATACTCATTAGGTAGTTTTTCATGCATTTGTATCATGTTTTAGACTAGATTGCATCACTTAGGGTCCTAGAGCATTCTTGCATCAGCATATGCATTTTCTCTGCATTTTGCATCCATTCCAGGTTGTTTCTGGTTGCTTTGGAGACACGGAGGTTCGTGGAGGTGTGGAGGCCGATGTAGCAGTTCATAGAAGCTCGGGAGTGTGCTAAGGACCAGTGATCGAGGAGCAGATCGAGCATGGCCGGTCGATCTAGGAGTTGATCGACCAGAAGATCGAGCCAACTAGGCGATCCAAGGATAATGATCGAGATGGAGATCGAGTGAAGCAATCGATGTATCGGTACGGACGTAAATGACGCCATGCAGAGCGAGAGCCGGATCGAGTACACCACTCGATCCTCCCAAAGATCGATACCGAGATCGGATGCAGCACTCGATTCACCGAAGAAGATCGAGACCCGGATCAAGCCGAAGACACGATGGCCGGATATGATCGATAGAACAACTCGATCCAATGGTCGATCTCTGTCCTTTCAACCGTTTCTGGCTGTTAGCAAAGGGGGGACCATTGGACTGTTTTGACATTTTAGGCAAGGCGGCGAATGCTTTTTCGATAACTTTTAGATTTTCTAACTTTTTCCTTGAAGTTTTTCTCTCTCGTTTTTCGGAAGAACACCATTGTTGAACCAATTTTCTTTTCAAGCTTTTGTATTCTCGAACCTTATCGTTTAATCTAGTCGTTGTTTCATGTTCATCGTTTCATTTCTTCCACCTTGCTTGATTTACTTTATGTGTAGTGAGTAGTTTACTTTGGGTTAGGGGTTGAGAGGATTAAGGGGTAGAAAAGGTTCGATCTTGGTTTGTTTTCTAAACGTTTTAAGGCTATCTCTTCTAAGGTGTTGAAAGCTTAATGCTTGAAGACTCTCACGCCAAGAGCTTCATGATCCGAGAGGTCCCTTACCTTGACAGGATCCAGGGGCCTCGGAAGATCTCACCTTAGAGACTAGTTACCCCTTCCCAAAAGCCATGGAAGTTTGGGGGACTAGTCAAGCCATTGTTCGAAATCTGTTTTCCTTGCCTTTCGACCTCTCTTTCCATTAAAAGCCATGGGTTTGGAGGAGAGGATGAAAGAGTGATCTATACCGAAAGCCACGGATAGATCTTGTTTTGTTTTCGAGGCTTAGAGATCCTCACCAAGTGAGTCGATCCAAAGTTTCAAACCCAAGATCGATCTTTGAAACTCCTTATATGAATCTCAACCCTAAAGCCCTCTCTTCTAGCATATTTGCGTCTCATATCATCTTTAGCTTGTTACCTGATAGCATCCTGGTCTTTAGATTCATTGTTCTTACGGTTTTAGACGAGATCGATCGTTTCTGCTCGATCTAGTGGTCGATCTTGTGGTCGATCCACTAGTCGAATTTTAATAATTCGAAGCTCTTCCCTTTAATTTATCTGTTTGTTCCTCGTGGTAACTGCTTCCTTTCTAGTATTTTTAAAATAGGTTTCACTCCGTTTAGGTTGCTGCATTTAGTTTTTAGATTATTTCTCATAAACTGTCTCATTTGCTTAGATTTGTCTTAGACCTTGCATTCTCTGTGGATTCTCTATCATCTAGAAGTGGATTGACACTCTCCTGCTTGCCTTACTAAAACATTGCTTGCATTAGAGTTTTGATAACCTCTCTGCTGCATTAGACCGTAAGAAAAACGCTTATCAAATGGCGCCGTTGCCATTCTAGGTTGCTTAGAGAACATAGAGATTTGGGTCTTAGCAAAGACTAAGTCTTTACCTTTTTCAAGTTACTAATCCTACTACTCTAAACCGTGTGTTTTCAGGTACATGAATCTTCGTTCAAGGGGAGACAACAATCTTCTAAAACCCTTAGACAACATTCATCAGCTTGGTCACTCACGGCAAAGAAGAATCAGAGATCAAACAAGAGCCTTTGAGGAGATTGTTCAGCAAGGTCTGGTTAACTTTGAAGACATGGCTGCACACGAGCATCCAGAAGGACCACCTCCAGCAGGACGGGGCAATGGAAACCCCCAACACGCGGCTAGACCTCCGAGGATCATAGGAGCCGGAGATGCTCCCAATACCCACCACAATAGGTTTGGGATCACTCCTCCTCCGGTACAAAACAATAACTTTGAGATCAAGCCGGAGTTCATATCTATGGTGCAAAACAACAAGTTCCACGGCTTAGCAATGGAAGACCCCTTGGAGCACTTGGAAAATTTCGAGCAAGTGTGTGGAATGATTAAGATCAACGGTATATCAGAAGATGCCTTCAAGCTGCGTCTCTTCCCCTTTTCACTCGGAGACAAAGCTAGACATTGGGAGAAGACCCTCCCACAAGGCACCATCACATCATGGGCTGAATGTAAGAAGGCTTTCCTCTCAAAGTTCTTCTCAAGCACCAGGACTGCTCGGTTGAGAAGCGAAATCAGCGGTTTCACTCAAAGGAACAACGAGACATTTAATGAGGCTATGGAGCATTTCAAAGATTACACGATCCAATGCCCTCATCACGGGTTCAGTGAGGAGACTCTACTCAGTACCATATACCGTGGGGCTTCACCAAAGATCCGGTTGTTGCTTGATACAGCTAGCAAAGGGAACTTCCTCGGTCAAGAAGTAGAAGAGGGTATGGAGCTGATAGAGAACCTGGCGTTGAGTGATGGAAACTATGCTGAGGATTATGACCGAGCACCGAGGGGATCAGAATTAGAGTCTCACAAGAAGGAGCTAAAATCGTTGCATGAGAAGATTGACAAGTTGGTTTTAGCTAACCAGAAGCATGTTCACTTTGTTGGTGAAGCTGACGAAAACCAAGAGGAGTTAGAGCTAAGCCAAGAAGAAGCAAATTGGGTGGCTGGACAAAACAACTACAAGTCTCAAGGCTACAACCAAGGCTACCAGAACAACAACCTCTCTTACCGCAACACCAATGTAGCCAACCCTAAAGATCAAGTGTACCCTGCTCAACAAGCTAAGCCTTTCATCCCTTACAACAAAGGTTTTCCAGCGAGCAGTGGTTTCCAAGGTCAAGGGCAAGGCAACTTCCAAGGTCAAGGGCAACAACAACAAAACAAGGGTTATACTACCAACTACCCTCCGGGCTTTGCACCTCAACAGCAACAACAACCGATGCAACAACAAGTTGATCCGGTTCAAGCAATGTTCCAACAGCTAATACAAGGGCAAGCTTCTACAAATCAGAAGTTCGCTGAAATGAACACTCGGCTAGATTCATCCTTAACCGACTTCTCCACTCAAATCACAAACCTCAACAACAAAATAAAGCAGCTGGAGAAGGGCAAGGCAAGCACGAGTGGACAGAACAGCCTCTCGGGAAAGTGTGAGCAAAACCCCAAGGAGTATGCCAATGCTATTACGTTACGAAGTGGCAAAGAGCTTGAGCCTTCGGTCTCTACCAAGAACAACGAGGACGTTGTAATTCAAGAGGGGGAGGGTAAACTTTCAGCTGATAATGAGGAGATAAACTTTGACAACATATGGATCCAAGGACCGAGAAGAGGTGACAAGGCATTCATTGAGAAAAAGGCTGAGAAAACCACCAAGGAAAAGGATGACTATGTTCCCCCACCTTACGTACCAAAGTTGCCATTCTCGGGTCGTTTCAAAAAGCAGTTGATAGAGAAGCACCGGATCCTGTTTGAGAAGCACTTGAGAGACGTGGAGATAAAGTTGCCTCTTGTAGACTGTCTCGCTATGATGCCCAAGTGCGCCAAGTTTTTCAAGGACACCCTTGTGAAGCAGAACAAAGAAAGCAAAGAGGTGCTTGTACTAAGCGAAGAGTGTAGCACGGTTATTCATAAGGAGATAGTGCCTAAGAAGCTGGGAGATCCGGGAAGCTTCACCATACCTTGTGCTTTAGGTCCTCTAAAGTTCAAGAGTTGCTTGTGTGATCTCGGAGCTAGCATAAACTTGATGCCTCACTCTGCGGCTAAGAAGCTTGGTTTCACTCGGTTTAAGGAACGTCGGATCTCATTTGTGCTGGCTGATAGGAGCGTGAGATTACCGGTAGGGCTGCTCGAAGACTTACCGGTGCGAATCAGTGGTGTGAATGTACCTACAGACTTTGTAGTGCTGGAGATGGACGAGGAGCCGAAAGACCCACTCATCTTAGGGAGACCATTCCTCGCAACCGCCGGAGCCATAATAGACGTGAAGAATGGGAAGATTGCCTTGCATTTGGGGAAAGAGATCAGGCTAGACTTTGACATCAACAAGGTTCTAAACAAGCCAACCATTGAAGGACAAGCTTTCTATATCGAAACGATGGATGCCTTGGCGGATGAGTTGCTGGAAGAGCTAGCTTTAGAAGACCATTTGAAGCTAGCGCTCACTAAGGAGCCAGGAGAGTTTGGCTATGTGGACCAAAGGACCCAAGAGTACATGAACCTGCTAGATTCGAGGAGAATCATCAAGAATGAAGAAGGATGTTGCCTAGAAATCGACCCCGAGATCGACGCTATCACTCGATCCAAGAGTCAGATCGACAAGCCAATCGAGAACCCAACTCGATCCGGTGCAACAATCGACCAGAAGATCGAGAATGATGCTCGATCAGAAGAAACAATCGAGTTGACGATCGAGAAAGACCTCCCGATCATTTTGGAGTCCAATCAAGAGATCGACTCAACGTCTCGATCCCTTACTCGATCCATATCAAATCGAGTAAGTGAATCGAGTGAAATGGCTCGATCTAGACGACATCGAGAGGAGAATCGACCAGAGGACTCGATCACAGAAGGGATAGCGATAGAGGAAAGCAGTCTGAAGGGCCATGCCTCGAGTTCAAAGGAGAGTTCCAAGGAGGAGAACAACAACAACAGCCACGAGGATGACTGGAGTGAGCTGTTAGCCCCAAAGGTGGACCTTAAGGAGCTCCCAAAAGGGCTAAGATATGCTTTCTTAGGACCTAATGACACCTATCCCGTGATAGTAAACGAAAACCTTAGTGATGATGAGTTGCACTCGCTCTTAACTGAGCTGAGAAAGTATAGGAAGGCCATTGGGTACTCTTTAAGTGACATCAAAGGCCTTCACCAATGCTTTGCACTCATAGGATTCACTTGGATAATGAGAACGCCACTTCTGTAGAACATCAAAGGCGTTTGAATCCTAACTTGAAAGAGGTTGTTAAGAAGGAAATCCTTAAGCTTTTAGAGGCTGACATGATCTATCCCATAAGTGACAGCACGTGGGTTTCACCTGTACACGTGGTGCCTAAGAAGGGAGGGATCACGGTCATAAGGAATGAAAAGGATGAACTTATCCCTACTAGGACCATTACTGGTCATAGAATGTGTATTGACTATAGAAAGCTTAACCTTGCGACTAGAAAAGACCATTTCCCTTTGCCTTTTATTGATCAGATGCTTGAGAGACTTGCAAATCACCCTTACTACTGTTTTCTCGATGGGTATAGCGGTTTCTTTCAAATTCCTATTCACCCAAACGATCAGGAGAAAACGACTTTTACATGTCCCTACGGGACCTTTGTATATCGAAGGATGCCGTTTGGATTGTGTAATGCACCGGCTACCTTTCAGCGGTGTATGACGTCGATCTTCTCCGATCTTATAGAGGAGATGGTAGAGGTGTTTATGGATGACTTCTCTGTGTATGGTGCGTCCTTTCCTGCATGTTTGTTGAATCTTTGCAGGGTACTTAAACGTTGTGAAGAAACAAACCTGGTGCTGAACTGGGAGAAATGCCACTTCATGGTCAAGGAAGGGATAGTGCTCGGTCACAAGATTTCAGAGAGGGGTATTGAGGTTGATCAGGCTAAGGTTGAGGTTATGATGGGTTTGGAGCCGCCGGTTAATGTTAAAGGGATCAGAAGTTTCTTGGGACATGCAGGGTTCTATAAGCGCTTCATCAAAGATTTCTCCAAGATCGCACGCCCCCTTACACGGCTGTTATGCAAGGAAGCTGAGTTTGTATTCGATGAGGAGTGTTTGAAGGCTTTCGTGACCATCAAGGAAGCCCTCACGTCAGCCCCTATAGTCCAAGCACCAGACTGGTCTCTCCCTTTTGAGATTATGTGTGATGCTAGTGACTATGCTGTAGGAGCAGTCCTTGGTCAGAAGAAGGACAAGAAGCTACATGTGATCTATTATGCTTCAAGGACCTTGGATGACATGCAATCACGATACACCACTACGGAGAAGGAGCTGCTTGCAGTAGTCTTCGCCTTTGAGAAGTTCAGATCGTATCTCGTTGGCTCCAAGGCTATTGTATACACGGATCATGCTGCTCTACGATACATCTACTCAAAGAAAGACACTAAGCCTCGGCTCTTAAGATGGATTCTCTTACTTCAGGAGTTTGACATGGAAATTAAAGACAAGAAGGGGATAGAAAATGGAGTTGCTGACCACCTCTCAAGGCTAAGGATCAACGAGTCTCTCCCTTTAGACGATTCTCTTCCAGAAGAACAACTTATGGCGATTACTACTGCTGTTTATGGGAAGCTAGAAGGAAGGTTTGAGGAAGTGTCGAGTTTTAAAGAGGAGGATCTACCATGGTATGCTGATATGGTGAACTACCTAGCATGTGGTGAGGAGCCAACACATCTCAACAGCTATCACAAGAAGAGGTTTTTGAGGGAGGCTAGTGACTACTTTTGGGATGAGCCTTACCTATACAAAAGAGGAGTAGACAGCTTGTACCGAAGATGTGTTACAAAGGAAGAAGCCAGGGATATCCTCTATCATTGCCATGGCTCTTCCTACGGAGGACACTTCGCTTAATTCAAAACCGCCACGAAAGTGTTGCAAGCAGGTTTCTGGTGGCCGTCTATCTTCAAAGATGCACACGAGTTTGTGAAGAGCTGTGAGGCATGTCAGCGAGCAGGGAACATTACCAAGAGGAATGAAATGCCTCAAGTTCCTATCTTCGAGGTTGACGTGTTCGATGCGTGGGGTATTGACTTCATGGGGCCTTTTCCTTCTTCATACGGCAACAAGTACATCTTAGTAGCTGTGGATTATGTCTCCAAATGGGTTGAGGCTGTTGCTTCCCCTACAAACGACTCTAAGGTTGTGATCAAGTTGTTCAAGAGTATCATCTTTCCAAGGTTTGGGGTACCCAAGGTTGTTATAAGTGATGGAGGAGGCCACTTTGTAAACAAGGTTTTTGAGAGCCTCTTGAGAAAGTATGGGGTTAAGCATAAGGTGGCTACACCGTATCATCCTCAAACGAGCGGTCAGGTGGAAGTCTCTAACAGGCAGATCAAAGCTATTCTGGAGAAGACCGTTGGAGCAACAAGGAAGGACTGGTCAGTGAAGCTGGACGATGCTCTTTGGGCCTACCGTACTGCCTTCAAGACACCGATTGGTACAACCCCTTTCACTCTACTCTATGGCAAGGGTTGTCACCTCCCGGTTGAGCTGGAACACCGTGCATTGTGGGCTGTGAAGAGGCTGAACTTTGATCTCAAGACGGCTCAGGAAAGGCGTCTTATTCAGCTACACGAACTGGACGAGTTGAGGTTGAATGCTTACGAGAGTTCCAAGATCTACAAGGAGCGGACTAAGGAGGCTCATGACAAGAAATTGGTCGCCAAGGAGCTTAAGGAAGGAGGACTGGTGTTGCTGTACAACTCGAGGCTGAAGCTCTTCCCGGGCAAGCTGAAATCAAGGTGGAGTGGACCATTCGTGATTCAAGAGGTCTTGCCATATGGAGCTGTTACTCTGATGGGAAGAAGTGGTAGTGCATTCACCGTCAACGGACACAGAGTCAAGCCCTACCTGGCGGACAGCTTTGACAAGGAGAGTACCTCGGTGCTTCTCCAAGACCCACCATCCGCCTAGATCAAGTAAGGTCTAGCTAAAGACGTTAAAGAAAGCGCACTTGGGAGGCATTCCCATGTTTATCTTGTACATATTTTTGGTTTCATTTCTCTTTCAGTTTTATGTTTTTATGTTTTTAGTGTGTAGGAACAGGTATAAGGAATCTAAACCTTATCTTTGGGTTCCAAAAGGGGCAATAGGGGTTAAGATAAAGCTAGAGATCGAGTGCTAGATCGACTGATCCTGGCTCGATCTTTGCTAGATCGAGCCAGTGAATCGAGAGGAGCCAGTCGATCTAGACGAGAACGAGTGACAAGATCGACCTTGACGAAAAAGGATCGATCGATCCAAATCGGATCGACCGATCTACTTTCTCTCGGGAAAATCTGTTGAAAATTGATCGATCACTCGACTCGATCCATCACTCGATCTATGCTAAATCGACCCCTAAATCGAGGACATAGCTCGATCGGAGGGACTTAGCTGAGGAGCCAACATCTCAATGATCGAGAGAGCCAATCGATCCAGGGCTCAATTCACCTTGAATCGAGTCACAAATCGAGTAACCCTCTCGATCGAAGCCATTTTAGGCATGAGATCGAGTCCTAGATCGACCAAAAGGACTCGATCTCATGCCGAGGTAACAATTTTCTTTCCCTCCTTTACTCCTTTCCCTCCAATTTTTAAATTCAAAACTTGGTCAAGGCAAGCATCTTTGACCATGAAAGATGTGCCTTGACCAAGACTTTTGTCAGAAACCACTTTGACCACCCATTGTTTTGGTTTGTTAAACTCTTTAAATGTTTCAATTTATTCCTCACCCTCTCATTTCTGTTTGCTCGAGTTTTCCTTACAAAGAGAGTGAGAATTTAAAAGCTTTTAAAGTTTAGCAAAGATATCCTCTACTCTTGCAAAGGTATTTTCAAGGTTTAATGATTTTATTTCAAGAAAATCTCCTTAAAAATCGCAAGTTCTTGTTTTAGGATATAAGATCGGATTTGAATTTTTAAAATTAGCTAAGTAATAGGAAAAATTCTTGATTTTCAGTATCTCAAAGATTTTATTTCCTTTTATCTAGCTATTATTTTTATTTGATCCTCAAAATTCCAGAGTAGTTTATATAAATCTTCTTCTCCTCTTCTCTTATTCTCATTCAATCGCCTCTTGCTAATCATTATCTAGATTTCAGGAGCAATGGCACCAAAGAGAACAAGAGAGGAGCGAGTGCAAGAAGGAGAAACACAAGAAGCGGTGGTTCAAGAGAGGGTCCGGTGGAGCAAAGATGAGAAGAGGGATAAGAAAAGGTTGGAGAGGCTCCGGTTTGAACCTACAAAGTTTGCTGATCGAGAGCTTCTGTCCAGGCTCGGGATCCTTGGAGACTTCGAACAACTCCTCAAGAACATTGGTCTGAGGTGCTTATCGCGGATGGACTGCCCTACAATTCCCGAGGTGACGATAGATTTCCTAGCCACTTTGGAGTTCCGGTACGAGAATCCGAGTGCACCTGTTCCTTCTCAAGGCCGTCTCTATTTCAAGGTTGGCCGCCAAGCCTACACACTATCCATCCCCAAGCTATGCCAAGCCTACGGTCTCAAGGCTGATGCACACAAGGTGGAATTCCCAGCCTTCAAGAAAGCCGACGAGTTTTGGGACCTAATCAGCAATGAAGACTACAAAGCCAACACCGCCAAGATCAAGAGAGTTAGGAGTCCGGTGCTGAGGTATACTTTGAAGCTGATAGCTAATACATTCAGTGGGAGGTCTGTTGCTCCTACTGTCACGAAGATGGAGCTGTGCTTCCTTTTCCAAGGCGTGAAGCATTTGGTGTCTGATCCGGATGCGAATGAAGAACCCATAGAAGATGAACTCGGCGATGAAGTGAATTACGGCTGTGTGCTCGCGGCTTCTCTGGTGAAGTACAAGGCTTGTGCCTTACGGTGCAAGGCAACCTCTTCCTACATTGGCGGTTTCCTTACTCCTTTGTTCGTGCAAGCCGGTGTGCCCATCCATGACTTTGCTCACGTCCCAAACAGAGCTTTCATGGATGAAGCATACATGAGAAACACTGATAGCTTGGGACGCACGCCAGCAGAAGGGTTTTATGCTTACCTCTTCATAGATGAGGAAGACAAGAAGAGAGTGTGCATCCTCCCCAACAAAGACGAGACCGAGCTGCTTGGTGTTGGGAACATCGAGTTCTTACCCACGGAGGAAGAATGCTTTGCCCCTTTAGGAGGACCGCCTGCTTCAGCCATTGCCCCGCGCCAAAGGTCAGAGTCTCCAGGAACAGAGGATGAGATGCCCGAGGATTACACACTTCCCAAGCTGGATTTTGAGCCTAAGACCAAAACCGAGAAGTTCTTAGCCTCGGTGGTGGAGATGCAGCGGAAGATCAACAAGTGGCAAGGGAAGATACTTAAGAAGCTGGGGAAGAAGGTCAAACAACTCCAAGGAAGCCAGCCTAAGCCAGCTGTAAGCCAGGAGATACAATAACCCGAGAAGAGGAGACTCTCAACCGGAGGAGTTGTGATCCGCGAGACCCAAAGAGACAACATTCAACCGGCTCGCCACTCCCTACAAGAACCAGGCAACAAAGGAAAGGCAACAATCTCTAGCTCCTCTGGAACATCCTCAAGTTCCAGCCGAGCCTAGATAAGAGGTAACAACCTTCCTCCATTGTATATAACCGCTCATGTTTGTTTCTTGCATTGTGTTTGTTTGCTCCTTCGGATGAGTTTGCCACCGGGACGGTGTCCAGCAAGTTTGGGGGAGTACTTGTGTGATTTAATCTTGTGTTCTTTGATCTTATTTTCCTTTTTACATCCTTGAGTCTTAGTCATGAAAAATTGGTAAAATTTTTAAAATTTTTTCAAAAGATTCATGTAGTTGCATTCATCTCTTTAAAAACATGTTAGGATTGAGTCTAGAATTTCTCATATCACCTAGGTTGTTTGCATTTTGCATAAGGGGTTAGGATTTCTTAAAAAGGTGTTTTACTTATGAATCATTTCAATGCCCTAGTTAGTAGTTCTCTAATGCTTTGTTTATACTTTGAAAGTAAGTTCTAACCATGCTTGGATCACTAGTTAGGATTTTCGTGACTTGAATTGAACTCTCATGATTTGAAACTCATCCTACTAAGTGAAAACCTTAATTTGAAAATCTAATTATCATTCTTATGCATTTGAAAATGAACACATGGTTTTAAAATATTCAGGCTCTCTTCTTCCTTTTTACCACTCTTTGTGAGCCTAAGTAGAACTCCCTCCTTGAACCTTACCCTCCTTTGAAGCTAAGTGTTCTTGTGTGACATCTTTGTGAGGCCTTATTTTTGGTTTGAACTTGGCATAAAGTGTTAGGTTTAGGCGACATGATTTGGTTTTCATAATTGATTGCTAGCTTTACATTTTGAAGCTAGGTATAGGCTTAGGATAAGTTTGGGGGATCATTGGGGTTGCTTTCTTGTGTATTTGTTTTCGGTTCAAAAGAGTTTGTGTTTTAAGGAAAGAAATGAGGTTTTAAGTGAAAGGTTTGTTTTTAAAACTAAGTATGCTCTATTTCAGAAGGTAGCTCTCTCTAAATAAATAAAAAAAAAAGAGAAAAAGAAAAGAAGAAAAAAAAGTATAAAAGAGTCTAAGTGCCAAATAAATAATAAAAAAAATGAAGAGAAAAATAGTAATAATAAGGGAGCTACTAATAAGAAATTCCTAAGAGCAAAATTATTTTTCAAAACCTTTTCACTAGCCTAAAAAGTTTAAAAATGTCTTTATTTTGAATTGGGGATTGCTAAGTTGAGAAGAAGGGGTAGACTCTTAAGTGGTGAGTGAGGATTAAATTTCTTAAATGAGAGGGGTATAGGACTGTTTGATAGTTTACATGGGTAGATGAGAATCTAATCATGTATGCATAAATTGTCTTTACCTTTAGCATTATGCATTAGTTCAAACCATTTTTGAGAGAAACCCTTGTCTAATTATAAACCCTTTTCAAATGAGATCATTCTATGCTCATAACCATAACCCTTGGCCAAATGTGTTTTGCTTTAAAGTGCATAAGTTTGATTCATGGTTCGAATGTTAATGAATGTTAAAGGATGAATTTCTTTGATTGTTAGGAATAAGAGACTCATGATTTGAATTTCTTTGTGTGATGAGTATGGCTAAGTCCTTTGGAGTATGAGTGTAAGCTTAGCATTTTAGAACTGTTAACTAGGACATTGAGATGATCTATTCGAAAGGCACCTTTGCAAAAAGTTTAAAACCCCTTTGAATTTTCTGAAAACCTCTCTTCCTTACTTGTTTTTTGTTGCTTGAGGGCAAGCAAAAAGTAAGTTTGGGGGAGTTGATATCATTGCATATTGCATACATTCTGCATACTCATTAGGTAGTTTTTCATGCATTTGTATCATGTTTTAGGCTAGATTGCATCACTTAGGGTCCTAGAGCATTCTTGCATCAGCATATGCATTTTCTCTGCATTTTGCATCCATTCCAGGTTGTTTCTGGTTGCTTTGGAGACACGGAGGTTCGTGGAGGTGTGGAGGCCGATGTAGCAGTTCATAGAAGCTCGGGAGTGTGCTAAGGACCAGTGATCGAGGAGCAGATCGAGCATGGCCGGTCGATCTAGGAGTTGATCGACCAGAAGATCGAGCCAACTAGGCGATCCAAGGATAATGATCGAGATGGAGATCGAGTGAAGCAATCGATGTATCGGTACGGACGTAAATGACGCCATGCAGAGCGAGAGCCGGATCGAGTACACCACTCGATCCTCCCAAAGATCGATACCGAGATCGGATGCAGCACTCGATTCACCAAAAAAGATCGAGACCCGGATCGAGCCGAAGACACGATGGCCGGATATGATCGATAGAACAACTCGATCCAATGGTCGATCTCTGTCCTTTCAACCGTTTTTGGCTGTTAGCGAAGGGGGGACCATTGGACTGTTTTGACATTTTAGCCAAGGCGGCGAATGCTTTTTCGATAACTTTTAGATTTTCTAACTTTTTCCTTGAAGTTTTTCTCTCTCGTTTTTCGGAAGAACACCATTGTTGAACCAATTTTCTTTTCAAGCTTTTGTATTCTCGAACCTTATCGTTTAATCTAGTCGTTGTTTCATGTTCATCGTTTCATTTCTTCCACCTTGCTTGATTTACTTTATGTGTAGTGAGTAGTTTACTTTGGGTTAGGGGTTGAGAGGATTAAGGGGTAGAAAAGGTTCGATCTTGGTTTGTTTTCTAAACGTTTTAAGGCTATCTCTTCTAAGGTGTTGAAAGCTTAATGCTTGAAGACTCTCACGCCAAGAGCTTCATGATTCGAGAGGTCCTTTACCTTGACAGGATCCAGGGGCCTCGGAAGATCTCACCTTAGAGACTAGTTACCCCTTCCCAAAAGCCATGGAAGTTTGGGGGACTAGTCAAGCCATTGTTCGAAATCTGTTTTCCTTGCCTTTCGACCTCTCTTTCCACCAAAAGCCATGGGTTTGGAGGAGAGGATGAAAGAGTGATCTATACCGAAAGCCACGGATAGATCTTGTTTTGTTTTCGAGGCTTAGAGATCCTCACCAAGTGAGTCGATCCAAAGTTTCAAACCCAAGATCGATCTTTGAAACCCCTTATATGAATCTCAACCCTAAAGCCCTCTCTTCTAGCATATTTGCGTCTCATATCATCTTTAGCTTGTTACCTGATAGCATCCTGGTCTTTAGATTCATTGTTCTTACGGTTTTAGACGAGATCGATCGTTTCTGCTCGATCTAGTGGTCGATCTTGTGGTCGATCCACTAGTCGAATTTTAACAATTCGAAGCTTTTCCCTTTAATTTATATGTTTGTTCCTCGTGGTAACTGCTTCCTTTCTAGTATTTTTAAAATAGGTTTCACTCCGTTTAGATTGCTGCATTTAGTTTTTAGATTATTTCTCATAAACTGTCTCATTTGCTTAGATTTGTCTTAGACCTTGCATTCTCTGTGGATTCTCTATCATCTAGAAGTGGATTGACACTCTCCTGCTTGCCTTACTACAACATTGCTTGCATTAGAGTTTTGATAACCTCTCTGCTGCATTAGACCGTAAGAAAAATGCTTATCAAGTGCATAAGTTTGATTCATGGTTCGAATGTTAATGAATGTTAAAGGATGAATTTCTTTGATTGTTAGGAATAAGAGAGTCATGATTTGAATTTCTCTGTGTGATGAGAATGGCTAAGTCCTTTGGAGTATGAGTATAAGCTTAGCATTTTAGAACTGTTAACTAGGACATTGAGATGATCTATTCGAAAGGCACCTTGGCAAAAAGTTTAAAACCCCTTTGATTTTTCTGAAAACCTCTCTTCCTTACTTATTTTTTGTTGCTTGAGGGCAAGCAAGAAGTAAGTTTGGGGGAGTTGATGTCATTGCATTTTGCATACATTTTGCATACTCATTAGATAGTTTTTCATGCATTTGTATCATGTTTTAGGTTAGATTGCATCACTTAGGGTCCTAGAGCATTCTTGCATCAGCATGTGCATTTTCTCGGCATTTTGCATCCATTCCAGGTTGTTTCTGGTTGCTTTGGAGTCATGGAGGTTCGTGGAGGTGTGGAGGCCGATGTAGCAGTTCATGGGAGCTTGGGAACGTGCTAAGGACTAGTGATCGAGGAGTAGATCGAGCATGGCCGGTCGATCTAGGAGTTGATCGACCAGAAGATCGAGCCAACTAGGCGATCCAAGGATAATGATCGAGACGGATATCGAGTGAAGCAATCGATCAATCGGTACGGACGTAAATAACGCCATGCAGAGCGAGAGCCAGATCGAGTACACCACTCGATCCACCCGAAGATCGATACCGAGATCGGATGCAACACTCGATTCACCGATGAAGATCAAGACCCGGATCGAGCCGAAGACACGATGTCCGGATATGATCGAGAGAACAACTCGATCCAATGGTCGATCTCTGTCCTTTCAACCGTTTTTGGCTGTTAGCGAAGGGGGGACCATTGGATTGTTTGGACATTTTAGGCAAGGCGGCGAGATGCCTTTCGGGGGACTTTTAGATTTCTTATCTTTTCTTTCATGTTTTCTCTCTCGTTTTTGCAAGAACACCATGGTTGAACCAGTTTTCTTTTGTAGCTTTTGTATTCGAATCCTTATCGTTTGATCTAGTCTTTCTTTCATGTTTATCGTTTCATTTCTTCTGCTTTGCTTGATTTACTTTATGAGTAGTGAGTAGTTTACTTTGGGTTCGGGGTTGAAAGGATTGAAGGGTAGAAAAGGTTCGATCTTGGTTTGTTTTCTAAACTTTTTTAAGGCTATCTCTTCTAAGGTGTTGAAAGCTTAATGCTTGAAGATTCTCACGCCAAGAGCTTCATGATCCGAGAGGTCCCTTACCTTGACAGAATCCAGGGGCCTCGGAAGATCACACCTTAGAGACTAGTGGTCGATCTACTAGTTGAATTTTAACAATTCGAAGCTTTTCCCTTTAATTTGTCCGTTTGTTTCTCGTGGTAACTGCTTCCTTTCTAGTATTTTTAAAATAGGTTCCACTCTGTTTAAGTTGCTGCATTTAGTTTTTAGAATATTTCCCATAAATTGTCTTACTTGCTTAGATTTGTCTTAGACCTTGCATTCTCTGTGGATTCTCTATCATCTAGAAGTGGATTGACACTCTCCTGCTTGCTTTACTACAACATTGCGTGCACTAGAGTTTTGATAGCCTCTCTGCTGCATTAGAGCATAAGAAAACAGTTTATCACCCGTACACGCGGCAAGACCTCCAAGGATCATAGGAGCTGGAGATGCTCCCAACACTCATCATAATAGGTTTGGGATCACTCCTCCTCCTGCACAGATCAACAACTTGGAGATTAAGCTAGGATTCATCTCAATGGTGCAAAAAAATAAGTTCCACGGGTTAGCAATGGAAGATCCCTTGGAGCATCTTGATAACTTCGAGCAAGTATGTGGGATGATCAAGATCAATGGCATATCCGAAGATGCTTTCAAGCTGCGTCTCTTTCCATTTTCTCTTGGAGACAAGGCTAGACATTGGGAGAAGACCCTTCCACAAGGCACCATTACCTCTTGGGCTGAGTGTAAGAAGGCGTTCCTCTCAATGTTCTTCTCTAGCACCAGAACGGCAAGGTTGAGAAGTGAGATCAGCGGCTTCACTCAAAGGAACAATGAGACGTTCAATGAAGCCATGGAGCGGTTCAAGGACTACACCATTCAGTTTCCTCACCACGGCTTCAGCGAAGAGACTCTCCTAAGCACAATATACCGCGGAGCTTCACCAAAGATACGCTTGCTACTTGACACGGCTAGTAAGGGAAATTTCCTTGGTCAAGAGGTAGAAGAGGGCATAGAGCTGATTGAAAACTTGGCATTGAGTGACGGCAACTATGCTGAAGACTACGACCGTGCACCGAGAGGTTCTGAGCTAGAGTCTCACAAGAAAGAGCTTAAGTCATTGCATGAGAAGATTGACAAGCTAGTGTTGGCTAACCAGAAGTATGTTCACTTCGTTGGTGAAGCGGATGAGACCAGAGCTTGAGTTGAGTCAAGAAGAAGCCAATTGGGTGGCGGGTCAGAACAACTACAAACCTCAAGGGTATTCACAAGGCTACAACCAGAACAACAATCTCTCCTATAGAAGCACCAATGTCGCGAACCCTAAAGATCAAGTGTACCCTGCTCAGCAAGCAAAACCATTCGTTCCATACAACAAAGGTTTTCAGCCGAGTGGTGGTTTCCAAGGGCAAGGGCAAGGCAACTTCCATGGACAACAGCAAGGAAATGATGTTATTGCATATTGCATACATTTTGCATACTCATTAGTTAGCTTTTCATGTATTTGTATCATGTTTTAGGTTAGATTGCATCACTTAGGGTCCTAGAGCATTCTTGCATCAGCATACGCATTTTCCTTGCATTTTGCATCACATTCAGGTTGTTTCTGGCTGCTTTGGAGTCGTAGAGGTTCGTGGACGTGTTGAGGCTGATGTAGCAGTTCGTGGGAGCTTGGAAATATGCTAAGGGCCAGAGATCGAGGAGCAGATCGAGCATGGCCGGTCGATCTGGGAGTTGATCGACCAGAAGATCGAGCCAACTAGGCGATCCTAGGAGAATGATCGAGACGGAGATCGAGTGGAGCAATCGATCAATCGGTACAGATGTAAATGACGCCATGCAGAGCGAGAGTCAGATCGAGTACATCACTCGATCCAGCCGAAGATCGATACCGAGATCGGATGCAACACTCGATTCGCCGATGATGATCAAGACCCGGATCGAGCCAAAGACACGATGCCCGGATATGATCGAGAGAACCACTCGATCTTGGAGTCGATCTATGTCCTTTCAACCGTTTTTGGCTGCTAGCGAAGGGAGGACCATTGGCTTGTTTGGACATTTTGGGCAAGGCGGCGACGTCCCTTTTCGATAACTTTTAAATCCTTATCTTTTTCCTTATGTTTTCTCTCTCGTTTTCGTGAAGAACACCATTGTTGAAACTTGTTTTTCTCTTAAGCTTTTGTATTCGAATCATTATCGTTTAATCCAGTTTTCCTTTCATGTTCATCGTCTCGTTTCATATGCTTTGCTTGATTTACTCTATGTGTAGCGAGTAGTTTCCTTTGGGTTCGGGGTTGAGAGGATTAAGGGGTTGAAAGGGTTTCGATCTTGGGGTTTTTCTAAACGTTTTTCTAAAGGCTATCTCTTCTAAGGTGTTGAGATCTTAGTGCTTGAAGACTCTCACGCCAAGAGCTTCATGATCCGAGAGGTTCCTTACCTTGACAGGATTCAGGAGCCTCGGAAGATCACACCTTAGAAACTAGTTACCCCTTTCCAAAAGCCATGGAAGTTTGGAGGATTAGTTAAGCCATTAGTTTGAAATCTGTTTTCCTTGCTTTTCGACCTTTCTTTCCACCAAAAGCCATGGGTTTGGAGGAGAGGATGAAAGAGTGATCTATACCGAAAGCCACAGATAGATCTTGTTTTATTTTCAAGGCTTAGAGATCCTCACCAAGTGAGTCGATCTAAAGTTTTTAAAACCAAGTTCGAACCTTTGAAACCCCTAACCATGAATCTCAACCCTAGACCCTTCTTTTTAGCATATTTACGTCTATTCTCATCATTCGATTGATATCTGATAGCATCCTGGTCATTAGCTTTGCTATTCTTACGATTTTAGACGAGATCGATTGTTACTGCTCGATCTAGTGGTCGATCTCGTGGTCGATCCACTAGTCGAATTTTAATAATTCGAAGCTTTCTTCTTTAATTAATCTGTTTGTTTCTCGTGGTAGTTTTTACTTTCTAGTATTTTTAAAATAGGTTTCACTATGTTTAAGTTTCTGCATCTAGTTTTTAGAGATTTTATCATAAACTGTCTCATTTTGCTTAGATTTGCTTTAGTCCTTGCATTCTCTGTGCATTCTCTATCTCCTAGAAGTGGATTGACTCTCTCTTGCTTGCTGTACTACAACATTGCTTGCATTAGAGTTTGATAACCTCTCTGCATCATAACCCAAGCTTAGAAAACGTTTATTAGGAAACAAGGGTTATACACCAATGTACCCTCCGGGCTTTGTTCCTCAACAACCGATGCAACAACAACAAGTTGATCCTGTCCAAACCATGTTTCAACAATTGATTCAAGGGCAAGCCTCTACAAACCAGAAGTTTTCCGAGATGAACACTCGCTTAGACTCCTCCCTCACCGACTTCTCTACTCAGATTACAAACTTGAATAACAAGATCAAGCAGCTAGAGAAAGCAAAGGTGAGTACACGTGGTCAGAATAGCTAACCGGGCAGAATCCCAAGGAATACGCCAACGCCATTACACTAAGAAGTGGGAAAGAGCTTGCACCTACGGTTACTCTTAAGAACAACGAGGACGTTGTAATTCAAGATGGGGAGGGTAAGCCTTCATCTGATGATGAGATCAATTTGACAATGTTTGGATTCAAGGGCCAAGGAGAGGTGAGAAAGCGGTTTTAGAGAAGAAAGTGGAGCAAGCTGCTAAGGAGAAAGACGCTTATGTACCTCTACCGTATGTACCCAAGCTTCCTTTTCCTGGCCGCTTCAAGAAGCAACTTATAGAGAAGCACATAATCTTGTTAGAGAAGCATCTAGATGATGTAGAG
The DNA here is from genome assembly GCA_911865555.2 of Thlaspi arvense. Lineage (NCBI taxonomy): Eukaryota > Viridiplantae > Streptophyta > Magnoliopsida > Brassicales > Brassicaceae > Thlaspi > Thlaspi arvense. The sequence goes on from OU466862.2 coordinate 31,028,514, forward strand.
ATCAAGCTACCTCTCGTAGATTGCCTTGCCATGATGCCTAAATGTGCAAAATTTTTCAAAGACACGCTTGCAAAGAAAAATAAGGAAAGCAAGGAAGTGCTGGTTCTTAGTGAGGAATGTAGCGCTATAATACACAAGGAGATAGTCCCCAAGAAGTTGGGAGACCCTGGAAGCTTCACTATACCTTGCGCTTTAGGCCCATTGGAGTTCAAGAGTTGCCTTTGCGATTCGGGAGCTAGTATAAATTTGATGCCTCATTCTATAGCAAAGAAGTTGGGATTCACGAGGTTCAAAGACTGTAGAATCTCCTTGGTGCTAGCTGACAGAAGAGTGAGGTTACCCGTGGGTCTACTTGAGGACTTGCCAGTGAGAATCAGCGGTGTAAACGTGCCTACGGACTTCGTTGTCTTGGAAATGGATGAAGAACCTAAGGATCCGCTCATCCTTGGTAGACCGTTCTTAGCCACTGCTGGAGCCATCATCAACGTCAAGAATGGGAAGATAGCTCTACATCTAGGAAAGGACATCAAGCTTGATTTTGACATCAATGTGGTTTTGAAGAAGCCTACAATAGAAGAACAAGCTTTCTACATTGAGACGTTAGACGCTTTGGCGGATGAGTTGCTAGAAGAGTTGGCTCAGGAGGATCATTTGAAGTTGGCATTGACTAAAGAGTCAGAGGAGTTTGGTTACTTGGTTCAGAGGACTCAGGAATATGCCAACCTGCTGGATTCTAAGAAAATTGTCAAGGAAGATGAAAGCGGCTGCCTAGAAATCGACTCCGAGATCGATGCTATCACTCGATCCAGGAGTCAGATCGACAGGCAATCGAGAACTCGACTCGATCCGGTGCAACAATCGACAGTCAGATTGAGGAGGGTGATCGATCCAGGAAATTAATCGAGTCCAAGATCGAGAGATGTCTTCTGATCAGTTCAGAGTCCATTCCGGAGAACGACTCGGCAGCTCGATCTCTCACTCGATCCACCTTAAATCGAGTGAGCGAATCGAGTGAAAGTGCTCGATCTAGACGACATCGAGAGCAAGATCGACTGGATGACTCGATCTCAGAAAGGACAGAGGTTCAAGAAAGCAGCCTTTTGGGTCATGTCACGGGTTCTAAGGAGGCTACTGAAGATGGGAACGTCAACAAGAGCCACGAGGAGGACTGGAGCGAGCTGCTAGCCCCAAAGGTGGACCTAAAGGAGCTCCCAAAAGGGCTAAGGTATGCTTTCCTAGGGCCTAATGAAACATATCCTGTGATTGTGAATGAAAATTTAATTGATGATGAGTTGCACTCGCTCCTAAATGAGCTGAGAAAGTATAGGAAGACCATTGGGTACTCTCTAAGTGACATCAAGGGCCTTTCACCAATGCTTTGCACTCATAGGATTCACTTGGATAATGAGAAAGCGTCTTCTATAGAACACCAAAGGCGTTTGAATCCAAATTTAAAGGAGGTCGTTAAGAAAGAGATTCTTAAGCTGTTAGAGGCTGACGTGATCTATCCCAAACGTGACAGCACGTGGGTTTCCCCTGTACATGTGGTGCCTAAGAAGTGAGGGATCACGGTCATTAAGAATGATAAAGACGAGCTTATACCTATTAGGACTATTACAGGACACCTATGTGTATTGACTATAGAAAGCTTAATCTTGCTACTAGAAAGGATCATTTTCCCTTGCCTTTTATTGATCAAATGCTTGAAAGACTTACTAATCATCCCTACTATCACTTTCTTGGTGGATATAGTGGATTTTTCCAAATTCCAATCCATCCAAATGATCAGGAGAAGACGACCTTTACAAGCCCTTATGGTACCTTCACGTATCGAAGGATGCCATTTGGGTTGTGTAATGCACCGACTACGTTTCAGCGGTGTATGATGTCGATCTTCTCCGATCTAATAGAAGAGATGGTAGAAGTGTTTATGGACGACTTCTCTGTCTATGGTGCGTCCTTTTCTGCGTGTTTGTTGAATCTTTGCAAGGTATTAAAGCGTTGTGAGGAGACAAACTTGGTCTTTAATTGGGAGAAATGCCACTTCATGGTGAAGGAAAGGATCGTGCTTGGTCATAAGATATCAGAGAAGGGCATTAAGGTTGATAAGGCTAAGGTTGAGGTCATGATGAGTCTTGGGCCGTCGGTTAATGTCAAAGGGATCAGGAGTTTCTTGGGGCACACTGGCTTCTACAGGCGCTTCATCAAGGATTTTTCCAAGATTGCACGCCCTCTCACACGGCTGTTGTGCAAGGAAGCCGATTTTATCTTTGATGAGGAGTGCTTGCAAGCTTTCAAGACCATTAAGGAAGCTCTTGTCACGGCACCAATAGTTCAAGCACCAGACTGGAGTCTACCGTTTGCGATAATGTGTGATGCTAGTGACTATGCCGTGGGAGCTGTTCTAGGGCAGAGAAAAGACAAGCGGCTGCATGTGATTTACTATGCTTCAAGAACCTTGGATGATTTACTACTACGGAGAAGGAGCTATTGGCAGTAGTGTTTGCCTTTGAGAAGTTCAGAGCTTATCCAGTGGGAGCCAAGGTTGTTGTCTACACAGATCACTCGGCGCTTAGATACATGTACTCCAAGAAGGATACTAAGCCAAGGCTTTTGAGATGGATACTTCTTCTTCAGGAGTTTGACATGGAGATTAAAGACAAGAAAGGGATAGAGAATGGTGTTCTGATCACCTCTCTAGGTTGAGGATCGATGAAGCCTTACCCCTTGATGACTCGCTTCTGGAAGAACAACTTATGATGCTCACTACAGCCGTATGTGGAAAGCTTGAGGACATGTTTGAGGAGGTTTTGACTTTCAAAGAAGAGGATCTTCCTTGGTACGCTGACGTTGTGAACTACTTGGCATGCGGAGAGGAGCCAACTCATCTTGACAGCTATCACAAGAAGAAGTTCATGAGAGACGTAAGCCACTACTTTTGGGACGAGCCTTACCTGTATAAGAGGCGCGTGGACAGTTTATACCGGAGATGTGTTACAAAGGAAGAAGCTAAGGACATTCTCTTTCACTGCCATGGCTCTTCATACGGCGGACACTTTGCTTCATTCAAGACCGCTACAAAGGTCTTACAAGCCGGTTTCTGGTGGCCGTCTATCTTCAAAGAGGCCCACGAGTTTGTAAAGGGTTATGAAGCTTGTCAACGAGCAGGGAACATCACAAAGAGGAACGAGATGCCTCAGGTTCCTATCTTCGAGGTAGACGTGTTTGACGCATGGGGCATAGATTTCATGGGGCCATTCCCTTCCTCTTACGGAAACAAGTTCCTTTTGGTAGCTGTTGACTACGTCTCTAAATGGGTTGAGGCTATTGCCTCCCCTACAAACGACTCTAAGGTGGTGATCAAGCTCTTTAGGAGCATCATATTCCCGAGGTTTGGAGTACCCAAGGTGGTGATAAGCGACGGAGGAAGCCATTTCATCAACAAGTTGTTTGAAAACCTTCTAAGGAAGTATGGCGTGAAGCACAAGGTAGCTACACCTTACCATCCTCAAACGAGTGGCCAAGTGGAGGTCTTTAACCGACAGATCAAAGCAATACTTGAGAGAACAGTTGGGACAACTCAGAAGAATTGGGCAGTGAAGTTAGACGGCGCTTTATGGGCTTACCGGACTGCTTTTAAAACGCCCATTGGTACTACTCCTTTCACTCTTCTCTAGGGCAAAGGATGTCACCTACCCGTTGAGCTGGAACATAGAGCATTGTGGGCTGTGAAGCAGCTGAATTTTGATCTAAAGACAGCTCAGGAGAAGCGCTTGGTTCAGCTACACGAACTTGATGAGCTGAGGCTAAATGCTTACGAAAGCGCTAAGATCTACAAGGAGCGCACAAAGGCTGCTCATGACAAGAATTTGGTACCCAAGGAGCTTAAGGAAGGGAGTTTGGTGCTGCTTTACAATTCAAGGCTCAAGCTATTTCCAAGAAAGCTGAAATCTAGATGGAGCGGTCCATATGAAATCAAGGAGGTTTTTCCCTACGGAGCTGTCACCTTGGTCGGCAAGAGTGGGAATGCATTCACAGTGAACGGACACAGAGTTAAGCCATACATGGTGAGTGCATTCGACAAGGAGAGCACCTCAATGCTTCTCTAAGACCCACCATCTGCCTAAACCAAGCAAAGTCTAGCTAAAGACGTTAAAGAAAGCGCACTTGGGAGGCATTCCCATGTCTATCTTATATATATTTTTGCTTTATTTCTCTTTACATTTTATGTTTTTATCTTATGAGTGTGTAGGAACAGGTATAAGGGATTGCAGAGCATGCTCTTAGATCAAAAAGGAGTAAGAAGGGGGCGATTATAGGCTAGAGATTGAGTGCTAGATTGACTCATCCTGGCTCGAACTTTGCTAGATCGACTCATCCTGGCTCGAACTTTGCTAGATCGAGCTAGTGAATCGAGAGGAGCTAGTCGATGTAGACGAGATCGAGTACACAGATCGTGTGACACAGTCGACCACGAGAGGATGAACGCCCTATACGTTTAGCTTGAAAAGCAAACGAGAGGTAAATCGACTAAGTCACTCGATTCTCAAGTCTAGATCGAGTAGTCTACTCGATCTGCCATTCGATCCAAGCCTAAATCGACCCCTGAATCGAGAACGTGGCTCGATCATGAGGACTTAGCCGTTTTGCCAAAAACTCAAGGAACGAGAGGTGTTATCGATCCAAGACTCGATTCAATTCGAATCGAGTCCCAAATCGAGCAACCCTCTCGATCCAAGCTATTATGGGCATGAGATCGTGTCCTAAATCGACATAATGGATTCGATCTCGTGCCGAGGTAACATTTTCTCTTCTCCCTTTTCCACTTTCCCTCCGATTTTTAAATTCAAAACTTGGTCAAGGTAGGAATCTTTGACCATGAAAGGTGTGCCTTGACCAAGCTTTATCTCAGAAACCACTTCTTTTACCCATGGTTTTGTGTTTTGTTAGCCTTATATGTTTTCAACTATTCTCACACTCTCTCACTTCTGTTTTCACGAATTCTTAAGCAAAAGAGAGTGAGAGCTTTGTTTTCTAAATGCTAACAGCATTCTTTTTCAATTATTGCAAAGTATTTTCGAATCTTCAAGAAAATCCCTTTTTATTCGCTTTGATTGTTTTAGATGCTAGGGCGGTTTGAATTTTTAAAAAATAGCTTGATGATAGGAAAATTTTTAGAATTCACTATAATAGTAGATATGATTCTCTATTTTCTTGCTATGATTTTTATAAATTCCCCAAAATTCTAGGGTAATAGTTATAAGTTTTCTTTCTTGCTTCTCTCTTTCTCTTTACAATCGCCGATTTGCTTATTCTCTTGCTTGAGAATCTTGTTTCAGGGACAATGGCTCCAAAGAGAACAAGAGAGGAGACAGCACAAGAGGGAGAAAATCAAGAAGTGGCTGTTCAGGAGAGGGTTCGCTGGAGTAAGGATGAGAAACGAGACAAAAAGCGGCTGGAAAGGCTTCGGGTTGAGCCAACTAAGTTTGCGGACAGAGGATTGCTGTCTAAGATGAGGATATTGGGAGATTTTGATGAACTCCTCCAGAAGATAGGGCTACGGTGTTTGTCACGGATTGATTGCCCAACCTTTCCCGAAGTGACAATTGACTTCCTTGCCACCTTGGAGTTTGCGTACGAGAATCCGAACGTCCCAACTCCTTCTCAAGGCCGCTTCTTATTCAAAATCAAACGTCAAGCCTTCAACCTCACAATCCCCGAGCTTTGCCAAGCTTATGGCCTCGCTGCTGCTGCCACAAAGGTTGACTTTCCTTCCTTCACTCAAGCAAACGAGCTGTGGGACATCATAGCCGGCGATGACTACAAGGCGAATACTGCAAAGATCAAGAGATTAAGGAGCCCGGTGCTGCGTTACACGTTGAGTAGCCCCCACAGTCATTAAGACAGAGCTTTGCTTCTTATTCCAAGGCATCAAGCATCTCGTGTGTGACCCAGATGAGAATGATGAGCCGTTGGAAGACCAACTAGGAGACGATGTGAAATACGGATGCATCCTGGCTGCTTCATTGGTGAAATACATGGTGTATGCCTTGAGATGCAAGGCAAGCTCGTCGCATATTAGAGGCTTCCTCACTCCCTTGTTCGTGCAAGCTGGTGTACCACTTCAAGACTTCACTCTTGTTCCGGATAGAGCTTTTATTGACGAAATTTACCTAAAGAACACAGACAGCTTGGGGCGCATACCAGCTGAGGGCTTCTTTTCATATCTATTCATTGACACGGGGAATGAGAAGAGGGTGTGTATCCTGCCAAACAGGCGCGAAACCGGGCTGTTGGGAGTTGGGAACATCGAGTTTCTCCCAAGCGTAGAGGAGTGTATGGCTCCTCTTGGAGCCACAACCGCCATTAAGCAAGCTCCTCGCCCAAGATCAGAGTCTTCAGCAACGGATGATGAGATGCCCGAAGCCTTTGTCCTCCCTAAGCTTGACTTTGAGCCACTAAGACGGAGAAGTTCCTTGCTTCTGTTGTGGAGATGCAAAGGAAAATCAACAAATGGCAGATCAAGGTGCTCAAGAAGCTTGCCAAGAAGGTCAAGGCGCTTCAAGGAGGTTCACCAAACCAGGCTGCAAGTGAGGAGGTCCAACAGCCCGAGAAGATGAGGCTTTCAACCGGAGGAGTTGTCATCCGTGAGACTCAAGCAAGCAACATCCAGCCGGCGCGTCTTTCTCTCCAAGAGCCAGCCTCCAAAGGCAAAGCTTTAGTCTCTAGCTCGTCCGGAACATCATCAAGTTCCAGCCGAGACTAGATTCAAGGTAACAACAACCTTCCCTTGTACATACCACGCATTCTTCTTCTGTTTTTGCTTTATGTTTTTGAGCTCTTTTGAATTTTCGCCACTGAGATGATGTCATTCAAGTTTGGGGAAATGTTTGTGTTATTTTATATGTTTATTTTACTCTTATTTTCTATTTACATCCTTTAAGTCTTGCATACATCCTAAGGCATAGAAAAGAACAAAAAAACATGGAAAATGTTTTAAAAATTTTCAAAAAAAAATGGGTGGACTGCCTAGAACCCCCTATATAATGCTGGTTCTGCCTAATTCTCCTTATACTCTAAAGTTCTTGAGATTCCCCCTTATACTCTTACATTTAATGACCAAACCCCCTAATCTTAATTTTACTGGCTAATTCCACCTACAAAATTAAAACGCCTAAATCACGATCAGATCAGGAAAATTGCGTTTGAAAAATAATGATTGCCCATCTATTATTATTCGACCCGGACCCATCGATTTGGTTGGCCAAACAAAACCAGACCCAGAAATTGTTGACTAAAATTAAATGTCAAAATTAAAAGAGGGGAATTATTTTTTTGTAGGGTTCTTGTCGACAACTAAAACTCAAAAGTTCTGATAATGCTGTCTCCATATCACGCTGTGAATTTACAGCATCTATTTAACTCTGAAGTTCACTTCTTGAGGCCAATGATACTGATGAAGACTGATTGAGTCTTTAGATAAACACTAGAAAGAACCAAAAGGTTGAGTCTTTTTTTGTTTATTTTTTTGCAGGTTGCAGAAAGAGCTTTGTTCTTATGGAACAACGACCACATCGAGAATCTAATAATACAGAGCTGTAAAGTTATACTTCCTGTAAGATCCCCTGCATTGGAGAGAAATACCCAGAAGCATTGGAATCAAGTTGTCCATGGCTTAACGCTGAAAGTGCAGAAGATATTTAATGAATGTCTTGCTTAGTGAGAAAAGTTTATGTTTTATCTTCTTTGAAGAGAAGCAAATATGTAAGATAATTTCTTGTTTTGTTATTTTCTACTTCTTTTATGATCTTCTTGTTTGTTGTAGCTTGTTAATGGGTTCTTGGTAGCAACATTGTTCCAATCTGTTTCTTATTGAGCCATTGCATTTACTAGAGTACTCTTCTGTTAACCTGAGGGAAAGGCAATGGATGCATTTGGGAATACCATGAGATGCTAAATGCCAGTACACTAACTCATGATGTTTTTCTGATTGGATTTAACGTTCCATCTACAACAGCTGAAAAATTAAGAGAGCAAAGAGTCAGATGAATAAAAGACCCAATGGAATCTCAGTCAGGTTAATAAATAGCTGGGCGGAAAACTCTTCCTGTTTTTCTCCACTTAGCTTGTGAAAATTAGATTCTAGCCTTAGTGCTATACATATAAGAGAAGAAGCTTTTGTCTTTTTGATCAATATGTACGCTTTATGTATATGTATGCTTTAATTGCTTATTGAACGTCTGACATGATTAATTGACACTAAACAAACATCTCTTTGTGTTTAATCTTCCGCACCAATAATCTCAATTCCATCATCTCTGAAAACAAAGTTGAGTCTTAAATTTAACATAGATAAGCTAGTCCGTATAAGACAAGTCTGCCAAGTGAGCCACAGTTTCACCGGCACTTCTGATCTTAGCCTGATTCTTCGTTCCGTTCTTCTTGACGGGAATTACATCTTAGCGATCGTCAATTTCTTGTTACCAACAGCTTTCCTTTCGAAGATCTTTCTCGTCTCTCTCCCTGTCAACCTTTTGATTTTTAATTGTTGACAAGAACCCTAACAAAAAACTAATTCTCCTCTTTCAATTTTGACTTTTAATTTAAGTCAACAATTCCCGGGTCTGGTTTTGTTTGGCCAACCGAATCGATGGTTCCGGGTCGAATAATAATAGATGAGCAATCATTATTTTTCAAACGCAATTTTCCTGATCTGATCGTGATTTAGGCGTTTTAATTTTGTAGGTGGAATTAGGCAGTAAAATTAAGATTAGGGGGTTTGGTCACTAAATGTAAAAGTATAGAGGGGAATCTCAAGAACTTTAGAGTATAGAGGGAATTAGGCAGAACCAGCATTATACAGGGGGTTTTAGACAGTCTACCCAAAAAGAATTCATGTAGTTGCATTCAGTTTGTAAACATTTTAGGATTGAGTCTAGAATTTTTAAGCATCTAGGTTGTTTACATTTGCATAAGGGATTAGAGTTTTCTTAAAAAGGTGTTTTAAGCTCTGTTTCAATGGTCTAGTTAGTAGTTCTCTAATGCTTTGCTCATGCTTTGAAAGTAAGTCCTTACCATGCTTGGATCACTTGTTTTAATTTTCGTGACTTGACTTGAACATGATTTGAAACTTGTCCTAATAAGTGAGAACCCTAATCTGAATTTTTAAGTATCATTCTTATGCATTTGAAAATAAACACTTGGATCTTACACATATTTAGGCTCTCTTCCTCTTTTTACCACTTTTTGTGAGCCTAAGTAGAACTCGCACCTTAACCCTTACCTTTCTTTCAAGCCAAGCTTTCTTGTGTGACATCATTGTGAGGCCTCTTTTCGGTTTGAACTTAGCATAACGTGTTACGTTTAGGCGACATGATTAGGTTCTCATATGATTGCTAGCTTTGCATTTTGAAGCTAGTTGTAGGCTTAGGATAAGTTTGAGGGTTTGATGGGATTGCTTGCTTGTTTATATGCTTACGGTTTCAGAAAGATTTGGTGATTGAAGTGAATAAAAGGTTTTAAGTGAAAAGCTTGTTTTCAAAATGTATAAAGCTCTAAGTATTTCAGAAGATAGCTCTCTCAAGTGAAAGAAAAATAAAAGAAAAGAGCCTAAGAGCCAAATAAAAAAAAATTAAAAAAAGAGAGAGAAAAGAAAAGAAAAAAAAAGAGTAGAGAGCTATCAATAAGAAAAAAAATAAAGAGCTAAAATGTTTTCAGCCTTTTTCACTAGCCTAAAAGAGTAAGAATGTTTTCTGTTTTTATTTGGGTTTGAGCTTAATAAGGATAGTCTCTAGGAGGGTGAGTGAGCTGAAAAGAAAAGAAAATGAAAATGAGAGGGGCTTAGGATCATTGTTAGCATATATGGGTAGATGAGAATCTGATCATGTATGCATCAATTGCCTTTATCTTTAGCATTATGCATAAAGTTCATACCATTCTTGAGAGAAACCCGTTGCATTATGAAACCTTTTTGTGAAATGAGATCATTCTATGCTCATAGCCTTCACCTTTAGCCAATTGTGTTCTGCTTTAAAGTGCATAAATTTGATTAAGGGTTTGATCATTAATGAATGTTAAAGGATGAGATTCTTTGATTGTTTGGAATAGGAGAGTGATGATTTGAAATTCATAGTGTGATGAGTATGGCTAACTTCTTTGGAGTATGAGTGTGAGCATTGCATCATAGAATTAGTAACTAGGACATTGAGATTGATTCATTTTAAGAGGCACCTTTGCAAGAAGCTTAAACCCCTTGTTTGTTTTAAAACCTCTTTCCTTTCTTGAATTTTGTTTGCTTGAGGGCAAGCAAAAGGCAAGTTTGGGGGAGTTGATATTGCTGCATATTTCATGTGTTTTGCATACATATAAGATAGTTTCTTATGCATTTACCTTAAGTGATGATGAGTTGCACTCGCTCCTGACTGAGCTGAAAAAGTATTGGAAGGCCATTGGGTACTCTTTAAGTGACATCAAGGGCCTTTCACCAATGTTTTGCACTCATAGGATTCACTTGGATAATGAGAACGCCTGTTCTATAGAACACCAAAGGCGTTTGAATCCTAATTTGAAAGAGGTTGTTAAGAAAGAAATCCTTAAGCTTTTAGAGGCTGACGTGATCTATCCCATAAGTGACAGCACGTGGGTTTCTCCTGTACACGTGGTGCCTAAGAAGGGTGGGATCACGGTCATAAGGAATGAAAAGGATGAGCTTATTCCTATTAGAACCATCACTGGTCATAGGATGTTTATTGATTATAGGAAACTTAACCTTGCGACTAGGAAAGACCATTTCCCTTTGCCCTTTATTGATCAAATGCTTGAGAGACTTGCTAATCACCCTTACTACTGTTTCCTCGATGGGTATAGCGGTTTCTTTCAGAAACCAATTCACCCAAATGATCAGGAGAAGACGACCTTCACATGTCCCTACAGTACCTTCGTATATCGAAGGATGCCGTTTGGTTTGTGCAATGCACCGGCTACATTTCAGCGGTGTATGATGTCGATCTTCTCCGATCTAATGGAGAAGATGGTAGAGGTGTTAATGGATGACTTCTCTGTCTATGGTGCATCCTTTTCTGCGTGTTTGTTGAATCTTTGCAGGGTACTAAAACGTTGTGAAGAGACAAACTTGGTGCTGAACTGGGAGAAATGCCACTTTATGGTTAAGGAAGGGATCGTGCTTGGTCATAAGATATCAGAGAAGGGCATTGAGGTTGATCAGGCTAAAGTGGAGGTCATGATGGGTCTTGAGCCACCGGTTAACGCCAAGGGAGTCAGAAGCTTCTTGGGACATGCAGGGTTCTATAGGCGCTTCATCAAAGATTTCTCCAAGATTGCACGCCCTCTTACACGGTTGTTGTGCAACGAAGCTGAGTTTGTGTTTGATGAGGAGTGTTTGAGAGCTTTCGTGACCATCAAGGAAGCCCTTACATCAGCTCCGATAGTCCAAGCACCAGACTGGTCTCTTCCCTTTGAGATCATGTGTGATGCTAGTGACTACGCCGTAGGAGCCGTTCTTGGTCAGAAGAAGGACAAGAAGCTACACGTGATCTACTATGCTTCAAGAACCTTGGATGACACGCAAACAAGGTACACCACTACAGAGAAGGAGTTGCTTGCAGTAGTGTTCGCCTTTGAGAAGTTCAGATCATATCTCGTTGGTTCCAAGGCTATTGTATACACAGATCACGCTGCCTTGCGATACATCTATTCGAAGAAAGACACTAAGCCTCGGCTCTTAAGATGGATTCTCTTGCTCCAGGAGTTTGACATGGAGATTAAAGACAAGAAAGGAATAGAAAATGGAGTCGCTGACCACCTCTCACGGCTAAGGATCAACGAGTCTCTCCCCTTAGATGACTCTCTTCCAGAAGAGCAGCTCATGGCGATTACCACAGCTGTTTGTGGAAAGCTAGAAGGGAGGTTTGAAGAGGTGTTGAGTTTCAAAGAGGAGGATCTACCGTGGTATGCTGATGTAGTGAACTATCTAGCGTGTGGTGAGGAGCCAACACATCTCAACAGCTATCACAAGAAGCAGTTTATGAGAGAGGCTAGTGATTACTTTTGGGACGAGCCCTACTTATACAAGAGAGGAGTAGACAGTTTGTACCGGAGATGTGTTACAAGGGAAGAAGCTTGGGACATCCTCTATCATTGCCATGGCTCTTCCTAAGGAGGACACTTCGCCTCATTCAAGACTGCCACGAAAGTGTTGCAAGCCGGTTTCTGGTGGCCGTCCATTTTTAAAGATGCACACGAGTTTGTGAAGAGCTGTGAGGCATGTCAACGAGCAGGGAATATCACTAAGAGAAACGAAATGCCTCAAGTTCCCATCTTCGAGGTTGACGTGTTCGACGCATGGGGCATAGACTTCATGGGGCCGTTTCCTTCTTCATATGGCAACAAATACATCTTAGTAGCAGTGGATTATGTCTCTAAATGGGTTGAGGCGGTTGCTTCCCCTACAAATGACTCTAAGGTGGTAATCAAGCTGTTCAAGAGTATCATCTTTCCGAGGTTTGGGGTACCTAAGGTGGTTATAAGCGATGGAGGAAGCCACTTCATAAACAAGGTCTTTGAGAACCTCTTGAGAAAGTATGGAGTTAAGAATAAGGTGGCTACACCGTATCATCCTCAAACAAGCGGTCAAGTGGAAGTCTCCAACCGGCAAGTCAAGGCTATACTAGAGAAGACTGTCGGGGCAACAAGGAAAGACTGGGCAGTGAAGCTGGACGACGCTCTTTGGGCCTACCATACCACCTTCAAAACGCTGATTGGTACAACCCCTTTCACTCTACTATATGGCAAGGGCTGTCATCTCCCGGTTGAGCTGGAACACCGTGCGTCGTGGGCTGTGAAGAGCCTGAACTTTGACCTCAAGACTGCTCAGGAGAGGCGCCTTATTCAGCTACACGAACTGGATGAGTTAAGACTGAACGCTTATGAGAGCTCTCAGATATACAAGGAGAGGACTAAGGAGGCTCATGACAAGAAGTTGGTTGCCAAGGAGCTTAAGGAAGGAGGGTTAGTGTTGCTGTACAACTCGAGGCTCAAACTCTTCCCGGGAAAGCTGAAGTCAAGGTGTAGCGGACCGTTCGTGATTCAAGAAGTGTTGCCTTATGGAGCTCTTACTCTGATGGAAAAAAGTGGCAGTGCATTCACCGTCAACGGACACAGAGTCAAGCCTTACTTGGCAGACGGCTATGACAAGGAGAGTACCTCTGTGCTTCTCCAAGACCCGCCATCCGCTTAAACCAAGTAAGGTCTAGCTAAAGACGTTAAAGAAAGCGCACTTGGGAAGCATTCCCATATTTATCTTGTATATATTTCTGCTTCATTTCCCTTTCAGTTTTATGTTTTTATTCTGCAAGTGTGTAGGAACAGGTATGAGGAGTCTAAACCTTGATCTTGAAGTCTAAAAGAGGCAATATGGGTTAAGATAAGGCTAGAGATCGAGTGCTAGATCGACTGATCCTGACTCGATCTTTGCTAGATCGTGTCAGTGAATCGAGAGGAGCCAGTCGATCTAGACGAGAACGAGTGACAGGATCGACCTTGACGAAAAAGGATCGATCGATCCAAAACGGACCGACCGATCTAATTTCTCTCGGGAAAATCTGTTGAAAACGGATCGATCACTCGACTCGATCCATCAATCGATCTGTGCCAAATCGACCCCTAAATCGAGGACATAGCTCGGTCATGAGGACTTAGCCGAGGAGCCAACATCTCAGTGATCGAGGGAGCCAATCGATCCAAGACTCGATTCACCATGAATCGAGTCTCAAATCGAGTAACCCTCTCGATCTAAGCCATTATGGGCATGAGATCGAGTCCTAGATCGACAAAATGGACTCGATCTCATGCCGAGGTAACATTTTCTTTCCCTCCTTTACTCTTTTCCCTCCAACTTTTAAATTCAAAACTTGGTCAAGGCAAGCATCTTTGACCATGAAATATGTGCCTTGACCAAGACTTTGTCAGAAAAACCACTTTTACTACCCACTGTTTTGCTCTTAGCTAGCCTTTAAATATTTCAACAACCTCTCACCCTCTCATTCCTGTTTTTTTCGAAAATTTTAAGCAAAGAGAGTGAGAGTTTCGGTTTTCAAAAGCTAGCAAAGATCTTCTGCATTTCTTGCAAAGGTATTTTCAAAATTTAATGATTTATTTTTAGGAAAATTTCCTTTAAATTCGCATGATAATGTTTTAGAATATAGGATCGGTTTTGATTTTTAAAAACTAGCTAAGTAAAAGGAATAATTCTAGATTTTTCAGTATCTAAAGATATGATTCTCCTTTATTTAGCTATAATTTTTATTAATTCCCCAAAATTCTAGGGTAGTTTTTATAAGTTCTCTCCTTCTCTTCTCTCATTCTCATCAAAACCGCTGTTTTGCTTACCAAACTTCTTTAGAAACTAGTTTCAGGAACAATGGCCCCCAAGAGAACAAGAGAAGAGACTGCACAAGAAGGAAAAGGACAAGAGGTGGCAGTTCAAGAGAGGGTCAGATGGACTAAGGATGAGAAGAGGGACAAGAAACGGCTGGAAAGGCTTCGGTTTGAGCCTACCATGTTTGCTGATCGAGAGCTGTTGTCCAAGCAAGGGATTCTTGGGGATTTCGACCAACTCCTCAAGAACATTGGCTTAAGATGTCTGTCACGGATGGATTGCCCAACCATTCCAGAAGTGACAATAGACTTCCTTGCCACGTTGGAGTTCCGTTACGAGAATCCTAGCACACCCGCCCCTTCTCAAGGTCGCCTCAACTTCAAGGTTGGCCGTCAAGCCTATACACTCTCCATCCCTGAGCTATGCCAAGCTTATGGTCTCAACGCGGATGCCTACAAGGTCAAGTTCCACGCCTTCAAGAAAGCCGACAACTTTTGGGACCTGATCAGCAATGAAGACTACAAAGCCAACACCGCCAAGATCAAGCAAGTAAGAAGCCCGGTGTTGAGGTAAACTCTGAAGCTGATCGCCAACACGTTTAGTGGAAGATCTGTTGCTCCTACGGTCACGAAGACAGAGCTGTGCTTCCTGTTCCAAGGTGTGAAGCACTTGGTGTGTGATCCGGATGCAAATGACGAGCCTATGGAGGATGAACTCGGCGATGAAGTGAACTACGAATGTGTGCTTGCGGCTTCCTTGGTGAAATACAAGGCTTATGCCTTGCGGTGCAAGGCAACTTCCTCTTACATTGGCGGTTTCCTCACTCCTCTGTTCGTGCAAGCTGGTGTGCCCATTCACGACTTCGCCCATGTACCAACCAGAGCTTTCATGGACGAGGCATACATGAGGAATACTGACAGCTTGGGACGCACGCCAGTGGAAGGGTTCTATGCCTACCTCTTCATAGACGACGAAGACAAGAAGAGAGTGTGCATCCTGCCCAACAAAGATGAAACCGAGCTGCTTGGTGTTGGGAACATTGAGTTCTTGCCCACGGAGGAAGAATGCTTTGCCCCTCTCGGAGGACCACCTGCTTCTGCGATTGCCCCTCGTCAAAGGTCCGAGTCTCCAGCCACGGAAGATGAGATGCCCGAAGCCTACACACTTCCAAAGTTAGACTTTGAGCCGAGGATAAAAACTGAGAAGTTCCTAGCATCTGTTGTGGAGATGCAAAGGAAGATCAACAAGTGGCAAGGCAAGATGCTCAAGAAGCTTGGAAAGAGAGTCAAGGCACTTCAGGGAGGCTCGCCTAAGAAAGCTGCAAGTCAAGAGGTGCAACAACCCGAGAAGAGAAGGCTCTCAACCGGTGGAGTTGTCATCCGCGAGACCCAAGGAAGCACCATTCAGCCGGCGCGCCACTCTCTCCAAGAACCAGCCGACAAAGGCAAGACCATAGTCTCTAGCTCCTCTGGAACATCCTCAAGTTCCAGCCGAGACTAGACCAGAGGTAACAACCTTCTTCCATTGTACATAACCGCTCATATTTGCTTCTTTTTGCTTTGTGTTTTGCTACTCCTTCGAATGAGTTTGCCACCGGGACGGTGTCAAGCAAGTTTGGGGGAGTACATGTGTGATTTGACTTGTGTTCTGTGAAGCTAGGTATAGGCTTAGGATAAGTTTGGGGGATCATTGAGGTTGTTTTCTTTTCTATTTGTTCTCGGTTTCAAAGAACTTTGTGTTTTAAAGAAAGAAATGGGTTTTAAGTGAAAGGTTATGTTTAAAAACTAAGTATGCTCTATTAAATTTCAGGAGGTAGCTCTCCCATAATAAAATAAAAATAAAAAGAAAAAAAAAAGTGAAAAAGAAATAAAAGAGCCTAAGTGCCAAATAAAAATAAAAAGAAAAAAAAAGAGAAAGAAAAAAAATAAGAGAGCTACCAATAGCAAATATTTAAAGAGCAATGTTATTTTCAAAACCTTTTCACTAGCCTAAAAAGTTTAAAAATGTTTTTGTTTCGAATTGGGGATTGCTAAGTTTTGTGAAGAAAAATGGTAGACTCTAAGTGGTGAGTGAGGATAAAATTTGTTAAATGAGAGGGGTATAGGATCGTTTGTTAGATTACATGGGTAGATGAGAATCTAATCATGTATGCATAAATTGTCTTTATTTTTAACATTATGCACAAGTTCAACCATTTTTGAGAGAAACCCTTGTTCTAATCATAAACCCTTTTCAAATGAAATCATTCAATGCTCATAACCTTCACCCTTAGCCAAATGTGTTTTGCTTTAAAGTGCATAAGTTTGATTCATGGTTCTAATGTTAATGAATGTTAAAGGATGAGTTTCTTTGATTGTTAGGAATAGGAGAGTCATGATTTGAATTTCTTTGTGTGATGAGTATGGCTAAGTTCTTTGGAGTATGAGTGTAAGCATAGCATTTTAGAACTGTTAACTAGGACATTGAGATTGATTCATTTGAAAGGCACCTTTTCAAGAAGTTTAAACCCCCATTCGTTTTTTGGAAAACCTCTCTTCCTTACTTATTTTCTGTTGCTTGAGGGCAAGCAAGAAGTAAGTTTGGGGGAGTTGATGTTATTGCATAATGCATACATTTTGCATACTCATTAGTTAGCTTTTCATGCATTTGTATCACATTTTAGGGTAGATTGCATCACTTAGAGTTCTAGAGCATTCTTGCACCAGCATACGCATGTTCCTTGCAATTTGCATCACATTCAGGTTGTTTCTGGCTGCTTTGGAGTCGTGGAGGTTCGTGGACATGTTGAGGCTGATGTAGCAGTTCGTGGGAGCTCGGATATATGCTAAGGATCAGAGATCGAGGAGCAGATCGAGCATGGCCGGTCGATCTAGGAGTTGATCGACCAGAAGATCGAGCCAACCAGGCGATCTAAGGAGAATGATCGAAACGAAGATCGAGTGAAGCAGTCGATCAAACGGTACGGACGTGAATGACGCCATGCAGAGCGAGAGCCAGATCGAGTACACCACTCGATCCAGCCGAAGATCGATACCGAGATCGGATGCAACACTCGATTCACCGATGATGATCGAGACCCAGATCGAGCCGAAGACACGATCTCCGGATATGATCGAGAGAACCGCTCGATCCTGGAGTCGATCTCTGTCCTTTCAACCACTTTTGGCTGCTAGCGAGGGGGGGACCATCAGCTTGTTTTGGCCATTTTGGGAAGGCGGCGTCGTCCTTTTTCCCAACAACTTTCAATCCTTATCTTTTTCTTTACGTTTTCTCTCTGTTTTTCGTGAAGAACACCATTGTCGAACTTGAATTTTTCTTAAGCTTTGTAATCGAATCATTTCCGTCTGAATCTAGTTTTATTTTCATGTTCATCGCTTCCTTTTAGATGCTTTGCTTGATTTACTTTATGTGTAGGGAGTAGTTTATTTGGGTTCGGGGTTGAGAGGATTAAGGGGTCTAAAGGGTTTCGATCTTGGGGTTTTTATAAGCGTTTTCAACGGCTATCTCTTCTAAGGTGTTGAGATCTCAATGCTTGAAGACACTCACGCCAAGAGCTTCATGATCCGAGAGGTTCCTTACTTTGACAGGATTCAGGAGCCTCGGAAGATCACACCTTAGAGACTAGTTACCTCTTCCCAAAAGCCATGGAAGTTTGGGGGACTAGTTAAGCCATTCATTTGAAATCTGCTTTCCATGCCCTTCGACCTCTCTTTCCACCAAAAGCCATGGGTTTGGAGGAGAGGATGAAGGAGTGATCTATACCGAAAGCCACAGATAGATCTTGCTTAGTTTTCAAGGCTTAGAGATCCTCACAAAGTGAGTCGATTTAAAGTTTTCAACCCAAGGTCGAACCTTTGAAACCCCTAACCATGAATCTCAACCCTAGGCCCTTTCTTTTAGCATCTTTACATCTTATCTCGTCATTCGCTTGATCTTTGATATCATCCTGGTCATTAGTTTCACTGTTCTTGCATTTTTAGACGAGATCGATTGTTATTGCTCGATCTAGTGGTCGATCTCATGGTCGATCCACTAGTCGAATTTTAGTAATTCGAAGCTTGGTTCTTTAATTATTCTGTTTGTTCCTCGTGGTAGTTCCTTCATTCCTAGTATTTTTAAAATATGTTGCATTCTATTTATGTTGCTGCATCTAGTTTTTAGAGATTTTCTCATAAATCATCTCATTTCGCTTGGATTTCCATTAGTTTTTGTATTCTCTTTGCATTCTCTATCATCCTAGGAATGGATTGACTCTCTCTTGCTTGCTGTACTACAACATGTCTTGCATTTGAGTTTGATAACCTCACTGCATTTTCACCCTTGCTAACAAAGTGTTTATTACTCCGCGGTAGATAGTGCTTAGGAGGGTCTCTTCACTGAAGCCGTGGTGAGGACACTGAATGGTGTAGTCCTTGAACCGACATCGAAGTGCCGAAAAATTGGAGCTAAACTCACGGAGAAACTCATAGCAGGAGAGCTCGGCGACGCGGTGACCTTGAAGGATCTCGAAGGGGAAACCGCAGAAGAAGTAGAGCAGCAAAGCGAGTCAGATCAAGAAGAAAAAGGCCCCAAGGCAAGAAGAGACCCCGAGGCGAGGAAAGATTCCGAGGCGAGACCGCGCGCACCCCCAAAGCGCAACAGGAAAAACAAAAAAAGAAACCGAGTCGGGGACGCGAGAAAGGATAAACATGATCATGGGCAGATCGCAGTATTGCCGAGACACTATCTCCGCGATCAAATCCTTTCAAAGGTGAGCTGACGCTAGCATCAACTGGTCTGCGCCAACAAAAAATCCAAACGATATCATCACCTTTGAAGAACGAGAAACCACGGGCATCGATAGGCCGCATAATGATCCGCTCGTCATTGAATTGACCGTGAAAGATGATGACGTGGCGAGAGTCCTCATCAATACCTGGAGTTCCGTAGATGTTATCTTTCAGGATACCCTAGTCAAGATGGGAATCGATATGTCCGAAGTCAAGTTGACCCCGAGTCCTCTGACTAGCTTCGCTGGGGATACGATAATGACGCTGGGAACCATTAAGCTGCTCGTCCGAGCCAGAGACGTTACAAGCCCGGCGATCTACAACATCATCATGGGATCGCTGTGGATAAATTCTATGCGAGACGTCGCCTCGACTTACCACTTGTGCCTAAAGTTCCTGGGCCCGAACGGGATAAAGACAATCTGGGGAAGCCAAAAGGAGTCCAGGATATGCTTCATGGCCGAACACAAACTCAGAAATCCTAAGACCGAGGCGAAGGGAGATACGGAGCATAAGAAGATCAAAACAAACCGCGAAGCAAAACTAAGGCGGTCAAGGCTTTTATAGCAATTACAGAAGTTGGAGGAAGGAGAAGGCGAGCAGCCGAGGTGCGCCCATGTAATCTCGGTGTGCATAGACGAGTCAAACCCGGACAGATGCGTTGAAATCAGAGCCGAGTTAGACGAAACGTTAAAAACCGAGCTGATCTCCTTCCTAAAGGAGAACATCAATACCTTCGCATGGGCCGCAGAAGACATGCCTGGGATCAGCATCGATGTTACCTGCCACGAGCTGAACGTGGATCCGACCTTCAAACCAGTGAAGCAGAAGAGAAGTGATGTTACTGCAAATTACATACATTTTGCATACACATTAGTTAGCTTTTCATGCATTTACATCACATTTTAGGTTAGATTGCATCACTTAGAGTCCTAAAGCATTCTTGCACCAGCATACGCATGTTCCTTGCATTTTACATTACATTCAGGTTGTTTCTGGCTGTTTTGGAGTCGTGGAGGTTCGTGGACGTGCTGAAGCTGTTGTAGCGGTTCGTGGAAGCTCGGATATTTGCTAAGGACCAGAGATCGGGGAACAGATCGAGCATGGCAGGTCGATCTAGGATGAGATCGACCAGAAGATCGAGAAGACCAGGCGATCCAAGGAAAATGATCGAGATGAAGATCGAGTGAAGCAATCGATCAAACGGTACGGACGTAAATGACGCCATGCAGAGCGAGAGCCGGATCGAGTCCACCACTCGATCCAACCGAAGATCGATACCAAGATCGGATGCAACACTCGATCCGCCGAAGATGATCGAGACCCAGATCGAGTTGAAGACACGATGTTCGGATATGATCGAGAGAGCCGCTCGATCCCGGACTCGATCTCTGTCCTTTCAACCGCTTTTGGCCGCTAGCGAGGGAGGGACCATCAGCTTGTTTTCGACATTTTGGGAAGGCGGCAACGTCGTTTTCCTAGAGAACTTTTCATCCTTATCTTTTTTTATGCTTTTCTCTCTGGTTTTGGAGAAATCCACCATTGTCAAACTTTGAGTTTTTCAAGCTTTTGTAATTCAATCGTTTAAGCTTAATCTGGTTTTCTTTTCATGTTCATCGTTTCTTTCTTCATGCTTTGCTTGATTTATCTTATGTGTACTGAGTAGTTCATTTGGGTTCAGGGTTAAGAGGATCTAAGGGGTCAAAAAGGTTTCGATCTTGGGGTTTTCTAAGTGTTTTAATGGTTATCTCTTATAGGGTGTTGAGTTCTCAAAGCTTAAAGACTCTCACGCCAAGAGCTTTATGATCCGAGAGGTTCCTTACCTTGACAGGATTCAGGGACCTCTGAAGATCACACCCTAGAGACTAGTTACCCCTTCCCAAAAGCCATGGAAGTTTGGGGGACTAGTTAAGCCACTCGTTTGAAATCTGTTTTCCATGCCCTTTGACCTCTCTTTCCCCCAAAAGCCATGGGTTTTGAGGAGAGGATGAAGGAGTGATCTATACCAAAAGCCACAGATAGATCTTGCTTAGTTTTCAAGGCTTAGAGATTCTCACAAAGTGAGTCGATTTAAAATTTTCAACCCAAGTTCGGACCTTTGAAACCCCTGACCATGAATCTCGACCCTTTGCCCTCTTTCTTAGCTTCTTCACGACAATCGATCTCGTCTAAAAATGCAAGATCCCATGGTCGATCCACTAGTCGAATTTTAGTAATTCGTAGCTTTGTCTTTTAATTATTCTGTTTGTTCTTCATGGTAGTTTGATCATTCCTGGTAATATTAAAATAGATCTGCATTCCATTTATTTACTGCATCTAGTTTTTAGGGATTTTATCAAAATCTATCTTGTTTCGCTTAGATTTGCATAGTCCTTGCATTCTCTTTGCATTTTCTATCATTCTAGGTGTGGATTGACTCTCTCTTGCATACTGTGCTACAACCTGTCTTGCATTTGAGTTTGATAACCTCATTGCATACTCACCCCTGGAAAGAAAATGTTTATCAAGAAGGAAGCTTGGGCCGGAGCGAGCCAAGGCAGTCAACGACGAGGTGAACAGACCCTTAAAAGTAGGATCTATTGCCGAGGCAAAATACCTTGACTGGCTCGCGAACCCAGTGGTGATAAAAAAGAAGAACGACAAATGGCGGATCTGCATCGACTTCACGGATCTGAACAAGGCGTGCCCAAAAGACAGCTTCCCGCTGCGTCACATAGATCGCCTCATCGAAGCAACTGCTGGCAAAAAGCTCCTTTCGTTTATAGATGCTTTTCTGCAAATAATCAGATCCTGATGAATCCCGACTACAGAGAAAAGACAGCATTCATAACGGACTTGGGCATATACTGCTACAAGGTAATGCCCTTCGGGCTCAAGAACGCCTGGGCGACCTACCAAGGACTGGTAAATAAGATGTTCGCCGCGCAGCTTGGAAAAACGATGGAGGTATACATAGACGATATGTTAGTGAAGTCACTCGAAGAGAAGGATCACGTCGCCCACCTTAGAGATTGCTTTGCCCAACTAAACCAACACAACATGAAGCTAAACCCGATGAAGTGCCGATTTGCAGTAACCTCGGGAGAATTTCTCGAATACTTGGTGACAAACCGAGGAATCGAAGCAAATCTGAAGCAGATCGATGCCTTGATTCAGATGGCATCGCCCAAGGACAAACGAGAAGTGCAACGACTAACTGGACGCGTCGCCGCGTTAAATCGCTTCATCTCAAGGTCGACAGATAAATGCTTGCCTTTCTACGATACGCTCCGGGGCAACAAGAAATTTGATTAGACGGAGGAGTGCGAGCTGGCTTTCCAGGAGTTGAAAAGTTACCTTGCCACCCCGCCTGTGCTTGCAGAACCAGTTGAGGGAGAGCCATTGTACCTATACATCGCTGTCTCAGCAACTGCGTTAAGCGGAGTCCTGTTCCGAGAGGAGCGAGGAGAACAGAAGCCCATCTTCTATGTATGTCAAACTCTGGCTGATGCGGAGACGTGGTACCCGCAGATGGAGAAGCTCGCCCTCGCATTAGTGATGTCTGCACGAAAGCTCATGCCGTACTTCCAGTCGCACTCGATCATATTGCTGACCTCCTTCCCACTACGAGCTATCCTACATAGCCCGAGCCAATCCGGAAAACTAGCCAAATGGGCAGTGGAGCTTAGCGAATATGACATCGAATACAGAAGCAAAACCTGCGCAAAGTCTCAAGTCCTTGCAGATTTCTTGATCGAACTCCCAACCGAAGGGACCGACAAACTAACCCAAGATTCTACTTGGATCCTCCATGTTGACGGCTCGTCATCCAAGGAGGGGTCAGGAGTCGGAATCCTGTTGACATCGCCGATCGAGCTGAAGGCACGATGTCCGGAAGTGATCAAGAGAGATGCTCGATCCCGAAGTCGATCTCAGTGTACTTTAAACGCTTTTGGCCGCTAGCGAAGAGGGGACCATCGGATTGTTTGGCCTGTTTTGGCAAGGCGGCGAGCATGCTTTTAGACACACTTTTCACCATTGTTGGATGTTGAAGCTTTTCTTACTTTTTTATCGAATCGTTTAAGCTTAATCTCTCGTTTTTCATGTTCGTCGTTTCATTCTTCATGCTTTCCTTGGTTTACTTATTGTGTAGTGAGTAGTTTAATCGGGTTTTGGGGTTGAGAGGATTTGCAGGGGTCGAAAAGGTTTTCAAATTTGGAGTTTTCTTGTTCTTAATGGCTTTCTTTTCTAAGATGTTGAGTTCTTAAGGCTTAAAGAGTCTCACGCCAAGATCTTTATGATCAGAGAGAGCTCTTACCTTGACAGGATCTAGAGATCTCTGAAAGTCACATCTTAGAGGCTAGTTACTCTATCCCAGACGCCATGGTAGTTTAGAGGACTAGTTAAGCCGCGTGTTTGAAATCTGTTTTCCTTGCCTCTCAATCTCTTTTTCCGCCAAACGCCATGGGTCTGGAGGAGAGGATGAGAAAGTGATCTATACCACACGCCATGGATGGGTCTTGTTTTGTTTTCAAGGCTTAGAGAACCTCACAAAGTGAGTAGATCTAGAGTTTTCAAACCAAGCTTGAACCTTTGAAACCCCTGAACGTGAATCTCAACCCTAGACCCTCTTTCTTAGTATTCTTACATCTTTTCTAGTTATTCGCTTGTTACCTGTTGCATCCTGGTCATTAGTTTCATTGTGCTTGAGCTTTTAGACGAGATCGATCCAAACTGCTCGATCTAGTGGTCGATCCATTAGTCGATTTTTATAAATTGATAGCTTTGCATTTTAATCATTCTGTTTGTTCGTCGTGGTAGTTCACTCTTTCCTAGTAATTTTAAAATAGTTTTACCTTGCATTTAGTCGTCGCATTTAGTTTTTAGGAATTTTACAAAAGCATTCATCATTTGCCTAGCTTTACTCGATCCTTGCATTCTCACTGATCTTTCTAGCTCCTAGGATTGGATTGATACTCGCTTGCATACTTTACTACAACTAAGTGTTGCATTTGAGCTTTGATACATCATTGCATACACTCTGCTGCAAAATCTTGTTATCATAACCCCAGGAGTATTGACATTCGACCCTGCGGGATCCTCCACGCCAGCCTTCGAAGCCATAACATATGTCGATTCATTAGCGAAGAAGGGCGGGACAGAATCACTGGAAACCGGAGAAAGCTTCAGATCCTCTCGTAGGTCAGTCGCAAGACGCTCGAACTCTATGTCAGCATCGGCAAGCTCCTCTTTCCATCCGGTCAGAGTCGTCAACTCTTCATCCAGAGAAGGAGGGTCCTCACCCATAAGAAGTTTGACAAGCTGGAGATTGCTCTCGGCCTGCGCAAGCTCAATAACCCTTATTCGAGCAGGCCCCTTCAGCTTCTCGATCATCTCCTCCGCTTGGCGAATGCGATTCTGGAACTTCTGGCAAAGTTCCCTCCTCGCCTCCTTACGCGGTTTCCTGGCCTCGACCTCGCGCAAATCTTTCTCGACCTCGAGCTGTCGCTTGAGAGAAGCGATGTCCGACTCACGTCTGAGCTACTGTTCGTTGAGACGCAGGAAGACGATCCCCTGGACGCAGGAAGACAATCCCCTAGACGAGCGATCTTAGAGAAGAGCGTCACAGACGCTGCGGCCTCATCAACAGGCTCGCCCGAAGCGGCTAAGGCAAGGTTTGCATCCGGAACAGATGAAGGAACAAGGGGATCTCGCCTCGCCCTCTTTTGTGAAACAGTCGCGTCGCCTGCCTTATCCTCCTCTGATGTGACGCGCTTCGAGGCTCTTTTATCCACTTCGCCCCCATCGGATCATGAAGGCATCTTGGATTTCTCTGCATGATGAGACAAGGAGGATCCCTCGGTCGCAGGGAAGACTTCAAACCCGCGACGATCTCAGAGGAAACTCTACGTGCTCTTGGCCTCGCTTCGCCCGAAATCTTCGAACCAGTGTTCCCCTCGCCCCGGATCTTGGAGTTCGCGTTTGCCTCGCTCGAAACTCTAGGGCTCGCCTCCTTGGACCCAACTGGTTCTTTCTCCTTCTCTCCCGCTCGCTTCTTGGCTTCCATCGCCTTTTTGTCGCGAATAGTCATTTTGGCCGCCAGTATGTAAATTGGGTCGATGTCGGATGAATAAGAAGACTCGGAATAATCTATATCGATTCCGAGGCTGAAAGCTTAAGCACGCTCAACTCTTTACAGCATGAAATTCCTTGTCCAATGAGACCTCCTCTGGAAAAACAGCTTCACCAAATCTAGAAAACCTTCGGAAATCCTTAGCACGATCTGACGCTCTGCAACAACAAAAAATAATAATTAAACGTTAGTAACGATTCTTACAACGATTCGGGTACGAAATTCCTAACTATGGCAACGATCCGCTACCGATTCACCCCCAGTCCGTCTTGACCTTCTCGAGCCATGCCGCGGGTACTAAGGCATCGTTTATGAAAACAAAGAAGAAACGACTCTTCCAATCTCTGTCGTTACTTGGAAACCCATGGATGATCCGCCAATACCTCTTGTTACCAATGCAATATGTCTCAGACTTTGGATTTCTACGAACATCCAACAAGTTTAGAAGATGACTGACGGAGAGCTCCACTTCGCACTCATATCTGATAACATGATTATTGTCCAATGCAAGCAAGGAGGTTATCAAAACCCAAACCACATGTTATGATGTAGTACAGTAAAAAGGGGTATCAATCCACACCTAGGATGCAGGAAGAGTCACTAAGAATGCAAGGATGAACAAATCTAAGCAAAATGGATAAATGATGGGCAAAATCTAACAAAACTAGATGCAAACTGAATGAGATGCAGAACAATTTTAAAATCCCTGGAAGAGGGTTAACTACCTCTAGGAACAAGCAGAAGATTAAAAATGCAAAGCTACTAAGAACTAAAAATCGACCAGTGAATCGACCATAGGATCGAGCACTGGATCGAGCAAAATGGATCGATCTAGCAAACAACTTGAAGCGAATGACTTCTAATGAATAGGACGCAAGCTAAATGACAAGCGAATAATGAACAGAGGTTTGAAATGCTCAAAAGGAGGGTTTAGGGTCGAGGGTCATATTCAAGGGTCTCAAAGATTTAAGCTTTGGTTTGAAAACATTTAGATCTACTCTTTTAAGAGGTTTCTCTAAGCCTTGAAAACAAAACAAGAACCATCCATGGCGTGCGGTATGGTTCACTTCCTCAATCTCTTCTCCAAACCCATGGCGTTTAGTGGAAAAAGAGATCGAAGAGCGAGGAAAGCAGATTTCAATATAATCACCTAACTAATCCCCTTTACAACCATGGCATGTGGGAAAGGAAAGATTAGCCTCTAGGATCTGGTTTTCCAGGACATCTGAATCCTGTCAAGGTAAGAATGCTTGTGGTTCATAGAGACCTTTTCCAAGGCTCTCTAGGCTTTAAGATCCCAAGATCCTAGAAGAGAAGGTATGAAGAACAAGAAAACACAAAGCTTTAAACCCTTTTGACCCTTTTGAATCGCCTCAACCCATTACCCTAAGGAAACTACTCGCGACTCATAAGTAAAACCGAACAGAATGCAATAAACAGAAAGCTAAGCATGATTAACGATGGATTAAAGCAAAAGACTTAATGATTTCAAGATTCAACGGTTCAAAATACAAGAAAAGCTTAAAGTCTACAATAGCGAAATAGCCTAAGCAAGAGGAGAATGAAAAAGTAAAAGACAGAATGGAGAATAATGAAAGTGATGGCTGCGGTTTGCCAAAAATGGCTAAACCGCAAATGGTCCCCCCTTCGCTAGCTGCCAAAACCAGCTGGACGGATAAGGTTATTCTTGGATCTACTCGGATCACTCGAGCTCTGGCTCGATCTTCTCTTGGATCGGATGACTTAGCTCGATCTTTGAGTCGATCCTTTGATGATCGGGTCGGGAACTCGATCTGGCCCTCGATCTGCATAGCATGGCCCACGTCTGTACTCTTGATCGACCTCCTCACTCGATCGCATGCTCGATCTTCCTCTTGAATCGACTGGGGGTCACTCGATCTTCTGATCAATCTCGTCTAGATCGACCTGCCTTTCCCGATCCGCAACTCGATCTCAGGTCCTTTGCTGAATGGTTGAGTTCCCCAAGTGACCGCAAGCTTCCTCACGAGCCTTAGCATGTCCATGAATCCTCCACAGCTCCAAATTGTCCAAAAACAATCTGAATATGAAGCATAATGCAAGAAACATGAGAATGCTAATGCAAAAGTGCTCTAGGACCTTAAATGGTGCAAACTAACCTATAATGATTCTTACAACGAAAAGAAAAATAAAAGAGCCTAAGTGCCAAAATAAAAAGAAAAGAAAAAGAAAGAAAAAAATAATAATAAGAGAGCTATCAATAAGAAAGAAATAAGGAGCCTAATATTTTCAAACCTTTTCACTAGCCTAAAAGAGTTAAGATGTTTTTTATTTTGATTTGGGGATTGCTAAGCTTTTGCTTTGAAGAAAAGGGTAGATTTTAGGGGGCTGAGTGAGCTAAAAAGAGAAAAATGAGAGGGGTTTTAGGATCATTGTTAGTTTGCATGGGTAGATGAGAATCTGATCATGTATGCATCAATTGCCTTCACCTTTAGCATTATGCATAAAGTTCTTACCATCTTTGAAAGAAACCCATACATAAAATAAACCCTTCTTTAAAATGAGATCATTCTATGCTCATAGCCTTAACCCTTAGCCGAATGTGTTTTGCTTTAAAGTGCATAAGTTTGATTCATGGTTCGGTCTTTAATAAATGTTAAAGGATGAGTTTCTTTGATTGTTTGGAATAGGAGAGTCATGATTTGAAATTCTTTGTGTGATGAGTATGGCTAAGTTCTTTGGAGTATGAGCGTGTGTATTGCATTTTAGAACTAGTAACTAGGACGTTGAGATTGGTTCATTTGAAAGATACCTTTGCAAGAAGCTTAAACCCCCGTTTGTTTTAAAACCTCTTTCCCTTCTTTAATTTAGTTTGCTTGAGGGCAAGCAAAAAGTAAGTTTGGGGGGAGTTGATATAGCTGCATATGAGTTCGTTGTTTATGCTTTGCTTGGTTTACCTAGTGTGTAGTTAGTAGTTTAATCGGGTTTTGGGGTTGAGAGGATTCAAAGGGGTCGAAAAGATTTTCAAGTTTGGTGTTTTCTTGTTCTTCATGGCTTTCTCTTCTAGGATGTCGAGTTCTTAAGGCTTAAAGAGTCTCACGCCAAGATCTTTATGATCAGAGAGGTCTCTTACCTTGACAGGATCCAGAGATCTCTGAAAATCGCATCCTAGAGACTAGTTACCCTTTCCCAAACGCCATGGTAGTTTAGGGGACTAGTTAAGCCGCATGTTTGAAATCTGATTACCTTGGTGGCGGCTGCGTTGAGACCATATGCTTGACACAGCTCGGGGATTGAGAGGCTGAAGGCTTGACGTCCAACCTTGAAAGAGAGACGGCCTTGTGAAGGAACGGGGGCGCTAGGGTTCTCGTAACGAAACTCCAACGTGGCAAGGAAGTCTATTGTCACTTCTGGAATGGTTGGGCAATCCATTCGTGACAGACATCTTAAGCCAATGTTCTTGAGGAGTTGGTAGAAATCTCCAAGGATCCCTAGCTTGAACAGCAGCTCCTGGTCCGCAAACTTAGTAGGCTCGAACCGAAGCCTTTCCAGCCGCTTCTTATCCCTCTTCTCGTCCTTACTCCATCGGACCCTCTCTTGAACAGCCACTTCCTGACCTTCTCCTTCTTGTGCCGTCTCCTCTCTCGTTCTATTGGGGGCCATCTTGCCTGAAACAGGTTTCTCAAGCAAAGTAATGAGCAAAACGGCGATAGGATGAGAGAAGAAGAGAGGCAAAGAAGAAAACTTATACTTAATACCCTAGAATTTTGGGAAATTTATAAAAAAATATAGCAAAATAATAGAGAATCAAATCTAGACATACTAGAAAATCTAGAATTTTTCCTATTATTTAGCTAAATTTAAAAATTTAAAACCGCCCTAGCATCTAAAACAATCAATTGTGAAATAAAAGGAGATTTTCCTAAATTTTTTTATCAAATAACCGAAAATACCTTTTGCAAAGATTGTTAAGAAGTTTGTTAGCCTTTAGAAACAGAAAACTCTCACTCTCTTTGCTTAAAATTTCGAGAAAACAAGAATGGGAGAGTGTGAAGTTGATGAAAACATTTAAAGGCCAACAAGAAACAAAACTATGGGTAAAAGGAGGTGGTTTCTGACACAAGTCTTGGTCAAGGCACATCTTTCATGGTCAAAGATGCTTGCCTTGACCAAGTTTTGAATTTAAAAACTGGAGGGAAAAAGAATAAAGGAGGGAAAGAAAATGTTACCTCGGCATGAGATCGAGTCCGTTTGGTCGATCTAGGACTCGATCTCATGCCCATAATAGCTTAAATCGAGAGGGTTACTCGATTTGTGACTCGATTCATGGTGAATCGAGTCCTGGATCGTTTGGCTCTCTCGATCGTTGAGATTTTAGCTCCACGGCTAAATCCTCGTGATCGTGCTACGTCCTCGATTTGGGGGTTGATTTGGCTTAGATCGAGTGATGGATCGAGTCGAGTGATCGATTCGTCTTTTAAGGATTTCCCGAGAGAAATTAGATCGGTCGATCTATTTGGGATTGATCGATCCGTTTTCATCTAGATCGATCTTATCACTCGTTCTCGTCTAGATCGACTGGCTCCTCTCGATTCACTAACTCGATCTAGCAAAGATCGAATTAGGATTAGTCGATCTAGCACTCGATCTCTAGCCTTTTCTTAACCCCTATTGCCTCTTTTGGATGTCAAGATCGAGGTTTAGACTCCTCATACCTGTTCCTACACACTTGCAAAATAAAAACATAAAACTGAAAGAGAAATAAAGCAGAAATAAGAACAGGATAGACATGGGAATGCCTCCCAAGTGCGCTTTCTTTAACATCTTTAGCTAGAATTTACTTGTTTTAGGCAGATGGTGGGTCTTGGAGAAGCACCGAGGTACTCTCCTTGTCATAGCTGTCCGCCAAGTAAGGCTTGACCCTGTGTCCATTCACGGTGAATGCACTGTCACTCTTGCCCATCAATGTGACGGCTCCATAAGGCAGCACTTCTTGGATCACAAACGGCCCGCTCCACCTCGACTTCAGCTTTCCCGGGAAGAGTTTGAGTCTCGAATTGTACAGCAACACCAAACCTCCTTCCTTAAGCTCCTTGGCAATCAACTTCTTGTCATGAGCTTCCTTAGTCCGCTCCTTGTATATCCGAGAGCTCTCATAAGCGTTCAACCTTAGTACGTCCAGTTTATGTAGCTGGATGAGGCGCCTCTCTTGAGCAGTCTTGAGGTCAAAGTTCAGCCTCTTTACAGCCCACAATGCACGGTGTTCAAGCTCAACTGGGAGGTGACAGCCTTTGCCATAGAGCCGTACAGTAGGCCCAAAGAGCGTCGTCCAACTTTACTGCCCAGTCTTTCCTTGTTGCTCTGACCGTCTTCTCAAGTATAGCCTTGATTTGCCGGTTGGAGACTTCCACTTGACCGCTCGTTTGAGGATGATACGGTGTAGCCAATTTATGCTTAACGCCGTACTTTCTCAAAAGGCTCTCAAAGATCTTGTTTATAAAGTGGCTTCCTCCATCGCTTATAACCACCTTTGGTACCCCAAACCTCGGGAAAATGATGCTTTTAAACAGCTTGATCACCACCTTAGAATCGTTTGTAGGGGATGCAACAGCCTCAACCCATTTGGAGACATAATCAACCGCTACTAAGATGTACTTGTTGCTGTATGAAGAAGGAAATGGCCCCATGAAGTCTATGCCCCACGCGTCAAACACGTCAACCTCGAAGATAGGAACCTGAGGCATCTCGTTCCTCTTAGTGATATTCCCTGCTCGTTGACACGCCTCACAACTCTTCACAAACTCGTGTGCATCTTTGAAGATGGACGGGCACCAGAAAGCAGCTTGCAACACTTTCGTGGCAGTCTTGAATGAAGCGAAGTGTCCTCCATAGGATGAGCCATGACAGTGAAAGAGGATGTCTTTAGCTTCTTCCTTTGTAACTGATGTTATTGGATACTCATTAGTTAGCTTTTCATGCATTTGTATCACATTTTAGGGTAGATTGCATCACTTAGAGTTCTAGAGCATTCTTGCACCAGCATACGCATGTTCCTTGCATTTTGCATCACATTCAGGTTGTTTCTGGCTGCTTTGGAGTCATGGAGGTTCGTGGACATGTTGAGGCTGATGTAGCAGTTCGTGGGGGCTCGGATATATGCTGAGGAGCAGATCGAGCATGGCCGGTCGATCTAGGAGGTGATCGACCAGAAGATCGAGCCAACCAGGCGATCTAAGGAGAATGATCGAGACAAAGACCGAGTGAAGCAGTCGATCAAACGGTACGGACGTGAATGACGCCATGCAGAGCGAGAGCCAGATCGAGTACTCCACTCGATCCAGCCGAAGATCGATACCGAGATCGGATGCAACACTCGATTCGCCGATGATGATCGAGATCCAGATCGAGCCGAAGACACGATGTCCGGATATGATCGAGAGAACCGCTCGATTCTGGAGTCGATCTCTGTCCTTTCAACAACTTTTGACCGCTAGCGAGGGGGGACCATCAGCTTGTTTTGGCCATTTTGGGAAGGCGGCGACGTCCTTTTTCCCAACAACTTTCAATCCTTATCTTTTTCTTTATGTTTTCTCTCTGTTTTTCGTGAAGAACACCATTGTCGAACTTGAGTTTTTCTTAAGCTTTGTAATCGAATCATTTCCATCTGAATCTAGTTTTCTTTTCATGTTCATCGCTTCCTTTTACATGCTTTGCTTGATTTACTTTATGTGTAGTGAGTAGTTTATTTTGGGTTCGGGGTTGAGAGGATTAAGGGGTCTAAAGGGTTTCGATCTTGGGGTTTTTCTAAGCGTTTTCAACGGCTATCTCTTCTAAGGTGTTGAGATCTCAATGCTTGAAGACTCTCACGCCAAGAGCTTCATGATCCGAGAGGTTCCTTACCTTGACAAGATTCAGGAGCCTCGGAAGATCACACCTTAGAGACTAGTTACCCCTTCCCAAAAGCCATGGAAGTTTGGGGGATAAGTTAAGCCATTCATTTGAAATCTGCTTTCCATGCCCTTCGACCTCTCTTTCCACCAAAAGCCATGGGTTTGGAGGAGAGGATGAAGGAGTGATCTATACCGAAAGCCTCGGATAGATCTTGCTTAGTTTTCAAGGCTTAGAGATCCTCACAAAGTGAGTCGATTTAAAGTTTTCAACCCAAGGTCGAACCTTTAAAACCCCTAACCATGAATCTCAACCCTAGGCCCTTTCTTTTAGCATCTTTACATCTTATCTCGTCATTCGCTTGATCCTTGATAGCATCCTGGTCATTAGTTTCACTGTTCTTGCATTTTTAGACGAGATCGATTGTCATTGCTCGATCTAGTGGTCGATCTCATGGTCGATCAACTAGTCGAATTTTAGTAATTCGAAGCTTGGTTCTTTAATTATTTTGTTTGTTCCTCGTGGTAGTTCCTTCATTCCTAGTATTTTTAAAATAGGTTGCATTCTATTTAAGTTGCTGCATCTAGTTTTTAGAGATTTTCTCATAAATCATTTCATTTCGCTTGGATTTGCATTAGTCCTTGTATTCTCTTTGCATTCTCTATCATCCTAGGCATGGATTGACTCTCTCTTGCTTACTGTACTACAACATGTCTTGCATTTGAGTTTGATAACCTCACTGCATTTTCACCCTTGCTAATAAAGTGTTTATCAAATGGCGCCGTTGCCATCCTAGGACTGTTTAGAGAACATAGAGATTTGGGACTTAGCAAAGACTAAGTCTTTACCTTTTTCAAGTTACTAAACATTCTACTCTCAAACGTGTGTTTTCAGGTACATGAATCTTCGTTCAAGGGGAGACAACAATCTACTATAACCCTTGGAAGACATTCATCAGCTTGGTCACTCATGGCAAAGGAGAGTCAGAGAACAAGCCAGAGCCTTTGAGGAGATTGTTCAGCACGGTTTGGTTGACTTTGAAGCTATGGCTGAACACGAGCATCCAGAAGAACCTCCTCCTGCTCACGGGGCAGCAGGACGGGGCAATGGAAACCCCCAACACGCGGCTAGACCCCCAAGGATCATAGGAGCTGGAGATGCTCCCAATACTCATCACAATAGGTTTGGGATCACTCCTCCTCCTGTACAAAACAACAACTTCGAGATCAAGCCAGGTTTCATCTCAATGGTGCAAAACAACAAGTTCCACGGCTTAGCAATGGAAGATTCCTTGGAGCACCTTGACAACTTTGAGCAAGTATGTGGGATGATCAAGATCAATGGCATATCCGAAGATGCTTTCAAGCTGCGTCTCTTCCCCTTTTCACTCGAAGACAAAGCTAGACATTGGGAGAAGACCCTCCCACAAGGCACCATCACGTCATGGGCTGAGTGTAAGAAGGCATTTCTCTCAAATTTCTTCTCAAGCACAAGGACAGCTCAATTGAGAAGCGAAATCAGTGGTTTCACTCAAAGGAACAATGAGACATTCAACGAGGCAATGGAGCGTTTCAAAGACTACACGATCCAATGTCCTCATCACGGGTTCAGCGAAGAGACTCTACTCAGTACCATATAGCGTGGAGCTTCACCAAAGATCAGGTTGTTGCTTGATACAGCTAGCAAAGGGAACTTCCTTGGTCAAGAGGTAGAAGAGGGTATGGAGCTGATAGAAAACTTGGCGTTGAGTGATGGAAACTATGCTGAAGACTATGACCGTGCACCAAGAGGATCCGAGTTAGAGTCTCACAAGAAGGAGCTTTCCGAAGCATGTTCACTTTGTTGGTGAAGCTGATGAAAACCAAGAGGAGTTAGAGCTAAGCCAAGAAGAAGCAAATTAGGTGGCTGGACAGAACAACTACAAGTCTCAAGGCTACACTCAAGGCTACCAGAACAACAACCTCTCTTACCGAAGCACCAACGTAGCCAACCCTAAACATTAAGTGTACCCTTCTCAGCAAGCAAAACCTTTCATCCCTTACAACAAAGGTTTTCAACCGAGTGGTGGTTTCCAAGGTCAAGGGCAAAGCAACTTCCAAGGGCAACAACAAAACAACAAGGGTTATACTCCTAACTACTCTCCGGGCTTTGCACCTCAGCAACAACAACCGATGCAACAACAAGTTGATCCGGTTCAAGCAATGTTTCAACAGCTAATACAAGGGCAAGCCTCTACTAACCAGAAGTTTGCTGAAATGAACACTCGCCTACTCATCTCTAACCGACTTCTCCACTCAGATCACCAACCTAAACAACAAGATCAAGCAGTTGGTGAAAGGCAAAGCAAGTACGAGTGGTCAGAATAGTCTTCCGGGCAAGTGTGAGCAGAATCCCAAGGAGTATGCTAATGCTATAACGTTGAGAAGCGGCAAAGAGCTCGAACCTCCGGTCTCTACCAAGAACAACGAGGACGTTGTAATTCAAGAGGGGGAGGGTAAACTTTCGGCTGATAATGATGAGATAAACTTTGACAACGTTTGGATCCAAGGGCCAAGGAGAGGAGATAAGGTGGTGGCTGAGAAGAACGCTGAGCTAACCACCAAGGAGAAGAATGACTACGTGCCCCCACCTTACGTACCAAAGTTGCCATTTCCCGGTCGTTTCAAAAAACAGCTTATAGAGAAGCACCGGATCCTGTTTGAGAAGCACCTGAGAGACGTGGAAATCAAGCTGCCTCTTGTTGATTGTCTAGCTATGATGCCCAAGTGCGCCAAGTTTTTCAAGGACACCCTTGTGAAGAAGAATAAAGAAAGCAAGGAAGTACTTGTGCTAAGTGATGAGTGTAGTGCGGTTATACACAAGGAGATAGTCCCTAAGAAGCTGGGAGACCCTGGAAGCTTCACTATACCCTGCGCTTTGGGCCCTCTAGAGTTCAAGAGTTGCTTGTGTGATCTCGGAGCTAGCATAAACTTGATGCCTCACTTCGTGGCTAAGAAGCTTGGTTTTACTCTGTTTAAAGACTGTCGGATCTCATTGGTGCTGGCTGATAGAAGCGTGAGGTTACCAGTGGGGCTGCTTGAAGATTTACCGGTACGAATCAGTGGTGTAAACGTACCTACAGACTTTGTAGTGTTGGAGACCGTTCCTTGCAACCGCCGGGGCTATAATAGATGTGAATAATGGGAAGATTGCCTTGCATTTGGGGAAGGAGATCAGGCTAGACTTCGACATCAACAAGGTTCTAAAGAAGCCAACCATTGAAGGACAACCTTTCTATATTGAAACGATGGATGCATTGGCGGATGAGTTGCTGGAAGAGCTGGCTCTAGAAGACCATATGAAGCTAGCACTGACTAAGGAGCCAGGGGAGTTTGGCTATGTGGACCAGAGAACCCAAGAGTACGTGAACCTGCTGGATTCGAGGAGGATTATCAAGAAAGAAGAAGGTTGCTGCCTAGAGATCGACCTCGAGATCGATGCTATCACTCGATCCAGGAGTCAGATCGACAAGTCAATCGAGAACACAACTCGATCAGGTGCAACAATCGATGGACAGATCGAGAAGAATGCTCGATCAGGAAAAACAATCAAGTCGGCGATCGAGAGAGACCTCCCGATCATTTTGGAGTTCAATTAAGAGATCGACTCAGCGTCTCGATCCCTCACTCGATCCCTATCAAATCGAGTAAGTGAATCGAGCGAAATGGCTCGATCTAGACGACATCGAGAGGAGAATCGACCGGAGGACTCGATCTCAGAAGGGATAGCTATAGAGGAAAGCAGTCTGAAGGGCCATGCCTCGGGTTCAAAGGAGACTTCCAAGGAGGAAAGCAACAACAACGGCCACGAGGATGACTGGAGTGAGCTGTTAGCCCCAAAGGTGGACCTCAAGGAGCTCCCAAAAGGGCTAAGGTATGCTTTCTTAGGGCCTAATAACACTTATCCCGTGATTGTGAACGAAAACCTCAGTGATGATGAGTTGCACTCGCTCTTGACTGAGCTAAGAAAGAATAGGAAGGCCATTGGGTACTCTTTAAGTGACATCAAGGGCCTTTCACCAATGTTATGCTCTCATAGGATTCACTTGGATAATGAGAACACTTCTTCTATAGAACATCAAAGGGGTTTGAATCCTAACTTGAAAGAGGTTGTTAAGAAGGAAATCCTTAAGCTTTTAGAGGCTGACTTGATCTATCCCATAAGTGACAGCACGTGGGTTTCCCCTGTACACGTGGTGCCTAAGAAGGGAGGGATCACGGTCATAAGGAATGAAAAGGATGAACTTATCCCTACTAGGACCATTACTGGTCATAGAATGTGTATTGACTATAGGAAACTTAACCTTGCGACTAGGAAAGACCATTTCCCCTTGCCTTTTATTGATCAAATGCTTGAGAGACTTGCAAATCACCCTTACTACTGTTTTCTCGATGGGTATAGTCGTTTCTTTCAAATTCCTATTCACCCAAACGATCAGGAGAAGATGACTTTCACATGTCGCTACGGTACCTTTGCATATCGAAGGATGCCGTTTGGATTGTGTAATGCCCCGGCTACGTTTCAGCGGTGTATGATGTCTATCTTCTCTGATCTTATAGAGGAGATGGTAGAGGTGTTCATGGATGACTTCTCTGTGTATGGTGCGTCCTTTCCTGCGTGTTTGTTGAATCTTTGCAGGGTACTTAAACGTTGTGAAGAGACAAACTTGGTGCTGAACTGGGAGAAATGTCACTTCATGGTTAAGGAAGGGATCGTGCTCGGTCACAAGATATCAGAGAAGGGTATTGAGGTTGATCAGGCTAAGGTGGAGGTCATGATGGGTCTTGAGCCGCCGGTTAATGTCAAAGGAATCAGAAGCTTCTTGGGGCACGCAGGGTTCTACAGGCGTTTCATCAAGGATTTCTCCAAGGTTGCACGCCCTCTTACACGGCTGTTGTGCAAGGAAGCTGAGTTTGTATTCGATGAGGAGTGTTTGAAGGCTTTCGTGACCATCAAGGAAGCCCTTACATCAGCGCCTATAGTCCAAGCACCAGACTGGTCTCTCCCCTTTGAGATCATGTGTGATGCTAGTGACTACGCCATAGGAGCCGTCCTTGGTCAGAAGAAAGACAAGAAGCTACACGTGATCTATTATGCTTCAAGGACCTTGGATGACACGCAATCACGATACACCACTACGGAGAAGGAGCTGCTTGCAGTAGTCTTCGCCTTTAAGAAGTTCAGATCATATCTGGTTGGTTCCAAGGCTGTTGTATACACGGCTCACGCTGCCTTACGATACATCTACTCGAAGAAAGACACTAAGCCTCGGCTCTTAAGATGGATTCTGTTACTCCAGGAGTTTGACATGGAGATTAAAGACAAGAAATGGATAGAAAATGGAGTCGCTGACCACCTCTCACGGCTAAGGATCAACGAGTCTCTCCCCTTAGATGACTCTCTTCCAGAAGAGCAGCTTATGGTGATCACTACGGCTGTTTGTGGGAAGCTAGAAGGGAGTTTCAAAGAAGAGGATCTACCGTGGTATGCTGATGTAGTGAACTATCTAGCATGTGGTGTGGAGCCAACACATCTCAACAGCTATCACAAGAAGAGGTTTTTGAGGGAGGCTAGTGACTACTTTTGGGACGAGCCTTACCTATACAAGAGAGGAGTAGACAGCTTGTACCGGAGATGTGTTACTAAGGAAGAAGCCAGGAACATACTCTATCATTGCCATGGCTCTTCCTACGGAGGACACTTCGCTTCATTCAAGACTGCCACGAAGGTATTGCAAGCCGGTTTCTGGTGGCCCTCCATTTTTAAAGACGCACACGAGTTTGTGAAGAGCTGTGAGGCATGTCAACGGGCAGGGAATATAACCAAGAGGAACGAAATGCCTCAAGTTCCTATCTTCGAGGTTGACGTGTTCGACGCGTGGGGAATTGACTTCATGGGGCCATTCCCTTCTTCATACGGCAACAAATACATCTTAGTAGCTGTGGATTATGTCTCTAAATGGGTTGAGGCTGTTGCTTCCCCTACAAATGACTCTAAGGTGGTAATCAAGTTGTTCAAGAGTATCATCTTCCCAAGGTTTGGGGTACCCAAGGTTGTTATAAGTGATGGAGGAAGCCACTTTATAAACAAGGTCTTTGAGAACCTCTTGAGAAAGTATGGGGTTAAGCATACGGTGGCTACACCGTATCACCCTCAAACAAGCGGTCAAGTGGAGGTCTCCAACAGGCAAGTCAAGGCTATCCTAGAGAAGACCGTCGGAGCAACAAGGAAAGATTGGTCAGCGAAGCTGGACGATGCTCTTTGGGCCTACCGTACCGCTTTCAAGACGCCGATTGGTACAATTCCCTTCACTCTACTCTATGGAAACGGCTGTCACCTCCCGGTTGAGCTGGAACACCGCGCGTTGTGGGCTGTGAAGAGGCTGAACTTTGATCTCAAGATTGCTCAGGAGAGGCGCCTTATTCAGCTACACGAACTGGACGAGTTGAGGCTGAATGCTTATGAGAGCTCCCGGATATACAAGGAGCGGACTAAGGAGGCTCATGACCAGAAGCTGGTCGCCAAGGAGCTTAAGGAAGGAGGACTGGTGTTGCTGTACAACTCGAGACTCAAGCTCTTCCCGGGCAAGCTGAAATCAAGGTGGATCGGACCGTTCGTAATTCAAGAAGTCTTGACGTATGGAGCTGTTACTCTGATGGGAAAAGTGGCAGTGCATTCACCGTCAACGGACACATAGTCAAACCCTATTTGGCAGATAGCTATGACAAGGAGAGTACCTCAGTGCTTCTCCAAGACCCACCATCCGCTTAGACCAAGTAAGGTCTAGCTAAAGACGTTAAAGAAAGCGCACTGGGGAGGCATTCCCATGTTTATCTTGTATATACTTCTGCTTTATTTCCCTTTCAGTTTTATGTTTTTATTTTGCAAGTGTGTAGGAACAGGTATAAGGAGTCTAAACCTTGACTTTGAGGTCTTAAAAAGGCAATATGGGTTAAGATAAGGCTAGAGATCGAGTGCTAGATCGACTGATCCTGGCTCGATCTTTGCTAGATCGAGTCAGTGAATCGAGAGGAGCCAGTCGATCTAGACGAGATCGAGTGACAAGATCGACCTTGACGAAAAAGGATCGATCGATCCAAATCGGATCGACCGATCTAATTTCTCTCAGGAAAATCTGTTGAAAACTGATCGATCACTCGACTCGATCCATCACTCGATCAATGCCAAATCGACCCCTAAATCGAGGACATAGCTCGATCATGAGGAATTAGCCGAGGAGCCAACATCTCAAGAATCGAGAGAGCCAATCGATCCAAGACTCGATTCATCATGGATCGAGTCTCAAATCGAGTAACCCTCTCGATCTAAGCCATTTTGGGCATGAGATCGAGTCCTAGATCGACCAAATGGACTCGATCTCATGGCGAGGTAACATTTTTCTTTCCCTCCTTTACTCTTTTCCCTCCAACTTTTGAATTCAAAACTTGGTCAAGGCAAGCATCTTTGACCATGAAAGATGTGCCTTGACCAAGACTTTGTCAGAAACCACTTTGACTACCCATTGTTTTGGTTTTGCTAGTCTTTAAATGTTTCAAACATCCTCTCACCCTCTCATTCCTGTTTTGCTCGAGATTTTTAAACAAAGAGAGTGAGAGTTTTACTTTTTAAGAGCTAGCAAAAGATATTCTAAACTTCTTGCAAAGGTATTTTCAAAGATTTAATGGTTTAATTCTAGAAAATCTCCTTTAAATCCGCAAGATCTTGTTTTAGAGTATAGGATCAGTTTTGAATTTTTAAAACTAGCTAAGTAAAAGGAAAAATTCAAGATTTTTCAGTATCTAAAGATTTGATTCCCTTTTATTTAGCTGTGATTTTTATTTATTCCCCAAAATTCTAGGGTAGCCTATTATAAATTCTCTCCTTCTCTTCTCTCATTCTCATCAAATCGCCGCGTACTTATCAATATCCTTAGAATCTTGTTTCAGGAACAATGGCACCAAAGAGAACCAGAGAAGAGCAAACACAAGAAGGAGAAGGACAAGAAGTGGTAGTTCAAGAGAGGGTCAGGTGGAGCAAAGATGAAAAGAGGGATAAGAAGCGGTTGGAGAGGCTCCGGTTAGAACCTACAAAGTTTGCTGATCGAGAGCTGTTGTCTAAGCTTGGGATTCTTGGGGACTTCGACCAACTCCTCAAGAACATTGGCTTAAGATGTCTGTCAAGGATGGATTGCCCAACAATTCCTGAAGTGACAATAGACTTCCTTGCCACCTTGGAGTTCCGGTATGAGAATCCTAGTGCACCCGTCCCTTCTCAAGGCCGCCTCTACTTCAAAGTTGGACGTCAAGCCTATACACTCTCCATCCCTGAGCTATGCTAAGCCTACGGTCTCAACGCTGATGCACACAAGGTAGAGTTACCAGCCTTCAAGAAAGCCGACGAATTTTGGGATCTGATCAGCAATGAGGACTACAAAGCCAACACTGCTAAGATCAAGCGAGTAAGGAGCCCGGTTCTGAGGTATACTCTGAAGCTGATTGCCAACACGTTCAGTGGAAGGTCTGTTGCTCCTATGGTCATGAAGACGGAGCTGTGCTTCCTCTTCCAAGGTGTGAAGCACTTGGTGTCTGATCCGGATGCAAATGAAGAGCCCATAGAAGATGAACTCGGCGATGAAGTGAACTACGGCTGTGTGCTCGCGGCTTCTTTGGTGAAATACAAGGCCTATGCCTTGCGGTGCAAGGCAACCTCCTCTTACATTGGCGGCTTCCTTACTCCTTTGTTCGTGCAAGCCGGTGTGCCCATTCATGACTTTGCTCACGTCCCTAACAGAGCTTTCATGGATGAAGCATACATCAGGAATACTGATAGCTTGGGACGCACGCCAGCAGAAGGGTTCTATGCCTACCTCTTCATTGATGACGAAGACAAGAAGAGAATGTGCATCCTTCCCAACAAAGATGAAACCGAGCTGCTTGGTGTTGGGAACATCGAGTTCTTGCCCATGGAGGAAGAATGCTTAGCCCCTTTAGGAGGACCGCCTGCTTCATCCATTGCCACGCGTCAAAGGTCAGAGTCTCCAGGCACAGAAGATGAGATGCCCGAAGCCTTCACACTTCCCAAGCTGGACTTTGAGCCGAGGAAAAAAACCGAGAAGTTCCTAGCATCAGTTGTGGAGATGCAAAGGAAGATCAATAAGTGGCAAGGCAAGATGCTTAAGAAGCTGGGGAAGAAGGTC
Organism: Thlaspi arvense; assembly: GCA_911865555.2. Lineage (NCBI taxonomy): Eukaryota > Viridiplantae > Streptophyta > Magnoliopsida > Brassicales > Brassicaceae > Thlaspi > Thlaspi arvense. The sequence goes on from OU466862.2 coordinate 31,069,892, forward strand.
AAAGCACTTAAGGGAGGCTCTCCCAAGAAAGCTGCTAGTCAAGAGGTGCAACAACCCGAGAAGAGAAGGCTTTCCACTGGCGGTATTGTCATCCGCGAGACCCAAGGAAGCATTCAACCGGCGCGCCACTCTCTCCAAGAACCAGGCGACAAAGGAAAAGCAACAATCTCTAGCTCCTCTGGAACATCCTCAAGTTCCTGCCGAGCCTAGACCAGAGGTAAACAACCTTCTTCCATTGTATATAACCGCTCATATTTGTTTCTTGCATTGTGTTTTGATGCTCCTTCGGATGAGTTTGCCACCGGGACGGTGTCAAGCAAGTTTGGGGGAGTATATGTGTGATTTAATCTAGTGTTCTTTGATCTTATTTTCCTTTTTGCATCCTTGAGTCTTTAGTCATGAAAAATTGGTAAAACTTTAAAAAAAATTTCAAAGATTCATGTAGTTGCATTCATCTTTTTAAAACATGTTAGGATTGAGTCTAGAGTTTCTCATATCACCTAGGTTGTTTGCATTTTGCATAAGGGGTTAGAATTTCTTGAAAAGGTGTTTTTACTTATGAATTGTTTCAATGCCCTAGTTAGTAGTTCTCTACTGCTTTGTCTATGCTTTGAAAGTAAGTTCTTACCATGCATGGATCACTAGTTAGGATTTTCGTGGCTTGAATTGAACTCTCATGATTTGAAACTCATTCTAATAAGTGAAAACCTTAATTTGAAACTCTAATTATCATTCTTATGCATCTGAAAATGAACACATGGTTTTAAAATATTTAGGCTCTCTTCTTCCTTTTTACCACTCTTTGTGAGCCTAAGTAGAACTCCCTCCTTGAACCTTACCCTCCTTTGAAGCCAAATGTTCTTGTGTGACATCTTTGTGAGGCCTTACTTTCGGTTTGAACTTGGCATAAAGTGTTAGGTTTAGGCGACATGATTTGGTTTTCATATTGTTGCCAGCTTTGCATTTTGAAGCTAGGTGTAGGCTTAGGATAAGTTTGGGGGATCATTGGGGTTGCTTTCTTGATCATTTGTTTTCGGTTTTAAAGACTGTGTTTTAAGGAAAGAAATGAGGTTCTAAGTGAAAGGTTGTTCTTAAAACATAAGTATGCTCTAATAATTTCAGGAGGTAGCTCTCCCATAATAAAATAAAAAAAAAGAGAAAAGAAAAGAAAAAAAAAAGAAAAAAAAAAGAGCCTAAGTGCCAAATAAAAAAAAAAAAATAATAATAATAATGAGAGAGCTACTAATAAGAAATTTCTAAAGAGCAAAAGTATTTTTCAAAACCTTTTCACTAGCCTAAAAAGTTTAAAAATGTCTTTATTTTGAATTGGGGATTGCTAAGTTTGTGAAGAAAGGGTAGACTCTTAAGTGGTTAGTGAGGATAAAATTTCTTAAATGAGAGGGGTATAGGATCATTTGATAGTTTACATGGGTAGATGAGAATCTAATCATGTACGCATAAATTGTCTTTACCTTTAGCATTATGCACAAGTTCATCCATTTTTGAGAGAAACCCTTGTTCTATTTATAAACCCATTTCAAATGAGATCATTCTATGCTCATAACCATAACCCTTAGCCAAGTGTGTTTTGCTTTAAAGTGCATAAGTTTGATTCATGGTTCGAATGTTAATGAATGTTAAAGGATGAGTTTCTTTGATTGTTAGGAATAGGAGAGTCATGATTTGAATTTCTTTGTGTGATGAGTATGGCTAAGTTCTTTGGAGTATGAGTGTAAGCATAGCATTTTAGAACTGTTAACTAGGACATTGAGATGATTCATTTGAAAGGCACCTTTGCAAAAAGTTTAAAACCCCATTCATTTTTCTGAAAACCTCTCTTCCTTACTTATTTTCTGTTGCTTGAGGCAAGCAAGAAGTAAGTTTGGGGGAGTTGATGTCATTGCATATTGCATACATTTTGCATACCCATTAGTTAGCTTTTCATGCATTTGTATCATGTTTTAGGATAGATTGCATCACTTAGAGTCCTAGAGCATTCTTGCATCAGCATATGCATTTTCCTTGCATTTTGCATCACATTCAGGTTGTTTCTGGCTGCTTTGGAGTAGCAGATCGAGCATGGCCGGTCGATCTAGGAGTTGATCGACCAGAAGATCGAGCCAACTAGGCGATCCAAGGAAAATGATCGAGACGGAGATCGAGTGAAGCAATCGATCAATCGGTACAGACGTAAATGACGCCATGCAGAGCGAGAGTCAGATCGAGTACACCACTCGATCCAGCCGAAGATCGATACCGAGATCGGATGTAACACTCGATTCGCCGATGATGATCGAGACCCGGATCGAGCCGAAGACACGATGCCTGGATATGATCGAGAGAACCACTCGATCTTGGAGTCGATCTCTGTCCTTTCAACCGTTTTTGGCTGCTAGCGAAGGGGGGACCATTTGCTTGTTTGGGCATTTTAGGCAAGGCGGCGACACCCTTTTTCGATAACTTTTAGATTCTTATCTTTTTCCTTAAGTTTTTCTCTCTCGTTTTTCAAGAAGAACACCATTGTTGAAACTCTTGTTTTTCCTTTAAGCTTTTGTATTCAAATCATTATCGTTTAATCCAGTTTTTCTTTCATGTTTATCGTCTCATTTCTTATGCTTTGCTTCATTTACTTTATGTGTAGTGAGTAGTTCCTTTGGGTTCGGGGTTGAGAGGATTAAGGGGTTAAAAGGGTTCCGATCTTGGGTTTTTCTAAATGTTTTTTAAAGGCTATCTCTTCGAAGGTGTTGAAAACTTAATGCTTGAAGACTCTCACGCCAAGAGCTTCATGATCCGAGAGGTTCCTTACCTTGACAGGATCCAGGAGCCTCGGAAGATCACACGTTAGAGACTAGTTACCCCTTCCCAAAAGCCATGGAAGTTTGGGGGATTAGTTAAGCCATTTACTTGAAATCCGTTTTCCTTGCCTTTCGACCTCTCTTTCCACCAAAAGCCATGGGTTTGGAGGAGAGGATGAAAGAGTGATCTATACCGAAAGCCACGGATAGATCTTGTTTTGTTTTCAAGGCTTAGGGATCCTCACCAAGTGAGTAGATCTAAAGTTTTAAAACCAAGGTCGAACCTTTGAAACCCCTAACCATGAATCTCAACCCTAGGCCCTTTCTTTTAGCATCTTTACCTCTATTATCATCATTCGCTTGTTATCTGATAGCATCCTGGTCATTAGCTTTACTGTTCTTACGATTTTAGACAAGATCGATTGTTATCGCTCGATCTAGTGGTCGATCTCGTGGTCGATCCACTAGTCGATTTTTAATAATTCGAAGCTTTCTCCTTTAATTAATCTGTTTGTTTCTCGTGGTAGTTTCTTGCTTTCTAGTATTTATAAAATAGGTTTCATTCTGTTTAAGTTGCTGCATTTAGTTTTTAGATATTTTACCATAAACTCTCTCATTTTGCTTAGATTTGCTTTAGACCTTGCATTCTCTGTGCATTCTCTATCTCCTAGAAGTGGATTGACTCTCTCTTGCTTGCTATACTACAGCATTGCTTGCATTAGAGTTTGATAACCTCTCTGCATCATAAAACCTGCTTGAGAAATTGCTTTATCACTGACCATCTCTCACGGCTAAAGGATCAACGAGTCTCTCCCCTTAGATGACTCTCTTCCAGAAGAGCAGGTTATGGCGATTTCCACGGCTGTTTGTGGAAAGCTAGAAGGGAGGTTTGAGGAGGTGTTGAGTTTCAAAGAGGATCTACCGTGGTATGCTGATGTAGTGAACTATCTAGCGTGTGGTGAATAGCCAACACATCTCAACAGCTATCACAAAAAGCGGTTTATGAGAGAGGCTAGTGACTACTTTTGGGACGAGCCCTACTTATACAAGAGAGGAGTAGACAGTTTGTACCGGAGATGTGTTACAAAGGAAGAAGCCAGGGACATCCTCTATCATTGCAATGGCTCTTCCTACGGAGGACACTTCGCCTCATTCAAGACTGCCACGAAAGTGTTGCAAGCCGGTTTCTGGTGGCCGTCCATTTTTAAAGATGCACATGAGTTTGTGAAGAGCTGTGAGGCATGTCAACGAGCAGGGAATATCACTAAGAGGAACGAAATTCCTCAAGTTCCTATCTTCGAGGTTGACGTGTTTGACGCGTGGGGCATAGACTTCATGGGGCCATTTCCTTCTTCATATGGCAACAAATACATCTTAGTAGCAGTGGATTATATCTCTAAATGGGTTAAGGCAGTTGCTTCCCCTACAAATGACTCTAAGGTGGTAATCAAGCTGTTCAAGAGTATCATTTTCTCGAGGTTTGGGGTACCCAAGGTTGTTATAAGCGATGGGGGAAGCCACTTCATAAACAAGGTCTTTGAAAATCTCTTGAGAAAGTATTGAGCTAAGCATAAGGTGGCTACACCGTATCATCCTCAAACAAGCGGTCAAGTGGAAGTCTCCAACAGGCAAATCAAGGCTATACTAGAGAAGACTGTCAGAGCAACAAGGAAAGACTGGGCAGTGAAGCTGGACGACGCTTTTTGGGCATACCGTACCGCCTTCAAAACGCCGATTGGTACAACTCCTTTCACTCTACTCTATGGCAAGGGCTGTTATCTCCCGATTGAGCTGGAACACCGTGCGTTGTGGGCTGTGAAGAGGCTGAACTTTGACCTCAAGACTGCTCAGGAGAGGCGCCTTATTCAGCTACACGAACTGGATGAGTTAAGACTGAACGCTTATGAGAACTCTTGGATATACAAGGAGAGGACTAAGGAGGCTCATGACAAGAAGTTGGTTGCCAAGGAGCTTAAGGAAGGAGGGTTAGTGTTGCTGTACAACTCGAGGCTCGAACTCTTCCCGGGAAAGCTGAAGTCAAGGTGGAGCGGACCGTTCGTGATTCAAGAAGTGTTGCCTTATGGAGCTGTTACTCTGATGGGAAAAAGTGGCAGTGCATTCACCGTCAACGGACACAGAGTCAAGCCTTACTTGGCACACGGCTATGACAAGGAGAGTACCTCTGTGCTTCTCCAAGACCCACCATCCGCTTAAACCAAGTAAGGTCTAGCTAAAGACTTTAAAGAAAGCGCATTTGGGAGGCATTCCCATGTTTATCTTGTATATATTTCTGCTTCATTTCCCTTTCAGTTTTATGTTTTTATTCTGCAAGTGTGTAGGAACAGGTATGAGGAGTCTAAACCTTGATCTTGAAGTCTAAAAGAGGCGATAGGGGTTAAGATAAGGCTAGAGATCGAGTGCTAGATCGACTGATCCTGACTCGATCTTTGCTAGATCGAGTCAGTGAATCGAGAGGAGCCAGTCGATCTAGACGAGAACGAGTGACAGGATCGACCTTGACGAAAAAGGATCGATCGATCCAAAACGGATCGACCGATCTAATTTCTCTCGGGAAAATCTGTTGAAAACGGATCGATCACTCGACTCGATCCATCACTCGATCTGTGCCAAATCGACCCCTAAATCGAGGACATAGCTCGATCATGAGGACTTAGCCGAGGAGCCAACATCTCAGTGATCGAGGGAGCCAATCGATCCAAGACTCGATTCACCATGTATCGAGTCTCAAATCGAGTAACCCTCTCGATCTAAGCCATTATGGGCAGGAGATCGATTCCTAGATCGACCAAATGGACTCGATCTCATGCCGAGGTAACATTTTCTTTCCCTCCTTTACTCTTTTCCCTCCAACTTTTAAATTATAACTTGGTCAAGGCAAGCATCTTTGACCATGAAAGATGTGCCTTGACCAAGACTTTGTCAGAAAAACCACCTTTACTACCCATTGTTTTGCTCTTTGCTAGCCTTTAAATATTTCAACAACCTCTCACCCTCTCATTCCTGTTTTTCTCGAAAATTTTAAACAAAGAGAGTGAGAGTTTCGGTTTTCAAAAGCTAGCAAAGATCTTCTGCATTTCTTGCAAAGGTATTTTCAAAATTTAATGATTTATTTTTAGGAAAATTTCCTTTAAATTCGCAAGATATTGTTCTAGAATATAGGGTCGGTTTTGATTTTTAAAAACTAGCTAAGTAAAAGGAATAATTCTAGATTTTTCAGTATCTAAAGATATGATTCTTCTTTATTTAGCTACAATTTTTATTAATTCCCCAAAATTCTAGGGTAGTTTTTATAAGTTCTCTCCTTCTCTTCTCTCATTCTCATCAAAACCGCTGTTTTGCTTACCAAACTTCTTTAGAAACTTGTTTCAGGAACAATGGCCCCCAAGAGAACAAGAGAACAGACTGCACAAGAAGGAGAAGGACAAGAGGTGGCAGTTCAAGAGAGGGTCAGATGGACTAAGGATGAGAAGAGGGACAAGAAACGGCTGGAAAGGCTTCGGTTTGAGCCTACCAAGTTTGCTGATCGAGAGCTGTTATCCAAGCTAGGGATTCTTGGGGATTTCGACCAACTCCACAAGAACATTGGCTTAAGATGTCTGTCACGGATGGATAGCCCAACCATTCCAGAAGTGACAATAGACTTCCTTGCCACGTTGGAGTTCTGTTACAAGAATCCTAGCACACCCGTCCCTTCTCAAGGTCGCCTCTACTTCAAGGTTGGCCGTCAAGCCTATACACTCTCCATCCCTGAGCTATGCCAAGCTTATGGTCTCAACGCGGATGCCTACAAGGTCGAGTTCCCCGCCTTCAAGAAAGCCGATGACTTTTGGGACCTGATCAGCAATGAAGTCTACAAAGCCAACACCGCCAAGATCAAGCGAGTAAGGAGCCCGGTGCTGAGGTACACTCTGAAGCTGATCGCCAACACGTTTAGTGGAAGATCTGTTGCTCCTACTGTCACGAAGACAGAGCTGTGCTTCCTGTTCCAAGGTGTGAAGCACTTGGTGTGTGATCCGGATGCAAATGACGAGCCTATGGAGGATGAACTCGGCGATGAAGAGAACTACGGATGTGTGGTTGCGGCTTCCTTGGTGAAATACAAGGCTTATGCCTTGCGGTGCAAGGCAACTTCCTCTTACATTGGCGGTTTTCTCACTCCTCTATTCGTGCAAGCTGGTGTGCCCATTCACGACTTCGCCCATGTACCAACCAGAGCTTTCATGGACGAGGCATACATGAGGAATACTGACAGCTTGGGACACACGCCAGCGGAAGGGTTCTACGTCTACCTCTTCATAGACGACGAAGACAAGAAGAGAGTGTGCATCCTGCCCAACAAAGATGAAACCGAGCTGCTTGGTGTTGGGAACATCGAGTTCTTGCCCACGGAGGAAGAATGCTTTGCCCCTCCAGGAGGACCACCTGCTTCAGCGATTGCCCTTCGTCAAAGGTCCGAGTCTCCAGCCACGGAAGATGAGATGCCCGAGGCCTACACACTTCCCAAGCTAGACTTTGAGCCGAGGACAAAAACCGAGAAGTTCCTAGCATCTGTTGTGGAGATGCAAAGAAAGATCAACAAGTGGCAAGGCAAGATGCTCAAGAAGCTTGGAAAGAAAGTCAAGGCACTTCAGGGAGGCTCGCCTAAGAAAGCTGCAAGTCAAGAGGTGCGACAACCCGAGAAGAGAAGGCTCTCAACCGGTGGAGTTGTCATCCGCGAGACCCAAGGAAGCACCATTCAGCCGGCGCGCCACTCTCTCCAAGAACCAGCCGACAAAGGCAAGACCATAGTCTATAGCTCCTCTGGAACATCCTCAAGTTCCAGCCGAGACTAGACCGGAGGTAACAACCTTCTTCCATTGTACATAACCGCTCATAATTGCTTCTTTTTGCTTTGTGTTTTGCTACTCCTTCGAATGAGTTTGCCACCGGGATGGTGTCAAGCAAGTTTGGGGGAGTACATGTGTGATTTGACTTGTGTTCTGTGATCTTATTTTCCTTTAGCATCCTTGAGTCTTAGTTCATGAAAAATTGGTAAAATTTTTAAAAAAATTTCAAAGATTCATGTAGTTGCATTCATCTTGTCAAAACATGTTAGGATTGAGTCTAGAGTTTGTCATAGCATCTAGGTTGTTTGCATTTTGCATAAGGGATTAGAGTTTCTTAAAAAGGTGTTTTTACTTATGAATTGTTTCAATGCCCTAGTTAGTAGTTCTCTAATGCTTTGCCTATGCTTTGAAAGTAAGTTCTTACCATGCTAGGATCTCTTGTTAGGATTTTCGTGGCTTGAATTGAACTCTCATGATTTGAAACTTGTCCTAATAAGTGAGAACCTTAATTTGAAATTCTAATTATCATCCTTATGCATTTGAAAATGAACACATGGTTTTAAAATATTTAGGCTCTCTTCTTCCTTTTTACCACTCTTTGTGAGCCTAAGTAGAACTCCCTCCTTGAACCTTACCCTTCTTTGAAGCCAAATGTTCTTGTGTGACATCTTTGTGAGGCCTTCCTTTCGGTTTGAACTTGGCATAAAGTGTTAGGTTTAGGCGACATGATTTGGTTTTCATATGATTGCTAGCTTTGCATTTTGAAGCTAGGTATAGGCTTAGGATAAGTTTGGGGGATCATTGGGGTTGTTTCTTTTCTATTTGTTCTCGGTTTCAATGAACTTTGTGTTTTAAAGAAAAAAAATGGGTTTTAAGTGAAAGGTTATGTTTAAAAACTAAGTATGCTCTAATAAATTTCAGGAGGTAGCTCTCCCATAATAAAATAAAAATAAAAAGAAAAAAAAGAGAAAAAAAAATAAAAAAGCCTAAGTGCCAAATAAAAATAAAAAGAAAAAAAAGAGAAGAAAAAAAATAAGAGAGCTACCAATAAGAAATATTTAAAGAGCAAAGTTATTTTCAAAACTTTTTCACTAGCCTAAAAAGTTTAAAAATGTTTTTGTTTCGAATTGGAGATTGCCAAGTTTTGTGAAGAAAAAGGGTAGACTCTAAGTGGTGAGTGAGGATAAAATTTGTTAAATGAGAGGGGTATATGATCGTTTGTTAGATTACATGGGTAGATGAGAATCTAATCATGTATGCATAAATTGTCTTTACCTTTAGCATTATGCACAAGTTCAACCATTTTTGAGAGAAACCCTTGTTCTAATCATAAACCCTTTTCAAATGAGATCATTCAATGCTAATAACCTTCACCCTTAGCCAAATGTGTTTTGCTTTAAAGTGCATAAGTTTGACTCATGGTTCTAATGTTAATGAATGTTAAAGGATGAGTTTCTTTGATAGTTAGGAATAGGAGAGTCATGATTTGAATTTCTTTGTGTGATGAGTATGGATAAGTTCTTTGGAGTATGAGTGTAAGCATAGCATTTTAGAACTGTTAACTAGGATATTGAGATTGATTCATTTGAAAGGCACCTTTGCAAGAAGTTTAAACCCCCATTCGTTTTTCGGAAAACCTCTCTTCCTTACTTATTTTCTGTTGCTTGAGGGCAAGCAAGAAGTAAGTTTGGGGGAGTTGATGTTATTGCATATTGCATACATTTTGCATACTCATTAGTTAGCTTTTCATGCATTTGTATCACATTTTAGGGTAGATTGCATCACTTAGAGTTCTAGAGCATTCTTGCACCAGCATACGCATGTTCCTTGCATTTTGCATCAGATTCAGGTTGTTTCTTGCTGCTTTGGAGTCGTGGAGGTTCGTGGACATGTTGAGGCTGATGTAGCAGTTCGAGGGAGCTCGGATATATGCTATGGATCAGAGATCGAGGAGCAGATCGAGCATGGCCGGTCGATCTAGGAGGTGATCGACCAGAAGATTGAGCCAACCAGGCGATCTAAGGAGAATGATCGAGACGAAGATCGAGTGAAGCAGTCGATCAAACGGTACGGACGTGAATGACGCCATGCAGAGCGAGAGCCAGATCAGGTACACCACTCGATCCAGCCGAAGATCGATACCGAGATCGGATGCAACACTCGATTCGCTGATGATGATCGAGACCCAGATCGAGCCGAAGACATGATGTCCGGATATAATCGAGAGAACCTTTCGATCCTGGAGTCGATCTCTGTCCTTTCAACCACTTTTGGCCGCTAGCGAGGGGGGGACCATCAGCTTGTTTTGGCCATTTTGGGAAGGCGGCGACGTCCTTTTTCCCAACAACTTTCAATCCTTATCTTTTTCTTTATGTTTCTCTCTGTTTTTCGTGAAGAACACCATTGTCGAACTTGAGTTTTTCTTAAGGTTTGTAATCGAATCATTTCCGTCTGAATCTAGTTTTCTTTTCATGTTCATCGCTTCCTTTTACATGCTTTGCTTGATTTACTTTATGTGTAGTGAGTAGTTTATTTGGGTTCGGGGTTGAGAGGATTAAGGGGTCTAAAGGATTTCGATCTTGGGATTTTTCTAAGCGTTTTCAACGGCTATCTCTTCTAAGGTGTTGAGATCTCAATGCTTGAAGACTCTCACGCCAAGAGCTTCATGATTCGAGAGGTTCCTTACCTTGACAGGATTCAGGAGCCTCGGAAGATCACACCTTAGAGACTAGTTACCCCTTCCCAAAAGCCATGGAAGTTTGGGGGACTAGTTAAGCCATTCATTTGAAATCTGCTTTCCATGCCCTTCGACCTCTCTTTCCACCAAAAGCCATGGGTTTGGAGGAGAGGATGAAGGAGTGATCTATACCGAAAGCCACAGATAGATCTTGCTTAGTTTTCAAGGCTTAGAGATCCTCACAAAGTGAGTCGATTTAAAGTTTTCAACCCAAGGTCGAACCTTTGAAACCCCTAACCATGAATCTCAACCCTAGGCCTTTTCTTTTAGCATCTTTACATCTTATCTCGTCATTCGCTTGATCTTTGATAGCATCCTGGTCATTAGTTTCACTGTTCTTGCATTTTTAGATGAGTTCGATTGTTATTGCTCGATCTAGTGGTCGATCTCATAGTTGATCCAATAGTCGAATTTTAGTAATTCGAAGCTTGGTTCTTTAATTATTCTGTTTGTTCCTCGTGGTAGTTCCTTCATTCCTAGTATTTTTAAAATAGGTTGCATTCTATTTAAGTTGCTGCATCTAGTTTTTAGAGATTTTCTCATAAATCATCTCATTTCGCTTGGATTTGCATTAGTCCTTGTATTCTCTTTGCATTTTCTATCATCCTAGGCATGGATTGACTCTCTCTTGCTTGCTGTACTACAACATGTCTTGCATTTGAGTTTGATAACCTCACTGCATTTTCACCCTTGCTATAAAGTGTTTATCACTCAGCGGTAGATAGTGCTTAGGAGGGTCTCTTCACTGAAGCCGTGGTGAGGACACTGAATGGTGTAGTCCTTGAACCGCTCCAGGGCTTCATTGAACGTCTCTTTGTTCCTTTGAGTGAAGCCGCTGATCTCACTTCTCAACCTTGCCGTTCTGGTGCTAGAGAAGAATTTAGAGAGGAACGCCTTCTTACACTCAGCCCAAGAGGTAATGGTGCCTTGTGGAAGGGTCTTCTCCCAATGTCTAGCTTTGTCTCCAAGAGAAAATGGAAAGAGACGCAGCTTGAAAGCATCTTCGGATATGCCATTAAACTTGATCATCCCACATACTTGCTCGAAGTTGTCAAGATGCTCCAAGGGATCTTCCATTGCTAGCCCGTGGAACTTATTGTTTTGCACCATTGAGATGAATCCTGGCTTAATCTCAAAGTTGTTGTTCTGTACAGGAGGAGGAGTGATCCCAAACCTATTGTGATGAGTGTTGGGAGCATCTCCCGCTCCTATGATCCATGGGGGTCTAGACGAGTGGTAGGGGTTTCCATTACCCCTTCCCACTGCCCCGTGAGCTGGAGGAGGTCCCTCTGGATGTTCGTGCTCAGCCATCGCTTCAAAATCCACTGAACCTTGCTGAACAATCTCCTCAAAGGCTCTAGCTTGCTCTCTAACTCATCTTGATCTAGCGTGTCCAAGCTGATGAATGTTGTCCAAGGGTTGAAGTAAGTTGTTGTCTCCCCTTGAACGTAGATTCATGTACCTGAAAGACACAAGTTTGAGAGTAGAGAAATCAGTAACCAAAAGAAAAAGAAAGGCTTAGTCTTTACTAAACCCCAAATGTCAATGCTTCCTATCCCTTAAGATGGCAACTGCACCATTTGATAACTATTTTTTTATGTCTATAGGAGTAATCCAAGCAGGAGGTTATCAAAACTCAAGCAGCACACCGTCGTAGTATAGTGCAAGAGGAATCAATCCAACCTAGGAGGTAGAAAGTGCAATGAGAATGCAAGGATCATGCAAAGCTAAGCAAATGATGAACGGTTTTGTAAAAATCCTAAAAAGTAGATGCAACAGCCAAATGCAAAGGAAAACTATTTTAAAAATACTAGAAACAAGTGAACTACCACTAGAAACAAACAAAATGACTAAAATGCAAGGCTATGAATTAATAAAAATCGACTAGTGGATCGACCACTGGATCGACCACTAGATCGAGCAACAACGATCGATCTCGTCTAAACAGTTCAAACACAAATGAATCTAATGACCAAGGTGCGAACAGATAGTAAGCGAATGATTAACATATATGAGGAAAAACATAGAAAGAGGGTCCAGGGTTGAGATTCATGTTCAAGGGTTTCAAAGGTTCAAGCTTGGTTTGAAAACTTTAGATCTACTCACTTTGTGAGATTCTCTTGGCCTTGAAAACAAAACAAGATCTATCCATGGCGTGTGGTATGGATCACTCCTTCATTCTCTTCTCCAGTCCCATGGCGTTTGGCGGAAAATGAGATTGAACGGCAATAAACATAGATTTCAAACACACGGCCTAACTAGTCCCCTAAATTACCATGACGTTTGGGAAAGGTAGACTAGACTCTAAGATTCAAATTTCCATGACCTCTGGATCCTGTCAAGGTAAGAGGCCCTTTTGATCTTAGAGATCTTGGCGTGAGACTCTCTAAGCCTTATGCACTCGAAATCCTAGAAGAGAAGGCAATGAAGAACAAGAAAACACCAAGCTTTTAAAACCTTTTCAACCCCTTTGAATCCCCTCAACCCAAAAACCCGAAAAGACTACTCACTACGCATAAAGTAAACCGAAGAAAGCATAGAAGATGATCTAGTAAACATGAAAAACGATTGCTTTAAACTTAAACGATTCAATATTCAAGAACAAAGCAAGAAAAAGCTTCAAGGTCTAACAATGGCGAAATTGCCTTTTGAACAGAGAGAAAAACTCGAAAAAGATAAAGCGAAAACGTGTGTGTCCAAAGCAGGATCGCCGCCTTCCCAAAATGGGCAAACAGCTCGATGGTCCCCCCCCCCCCTCGCTAGAAGCCAAAAACGGTTAAAGTAGTCTGGAATCGAGCAGGAAGCTCGATCTGGCTCTCGATCTTTGGTTGGGATCGGGTGACTTTGGTCGATCTCTGAGTCGATCTTGTACTGATCGGGGTTGGAAGCTCGATCCGGTCCTCGATCTGCATGGCGTCATTTACGTCCATACTTCAAATCGATCTCAGCCTCTCAATCCCTGAGCTGTGTCAAGCATATGGTCTCAACGCATCCACCACCAAGATCGAGTTCCCTCCTTCACGCGAGCAAACGAATTTTGGGACCTGATTAGCAACGGAGACTACAAGGCCAACACCGCCAAAATCAAGAGAGTGAGAACCCGGATGCTGAGGTACACCTTGAAGCTGATCGCCAAAACATTCAGCGGAAGGTCAGTTGCTCCCACGGTCACGAAGACCGAGCTTTGCTTCTTGTTCCAAGGCGTGAAGCATTTGTTGTGTGATCTGGTGGAGAATGAAGAGCCTATGGAGGATGAACTCGGCGACGAGGTGAACTATGAATGCGTACTTGCTGCCTCTTTGGTGAAGTACAAGGCTTATGCCTTGCGGTGCAAGGCAAGCTCTTCTTTCATTGGCGGCTTCCTCACTCCTCTATTCATACAAGCTGGCGTACCTATACACGATTTCACACCCGTCCTGGCTAGAGCATTCATGGATGAGGTCTACATGAGGAATACAGACAGCTTGGGACGCACGCAAGTAGAAGGGTTCTACGCTCATCTTTTCATCGATGACGAAAACGATAAGAGAGTATGCATCCTACCAAACAAGGACGAGACCCAGCTGCTTGGTGTTGGGAACATCGAGTTCTTGCCAACCGTAGAGGAGGGCTTTGCTCCTCTAGGAGGAACGCCTGCCCCAGCGATTGCTCCTCGTCAAACGTCTGAGTCCCTAGCCATGGAAGATGAGATGCCCGAGGCTTACACCCTTCCTAAGATAGACTTTGAGCCGAGAACCAAAACGGAGAAGTTCCTAGCATCTGTTGTGGAGATGCAAAGGAAAATCAACAAATGGCAAGGCAAAATGCTCTAGAAACTTGCCAAGAAGGTCAAATCGCTTCAAGGTGGCTCGCCTAAGAAAGCTGCAAGTGAAGAGGTTCAACAATGCGAGAAGAGGAGGCTTTCAACCGGTGGAGTTGTCATCTGTGAGACTCAAGGCAGCAACATTCAACCGGCGCGTCTCTCACTTCAAGAGCCAGGCTCCATAGGCAAAGCCGTAGCATCTAGCTCCTCTGGAACATCCTCAAGTTCCAGCCGAGACTAGACCCGAGGTAACAACCTTCTTCCATTGTACATACCGCTCATGTTTGCTTCTTTTTGCTTTGTGTTTTGGTGCTCCTTTGAATTTGTTTGCCACCGGGACGGTGTCAAGCAAGTTTGGGGCAGTGTGTGTGATTTAATCTTGTGTTCTTTGATCTTATTTTCTCTTTAGCATCCTTGAGTCTTCATTGCATGAAAAATTAGTAAATTTTTTAAAATTTTCACAAAAATTCATGTAGTTGCATTCATCTCATTAAGCATCTTAGGATTGAGTCTAGAATCATAAAGCATCTAGGTTGTTCATATTCACATAAGGGGTTAGAGTTTTTCTTAAAAAGGTGTTCTTAACTCATGAATTGTTTTAATGCCCTAGTTAGTAGTTCTCTAATGCTTTGCTCATACTTTGAAATTAAGTTCTTACCATGCTTGGATCACTTGCTATGATTTTCGTGACTTGAATTGAACTCTCATGATTTAAAACTTGTCCTAATAAGTGAAAACCTTAATCTGAAATTTCAATTATCATCCTTATGCATTTGAAAATGAACACATGGATTTTAAAATATTTAGGATCTCTTCTTCCTTCTACCACTCTTTGTCAGCCTAAGTAGAACTCCCACCTTGACCCTTACCTTTCTTTGAAGCCAAGTTTTTCTGTGTGACATCATTGTGAGGCCTTTTTCCGGTTTGAAGTTAGCATAAAGTGTTAGGTTTAGGCGACATGATTAGGTTCTCATATGTTTGCTAGTTTTGCATTTTGAAGCTAGACTTAGGCTTAGAATAAGTTTGGGGGTTTAAGGGGTTGTTTTCATGTTTATATGCTCTCGGTTTCAAAAGAGTTTGGTATTTGAAAGAAAGAAAAAGGTTTTAAGTGAAAGGTTTGTGTTTAAAAAATTTTATGCTCTAATAATTTCAGAAGGTAGCTCTCTCAAAATAAAAATAAAAAGAAAAAGAAAAGAGTCTAAGTGCCAAAATAAAAGAAAAGAAAAAGAAAAGAAAAAGAAAAAAAAAATATAAATAAACAGAGAGCTACCAATAAGAAATATGTAAAGAGCAAATTACTTGCAACGTTTTCCCTAGCCTAAAGAGTTAAAAATGCTTTCTGTTTTGAATTGGGGAATGCTAAGCTTTTGCTTTTAGAAAATGGTAGATTTTAAGTGGTGAGTGAGCTTAAAAGATAATAAATGAGACAGGTTTAGGATCATTGTTAGTTTACATGGGTAGATGAGAATCTGATCATGTATGCATCCATTACCTTCACCTTTAGCATTATGCATAAAGTTTTTGCCATTTTTTGAGAGAAACCCTTATTTTAAATAAAAACCCTTTTCGAATGAGATCATTCTATGCTCATAGCCTGCACCCTTAGCCAAATGTGTTCTGCTTTAAAGTGCATAAGTTTGATTCATGGTTCGGTTTTTAATGAATGTTAAAGGATGAGTTTCTTTGATTGTTAGGAATAGGAGAGTCATGATCTGAATTTCTTTGTGTGATGAGTATGGCTAAGTTCTTTGGAGTATGAGTGTGCGCATTGCATTTTAGAACTAGTAACTAGGACATTGAAATTGATTCATTTGAAAGGCACCTTTGCAAGAAGCTTAAAACCCCCGTTTGTTTTAAAACCTCTCTTCCTTTCTTATTTTCTGTTGCTTGAGGGCAAGCAAGAAGTAAGTTTGGGGGAGTTGATGTCACTACATATTGCATGCATTTTGCATACATATAAGTTAGCTTTTCATGCATTTACATCACACTTTAGGCTAGATTGCATCACTTTATATCCTAGAGCATTCTTGCACCAGCAAACGCATGTTCCTTGCATTTTGCATCATATTCAGGTTGTTTCTGGCTACTTTGGAGTCGTGGAGGTTCGGGGAACGTCGGATGTTTGCTAAGGACCAGAGATCGGCGGGCAGATCAAGCATGGCAGGTCGATCTAGATGAGATCAACCAGAAGATCGAGAAGCTCAGGCGATCCAAGGGAAATGATCGAGACGAAGATCGAGTGGAGCAATCGGTCAAGTGGTACGGACGTAAATGACGTCATGCAGAGCGAAGGCCGGATCGAGTCCACCACTCGATCCGACCGAAGATCGATACCAAGATCGGATGCAACACTCGATCCGCCGATGAAGATCGAGACCCAGATCGAGTAGAAGACACGAAAGTGATCGAGAGAGCCGCTCGATTCCGAAGTCGATCTCTGTC
This sequence comes from Thlaspi arvense, assembly GCA_911865555.2. Taxonomy (NCBI): domain Eukaryota; kingdom Viridiplantae; phylum Streptophyta; class Magnoliopsida; order Brassicales; family Brassicaceae; genus Thlaspi; species Thlaspi arvense. Next base: position 31,086,515 of record OU466862.2, read on the forward strand.
CTTTCAACCGTTTTTGGCCGCTAGCGAGGGGGGGACCATCGAGCTGTTTCTCCCATTTTGGGAAGGCGGCGATGATCTTTTCCCACACACTTTTTCATTTCTTATTTTTTTATGCTATTTCTCTCTGGTTTTGGAGACGATCTGCCATTGTTAGACTTTGAGCTTTGCTATTAAATATTTTCAATCGTTTAACTTTAATCCTTCGTTCTTATGTTTATCGTTTCATTCTTCATGCTTTGCTTAGTTTATTTAATGTGTAGTGAGTAGTTTCATTTGGGTCTCGGGGTTGAGAGGATTCACGGGGTCGAAAAGGTTTTCAAAGCTTGGTGTTTTCTTGTTCTTAATGGCTTTCTTTTCCATGATGTTGAGTTCTTAAAGCTTAAAGAGTCTCACGCCAAGATCTTTATGATCAGAGAGAGCTCTTACCTTGACAGGATCCAGAGATCTCTGAAAATCACATCTTAGAGGCTAGTTACTCTTTCCCAAACGCCATGGTAGTTTAGAGGACTAGTTAAGCCGCGTTGTTGAAATCTGTTTTCCTTGCCTCTCAATCTCTTTTTCCGCCAAACGCCATGGATCTGGAGGGGAGAATGAGAGAGTGATCCATACCACACGCAATGGATGGGTCTTGTTTTGTTTTCAAGGCTTAGAGAATCTCACAAAGTGAGTAGATCTAGAGTTTTCAAACCAAGCTTGGATCTTTGAAACCCCTAACATGAATCTCAACCCTAGACCCTTCTTTCTTAGCATTCTTACATCTTCGTTAGTGATTCGCTTGATATTCGCCGTATCCTGGTCATCAGTTTCTTCATACTTGGATTTTTAGACGAGATCGATCCAAACTGCTCGATCTAGTGGTCGATCCTGTGGTCGATCCACTAGTCGATTTTTGTTAAATCATAGCCTCGCATTTTAATCATTCTGTTTGTTCCTCGTGGTAGTTCAATCACTCTTTGTAATTTTAAAATAGTTTTGCATTCCATTCGGTCGTTGCACATAGTTTTTAGGATTTTCTCAATATCGCCTGTCATTCGCTTAGCTTTACACTGCTTTTGCATTCTCTTTGATCTTCCTAGCTCCTAGAAATGGATTGACTCTCACTTGCATACTGTACTACAACCTAAGTGTTGCATTTGAGTTTGATAGCCTCATTGCATCGTCACTCGTGGCAATGAAAATAGTTATCAAATGGCGCCGTTGCCATTCTAGGAGTTTTAGAAAGCATAGAGATTTGGAGCTTAGTAAAGACTATGCTTTACTTTGTTTAAGTTACTAATCTCTCTACTCTCAAACGTGTTTCTTCCAGGTACATGCATCTTCGTTCCAGGGGAGACAACCATCTACTTCAACCCTTGGACAATATCCATCAACTTGGTCATTCATGGCAAAGAAGAGTACGAGAACAAGCTAGAGCTTTTGAGGAGATTGTTCAGCACGGTTTGGTAGACTTTGAAGCTATGGCTGAACATGAGCATCCAGAGGGACCTCCTCCAGCTCACGGGGCAGTGGGAAGGGGCAATGGAAACCCCCACCACGCGGCTAGACCCCCAAGGATCATAGGAGCCAGAGATGCTCCCAATACTCATCACAATAGGGTTGGGATCACTCCTCCTCCTGTACAAAACAACAACTTCGAGATTAAGCCAGGTTTCATCTCCATGGTGCAAAACAACAAGTTCCACGGTTTAGCAATGGAAGATCCCTTGGAGCACCTCGACAATTTTGAGCAAGTATGTAGGATGATCAAGATAAACGGCATATCCGAAGATGCTTTCAAGCTGCGTCTCTTTCCATTCTCTCATGGAGACAAGGCTAGACATTGGGAGAAAACACTTCCTCAAGGCACCATCACTTCATGGGCCGAGTTTAAGAAGGCTTTCCTCTCAAAATTCTTCTCTAGCACCAGAACGGCACAGCTAAGAAGCGAGATCAGCGGCTTCACGCAAAGGAATAATGAGACTTTCAATGAAGCCATGGAACGATTCAAGGACTATACTATCCAATGTCCTCACCACGGCTTCAGCGAAGAGACTCTTCTAAGCACTATCTACAGCGGAGCTTCCCCAAAGATAAGGTTGTTGCTTGACACGGCCAGTAAGGGGAACTTCCTTGGTCAAGAGGTAGAAGAAGGCATGGAGCTGATTGAGAACTTAGCACTAAGTGACGGCAACTATGTTGAAGATTATGACCGTGCACCACGAGGTTTTGAGCTAGAGTCTCACAAGAAAGAGTTGAAATCATTACACGAGAAGATTGATAAGTTGGTTTTGGCAAATCAGAAGCATGTTCACTTTGTTGGTGAAGCGGATGAGAGCCAAGAGGAGCTTGAGTTGAGCCAAGAAGAAGCCAATTGGGTGGCGGGTCAAAACAATTACAAACCTCAAGGTTATTCACAATGTTACAACCAGAACAACAATCTCTAATACCGCAGCACCAATGTCGCCAACCCTAAGGACCAAGTGTACCCTGCTCAGCAAGCAAAGCCTTTCATACCTTACAACAAAGGTTTTCAGCCTAGTGGTGGCTTCCAAGGTCAAGGGCAAAACAACTTCCAAGGGCAACATCAAGGTAACAAGGGTTATACGCCAAACTACCCTCCGGGCTTTGTACCTCAGCAGCAGCAACCGATGCAACAACAAGTTGATCCTGTCTTCAAAGAAGGGCAAGGTTCAAGGAGGGAGTTCTACTTAGGCTCACAAAGAGTGGTAAAAAGGAAGAAGAGAGCCTAAATATTTTAAAACCATGTGTTTATTTTCAAATGCATAAGGATGATAATTAGAATTTCAAATTAAGGTTCTCACTTATTAGGATGAGTTTCAAATCATGAGAGTTCAATTCAAGCCACGAAAATCTTAACAAGTGATCCAACCATGGTAATAACTTACTTTCAAAGCATAGACAAAGCATTAGAGAACTACTAACTAGGGCATTGAAACAATTCATAAGTAAAAATACTTTTTTTAAGAAACTCTAACCCCTTATGCAAAATGCAAACAACCTAGATGCTATGACAAACTCTAAACTCAATCCTAACCTGATGAATGCAACTACATGAATCTTTGAAAAAATTTTAAAACCTTTACCAATTTTTCATCAACTAAAGACTCAAGGATGCTAAAGGAAAATAAGATCACAAAACACAAGTCAAATCACACATGTACTCCCCCAAACTTGCTTGACACCGTCCCGGTGGCAAACTCATTCGAAGGAGCATCAAAACACAAACCAAAAAGAAGCAAATATGAGCGGTTATGTACAATGGAAGAAGGTTGTTACCTCTGGTCTAGTCTCGGCTGGAACTTAAGGATGTTCCAGAGGAGCTAGAGACTATGGTCTTGCCTTTGTCGGCTGGTTCTTGGAGAGAGTGGCGCGCCGGCTGAATGGTGCTTCCTTGGGTCTCGCGGATGACAACTCCACCGGTTGAGAGCCTCCTCTTCTCGGGTTGTTGCACCTCTCGACTTGCAGCTTTCTTAGGCGAGCCTCCCTGAAGTGCCTTGACTTTCTTTCCAAGCTTCTTGAGCATCTTGCCTTGCCACTTGTTGATCTTCCTTTGCATCTCCACAACAGATGCTAGGAACTTCTCGGTTCTTCCGTGGCTGGAGACTCGGACCTTTGACGAGGGGCAATCGCTGAAGCAGGTGGTCCTCCGAGAGGGGCAAAGCATTCTTCCTCCGTGGGCAAGAACTCGATGTTCCCAACACCAAGCAGCTCGGTTTCATCTTTGTTGGGCAGGATGCACACTCTCTTCTTGTCTTCGTCGTCTAGGAAGAGGTAGGCGTGGAACCCTTCCGCTGGCGTGCGTCCCAACCTGTCAGTATTCCTCATGTATGCCTCGTCCATGAAAGCTCTGGTTGGTACATGGGCGAAGTCATGAATGGGCACACCAGCTTGCACGAATAGAGGAGTGAGGAAACCGCCAATGTAAGAGGAAGTTGCCTTGCACCGCAAGGCATGAGCCTTGTATTTCACCAAGGAAGCCGCAAGCACACATCCGTAGTTCACTTCATCACCGAGTTCATCCTCCATAGGCTCGTCATTTGCATCCGGATCACACACCAAGCGCTACACACCTTGGAACAGGAAGCACAGCTCTGTCTTTGTGACCGTAGGAGCAACAGATCTTCCACTAAACGTGTTGGCGATCAGCTTCAGAGTGTACCTCAGCACTGGGCTTCTTACTCGCTAGATCTTGGCGGTGTTGGCTTTGTAGTCTTCATTGCTGATCAGGTCCCAAAAGTCGTCGGCTTTCTTGAGGGCGGGGAACTCGACCTTGTAGGCATCTGCATTGAGACCATAAGCTTGGCATAGCTCAGGGATGGAGAGTGTATAGGCTTGACGGCCAACCTTGAAGTAGAGGCGACCTTGAGAAGGGACGGGTGTGCTAGGATTCTCGTAACGGAACTCCAACGTGGCAATGAAGTCTATTGTCACTTCTGGAATGGTTGGGCAATCCATCTGTGACAGACATCTTAGGACAATGTTCTTGAGGAGTTGGTCGAAATCCCCAAGAATCCCTAGCTTGGACAACAGCTCTCGATCAGCAAACTTGGTATGCTCAAACAGAAGCCTTTCCAGCCGTTTCTTGTCCCTCTTCTCATCCTTAGTCCATCTGACCCTCTCTTGAACTGCCACCTCTTGTCCTTCTCCTTCTTGTGATGTCTCTTCTCTTGTTCTCTTTGGGGCCATTGTTCCTGAAACAAGTTTCTAAAGAAATTTTATAAGAAAACGGCGGTTTTGATGAGAATGAGAGAAGAGAAGGGGAGAACTTATAAAAACTAACCTAGAATTTTGGGGAATTAATAAAAATTATAGCTAAATAAAGAAGAATCATATCTTTAGATACTGAAAAATCTAGAATTATTCCTTTTACTTAGCTAGTTTTTTAAAAAAAAAATCAAAACCGACCCTATATTCTAGAACAATATCTTGTGAATTTAAAGGAAATTTTCCTAAAAATAAATCATTAAATTTTGAAAATACCTTTGCAAGAAATGTAAAAGATCTTTGCTAGCTTTTTTGAAAACCGAAACTCTCACTCTCTTTGTTTAAAATTTTCGAGAAAAACAGGAATGAGAGGGTGAGAGGTTGTTGAAATATTTAAAGGCTAGCAAAGAGCAAAACAATGGGTAGTAATAGTGGTTTTTCTGACAAAGTCTTGGTCAAGGCACATCTTTCATGGTCAAAGATGCTTGCCTAGACCAAGTTTTGAATTTAAAAGTTGGAGGGAAAAGAGTAAAGGAGGGAAAGAAAATGTTACCTCGGCATGAGATCGAGTCCATTTGGTCGATCTAGGACTCGATCTCATGCCCATAATGGCTTAGATCGAGAGGGATACTCGATTTGAGACTCGATTCATGGTGAATCGAGTCTTGGATCGATTGGCTCTCTCGATCATTAAGATGTTGGCTCCACGGCTAAGTCCTCATGATCGAGCTATGTCCTCGATTTAGGGGTCGATTTGGCACAGATCTAGTGATGGATCGAGTCGAGTGATCGATCTGTTTCCAACAGATTTTCCCGAGAGAAATTAGATCGGTCGATCCGTTTTGGATCGATCGATCCTTTTTCGTCAAGGTCGATCTTGTCACTCGTTCTCGTCTAGATCGACTGGCTCCTCTCGATTCACTGACTCGATCTAGCAAAGATCGAGCCAGGATCAGTCGATCTAGCACTCGATCTCTAGCCTTATCTTAACCCCTATCGCCTCTCTTAGACTTCAAGATTAAGGTTTAGACTCCTCATACCTGTTCCTACACACTTGCAGAATAAAAACATAAAACTGATAGGGAAATAAAGCAAAAATATGTACAAGATAAACATGGGAATGTCTCCCAAGTGCGCTTTCTTTAACGTCTTTAGCTAGACCTTACTTGGTTTAAGCGGATGGTGGGTCTTGTAGAAGCACAGAGGTGCTCTCCTTGTCATAGCCGTCTGCCAAGTAAGGCTTGACTCTGTGTCCGTTGACGGTGAATGCACTGCCACTTTTTCCCATCAGAGTAACAGCTCCATAAGGCAACACTTCTTGAATCACGAATGGTCCGCTCCACCTTGATTTCTGCTAGCCCGGGAAGAGTTTGAGCCTCGAGTTGTACAGCAACACTAAACCTCCTTCCTTAAGCTCCTTGGCAACCAACTTCTTGTCATGAGTCTCCTTAGTCTGCTCCTTGTATATCCGAGAGCTCTCGTAAGCGTTCAGTCTTAACTCATCCAGTTCGTGTAGCTGAATAAGGCGCCTCTCCTGAGCAGTCTTGATGTCAAAGTTCAGCCTCTTCACAGCCCACAACGCACGGTGTTCCAGCTCAACCGGGAGATGACAGCCCTTGCCATAGAGTAGAGTGAAAGGAGTTGTACCAATCAACGTTTTGAAGGCGGTACGGTAGGCCCAAAGAGCGTCATCCAGCTTCACTGCCCAGTCTTTCCTTGTTGCTCCGACAGTCTTCTCTAGTATAGCCTTGATTTGCCGGCTGGAGACTTCCACTTGACCGTTTGTTTGAGGATGATACGGTGTAGCCACTTTATGCTTAACTCCATACTTTCTCAAGAGATTCTCAAAGATCTTTTTTATGAAGTGGCTTCCATCCATCGCTTATAACAACCTTGGGTACCCCAAACCTCGGGAAGATGATACTCTTGAACAGCTTGATTACCACCTTAGAGTCATTTGTAGGGGAAGCAACAGCCTCAACCCATTTAGAGACATAATCCATTGCTACTAAGATGTATTTGTTGCCATATGAAGAAGGGAATGGCCCCATGAAGTCTATGCCCCACGCGTCGAACACGTCAACCTCGAAGATGGGAACTTGAGGCATTTCGTTCCTCTTAGTGATATTCCCTGCCCGTTGACATGCCTCACAGCTCTTCACAAACTCGTGTGCATCTTTAAAAATGGACGGCCACCAGAAACCGGCTTGCAACACTTTCATGGTAGTCTTAAATGAGGCGAAGTGTCCTCCGTAGGAAGAGCCATGGCAATGATAGAGGATGTCCCTGGCTTCTTCCTTTGTAATACATCTCCGCTACAAACTGTCTACTCCTCTCTCGTATAAGTAGGGCTCGTCCCAAAAGTAATCACTAGCCTCTCTCATAAACCGCTTCTTGTGATAGCTGTTGAGATGTGTTGGCTCCTCACCACACGCTAGATAGTTCACTACATCAGCATACCACGGTAGATCCTCCTCTTTGAAACTCAACACCTCCTCAAACCTACCTTCTAGCTTTCCACAAACAGCCGTGGTAATCGCCATAAGCTGATCTTCTGGAAGAGAGTCATCTAAGGGGAGAGACTCGTTGATCCTTAGCTGTAAGAGATGGTCAGCGACTCCGTTTTCTATTCCTTTCTTGTCTTTAATCTCCATGTCAAACTCCTGGAGTAAGAGAATCCATCTTCGAGGCTTAGTGTCTTTCTTCGAGTAGATGTATCGTAACGCAGCGTGATCCGTGTATACAATAGCCTTGGAACCAACAAGATATGATCTGAACTTCTCAAAGGCGAACACTACTGCAAGCAACTCCTTCTCCGTAGTGGTGTACCTTGTTTGCGTGTCATCCAAGGTTCTTGAAGCATAGTAGATCACGTGCAGCTTCTTGTCTTTCTTCTGACCAAGAACGGCTCCTACGGCATAGTCACTAGCATCACACATGATCTCAAAGGGAAGAGACCAGTCTGGTGCTTGGACTTTAGCAGCTGATGTAAGGGCTTCCTTGATGGTCACGAAAGCTTTCAAACACTCCTCATCAAACACAAACTCAGCTTCCTTGCACAACAACCGTGTAAGAGGGCGTGCAATCTTGGAGAAATCCTTGATGAAGCGCCTATAGAACCCTGCGTGTCCCAAGAAGCTTCTGACTCCCTTAACGTTAACCGGCGGCTCAAGACCCATCATGACTTCCACTTTAGCTTGATCAACCTCAATGCCCTCCTCTGATATCTTATGACCAAGCACGATCCCTTCCTTAACCATAAAGTGGAATTTCTCCTAGTTCAGCACCAAGTTTGTCTCTTCACAACGTTTTAGTACCCTGCAAAGATTCAACAAACACGCAGAAAAGGACGCACCATAGACAGAGAAGTCATCCATGAACACCTCTACCATCTCCTCTATTAGATCGGAGAAGATCGACATCATAAACCGCTGAAACGTAGCCGGTGCATTACACAATCCAAACGGCATCCTTCGATATGCGAAGGTACCGTAGGGACATGTGAAGGTCGTCTTCTCCTGATCATTTGGGTGAATTGGTATCTGAAAGAAACCGCTATACCCATCGAGAAAACAGTAGTAAGGGTGATTAGCAAGTCTCTAGAGCATTTGATCAATAAAAGGCAAAGGGAAATGGTCTTTCCTAGTCGCAAGGTTAAGTTTCCTATAATCAATACACATCCTATGACCAGTAATGGTTCTAGTAGGGATAAGCTCATCCTTTTCATTCCTTATGACCGTGATCCATCCCTTCTTAGGCACCACGTGTACAGGAGAAACCCACGTGCTGTCACTTATGGGATAGATCACGTCAGCCTCTAAAAGCTTAATGATTTCTTTCTTAACCACCTCTTTTAAATTAGGATTCAAACGCCTTTGATGTTCTATAGAAGAGGCGTTCTCATTATGTTCTCATTATCCAAGTGAATCCTATGAGTGCAAAGCATTGGTGAAAGGCCCTTGATGTCACTTAAAGAGTACCCAATGGCCTTTCTATACTTTCTCAGCTCAGTCAGGAGCGAGTGCAACTCATCATCACTAAGGTTTTCATTCTTAATCACGGGATAGGTGTTATTAGGCCCTAAGAAAGCATACCTTAGCCCTTTTGGGAGCTCCTTAAGGTCCACCTTTGGGGCTAACAGCTCACTCCAGTCATCCTCGTGACTGTTGTTGTTGCTTTCCTCCTTGGAACCCTCCTTTGAACCCGAGGCATGGCCCTTTAGACTGCTTTCCTCCATCTCTATCCCTTCTGAAATTGAGTCCTCCAGTCGATTCTCCTCTCGATGTCGTCTAGATTGAGCCATTTCGCTCGATTGACTTACTCGATTTGATATGGATCGAATAAGGGATCGAGACGCTGAGTCGATCTCTTGATTGGACCCCATAATGATCGAGAGGTCTCTCTCGATCGCCGACTCGATTGTTTTTCCTGATCGAGCATTCTTCTCGATCTGTCCGTCGATTGTTGCACCGGATCGAGTTGTGTTCTCGATTGCCTTGTCGATCTGACTCCGGGATCGAGTGATAGCGTCGATCTCGGGGTCGATCTCTAGGCAGCAGCTTTCATCCTTCTTAACAATATTCCTAAAATCCAGCAAGTTGACGTACTCCTGGGTCCTCTGATCCACATAGCCAAACTTCCCTGGCTCCTTAGTCAGTGCTAGCTTCCGATGGTCTTCTAGAGCCAGCTCTTCCAGCAACTCATCCGCTAAAGCATCCATCGTTTCAATATAGAAACCTTGCCCTTCAATGGTCGGCTTCTTTAGAACCTCATTGATGTCGAAGTCCAGTCTTATCTCCTTTCCCAAATGCAAGGAAATCTTCCCATTCTTCACATCTATGATAGCCCCGGCGGTTGCTAGGAATGGTCTCCCTAAGATGAGTGGATCCTTAGGTTCTTCATCCATCTCCAACACGACGAAGTCCGTAGACACGTTCACACCACTGATTCGCACCGGTAAATATTCAAGCAGCCCCACTGGTAGCTTCACACTCCTATCAGCCAGTACCAAAGAGATCCGACAGTCTTTGAATCGAGTAAAGCCAAGCTTCTTAGCCACGGAGTGAGGCATCAGGTTTTTGCTAGCTCCGAGATCACATAAGAAACTCTTGAACTCTAGAGGACCTAAAGCGCAGGGTATAGTGAAGCTTCCAGGGTCTCCCAACTTCTTAGGGACTATCTCCTTATGTATCACAGCACTACACTCTTCACTTAGAACAAGTACCTCCTTGCTTTCCTCCTTCTTCACGAGAGTGTCTTTGAAGAATTTGGCGCATTTAGGCATCATTGCAAGGCAGTCAACAAGAGGTAGCTTGATCTCCACGTCCTTAAGATGCTTCTCAAAGAGGATTCTATGCTTCTCTATGAGTTGCTTCTTGAAGCGGCCAGGAAAAGGCAGCTTAGGTACGTACGCTGGAGGCACATAAGCATTCTTCTCCTTAGTGGTTTGCTCAACTTTCTTATCAGCAACTGCTTTGTCTCCTCTTCTTGGCCCTTGGATCCAAACGTTGTCAAAGTTAATCTCATCATTATCAGCCGAAGGTTTACCCTCCCCCTCTTGAATTACAACGTCCTCGTTGTTCTTGTTAGAGACCGGAGGTTCGAGCTCTTTACCGCTTCTCAACGTTATGGCATTAGCATACTCCTTAGGATTCTGCTCACACTTTCCCGGAAGACTATTCTGACCACTCGTACTCGCTTTCCCTTTCTCTAGCTGCTTGATCTTGTTGTTTAAGTTGGTGATCTGAGTGGAGAAGTCAGTGAGAGACGAGTCTAGATGAGTGTTCATCTCGGCGAACTTCTGGTTTGTAGAGGCTTGCCCTTGTATCAGTTGTTGAAACATTGCTTGAACCGGATCAACTTGTTGTTGCATCGGTTGTTGCTGCTGAGGTGAAAAGCCCGGAGGGTAGTTAGGTGTATAACCCTTGTTATTTTGATGTTTCCCTTGGAAGTTGTTCTGCCCTTAACCTTGGAAACCACCACTCGGTTGAAAACTTTTGTTGTAAGGGATGAAAGGTTTTGCTTGCTGAGCAGGGTACATTTGATCTTTAGGGTTGGCTACGTTGGTGCTTCGGTAAGAGAGGTTGTTGTTCTGGTAGCCTTGGTTGTAGCCTTGAGGTTTGTAGTTGTTCTGTCCCGCCACCCAATTGGCTTCTTCGTGGCTCAACTCTAACTCCTTTTGGTTCTCATCAGCTTCACCAACAAAGTGAACATGCTTCTGATTGGCTAACACCAGCTTATCTATCTTCTCATGCAAAGATTTCAGCTCCTACTTGTGAGACTCTAGCTCTGATCCTCTTGGTGCACAGTCATAATCCTCAGCGTAGTTGCCATCACTCAATGCCAAGTTTTCTGTCAGCTCCATACCCTCTTCTACCTCCTGACCGAGGAAGTTCCCTTTGCTAGCTGTGTCAAGCAACAACCTGATCTTTGGTGAAGCTCCACGGTATATTGTACTGAGTAGTGTCTCCTCGCTGAACCCGTGATGAGGACATTGGATCGTGTTGTCTTTGAAACGCTTCATTGCCTCGTTGAATGTTTCATTGTTCCTTCTCAACCGTGCTGTCCTGGTGCTTGAGAAGAACTTTGAGAGAAAGGCCTTCTTACACTCGGTCCATGAGGTGATGGTGCCTTGTGGGAGGGTCTTCTCCCAATGTCTAGCTTTGTCTCCGAGTGAAAAGGGGAAGAGACGTAGCTTGAAAGCATCATCGGATATGCCATTGATCTTTATCATCCCACATACTTGCTCGAAGTTGTCAAGGTGCTCCAAGGGATCATCAATTGCTAAGCCGTGGAACTTGTTGTTTTGCACCATTGAGATGAAACCTGGCTTGATCTCGAAGTTGTTGTTTTGTACAGGAGGAGGAGTGATCCCAAACCTATAGTGATGAGTATTGGGAGCATCTCCGGCTCCTATGATCCTTGGGGGTCTAGCCGCGTGTTGGGGGTTTCCATTGCCCCTTCCTGCTGCCCCGTGAGCTGGAGGAGGTCCTTCTGGATGCTCGTGTTCAGCCATAGCTTCAAAGTCAACCAAACCGTGCTGAACAATCTCCTCAAAGGCTCTGGCTTGTTCTCTGATTCTCCTTTGCTGTGAGTGACCAAGCTGATGAATGTTGTCTAAGGGTTGTAGTAGATTATTGTCTCCCCTTGAACGAAGATTCATGTACCTGAAAACACACGTTTAAGAGTAGAATGATTAGTAACTTGAAAAAGGTAAAGACTTAGTCTTTGCTAAGTCCCAAATCTCTATGTTCTCTAAACAGTCCTAGGATGGCAACGACGTCATTTGATAAACACTTTCTTAGCAAGGGTGAAAATGCAATGAGGTTATCAAACTCAAATGCAAGACATGTTGTAGTACAGCAAGCAAGAGAGAGTCAATCCATGCCTAGGATGAAAGAGAATTGATATCATTGCATATTGCATACATTCCGCATACTCATTAGGTAGTTTTTCATGCATTTATATCATGTTTTAGGCTAGATTGCATCACTTAGGGTCCTAGAGCACTCTTGCATCAGCATATGCATTTTCTCTGCATTTTGCATCCATTCCAGGTTGTTTCTGGTTGCTTTGGAGACACGGAGGTTCGTGGAGGTGTGGAGGCCGATGTAGCAGTTCATGGAAGCTCGGAAGTGTGCTAAGGACCAGTGATCGAGGAGCAGATCGAGCATGGGCGGTCGATCTAGGAGTTGATCGACCAGAAGATCGAGCCAACTAGGCGATCCAAGGATAATGATCGAGATGGAGATCGAGTGAAGCAATCGATGTATCGGTACGGACGTAAATGACGCCATGCAAAGCGAGAGCCGGATCGAGTACACCACTCGATCCTGCCAAAGATCGATACCAAGATCGGATGCAGCACTCGATTCACCAAAGAAGATCAAGACCCGGATCGAGCCGAAGACACGATGGCCGGATATGATCGATAGAACAACTCGATCCAATGGTCGATCTCTGTCCTTTCAACCGTTGTTGGCTGTTAGCGAAAGGGGGACCATTGGACTGTTTTGACATTTTAGGCAAGGCAGCGAATGCTTTTTGGACAACTTTTAGATTTTCTAACTTTTTTCCTTCAAGTTTTCTCTCTCGTTTTCAGAAGAACACCATTGTTGAACCAGTTTTCTTTTCAAGCTTTTGTATTCTCGACCCTTATCGTTTAATCTAGTCGTTGTTTCATGTTTATCGTTTCATTTCTTCCACCTTGCTTGATTTACTTTATGTGTAGTGAGTAGTTTACTTTGGGTTAGGGGTTGAGAGGATTAAGGGGTAGAAAAGGTTCGATCTTGGTTTGTTTTCTAAACGTTTTAAGGCTATCTCTTCTAAGGTGTTGAAAGCTTAATGCTTGAAGACTCTCACGCCAAGAGCTTCATGATCCGAGAGGTCCCTTACCTTGACAGGATCCAGGGGCCTCGGAAGATCTCACCTTAGAGACTAGTTACCCCTTCCCAAAAGCCATGGAAGTTTGGGGGATTAGTTAAGCCATTGTTCGAAATCTGTTTTCCTTGCCTTTCGACCTCTCTTTCCACCAAAAGCCATGGGTTTGGAGGAGAGGATGAAAGAGTGATCTATACCGAAAGCCACGGATAGATCTTGTTTTGTTTTCGAGGCTTAGAGATCCTCACCAAGTGAGTCGATCCAAAGTTTCAAACCCAAGATCGTTCCTTGAAACCCCTTATATGAATCTCAACCCCCAAGCCCTCTCTTCTAGCATATTTACACCTCATTTCATCTTTAGCTTATTACCTGATAGCATCCTGGCCTTTAGATTTATTGTTCTTACGGTTTTAGACGAGATCGATCGTTTCTGCTCAATCTAGTGGTCGATCTTGTGGTCGATCCACTAGTCGAATTTTAACAATTCGAAGCTCTTCTCTTTAATTTATCTGTTTGTTCCTCGTGGTAACTGCTTCCTTTCTAGTATTTTTAAAATAGGTTTCACTCCATTTAGGTTGTTGCATTTAGTTTTTAGATTATTTCTCATAAACTGTCTCATTTGCTTAGATTTGTCTTAGACCTTGCATTCTCTGTGGATTCTCTATCATCTAGAAGTGGATTGACACTCTCCTGCTTGCCTTACTACAACATTGCTTGCATTAGAGTTTTGATAACCTCTCTGCTGCATTAGAGCGTAAAGAAAACAGCTTATCAAATGGCGCCGTTGCCATTCTAGGTTGCTTAGAGAACATAGAGATTTGGGTCTTAACAAAGACTAAGTCTTTACCTTTTTCAAGTTACTAATCCTACTACTCTAAACCGTATGTTTTCAGGTACATGAATCTTCGTTCAAGGGGAGACAACAATCTTCTACAACCGTTAGACAACATTCATCAGCTTGGTCACTCACGGCAAAGAAGAGTCAGAGATCAAACAAGAGCCTTTGAGGAGATAGTTCAGCAAGGTCTGGTTAACTTTGAAGATATGGCTGCACACGAGCATCCAGAAGGACCACCTCTAGCAGGACGGGGCAATGGAAACCCCCAACACGCGGCTAGACCTCCGAGGATCATAGGAGCCGGAGATGCTCCCAATACCCACCACAATAGGTTTGGGATCACTCCTCCTCCGGTACAAAACAATAACTTTGAGATCAAGCCGGGGTTCATATCTATAGTGCAAAACAACAAGTTCCACGGCTTAGCAATGGAAGACCCCTTGGAGCACTTGGACAATTTCGAGCAAGTGTGTGGAATGATTAAGATCAACGGTATATCAGAAGATGCCTTCAATCTGCGTCTCTTCCCCTTTTCACTCGGAGACAAAGCTAGACATTGGGAGAAGACCCTCCCACAAGGCACCATCACATCATGGGCTGAATGTAAGAAGGCTTTCCTCTCAAAGTTCTTCTCAAGCACCAGGAATGCTCAGTTGAGAAGCGAAATCAGCGGTTTCACTCAAAGGAACAATGAGACATTCAATGAGGCTATGGAGCGTTTCAAAGATTACACGATCCAATGCCCTCATCATGGGTTCAGTGAGGAGACTCTACTCAGTACCATATACCGTGGGGCTTCACCAAAGATCCGGTTGTTGCTTGATACAGCTAGCAAAGGGAACTTCCTCGGTCAAGAAGTAGAAGAGGGTATGGAGCTGATAGAGAACCTGGCGTTGAGTGATGGAAACTATGTTGAGGATTATGACCGAGCACCGAGGGGATCAGAATTAGAGTCTCACAAGAAGGAGCTCAAATCGTTGCATGAGAAGATTGACAAGTTGGTTTTAGCTAACCAGAAGCATGTTCACTTCGTTGGTGAAGCTGATGAAAACCAAGAGGAGTTAGAGCTAAGCCAAGAAGAAGCAAATTGGGTGGCTGGACAAAACAACTACAAGTCTCAAGGCTACAACCACGGCTACCAGAACAACAACCTCTCTTACCGAAACACCAATGTAGCCAACCCTAAAGATCAAGTGTACCCTGCTCAACAAGCTAAGCCTTTCATCCCTTACAACAAAGGTTTTCAACCGAGCAGTGGTTTCCAAGGTCAAGGGCAAGGCAATTTCCAAGGTCAAGGGCAACAACAACAAAGCAAGGGTTATACTACCAACTACCCTCCGGGCTTTGCACCTCAACAGCCACAACAACCGATGCCACAACAAGTTGATCCGGTTCAAGCAATGTTCCAACAGCTAATACAAGGGCAAGCTTCTACAAATCAGAAGTTCGCTGAAATGAACACTCGGCTAGATTCATCATTAACCGACTTCTCCACTCAAATCACAAACCTCAACAACAAAATAAAGCAGCTGGAGAAAGGCAAGGCAAGCACGAGTGGACAGAACAGCCTCCCGGGAAAGTGTGAGCAAAACCCCAAGGAGTATGCCAATGCCATTACGTTACGAAGTGGCAAAGAGCTTGAGCCTCCGGTCTCTACCAAGAACAACGAGGACGTTGTAATTCAAGAGGGGGAGGGTAAACTTTCAGCTGATAATGAGGAGATAAACTTTGACAACGTATGGATCCAAGGACCGAGAAGAGGTGACAAGGCATTCATTGAGAAAAAGGCTGAGAAAACCACCAAGGAAAAGGATGACTACGTGCCCCCACCTTACGTACCAAAGTTGCCATTCCGGGTCGTTTCAAAAAGCAGTTAATAGAGAAACACCGGATCCTGTTTGAGAAGCACTTGAGACACGTGGAGATAAAGTTGCCTCTTGTAGACTGTCTCGCTATGATGCCCAAGTGCGCCAAGTTTTTCAAGGACACCCTTGTGAAGAAGAACAAAGAAAGCAAAGAGGTGCTTGTACTAAGCGAAGAGTGTAGCGTGGTTATTCATAAGGAGATAGTGCCTAAGAAGCTGGGAGATCCGGGAAGCTTCACCATACCTTGTGCTTTAGGTCCTCTAGAGTTCAAGAGTTGCTTGTGTGATCTCGGAGCTAGCATAAACTTGATGCCCGACTCCGTGGCTAAGAAGCTTGGTTTCACTCGGTTTAAGGAATGTCGGATCTCATTGGTGCTGGCTGATAGAAGCGTGAGATTACCGGTAGGGCTGCTCGAAGACTTACCGGTGCGAATCAATGGTGTGAATGTACCTACAGACTTTGTAGTGCTGGAGATGGACGAGGAGCCGAAAGACCCACTCATCTTAGGGAGACCATTCCTCGCAACCGCCGGAGCCATAATAGACGTGAAGAATGGGAAGATTGCCTTGCATTTGGGGAAAGAGATCAGGCTAGACTTTGACATCAACAAGGTTCTAAAGAAGCCAACCATTGAAGGACAAGCTTTCTATATCGAAACGATGGATGCCTTGGCGGATGAGTTGCTGGAAGAGCTAGCTTTAGAAGACCATTTGAAGCTAGCACTCACTAAGGAGCCAGGAGAGTTTGGCTATGTGGACCAAAGGACCCAAGAGTACGTGAACCTGCTAGATTCGAGGAGAATCATCAAGAATGAAGAAGGATGTTGCCTAGAAATCGACCCCGAGATCGATGCTATCACTCGATCCAGGAGTCAGATCGACAAGCCAATGGAGAACCCAACTCGATCCGGTGCAACAATCGACCAACAGATCGAGAATGATGCTCGATCAAAAGAAACAATCGAGTTGACGATCGAGAAAGACCCCCCGATCATTTTGGAGTCCAATCAAGAGATCGACTCAACGTCTCGATCCCTTACTCGATCCATATCAAATCGAGTAAGTGAATCGAGTGAAATGGCTCGATCTATACGACATCGAGAGGAGAATCGACCGGAGGACTCGATCACAGAAGGGATAGCGATAGAGGAAAGCAGTCTGAAGGGCCATGCCTCGAGTTCAAAGGAGTGTTCCAAGGAGGAGAACAACAACAACAGCCACGAGGATGACTGGAGTGAGCTGTTAGCCCCAAAGGTGGACCTTAAGGAGCTCCCAAAAGGGCTAAGGTATGCTTTCTTAGGACCTAATAACACCTATCCCGTGATAGTAAACGAAAACCTTAGTGATGATGAGCTGCACTCGCTCTTAACTGAGCTGAGAAAGTATAGGAAGGCCATTGGGTACTCTTTAAGTGACATCAAAGGCCTTTCACCAATGCTTTGCACTCATAGGATTCACTTGGATAATGAGAACGCCACTTCTGTAGAACATCAAAGGCGTTTGAATCCTAACTTGAAAGAGGTTGTTAAGAAGGAAATCCTTAAGCTTTTAGAGGCTGACGTGATCTATCCTATAAGTGACAGCACGTGGGTTTCACCTGTACACGTGGTGCCTAAGAAGGGAGGGATCACGGTCATAAGGAATGAAAAGGATGAACTTATCCCTACTAGGACCATTACTGGTCATAGAATATGTATTGACTATAGAAAGCTTAACCTTGCGACTAGAAAAGACCATTTCCCTTTACCTTTCATTGATCAAATGCTTGAGAGACTTGCAAATCACCCTTACTACTGTTTTCTCGATGGGTATAGCGGTTTCTTTCAAATACCTATTCACCCAAACGATCAGGAGAAAACGACTTTTACATGTCCCTACGGTACCTTTGCATATCGAAGGATGCCGTTTGGATTGTGTAATGCACCGGCTACCTTTCAGCGGTGTATGATGTCGATCTTCTCCGATCTTATAGAGGAGATGGTAGAAGTGTTTATGGATGACTTCTCTGTGTATGGTGCGTCCTTTCCTGCGTGTTTGTTGAATCTTTGCAGGGTACTCAAACGTTGTGAAGAAACAAACCTGGTGCTGAACTGGGAGAAATGCCACTTCATGGTCAAGGAAGGGATAGTACTCGGTCACAAGATTTCAGAGAGGGGTATTGAGGTTGATCAGGCTAAGGTTGAGGTTATGATGGGTTTGGAGCCGCCGGTTAATGTTAAAGGGATTAGAAGCTTCCTGGGACACGCAGGGTTCTATAGACGCTTCATCAAAGATTTCTCCAAGATTGCACGCCCCCTTACACGGCTGTTATGCAAGGAAGCTGAGTTTGTATTCGATGAGGAGTGTTTGAAGGCTTTCGTGACCATCAAGGAAGCCCTCACGTCAGCCCCTATAGTCCAAGCACCAGACTGGTCTCTCCCTTTTGAGATTATGTGTGATGCTAGTGACTATGCTGTAGGAGCAGTCCTTGGTCAGAAGAAGGACAAGAAGCTACATGTGATCTATTATGCTTCAAGGACCTTGGATGACACGCAATCACGATACACCACTACGGAGAAGGAGCTGCTTGCAGTAGTCTTCGCCTTTGAGAAGTTCAGATCGTATCTCGTTGGCTCCAAGGCTATTGTATACACGGATCATGCTGCTCTACGATACATCTACTCAAAGAAAGACACTAAGCCTCGGCTCTTAAGATGGATTCTCTTACTTCAGGAGTTTGACATGGAAATTAAAGACAAGAAGGGGATAGAAAATGGAGTCGCTGACCACCTCTCAAGACTAAGGATCAACGATTCTCTCCTTTTAGACGATTCTCTTCCAGAAGAACAACTTATGGCAATTACTACTGCTGTTTGTGGGAAGCTAGAAGGAAGGTTCGAGGAAGTGTTGAGTTTTAAAGAGGAGGATCTACCATGGTATGCTGATATGGTGAACTACCTAGCATGTGGTGAGGAGCCAACACATCTCAACAGCTATCACAAGAAGAGGTTTTTGAGGGAGGCTAGTGACTACTTTTGGGATGAGCCTTACCTATACAAAAGAGGAGTAGACAGCTTGTACCGAAGATGTGTTACAAAGGAAGAAGCCAGGGATATCCTCTATCATTGCCATGGCTCTTCCTACGGAGGACACTTCGCTTCATTCAAAACTGCCACGAAAGTGTTGCAAGCGGGTTTCTGGTGGCCGTCTATCTTCAAAGATGCACACGAGTTTGTGAAGAGCTGTGAGGCATGTCAGCGAGCAGGGAACATTACCAAGAGGAATGAAATGCCTCAAGTTCCTATCTTCGAGGTTGACGTGTTCGATGCGTGGGGTATTGACTTCATGGGGCCTTTTCCTTCTTCATACGGCAACAAGTACATCTTAGTAGCTGTGGATTATGTCTCCAAATGGGTTGAGGCTGTTGCTTCCCCTACAAACGACTCTAAGGTTGTGATCAAGTTGTTCAAGAGTATCATCTTTCCAAGGTTTGGGGTACCCAAGGTTGTTATAAGTGATGGAGGAAGCCATTTTGTGAACAAGGTTTTTGAGAGCCTCTTGAGAAAGTATGGGGTTAAGCATAAGGTGGCTACACCGTATCATCCTCAAGCGAGCGGTCAGGTGGAAGTCTCTAACAGGCAGATCAAAGCTATTCTGGAGTTGACCGTTGGAGCAACATGGAAGGACTGGTCAGTGAAGCTGGACAATGCTCTTTGGGCCTACCGTACTGCCTTCAAGATGCCGATTGGTACAACCCCTTTCACTCTACTCTATGGCAAGGGTTGTCACCTCCCGGTTGAGCTGGAACACCGTGCATTGTGGGCTGTGAAGAGGCTGAACTTTGATCTCAAGACGGCTCAGGAAAGGCGTCTTATTCAGCTACACGAACTGGACGAGTTGAGATTGAATGCTTACGAGAGTTCCAAGATCTACAAGGAGCGAACTAAGGAGGCTCATGACAAGAAATTGGTTGCCAAGGAGCTTAAGGAAGGAGGACTGGTGTTGCTGTACAACTCGAGGCCAAAGCTCTTCCCGGGCAAGCTGAAATCAAGGTGGAGCGGACCGTTCGTGATTCAAGAGGTCTTGCCATATGGAGCTGTTACTCTAATGGGAAGAAGTGGTAGTGCATTCACCGTCAACGGACACAGAGTCAAGCCCTACCTGGCGTACAGCTTTGACAAGGAGAGTACCTCGGTGCTTCTCCAAGACCCACCATCCGCCTAGACCAAGTAAGGTCTAGCTAAAGACGTTAAAGAAAGCGCACTTGGGAGGCATTCCCATGTTTATCTTGTACATATTTTTGCTTTCACTTCTCTTTCAGTTTTATGTTTTTATGTTTTTAGTGTGTACGAACAGGTATAAGGAATCTAAACCTTGCCTTTGGGTTCCAAAAGGGGCAATAGGGGTTAAGATAAAGCTAGAGATCGAGTGCTAGATCGACTGATCCTGGGTCGATCTTTGCTAGATCGAGCCAGTGAATCGAGAGGAGCCAGTCGATCTAGACGAGAACGAGTGACAAGATCGACCTTGACGAAAAAGGATCGATCGATCCAAATAGGATCGACCGATCTAATTTCTCTCGGGAAAATCTGTTGAAAGTTGATCGATCACTCGACTCGATCCATCACTCGATCTATGCTAAATCGACCCCTAAATCGAGGAGATAGCTCGATCAGAGGGACTTAGCCGAGGAGCCAACATCTCAATGATCGAGAGAGCCAATCGATCCAGGGCTCTATTCACCTTGAATCCAGTCACAAATCGAGTAACCCTCTCGATCTAAGCCATTTTAGGCATGAGATCGAGTCCTAGATCGACCAAAAGGACTCAATCTCATGCCGAGGTAACAATTTTCTTTCCCTCCTTTACTCCTTTCCCTCCAATTTTTAAATTCAAAACTTGGTCAAGGCAAGCATCTTTGACCATGAAAGATGTGCCTTGACCAAGACTTTTGTCAGAAACCACTTTGACCACCCATTGTTTTGGTTTGTTAAACTCTTTAAATGTTTCAATTTACTCCTCACCCTCTCATTTCTGTTTGCTCGAGTTTTTCTTACATAGAGAGTGAGAATTTAAAAGCTTTTAAAGTTTAGCAAAGATATCATCTACTCTTGCAAAGGTATTTTCAAGGTTTAATGATTGTATTTCAAGAAAATCTCCTTAAAAATCGCAAGTTCTTGTTTTAGGATATAGGATCGGATTTGAATTTTTAAAATTAGCTAAGTAATAGGAAGAATTCTTGATTTTCAGTATCTCAAAGATTTTATTCCCTTTTATCTAGCTATTATTTTTATTTGATCCCAAAAATTCTAGAGTAGTTTATATAAATCTTCTTCTCCTCTTCTCTTATTCTCATTCAATCGCCTCTTGCTAATCATTCTCTAGAAAAATTTGTTTCAGGAGCAATGGCATCAAAGAGAAGAAGAGAGGAGCGAGTGCAAGAAGGAGAAACACAAGAAGTGGTGGTTCAAGAGAGGGTCCGGTGGAGCAAAGATGAGAATAGGGATAAGAAGAGGTTGGAGAGGCTCCGGTTTGAACCTACAAAGTTTGCTGATCAAGAGCTTCTGTCCAGGCTCGGGATCCTTGGAGACTTCGACCAACTCCTCAAGAACATTGGTCTGAGGTGCTTGTCGCGGATGGACTGCCCTACAATTCCCGAGGTGACGATAGATTTCCTAGCCACTTTGGAGTTCCGGTACGAGAATCCGAGTGCACCTGTTCCTTCTCAAGGGCTTCTCTATTTCAAGGTTGGCCGCCAAGCCTATACACTATCCATCCCCGAGCTATGCCAAGCCTACGGTCTCAAGGCTGATGCACACAAGGTGGAGTTCCCAGCCTTCAAGAAAGCCGACGAGTTTTGGGACCTAATCAGCAATGAAGACTACAAAGCAAACACCGCCAAGATCAAGAGAGTTAGGAGTCCGGTGCTGAGGTATACTTTGAAGCTGATAGCTAATACATTCAGTGGGAGGTCTGTTGCTCCTACTGTCACGAAGACGGTGCTGTGCTTCCTTTTCCAAGGCGTGAAGCATTTGGTTTCTGATCCGGATGCGAATGAAGAACCCATAGAAGATGAACTCGGCGATGAAGTGAATTACGGCTGTGTGCTCGCGGCTTCTCTGGTGAAGTACAAGGCTTATGCCTTACGGTGCAAGGCAACCTCTTCCTATATTGGCGGTTTCCTTACTCCTTTGTTCGTGCAAGCCGGTGTGCCCATCCATGACTTTGCTCACGTCCCAAACAGAGATTTCATGGATGAAGCATACATGAGAAACACTGATAGCTTGGGACGCACGCCAGCAGAAGGGTTTTATGCTTACCTCTTCATAGATGAAGAAGACAAGAAGAGAGTGTGCATCCTCCCCAACAAAGACGAGACCGAGCTGCTTGGTGTTGGGAACATCGAGTTCTTACCCACGGAGGAAGACTGCTTAGCCCCTTTAGGAGGACCGCCTGCTTCAGCCATTGCCCTGCGCCAAAGGTCAGAGTCTCCAGGAACAGAGGATGAGATGCCCGAGGTTTACACACTTCCCAAGCTGGATTTTGAACCTAAGACCAAAACCGAGAAGTTCTTAGCCTCGGTGGTGGAGATGCAGCGGAAGATAAACAAGTGGCAAGGGAAAATGCTTAAGAAGCTGGGGAAGAAGGTCAAACAACTCCAAGGAAGCCAGCCTAAGCCAGCAGGAAGCCAGGAGATACAACAACCCGAGAAGAGGAGACTCTCAACCGGAGGAGTTGTGATCCGCGAGACCCAAGGAGACAACATTCAACCGGCTCGCCACTCCCTCCAAGAACCAGGCAACAAAGGAAAGGCAACAATCTCTAGCTCCTCTGGAACATCCTCAAGTTCCAGCCGAGCCTAGACAAGAGGTAACAACCTTCCTCCATTGTATATAACCGCACATCTTTGTTTCTTGCATTGTGTTTGTTTGCTTCTCCGGATGAGTTTGCCACTGGGACGGTGTCAAGCAAGTTTGGGGGAGTACTTGTGTGATTTAATCTTGTGTTCTTTGATCTTATTTTCCTTTTTACATCCTTGAGTCTTAGTCATGAAAAATTGGTAAAATTTTTAAATTTTTTTCAAAGATTCATGTAGTTGCATTCATCTCTTTAAAAACATGTTAGGATTGAGTCTAGAATTTCTCATATCACCTAGGTTGTTTGCATTTTGCATAAGGGGTTAGAATTTCTTAAAAAGGTGTTTTACTTATGAATCATTTCAATGCCCTAGTTAGTAGTTCTCTAATGCTTTGTTTATGCTTTGAAAGTAAGTTCTAACCATGCTTGGATCACTAGTTAGGATTTTCGTGGCTTGAATTGAACTCTCATGATTTGAAACTCATCCTACTAAGTGAAAACCTTAATTTGAAAATCTAATTATTATTCTTATGCATTTGAAAATGAACACATGGTTTTAAAATATTTAGGCTCTCTTCTTCCTTTTTACCTCTCTTTGTGAGCCTAAGTAGAACTCCCTCCTTGAACCTTACCCTCCTTTGAAGCCAAATGTTCTTGTGTGACATCTTTGTGAGGCCTTATTTTCGGTTTGAACTTGGCATAAATTGTTAGGTTTAGGCGACATGATTTGGTTTTCATAATTGATTGCTAGCTTTACATTTTGAAGCTAGGTATAGGCTTAGGATAAGTTTGGGGGATCATTGGGGTTGCCTTCTTGTGAATTTATTTTCTGTTCAAAAGAGTTTGTGTTTTAAGGAAAGAAATGAGGTTTTAAGTGAAAGGTTTGTTTTTAAAAACTAAGTATGCTCTATTTCAGAAGGTAGCTCTCTCTAAATAAAAAAAAAGAGAAAAAGAAAAGAAAAAAAAAAAAAAAAAAGAGCCTAAGTGCCAAATAAATAAAAAAAAATGTAGAGAAAAATAGTAATAATAAGAGAGCTACTAATAAGAAATTCCTAAGAGCAAAAATATTTTTCAAAACCTTTTCACTAGCCTAAAAAGTTTAAAAATGTCTTTATTTTGAATTGGGGATTGCTAAGTTGAGAAGAAGGGGTAGACTTTTAAGTGGTGAGTGAGGATTAAATTTCTTAAATGAGAGGGGTATAGGACTGTTTGATAGTTTACATGGGTAGATGAGAATCTAATCATGTATGCATAAATTGCCTTTACCTTTAGCATTATGCATTAGTTCAAACCATTTTTGAGAGAAACCCTTGTCTAATTGTAAACCCTTTTCAAATGAGATCATTCTATGCTCATAACCATAACCCTTAGCCAAATGTGTTTTGCTTTAAAGTGCATAAGTTTGATTCATGGTTCGAATGATTAATGAATGTTAAAAGATGAATTTCTTTGATTGTTAGGAATAAGAGACTCATGATTTGAATTTCTTTGTGTGATGAGTATGGCTAAGTCCTTTGGAGTATGAGTGTAAGCTTAGCATTTTAGAACTGTTAACTAGGACATTGAGATGATCTATTCGAAAGGCACCTTTGCAAAAAGTTTAAAACCCCTTTGAATTTTATGAAAACCTCTCTTCCTT
The DNA here is from genome assembly GCA_911865555.2 of Thlaspi arvense. Lineage (NCBI taxonomy): Eukaryota > Viridiplantae > Streptophyta > Magnoliopsida > Brassicales > Brassicaceae > Thlaspi > Thlaspi arvense. Next base: position 31,110,776 of record OU466862.2, read on the forward strand.
ACTTGTTTTTCGTTGCTTGGGGGCAAGCAAGAAGTAAGTTTGGGGGAGTTGATATCATTGCATATTGCATACATTCCGCATACTCATTAGGTAGTTTTTCATGCATTTGTATCATGTTTTAGGCTAGATTGCATCACTTAGGGTCCTAGAGCACTCTTGCATCAGCATATGCATTTTCTCTGCATTTTGCATCCATTCCAGGTTGTTTCTGGTTGCTTTGGAGACACGGAAGTTCGTGGAGGTGTGGAGGCCGATGTAACAGTTCATGGAATCTCGGAAGTGTGCTAAGGACCAGTGATCGAGGAGCAGATCGAGCATGGGCGGTCGATCTAGGAGTTGATCGACCAGAAGATCGAGCCAACTAGGCGATCCAAGGATAATGATCGAGATGGAGATCGAGTGAAGCAATCGATGTATCGGTACGGACATAAATGACGCCATGCAGAGCGAGAGCCGGATCGAGTACACCACTCGATCCTGCCAAAGATCGATACCAAGATCGGATGCAGCACTCGATTCACCAAAGAAGATCGAGACCCGGATCGAGCCGAAGACACGATGGCCGGATATGATCGATAGAACAACTCGATCCAATGGTCGATCTCTGTCCTTTCAACCGTTGTTGGCTGTTAGCGAAAGGGGGACCATTGGACTGTTTTGACATTTTAGGCAAGGCAGCGAATGCTTTTTGGACAACTTTTAGATTTTCTAACTTTTTTCCTTCAAGTTTTCTCTCTCGTTTTCGGAAGAACACCATTGTTGAACCAGTTTTCTTTTCAAGCTTTTGTATTCTCGACCCTTATCGTTTAATCTAGTCGTTGTTTCATGTTTATCGTTTCATTTCTTCCACCTTGCTTGATTTACTTTATGTGTAGTGAGTAGTTTACTTTGGGTTAGGGGTTGAGAGGATTAAGGGGTAGAAAAGGTTCGATCTTGGTTTGTTTTCTAAACGTTTTAAGGCTATCTCTTCTAAGGTGTTGAAAGCTTAATGCTTGAAGACTCTCACGCCAAGAGCTTCATGATCCGAGAGGTCCCTTACCTTGACAGGATCCAGGGGCCTCGGAAGATCTCACCTTAGAGACTAGTTACCCCTTCCCAAAAGCCATGGAAGTTTGGGGGATTAGTTAAGCCATTGTTCAAAATCTGTTTTCCTTGCCTTTCGACCTCTCTTTCCACCAAAAGCCATGGGTTTGGAGGAGAGGATGAAAGAGTGATCTATACCAAAAGCCACGGATAGATCTTGTTTTGTTTTCGAGGCTTAGAGATCCTCACCAAGTGAGTCGATCCAAAGTTTCAAACCCAAGATCGTTCCTTGAAACCCCTTATATGAATCTCAACCCCCAAGCCCTCTCTTCTAGCATATTTACACCTCATTTCATCTTTAGCTTATTACCTGATAGCATCCTGGCCTTTAGATTTATTGTTCTTACGGTTTTAGACGAGATCGATCGTTTCTCCTCGGTCTAGTGGTCGATCCACTAGTCGAATTTTAACAATTCGAAGCTCTTCTCTTTAATTTATCTGTTTGTTCCTCGTGGTAACTGCTTCCTTTCTAGTATTTTTAAAATAGGTTTCACTCCATTTAGGTTGTTGCATTTAGTTTTTAGATTATTTCTCATAAACTTTCTCATTTGCTTAGATTTGTCTTAGACCTTGCATTCTCTGTGGATTCTCTATCATCTAGAAGTGGATTGACACTCTCCTGCTTGCCTTACTACAACATTGCTTGCATTAGAGTTTTGATAACCTCTCTGCTGCATTAGAGCGTAAAGAAAACAGCTTATCAAGAATGCAAAGAGAATACAAGGGCTAATGCAAATCCAAGCGAAATGAGATGATTTATGAGAAAATCTCTAAAAACTAGATGCAATGACTTAAATAGAATGCAACCTATTTTAAAAATACTAGAAATGAAGAAACTACCACGTGGAATAAACAGAATAATTAAAGGAATAAGCTTCGAATTATTAAAATTCGACTAGTGGATCGACCATGAGATCAACCACTAGATCGAGCAATAACAATCGATCTCGTCTAAAACTGCAAGAGCAGTAAAACTAATGACCAGGATGCTATCAAAGATGAAGCGAATGACGAGATAAGATGTAAAGATGCAAAAAGAAAGGGCCTAGGGTTGAGATTCATGGTCAGGGCTTTCAAAGGTTCGACCTTGGGTTAAAAACTTTAAATCGACTCACTTTGTGAGGATCTCTAAGCCTTGAAAACTAAGCAAGATCTATCCGTGGCTTTCGGTATAGATCACTCCTTCATCCTCTCCTCCAAACCCATGGCTTTTGGTGGAAAGAGAGGTCGAAGGGCATGGAAAGCAGATTTCAAATGAATGGCTTAACTAATCCCCCAAACTTCCATGGCTTTTGGGAAGGGTTAACTAGTCTCTAAGGTGTGATCTTCCGAGGCTCCTGAATCCTGTTAAGGTAAGGAACCTCTCGGATCATGAAGCTCTTGGCGTGAGAGTCTTCAAGAATTGAGATCTCAACACCTTAGAAGAGATAGCCGTTGAAAACGCTTAGAAAAACCCCAAGATCGAAACCTTTTAGACCCCTTAATCCTCTCAACCCCGAACCCAAATAAACTACTCACTACACATAAAGTAAATCAAGCTAAGCATGTAAAAGGAAACGATGAACATCAAAAGAAAACTAGATTAAGACGGAAATGATTCGATTACAAAGCTTTAGAAAAACTCAAGTTCGACAATTGTGTTCTTCACGAAAAACAGAGAGAAAACATAAAGAAAAAGATAAGGATCCAAAGTTGTGTGGGAAAAAGACGTCGCCGCCTTCCCAAAATAGCCAAAACAAGCTGATGGTCCCCCCCTCGCTAGCGGCCAAAAGCGGTTGAAAGGACAGAGATCGACTCTAGGATCGAGCGGTTCTCTCGATCATATCCGGACATCGTGTCTTCGGCTCGATCTGGGTCTCGATCATCATCGGTGAATCGAGTGTTGCATCCGATCTCGGTATCGATCTTCGGGTGGATCGAGTGGTGTACCCGATCTGGCTCTCGCTCTGCATGGCGTCATTTACGTCCGTACTGTTTGATCGACTGCTTCACTCGATCCTTGTCTCAATCATTCTCCTTGGATCGCCTGGTTGGCTCGATCTTCTGGTCGATCACCTACTAGATCGACCAGCCATGCTCGATCTGCTCCTCGATCTCTGATCCTTAGCATATATCCGAACTCCCACGAACTGCTACATCAGCCTCAACATGTCCACGAACCTCCACGACTCCAAAGCAGCCATAAACAACCTGAATGTGATGCAAAATGCAAGGAACATGCGTACGCTGGTGCAAGAATACTCTAGATCTCTAAGTGATGCAATCTACCCTAAAAAGTGATACAAATGCATGAAAAGATAACTAATGAGTATGCAAAATGTATGCAATATGCAGTAACATTGCAGTAATTTATAAAAAAAATTCATTCTTTTGCAGTAATCTATCTCAAGAGGGGGAGGGTAAACCTTCGGCTGATAATGATGAGATTAACTTTGACAACGTTTGGATCGAAGGGCCAAGAAGAGGAGACAAAGCAGTTGCTGATAAGAAAGCTGAGCAAACCACTAAGGAGAAGAATGCTTATGTGCCTCCACCGTACGTACCTAAGCTGCCTTTTCCTGGCCGCTTCAAGAAGCAACTCATAGAGCAGCATATAATCCTCTTTGAGAAGCATCTTAAGGACGTGGAGATCATGCTACCTCTCGTTGACTGCCTTGCAATGATGCCTAAATGCGCCAAATTCTTCAAAGACACTCTCGTGAAGAAGAAGGAGGAAAGCAAGGAGGTACTTGTTCTAAGTGAAGAGTGTAGTGCTGTGATACATAAGGAGATAGTCCCTAAGAAGTTGGGAGACCCTGGAAGCTTCACTATACCCTGCGCTTTAGGTCCTCTAGAGTTCAAGAGTTGCTTATGTGATCTCGGAGCTAGCATAAACCTGATGCCTCACTCCGTGGCTAAGAAGCTTGGCTTTACTCGATTCAAAGACTGTCGGATCTCTTTGGTACTGGCTGATAGGAGTGTGAGGCTACCAGTGGGGCTGCTTGAAGATTTACCAGTGCGAATCAGTGGTGTGAACGTGCCTACAGACTTTGTCGTGTTGGAGATGGATGAAGAGCCTAAGGATCCACTCATCTTAGGGAGACCATTCCTTGCGACCGCCGGGGCTATCATAGATGTGAAGAATGGGAAGATTGCCTTGCATTTGGGAAAGGAGATAAGGCTTGACTTCGACATCGTTGAGGTTCTGAAGAAGCCGACCATTGAAGGGCAAGCTTTCTATATTGAAACGATGGATGCTTTAGCGGATGAGTTGCTCGAAGAGCTGGCTCTAGAAGACCATCTGAAGGTAGCACTGACTAAGGAGCCAGGGAAGTTTGGCTATGTGGACCATAGGACCCAAGAGTACGTCAACCTGCTGGATTCTAGGAAGATTGTCACGAAGGATGAAAGTTGCTACCTAGAGATCGACCCCGATATCGACGCTATCACTCGATCAAGGAGTCAGATCGACAAGGAAATCGAGAACACAACTCGATCCGGTGGAACAATCGACGGACAGATCGAGAAGAACGCTCGGTCAGGAAAAACAATCGAGTCGGCGATCGAGGGAGACCTCCCGATCATTTTGGGGTCCAATCAAGAGATCGACTCAGCGTCTCGATCCCCTACTCGATCCACATCAAATCGAGTAAGTGAATCGAGCGAAATGGCTCGATCTAGACGACATCGAGAGGAGAATCGACTGGAGGACTCGATCCCATAATGGATAGCGATGGAGGAAGGCAGTCTGAAGGGCCATGCCTCGGGTTCAAAGGAGAGCTCCAAGGAGGAAAGCAACAACAACAGCCACGGGGATGACTGGAGTGAGCTGTTAGCCCCAAAGGTGGACCTTAAGGAGCTCCCAAAAGGGCTAAGGTATGCTTTATTAGGTCCTAATAAAACTTATCCCTTAGTGATGATGAGTTGCACTCGCTCCTGACTGAGCTGAGAAAGTATAGGAAGGCCATTGGGTACTCTTTAAGTGACATCAAGGGCCTTTCACCAATGCTTTGCACTCATAGGATTCACTTGGATAAAGAGAACGCCTCTTCTATAGAACATCAAAGGCGTTTGAATCCTAATTTGAAAGAGGTTGTTAAGAAAGAAATCCTTAAGCTTTTAGAGGCTGACGTGATCTATCCCATAAGTAACAGCACGTGGGTTTCTCCCGTACACGTGGTGCCTAAGAAGGGAGGGATCACGGTCATAAGGAATGAAAAGGATGAGCTTATTCCTACTAGAACCATCACTGGTCATAGGATGTGTATTGATTATAGGAAACTTAACCTTGCGACTAGGAAAGACCATTTCCCTTTGCCTTTTATTGATCAAATGCTTGAGAGACTTGTTAATCACCCTTACTACTGTTTTCTCGATGGGTATAGCGGTTTCTTTCAAATACCAATTCACCCAAATGATCAGGAGAAGACGACCTTCACATGTCCCTACGGTACCTTTGCATATCGAAGGATGCCGTTTGGATTGTGTAATGCACCGGTTATGTTTCAGCGGTGTATGATGTCGATCTTCTCCGATCTTATAGAGGAGATGGTAGAGGTGTTCATGGATGACTTCTCTGTCTATGGTTCGTCCTTTCCTGCGTGTTTGTTGAATCTTTGCAGGGTACTAAAACGTTGTGAAGAGACAAACTTGGTGCTGAACTGGGAGAAATGCCACTTTATGGTTAAGGAAGGGATCATGCTTGGTCATAAGATATCAGAGAAGGGCATTGAGGTTGATCAGGCTAAAGTGGAGGTCATGATGGGTCTTGAGCCGCTGATTAATGTTAAGGGACTCAGAAGCTTCTTGGGACACGCAGTGTTCTACAGGCGCTTCATTAAGGATTTCTCCAAGATTGCACGCCCTCTTACACGGCTGTTGTGCAAGGAAGCTGAGTTTGTGTTTGATGAGGAGTGTTTGAAAGCTTTCGTGACCATCAAGGAAGCCCTTACATAAGCTCCTATAGTCCAAGCACCAGACTGGTCTCTTCCCTTTGAGATCATGTGTGATGCTAGTGACTACGCCGTAGGAGCCATTCTAGGTCAGAAGAAAGACAAGAAGCTGCACGTGAGCAACTATGCTTCAAGAACCTTGGATGACACGCAAACAAGGTACACCACTACGGAGAAGGAGTTTCTTGCAGTAGTGTTCGCCTTTGAGAAGTTCAGGTCATATCTTGTTGGTTCCAAGGCTATTGTATACACGGATCACGCTGCCTTGCGATACATCTACTCGATGAAAGACACTATACCTCGGCTCTTAAGATGGATTCTCTTACTCCAGGAGTTTGACATGGAGATTAAAGACAAGAAAGGAATAGAAAACGGAGTCGCTGACCATCTCTCACGGCTAAAGATCAACGAGTCTCTCCCCTTAGATGACTATCTTCCAGAAGAGCAGCTTATGGCGATTACCACGGCTGTTTGTGGAAAGCTAGAAGGGAAATTTGAGGAGGTGTTGAGTTTCAAAGAAGAGGATCTACCGAGGTATGCTGACGTGGTGAACTCTCTAGCGTGTGGTGAGGAGCCAACACATCTCAACAACTATCACAAGAAGCGGTTTATGAGAGAGGCTAGTGAATACTTTTGGGACCAGCCCTACTTATACAAGAGAGGAGTAGACAGTTTGTACCGGAGATGTGTTACAAAGGAAGAAGCCAGGGACATCCTCTATCATTGCCATGGCTCTTCCTACGGAGGACACTTCGCCTCATTCAAGACTGCCACGAAAGTGCTGCAAGCCGGTTTCTGGTGGCCGTCCATTTTTAAAGATGCACACGAGTTTGTGAAGAGCTGTGAGGCATGTCAACGAGAAGGGAAAATCACTAAGAGGAACGAAATGCCTCAAGTTCCCATCTTCGAGGTTGACGTGTTCGACGCATGGGGGATAGACTTCATGGGGCCATTTCCTTCTTCATATGGCAACAAATACATCTTAGTAGCAGTGGATTATGTCTCTAAATGGGTTGAGGCTGTTGCTTCCCCTACAAATGACTCTAAGGTGGTAATCAAGCTGTTCAAGAGTATCATCTTCCCGAGGTTTGGGGTACCTAAGGTTGTCATAAGCGATGGAGGAAGCCACTTCATAAACAAGGTCTTCGATAACCTCTTGAGAAAGTATGGAGTTAAGCATAAGGTGGCTACACCGTATCATCCTCAAACAAGCGGTCAAGTGGAAGTCTCCAACAGGCAAATCAAGGCTATACTAGAGAAGACCGTCGGAGCAACAAGGAAAGACTGGGCAGTGAAGCTGGATGACGCTCTTTGGACCTACCGTACCGCCTTCAAAACGCCGATTGGTACAACTCCTATCACTCTACTCTATGGCAAGGGCTGTCACCTCCCAGTTGAGCTGGAACACCGTGTGTTGTGGGCTGTGAAGAGGCTGAACTTTGACCTCAAGACTGCTCAGGAGAGGCGCCTTATTCAGCTACACGAACTGGATGAGTTGAGGCTGAACGCTTACGAGAGCTCTCGGATATACAAGGAGCGGACCGTTCGTGATTCAAGAAGTGTTGCCTTATGGAGCTGTTACTCTGATGGGAAAAAGTGGTAGTGCATTCACCGTCAACGGACACAGAGTCAGGCCTTACTTGGCAGACGGCTATGACAAGGAGAGTACCTCGGTGCTTCTCCAAAACCCACCATCCGCTTAAACCAAGTAAGGTCTAGCTAAAGACGTTAAAGAAAGCGCACTTGGGAGGCATTCCCATGTTTATCTTGTACATATTTCTTCTTTATTTCCCTTTTGAGTTTTATGTTTTTATTCTGCAAGTGTGTAGGAACAGGTATCAGGAGTCTAATCATTGATCTTGAAGTCTAAAAGAGGCGATAAGGGTTAAGATAAGGCTAGAGATCGAGTGCTAGATCGACTGATCCTGGCTCGATCTTTGCTAGATCGAGTCAGTGAATCGAGAGGAGCCAGTCGATCTAGACGAGAACGAGTGACAAGATCGACCTTGACGAAAAAGGATCGATCGATCCAAAACGGATCGACCGATCTAATTTCTCTCGGGAAAATCTGTTGAAAATAAATCGATCACTCGACTCGATCCATCACTCGATCTATGCCAAATCGACCCCTAAATCGAGGACATAGCTCGATCATGAGGACTTAGCCGTGGAGCCAACATCTCAATGATCGAGAGAGCCAATCGATCCAAGACTCGATTCATCATGAATCGAGTCTCAAATCGAGTAACCCTCTCGATCTAAGCCATTTTGGGCATGAGATCGAGTCTTAGATCGATCAAATGGACTCGATCTCATGCAGAGGTAACATTTTCTTTCCCTCCTTTACTCTTTTCCCTCCAACATTTGAATTCAAAACTTGGTCAAGGCAAGCATCTTTGACCATGAAAGATGTGCCTTTCTAGGGTAGTTTTTATAAGTTCTCTCTTTCTCTTCTCTCATTCTCATCAAAACCGCCATTTGCTTATCAAATTTCTTTAGAAACTTGTTTCAGGAACAATGGCCCCATAGAGAACAAGAGAAGCGACAACACAAGAAGGAGAAGGACAAGAAGTGGCAGTTCAAGAGAGGGTCAGATGGAGTAAGGATGAGAAGAGGGACAAGAAAAGGCTGGAAAGGCTTCGGTTTGAGCCTACCAAGTTTGCTGATCGAGAGCTGTTGTCCAAGCTAGGGATTCTTGGGGATTTCGACCAACTCCTCAAGAACATTGGCTTGAGATGTCTGTCACGGATGGATTGCCCAACCATTCCTGAAGTGACAATAGACTTCCTTGCAACCTTGGAGTTCCGTTACGAGAATCCTAGCACACCGGTCCCTTCTCAAGGTCGCCTCTACTTCAAGGTTGGACATCAAGCCTATACACTCTCCATCCCTGAGCTATGCCAAGCTTACGGTCTCAACGCAGATGCCTACAAGGTCGAGTTCCCCGCCTTCAAGAAAGCCGACGACTTTTGGGACCTGATCAGCAATGAAGACTACAAAGCCAACACCGCCAAGATCAAGTGAGTAAGGGGCCCGGTGCTGAGGTACACTCTGAAGCTGATTGCCAACACGTTGAGTGGAAGATCTGTTGCTCCTACGGTGACGAAGACAGAGCTGTGCTTCCTGTTCCAAGGTGTGAAGTACTTGGTGTGTGATCCGGATGCAAATAACGAGCCCATGGAAGATGAACTCGGCGATGAAGTGAACTACAGGTGTGTGCTCGCGGCTTCCTTGGTGAAATACAAGGCTTATGCCTTGAGGTGCAAGGCAACTTCCTCTTACATTGGCGTTTTCCTTACTCCTCTGTTCGTGCAAGCTGGTGTGCCCATTCACGACTTTGCTCACGTCCCAACCAGAGCTTTCATGGACGAGGCATACATGAGGAACACTGACAGCTTGGGACTCACGCCAGCGGAAGGGTTCTACGCCTACCTCTTCATAGACGACGAAGATAAGAAGAGAGTGTGCATCCTGCCCAACAAAGATGAAACCGAGCTGCTTGGTGTTGGGAACATCGAGTTCTTGCCAACGGAGGAAGAATGCATTGCCCCTTTAGGAGGACCACCTGCTTCAGCGATTGCCCCTCGTCAAAGGTCAGAGTCTCCAGCCACGGAAGATGAGATGCCCGAGGCCTACACACTTCCCAAGCTAGACTTCGAGCCGAGGACAAAAACCGAGAAGTTCCTAGCATCGGTTGTGGAGATGCAAAGGAAGATCAACAAGTGGCAAGGCAAGATGCTCAAGAAGCTTGGAAAGAAGGTCAAAGCACTTCAGGGAGGCTCACCTAAGAAAGCTGCGAGCCAAGAGGTGCAACAACCCGAGAAGAGAAGGCTCTCAACCGGTGGAGTTGTCATCCGTGAGACCCAATGAACCACCATTCAGCCGGCGCGTCACTCTCTCCAAGAACCAGCCGTCAAGGCAAGACCATAGTCTCTAGCTCCTCTGGAACATCCTCAAGTTCCAGCCGAGACTAGACCAGAGGTAACAACCTTCTTCCATTGTACATAACCACTCATATTTGCTTCTTTTTGCTTTGTGTTTTGATGCTCCTTCAAATTAGTTTGCCACCGGGACGGTGTCAAGCAAGTTTTTGGGAGTACATGTGTGATTTGATTTGTGTTCTTTGTTCTTATTTTCCTTTAGCATCCTTGAGTCTTTAGTTCATGAAAAATTGGTAAAATTTTTAAAAATTTTTCAAAGATTCATGTAGTTGCATTCATCTTTTTAAAACATGTTAGGATTGAGTCTAGAGTTTCTCATAGCATCTAGGTTGTTTGCATTTTGCATAAGGGGTTAGAAATTCTTAAAAAGGTGTTTTTACTTATGGATTGTTTCAATGCCCTAGTTAGTAGTTCTCTAATGCTTTGTCTATGCTTTGAAAGTAAGTTCTTACCATGCTTGGATCACTTGTTAGGATTTTCGTGGCTTAAATTGAACTCTCATGATTTGAAACTCATCCTAATAAGTAAGAACCTTAATTTGAAATTCTAATTATCATCCTTATGCATTTGAAAATGAACACATGGTTTTAAAATATTTAGGCTCTCTTCTTCCTTTTTACCACTCTTTGTGAGCCTAAGTAGAACTCCCTCCTTGAACCTTACCCTTCTTTGAAGCCAAATGTTCTTGTGTGACATCTTTGTGAGGCCTTCCTTTTGGTTTGAACTTGGCATAAAGTGTTGGGTTTAGGCGACATGATTTGGTTTTCATATGATTGCTAGCTTTGCATTTTGAAGCTAGGTATAGGCTTAGGATAAGTTTGGGGGATCATTGGGGTTGTTTCTTTTTCTATTTGTTCTCAGTTTCAAAGAGCTTTGTGTTTTAAAGAAAGAAATGGGTTTTAAGTGAAAGGTTGTTTTTAAAACTAAGTAAGCTCTAATAAATTTCAGGAGGTAGCTCTCCCATAATAAAGAAAAAAAAAAGAAGAGAAAAAGAAAAGAAAAAGAAATAAAAGAGCCTAAGTGCCAAGTAAAAATAAAAAGAAAAGAAAAAAAATAAGAGAGCTACCAATAAGAAATATCTAAAGAGCAGAATTATTTTCAAAAGCTTTTCACTAGCCTAAAATGTTTAAAAATGTTCTTGTTTCGAATTGGGGATTGCTAAGTTTTCTGAAGAAATAGGGTTGACTCTTAAGTGGTGAGTCAGGATAAATTTGTTAAATGAGAGGGGTATAGGATCGTTTGATAGTTTACATGGGTAGATGAGAATCTAATCATGTATGCATAAATTGTCTTTACCTTTATCATTATGCACAAGTTCAGCCATTTTTGAGAGAAACCCTTGTTCTAATTATAAACCCTTTTCAAATGAGATCATTCAATGCTCATAACCTTCACCCTTAGCCAAATGTGTTTTGCTTTAAAGTGCATAAGTTTGATTCATGGTTCGAATGTTAATGAATGTTAAAGGATGAGTTTCTTTGACTGTTAGGAATAGGAGAGTCATGATTTGAATATCTTTGTGTGATGAAATGGCTAAGTTCTTTGGAGTATGAGTGTAAGCATTACATTTTAGAACTGTTAACTAGGACATTGAATTTGATTCATTTGAAAGGCACCTTTGCAAAAGGTTTAAACCCCCATTCGTTTTTCGGAAAACCTCTCTTCCTTACTTATTTTTTGTTGCTTGAGGGCAAGCAAGAAGTAAGTTTGGGGGAGTTGATGTTATTGCATATTGCATACATTTTGCATACTCATTAGTTAGCTTTTCTTGCATTTGTATCACGTTTTAGGTTAGATTGCATCACTTAGGGTCCTAGAGCATTCTTGCATCAGCATACGCATTTTCCTTGCATTTTGCAATCACATTCAGGTTGTTTCTGGCTGCTTTGGAGTCGTGGAGGTTCGTGGACATGTTGAGGCTAATGTAGCAGTTCGTGGGAGCTCGGATATATGCTAAGGATCAGAGATCGAGGAGCAGATCGAGCATGGCCGGTCGATCTAGGAGTTGATCGACCAGAAGATCGAGCCAACCAGGCGATCCAAGGAGAATGATCGAGACAAGGATCGAGTGAAGCAATCGATCAAACGGTACGGACGTAAATGACGCCATGCAGAGCGAGTCAGATCGAGTACACCACTCGATCCAGCCGAAGATCAATACCGAGATCGGATGCAACACTCGATTCACCGATGATGATCGAGACCCAGATCGAGCCAAAGACATGATGTCCGGATATGATCGAGAGAACCGCTCGATCTTGGAATCGATCTCTGTCCTTTCAACCGTTTTTGGCCGCTAGCGAGGGGGGGACCATCAGCTTGTATCGGCATTTTGGGAAGGCGGCGACGTCCTTATCCAATAACAACTTTAGATCCTTATCTTCTTCTTTATGTTTTCTCTCTCGTTTTCGGGAAGAACACCATTGTTGAACTCGCGTTTTCTTAAGCTTTGTAATCGAATCATTTCCGTTTCAATCTAGTTTTCTTAGGGTTTCCGTTTCCGTTTCCGTTTCGATCTTGGGGTTTTTCTGAACGTTTTCAATGGCTATCTCTTCTAAGGTGTTGAGATCTCAATGCTTGAAGACTCTCACGCCAAGAGCTTCATGATCCGAGAGGTTCCTTACCTTGACAGGATTCAGGAGCCTTGGAAGATCACACCTTAGAGACTAGTTACCCCTTCCCAAAAGCCATGGAAGTTTGGGGGATTAGTTAAGCCATTCGTTTGAGATCTGTTTTCCTTGCCCTTCGACCTCTCTTTCCACCAAAAGCCATGGGTTTGGAGGAGAGGATGAAGGAGTGATCTATACCGAAAGCCACGGATAGATCTTGCTTAGTTTTCAAGGCTTAGAGATCCTCACCAAGTGAGTCGATTTAAAGTTTTAAACCCAGGGTCGAACCTTTGAAACCCCTGACCATGAATCTCAACCCTAGGCCCTTTCTTTTAGTATCTTTACATCTTATCTCGTCTTTCGCTTGATCTCTGATAGCATCCTGGTCCTTAGTTTTACTGTTCTTGCATTTTTAGAGGAGATCGATTGTTACTGCTCGATCTAGTAGTCGATATCATAGTCGATCCACTAGTCGAATTTTAATAATTCGAAGCTTTCTCCTTTAATTATTCTGTTTGTTTCTCATGGTAGTTTCTTCCTTTCTAGTATTTTTAAAATAGGTTTCATTCCATTTAAGTTGCTGCATCTAGATTTTAGAGATTTTCTCATAAATCATCTCATTTTGCTTAGATTTGCTTTAGTCCTTGTATTCTCTGTGCATTCTCTATCATCCTAGGCATGGATTGACTCTCTCTTGCTTGCTGTACTACAACCTCACTGCAATATAATCCTTGCCCAAAAAGTGTTTATCAGTGGCTTCGGAGATTGACGCAAGGAACCGTTCTGTGGAGGAATATTTTCAGGAAATGGAAACACTAATGCTTCGTGCAGATATCTTGGAGGACAGGGAAGCTACGATGGCTAGGTTCCTTGGAGGCCTTAACCGAGAGATTCAGGTCCGCCTAGAGACACATTATTATGTCGACTTAGAAGAAATGCTTCACAAAGCAGTGTTGTTTGAGCAGCAAGTCAAGAGAAAAGGGTCGTACCGTTCGGGTTCTAGTACCGGACCAAACAGTCGGACACTTTATCCGCGGGACGACAGAAACTCGTACCGGTCAGCATACCCGCAGAATCAGCCGAGAGAGGATAAGCCGATCAGTTCCAAATCCGAAACTGTCCAACCATATGGGAAACCTAAGGAGGCTAATACCAAGGCTCGTGATGTAAAATGTTTCAAATGCCAAGGCTGTGGACATTACGCCAATGAGTGCATCAACAAACGTGTTATGGTGTTACTAGAAAGGGCGACATAGAATCAGAGGATGAGCAACAAGAAGAAACAGAGGAGGAACATGATTTATTGCCAGTACAAGGAGAGCTGTTTGTAGCAAGAAGGACATTGACCGTGCAAAGCAAGCCAGAGGAACAAGATCAGCGTGAGAATCTGTTTCACACTCGTTGTTTGGTTCAGGGAAAGGTTTGCAGTTTGATCATAGACGGTGGGAGTTGCGCTAATGTGGCAAGCTGAGTTTGCAAGCTACTCCTCACCCCAGCCCGTATAAGCTACATTGGTTGAACGATAAAGGAGAAATGAAAGTCACCGAACAAGTCTTAGTACCACTGGCCATAGGTGAGTATAAAGATGAGATACTTTGTGATGTGCTACCTATGGAAGCAAGTCATATCCTGCTAGGGAGGCCGTGGCAATCTGACCGCCGGGTGATACATGATGGATTTTCCAACCGGCACTCCTTTGAGTTTAAGGGTAAGAAGAATACTTTGATTCCCATGACTCCTCAAGAAGTCTACAACGATCAGAAACACACCTTGAGGTCAGCCAAACATTTAAACTTCTTTGCTAAGGCTGGACAGGTTAAGAAAGCTTTATACTCTGAAACACCTATGCTGTTATTTGTTTATAAAGAAACATTAACAACCATGGCTGATCTTACACCGGTGTATTCGAGTGAAATGCAAGCTCTTTTGCAGGATTATGAAGATGTCTTTCCAGAAGAGACACCAACGGGACTACTTCCCATCCGGGGTATAGAACACCAAATAGACTTCATTCCTGTGGCATCATTGCCAAACCGTCCCGCCTACCGTACCAACCCCATGGAGACCAAAGAACTACAGAAGCAGGTGGATGAACTGATGGCCAAGGGAAATATCCGTGAAAGCATGAGCCCTTGTGCGGTACCAGTAGTTCTAGTTCCAAAGAAAGACAGTAGCTGGAGGATGTGTGTTGACTGTCGTGCAATCAACAATATCACGGTGAAGTATCGCCATCCCATTCCTAGGCTAGATGACATGTTAGATGAATTGCATGGTTCTAACATTTTCTCCAAAATTGATTTAAAAAGTGGTTACCACCAGATCAGAATGAAAGAGGGGGATGAATGGAAAACCTCATTCAAAACCAAACATGGTTTATGTGAATGGCTGGTTATGCCAATCGGATTGACTAATGCCCCTAGCACTTTTATGCGTTTAATGAATCATGTTCTTAGGGCGTATATAGGCATCTTTGTGGTGGTTTATTTTGATGACATCCTTGTTTATAGCAAAGGTCTAGAAGAGCATGTAGAACACATTAGACTAGTGCTTGATTTGCTCAGAAAAGAAAAACTATATGCTAACCTTAAGAAGTGTACTTTCTGCATTTCTAGTCTTGTTTTTCTTGGTTTTGTAGTAAGCTCAGAAGGAGTCAAAGTGGATGAGGAAAAAGTGAAGGCCATCCGTGACTGGCCAAGTCCTAAGACCGTAGGAGAAGTAAGGAGTTTCCATGGCCTAGCCGGCTTTTATTGGAGATTCGTGAGGGACTTTAGTACTATAGCTGCCCCACTCACCGAAGTCATCAAAAAGGAAGTTGGGTTCAAGTGGGAAACGGCTCAAGAAGAGGCTTTCCAAAGCCTAAAAGAGAAGCTTACTAACACCCCTGTTCTTATATTGCCTAATTTCTTAAAGACTTTTGAGATTGAGTGTGATGCATAAGGAATAGGTATTGGCGCTGTTCTAATGCAAGACAAGCAACCCATAGCATTTTTTAGTGAGAAGCTTGGAGGAGCCATGCTCAACTATCCGACATATGATAAGGAGTTGTACGCCTTGGTGAGAGCCTTACAAACGTGGCAACACTACCTCTAGCCTAAATAATTTGTTATTCACACGGACCATGAGTCCCTCAAACACCTCAAAGGTCAGCAAAAGATCAACAAAAGGCACGCAAGGTGGGTTGAATTCATAGAAACCTTCACATATATCATAAAATAGAAACAAGGTAAAGACAATGTGGTTGTCGATGCATTATCAACAAGGGAAGCACACGGTGGCGGTTTAATGGGTCACTTTGGCGTAGCAAAAACCTTAGAAGTAATGAAAGATCATTTCTATTGGCCACACATGAGACGGGATGTTGAGAGAATTTGTGGGAGATGCAATACTTGTAAACAAGCCAAGTCCAAAGTCCAAAATCACGGTTTGTACTCACCCTTACCCATACCCTCTCATCCGTGGAATGACATTTCCATGGACTTTGTTTTAGGCTTGCCTAGAACAAAGACAGGTAAGGACTCTATTTTTGTTGTAGTGGATAGATTCTCTAAGATGGCTCATTTTATTGCTTGTCATAAAACAGATGATGCCTTGCATATAGCCAATCTTTTCTTTAAGGAAATAGTTCGCATTCATGGTATGCCTAAGTCCATTGTTTCGGATAGAGACACTAAGTTCCTTAGCTTCTTTTGGAAAACCTTATGGTCTAAGCTAGGAACTAAGCTTATGTTTTCTACTACTTGTCATCCGCAAACTGATGGTCAGACCGAGGTAGTAAATAGGACTTTAGGTACATTGTTGAGAGCTTAAATTAAAAAGAACCTTAAGTCTTGGGAGGATTGTTTGCCGCATATAGAGTTTGCATATAACCATGCTGTGCATTCTGCTTCTAAGTATTCACCTTTTCAGATTATTTATGGGTTCAACCCCACTTCTCCTTTTGATTTAATGCCTTTACCTTTGAGTGAAAGGATAAGTATGGACGGAAAGAGAAAAGCCGACTTGGTCAAACTAATACATTCGGATGCTAAGAAGAACTTAGAAGAGAAGACTAAGCTCTATGCCAAACATGCAAATAAAGGAAGAGATAAGGTGGTTTTTGAAGCTGGTGATAAAGTTTGGATACATCTAAGAAAAGAGCGCTTCCCAGCAGAAAGAAAATCCAAGTTGATGCCCCGGATTGATGGCCTTTTTGCAGTTACAAAGAAGATCAACGACAATGCCTATCAACTTGACCTCCAAGGTATGTATCCTATTAGCTCAAGTTTTAACATTACTGATTTACTTCCCTATGTTGCAGATGAGTCGGATTTGAGGTCAAATCCTTTTCAAGGAGGGGATGATATGAGCATGGGAACATATAACCTAGAAGATGAGCATGTAGCCGTTGGAAAACAAGATCAAGACCAGAAGGAGGCTGAACAAGTTCTTAAAGTGCAAGGAGGTCCAATGACCCGAGCTAAGACTAAGGCATTTCAAAATGTCTTAGAGGTTCTACTTAATCAGTTTAAGTATGAATCAAGTACTAAGGAGGCTACACGTTCCACATTGGTCTGCATTGTAGCCGGGGACTAAGCTAGTGGGTTTGTGGGACATTTGTGCTCTTTTTACCTTAGTGAGTTTTGTCCCATTGGGTTTTCTCACTAAAGTTTTTAACGAGGCAAGTGTTCCCACAATGTCATTGCCCATTAAGCTTAGCCTTGTTCCAAGCCCACTTCTTTCTACCATTCGTGGCTTGGTTGTGTCTAGGTTCATTTTATTGTTTTTAGTTGTTTCTTTCCTTGTAGTTTGTGATATTTTGAACAAGAGTCATGCATGGTTAGTCAAGGGGGTTTGTCCCAAGACCAACTTATTGCTCTCTTGTTGTCCGTTCTCCTCCCTCTCTCTCTTCTCTCCTTAAGACCGTGTGTTAGTTGATATTGTTGTTTCATCTATCTTTGAATAAAATTTCCTTTGCCAAATAGATCATCTCTCTTGGTGCGTCATATCCTTGAGAAATCCTACTTAGAACCCTAGGTGCGTTATATCCTTGTGCTCTAGTAGCTTTATATCAAAAGCCTCCATCTCTCTTGGTACATTCCATCTTCACTCTTCCCCCACTTTTCCCATTCAATTAAAACAACCTCTTACAATCGTTCGGATCATTCCACCATCTCACGTCAAGTAGTTCGTAACTTAGCTTGAAAGGATCGATCATTAGCCGGGACCATATCACTATACCTTGCGCTTTAGGTCCTCTGGAGTTCAAGAGTTGCCTTTGAGATCTCGAAGCTAGCATAAATCTGATGCCTCATTCTGTGGCAAAGAAACTCGGCTTTACCCATTTCAAGGACTATAGAATCTCGTTGGTACTAGCTGACAAGAGTGTGAGGTTACCCGTAGGATTGCTTGAGGACTTGCCAGTGAAGATCAGTGGAGTGAACGTGTCTACAGACTTCGTTGTGTTGGAAATGGATGAAGAGCCAAAGGATCCACTCATTCTCGGTAGACCTTTCTTAGCTACCGCCGGCGCCATAATAGACGTCAAGAACGGGAAGATTGCCTTGCACTTAGGAAAGGATATAAGGCTGGAGTTCGATATCAATGAGGTTCTGAAGAAGCCTAAGATAGAAGGGCAAGCTTTCTACATTGATACATTAGATGCCTTAGCGGATGAGTTGCTGGAAGAGCTGGCTCAGGAAGATCATTTGAAGCTGGCACTGACTAAGGAGCCAGGAGAGTTTGGTTATGTGGATCAGAGGACTCAGGAGTACGTCAACTTGCTTGATTCGAGGAAAGATGTGCTTGAAGATGTAGGCTTTTTCCTAGAGATCGACTCCAAGATCGATGACATTACTCGATCCAGGGGTCAAATCGATAAGGCAATCGAGAGCAGAACTCGATCGGTTGCAGAAATCGACAGTCAGATCAAGGAGGGTGATCGATCCAGGAAAACAATCGAGTCCGAGATCGAGAAAGGCCTTCCGATCAATTTGAGGTCCAATCCGGAGATTGACTCAGCGTCTTAATCTCTCACTCGATCCACATTAAATCGAGTGAGTGAATCGAGCAAAACTGCTCGATCTAGACGACATCGAGAGCAAGATCGACCCGACGACTCGATTTAAGAAGGGATAGCGGTTGGAGAAAGCAGCCTCAAGGGCCATATCTCGGGTTCTAAGGAATGTTCTAAGACGGAGAACAACAGTAACAGCCACAAGGATGATTGGAGCGAGCTGTTACCCCAAAGGTGGACCTTAAGGAGCTCCCAAAAAGGCTAAGGTATGCTTTCTTAGGGCTTAACGAAACCTATCATTTGATTGTGAATGAAAACTTGAGCGATGATTGATAAACGGATTCTAGCGATGGTTATGATGCAGAGAGGTTATCAAACTCTAATGCAAGCAATGTTGTAGTATAGCAAGCAAGAGAGAGTCAATCCATTTCCAGGAGATAGAGAATGCACAGAGAATGCAAGGACTAAAGCAAATCTAAGCAACATGAGACAGTTTATGATAAAATCTCTAAAAACTAGATGCAGCAACTTAAACAGAATGAAACCTATTTTAAAAATACTAGAAAGGAAGAAACTACCACGAGAAACAAACATATTAATTAAAGAAGAAAGCTTCGAATTATTAAAATTCGACTAGTGGATCGACCACGAGATCGACCACTAGATCGAGCAGTAACAATCGATCTCGTCTAAAAACTTAAGAACAGTAAAGCTAATGACCAGGATGCTATCAGATATCAATCGAAAGATGAGAATAGACGTAAATATGCTAAAAGGAAGGGTCTAGGGTTGAGATTCATGGTTAGGGGTTTCAAAGGTTCGACCTTGGTTTTAAAAACTTTAGATCGACTCACTTGGTGAGGATCTCTAAGCCATGAAAACAAAACAAGATCTATCCGTGGCTTTTGGTATAGATCACTGTTTCATCCTCTCCTCCAAACCCATGGCTTTTGGTGGAAAGAAAGGTCGGAAGGCAAGGAAAACAGATTTCAAACGAATGGCTTAACTAATCCCCCAAACTTCCATGGCTTTTGGGAAGGGGTAACTAGTCTCTAAGGTGTGATCTTCCGAGGCTTCTGAATCCTGTCAAGGTAAGGAACCTCTCGGATCATGAAGCTCTTGGCGTGAGAGTCTTCAAGCTTTAAGATCTCAACACCTTAGAAGAGATAGCCTTTGAAAACGTTTTGAAAAACCCAAGATCGAAACCTTTTTAACCCCTTAATCCTCTTAACCCCGAACCCAAAGGAAACTACTCGCTAGACATAGAGTAAATCAAGCAAAGCATATGAAACGAGACGATGAACATGAAAGGAAAACTGGATTAAACGATAATGATTCGAATACAAAAGCTTAAGAGAAAAACGAGTTTCAACAATGGTGTTCTTCACGAAAACGAGAGAGAAAACATCAGGAAAAAGATAAGGATCTCAAAAGTTATCAAAAAAGGACGTCGCCGCCTTGCCCAAAATGCCTAAACAAGCCAATGGTCCCCCCTTCGCTAGCAGCCAAAAACAGTTGAAAAGACAGAGATCGACTCCAAGATCGAGTGGTTCTCTCGATCATATTCGGGCATCGTGTCTTCGGCTCGATCCGGGTCTCGATCATCATCGGCGAATCGAGTGTTGCATCCGATCTCGGTATCGATCTTCGGCTGGATCGAGTGATGTACTCAATCTGACTCTCGCTCTGCATGGCGTCATTTACGTCCGTACCGATTGATCGATTGCTCCACTCGATCTCCGTCTCGATCATTCTCCTTGGATCGCCTAGTTGGCTCGATCTTCTGGTCGATCAACTCTGGCCCTTAGCATATTTTCGAGCTCCCACGAACTGCTACATCAGCCTCAACACGTCCACGAACCTCCACGACTCCAAAGCAGCCAGAAACAACCTGAATGTGATGCAAAATGCAAGGAAAATGCGTATGCTGATGCAAGAATGCTCTAGGACCCTAAGTGATGCAATCTAACCTAAAACATGATACAAATGCATGAAAAGCTAACTAATGACTATGCAAAATGTATGCAATATGCAATAACATCAACTCCCCCAAACTTACTTCTTGCTTGCCCTCAAGCAACAGAAAATAAGTAAGGAAGAGAAGTTTTAAGAAAAATGAGTGGGGTTTTAAACTTTTTGCAAAGGTGCCTTTCAAATGAATCAATCTCAATGTCCTAGTTAACAGTTCTAAAATGCTATGCTTACACTCATACTCCAAAGAACTTAGCCATACTCATCACACAAAGAAATTCAAATCATGACTCTCCTATTCCTAACAATCAAAGAAACTCATCCTTTAACATTCGAACCATGAATCAAACTTATGCACTTTAAAGCAAAACACATTTGGCTAAGGATTAAGGTTATGGGCATAGAATGATCTCATTTGAAAAGGGTTTATAATCAGAACAAGGGTTTCTCTCAAAAATGGATGAACTTGTGCATAATGCTAAAGGTAAAGACAATTTATGCATACATGATTAGATTCTCATCTACCCATGTAAACTATCAAATGATCCTATACCCCTCTCATTTAAGAAATTTTATCCTCACTCACCACTTAAGAGTCTACCTTTTTCTTTACAAACTAAACAATCCCCAATTCGAAACAAAGACATTTTTAAACTTTTTAGGCCAGTGAAAAGGTTTTGAAAAATACTTTTGCTCTTTAGAAATTTCTTACTAGTAGCTCTCTTATTATTTTTTTTTCTTTTTATTTTTTTATTTTTTTTCTTTATTTGGCACTTATGCTCTTTTTTATTTCTTTTTCTTTTCTTTTCTCTTTTTTTTTATTTTTATTATAGGAGAGCTACCTCGTGAAATTAGAGCATACTTAGTTTTAAAAACAACCTTTCACTTAAAACCTCATTTCTTTCCTTAAAACACAAAGCTCTTTGAAACCGAGAGTAAATAGACAAGATAGCAACCCCAATGATCCCCCAAACTTATCCTAAGCCTATACCTAGCTTCAAAATGCAAAGCTAGCAACAATATGAAAACCAAATCATGTCGCCTAAACCTAACACTTTATGCCAAGTTCAAATCGAAAGGAAGGCCTCACAAAGATGTCACACAAGAACATTTGGCTTCAAAGGAGGGTAAGGTTCAAGGAGGGAGTTCTACTTAGGCTCACAAAGAGTGGTAAAAAGGAAGAAGAGAGCCTAAATAATTTAAAACCATGTGTTCATTTTCAAATGCATAAGAATGATAATTAGAACTTCAAATTAAGGTTTTCACTTATTAGAATGAGTTTCAAATCATGAGAGTTCAATTCAAGCCACGAAAATCCTAACAAGTGATCCAAGCATGGTAAGAACTTACTTTCAAAGCATAGACAAAGCATCAGAGAACTCCCAACTAGGGCACTGAAACAATTCATAAGTAAAAACACCTTTGTAAGAAATTCTAACCCTTTATGCAAAATGCAAACAACCTAGGTGATATGAGAAACTCTAGAGTCAATCCTAACATGTTTTTTAAAAAAGATGAATGCAACTACATGAATCTTTGAAAAAATTTTAAAAATTTTACCAATTTTTCATGAACTAAGACTCAAGGATGCTAAAGGAAAATAAGATCAAAGAACACAAGTCAAATCACACATGTACTTCCCCAAACTTGCTTGACACCGTCCTGGTGGCAAACTCATCCAAAGGAGCATCAAAACATAATGCAAGAAACAAATATAAGCGGTAATATACAATGGAAGAAGGTTGTTTACCTCTGGTCTAGGCTTGGCTGGAACTTGAGGATGTTCCAGAGGAGCTAGAGATCGTTGCTTTGCCTTTGCCAGCTGGTTCTTGGAGAGAGTGGCGCGCCGGCTTGGGAAATGTGTAAGCCTCGGGCATCTCGTCTTCCGTGGCTGGAGACTCTGACCTTTGACGCGGGGCAATGGCTGAAGCAGGCGGTCCTCCTAAAGGGGCAAAGCATTCTTCCTCCGTGGGCAAGAACTCGATGTTCCCAACACCAAGCAGCTCGGTTTCATCTTTGTTGGGCAGGATGCACACTCTCTTCTTGTCTTCGTCATCAATGAAGAGGTAGGCATAGAACCCTTCTGCTGGCGTGCGTCCCAAGCTATCATTATTCCTCATGTATGCTTCATCCATGAAAGCTCTGTTTGGGACGTGAGCAAAGTCATGAATGGGCACACCGGCTTGCAGGAACAGAGGAGTAAGGAAGCCGCCAATGTAAGAGGAGTTTGCCTTGCACCGCAAGGCATAGGCCATGTATTTCACCAAAGAAGCCGCGAGCACACACCCGTAGTTCACTTCATCGCCGAGTTCATCCTTTATGGGCTCTTCATTCGCATCCGGGTCAGACACTAGGTGCTTCACACCTTGGAACAGAAAGCACAGCTCCGTCTTCGTGACCATAGGAGCAACAGACCTTCCTCTGAACGTGTTGGCAATCAGCTTCAGAGTATACCTCAGCACCGGGCTCCTTACTCGCTTGATCTTAGCGGTGTTGGCCTTGTAGTCTTCATTGCTGATCAGATCCCAAAACTCGTCGGCTTTCTTGAAGGCTGGAAACTCGACCTTGTATGCATCAGCGTTGAGACCGTAGGCTTGGCATAGCTCAGGGATGGAGAGTGTATAGGCTTGACGTCCAACTTTGAAGTAGAGGCGGCCTTGAGAAGGGACGGGTGCACTAGGATTCTTATACCGGAACTCCAAGGTGGCAAGGAAGTCTATTGTCACTTCAGGAATGGTTGGGCAATCCATCCGTGACAGACATCTTAAACCAATGTTCTTGAGGAGTTGGTCGAAGTCCCCAAGAATCCCAAGCTTAGACAACAGCTCTCGATCAGCAAACTTGGTAGGCTCAAACCGGAGCCTCTCTAGCCGCTTCTTATCCCTCTTCTCATCCTTACTCCACCGGACCCTCTCTTGAACTACCACTTCTTGTCCTTCTCCTTCTTGTGCTTGCTCTTCTCTAGTTCTCTTTGGTGCCATTTTTCCTGAAACAAGATTCTAAAGAGATTGATAAGCAAGCAGCGATTTGATGAGAAAGAGAGGAGAGAAGGAGAGAATTTATAAAAACTACCCTAGAATTTTGGGGAATAAATAAAAATCATAGGTAAATAAAGTAGAATCAAATCTTTAGATACTGAAAAATCTGGAATTATTCCTTTTACTTAGCTAGTTTTAAAAAATTCAAAACTGACCATATATTCTAAAACAAGATCTTGCGATATTAAAGGAGATTTTCTAAGATTAAATCATTAAATCTTTGAAAATACCTTTGCAAGAAATGCAGAATATCTTTGCTAGCTTTTGAAAATTGAAACCATCACTCTCTTTGTTTAAAATTTTCGAGCAAAACAGGAATGAAAGGGTGAGAGGTTGTTTGAAATATTTAAAGACTTAGCAAAACCAAAACAATGGTAAGTCAAAGTGGTTTTTCTGACAAAGTCTTGGTCAAGGCACATCTTTCATGGTCAAAGATGCTTGCCTTGACCAAGTTTTGAATTCAAAAGTTGGAGGGAAAAGAGTAAAGGAGGGAAAGAAAAATGTTACCTCGGCATGAGATCGAGTCCATTTGGTCGATCTAGGACTCGATCTCATGCCCAAAATGGCTTAGATCGAGAGGGTTACTCGATTTGAGACTCGATACATGGTGAATCAAGTCCTGGATCGATTGGCTCTCTCGATCATTGAGATGTTGGCTCCTCGGCTAAGTCCACATGATCGAGCTATGTCCTCGATTCAGGGGTCGATTTGGCATAGATCGAGTGATGGATCGAGTCGAGTGATCGATCAGTTTTCAACAGATTTTCCCGAGAGAAATTAGATCGGTCGATCCGATTTGGATCGATCGATCCTTTTTCATCAAGGTCGATCTTGTCACCCGTTCTCGTCTAGATCGACTGGCTCCTGACTCGATCTTTACTAGATCGAGTCAGTGAATCGAGAGGAGCCAGTCGATCTAGACGAGAACGAGTGATAAGATCGACCTTAACGAAAAAGGATCGATCGATCCAAAATGGATCGATCGATCTAATTTCTCTCGGGAAAATCTGTTGAAAACAGATCGATTACTCGACTCGATCCATCACTCGATCTATGCCAAATCGACCCCCAAATCGAGGATGTAGCTCGATCACGAGGACTTAGCCGTGGAGCCAACGTCTCAATGATCGAGGGAGCCAATCGATCCAAGACTCGATTCATCATGAATCGAGTCTCAAATCGAGTAACCCTCTCGATCTAAGCCATTATGGGCATGAGATCGAGTCCTAGATCGACCAAATGGACTCGATCCCATGTCGAGGTAACATTTTCTTTCCCTCCTTTATTATTTTCCCTCCAATTTTTAAATTCAAAACTTCGTCAAGGCAAGCATCTTTGACCATGAAAGATGTGCCTTGACCAAGACTTTGTCAGAAAACCACCTTTACTACCTATGGTTTTGCATTATGCTAGTCTTTAAATATTTCAATAACTTCTCACCCTCTCATTCTTGATTTCTCATAAATTTTAAACAAAGATAGTGAGAGTTTTCGGTTTTCAAAGGCTAGCAAAGTTCTTTAAACATTCTTGCAAAGGTATTTTCAGAATTAAATGATTTATCTTTAGGAAAATTTCCTTTAAATTTGCAAGATATTGTTCTAGATGATAGGGCTGTTTTTGAATTTTAAATTTTAGCTAAGTAAAAGGAATAATTCTAGATTCTCTAGTATCTAAAGATTAGATTCTCCTTTATTTAGCCATAATTTTTATTAATTCCCCAAAATACTAGGGTAGTAGTTATAAGCTTTCTCCTTCTCCTCTCTTATTCTCTCATCATACCGCCGTTTTGCTTATCAAACCTCTTGAGAAATTTGTTTCAGGTACAATGGCCCCCAAAAGAACAAGAGAAGAGACAGCACAAGAGGGAGAAGGACAATAGGTGGCTGTTCAAGAGAGGGTCAGATGGAGTAAGGATGAGAAGAGGGACAAGAAAAGGCTTGAAAGGCTTCGGTTTGAGCCTACCAAGTTTGCGGATCGAGAGTTGCTGTTCAAGCTAGGGATTCTTGGGGATTTCGACCAACTCCTCAAGAACATTGGCCTAAGATGTCTGTCACGGATGGATTGCCCAACCATTCCAGAAGTGACAATAGACTTCCTTGCCACGTTGGAGTTCCGCTACGAGAATCCTAGCACACCCATTCCTTCACAAGGTCGCCTCTCCTTCAAGGTTGGACGTCAAGCCTACAGCCTCTCCATCCCCGAGCTATGTCAAGCGTATGGTCTCAATGCGGATGCCAACAAGGTCGAGTTCCCCGCCTTCAAACGAGCAAACGACTTTTGGGACCTGATTAGCAACGAGGACTACAAAGCCAATACCGCCAAGATCAAGAGAGTGAGAAGCCAGGTGCTGAGGTACACTCTGAAGCTGATTGCCAACACGTTTAGCGGAAGATCAGTTGCTCACACGGTCACAAAGACCGAGCTTTGCTTCCTGTTCCAAGGCGTGAAGCACTTGGTGTGTGACCCGGATGAAAATGACGAACCTATGGAGGATGAGCTCGACAACGAGGTGAACTACGGATGTGTGCTTGCTGCCTCCTTGGTGAAATACAAGGCTTATGCCTTGCGGTGCAAGGCAACTTCTTCTTTCATTGGCGGCTTCCTCACTCCTCTATTTTTGCAAGCTGGTGTGCCTATACACGACTTCGCACATGTACCAGCCAGAGCTTTCATGGATGAGGCCTACATGAGGAACACCGACAGCTTGGGACACACACCAGCAGAAGGGTTCTACGCCTACCTCTTCATAGACGACGAAGACAAGAAGAGAGTGTGCATCCTGCCAAACTGAAACGAGACCAAGCTGCTTGGTGTTGGGAACATCGAGTTCTTGCCCACGGAAGAGGAGTGCTTTGCTCCTCTAGGAGGACCACCTGCCTCGGCGATTGCTCATCGTCAAAGGTCCGAGTCTCCAGCCACGGAAGATGAGATGCCCGAAGCCTACACACTTCCCAAGTTAGACTTTGAGCCGAGAACCAAAACAGAGAATTTCCAAGCATCTGTTGTGGAGATGCAAAGGAAAATCAACAAGTGGCAAGGCAAGATGCTTAAGAAACTTGCCAAGAAAGTCAAGGCACTTCAAGGAGGCTCGCCAAAGAAGGATACAAGTGAAGAGGTTCACCAACCCGAGAAGAGGAGGCTCTCAACCGGTGGAGTTGTCATCCGCGAGACCCAAGGTAGCAACATTCAGCCGGCGCACCTTTCTCTCCAAGAATCAGCCAACAAAGGCAAGACCATAGTCTCTAGATCCTCTGGAACATCCTCAAGTTCCAGCCGAGACTAGACAGAGGTAACAACCTTCTTCCATTGTACATAACCGCTCATATTTGATTCTTTTTGCTTTGTGTTTTGGTGCTCCTTCGAATGTCTTTGCCACCGGGACGGTGTCAAGCAAGTTTGGGGGAGTACATGTGTGGTTTGACATGTGTTTTGTGATCTTATTTTCCTTTAGCATCCTCGAGTCTTTAGTTCATGAAAAATTGGTAAAATTTTTAAAAAATTTTCAAAGATTCATGTAGTTGCATTCATCTTGTCAAAACATGTTAGGATTGAGTCTAGAATTTCTCTTAGCATCTAGGTTGTTTGCATTTGCATAAGTGGTTAAAGTTTCTTAAAAAGGTGTTTTATACTTATGAATTGTTTCAATGCCCTAGTTAGTAGTTCTCTAATGCTTTGTCTATGCTTTGAAAGTAAGTTCTTACCATGCTTGGATCACTTGCTATGATTTTCGTGACTTGAATTGAACTCTCATGATTTGAAACTTGTCCTAATAAGTGAAAACCTTAATCTGAAATTTTAATTATCATCCTTATGCATTTGAAAATGAACACATGGATTTTAAAATATTTAGGCTCTCTTCTTCCTTTTTACCACTCTTTGTGAGCCTAAGTAGAACTCCCACCTTGACCCTTACCCTTCTTTGAAGCCAAATATTTCTTGTGTGACATCATTGTGAGGCCTTCTTTTCGGTTTTGAACTTAGCATAAAGTGTTAGGTTTAGGCGACATGATTTGGTTCTCATATGATTCCTAGCTTTGCATTTTGAAGCTAGGTATAGGCTGAGGATAGGTTTGGGGGATCATTGGGGTTATTTTTGTGTCTATTTGTTCTCGGTTTCAAAGAGTTTGATGAATGAAAGAAAGAAATGGGTTTTAAGTGAAAGGTTGTGTTTAAAAACTATGTATATGCTCTAATAAATTTCAGGAGGTAGCTCTCCCAAATAAAAAAAAATAAAAATAAAAAAAAGAGCCTAAGTGCCAAGTAAAAATAAAAATAAAAAAAAGAGAAAAAATAAAAAAAAAAATAAATAGGAGAGCTACCAATAAGAAATAGTTAAAGAGCAAAATTATTTTCAACCTTTTCACTAGCCTAAAGAGTTTAAAAATGTTTTTGTTTCGAATTGGGGAATGCTAAGCTTCGAGAAGAGAAAGGGTAGATTCTAAGTGGTGAGTGAGGATGAAAGTTAATAAATGAGAGGGGTTAAGTATCATTGTTAGTTTACATGGGTAGATGAGAATCTGATCATGTATGCATCAATTGCCTTCACCTTTAGCATTATGCATAAAGTTCTTGCCATTTTTGAGAGAAACCCTTGTTTTAATTGTAAACCCTTTTCAAATGAGATCATTCAATGCTCATAACCTACACCCTTAGCCAAATGTGTTTTGCTTTAAAGTGCATAAGTTTGATTCATGGTTCGGATGTTAATGAATGTTAAAGGATGAGTTTCTTTGATTGTTAGGAATAGGAGAGTCATGATCTGAATTTCTTTGTGTGGTGAGTATGGCTAAGTTCTTTGGAGTATGAGTGTGTGCATAGCATTTTAGAACTGTTAACTAGGACATTGAGATTGATTCATTTGAAAGGCACCTTTGCAAGAAGCTTAAACCCCCATTCGTTTTTTCTTAAAACCTCTCTTCTTTACTTATTTTCTGTTGCTTGAGGGCAAGCAAGAAGTAAGTTTGGGGAAGTTGATGTTACTGCATATTACATACATTTTGCATACACATTAGTTAGCTTTTCATACATTTACATCACATTTTAGGTTAGATTGCATCACTTAGAGTCCTAGAGCATTCTTGCACCAGCATACGCATGTTCCTTGCATTTTGCATCACATTCAGGTTGTTTCTGGCTTCTTTGGAGTCGTGGAGGTTTGTGGACGTGCTGAAGCTGTTGTAGCGGTTCGTGGAAGCTCGGATATTTGCTAAGGACCAGAGATCGGGGAACAGATCGAGCATGGCAGGTCGATCTAGGATGAGATCGACCAGAAGATCGAGAAGACCAGGCGATCCAAGGAAAATGATCGAGACGAAGATCGAGTGAAGCAGTCGATCAAACGGTACGGACGTAAATGACGCCATGTAGAGCGAGAGCCGGATCGAGTCCACCACTCGATCCAACTGAAGATCGATAGCAAGATCGGATGCAACACTCGATCCGCTGAAGATGATCGAGACCCAGATTGAGTTGAAGACACGATGTTCGGAGATGATCGAGAGAGCCGCTCGATCCCGGACTCGATCTCTGTCCTTTCAACCGCTTTTGACCGCTAGCGAGGGGGGGACCATCAGCTTGTTTTCTACATTTTGGGAAGGCGGCGACGTCCTTTTCCCAGAGAACTTTTCATCCTTATCTTTTTTTATGCTTTTCTCTCTGGTTTTGGAGAAATCCACCATTGTCGAACTTTGAGTTTTTCAAGCTTTTGTAATCGAATCGTTTAAGCTTAATATAGTTTTCTTTTCATGTTAATCGTTTCTTTCTTCATGCTTTGCTTGATTTATCTTATGTGTAGTGAGTAGTTCATTTGGGTTCGGGGTTGAGAGGATCTAAAGGGTCAAAAAGGTTTCGATCTTGGGGTTTTCTAAGTGTTTTAATGGCTATCTCTTCTAGGGTGTTGAGTTCTCAAAGCTTAAAGACTCTCACGCCAAGAGCTTTATGATCCGAGAGGTTCCTTACCTTGACAGGATTCAGGGACCTCTGAAGATCACACCCTAGAGACTAGTTACCCCTTCCCAAAAGACATGGAAGTTTGGGGGACTAGTTAAGCCACTCGTTTGAAATCTGTTTTCCATGCCCTTCGACCTCTCTTTCCACCAAAAGCCATGGGATTGGAGGAGAGGATGAAAGAGTGGTCTATACCGAAAGCCACGGATAGATCTTGCTTAGTTTTCAAGGCTTAGAGATTCTCACAAAGTGAGTCGATTTAAAGTTTTCAACCTAAGTTCGGACCTTTGAAACCCCTGACAATGAATCTCGATCCTAGGCCCTCTCTTTTAGCTTCTTTATATCTTCTCACGTCATTCGTTTGATCTTTGATAGCATCCTGGTCGTTAGTTTACTGTTCTTGCAGTTTTAGACGAGATCGATTGTTATTGCTCGATCTAGTGGTCGATCCACTAGTCGAATTTTAGTAATTCGTAGCTTTGTCCTTTAATTATTCTGTTTGTTCCTCATGGTTGTTTGATCATTCCTGGTAATATTAAAATAGATCTGCATTCCATTTAGTTACTGCATCTAGTTTTTAGGGATTTTATCAAAATCTATCTTGTTTCGCTTAGATTTGCATAGTCCTTGCATTCTCTTTGCATTTTCTATCATCCTTGGTGTGGATTGACTCTCTCTTGCATACTGTGCTACAACCTATCTTGCATTTGAGTTTGATAACTTCATTGCATACTCACCCTTGCAAAGAAAATGTTTATCAATCAGGCAAAGGTGGAAGTCATGATGGGTCTTGAGGCGCCGGTTAACGTTAAGGGAGTTAGAAGTTTCTTGGGGCATGCCGGCTTCTATAGGCGTTTCATCAAGGATTTCTCCAAGATTGCACGCCCTCTTACACGGCTGTTGTGCAAAGAAGCCGAATTCGTCTTTGATGAGGAGTGTTTGCGAGCTTTCGTGACCATCAAGGAAGCCCTTACATCAGCTTCTATGGTTCAATCACCAGACTGGACACTACCCTTCGAGATTATGTGTGATGCTAGTGACTACGCCGTGGGAGCCGTTCTTGGTCAGAGAAAAGATAAGAAGCTGCACGTGATCTACTATGCTTCAAGAACCTTGGATGACACGCAAACAAGGTACACTAATACAGAGAAGGAGTTGCTTGCAGTAGTGTTCGCCCTTGAGTAGTTCCGGTCGTATCTTGTGGGTTTCAAGGTCATTGTCTACACAGATCATGCGACTTTGCGATACATCTATTCAAAGAAGGACACTAAGCCTAGGCTTTGGAGATGGATCCTCTTGCTCCAAGAATTTGATATGGAAATTAAAGACAAGAAGGGGATAGAAAACTGAGTTGCTGACCACCTCTCCCGGCTAAGGACCAACGAGTCTCTGCCCTTAGATGATTCTCTCCCCGAGGAACAACTTATGGCAATCACAACGGCTGTTTGTGGAAAGCTAGAAGGGCAGTTTGAGGAGGTGGTAAGCTTCAAAGAGGAGGACCTTCCCTCGTACGCTGATGTTGTGAACTACTTAGCATGTGGTGAGGAGCCAACACATCTCAACAGCTATCACAAGAAGAGGTTTACGAGAGAGGCGAGTGACTACTTTTGGGACGAGCCCTACTTGTACAAGAGAGGGGTGGATAGTTTATACCGGAGGTGTGTTACAAAGGAAGAAGCTAAAGACATCCTCTTTTACTGTCATGGCTCATCCAATGGAGGACACTTCGCTTCATTCAAGACTGCCACGAAAGTTTTGCAAGCTGGTTTCTGGTGGCTGTCCATTTTCAAAGATGCACACGAGTTTGTGAAGAGCTGTGAGGCGTGTCAACGAGTGGGGAATATCACTAAGAGGAACGAGATGCCTCAGGTTCCTATCTTCGAGGTTGACGTGTTTGACGCGTGGGGCATAGACTTCATGGGGCCGTTTCCTTCTTCATACGGCAACAAGTACATCTTAGTAGCGGTTGATTATGTCTCTAAATGGGTTGAGGCTGTTGCTTCCCCTACAAGTGATTCTAAGGTGGTGATCAAGCTGTTTAAAAGCATCATTTTCTCGAGGTTTGGAGTACCAAAGGTGGTTATAAGCGAGGGAGGAAGCCACTTCATAAACAAGATCTTTGAGAGCCTTTTGAGGAAGTACGGCGTTAAGCATAATGTGGCTACACCGTATCATCCTCAAACGAGCGGTCAAGTGGAAGTCTCCAACCGGCAGATCAAGGCTATACTTGAGAAGACGGTCGGAGCAACAAGGAAAGACTGGGCATTAAAGCTGGACGACGCTCTTTGGGCCTACCGTACCGCCTTTAAAACACCGATCGGTACGACCCCCTTCACTCTGCTCTATGGCAAGGGTTGTCACCTCCCCGTTGAGCTGGAACACCGTGCATTGTGGCTGAACTTTGACCTCAAGACCGCTCAAGAGTGGCTGAACTTTGACCTCAAGACCGCTCAAGAGAGGCGCCTCATCCAGCTACATGAACTTGACGAACTAAGGCTGAACGCTTATGAGAGCTCTCGGATATACATGGAGCGGACGAAGGAAGCTCATGACAGGAAGTTGGTTGCCAAGGAGCTTAAGGAAGGAGGTTTGGTGTTGCTGTACAATTCAAGACTCAAAATCTTCCCGGGAAAGTTGAATTCAAGGTGGAGCGGGCCGTTTGTGATCCAAGAAGTGCTGCCTTATGGAGCTGTCACGTTGATGGGCAAGAGTGGCAGTGCATTCACCGTGAACGGACACAGGGTCAAGCCTTACTTGGCGGATAACTATGACAAGGAGAGTACCTCGGTGCTTCTCCAAGACCCACCATCTGCCTAAACAAAGTAAAGTCTAGCTAAAGACTTTAAAGAAAGCGCACTTGGGAGGCATTCCCATGTCTATCCTGTACATATTTCTGATTTATTTCTCTTTCAGTTTTATGTTTTTATTTTGTAAGTGTGTAGGAACAGGTATGAGGAGTCTAAACCTCGATCTTGAAGTCCAAAAGAGGCGATAGGGGTTAAGGAAAGGCTAGAGATCGACTGCTAGATCGACTAATCCTAACTCGATCTTTGCTAGATCGAGTTAGTAAATCGAGAGGAGTTAGTCGATTTAGACGAGAACGAGTGATAAGATCGATCTAGATGAAAACGGATCAATCGATCCCATCTAGATCGACCGATCTAAAATGTCGCGGGAAATTCTTGGAGTTTGGATCGATCGGTCCAAAATTGGATCGACCGATCTAATTTCTCTCGGGAAAATCCTTCAAAGACAGATCGATCACTCGACTCGATCCATCACTCGATCTAAGCCAAATCGATCCCCAAATCGAGAACGTAGCTCGATCACGAAGACTTAGCCGTGGAGCCAAAATCTCAACGATCGAGGGAGCCAATCGATCCAAACCTCGATTCACTATGAATCGAGTCTTAAATCGAGTAACCCTCTCGATCTAAGCCATTATGGGCATGAGTTCGAGTCCTAGATCAACCAAACGGACTCGATCTCATGCCGAGGTAACAATTTCTTTCCCTCCTTTACTCCTTTCCCCCCAGTTTTTAAATTTAAAACTTGGTCAAGGCAAGCATCTTTGACCATGAAAGATGTGTCTTGACCAAGACTTGTGTGAGAAACCACCTCCTTTTACCCATAGTTTTGTTTCTTGTTGGCCTTTAAATGTTTTCAACAACTTCAGACTCTCTCATTCTTGTTTTCTCGAACTGTTAAGCAAAGAGAGAGGGAGTTATTTGTTTTCTAAAGGCTAACAAGCTTCTTAACAATTTTTGCAAAAGGTATTTTTGGATATTTGATAAAAATCTTTAGAAAAATCTCCTTTTATTTCGCAATTGATTGTTTTAGATGCTAGGACAGTTTTGAATTTTTAAATTTAGCTAAATAATAGGAAGAATCCTGGATTTTCTAGTATCTCTAGAATTGATTCTCCTTTATTTTACTATAATTTTTATAAATTCCCCAAAATTCTAGGGTATTAGCTATAGACTTTCTTCTTTACCTCTCTTCTTCTCTCATCCGATCGCCGTTTTGCTTATCAAATTGCTTGAGAAACTTGTTTCAGGCACAATGGCTCCCAAGAGAACGAGAGAAGAGACAGCACAAGAAGGAGAAGGTCAGGAAGTGGCTGTTCAAGAGAGGGTCCAGTGGAGTAAGGATGAGAAGAGGGACAAGAAACGGCTGGAGAGGCTTCGGTTCGAGCCTACTAAGTTCGCGGACAGGGAGTTGCTGTCTAAGATGGGGCTGCTGGGAGATTTTGAACAACTCCTCCAGAAGATAGGGCTGAGGTGTTTGTCATTGATGGATTGCCCAACCTTCCCTGAAGTGACATGACAACTGATTTCTTTGCAAGGGTGAGTATGCAATGAGGCTATCAAACCTCAAATGCAAGATAGCTTGTAGCACAGTATGCAAGAGAGAGTCAATCCACACCTAGGATGATAAAAAGAGCAAAGAGAATGCAAGGGCTTTGCAAATCTAAGCGAATAAAGGTCGGTTTTGAGAAAATCCCTAAAAACTAGATGCAGCAACTAAATGGAATGCAAAACTATTTTAATATTACCAGAAATGATCAAACTACCATGAGAAACAAACAGAATAATTAAAGAACAAAGCTATGAATTACTAAAATTCGACTAGTGGATCGACCACTAGATCGAGCAACAATGATTGATCTCGTCTAAAAATGTAAGAACAGCAAAACTAACGACCAGGATGCTATCAAAGATCAAGCGAATGACGAGAGAGAATGTAGAAATCCTAAGAAAGAAGGTCTAAGGTTGAGATTCATGGTCAGGGGTTTCAAAGGTCCAAGCTTTGGTTGAAAACTTTAAATCGGCTCACTTTGTGAGAATCTCTAAGCCTTGAAAACGAAATAAGGTCTATCCATGGCTTTCGGTATAGATCACTCCTTCATCCTCTCCTCCAAACCCATGGCTTCTTGTGGAAAGAGAGGTTGAAGGGCAGGAAAAACAGATTTCAAACACATGGCTTAACTAATCCCCCAAACTTCCATGGCTTTAGGGTGCGATCTTCAGAGGTCCCTGGATCCTGTCAAGGTAAGAGACCTCTCGGATCATAAAGCTCTTGGCGTGAGAGTCTCTAAGCTTTAGGAACTCAACACCCTAGAAGAGATAGCCATTAAGCGCTAGAAAACTCCAAGATCGAAAACCTTTTTGACCCCTTGAATCCTCTTAACCCTTAAACCCTAGTGAAACTACTCACTACACATAAGATAAATCAAGCAAAGCATAAAGAAAGAAACGATGAACATGAAAAGGAACTAGATTAAACTTCAAAACGATTCGAATACAAAAGCAAGAAAAACTTCAAGTTCGACAATTGCGGATAATCTCTAAAACCGGAGAGAAAAGCATAAAAAGATAAGATTGAAAAAAAGTCTGTGGAAAGAGACATCGCCACCTTCCCAAAATGGCGAAAACAACTCGATGGTCCCCCCCTCGCTAGCGGCCAAAAGCGGTTGAAAGGACAGAGATCGACTTCGGGATCGAGCGGCTCTCTCGATCATTTTCGGACATCGTGTCTTCAACTCGATCTGGGTCTCGATCATCTTCGGCGGATCGAGTGTTGCATCCGATCTTTGTATCGATCTTCGGTTGGATCGAGTGGTGGAGTCGATCCGGATCTTGCTATGCATGGCGTCATTTACGTCCATACCGTTTGATCGATTGCTCCACTCGATCTTCGTCTCGATCATGTTCCTTGGATCACCTAGCCTTCTCGATCGTCTGGTCGATCTCATCTAGATCGACCTGCCATGCTCGATCTGCTCCCCGATCTCTGGTCCTTAGCAAACATCCGACTTTCCACGAACCGCCACAACAGCTTCAGCACGTGCACGAACCTCCACGACTCCAAAGTGGCCAGAAACAACCTGAATGTGATGCAAAATGCAAGGAACATGAGTATGGTGGTGTGAGAATGCTCTAGGACCCTAAGTGATGCAATCTAGTCTAAAGCATGATGTAAATGAATGAAAAGCTAACTAATATGTATGCAAAATGCATGCAATATGCAGTAACATCATGACAATCGACGTCCTTGCCACCTTGGAGTTCGGATACGAGAATCCTAGTGTGCCAATTCCTTCTCAAGGCCGCCTCTTCTTCAAGATACAACGCCAAGCTTTCAGTCTCTCAGTCCCCGAGCTCTGCCAAGCTTATGGCCTCGATGCAGTTGCTAGGAATGTAGAATTCCTCTCCTTCACTCAAGCGAATGACTTTTGGGACCTCATCGCCAATGCCGACTACAAGGCGAATACCGCGAAGATCAAGAGGGTGAGGAACCCGGTGCTACGCTACGCCTTGAAGCTGATGGCCAACACCTTTAGTGGTCGGTCCGTAGCTCCCACGGTGACCTAGACGGAGCTTTGCTTTCTGTTCCAAGGCCTTAAGCACCTCTTTTGTGATCCGGATGAGAACGAGGAGCCGTTGGAAGACCAGCTCGGAGACGACGTGAACTACGGATGCATCCATGCTGCTTTGTTGGTCAAATACAAGGCATATGCCTTGAGGTGCAAGGCAAGCTCGTCACTCATTGGCGGTTTCCTCACGCCCTTGTTCGTGCAAGCCGGCGTACAGCTTGAGAACTTCACTCATGTTCCGGATAGAGCATTCATGGACGAGACATATCTAAGAAACACTGATAGCTTGGGACGCACGCCAGCTGAGGGCTTCTTTGAGTACTTATACATTGACGAGGAGAATGAGAAGCGGACGTGTATTCTGCCAAACCAAAGCGAGACCGAGCTGTTTGGTGTAGGGAACATCGAGTTTCTCCCAAGCAGGGAGGAATGCTTTGCCCCTATAGGAGCTATGGCAGCCGTTCAACAAGCTGCCCGCCCAAGATCAGAGTCTCCAGCCGAGACTAGACCCGAGGTAACAACCTTCTTCCATTGTACATACCGCTCATGTTTTCTTTTTTTGCTTTGTGTTTTGATGCTCCTTTGAATTTGTTTGCCACCGGGACGGTGTCAATCAAGTTTGGGGGAGTATGTGTGTGGTTTAACATGTGTTTTCTGATCTTATTTTCCCTTTGGCATCCTTGAGTCTTCATTGTAGTTGCATTCATCCTGTTAAACATTTTAGGATTAATTCTAGAATTTTAAAGCATCTAGGTTGCTTGCATTTGCATAAGGGGTTAAAGTTTTCTTAAAAAGGTGTTTTATACTCATACATTGTTTCAATGCCCTAGTTAGTAGTTCTCTAATGTTTTGCTCATACTTTGAAAGTAAGTTCTTACCATGCTTGGATCACTTGCTATGATTTTCATGACTCGAGTTGAACTCTCATGATTTGAAACTTGTCCTTATAAGTGAAACCTTTAATCTGAAATTTTAATTATCATCCTTATGCATTTAAAAATGAACACATAGATTTTAAAATATGTAGGCTCTCTTCTTCCTTTTACCAGTCTTTGTGAGCCTAAGTAGAACTCCCACCTTGACCTTTACCCTTCTTTGAAGCCAAATTTTTCTTGTGTGACATCATTGTGAGGCCTTCTTTTTCGGTTTTGAACTTAGCAAAAAGTGTTAGGTTTAGGTGAAATGATTGGGTTCTCATGTGATTGCTAGCTTTGTATTTTGAAGCTAGATATAGGCTTAGGATAAGTTTGGGGGATCATTGGGATTGTTTTCATGTTTATATGTTCTCGGTTTCAAAAGAGTTTGGTATTTGAAAGAAAGAAAAAAAGTTTTAAGTGAAAGGTTTATGTTTAAAAATTGTATATGCTCTAATAATTTCAGGAGGTAGCTCTCTCAAATAAAAATAAAAAGAAAAGAAAAGAGCCTAAGTGCCAAAATAAAATAAAAGAAAAAGAAAAAAAATAAAATAATAAACAAGAGAGCTACCAATAAGAAATATGTAAGGAGCAAATTGTTTTCAATGCTTTCTGTTTTGAATTGGGGAATGCTAAGCTTTTTCTTTGAGAAAAGGGTAGATTCTAAGTGGTGAGTGAGGATAAAAGTTAATAAATGAGAGGGGTTTAGGATCATTGTTAGTTTACATGGGTAGATGAGAATCTAATCATGTATGCATCAATTGCCTTCACCTTTAGCATTATGCATAAAGTTCTTGCCATTTTTGAGAAAAACCCTTGTTTTAAATGAAAACCCTTTTCAAATGAGATCATTCTATGCTCATAGCCTGCGCCCTTAGCCAAATGTGTTCTGCTTTAAAGTGCATAAGTTTGCTTCATGGTTCGGATAATAATGAATGTTAAAGGATGAGTTTATTTGCTTGTTTGGGATAGGAGAGTCATGATCTGAATTTCTTTGTGTGATGAGTATGGCTAAGTTCTTTGGAGTATGAGTGTGTGCATAGCATTTTAGAACTGTTAACTAGGACGTTCAGATTGATTCATTTGAAAGGCACCTTTGCAAGAAGCTAAACCCCCTTCCATTTTTTTTTTAAAACCTCTCTTCCTTTCTTATTTTCTGTTGCTTGAGGGCAAGCAAGAAGTAAGTTTGGGGGAGTTGATGTTACTGCATATTGCATGTGTTTTGCATACATATTAGTTAGCTTTTCATGCATTTACATCACACTTTAGGCTAGATTGCATCACTTAGGGTCCTAGGGCATTCTTGCACCAGCATACGCATGTTCCTTGCATTTTGCATCATATTCAGGTTGTTTCTGGGTACTTTGGAGTCGTGGAGTTCGTGGACGTGCCAAGGCTAGTGTGGAGGCTCGTGGTAACAACAAATGTTTTCTAAGGACCAAAGATCGGGGAGCAGATCGAGCACGGCCGGTCGATCTAGATGAGATCGACCAGAAGATCGAGTAGCTCAGGCGATCCAAGGGAAATGATCGAGATGAAGATCGAGTGGAGCAATCGATCAAGTGGTACAGACGTAAATGACGCCATGCAGAAGGAGAGCCGGATCGAGTCCACCACTCGATCCGACCGAAGATCGATACCAAGATCGGATGCAACACTCGATCCACCAAAGAAGATCGAGACCAAGATCGAGTAGAAGACACAATGTTTGAAAGTGATTGAGAGAGCCGCTCGATCCCG
Source organism: Thlaspi arvense (assembly GCA_911865555.2). Lineage (NCBI taxonomy): Eukaryota > Viridiplantae > Streptophyta > Magnoliopsida > Brassicales > Brassicaceae > Thlaspi > Thlaspi arvense. The sequence goes on from OU466862.2 coordinate 31,149,317, forward strand.
AAGTCGATCTCTGTCCTTTCAACCGTTTTTGGCCGCTAGTGAAGGGGGGACCATCGAGCTGTTTTTCCCATTTTGGGAAGGCGGCGATGATCTTTTCCCACACTTTTTCATTCTTATCTTTTTATGCTTTTTCTCTCTAGTTTGGAGACGATCCGCCATTGTTAGACTTTGAGCTTTCTTCTTAAATATTTGCGAATCGTTTAAGCTTTAAGTAATCGTTTTTTATGTTCATCGCTTCATTACTTATGCTTTGCTTGATTTACTTAATCTGTAGCGAGTAGTTTCATTTGGGTCTCGGGGTTGAGAGGATTCACGGGGTCTAAAGGGTTTTCAAGTTTGGTGTTTTCTCGTTCTTAATGGCTTTCTCTTCTAGGATGTTGAGTTCCTAAGGCTTAAAGAGTCTCACGCCAAGATCTTTATGATCAGAGAGGTCTCTTACCTTGACAGGATCTAGAGATCTCCGAAAATCACATCCTAGAGACTAGTTACCCTTTCCCAAAAGCCATGGAAGTTTAGGGGACAAGTTAGGCCGTGTGTTTGAAATCTAAGTTCATTGCCCTTCAACCTCTCTTTCCACCAAAAGCCATGGGTTTGGAGGAGAGGATGAAGGAGTGATCAATACCGAAAGCCACAGATGGATCTTGTTTTCGTTTTCAAGGCTTAGAGAATCTCACAAAGTGAGTAGATTTAAAGTTTTCAACCCAAACTTGGACCCTTGAAACCCCGGACCATGAATCTCAACCCTAGACCCTTCTTTCTTAGCATTCTTACATCTGTGTTAGTCATTCGCTTGATATTTGATGTTATTGCATATTGCATACATTTTGCATACTCATTAGTTAGCTTTTCATGCATTTGTATCACGTTTTAGGTTAGATTGCATCACTTAGGGTCCTAGAGCATTCTTGCATCAGCATGCGCATTTTCCTTTCATTTTGCATCATATTCAGGTTGTTTCTGGCTGCTTTGGAGTCGTGGAGGTTCGTGGACATGTTGAGGCTGATGTAGCAGTTCGTGGGAGCTCGGATATATGCTAAGGATCAGAAATCGAGGAGCAGATCGAGCATGGCCGGTCGATTTAGGAGTTGATCGACCAGAAGATCGAGCCAACCAGGCGATCCAAGGAGAATGATCGAGACAAGGATCGAGTGAAGCAAATGATCAAACAGTACGGACGTAAATGACGCCATGCAGAGCGAGAGTCAGATTGAGTACACCACTCGATCCAGCCGAAGATCGATACCGAGATCGCATGCAACACTCGATTCGCCGATGATGATCGAGCCAAAGACACGATGTCCGGATATGATCGAGAGAACCGCTCGATCTTGGAATCGATCTCTGTCCTTTCAACCGTTTTTGGCCGCTAGCGAGGGGGGGACCATCAGCTTGTATCGGCATTTTGGGAAGGCGGCGACGTCCTTGTCCAATAACAACTTTAGATCCTTATCTTCTTCTTTATGTTTTCTCTCTCGTTTTCGGGAAGAACACCATTGTTGAACTCGCGTTTTTCTTAAGCTTTGTTATCGAATCATTTCCGTTTCGATCTAGTTTTCTTTTCATGTTCATCGACTCGCTTTACATGCTTTGCTTGATTTACTCTATGTGTAGCGAGTAGTTTATTTGGGTTCGGGGTTGAGAGGATTAAGGGGTCTAAGGGGTTTCGATCTTGGGGTTTTTCTAAACGTTTTCAATGGCTATCTCTTCTAAGGTGTTGAGATCTTAATGCTTGAAGACTCTCACGCCAAGAGTTTCATGATCCGAGAGGTTCCTTACCTTGACAGGATTCAGGAGACTTGGAAGATCACACCTTCGAGACTAGTTACCCCTTACTAAAAGCCATGGAAATTTGGGGGATTAGTTAAGCCATTCGTTTGAAATCTGTTTTCCTTTCCCTTCGACCTCTCTTTCCACCAAAAGCCATGGGTTTGGAAGAGAGGATGAAGGAGTGATCTATACCGAAAGCCACAGATAGATCTTGCTTAGTTTTCAAGACTTAGAGATCCTCACCAAGTGAGTAGATTTAAAGTTTTAAACCCAAGGTCGAACCTTTGAAACCCCTGACCATGAATCTCAACCCTAGGCCCTTTTTGTTAGCATCTTTACATCTTATCTCGTCTTTCGCTTGATCTCTGATAGCATCCTGGTCATTAGTTTTACTGTTCTTGCATTTTTAGACGAGATCGATTGTTACTGCTCGATCTAGTGGTCGATCCATTCTCTGATAGCATTCTATTTGTTTCTCGTGGTAGTTTCTTTCTTTCTAGTATTTTTAAAATAGGTTTCATTCCATTTAAGTTGCTGCATCTAGATTTTAGAGATTTTCTCATAAATCATCTCATTTCGCTTAGATTTGCATTAGTCCTTGTATTCTCTGTGCATTCTCTATCATCCTAGGCATGGATTGACTCTCTCTTGCTTGCTGTACTACAACATGTCTTGCATTTGAGTTTGATAACCTCACTGCAATTTTAACCCTTGCACCAAAAAGTGTTTATCAAATGGCGCCGTTGCCATCCTAGGACTGTTTAAAGAACATAGAGATTTGGGACTTAGCAAAGACTAAGTCTTTACCTTTTTCAAGTTACCTTTGCTAGATCGTGTCAGTGAATCGAGAGGAGCCAGTAGATCTAGACGAGAACGAGTGACATGATCGACCTTGACGAAAAAGGATCGATCGATCCAAAACGGATCGACCGATCTAATTTATCTCGGAAAAATCTGTTGAAAATAGATCGATCACTCGACTCGATCCATCACTCGATCTATGCCAAATCGACCCCTAAATCGAGGAAATAGCTCGATCATGAGGACTTAGCCGTGGAGCCAACATCTCAATGATCGAGAGAGCCAATCGATCCAAGATTCGATTCACCATGAATCAAGTCTCAAATCGAGTAACACTCTCGATCTAAGCCATTGTGGGCATGAGATCGAGTCCTAGATCGACCAAATGGACTCGATCTCATGCCGAGGTAACATTTTCTTTCCCTCCTTTACTCTTTTCCCTCCAACTTTTGAATTCAAAACTTGGTCAAGGCAAGCATCTTTGACCATGAAAGATGTGCCTTGACCAAGACTTTGCCAGAAAAACCACTTTTACTACCCATTGTTTTGATTTTTGCTAGCCTTTAAATATTTCAACAACCTCTCACCCTCTCATTCCTGTTTTTCTCGAAAATTTTAAACAAAGAGAGTGAGAGTTTCGGTTTTCAAAAGCTAGCAAAGATATTCTACATTTCTTGCAAAGGTATTTTCAAAAATTTAATGATTTAATTTTAGAAAATTTCCTTTAAATTCGCAAGATCTTGTTCTAGAATATAGGGTCGGTTTTAATTTTTAATAACTAGCTAAGTAAAAGGAATAATTCTAGGATTTTCAGTATCTAAAGATATGATTCTCCTTTATTTAGCTATGATTTTTATTTATTCCCCAAAATTCTAGGGTGGTTTTTATAAGTTCTCTCCTTCTTTTCTCTCATTCTCATCAACACCGCCGTTTGCTGATGAAATTTCTTTAGAAACTTGTTTCAGGAACAGTAGCTCCAAAGAGAACAAGAGAAGCGACAGCACAAGAAGAAGAAGGACAAGAAGTGGCAGTTCAAGAGAGGGTCAGATGGAGTAAGGATGAGAAGAGGGACAAGAAACGGCTGGAAAGGCTTCGGTTTGAGCCTACCAAGTTTGCTGATCGAGAGCTGTTGTCTAAGCTAGGGATTCTTGGGGATTTCGACCAACTCCTCAAGAACATAAGATGTCTGTCACGGATGGATTGCCCAACCATTCCTGAAGTGACAATAGACTTCCTTGCCACCTTGGAGTTCCGTTACGAGAATCCTAGCACACCGATCCCTTCTCAAGGTCGCCTCTACTTCAAGGTTGGACATCAAGCCTATACACTCTCCATCCCTGAGCTATGCCAAGCTTATGGTCTCAACGCGGATGCCTACAAGGTCGAGTTCACAGCCTTCAAGAAAGCCGACGACTTTTGGGACCTGATCAGCAATGAAGACTACAAAGCCAACACCGCCAAGATCAAGCGAGTAAGGAGCCCGGTGCTGAGGTACACTCTGAAGCTGATTGCCAACACGTTTAGTGGATGATCTGTTGCTCCTACGGTCACGAAGACAGAGCTGTGCTTCCTGTTCCAAGGTGTGAAGCACTTGGTGTGTGATCTGGATGCAAATGACGAGCCCATGGAGGATGAACTCGGAAATGAAATGAACTACGGGTGTGTGCTCGCGGCTTCCTTGGTGAAATACAAGGCTTATGCCTTGAGGTGCAAGGCAACTTCCTCTTACATTGGCGGTTTCCTTACTCCTCTGTTCGTGCAAGCTGGTGTGCCCATTCACGACTTTGCTCACGTCCCAACCAGAGCTTTCATGGACGAGGCATACATGAGGAACACTGACAGCTTGGGACGCACGCCAGCGGAAGGGTTCTACGCCTACCTCTTCATAGACGACGAAGATAAGAAGAGAGTGTGCATCCTACCCAACAAAGATGAAACCAAGCTGCTTGGTGTTGGGAACATCGAGTTCTTGCCCATGGAGGAAGAATGCTTTGCCCCTTTAGGAGGACCACCTGCTTCAGCGATTGCCCCTTGTCAAAGGTCAAAGTCTCCAGCCACGGAAGATGATATGCCCAAGGCCTACACACTTCCCAAGCTAGACTTCGAGCCGAGGAAAAAAACTGAGAAGTTCCTAGCATCAGTTGTGGAGATGCAAAGGAAGATCAACAAGTGGCAAGGCAAAATGCTCAAGAAGCTTGGAAAGAAGGTCAAAGCACTTCAGGGAGGCTCACCTAAGAAAGCTGCGAGCCAAGAGGTGCAACAACCCGAGAAGAGAAGGCTCTCAACCAGTGGAGTTGTCATCCGCGAGACCCAAGGAGCCACCATTCAGCTGGCGCGCCTCTCTCTCCAAAAACCAGCCGACAAAGGCAAGACCATAGTCTCTAGCTCCTCTGGAACATCCTCAAGTTCCAGCCGAGACTAGACCAGAGGTAACAACCATCTTCCATTGTACATAACCACTCATCATATTTGCTTCTTTTTGCTTTGTGTTTTGATGCTCCTTCAAATGAGTTTGCCACCGGGACGGTGTCACGCAAGTTTGGGGGAGTACATGTGTGATTTGACTTGTGTTCTTTGATCTTATTTTCCCTTAGCATCCTTGAGTCTTTAGTTCATGAAAAATTTGTAAAATGTTTTAAAAATTTTCAAAGATTCATGTAGTTGCATTCATCTTTTTAAAACATGTTAGGATTGAGTCTAGAATTTGTCATAGCATCTAGGTTTTTTGCATTTTGCATAAGGGGTTAGAATTTCTTAAAAAGGTGTTTTTACTTAGGAATTGTTTCAATGCCCTAGTTAGTAGTTCTCTAATGCTTTGTCTATGCTTTGAAAGTAAGTTCTTACCATGCTTGGATCACTTGTTAGGATTTTCGTGGCTTGAATTGAACTCTCATGATTTGAAACTCATCCTAATAAGTGAGAACCTTAATTTGAAATTCTAATTATCATCCTTATGCATTTGAAAATGAACACATGGTTTTAAAATATTTAGGCTCTCTTCTTCCTTTTTACCACTCTTTGTGAGCCTAAGTAGAACTCCCTCCTTGAACCTTACCCTTCTTTGAAGCCAAATGTTCTTGTGTGACATCTTTGTGAGGCCTTCCTTTCGGTTTGAACTTGGCATAAAGTGTTAGGTTTAGGCGACATGATTTTGTTTTCATATGATTGCTAGCTTTGCATTTTGAAGCTAGGTATAGGCTTAGGATAAGTTTGGGGGATCATTGGGGTTGTTTCCTTTCCTATTTGTTCTCAATTTCAAAGAGCTTTGTGTTTTAAAGAAAGAAATGGGTTTTAAGTGAAAGGTTGTGTTTTAAAAAAAAAACTAAGTATGCTCTAATAAATTTCAGGAGGTAGCTCTCCCATAATAAAGAAAAAAAAAGAGAAAAAGAAAAGAAAAAGAAATAAAAGAGCCTAAGTGCCAAATAAAAATAAAAAGAAAAGAAAAAAATAAGAGAGCTACCAATAAGAAATATCTAAAGAGCAAAATTATTTTCAAAACCTTTTCACTAGCCTAAAGAGTTTAAAAATGTTCTTGTTTTGAATTGGGGATTGCTAAGTTTTGTGAAGAAAAAGGGTAGACTCTTAAGTGGTGAGTGAGGATAAATTTGTTAAATGAGAGGGGTATAGGATCGTTTGATACTTTACATGGGTATATGAGAATCTAATCATGTATGCATAAATTGTTTTTACCTTTAGCATTATGCACAAGTTCAGCCATTTTTGAGAGAAATCCTTGTTCTAATTATAAATCCTTTTCAAATGAGATCATTCAATGCTCATAACCTTCACCCTTAGCCAAATGTGTTTTGCTTTAAAGTGCATAAGTTTGATTCATGGTTCGAATGTTAATGTATGTTAAAGGATGAGTTTCATTGATTGTTAGGAATAGGAGAGTCATGATTTGAATTTCTTTGTGTGATGAGTATGGCTAAGTTCTTTGGAGTATGAGTGTAAGCATAGCAGTTTAGAACTGTTAACTAGGACATTGAGATTGATTCATTTGAAAGGTACCTTTGCAAGAAGTTTAAACCCCCATTCGTTTTTCGGAAAACCTCTCTTCCTTACTTATTTATTGTTGCTTGAGGGCAAGCAAGAAGTAAGTTTGGGGGATTTGAGGTTATTGCATATTGCATACATTTTGCATACTCATTAGTTAGCTTTTCATGCATTTGTATCATGTTTTAGGTTAGATTGCATCACTTAGGGTCCTAGAGCATTCTTGCATCAGCATGCGCATTTTCCTTGCATTTTGCATCATATTCAGGTTGTTTCTGGCTGCTTTGGAGTCGTGGAGGCTCGTGGACATGTTGAGGCTGATGTAGCAGTTCGTGGGAGCTCGGATATATGATAAGGATCAGAGATCGAGGAGCAAATCGAGCATGGCCGGTCGATTTAGGAGTTGATCGACCAGAAGATCGAGCCAACCAGGCGATCCAAGGAGAATAATCGAGACGAGGATCGATTGAAGCAATCGATCAAACGGCACGAACGTAAATGACGCCATGCAGAGCGAGAGTCAGATCGAGTACACAACTCGATCCAGCCGAAGATCGATACCGAGATCGGATGCAACACTCGATTCGCCGATGATGATCGAGCCAAAGACACGATGTCCGGATATGATCGAGAGAACCGCTCGATCTTGGAATCGATCTCTGTCCTTTCAACCGTTTTTGGCCGCTAGCGAGGGGGGGACCATTTGCTTGTTTCGGCATTTTGGGAAGGCGGCGACATCCTTATCCCATAACAACTTTAGATCCTTATCTTTTTCTTTATGTTTTCTCTCTCGTTTTCGTGAAGAACACCATTGTTGAACTCGCGTTATTCTTAAGCTTTGTAATCGAATCATTTCCGTTTCAATCCAGTTTTCTTTTCATGTTCATCGTCTCGCTTTACATGCTTTGCTTGATTTACTCTATGTGTAGCGAGTAGTTTATTTGGGTTCGGGGTTGAGAGTATTAAGGGGTCTAAGGGGTTTCGATCTTGGGGTTTTTCTAAACGTTTTCAATGGCTATCTCTTCTAAGGTGTTGAGATCTTAATGCTTGAAGACTCTCACGCCAAGAGCTTCATGATCCGAGAGGTTCCTTACCTTGACAGGATTCAGGAGCCTCGGAAGATCACACCTTAGAGACTAGTTACCCCTTCCCAAAAGCCATGGAAGTTTGGGGGATTAGTCTAGCCATTCGTTTGAAATCTGTTTTCCTTGCCTTCGACCTCTCTTTCCACCAAAAGCCATGGGTTTGGAGGAGAGGATGAAGGAGTGATCTATACCGAAAGCCACGGATAGATCTTGCTTAGTTTTCAAGGCTTAGAGATCCTCACCAAGTGAGTCGATTTAAAGTTTTAAACCCATGGTCGAACCTTTGAAACCCCTGACCATGAATCTCAACCCTAGGCCCTTTCTCTTAGCATCTTTAAATCTTATCTCGTCTTTCGCTTGATCTCTGATAGCATCCTGGTCATTAGTTTTACTGTTCTTGCATTTCTAGACGAGATCGATTGTTACTGCTCGATCTAGTGGTCGATCTCATGGTCGATCCACTAGTCGAATTTTAATAATTCGAAGATCTCTCCTTTAATTATTCTATTTGTTTCTCGTGGTAGTTTCTTCCTTTCTAGTATTTTTAAAATAGGTTTCATGCCATTTAAGTTGCTGCATCTAGTTTTTAGAGATTTTCTCATAAATCATCTCATTTCGCTTAGATTTGCATTAGTCCTTGTATTCTCTGTGCATTCTCTATCATCCTAGGCATAGATTGACTCTCTCTTGCTTGCTGTACTACAACATGTCTTGCATTTGAGTTTGATAACCACACTGCAATTTTAACCCTTGCACCAAAAAGTGTTTATCAATATTCGCCGCATCCTGGTCATTAGTTTCTTCATACTTGCATTTTTAGACGAGATCGATCCAAACTGCTCGATCTAGTGGTCGATCCTGTGGTCGATCCACTAGTTGATTTTTGTTAAATCATAGCCTTGCATTTTATTTATTCTGTTTGTTCCTCGTGGTAGTTCAATCACTCTTGGTAATTTTAAAATAGTTTTGCATTCCATTCGGTCGTTGCACAAAGTTTTTAGGATTTTCTCAATATTGCCTGTCATTCGCTTAGCTTTACACTGCTCTTGCATTCTCTTTGATCTTCCTAGCTCCTAGAAATGGATTGACGCTCACTTGCATAATGTACTACAACCTAAGTGTTGCATTTGAGTTTGATAGCCTCATTGCATCCTCACCCGTGGCAAAGAAAATAGTTATCATTACTAATTCTCTTTGACTCTCACTTCTGTCTTTCAGGTATATGAACTTGAGATCTAGAGGTTCAGGCAATCTTGTGGATTTCATAGACAACATCAATCTGCTGGATAGAGGACAGAGAGCCAGGAGACAGCAAGAAAGGCAGCAACACTTGCAAAGACTTGGTATGAACAATCAGGATCAAGTCATGGATGACATCAGATTTCAGGGTCCTCCAGGAGCTACAGGCGCTCAGGGTATACAAGGACATCAAGGTGTTCAAGGCTTACAGGGTGAGCAAAGACCAAGAGGCGCTGCACAAGCTCCAAGAGCATCTAGACCTATTGGCGCTGGTGATGCACCAAATGCCTACAACAACAGGACAGGCATCATTCCACCAGCTGTCCAAAACAACAACTTCGAACTCAATTCTGGATTGATTTCAATGGTTCAGAGCAGCAAATTCCATAGGTTACCACTTGAAGACCCTCTAGATCATTTGGACAATTTTGACAGGCTGTGCTCCCTCACAAAGATAAATGGAGTAAGTGAAGATGGCTTCAAGCTCAGATTGATTCCCTTTTCCCTAGGAGATAAAGCACATCAGTGGGAGAAAAACCTTCCCCAAGGTAGTATCACCAGCTGGGATGAATGCAAAAAAGCCTTTCTATCAAATTTTTCTCCACTTCCAGAACTGCTAGAATAAGGAATGAAAGCTTTGGAGAAGCTGTAGAGAGATTCAAGGGTTACACATTGCAATGCTCTCATCATGACTTCTCACAAGCCTCTTTGCTCTCCACTCTGTACAGAGGAGCCTTGCCTTAAATCAGAATGCTCCTGGACACAGCCTCCAATGGGAACTTCCTGTCAAAAGATGTATATGAAGGTTTGGAGTTAGTAGAGAACTTGGCTCAGTCTGATGGAAATTACAATGAAGAGTTTGACAGAGCACCAAGGAGTGCAAAGGAAGAGTTAGAGTCTAGCAAAAAGGAAATCAAGTATTTCCATGAGAAGCTTGACTTGTTGCTAAAAGAGAAGAAAGAGGTTCACTTTGAGGGAGACATGGTTCAGCTTGATGATCAGGAGCAATGCCATGTTGAGGAGATGAACTATTTGGGAAATCAAGGTGGCTACAACAACTATGGGAACTACAGACCCAATCCCAACTTGTCCTACAGGAGCAACAATGTTGCCAACCCACAAGATCAGGTTTACCCTCAACAGCAACAGCAAGCTCCCCCAAGACCTTTTGTTCCCTACAAGAATCAAGGTTTCCAGCAGAGGAACAATAACTATCAGCCAAGAGCGCCTTACAACCCTCAAGGATTCAATGCCCAAGCACAAGGACAAGCTTCCTCTAGCTCTCAAGACACTGAACTCAAGACCCTCATGCAGCAAATGATCAACACCCAAGTCACTACAACCTTGGAAATGAACAAGACGTTTGCAGAGGTTCATAACAAAATTGATTCAGTGCATGTAGAGCTTACTAACAAGTTTGATGGGTTGGCTGCAAGAGTCAAAACTCTAGAAAACAACAAAGGAATAGCTGGTCCCAAGCCACAGGGTCAGTTTCCTGGAAAACCAGAAGCAAACCCAAAGGAGTTCTGAAATGCTATCGTGCTAGAAGAAGGAAGCTTCTCAGCTGAAGAGGAAGCTATCATTGAAGAGTTCCTCTACTTGTCCACTGAGGACACTGAACCTCTAAGTGGGGGGGGAAGAGTTCTTGGAAACTGAAAATGATCAAGGAGCTGTAAAAGATGGACCCTTTGGAGATAGGGAAAACTCAGATGATAAAGAGTGGTGGGCGCCATATGAAGTTGTTGACAACACAAAAGACTACTTGATGGAAACTGCTGATGTCAAGGAGAAACCTCAAACAGCTGCTCTTCCTGTCTATCAACCAACCATCCATTTTCCAGGAAGGTTCAAGGAACAGCAGGTTCAGAAGTATGAAACTCTCTATGCTGCTCAGATGGAGTTGTGGGGTTTGAATGGCCAAGAAGAACTTGAGAAGCGAAGGGAGAAGACTGGAACACCTGAGGTTAAGGAGCTCACTATCAAAAAACTTGGGGATCCAGACTGTTTCACTCTCCCTTGTGAACTTAAGGGGTAGACTTTCAAGAGCTGTCTTTGTGACCTTGGAGCAAGTATTAATCTTCTCCCATCCTCTACTGCTAAAGCTCTTAGCTACACTCAACTTCAAGAGAGTAATGTATACCTTACTATAGCTGATGGGACAGTGAAGAAACCACTTGGGAGTCTTAAGGATGTGCAAATGATGATAGAAGGAGTAACCATTCCCACTGATTTCTTGGTGCTTGATGTGGAAGGGCATATAAAGAATGATATCATACTAGGAAGACCTTTCTTGGCCTCAGCTGGAGCAGTGTTTGATGCTAAGGAATGCACTATTGAGCTGAAGCTGACCAAGAAGAAGGTTCTAAGCTTTGACTCCAAGGGGAATAAGCTGGAGAATGAGCAAGCCTTCTCAATGGAGATCAAGAAGCTGAAGCGACTTGGAAGGAACTTGCCAGAGTTTGAAGGCTACCAAGGATAAATTTATGATGCCTGCTGCTTGGCCAAGTAGTTTGAAGACACCACTGAAGAGGAGGTCCTTGAAGTGGTTGGTTACAAGAATCTGAATGAGATTAAGTTGGATACTAACAAAGGGGAGCAGGTTTTGCAACCAAGGATCTCTAAGAAGGGAGAATTTATCTTCAAGCTTCAGCAAGAGGGGAAGACTATGCCTTTTGCCAAGATAAAGATGAATGGGGTTTCTGCTAGAGTCCAAAGGAGCAAGCCACCACCAAGGAGTTCCATGACTCCTTCTCCTCACCTCAACTAAAGAGGTAATCAAAGTCATGCTTAGTGACTTTAAACAAGCACACTTGGGAGGTAGTCCCATGGTATCCTTTTGTATATATTATGCTTTCTAGTTTATCTTTTATGCTTTGTTTTAGTGTATAGAAACAGGATTTCGAACTGGGGTTTGAGAAAGTATGATGGGGACAAAGAACAGGTGTATTCTGGCATATATCGGTCATTTGTATCGGTCATGACAGACCGATAGTCAGATTTTCGGCCATCAGTAGCGATCATGATTGACCGATATCAGTGGAGCCAGTTTATGCCAGTCAACATATCGGTCACTTGTGACCGATATGGAAAGAAGTTTTAAAAGAGGATAATTTTTGGTCATTCATATCGACCTCACTTGATCGACATAAACACACCATATGATTTTCGGTCCAGAGTATCGATCCCTAGAGACCGATAAGATTCTTGGAATCGTATCGATCACCAGATCGATCACTCAAGATCGACACAATCATACCGGATGTATTTCGGTCAAGTGTGTCGATCACAGATGATCGATACTAATCCCAGGAAGCACGTCAGTCTCTAGTGTCGATCACTCATAACCGAAAATGCAATTTCGGTCAGTAATATCGGTCATGAGTGACCAAAACTCCATCTGAGGTAAGTGTCTCAACTTTCAAAATTTTTTGCCTCCTTTGGTTTGGAGCCAAAGGAGTTTGAATTTTTAAATAGGATTCCTTCTGACCTCTTTCCTAGCTTCTGAACACTTTTGTTTTAGTCCCCCACACTTTTGATTCCTTACGTTCCTTCACCAACCTTTGATTCCTTTGGTTTCCTCTCCTTTCTCTCTATTTAAGCAACAACTTTCTTCACTTCTTCACACTTAAACTCACTCTTCTTCTCACCTAAAGCTCCAAATAACTAGTTTTTTTCTCTTTTATTGCTTTCTCTAAGTGTTCAAAAGTTCACTAAAGGTTTGCTTCCTAAACTATCTCTCTTTGCTCTTACTCTTAGCTTATGATAAAAATCACTTTTATGAAGTTTTTAAGAGCAAGCAGTGTTTAGTTTTTACTGTGGTGCTATGGTTTTGCAATATGGATTTGCTTTGAGATATCAAGCTAGATGTTGAAGTTCTAATTTATATTTTTTTATCTCATTGCTTGCTCATCTTCATCCTTTTGCAAAATCATCATCACTTTTGCCTAGGGACCATTTTGCTAGAATGTCATGCATGACTGTTTATCTTTTGTGCATTCTAGCTTATTTAGTTGCTAGCTTCTGATCTCTTCTTGCTTTGACTAAGTTTCAGCTTGTTGTTAGGACTTGTGAGACTTTTCTTAGAATTAAAGAGTTACTCCATTAAAAGCTTTCAGCTATTTGGTTCTTCAGCTTTTATTCTTTCACTTACCTTGTTTTCAAGCTTTGCTTTTGAAGGTACCATGGGAAGAACAAAAATAGCTGCTGGGAAAAAAGGAAAAGCACCTCAGGAAGCACCAATCCAACCAAGAACACAGAAAGATAAAGGAAAGGGCAAGGCTGATGAGCAATCCTCCAAAGCCGCTGGAAAGAGACCGGTTGGAAATGAGGGAGAAGATCAACAAAACAAGGGCAGTGCTGCTAAAGACCTCATGAAGGCTTTCAACCAGTGCACTTTCAAGCCAACAAGATATCCATGCACTTCCACAATGAAGGCGCCTGGACTCTATGGTGACTACAAAGCCACATTTGAGCGCATGGGTCTTCGAGCTTTCATGGAGATGCCACTCCTATCTTACCAACAGCTCACTTACCAATTCCTCTCCACACTCAAGGTGGTCTGGTATGAAGACAGTGAGCTCCCTAATGGCGATGGATGGATTTCTTTTCGGATTGGCAAGGAAAATTTCTCCTCAACATTCACAGAGATCGCCAAGGATCTAGAGCTGATGTCCCACCCCACCAAGCTGAGCAGGTTCGAAATCCCAAGTAGGCAGCACATCATGCCGTGGGGGATTATTGGGGTTGGGAAATACACTCCTGGAAGGTCAAGGAACCAGCACCTAAGGCATCCAGCCGTGAGATATGTACACAAAGCACTTGCAAATACACTCTTTGCAAGGAAGGAGACAACATATCTAACAGGAAGGGAGATAGATCTGATATACCAAGGACTGTATGAGGTGTTGGGAAGCGATGAGTATGGGGAACCTCTCAGAGCACCGAGAAGCAACCCCTTCTATGTATCTATGTTGATAGAGCAGCTCCTATCCTATCAGAGCTGGGTTTTGAGTAAGACAAAGAAGGAGAACAGCCCTCAAGTGCACATTGGAGGAGTTGTGACAGCAGTTCTGCAAGCTAGTGGAGTAGATCTTGACAAACATGAAGGTGATGCACTTGAGCCACTATAAATTGACATTGATTACCTCAAGAGAAGCTATTACCTAGAAAGAACTATTGGTGGAAAGCATGTGTACAACTTCATCACAGGCCTTGACACACCAGCAAAAGTCCTCCTCCCCAGTCCAAAGCTTACATCCTTCTTCAGAAAAGGAAACATCGGCTTCAACCCAAGCACTGAGGAGCTCTACACAGGCGGCCCTATTCCTACAGTAGAAGAAGAAGAAGAAGACAGTGAAGAAGAAGAGGAGCACACTGAAGAGATCAGAGAAGAAGAAGAAGAAGAACAAGAACAATGGAATGTTACTGCTGGCGCTGAAGGCCAAGGAAGAACCCATGAAGAAGATGAGCTTGAAGAAGAAGAAGTGTTGAACTACAGCTCAAGGCAGTTTCACTTCCAGCCCTATGAAGCTCCCAACCAAGGAAGCTCTTTGAGAGCAGCTCATGAGCACATTAACACATTACAGAAGTGGTGCAAGTGGCAGGACAAAGCCATCAAAGGGCTTATGAAGATGGTGAAGGGGAAGTTCAGGAAGAACAAGGCTATATCAGCAAATACTTCTCACCACAGCCACACCCAAGAGCTCCACTCTCAACAAGAAGAGCAATTCCACCAAGATGAGCCAACTGAAGAGAAGGAAGCTGTATGGAACCCCCATGGAAGACACTCATTCCATGCACAACCAAGTGATCAATGGGAAACATGGGCACAACCAAGGGCTTCATCTTATGAGCCAAGAGCCCATGTTCCATCAGCTTGGGAGGCGCCAATCCCCAACCCCTCTGAAGTTCAGGAGACATGGCAATGGGGCACACAAGGGACTTCTTCACAAGCTGAACAGCTATGGTCAAGATGGGTTTAACCAACTCCAGAAGCAGAGCATTCCACTAAAGTCTATGTGAGAAGGAAGAGGAGAGCTAGCAAGTCTCCACAAACCTCAGTATCATCCCACAACTCCTACCATTGAACCAAATACCACATCCCTTCCAATGTTCTATACCATTGCATCTTTTTATTTTTGTAATATATTTTGTTGCTTCTCTCTTCCATTGCTTTCATTACACAAGGGACTGTGTAATTTAAGTGTGGGGGAGAGATTTGGGGTTTGACTTTGTTTTCTGTTTTCTTAGTTTTTCCTTTTTTCTGTTCTCTTTGACTCTCATGCATATCATGCATACATGTAAGGCAGAGAAAAACACAAAAAAAAATCAAAAAATTATAAAAATTTTGCAATTTTGCAAACCAAAAAGAAAGCATGTAGATGCATTTCATTCTTCTAGGATTGAGTCTAGTGTTGACATTTAGGTTGCATTGCATTTGCATAGGGTATTATGATGAGTTTTCCTTGTAAAGTGCTTAGTGTTTAGAGATGATTTCAGTTTTTAAGTGCTTAGTTGTTTGATGCATCATATGATTGCTAGAAGTTAAGGCTGAACCATGCTTAGATTGCTAGATTTGGTCTTCTCATCTCATTCTGAAAGCATTTGTTCTCTGAAAATCAACTCTATCAACTCGAACATTAACTTGGACTTTTAATTATCATGTCTTATGCATTGAAAAGTGATTGCATGGCTACCATATACATATTTGGATCATCTTTCTCCTTTCTACCACTCTTGTTGATCCAAATAGTTGATCCTCATAATTATGGGACAGTTACATCCTCACACTTAACCAAAACCTCCTTTCGAGTGTTCTATCCGATCCAAGGAATTCGAACGAGACAGAGATCGAGTGAAGCGATCGATCAAGGAGTATGGACGTGAATGACGCCATGCAGAGCGAGAGCCGGATCGAGTCCACCACTCGATCCTCCGAAGATCGACTCGAAGATCGACGAAGCGCTCGAACCACCGAAGTAGATCGAGACACAGATCGAGTTGAAGCCACGATGTCCGAAGATGATCGAGCAAGATGCTCGATCTCGAGGCCGATCTCAGTGCACTTTAACCATTTTTGGCCGCTAGCGAGGGGGGGGGGGGGGGGGGGGGACCATCGAGCTGTTTGGCCTATTTTGGGAAGGCGGCGATCATGCTTTCTGAAGGAAGTTTTTTACTTTATTTTTTATCTTTTTCTCTGGGTTCGAAGGCGATTTCGCCATTGTTAGATTTTGAAGCTTTGTTCTTGAATCTTTGAATCGTTTAAGTTTAAATCCATTGCACTTTAAGTTTATGAGTTCATCGCTTATGTTTTGCTTTATTTACCTAATGTGTAGTGAGTAGTTTAATCGGGTTTTGGGGTTGAGTGGATTCAAAAAGTTCGAAAAAGGTTTTCAAGTTTGGTGTTTTCTTGTTCTTTATGGCTTTCTCTCCTAGGATGTCAAGTTCTTAAGGCTTAAAGAGTCTCACGCCAAGATCTTTATGATCAGAGAGAGCTCTTACCTTGACAGGATCCAGAGATCTCTGAAATTCGCATCCTAGAGACTGGTTACCCTTTCCTAAACGCTATGGTAGTTTAGGGGACTAGTTAAGCCGCATGTTTGAAATCTGGTTTCCTTGCCCTTCAATCTCTTTTTCCGCCAAACGCCATGGGTCTGGAGGAGAGAATGAAGGCGTGATCCATACCACACGCCATGGATGGATCTTGTTTTGTTTTCAAGGCTTAGAAAATCTCACAAAGTGAGTAGATCTAGAGTTTTCAAACCAAGCTTGAACCTTTGAAACCTGTGAACATGAATCTAAACCCTAGACCCTCTTTCTTAGTATTCTTACATCTCTGTTAATCATTTGCTTGTTATCTGTTGCATCCTGGTCATTAGTTTCGTTGCATTTCAACGTTTAGACGAGATCGATCGTTGTTGCTCGATCTAGTGGTCGATCCTGTGGTCGATCCACTAGTCGAATTTTATAAATTCATAGCTTTGCATTTTAATCATTCTATTTGTTTCTCGTGGTAGTTCACTCGTTCTTGGTAATTTTAGAATAGTTTTGCCTTGCATTCAGTCGCTGCATCTAGTTTTTAGAATTTTCACAAAACCTTTCTCCACTTTCTAGCTCCTAGGTTGGATTGATTCCTCTTGCATGCTATACTACGACTGTGTGCTGCTTGAGTTTTGATAACCTCCTGTTGCATTGCATCACTCCCTTTTTTACATTGATGAAAAATAGTTATCAGTCCCCCCTACGCTTGCTGCCATAACCAGCTGGATGGATAAGGTTAGTCTGGGATCGACTCGGATCACTCAATCTCTGCCTCGATCTTCTCTTGGATCGGATGACTTCGCTCTATCTTTGAGTCGATCCTTTGATAATCGGGTCGGGAACTCGATATGGCCCTCGATCTGCATGGCATGGCCCACGTCCGTACTCTTGATTGACCTCCTCACTCTATCACATGCTCGATCTTCCTCTTGAATCGACTGGGGGTCACTCGATCTTCTGATCAATCTCGTCTTGATCGACCTGCCTTGCCCGATCCGCAACTCGATCTCAGGTCCTTTGCTGAATGGTTGAGTTCTCCAAGTGTCCACAAGCTTCCTCACGAGCCTTAGCATGTCCATGAATCCTCCACAGCTCCAAAGTGTCAAAAAACAACCTGAATATGATGGATAATGCAAGAAACATGCGAATGCTAATGCAAAAGTGCTCTAGGACCTAAAATGGTGAAAACTAACCTATAATGCAAGATGAATGCATGAAAAACTATCCTAAATGCATATGCAAAACATATAGTAATATCAACTCCCCCAAAGTTACCTTTTGCTTGCCCTCAAGCAAACAAAATTCAAGAAAAGAAAAGAGGTTTAAAAAACGGGGGTTTAAGCTTCTTGCAAAAGTGTTTTTCAAATGAATTAATTCAATGGTCCTAGATCATAATTCTAAGATGCAATGCACACACCCATACTCCAAAGAACTTAGCCATACTCATCACATAATGAATTTCAAATCATGACTCTCATATCCCAAACAATCCAAGAATCTTATCCTTTAACATTCATTAAGATGAAAACCGTGAATCACACTTATGCATTTTAAAGCCGAACACACTTGGCTAAAGATAAAGGCTATGAAACTAGAATGATCTCATTTAAATGGGTTCTCCAATGCAATGGTTTCTCTCAAAAAGATATGAACTTATACATAATATTAAGGTAAAGGCAATTGATGACTCTGATTATGTGAAATTCATTATACATGACTAGACTCTCATCTAACCATATATACTAACAATGATCCTAAAACCCATCTCATTTCATTTCTTTTCAGCTCACTCACCCTCCTAGAGACTACCCTCAACAACAAAGCAATTCGTTTAGCAAAAACCCAAATAAGAGCATTATCTTAAAACTCTTTTGGCTAGTGGAAAGGCTGAAAACACAATTAGCTCTTTTCTTTTCTTTTTCTTTTTATTTTCTTTGAGAGCTATCTTCTGAATTAAACTAGAGCTTTTCATTTTTAAAAACAGTGACCCTTCCACTTAAAACCTTTTTATTCACTTCAAACATCAAACTCTTTTGAAACCGAAAACAAGTAAGCAAAATAAACAACGCCCATGATCCCCAAATCTAACCTAAGCCTAAAACTAGCTTCAAAATGCAAAGCTAGCAACCAAATGAGAGCCTAATCATGTCGCCTAGATGTAACACGTTATGCCAAGTTCAAACCGAAAAGAGGCCTCACAATGATATCACACAAGAACATTTGGCTTGAAAGAAGGGTAAGGGTAATGGTGGGAGTTCTACTTAGGCTCACAAAAGAGTGGTGAAAGGAGGAAGAGAGCCTAATTATGTATATGATCCATGTGTTCATTTTTAAATGCATAAGTATGATAATTAAAGATCAGATTAGGGTTCTTACTTATTACAACAGGATTCAATTCATGAATGTTCAAGTCAAGCCATGAAAATCAAAACACATGATCCAACTATGGTTAGAGCTTACTTTCAAAGTGTGAACAATGCATCAAAGAACTCCTAACTAGGGCCTTGAAACAATTCATGAGCTTAAAATACTTTTTAAAGAAATTTTAACCCCTTATGAAAATGTAAACAACCTAAATGCTCAAAAATTCTTGACTCAATCCTAAAATATTCTACAATGCAAGTGCAACTACATGAATTTTTTTTGAAAAGTTTTAAAAATTTTACCAATTTTTTTGTTCTTTTCTATGCTTAGGATGTATGTAAGACTCAAAGGATGATAACAGAAAATAAGAGCAAAGAAAACATGTCAAACACACTACACACTACCCCCAAACTTGAATGACAACGTCTCGGTGGCAAACAAATTCTAAGGAAGCTCAAAACACAAAGCAAAGGCAAAGAAAACATGCGTGGTATATACAAGGGATGGTTGTTGGTACCTTGGAGCTAAACCCGGCTGGAACTTGAGGATGTTCCAGCGGAGATGCTCTTGCTAGAGGAGCTTCGTGCTATGCCCTTGCCTTTGTCCGTTGTTGGGAGTTCATGGATGGAGTGACGTGCTTGTTGTGTGCTTCCTTGAGGCTCACAGATGACTATTGCACCAGTCGATCTCCTCCTCTTCTCGGGCTGCTCGACCTCTACACTCATGGACTGCTTAGACTGCGCGTGTGAGTTCCCTTGAAGCGTTTTGACCTTCTTGGCAAGTTTCTTGATCATTTTGCCTTGGCATCATGGCGTCTGAGGGTGGCGATTTTGAGGGCTCACGAGCGGCTTGAGTTGGGATCATGGCTGCTCCAAGTGGTGCATAACACTCCTCTTGAGTTGGACAAAACTTGATGGTGCCTATGCTGTCCAAGTGTGTCTCATCCACATTAGGTAAGATGCATACGCTTTTATTCTTGTCATCCCTGTAGAACAGATAGGCAAAGAATCCTGGAGCTGGCGTCGCACATGATTTCAAACGGTAGACTCCAGTCCGGTGCTTGTACTATTGGCGCGGATACAAGAGCCTCTTTGATAGTCTTGAAAGCATGAAGACAATCCTCATCAAACACGAACTCAGCTTCTTTGCACAACAGCCGCGTGAGGGGTCTAGCGATCTTGGAGAAATCTTTTATGAATCTCCTGTAGAAGCCCGCATGACCTAGGAAACTTCTTATACCCTTGACATTAACCGACAGCTCAAGACTCATCATGACCTCAACCTTGGCTTTTGGCACAAGATTTTTTAGCTCTCTTGGCTCAATCACCCTTGCACTAGTCAGTTGTAGTAAGGGTATTATGTCAATCCATTGGGAAGAGTTGAAAACATAAGAGTTGAAAGTAAAGTCTTTAAGTCAAGCAGGCAGAGAATTGGTTTTGTTGCCTAAGCAACAGTTCTAGCAACCTAAGTGAAACAAGCAGCAAACAAAGTAAAAGCAAAAGCAAACTAAGCAATTCTAAGCAAGGAAAACAGAGTAAAACAGAGCAAATCCGAAATTCAAACAAGAGAAAGACAAGTCTCTAGATGTGGTTATTGACTTTGGGGAATTTCAGACATTAACTAAGGCTGTTTCAAACTACATTGATCAAGCAAACAAGCAAGCATTGGTGATTCCTAGACATAGAGTTCACAATGAAGCTAGTTAGATCCAATCTCTTGGCAAATAACCCTTTGCTAAACATTCTAACAAGAACTAACTCTCATTAGTGCTAAAACATCAAGCAAGCATGATTAAACAACTCTATTCAAGTCAAAATGCTCCTCAAACAGTCAATCTCTTGAGCCAAGGCCAGCAAATCCTCTATTAAACATGATCAGCATTTCATCAAACACTTGGTGGGCATAAGAGAAAGCTAACAACTTAGACAAGTTTGATCAAGACTAATCTAGCATGAATAACAGAATAATAGAGAGGAACCCATAAACTGAAGCACTTAACAAAACTTAATTAAGCCTTAAATCCCCCTAATCTACCACATCTAGAAACCCTAAGATAACTACTCACTCATAATCATGTTTAACACCAAATCACAAAGGGAAAGGATGCTAATCATGATTAAAAGAAAGATTAAAGCAAATACTTGATTTTATTAAACAAAGCAAAGAAATTGTCTTACAAACTTAAAGAAAGTGCTCAAGAACAGTAAAATGACATGACCCCCCGAAAATCTGGAAATGGGGCTATTTATAGTCTAGAGAAGAAAACCCTAGAGTAATGGCGTAAATGTAATTAAAAATAGGTTCGGGCTAGGTCAGTATCGGTCAGTTGTGTCGGTCTTCAGTGACCGAAATGGGTCCCTATCGGTCTGGAGTGATCGACACACATGACCCAAATTAATCCGGTGTGTTTGCGTCGATCACACTTGACCAATACTGGTGATCGATATGCTCCGTATCTGTCACCCTTGACCGAAACTCTCTGTGCTCTGACCGAAAACTTCTGCAGAGATCTTCTGCTGTGACCCTTCTTGCTTCCTTTTGCCCAGCTAGCATCTTGTATCATTCCCAAAACTGCTCCAAGCTCCTTTAAGCTCCAAAAGCACCTAAAATCATCCAAAATGCAAAGGAAATGCAAACTATACTCTAAATGCAACCTGAGTCTAAAATGAGAAGAAAATGGGACAAAAGCAAAGGGAAAACATGCAAAAGAGGACCAAAATATGTACTAAATGCAGCCCTAAATGGTGTAAATACATTGGATATCAACACCCTCACACTTGCCTTTTGCTTGTCCTCAAGCAATTAAGAACAAATTGGAGAGTGAGGTTTGAAAGTGGGCATTCAGATTCCAAAAGTGCAAAGGTAGAGAGATAGTTTCAATGCTCAAGTGCCTAGTTGTAGGATGCAATCATAATCAGCTATACTTTAAAGATCCTAGCCATGCTCATCATGTTTCAAAATGATCTCAAATCTCAACTTAGGAAGATGCTCAAATCAATCAACTTTTTAACATTCAATTAACTTCAGAACATCAATCATGCTTATGAAAATCATGTGAAGACATTTGGTTGAAAAGGGTAAGGTTATGAGATAAGAATGATCTCATTTAAGCACAAGGGTTCAAAAACATAAAGGATCACTCCTATCCTAGGATCAAGCTCAAGATGCAAGCTGATAAATACAAGAGAGCTAATCATTGCCAGCCTTATTCCTAACACTTTTTGCAAAGACAAAATCGAAAATGCAATGCAAAGGCCTCACAGCTCTCACAATAGTGTTTAGGCTCAAAAGGAGGTTTTGGTTAAGGGTGAGGATGTAACTGTCCCATAATTATGAGGATCAGGTATTTGGATCAACAAGAGTGGTAGAAAGGAGAAAGATGATCCAAATATGTATATGATAGCCATGTAATCACTTTTCAATGCATAAGACATGATAATTAAAAGTCCAAGTTAAAGTTCAAGTTGACAAAGTTGATTTTCAGAGAACAAATGCTTTCAGAATGAGATGAGAAGACCAAATCTAGCAATTTAAGCATCGTTCAGCCTTAACTTCTAGCAATCATATGATGCATCAAACAAATAAGCACTTAAAAACTGAAATCATCTCTAAATACGAAGCACTTTACAAGGAAAATTCATCATAATGCCCTATCCAAATGCAATGCAACCTAAATGTCAACACTAGACTCAATCCTAGAAGAATGAAATGCAACTACATGCTTTCTTTTTGGTTTGCAAAAATGCAAAAAAATTTTAAAATTTTTCGATTTTTTTGTGTTTTTCTATGCCTTACATGTATGCATGAGACTCAAAGTGAAAAGAAAAGGAAAAACTAAGAAAACAGAAAACAAAGTCAAACCCCAAATCTCTCCCCCACACTTAAATTAGACATTCCCTTTTGTAATGAAAGCAATGGAAGAGAAAAGCAACAAAATATATTACAAAAATAAAAAGATGCAATGGTATAAAAGAGTGGGGGAACCAAAGGATGCAATGGTATAAAAGCAATGGAAAGGATGTGGTACCTTGCTTAGTGGTAGGTGTAGTGGGAGGGTTGATTAGGGAACCAAAGGAATCAAAGAGTGGGGGACAAAAACAGAAGTGTTCAGAAGCTCACATGGAATATCGGTCACTCATCACCGATATTACTGCCCGAAATTGCATTTTTGGTCATGAGTGATCGATACTGGAGACTGGCGTGCTTCATGGGATTAGTATTTGTCATCAGTGATCGACACACTTGACCGAAATATATCCAGCATGATTGTGTCGATCTTGAGTGATCGATACTGGTGACCGATATGATTCCAAGAATCTCATCGATCACCAGTGATCGATACTCTGGACCGAAAATCATACGGTGTGTTTATGTCGATCAAATATGATCAATATAAATGACCGAAATTTATCCTGCTTTCAAAACTTATTTCCATATCGGTCACAAGTGACCGATATGTTGACTGGTATAGACTGGCTCCACTGATATCGGTCAATCATGATCGATACTGATGACCGAAAATCTGTGTATCGGTCTGTCATGACCGATACAAATGACCGATATCAGCCAGAATACACTTGTTCTTTGTCCCCATCAAACTTTCTCAAACCCCAGTTCGAAATCCTGTTTCTATACACTAAAACAAAGCATAAAAGATAAACTAGAAAGCATAGTATATACAAAAGGATACCCTGGGACTACCTCCCAAGTGTGCTTGTTTAAAGTCACTATGCTTGACTTTGATTACCTCTTTAGTTGAGGTGAGGAGAAGGAGTCTTGGAACTCCTTGGTGTCATCTTGCTTCTCTTGACCTTGGTGGTGACTCCATTCACCTTGATCCTGGCAAAAGGTGTAGCATTCCCCTCTTGCTGAAGCTTGAAGCAAAACTCTCCCTTCTTAGTGACACTTGGTTTCAAAACCACTTCTCCCTTGCTAGTAACCAGCTTAACATCATTCAGATTCTTGTAACCAACCACTTCAAGGACCTCCTTTTCAGTGGTGTCTTCAAACAACTTGACCAAGCAGCAGCCATCAAAACTCTCTCCTTGGTAGCCTTCAAACTCTGGCCAGTTCTTTCCAAGCTGCTTCAGCTTCTTGATCTCCATTGAGAAGGCTTGCTCATTCTCCAGCTTATTCCCCTTGGAGTCAAACATTAGAACCTTCAGCTTATTCCCCTTGCTCATTCTCCAGCTTATTCTCCAATGTTGCAAGGAGTTGTAAGTTGAGGAATTCAATGAGCATACTCTTGAAATCAGCTGCAGTAGAGGTAGACCCATTGAGCTGAGCTTGAGGGAGAGCGGGCGTGGGTGCAAGTTGTGGGTGGGTATTGTAGTTGTCTGCAAAGTGGTTCATAGGCAGACGCTCTTGGTAGAAGTTTTTACACCTTGGTGTTTCAAAACAGAGCATCTTCTCCACTTGTAGAGAGGTACCTGAAATGAAAATGCTTGAAAAGGAGTGAGTAACCTGATAACTACTTTCTTTGCAAGGGTGAGGACGCAATGAGGCTATCAAACTCAATTGCAACACTTAGGTTGTAGTACAGTATGCAAGTGAGAGTCAATCCATTTCCAGGAGCTAGGAAGGTCAAAGAGAATGCAAGAGCAGTGTAAACCTAAGCGAATAACAGGCGCTTTAGTAAAAATCCTAAAAACTATATGCAGCAACCAAATGAATTGCAAAACTATTTTAAAAATACCAGGAATGATTAAACTACCACGGGGAACAAACAGAATAATTAAAATGCAAGGCTATGATTTAACAAAAATCGACTAGTGGATCGACCACAGGATCGACCACTAGATAGAGCAGTTTGGATCGATCTCGTCTAAAAATGCAAGTATGAAGAAACTAATGACCAGGATTCAGCGACTATCAAGCGAATGACTAACGACAATGTAAGAATGCTAAGAAAGAAGGGTCTAGGGTTGAGATTCATGGTCCGGGGTTTCAAGGGTCCAAGTTGGGGTTGAAAACTTTAAATCGACTCACTTTGTGAGATTCCCTAAGCCTTGAAAACGAAAACAAGATCCATCTGTGGCTTTCGGTATGGATCACTCCTTCATCCCCTCCTCCAAAACCATGGCTTTTGGTGGAAAGAGAGGTTGAAGGGCAATGAACTCAGATTTTAAACACACGGCCTAACTAGTCCCTTAAACTTCCATGGCTTTTGAGGAAGGGTAACTAGTCTCTAGGATGTGATTTTCAGAGATCTATGGATCCTGTCAAGGTAAGTGACCTCTCTGATCATAAAGATCTTGGCGTGAGAGTCTTTAAGCCTTAGGGACTCAACATACTAGAATAGAAAGCCATTAAGAACAAGAAAACTACCAACTTGAAAACCCCTTAGACCCCGTGAATCCTCTCAACCCCGAGACCCAAAGGAAACTACTCGCTACACATGAGAATAACCAAAATAAACATGAAAGACGAAGCGATGAACATGAAAACGATTACTTAAGACTTAAATGATTCGAAAATATTCAAGAACAAAGCTCAAAATCTAACAATGGCGGATAATCTCCAAACCAGAGAGAAAAGGCATAAAAAGATAAGATTGAAAAAGTGTGTGTGGAAAGAGACCTCGCCGCCTTTCCAAAATGGCAAAAAAAGCTCGATGGTCCCCCCCTCGCTAGCGGCCAAAAGCGGTTGAAAGGATAGAGATCGACTTCGGGATCGAGCGGCTCTCTCGATCACTTTCGGACATCGTGTCTTCTACTCGATCTGGGTCTCGTTCATCTTCGGCGGATCGAGTGTTGCATCCGATCTTGGTATCGATCTTCGGTCAGATCGAGTGGTGGACTCGATCCGGCTCTCGCTCTACATGGTGTCATTTACGTCCGTACCATTTGATCGATTGCTCCACTCGATCTTCGTCTTGATCATTTCCCATGGATCGCATGGGCCTCTCGATCTTCTGGTTGATCTCATCTAAATCGACCTGCCATGCTCGATCTGCTCCCCGATCTCTGGTCCTTAGCAAATGTCCGACCTTCCATGAACCGCCACAACAGCTTCAGCACGTCCACGAACCTCCACGACTCCAAAGTAGCCAGAAACAGCCTGAATGTGATGCAAAATGCAAGGAACATGCGTATGCTGGTGCGAGAATGCTCTAAGACCCTAAGTGATGCGATCTAGTCTAAAGTGTGATGTAAATGCATGAAAAGCTAACTGATATGTATGCAATATGCAGTAACATCAACTCCCCCAAACTTACTTCTTACTTGCCCTCAAGCAACAGAAAATAAGAAAGGAAGAGAGGTTTTAGAAAAGATGGGGGTTTAAGCTTCTTGCAAAGGTGCCTTTCAAATGAATCAATCTCAATGTCCTAGTTACTAGTTCTAAAATGCAATGTGCACACTCATACTCCAAAGAACTTAGCCATACTCATCACACAAAGAAACTCAGATCATGACTCTCCTATTCCTAACAATCAAAGTAACTCATCCTTTAACATTCATTAACATCCGAACCATGAATCAAACTTATGC
The DNA here is from genome assembly GCA_911865555.2 of Thlaspi arvense. Lineage (NCBI taxonomy): Eukaryota > Viridiplantae > Streptophyta > Magnoliopsida > Brassicales > Brassicaceae > Thlaspi > Thlaspi arvense. The sequence continues at coordinate 31,175,598 of OU466862.2, forward strand.
ACTTTAAAGCAGAACACATTTGGTTAAGGGCGCAGGCTATGAGCATAGAATGATCTCATTTGAAAAGGGTTTTCATTTTAAACAAGGGTTTTTTCTCAAAAATGGCAAGAACTTTATGCATAATGCTAAAGGTGAAGGCAATTGATGCATTCATGATCCGATTCTCATCTACCCATGTAAACTAACAATGATCCTAAACCCCTCTCATTTATCAACTTTTATCCTCACTCACCACTTAGAATCTACCCTTTTCTCAAAGCAAAAGCTTAGCATTCCCCAATTCAAAACATAAAACATTTTTTTTTTTACTCTTTTAGGCTAGTGAAAAGGTTGAAAACAATTTGCTCTTTACATATTTCTTATTGGTAGCTCTCTTGTTTATTTATATTTATATATATATATATATATATTTTCTTTCTTTTATTTTGGCACTTAGGCACTTTTCTCTTTTTTTTTTTATTTTTTATTTATTTTAAGAGAGCTACCTTCTGAAAATATTAGAGCATATAAATTTTTAAACACAAACCTTTCACTTTAAACCTTTTTCTTTCTTTCAAATACTGAACTCTTTTGAAACCGAGAACATATAAACATGAAGACAACCCTAATGATCCCCCAAACTTATTCTAAGCCTATATCTAGCTTCAAAATACAAAGCTAGCAATCACATGAGAACCCAATCATATCGCCTAAACCTAACACTTTATGCTAAGTTCAAAACCGAAAAAGAAGGCCTCACAATGATGTCACACAAGAAAATTTTGGCTTCAAAGAAGGGTAAGGGTCAAGGTGGGAGTTCTACTTAGGCTCACAAAGAGTGGTAAAAGGAAGAAGAGAGCCTAAATATTCTCAAATCCATGTGTTCATTTTCAAATGCATAAGGATGATAATTGAAATTTCAGATTAAGGTTTTCACTTATTAGGACAAGCTTCAAATCATCAGAGTTCAATTCAAGTCGCGAAAATCATAGCAAGTGATCTAAGCATGGTAAGAACTTACTTTCAAAGTATGAGCAAAGCATTAGAGAACTACTAACTAGGGCATTGAAACAATTCATGAGTTTAAAACACCTTTTTAAGAAAAACTCTAACCCCTTATGTGAATATGCTTGGATCACTTGCTATGATTTTAGACTCAATCCTAAAATGCTTAATGAGATGAATGCAACTACATGAATCTTTGAAAAAAATTTAAAAATTTTGCAATGAAGACTCAAGGATGCTAAAGGGAAAATAAGATCAGAAAACACAAGTCTAACCACACATATACTCCCCCAAACTTGCTTGACACCGTCCCGTTGGCAAACAAATTCAAAGGAGCATCAAAACACAAAGCAAAAAGAAGCAAACATGAGCGGTATGTACAATGGAAGAAGGTTGTTACCTCGGGTCTAGTCTCGGCTGGAACTTGAGGATGTTCCAGAGGAACTAGATGCTACGACTTTGCCTTTGGAGCCTGGCTCTTGAAGAGAGAGACGCGCTGGTTGAATGTTGCTGCCTTGAGTCTCACGAATGACAACTCCACCGGTTGAAAGCCTCCTCTTCTCGGGTTGTTGAACCTCTTCACTTGCATCTTTCTTAGGCGAGCCTCCTTGAAGCGATTTGACCTTCTTGGCAAGTTTCTTGTGCATTTTTCCTTGCCATTTGTTGATTTTCCTTTGCATCTCCACAACAGATGCTAGAAACTTCTCCGTTTTGGTTCTCGGCTCAAAGTCTATCTTGGGATGGGTGTAAGCCTTGGGCATCTCATCTTCCGTGGCTGGGTACTCAGACCTTTGACGAAGAGCAATCGCTGGGGCAGGCGTTCCTCCTAGAGGAGCAAAGCACTCTTCTTCTGTTGGCAAGAACTCGATGTTCCCAACACCAAGCAGCTCGGTCTCATCCTTGTTTGGTAGGATGCACACTCTCTTCTCGTTTTTGTCGTCGATGAAAAGGTAGGCGTAGAACCCTTCTGCTCGCGTGCGTCCCAAGCTGTCGGTATTCCTCTTGTAGACCTCATCCATGAAAGCTCTAGCCGGGACGGGTGTGAAGTCGTGTATGGGTACGCCAGCTTGTAAGAATAGAGGAGTGAGGAAGCCGCCAATGAAAGAAGAGGTTGCCTTGCACCGCAAGGCATAAGCCTTGTACTTCACCAAGGAGGCAGCAAGCACACATCCATAGTTCACCTCGTCGCCGAGCTCATCTTCCATAGGTTCTTCATTCTCAGCCGGATCACACAACAAATGCTTCACACCTTGGAACAAGAAGCAAAGCTCGGTCTTCGTGACTGTGGGAGCAACTGACCTTCCGCTGAATGTGTTGGCGATCAGCTTCAAGGTGTACCTCAGCACCGGGTTTCTCACTCTCTTGATTTTTGCGGAGTTGGCCTTGTAGTCTTCGTTGCTGATCAGGTCCCAAAAATCGTTTGCTTGCTTGAAGGAGGGGAACTCGATCTTGGTGGCAGCTGCGTTGAGACCATACGCTTGACATAGCTCGGGGATTGAGAGGCTTAAGGCTTGACGTCAAACCTTGAAGGAGAGGCGGCCTTGTGATGGAACGGGGGCGCTAGGGTTCTCGTAACGAAACTCCAACGTGGCAAGGAAGTCTATTGTCACTTCTGGAATGGTTGGGCAATCCATTCGTGACAGACATCTTAAGCCAATGTTCTTGAGGAGTTGGTCAAAATCTCCAAGGATCCCCAGCTTGAACAGCAGCTCCCGGTCCGCAAACTTAGTAGGCTCAAACCGAAGCCTTTCATGCCGTTTCTTGTCCCTCTTCTCATCCTTACTCCATCTGACCCTCTCTTGAACAGCCACCTCTTGTCCTTCTCCCTCTTGTGCTGTCTCTTCTCTCGTTCTCTTGGGAGCCATTGTGCCTGAAACAAATTTCTCAAGCAATTTGATAAGCAAAACGGCGATCGGATGAGAGAAGAAGAGAGGCGAAGAAGAAAGCTTATGACTAATACCCTAGAATTTTGGGGAATTAATAAAAATTATAGCAAGATAAAGGAGAATCAAATCTAGAGATACTAGAAAATCTAGGATTTTTCCTATTATTTTGCTAAATTTAAAAATTCAAAACTGCCCTAGCATCTAAAACAATCAATTGCGAAATAAAAGGAGATTTTTCCTATAAATTTTTATCAAATAACCGAAAATACCTTTTTGCAAAGATTGTTAAGAAGGTTGTTAGCCTTTAGAAAACAAATAACTTTCACTTTGCTTAAAAATTTCAAGAAAACAAGAATGAGAGAGTGTGAAGTTGACGAAAACATTTAAAGGCCAACAAGAAACAAAACTATGGGTAAAAGGAAGTGGTTTCTGACACAAGTCTTGGTCAAGGCACATCTTTCATGGTCAAAGATGCTTGCTTTGACCAAGTTTTGAATTTAAAAACTGGAGGGAAAAGAATAAAGGAGGGAAAGAAAATGTTACCTCGGCATGAGATCGAGTCCGTTTGGTCGATCTAGGACTCGATCTCATGCCCATAATGGCTTGGATCGAGAGGGTTACTCGATTTGTGACTCGATTCATGATGAATCGAGTCCTGGATCGATTGGCTCTCTCGATCGTTGAGATTTTGGCTCCACGGCTAAGTCCTCGTGATCGAGCTACGTCCTCGATTTCGGGGTCGATTTGGCATAGATCGAGTGATGGATCGAGTCGAGTGATCGATCTATCCTTTAAGGATTTCCCGAGCGAAATTAGATCGGTCGATCCATTTGGGATCGATCGATCCGTTTTCATCTAGATCGATCTTATCACTCGTTCTCGTCTAGATCGACTGGCTCCTCTCGATTCACTAACTCGATCTAGCAAAGATCGAGTTAGGATTAGTCGATCTAGCACTCGATCTCTAGCCTTTTCCTAACCCCTATCGCCCCTTTTGGACTTCAAGATCGAGGTTTAGACTCCTCATACCTGTTCCTACACACTTGCAAAATAAAAACATAAAACTGAAAGAGAAATAAAGCAGAAATATGTACAGGATAGACATGGGAATGCCTCCCAAGTGCGCTTTCTTTAACGTCTTTAGCTAGACTTTACTTGGTTTAGGCAGATGGTGGGTCTTAGAGAAGCACCGAGGTACTCTCCTTGTCATAGCTGTCCGCCAAGTAAGGCTTGACCCTGTGTCCGTTGACGGTGAATGCACTGCCACTCTTGCCCATCAATGTAACAGCTCCATAAGGCAGCACTTCTTGGATCACAAACGGCCCGCTCCACCTTGACTTCAGCTTTCCTGGGAAGAGTTTGAGTCTTGAATTGTACAGCAACACCAAACCTCCTTCCTTAAGTTCCTTGGCAACCAACTTCTTGTCATGAGCTTCTTTAGTCCGCTCCTTGTATATCCGAGAGCTCTCATAAGCGTTCAAACTTAGTTCGTCCAGTTCATGTAGCTGGATGAGGCGCCTCTCTTGAGCAGTCTTGAGGTCAAAGTTCAGCCTCTTCACAGCCCACAATGCACGGTGTTCAAGCTCAACTGGGAGGTGACAGCCTTTGCCATAGAGCAGAGTGAAAGGGGTAGTACCAATCAGTGTTTTAAAGGTCGTACGGTAGGGGTAGATCACATCAGTCTCTAACAACTTAAGGATCTCTTTCTTATCCACTTCTTTCAAGTTCGGATTTAAGCGCCTTTGATGTTTAATAGAAGAAGAGTTCTCAATATCTAAGTGAATCCTATGAGTGCAAAGCATCGGTGAAAGGCCCTTGATGTAATTTACAGAGTACCCAATGGCCTTCCTATACTTTCTCAGCTCATTTAGGAGCGAGAGCAACTCATCATCACTCAGATTATCATTCACAATCACGGGATAAGTATCATTAAGCCCTAAGAAAGCATACCTTAGCCCTTTTGGGAGCTCCTTTAGGTCCACCTTTGGGGCTAGCAGCTCGCTACTGTCCTCCTCGTGGCTTGTGTTGACGTTCCCGTCCTCAGTAGCCTCTTTAGAACCCGAGACATGAGCCTTTAGACTGCCTTCTTGAACCGTTGTCCCCCTCAAAGGTCAAGTCATCCAGTCGATCTTCCACTCGTTCTGGTCCGGATCGAGCAATTTCACTCGATTCACCTACTCGATTTGATGTGGATCGAGCAGGAGATCGAGTCCCTGACTCATTCTCTGAACTGATCGATTGGCTTCTCTTGATCTTCTCATAGTTCTCTTCTCTGGATCAACCAGCCTCCTCGATCTTCTTGTCGATTGCTGTCTTGGATCGAGAGATCTTCTCGATTTCTTGATCGATCTCTAGGCATCCGCCTTCATCTTCTTTGATAACTCTCCTAGAATCAAGAATATTGACGTACTCTTGGGTCTTCTCACTTAAGAAACCGTACTCCCCTTTCTCCTTAGTCAAAGCTAGCCAAGTGATCCTCTTGTGCCAACTATTCTAGCAATTCATCCGCCAAAGCATCCAACGTTTCTATGTAGAATGCTTGCCCTTCAATGGTCGGCTTCTTCAGGACCTCATTGATATCAAAATCCAGCTTGATGTCTTTGCCAAGGTGCAAAGCTATCTTCCCATTCTTGACATCAATGATTGCTCCGGCGGTTGCAAGGAATGGTCTTCCGAGTATAAGCGGATCCTTAGGTTCTTCATCCATCTCAAGCACAACATAGTCGGTTAGCCAACAAGAAAACACAAAGCTTTAAACCCTCTTGACCCTTTTGAATCGCCTCAACCCCTTACCCTAAGGAAACTACTCGCGACTCATAAGTAAAACCGAACAGATTGCAATAAACAGAAAGTTAAGCATGATTAACGATGGATTAAAGCAAAAGACTTAATGATTTCAAGATCCAAAGGTTCAAAATACAAGAAAAGCTTAAAGTCTACAATGGCGAAATCGCCTAAGCAAGAGGAGAACGAAAAAGTAAAAGACAGAATGGAGAATAATGAAAGTGATGGCTGCGGTTTGCCAAAAATGGCTAAACCGCAAATGGTCCCCCCTTCGCTAGCTGCCAAAACCAGCTGGACGGATAAGGTTTATCTGGGATCGACTCGGATCACTCGATCTCTGGCTCGATCTTCTCTTGGATCGGATGACTTCGCTCAATCTTTGAGTCGATCCTTTGATGATCGGGTCGGGAACTCGATCTGTCCCTCGATCTGCATGGCATGGCCCGCGTCCGTACTCTTGATCGACCTCCTCACTCGATCGCATGCTCGCTCTTCCTCTTGAATCGACTGGGGGTCACTCGATCTTCTGATCAATCTCGTCTAGATCGACCTGCCTTGCCCGATCCGCAACTCGATCTCAGGTCCTTTGCGGAATGGTTGAGTTCTCCAAGTGTCCACAAGCTTCCTCATGAGCATTAGCATGTCCATGAATCCTCCACAGCTCAAAAGTGTCCAAAAACAACCTGAATATGATGCATAATGCAAGAAACATGCGAATGCTAATGCAAAAGTGCTCTAGGACCTAAAATGGTGCAAACTAACCTATAATGCAAGATGAATGCATGAAAAACTATCCTAAATGCATGCACAATATGCAAAATATATAGTAATATTAACTCCCCCAAAGTTGCCTTTTGCTTGCCCTCAAGCAAACAAAATTCAAGAAAAGAGAAGAGGTTTTAAAAATGGAGGTTTAAACTTCTTGCAAAAGTATTTTTCAAATGAATCAATTCAATGGTCCTAGATCATAATTCTAAGATGCAATGCACACACTCATACTCTAAAGAACTTAGCCATACTCATCACATAATGAATCTCAAATCATGACTCTCATATCCCAAACAATCCAAGAATCCCATCCTTTAACATTCATTAAGATCAAAACCGTGGATCACACTTATGCATTTTAAAGCCGAACACACTTGCCTAAGTATAAAGGCTATGAGACTAGAATGATCTCATTTAAATGGTTTGTCCAATGCAATGGTTTCTCTCAAAAAAGGTATGAAGTTATGCATAATGCTAAAGGTAAAGGCAATTGATGCATACATGACTAAACTCTCATCTACCCATATATACTAACAATGATCCTAAAACCCCTCTCATTTCTTTTCTTTTTAGCTCACTCACCCTTCTAGAGACTACCCTCAACAACAAAGCAATTCGTTTAGCAAAAACCCAAATAAGAGCATCATCTTAAAACTCTTTTGGCTAGTGGAAAGGCTGAAACACATTTAGCTCTTTTCTTTTCTTTTTCTTTTTCTTTTCTTTGAGAGCTATCTTCTGAATTAAACTAGAGCTTTTCATTTTTAAAAACAATGACCATTCCACTGAAAACCCTTTTATTCACTTCAAACACCAAACTCTTTTGAAACCGAAAACAAGTAAGCAAAATAAACAACCCCCATGATCCCCAAACCTAACCAAAGCCTAAAACTAGCTTTAAAATGCAAAGCTAACAATCAAATGAGAGCCTAATCATGTCGCCTAGACGTAACACGTTATGCCAAGTTCAAACCGAAAAGAGGCCTCACAATGATATCACACAAGAACCCTTGGCTTGAAAGAAGGGTAATGGTAATGGTGGGAGTTATACTTAGGCTCCCAAAAGAGTGGTGAAAGGAGGAAGAGAGCCTAATTATGTATATGATCCATGTGTTCATTTTCAAATGGATAAGTATGATAATTAAAAATCAGATTAGGGTTCTCAGTTATTAGGACAGGATTCAATTCATGAATGTTCAAGTCAAGCCACGAAAATCAAAACACATGATCCAAGTATGGTTAGAGCTTACTTTCAAAGTGTGAACAATGCATCAAAGAACTACTAACTAGGGCCTTGAAACAATTCATGAGCTTAAAACACTTTTTAAAGAAACTTTAACCCCTTATGCAGATGTAAACAACCTAAATGCTCAAAAATTCTAGACTCAATCCTAAAATGTTCTACAATGCAAGTGCAACTACATGAATTTTTTTGAAAATTTTTTAAAAATTTTACCAATTTTTTTGTTCTTTTCTATGCCTTAGGATGTATGCAAGACTCAAAGGATGATAACAGAAAATAAGAGCAAAGAACACATGTCAAACACACCACACACTCCCCTAAACTTGAATGACAACGTCTCGGTGGCAAACAAAGTCTAGAGAAGCTCAAAACACAAAGCAAAAGCAAAGAAAACATGCGTGGTATATACAACGGATGGTTGTTGGTACCTTGGAGCTAAACCCGGCTGGAACTTGAGGATGTTCCAGTGGAGATACTCTTGCTAGAGGAGCGTCGTGCTATGCCCTTGCTTTTGTCCGTGGTTGGGAGTTCATGGATGGAGTGACGTGCTTGTTGTGTGCTGCGTTGAGGCTCACAGATGACTATCGCACCAGTCGATCTCCTCCTCTTCTCGGGCTGCTCGACCTCTACACTCATGGACTGCTTAGACTGCGCGTGTGAGTTCCCTTGAAGCGCTTTGACCTTCTTGGCAAGTTTCTTGATCATCTTGCCTTGCCACTTGGTTATCTTGCGGTGTACCTCCACGACCGACGCTAGGAACTTCTCCGCTTTGGTTCTTGGCTCAAAATCTATCTTGGGGAGCTCAAAGTCAGCTGGCATCACGACGTCTGAGGGTGGTGATTCTGAGGGCTCACGAGCGGCTTGAGTTGGGATGATGGCTGCTCCAAATGGTGCATAACACTCCTCTTGAGTTGGACAAAACTCGATGGTGCCTATGCTGTCCAAGTGTGTCTCATCCACATTAGGTAAGATGCCTATGCTCTTCTTCTTGTCATCACTGTAGAACAGATAGGCAAAGAATCCTGGAGCTGGCGTAGATCCCAAGCTATCGGTATTGCGCATATAGGTCTCGTCCATGTATGCTCTATCCGCGCAAGGTTCGAAGCTTTGAAGAGGTACACCGGCTTGAATGAAGAGCGGTGTAAGGAAGCCTCCAATGAATGCTGAATTCGCCTTGCACCTCATGGCATACGCCTTGTACTTCACTAAAGAAGCAGCTAGGATGCATTCGCCTTGCATAGCCTCGTGATTCTCCTCTTCGCTGCTGCAAAGTATCCTCTTGATTCCTTGGAAGAGAAAGCACAGCTCGGTCTTTGTCACTGTAGGAGCCACGGATCTCCCACTGAATGTGTTGGCTAGTAGCTTGAGAGTATACCTCAAAACAGGGTTTCTCACTTTCTTTATCTTAGCCGTGTTAGGTTTGTAGTCTTCATCACAAAGCACATCCCATAAATCGTTGGCTGTCTTGAGAGGAGGGAACTCTACTTGCTTAGCCGTGGCTTTAATACCATAAGCTTTGCAAAGCTCTTCTATCGAGAGATGATAAGCTTGCCTCTTGACTCTGAAGGTGAGATGACCTTGTGAGGGAGTGGGGAGACTCAGATTCTCATAGGAAAACGTCAAGGTAGAGAGGAAGTCTAAAGTGACTTGTGGATATGTTGGGCAATCCATCCTTGAAAGGCATGCAAGCCCCATGTCTTGGAGATGAAAATCAAAATCTTCTAGAAGTCCCATCCTCTCCAACAGATCTCTATTAGCAAACTTAGTAGGCTCATAGCGCAGCCTCTCTAACCTCTTCTTTGCCAACTTTTCCTCCTTTGTCCAACGAACCCTCTCTTGTACTTGCTGAGCTTTTTCTTCTTGAACCACTTGTTGCCCTTCTCCTTCTTGTTCTGTCTCTTCTCTCGTTCTCTTGGGAGCCATAGTACCTGAAACACAACTCTCAAGGAAGGAGATGAGTAAAGGCGGCGAATGTAAGAGAATGACAGGTTAGGGAAGAAAAACTTGCAACAATTAGCCAAGAATTTTAGGGGATTTTATAAAAATTGTAGCTAGATAACAGAAAAGAAAATCTAGAGATGTTATTAAATCTAGAATTTTTCCTATTATCTAGCTATATCTAAAAAAATTCCTTATTCCCTAGCAAATCATTCCCTAAATCACAACAAAAAAGGATTTTCATGAAAGATTAAGCAAGCTAATCAAATAACACGAAAATACCTTTGGGTTTAGAAGAAAATGAAATGCACAAGTTTTTAAAACTCAAATTCGTTCTCTCTCTCTCTCTCTCTCTCTCTCTCTCTCTCTCTCTGTTTTGTGAAAATCGGGTTTTCAAAGTGAAGAAACAAAAGAGAGAAAGAGAGGTTTTAAAGACAAGAAAATTTTGGACACATCCAAGAGTGATTTCTGACAAAAGCTTGGTCAAGGCACATCTTTCATGGTTAAAGATTCCTGCCTTGACCAAGATTTGAATTTAAAAACAGGAGGGAAAGAAGGAAAGAGGGAAAATAAATTGTTACCTCGGCACGAGATCGAGTCCATTTGGTCGATCTAGGACTCGATCCCATGCCCATGCTGCTAGGATCGAGATGTTTGATCGATCAGGGACTCGATTCAAATTGCATTGAGTCTTAGATCGATTATACCCTCTCGTTCCTTGACTTTTGGTCAACTAGGCGGTATTCCATGGATCGAGCCACATGATCGATTTGGGGTCGTTTTGCCTTGGATCGAGTGGGAGATCGAGTTGACTGATCGATCTGTCTTTGAAGAATCTTCTCGAGAGGAATTAGATCGGTCGATCCAGATTTGGACCGATCGATCCAAACTTCAAGCTTCAACCTCGAGTTGTAGAGTAGCACCAGACTGCCTTCTCTTAACTCCTTGTGAACAAGCTTCTTGTCGTGAACAGCCTTAGTCCGCTCCTTGTAGATCTTAGCACTGTCGTATGCATCTAGCCGTAGCTCATCAAGCTCATGTAGCTGAATCAACCGCTTCTCCTGAGCTGTCTTGAGGTTGTAGTTCAGCTGCTTCACTGCCCATAGTGCCCTATGCTCCAACTCAATAGGAAGATGGCATGCCTTGCCATATAGAGGAGTGAAAGGAGTCGTGCCAATAGGGGTCTTGAAAGTGGTTCGGTAAGCCCACAAAGCATCATCGAGTTTAACTGCCCAATCTTTTCTAGTAGCCCCAACTGTCCTCTCTAGTATCGCCTTGATCTGCCTGTTAGACACTTCTACTTGCCCACTAGTTTGAGGATGATATGGAGTTGCTACCTTGTGCTTCACGCCATACTTCTTCAAGAGGCTTTCAAACACTTTGTTGATGAAATGGCTGCCACCGTCGCTTATAACTACCTTTGGAACTCCAAACCGTGGGAATATGATGGTCTTGAAGAGCTTTATCACCACCGTAGCATCATTGGTTGGGGAAGCCATAGCCTCAACCCACTTAGACACATAATCAACCGCCACTAAGATGAACTTGTTGCCGTAAGAAGATGGGAACGGTCCCATGAAATCTGTCCCCCAAGCGTCAAAGACATCAACTTCAAAGATTGGCACCTGAGGCATCTCATTCCTCTTCGTGATGTTTCCAGCTCTTTGACATGCTTCACAAGCTTTAACAAACTCATGAGCGTCCTTCAAGATAGATGGCCACCAAAACCCGGCTTGTAACACCTTTGTAGCAGTCTTAAAAGAAGCGAAATGACCACCATATGAAGAGCCGTGACAATGTAGAAGTATATCCTTAGCTTCATCCCTTGTAACACACCTTTTATACAAGCTGTCCACTCCTCTTTTGTACAAGTAGGGCTTGTCCCAAAAGTAATGAGAGATGTCTCTCATGAACTTCTTCTTGTGATAATGATCAAGGTGAGTAGGCTCCTCTCCACAAGCCAAGAAGTTCACTATATCAGCATACCAAGGTAAGTCTTCTTCCTTGAAACTCAAAACTTCTTCAAACTTGTCTTCAAGCTTCTCACATACCGCCGTGGTGATCATCATTAGCCGCTCTTAGGGAAGTGAATCATCTAATGGCAAAGCTTCATTGACTCTCATCCTTGAGAGATGATCAGCAACACCATTCTCTATCCCCTTATTATCTTTTATTTCCATATCAAACTCTTATAGAAGGAGAATCCACCTTAAGAGCCTCGGCTTGGTGTCTTTCTTCGAGTAGATATACCTCAAAGCAGCATGATCCGTGTACACAACAACCTTGGAGCCAACCAAATACGACCTGAACTTCTCAAAAGCAAACACAACGGCCAGCAGCTCCTTCTCGGTTGTAGCGTACTTCACTTGCGTGTCATCCAAGGTACGGCTGGCCTAGTAGATAACATGCAACCGCTTGTCTTTCCTCTGACTAAGAACAGCTCCTATGGCGTAGTCACTCGCGTCGCACATGATTTCAAATGGTAGACTCCAGTCTGGTGCTTAAACTATTGGCGCGGATACAAGAGCCTCTTTGATAGTCTTGAAAGCATGAAGACAATCCTCATCAAACACGAACTCAGCTTCTTTGCACAACAGCCGCGTGAGGGGTCTAGCGATCTTGGAGAAATCTTTTATGAATCTCCTGTAAAAGCCCGCGTGACCTAGGAAACTTCTTAAACCCTTGACATTAACCGACAGCTCAAGACTCATCAATACCTCAACCTTGGCTTTTGGCACAAGATTTTTTAGCTCTCTTGGCTCAATCACCCTTGCACTAGTCAGTTGTAGTAAGGGTTTTATGTCAATCCATTGGGAATAGTTGAAAACAGAAGAGTTGAGAGTAAATTCTCTAAATCAAGCAGGCAGAGAATTGGTTTTGTTGCCTAAGCAACAGTTCTAGCAACCTAAGTGAAACAAGCAGCAAACAAAGTAAAAGCAAAAGCAAACTATGCAATTCTAAGCAAGGAAAACAGAGCAAAACAGAGCAAATCCGAAATTCAAACAAGAGAAAGACAAGTCTCTAGATGTGGTTATTGACTTTGGGGAATTTCAGACATTAACTAAGGCTGTTTCAAACTACATTGATCAAGCAAACAAGCAAGCAATGGTGATTCCTAGACATAGAGTTCACAATGAGGCTAGTTAGATCCAATCTCTTGGCAAATAACCCTTTGCTAAACATTCTAACAAGAACTAACTCTCATTAGTGCTAAAACATCAAGCAAGCATGATTAAACAACTCTATTCAAGTCAAAATGCTCCTCAAACAGTCAATCTCTTGAGCCAAGGCCAGCAAATCCTTTATTAAACATGATCAGCATTTCATCAAACACTTGGTGGGTATAAGAGAAAGCTAACAACTTAGACATGTTTGATCAAGACTAATCTAGCATGAATAACAGATTAATAGTGAGGAACCCATAAACTGAAGCACTTAACAAACCTTAATTAAGCCTTAAATCTCCCTAATCTACCACATCTAGAAACCCTAAGATAACTACTCACTTGTAATCATGTTTAACACCAAATCACAAAGAGAAAGGATGATAATCATGATTAAAAGAAAGATTAAAGCAAATACTTGATTTTATTAAACAAAGCAAAGAAATTCTCTTACAAACTTAAAAAAAGTGCTCAAGAACAGTAAAATGACATGACCCCCCAAATATCTGGAAAAAGGGGCTATTTATAGTCTAGAGAAGAAAACCCTAGAGTAATGGTATAAATGTAATTAAAAACAGGTTCGGGCTGGGTCAGTATCGGTCAGTTGTGTCGGTCTTCAGTGACCGAAATGGGTCCCTATCGGTCTGGAGTGATCGACACACATGACCCAAATTAATCCGGTGTTTGTGTCGATCACACTTGACCGATACTCGTGACCGATATGCTCCGTATCGGTCACCCTTGACCGAAACTCTCTGTGCTCTGACCAAAAACTTCTGCAGAGATCTTCTGCTGTGACCCTTCTTGCTCTCTTTTGCCCAGCTAGCATCTTGTATCATTCCCAAAACTCCTCCAAGCTCCTTTAAGCTCCAAAAGCACCTAAAATCATCCAAAATGCAAAGGAAATGCAAACTATACTCTAAATGCAACCTAAGTCTAAAATGAGAAGAAAATGGGACAAAAGCAAAGGGAAAACATGCAAAAGAGGACCAAAATATGTACTAAATGCAGCCCTAAATGGTGTAAATGCATTGGATATCAACACCCCCACACTTGCCTTTTGCTTGTCCTCAAGCAATTAAGAACAAATTGGAGAGTGAGATTTGAAAGTGGGCATTCAGATTTCAAAAGTGGAAAGGTAAAGAGATAGTTTCAATGATCAAGTGCCTAGTTGTAGGATGCAATCATAATCAGCTATACTTTAAAGATCCTAGCCATGCTCAGCATGTTTCAAAATGATCTCAAATCTCAACTTAGGCAAATGCTCAAATCAATCAACTCTTTAACATTCAATTAAGTTCAGAACATGAATCATGCTTATGCAAATCAAGTGACGACATTTGGTTGAAAAGGGTAAGGTTATGAGATAAGAATGATCTCATTTAAACACAAGGGTTCAAAAACATAAAGGATCACTCAATGAAATGACTTCATCTTAGGCAAAATGCTAAAGGTAAAAGCACACTTATGCATGCAATTCAAAGCTCTCTTCTACCCTTGTTTCCCAAAGATGAGTCCTAAGCATTTCTAAACCCAAGAGTGAACCCTCTAAGTCTACCCTTTCCTAGATTCTACCCTTTACTCATCTTCATGGCTGTGGAAACTTCTTTTTTTGCTTGTGTGGCTGCTTCTTTTTGGTTGGGACATGCTCTTCTTTGTTGTGTTGGCACCTTCATCACCTTTGGTGGATTGCTTCTTGGTCAGATTTTTCTTCTTTTGGACCCTTCTAAGAATTGTTGTTGGTGCCAATCCTTCTTTTTAAACTTAGAGCTTTTATTCCCTTTACTTAACCACAATACTAAACTGTTTCCCCTTTTTTACCATTTCAGATCTTTTCCCTTTCTTTCAAAAGATAAAAACATGAAGTTCAAACCACTTACTCTACCCTTTTAAACCCAAAACTCCTATCCTAGAATCAAGCTCAAGATGCAAGCTTATATCTACAAGAGAACTAATCATTGCCAACCTTATTCCTAACACTTTTTGCAAAGACAAAATCGAAAATGCAATGCAAAGGCCTCACAGCTCTCACAATAGTGTTTAGGCTCAAAAGGAGGTTTTGGTTAAGGGTGAGGATGTAACTGTCCCATAATTATGAGGATCAGGTATTTGGATCAACAAGAGTGGTAGAGAGGAGAAAGTTGATCCAAATATGTATATTGTAGCCATGTAATCACTTTTCAATGCATAAGACATGATAATTAAAAGTCCAAGTTAAAGTTCAAGTTGACAAAGTTGATTTTCAGAGAACAAATGCTTTCAGAATGAGATGAGAAGACCAAATCTAGCAATCTAAGCATGGTTCAGCCTTAACTTCTAGCAATCATATGATGCATCAAACAACTAAGCACTTAAAAACTGAAATCATCTCTAAACACGAAGCACTTTACAAGGAAAATTCATCATAATGCCCTATGCAAATGCAATGCAACATAAATGTCAACACTAGACTCAATCCTAGAAGAATGAAATGCAACTACATGCTTTCTTTTTGGTTTGCAAAAATGCAAAAAAATCTTAAAATTTTTCAATTTTTTGTGTTTTTCTATGCCTTACATGTATGCATGATATGCATGAGACTCAAAGTGAAAAGAAAAGGAAAAACTAAGAAAACAAAAAACAAAGTCAAACCCCAAATCTCTCCCCCACACTTAAATTACACAGTCCCTTGTGTATTGAAAGCAATGGAAGAGAGAAGCAACAAAATATATTACAAAAATAAAAAGATGCAATGGTATAAAACAATGGAAAGGATGTGGTACCTTGCTTAGTGGTAGGTGTAGTGGGAGGGTTGATTAGGGAACCAAAGGAATCAAAGAGTGGGGACAAAAACAGAAGTGTTCAGAAGCTCAGATGGAATATCGGTCACTCATGACCGATATTACTGACCGAAATTGCATTTTTGGTCATGAGTGATTGATACTGGAGACTGACGTGCTTCATGGGATTAGTATTTGTCATCAGTGATCGACACACTTGACCTAAATACATCCAGCATGATTGTGTCGATCTTGAGTGATCGATACTGGTGACCGATATGATTCCAAGAATCTCATCGATCACCAGTGATCGATACTCTGGACCGAAAATCATACGGTGTGTTTATATCGATCAAATATGATCGATATAAATGACCGATACAAATGACCGATATCAGCCAGAATACACTTGTTCTTTGTCCCCATCAAACTTTCTCAAACCCCAGTTCGAAATCCTGTTTCTATACACTAAAACAAAGCATAAAAGATAAACTAGAAAGCATAATATATACAAAAGGATACCCTGGGACTACCTCCCAAGTGTGCTTATTTAAAGTCACTAAGCTTGACTTTGATTACCTCTTTAGTTGAGGTGAGGAGAAGGAGTCTTGGAACTCCTTGGTGTCATCTTGCTTTTCTTGACCTTGGTGGTGACTTCATTCACCTTGATCCTGGCAAAAGGTGTAGCATTCCCCTCTTGCTGAAGCTTGAAGCAAAACTCTCCCTTCTTAGTGACACTTGGTTTCAAAACCACTTCTCCCTTGCTAGTAACCAGCTTAACATCATTCAGATTCTTGTAACCAACCACTTCAAGGACCTCCTTTTCAATGGTGTCTTCAAACACCTTGACCAAGCAGCAGCCATCAAAACTCTCTCCTTGGTAGCCTTCAAACTCTGGCCAGTTCTTTCCAAGCTGCTTCAGCTTCTTGATCTCCATTGAGAAGGCTTGCTCATTCTCCAGCTTATTCCCCTTGGAGTCAAACCTTAGAACCTTCTTCTTGGTCAGCTTCAGCTCAATTGTGCATTCCTTAGCATCAAACACTGCTCCAGCTGAGGCTAAAAAAGCTCTTCCTAAGATGATAGCATTCTTTATATGCCCTTCCACATCAAGCACCAGGAAATCAGTGGGAATGGTTACTCCTTCTATCATCATTGGCACATCCTTGAGACTCCCAAGTGGTGTCTTCACTGTCCCATCAGCTATAGTAAGGGACACATTGCTCTCTTGTAGCTTAGTATAGCCAAGGGCTTTAGCTGTAAAGGATGGGAGAAGGTTGATGCTTGCTCCTAAATCACATAGGCAATTCTTGAAAGTCCTCCCCTTTAGCTCACATGGGAGAGTGAAGCAGCCTGGATCTCCAAGTTTCTTGACATTGAGCTCCTTAAATTCTGGTGATCCAGTCTTATCTCTGAGCTTATCAAGCTCTTCTTGGCCATTTAAACCCCTCATCTCCATCTGAGCAGCATAGAGGGTTTCATATATCTGAACTAGCTGTTCCTTAAATCTGGCTGGAAAAGGGATGATTGGCTGATAGACATGAAGGTCAGCAGCTTGAGTTACCATCTTGGCATCAGAGGATTCAACAAAGTCTTCCCCTGTAGCATCAACAACCTCATGTGGTGCCCACCACTCTTCTTCTTCCTTGTTGGTTCCTTCTTCAAGAGAGTTCTCCTCAGTGACATATGCTTCAATAAGCTCCTCCCCCCACTCTGAATGTCAATGTCTTCATTCATTAAGAAAAGGAAGTCTTCAATGATAGCTTCTTCTTCAAGAGGAGTAAAGGCAACTGCATACTCGACAGCTTGGCAATACTCATAGGTGGTCTCTAAGGTCTGTATCCTTGAATCCAAATCATCAAAATTGGTGTTGAACTCAGCATGAACAAAGTCTAATTTGTTATGCAACTCAGCAAATACCTGGTTCATCTCCAATGTTTCAAGGAGTTGTAAGTTGAGGAATTCAATGAGCACACTCTTGATATCAGCTGCAGTAGAGGTAGAAACATTGAGCTGAGCTTGAGGGAGAGCAGGCGTGGGTGCAAGTTGTGGGTGGGTATTTTAGTTGTCTGCAAAGTGGTTCATAGGCAGAAGCCCTTGGTAGAAGTTGTTGCACCTTGGTGTTTCAAAACAGAGCATCTTCTCCACTTGTAGAGAGGTACCTGAAATGAAAATGCTTGAAAAGGAGTGAGTAACCAAATAAAACTAAAAGCTTGATCTTAAAAATTCTACATACTCTAATGATTCAAACTGATTCCCAAATGGCAACGGCGCCAAATTGGCACAAGATTTTCTGGCTCTCTTGGCTCAATCACCCTTGCACTAGTCAGTTGTAGTAAGGGTTTTATGTTAATCCATTGGAAAGAGTTGAAAACGGAAGAGTTGAGAGTAAAGTCTCTAAGTCAAGCAGGCAGAGAATTGGTTTTGTTGCCTAAGCAACAGTTCTAGCAACCTAAGTGAAACAAGCAGCAAACAAAGTAAGAGCAAAAGCAAACTAAGCAATTCTAAGCAAGGAAAACAGAGCAAAACAGAGCAAATCCGAAATTCAAACAAGAGAAAGACAAGTCTCTAGATGTGGTTATTGACTTTGGGGAATTTCAGACATTAACTAAGGCTGTTTCAAACTACATAGATCAAGCAAACAAGCAAGCATTGGTGATTCCTAGACATAGAGTTCACAATGAAGCTAGTTAGATCCAATCTCTTGGCAAATAACCCTTTGCTAAACATTCTAACAAGAACTAACTCTCATTAGTGCTAAAACATCAAGCAAGCATGTGATTAAACAACTCTATTCAAGTCAAAATGCTCCTCAAACAGTCAATCTCTTGAGCCAAGGCCAACAAATCCTCTATTAAACATGATCAGCATTTCATCAAACACTTGGTGGCCATAAGAGAAAGCTAACAACTTAGACAAGTTTGATCAAGACTAATCTAGCATGAATAACAGATTAATAGAGAGGAATCCATAAACCGAAGCACTTAACAAACCTTAATTAAGCCTTAAATCCCCATAGTCTACCACATCTAGAAACCCTAAGATAACTACTCACTCATAATCATGTTTAACACCAAATCACAAAGGGAAAGGATGCTAATCATGATAAAAAGAAAGATTAAAGAAAGATTAAAGCAAATACTGGATTATATTAAATAAAGCAAAGAAATTGTCTTACAAACTTAAAGAAAGTGCTCAAGAACAGTAAAATGACATGACCCCCCGAAAATCTGGAAAAATGGGCTACTTATAGTCTAGAGAAGAAAACCCTAGAGTAATGGCATAAATGTAATTAAAAACAGGTTCGGGCTGGGTCAGTATCGGTCAGTTGTGTCGGTCTTCAGTGACCGAAATGGGTCCCTATCGGTCTGGAGTGATCGACACACATGACCGAAATTAATCCGGTGTGTTTGTGTCGATCACACTTGACCGATACTGGTGACCGATATGCTCCGTATCGGTCACCCTTGACCGAAACTCTCTGTGCTCTGACCGAAAACTTCTGCAGAGATCTTTTGCTGTGATCCTTCTTGCTCTCTTTTTCCCAGCTAGCATCTTGTATCATTCCCAAAACTCCTCCAAGCTCCTTTAAGCTCCAAAAGCACCTAAAAACATCCAAAATGCAAAGGAAATGCAAACTATACTATAAATGCAACATAAGTGTAAAAGGAGAAGAAAATGGGACAAAAGCAAAGGGAAAACATGCAAAAAAGGTCCAAAATATGTACTAAATGCAGCCCTAAATGGTGTAAATACATTGGATATCAGCTTTATCAACCTCTATCCCTTTCTCTGATATCTTGTTGCCAAGCACTATCCCTTCCTTCACCATGAAGTGGCACATCTCCCAGTTAAGCACTAGGTTTGTCTCCTCACAACGCTTAAGTACCTTGCAAAGATTCAACAAACAAGCAGAAAAAGAAGCACCATATACAGAGAAGTCGTCCATAAACACTTCTACCATCTCCTCTATAAGATCAGAGAAGATCGACATCATACACCGCTGGAATGTCGCGGGTGCATTACACAACCCGAATGGCATCCTTCGATATGCGGAGGTACCATAAGGGCATGTAAAAGTCGTCTTCTCTTGATCGTTAGGATGGATTGGTATTTGAAATAATCCACTATAACCATCAAGCAAGCAATAGTAAGGATGATTAGCAAGCCTCTCTAACATTTGATCAATAAAAGGAAGAGGAAAATGATCCTTTCTAGTAGCAGAATTGAGCTTCCTATAGTCTATACACATATGGTGACCAGTTATAGTCCTAGTAGGTATCAATTCATCTTGTTCATTTCTAATGAACGTGATCCCCCCTTCTTAGGCACCACGTGGACAGGAGATACCAACGTGCTGTCACTGATGGGGTAGATCACATCAGCCTCTAACAACTTAAGGATCTCTTTCTTATCCACTTCTTTCAAGTTCGGATTTAAGCGCCTTTGATGTTTAATAGAAGAAGAGTTCTCATTATCTAAGTGAATCCTATGAGTGCAAAGCATTGGTGAAAGGCCCTTGATGTCACTTTGAGAGTACCCAATGGCCTTCCTATACTTTCTCAGCTCATTTAGAGCGAGTGCAACTCATCATCACTCAGATTCTCATTCACAATCACGGGATAAGTATCATTAAGCCCTAATAAAGCATACCTTAGACCTTTTGGGAGCTCCTTTAGGTCCACTTTTGGGGCTAGAAGCTCGCTACAGTCCTCCTCGTGGCTTGTGTTAACGTTCCCGTCCTCAGTAGCCTCTTTAGAACCAGAGACATGAGCCTTTAGACTGCCTTCTTGAACCGTTGTCCCCTCAGAGATCGAGTCATCCAGTCGATCTTCCACTCGTTCTGGTCCGGATCGAGCAATTTCACTCAATTCACCTACTCGATTTGATGTGGGTCGAGCAGGAGATCGAGTCCCTGACTCGTTCTCTGAACTGATCGATTGGCTTCTCACGATCTTCTCATAGTTCTCTTCCCTGGATCAACCAGCCTACTCGATCTTCTTGTCGATTGCTGTCTTGGATCGAGAGATCTTCTCGATTTCCTGATCGATCTCTAGGCATCCGCCTTCATCTTCTTTGATAACTCTCCTAGAATCAAGGATATTGACGTACTATTGGGTCTTCTCACTTAAGAAACCGTACTCCCCTTTCTCCTTAGTCAAAGCTACCCAAGTGATCCTCTTGTGCCAACTCTTCTAGCAATTCATCCGCCAAAGCATCCAACGTTTCTATGTAGAATGCTTGTCCTTCAATGGTCGGCTTCTTCAGGACCTCATTGATATCAAAATCCAGCTTGATGTATTTGCCAAGGTGCAGAGCTATCTTCCCATTCTTGACATCAATTATTGCTCCGGCAGTTGCAAGGAATGGTCTTCCGAGTATAAGCGGATCCTTAGGTTCTTCGTCCATCTCAAGCAAAACAAAGTCGGTTGGTACATTAACATCGCTTATCCTCACTGGAAGATCCTCTAGCATACCCACTGGAAGTCTCACGCTTCTGTCAGCTAACACAAGGGAGATCCTACACTCTTTGAAACGTGTGAAACCGAGCTTCCTTGCTATAGAGTGGAGCATGAGATTGATACGTGCTCCCAAATCACATAGACAGCTTTTGAACTTCAATGGACCCAAAGCACAAGGAATGGTGAAGGATCCTGGATCCCCTAGCTTCTTAGACACTATTTCTCTGTGAATAATGGCATTACACTCTTCACTAAGCACCAAAACTTCTTTACTTTCCTTGTTCTTCTTTGTAAGAGTGTCTTTGAAGAACCTAGCACACTTCGGCATCATAGCTATGCAATCCACAAGCGGCAACTTGATCTCAACGTCCTTTAGATGCTTCTCAAACAAGAGTCTATGCTTCTCTATCAGCTGTTTCTTGAAGCGGCCAGGAAAAGGAAGCTTAGGTACATACGGTGGAGGCACATAAACATCTTTTGCTTTAGTAGCTTGCACCACTTTCTTCTCTACGGCTACCTCTTTACCCTTTCTTGGTCTCTCAATCCACACATTATCAAAGTTGATCTCCTCATCAGCTGAAAGCTTACCCTCCCGCTCTTGGACTACAATGTCCTCATTGTCTCTAGGTGCAACTCTCGGCGGAAGCTCTCTACCACTCCTCAAGGTGATAGCATTTGCATACTCTTTCGGATTCTGCTCACACTTGCCCGGTAATCATTCTGCCTTTGTGTGAAGCCGCTGATCTCACTTCTTAGCCTTGCTGTTCTTGTGCTAGAGAAAAACTTTGACAGGAAGGCTTTCTTGCAATCAGCCCATGAAGTGATGGTCCCCTGAGGTAATGTCTTCTCACAATGCCTTGCTTTATCCCCAAGAGAGAAAGGGAAAAGCATTAGCTTAAAGCTGTTCTCCGAGATGCCATTGATCTTTATCATCCCACAAACTTGCTCAAAGTTGTCAAGATGCTCCAAAGGTCCTCCACAGCAAGCTCATGAAACTTATTGTTTTGAACCATGGAGATGAAGCCTGGCTTCATCTCGAAGTTGTTGTTTTGCACTGGTGGAGGTGTGATTCCAAAGCGATTATGATGTGTATTTGGAGCATCACCAGCACCAATGATTCTCGGCTGTCTTGGAGCGTGGTTGGGGTTTCCATTGCCCCTAGCACCAGCAGCACAGTGCGGTGGAGCTTCTTCTTGATCCTGCTCAGCCATAACCCAAAATTCAGCTAGACCAGGTTGCTCTATCTCCACAAAGTTCTGTTCTTGCTCTACTGTCCTTCTATGCCTTGCACTTCCGAGTTGGTGAATATTGTGCAGTGGTTGTAGAAGATTATTGTCACCACTGGACCTCAAATTCATGTACCTGAGAAGACAAACAGTAGGGTAGAGCAATGAGTAACCAAAAGAAAAGTAAAAGGCTTATTCTTTACTAAGCTCTAAATCCTAATGCTTCCTAATCAAACTTAAGACAGCAACGGCGCCATTTGATAAACAAGAATGTTTCTAGGTTGTAAATCAAAACCCAAACCACTGTTATGATGCAGTATAGAGGTAAGGGGTATCAATCCAGCCTGGGTTGTAGAAAGAACACAAGGAATGCAAGAGCAAAGCAAATCTAAGCAGAATCGGATAAATGATTGGTAAAATCGATAAAAACTAAATGCAGTGACCAAACTACTACGAAAACTATTTTAAAATCCCTGGAAGAGGGTTAACGACTACTAAAAGAAAACTAGGAATTTAAAGAGCAAAACTACTAATTACTAAAAATCGAGAACTAAAGCGGGTAAAACAGAGAACTTCTAGCAACTTAAGAGCAATGACTTTTAATGACTAAAGATGCAAGCTTTATGACTAGAGAATGATAAACTAAAGTTTTAAAATGCTAAAAAGAGGGCTCAAGGTCGAGGGTCATGTTCAAGAGAGTTCAAAGGTTCAAGCTTTGGTTTGAAAACACATAGATCTACTCATTTGATGAGCTTTCCCTAAGCCTTGAGAAACTTAAACTAGGATCATCCATGGCGTGTGGTAAGACCCCTTTCTTCGACCCTTTCTCCAAACCTATGGCATGTAGTGGAAAGATGGGTCAAAGAGCATTAAGCAAAGATCCCAAATAATGGCTTAACTAACCCCCTCTTCAACCATGGCGTTTGGGAGAGGATAGATTAGTCTCTAGGATTTGGCTTTCAAGGATCTCTGAATCCGGTCAAGGTAAGGGAAGCCCTGGAATCATAGATGTCTTTTCCAAGACCCTCTAAGCTTTAAAACCCCAAATCCTAGAAGATAATGAGTTAAAAACAAGAAAAATCCCAAAAGCTTAAACCCTTAAACCCCTGAATCGCTCCAAACTTTAACCCAAAGAAAACTACTCGCTACACATAGTTAAAACCGATTCAAATGCAAGGAATGAAACGCTCAACATGATTAAAGAAAGTGATTAAGGAGAAAAACTTAATGATTAACAAGATTCAAGGTTTAAAAACAAGAAAAGCTTAAAGAACAGAACAATAGCTGAAATCGCCTAAGAGAAACTCTAAAAAGATAAGGCAAAGCGTGGGTATTGAAAGTGATGGGATAATTTTCCCAAAATAGCCAAACAGCCCTAATAGTCCCCTCACTACGCACCAAAAATGAGCTGGCCGGATAAGGTCCCAGAGATCGACTCGGGTGATCGATCTCTGGCTCGATCTTCTTCATGAATCGTCTGCTTTTGCTCAATCTTTGAGTCGATCCTTGGATGATCGGGTCGTGGTCTCGATCTGGCTCTTGTTCTGCATGGCGTTATCCACGTCCGTACTCACGATCGATCTCCTCACTCGATCTCATCCTAGATCCCTTCTTTGAAACGTTCCGGGTCTAGGCGATCTTCTGGTCGATCTAATCTAGATCGACCTGCCTTGCTCGATCCGCTGCTCGATCTAATCTAGATCGACCTGCCTTGCTCGATCCGCTGCTCGATCTCGGGTCCTTCGCATGCATGGTTAAGTTCTCCAAGTGTCCACAAGCTTCCTCTTGTTCCTATGCACGTTGATGCAATCTCCACAAATCCAGAGTGTCTCAAACAACCTGATAATGATGCAAAAATGCAGAAAATATACAAATGCTAATGCAATGTGCACTTAGGACCTAGAATGAGACAAATGGTGCAAACTAGCCTAAAATAAGAGATGAATGCATGAAACTAACCTTAAATGCATGCTAAATATGCTAAATATATGAGTATATCACACAGAACCACAGATCAGAGCCACTTTATCCAACGCGGACATGGGAGCTGAGGAGGAGATGCCCTTAGCGAGATCCGAGCCGACTTAGCCCGAGCGAATGCCGAAGTGCGAGCCATCCGATCCGAGGTGCATAAGGCGACCAGCGCGGCACCGGAGATAGACTTGCTGCTAGAGGAAGTCCAGAAGACCCCGTTCACCGTTCGGATCACCGAGGCGAGAGTATCCGACCCTGGGAAAATCCGACTACCTACCTACGAAGGAACGACTGATCCAAAGGAGCACGTCAGGACGTTCAACACCGCGATGGCGATGTCCAAATTCAAGGAGAGTGAACGAGACTCTGGTTTCTGCCTTCTCTTCGTAGAAAGCCTTCGAGGAGCAGCCTTTGAATGGTTCTCCCGACTGGAACGGAACTCGATCGACAACTTCAAAGAATTGACCAGGGAATTCATGAAACAATATTCCATGTTCATAAATCAAGGCGATTCAGACGCTGACCTATGGATCTTGTCCCAAGGACCGACCGAACACTGAGAGCGTTCATGGGACACTTCAAATCAGTCATGTCTAAAGTAGAGAATATGAGCGACAAGGGAGCGCTCGTCGCTTAAAAGAAATCTCTCTGGTATAAGTCGGAGTTCAGGAAGGAAATAAGCCGAAACAGGCCGCAAGCCATCCAGGATGCCATGCACCGCGCTTCGGACTTTATACTGGAAGAAAAAGAATTCAAATCATTAGACCAACACTTTGGTTCGTGGAAGACGAGTAGCAAGAGTCAAGTCATGACGCCGAGTCAACTATCCCAAAAAAAAAGTTACCAGAACAACTCGTACGTACATCACGAAGAGCCAAATTTCCGCGGGGCCCATAACTATCAAATAAGTGCTGGCCGAGACAAATCCCCGTGGAATAATACCTGGATAAGAAACCTGAACTCGTATGATGAAAAAGCGTACTGTGAGGTGCACAAGGCCTACAGACATCTGACGTCGAATTGCCGAAAAATTGGAGCTAAACTCACGGAGAAACTCATAGCAGGAGAGCTCGGCGACGCGGTGACCTTGAAGGATCTCGAAGGGGAAACCGCAGAAGAAGTAGAGCAGCGAAGCGAGTCAGATCAAGAAGAAAAAGGCCCCAAGGCAAGAAGAGACCCCGAGGCGAGGAAAGATTCCGAGGCGAGACCGCGCGCACCCCCAAAGCGCAACAGGAAAAACAAAAAAGAAACCGAGCCGGGGACGCGGCAAAGGATAAACATGATCATGGGCGGATCGCAGTATTGCCGAGACAATATCTCTGCGATCAAATCCTTTTAAAGACGGGCTGACGCTAGCATCAACTGGTCTACGCCAACAAAAAATCCAAACGATATCATCACCTTTGAAGAACGAGAAACCACTGGCATCGATAGGCCGCATAATGATCCGCTCGTCATTGAATTAACCGTTAAAGAACATGACATGGCGAGAGTCCTCATCAATACCGGGAGTTCCGTAGATGTTATCTTTCGGGATACCCTAATCAAGATGGGAATTGATATGTCCGAAGTCAAGTTGACCCCGAGTCCTCTAACTGGCTTCGCTGGGGATACGATAATGATGCTGGGAACCATTAAGCTGCTCGTCCGAGCCAGAGACGTAACTAGCCCGGCGGTCTACAACATTATCATGGGATCGCCGTGGATAAATTCTATGCGAGATGTCGCCTCGGCTTACCACTTGTGCCTAAATTTCCTGGGCCCGAACGGGATAAAGACAATCTGGGGAAGCCAAAAGGAGTCCAGGATATGCTTCATGGCCAAACACAAACTCAGAAATCCTAAGACTGAGGCGAAGGGAGATACGGAGCATAAGAAGATCAAAACGAACCGCGAAGCAAAACTAAGGTGGTCAAGGCTTTTATAGCAATTACAGAAGTTGGAGGAAGGAAAAGGCGAGCAGCCGAGGTGCCCCCCTGTAATCTCGGTGTGCATAGACGAGACAAACCCGGACTGATGCGTTAAAATCAGAGCCGAGCTGGACAAAACGTTAAAAACTGAGCTGATCTCCTTCCTAAAGGCGAACATCAATACCTTCGCATGGGCCGCAGAAGACATGCCTGGGATCAGCATCAATGTTACCTACCACAAGCTCAACGTCGATCCGACCTTCAAAACAGTGAAGCAGAAGAGAAGGAAGCTTGGGCCGGTGCGAGCCTAGGCAGTCAACGACGAGGTGAACAGACCCTTAAAAGTAGGATCTATTGCCGAGGTAAAATACCTTGACTGGCTCGCAAACCCAGTGGTGGTAAAAAAGAAGAACGGCAAATGGTGGATCTGCATCGACTTCATGGATCTGAACAAGGCGTGCCCAAAAGACAGCTTCCCGCTGCCTCATATAGATCGCTTTGTCGAAGCAACTGCTGGCAACAAGCTCCTTTCGTTTATGGATGCTTTTCTGGAAATAATCAGATCCTGATGAATCCCGACAATAGAGAAAAGACAGCATTCATAATGGACTTGGGCATATACTGCTATAAGGTAATGCCCTTCGGCTCAAGAACGCCGGGGCGACCTACCAAAGAATGGTAAATAAGATATTCGCTGCGCAGCTTGGAAAAACGATGGAGGTATACATAGACGATATGTTGGTGAAGTCACTCGAAGAGAAGGATCACGTCGCCCACCTAAGAGATTGCTTCGCCCAACCTAACCAACACAACATGAAGCTAAACCCGATGAAGTGCCGATTTGCAGTAACCTCGGGAGAATTTCTCGAATACCTGGTGACGAACCGAGGAATCGAAGCAAATCCAAAGCAGATCGATGCCTTGATTCAGATGGCATCACCCAAGAACAAAAGAGAAGGGCAACGACTAACTGGACGCGTCACCGCGTTAAATCTCTTCATCTCAAGGTCGACAGATAAATGCTTGCCTTTCCACGATACGCTCCGGGGAAACAACAAATTTGATTGGACGGAGGAGTGCGAGCTGGCTTTCCAGGAGTTGAAAAGTTACCTTGCCACCCCGCCCGTGCTTGCAAAACCAGTTGAGGGAGAGCCACTGTACCTATACATCGCTGTCTCAGCAACTGCGTTAAGCGGAGTCCTGTTCCGAGAGGAGCGAGGAGAACAGACGCCCATCTTTTATGTAAGTCAAACTTTGGCTGATGCGGAGACGTGGTACCCGCAGATGGAGAAGCTCGCCCTCGCATTAGTGATGTCTGCACGAAAGCTCATGCCGTACTTCCAGTCGCACTCGATCATATTGCTGACCTCCTTCCCACTACGAGCTATCCTGCATAGCCCGAGCCAATCCGGAAGACTAGCCAAATGGGCAGTGGAGCTTAGCGAATATGACATCGAATA
This sequence comes from Thlaspi arvense, assembly GCA_911865555.2. Classification (NCBI taxonomy): domain Eukaryota; kingdom Viridiplantae; phylum Streptophyta; class Magnoliopsida; order Brassicales; family Brassicaceae; genus Thlaspi; species Thlaspi arvense. The sequence goes on from OU466862.2 coordinate 31,203,150, forward strand.
CAGAAGCAAAACCTGCGCAAAGTCTCAAGTCCTTGCAGATTTCTTGATCGAACTCCCAACCGAAGGGACCGACAAACTAACCCAAGATTCTACTTGGATCCTCCACGTTGACGACTCGTCATCCATAGAGGGGTCAGGAGTCGGAATCCTGTTCACATCGCCGATGGGCGAAATTCTGGAGCAATCGTTCAGATTGGCCTTCCACGCATCAAACAACGAAGCTGAATACGAGCCCCTGATCGCCGGACTCAGATTGGCTCGCGGGCTTAAGGTCCAAAAAATATGTGCTTTCTGCGACTCCCAACTCGCCGCAAATCAGTTTAGTGGAGAATACACAGCAAGAGACGAGAGGATGGAAGCATACTTAAACATCGTCCAAATTAACAAGAATACCCCGAGGAGAAAATGCTCAAGCCGACGCACTGGCAGCCCTCGCCTCGTCCTCAGATCCCGGTTTGAAGAGAGTCATCCCAGTAAAGTTTATCGAGCGACCTAGCTTCAAAAATCCCAAAACATTCAACCTGATCAATCCGGTAGAAGAAGACGAGGCGGTAGTCGACGAACAGGCGCAAGAAGCCGGGCCAGCCAATGATGGACCAGCGGAGATGGAAACAGAGCCGCAACAGGAGAACGAATACGGTTGCGACCATGAATGGATGAGACCAATCCGATCCTACATAATGGATGGAAAAGTTCCAACAGACAAATGGGCAGCTCGAAAACTCAAAGCCCAAGCGGCTCGGTATGTCCTACTCGACGGCAAAGTATTCAAATGGAGATTCTCGGGACCATTAATGACGTGCGTTGAAGGACCTGAAGCAAGGAAGGTCATGCAAGAAGTTCACGGCGACTCGTGCGAAACCACTATGGCGGAAGATCGTTGGCAATAAAGATTAAATGTCACGGACATTATTGGCCAACCATGGTGAAAGAATGCGAAATATATTCACGAAAATGCGAGAAGTGCCAGCGCCACGCCCCAACGATCCACCAACCCACTGAATTGCTGTCTTCCATCTCCTTGCAGTACCCTTTCATGCGATGGTCGATGGACACCATCGTCCCGCTACATCGATCAAAGCAAAAGAGAATTCTCCTCGTCCTGACTGATTACTTCTCCAAGTGGGTTGGGGCGGAATCGTACGGTAGAATCAAAGACGCCCAAGTCGAGAATTTTGTGTGGAAGCACATCATATGCCGACACGGAGTCCCTTACGAGATTGTGACCGACAATGGTTCCCATTTCATCTCCACTCGCTTCAAAATTTTTTGTCAAAAGTGGAAGATAAGGCTCAGTAAATCCACGCCTCGCTACCCACAAGGCAACAGACAAGCTGAGGCGGCAAACAAAACCATACTCGATGGCCTGAAGAAAAGCCTCGATGAAAAGAAAGGACGCTGGGCAGACGAGCTCGAAGGAGTCCTCTGGTCGCAACGAAAAACCCCGAGACGAGCAACAGGCGAAACGCCATTCGCACTTGTCTACGGAATGGAATGCGTAATTCTCCTCCGAGGTGGACTTTCCTGGAGTTCGCCGACGACTCCTACCTGGACAAGAAGGCCTAAATCACCTCATGCTCCTAGATGACCTCGACCTAATCAGCGAACGGCGCAACCACGTGCTTATTCGGGTGCAAAATTATCAACAAGCCAAGGCTAAGTATTACAACCCAAACGTAAGAAGCCGTCGATTCAACGAAGGAGACTTCGTCCTGCGCAAAGTTTTTCAGAATACAGCCGAACAAAATGCCGGCAAATTGGGGGCTAACTGAGAAGGCCCTTACCGCATTACCAAGGTGGTCTGACCTAATTTTTATGAACTCACCAACAACGCAACTGACATCGCAGTACCAAGGTCCTGGAATGCAACCTAAACAAGTACTACATCTAAGTCATTCTAAAAAAACCATGAACTACGGGGCGGTTTGATCTCCGAAAGGGGTACGTAGGCAGCTCGTCTCTTGACGAGTTCAACTGCCCCCCTCCCAAAAAGGGGGGAGGGAGTGGGGTACGTATACTCGTATACTCCCACGCTTTGTAACCACTTCGCTTAAATTAGAGAGCAAGTGTATTCAACTCACACCTCAACTCTTATCACTCACCTCATCCTCCACGGATTAAAGCGCGCTATATAAATCATGGCTGGGTATACCCCGGTCAAACATCATTGGGTAAATCCCACACAATGTTCTTTATGTTTTGCCGGAAAAATGGATAATTAACTCGAGTTGGGTTCGCAAGTCCTAAAGCTGTGGCAAAACATCCTAAACCCAACAACAGTTCGTCCTAAGCAATGTTGGTCTTATAACACCTCACGAACCTAATATTCACAGTTGGTCGTAGAGTACGAGGTACCCATATATGTTCAAACCAAAACCCAGAAAAATGCCTCGCTTCTTAGCAACGCTGGTCATTTACGCTACATAGCATTTGTAGGTCGATCACGACCAAGACACTGCAACTCACAGCTTGTCTCTTAAAACACTTCGAAAAACTCGTATCTGATGAGCACAATCAAGTACAAACTGATCGGACGTGTTCAAACCTAAACCCAGCAAACACCTCGCTCCTAAGCATCGCTGGTCTAATACACTGCAAAGCATCCATAACCCGGTCGTGGCGAAAGACACTACGACTCGCCTATCCTCAATTCATTTCTCGAAACGTCATATTTATCGTAAACCAATAAGTTCAGAAATCAGAAGCATACATATATCAAGGCAAATGCTTCGCCCCTTAACAACACTACAGTTCCTCTAAACGCGTTCAATCTTGAAAACTAATCTTTATAGTCGCCTCGCGGTTAGCCATTATCAGTCAAAGTTTCGAAGCCATCGTTTCGTCATGATCTCGGGCGGAACAAAACACTTCGCCCAAACAGAACTCAACCCTTACTCGCTGAGTACGAAAAAGAAACCTATTACATAGGTATCCCGCTTCGCCGCAATTCAAAGAAGAGCAACACTGCTTCAGTTCAATAACAAAATATCATACCACATGAAATCCATAACACAAAACCTAGGTAGATAAAGCCGTCCAGGCATCGAGTTCGAAACATAAAGCACATTCAACACAAGGGATGCGCAACAAAATTCAAACAAAAAAAACCAAATCAAAGCGAAAATATTCAAAGGCACTCTCTAGACGACAGGATCGGCGATCTCTGGTGCCGTCGATACGTCCTGCTGAGAGCTCTTCTCAGCAATCAACTCATAAACCTGATATAGCTGCATATTCCATGCCTTTTACATACATATAAGTTAGTTTCTCACATATATACATTGCATTTTAGGTTAGTTTGCATCACTTTAGGTCCTAGAGTGTTCTTGCACCAGCATATGCATATTTCTTGCATTTTGCATCACAAACATGTTGTTTTCGGCTACTTTGGAGTCTTGGAGGGTTCATGGATGTGTTAAGGCTCGCGAGGAAGTTCGAGGGACTTGAAGAATTTGGGAATGCTTATTAAGGACCAGAGATCGAGAGGAGGTTTGAGCATGGCCGGTCGATCTAGAAGAGATCGACCAGAAGATCGAGTGGCCCAGCCGTTCCAAGGGAACTGATCGAGACGGAGATCGAGTGAAGCGATCGATCAGGGAGTACGGACGTGAATGACGCCATGCAGAGCGAGAGCTGGATCGAGTCCACCACTCGATCCTCCAAAGATCGACTCCAAGATCGAACGAAGCACCCGATCCACCGAGGAAGATCGAGACAAAGATTAAGCTGAAGGCACGATGTCCGGAAGTAATCGAGAGAGCTGCTCGATCCCGAAGTCGATCTCCGTGTACTTTAACCGCTTTTGGCCGCTAGCGAAGGGGGGACCATCAAATGGTTTGGCCTGTTTTGGCAAGGCGGCGAGCATGCTTTTAGACACACTTTTCATTTTTATCTTTTTATCATCTTTTTCTCTCTGTTCGAAGGCGATTTCGCCATTGTTGGATTTTGATGCTTTTTATCTTACTTTTGTATCGAATCATTTAAGCTTAATCTATCGTTTTTCATGTTCGTCGTTTCATTCTTCATGCTTTGCTTGGTTTACTTAATGTGTAGTGAGTAGTTTAATCGGGTTTTGGGGTTGAGAGGATTTGAAGGGGTCGAAAAGGTTTTCAAGTTTGGAGTTTTCTTGTTGTTAATGGCTTTCTTTTCAAAGATGTTGAGTTCTTAAGGCTTAAAGAGTCTCACGCCAAGATCTTTATGATTAGAGAGAGCTCTTACCTTGACAGGATCCAGAGATCTCTGAAAGTCACATCTTAGAGGCTAGTTACTCTTTCACAAACGCCATGGTAGTTTAGAGGACTAGTTAAGCCGCGTGTTTGAAATCTGTTTTACTTGCCTCTCAATCTCTTTTTCCTCCAAACGCCATGAGTCTGGAGGAGAGGATGAGAGAGTGATCCATACCACACGCCATGGATGGGTCTTGTTTTGTTTTTAAGGCTTAGAGAACCACACAAAGTGAGTAGATCTAGAGTTTTCAAACCAAGCTTGAACATTTGAAACCCCTGAACGTGAATCTGAACCCTAGACCCTCTTTCTTAGTATTCTTACATCTTTTCTAGTTATTCGCTTGTTACCTGTTGCATCCTGGTCATTAGTTTCATTGCGCTTGAGCTTTTAGACGAGATCGATAAAAACTGCTCGATCTAGTGGTCGATCCTGTGGTCGATCCATTAGTTGATTTTTATAAATTCATAGCTTTGCATTTTAATCATTCTGTTTGTTCTTCGTGGTATTTCACTCTTTCCTAGTAATTTTAAAATAGTTTTGCCTTGCATTTAGTCGTCGCATTTAGGTTTTAGGAATTTTACAAAAGCATTCATCATTTGCCTAGCTTTACTCGATCCTTGCATTCTCACTGATCTTTCTAGCTCCTAGGATTGGATTGATACTCGCTTGCATACTTTACTACAACTAAGTGTTGCATTTGAGCTTTGATACATCATTTCATACACTCTGCTGCAAAATCTTGTTATCAAATGGCGTCGTTGCCATTCTAGGAGTGTTAGAAAGCATTGAGATATGGGGTTTAGTAAAGACTAAGCCTTTACTTTGTTTAAGTTAATAATTTCTGTACTCTCAAACGTTGTCTTTCAGGTACATGAATCTTCATTCAAGGGGAGACAACAATCTACTTCAACCCTTGGACAACATTCATCAACTTGGTCATTCACGGCAAAGAAGAGTACGAGAACAAGCTAGAGCTTTTGAGGAGATTGTTCAGCACAGATTGGTTGACTTTGAAGCTATGGCTGAACACGAGCATCCAGAGGGACCTCCTCCAGCTCACGGGGCAGTGGACAGGGGCAATGGTAACCCCCAAAACGCGGCTAGACCCCCAAGGATCATAGGAGCAGGAGATGCTCCCAATACTCATCACAATAGGTTTGGGATCACTCCTCCTCCTGTACAAAACAACAACTTCGAGATTAAGCCGGGTTTCATCTCAATGGTGCAAAACAATTAGTTTCATGGGCTAGCAATGGGAGATCCCTTGGAACACCTTGATAACTTCGAACAAGTATGTGGGATGATCAAGATAAACGGCATATCCGAAGATTCTTTCAAGCTGCATCTCTTTCCATTTTCTCTTGGAGACAAGGCTAGACATTGGGAGAAGATACTTCCACAACGCACCATTACATCTTGGGCTGAGTGTAAGAAGGCTTTCCTCTCAAAATTATTCTCTAGCACCAGAACGGCAAGGCTAAGAAGCGAGATCAGCGGCTTCACGCAAAGGAACAATGAGACTTTCAATGAAGCCTTGGAACGGTTCAAGGACTATACTATCCAATGTCCTCACCACGGCTTCAGCGAAGAAAATCTTCTAAGCACTATCTACCGAGGAGCTTCACCAAAGATTCGCTTGTTGCTTGACACGACTAGTAAGGGAAATTTCCTTGGTCAAGAGGTAGAAGAAGGCATGGAGCTGATTGAGAACTTAGCACTAAGTGACGGCAACTATGCTGAGGATTATGACCGTGCACCGCGAGGTTCTGAGCTAGAGTCTCACAAGAAAGAGTTGAAATCATTGCATGAGAAGATTGACAAGTTGGTTTTGGCAAATCAGAAGCATGTTCACTTTGTTGGTGAAGCGGATGAGAGCCAAGAGGAGCTTGAGTTGAGCCAAGAAGAAGCCAATTGGGTGGCGGGTCAAAACAACTACAAACCACAAGGCTATTCACAAGGCTACAACCAGAACAACAATCTCTCATACCGTAGCACTGATATACGTTTTCTCAAGCAGGGTTTATGATGCAGAGAGGTTATCAAACTCTAATGCACGTAATGTTGTAGTAAGGCAAGCAGGAGAGTGTCAATCCACTTCTAGGAGATAGAGAATGTACAAAGAATGCAAGATCCTAAGCAAATCTAAGCAAAATGAGACAGTTTATGAGAAATTATCAAAGAACTAGATGCAGCAACCTAAACAGAGTGAAACCTTTTTTTAAAAATACTAGAAAGGAAGCAACTACCACAAGAAAAAAACAGATTAAATAAAGGAAAGAGCTTCGAATTATTAAAATTCGACTAGTGGATCGACCACAAGATCGACCACTAGATCGAGCAGTAACGATCGATCTCGTCTAAAACCGTAAGAACAATAAATCTTATGACCAGGATGCTATCAGGTAACAAGCGAAAGATGAAATAAGACTTAAAGATTCTAAAAAAAAGGGCCTAGGGTTGAGATTCATGTGAAGGGTTTCAAAGGATCGATCTTGGGTTTGAAACTTTAGATCGACTCATTTGGTGAGGATCTCTAAGCCTTGAAAACAAAACAAGATCTATCCGTGGCTTTCGGTATAGATAACTCTTTCATCCTCTCCTCCAAACCCATGGCTTTTGGTGGAAAGAGAGGTCGAAAGGCAAGGAAAACAGATTTCAAGTAATGGCTTAACTAGTCCCCCAAACTTCCATGGCTTTTGGGAAGGGGTAACTAGTCTCTAAGGTGTGATCTTCCGAGGCTCCTGGATCCTGTCAAGGTAAGGAACCTCTCGGATCATGAAGCTCTTGGCGTGAGAGTCTTCAAGCATTAAGCTTTCAACACCTTAGAAGAGATAGCCTTTAAAACGTTTTAGAAAACAAACCAAGATCGAACCCTTTCTATCCCTTAATCCTCTCAACCCCGAACCCAAAGTAAACTACTCGCTACACATAGAGTAAATCAAGCAAAGCAGAAGAAACGAGACGATAAACATGAAAGAAAAACTGGATAAAACGATAAAGATTCGAATACAAAAGCTTAAGAGAAAAACTGGTTCAACAATGGTGTTCTTCGTTAAACAAGAGAGAAAACCATAAAAGAAAGGATAAGGATCTAAAAGTTATCGAAAAAGCATCTCGCCGCCTTGCCTAAAATGCCCAAACAAGCCAATGGTCCCCCCTTCGCTAACAGCCTAAAACGGTTGAAAGGACAGAAATCGACCACTGGATCGAGTGGTTCTCTCGATCACATCCGGGCATCGTGTCTTCGGCTCGATCCGGGTCTCGATCTTCTTCGGCGAATCGAGTGTTGCATCCGATCTCGGTATCGATCTTCAGGTGGATCGAGTGGTGTACTCGATCTGGCTCTCGCTCTGCATGGCGTCATTTACGTCCGTACCGATTGATAGATTGCTTCACTCGATCTCCGTCTCGATCATTCTCCTTGGATCGCCTAGTTGGCTCGATCTTCTGTTCGATCAACTCCTAGATCGACCGGCCATGCTCGATCTGCTCCTCGATCACTGGTCCTTAGCATATTTCCGAGCTCCCACGAACTGCTACATTAGTCTCCTCACGCCCACAAACCTCGATGACTCCAAAGCAGCCAGAAACAACCTGAATGTGATGCAAAATGCAAGGAAAATGCATATGCTGATGCAAGAATGCTCTAGGACCCTAAGTGATGCAATCTAACCTAAAACATGATACAAATGCATGAAAAACTAACTAATGAGTATGAAAAATGTATGCAATATGCAATAACATCAACTCCTCCAAACTTACTTCTTGCTTGCCCTCAAGCAACAAAAAACACGTAAGGAAGATAGATTTTTAGGAAAATCAAAGGGGTTTTAAACTTTTTGCAAAGGTGCCTTTCAAATGGATCATCTCAATGTCCTAGTTAACAGTTCTAAAATTCTATGCTTACACTCATACTCCAAAGAACTTAGCCATACTCATCACTCAAAGAAATTCAAATCATGACTCTCCTATTCCTAACAATCAAAGAAACTCATCCTTTAACATTCATTAACATTCGAACCATGAATCAAACTTGTGCACTTTAAAGCAAAACACATTTGGCTAAGGGTTATGGTTATGAGCATAGAATGATCTCATTTGAAAAGGGTTTATAATCATAACAACGGTTTCTCTCAAAAATGGTTTGAACTTATGCATAATGCTAAAGGTAAAGACAATTTATGCATACATGATTAGATTCTCATCTACCCATGTAAACTATCAAATGATCCTATACCCCTCTCATTTAAGAAATTTAATCCTCACTCACCACTTAAGAGTCTACCCTTTTTCTCACACTTAACAATCCCCAATTCAGAATAAAGACATTTTTAAACTTTTTAGGCTAGTGAAAAGGTTTGGAAAGAAATTTCTTATTAGTAGCTCTCTTAGTATTATTATTTTTTTTTTTTTTCATTTTTTTTCTTTATTTTGCACTTAGGCTATTTTTATTTCTTTTTCTTTTCTTTTCTCTTTTTTTTTTTTTATTTTTACTTATTATGAGAGAGCTACTTTGTGAAATTAGAGCATACTTAGTTTTAAAAGCAAACCTTTCACTTAAGACCTCATTTCTTTCCTTAAAACACAAACTCTTTGAAACCGAAACAAATAGACAAGAAAGCAACCCCAATGATCCCCCAAACTTATCCTAAACCAACACCTAGCTTCAAAATGCAAAGTTAGAAATCAATATGAAAACCAAATCATGTCGCCTAAACCTAACACTTTATGCCAAGTTCAAACCGAAAGTAAGGCCTCACAAAGATGTCACACAAGAACATTTGGCTTCAAAGGAGGGTAAGGTTCAAGGAGGGAGTTCTACTTAGGCTCACAAAGAGTGGTAAAAAGAAAGAAGAGAGCCTAAATATTTTAAAACCATGTGTTCATTTTCAAATGCATAAGAATGATAATTAGAGTTTCAAATTAAGGTTTTCACTTAGTAGGATGAGTTTCAAATCATGAGAGTTCAATTCAAGCCACAAAAATCCTAACTAGTGATCCAAGCATGGTTAGAACTTACTTTCAAATCATAAACAAGGCATTAGAGAACTACCAACTAGGGCATTGAAATGATTCATAAGTAAAAACACCTTTTTAAGAAATTCTAACCCCTTATGCAAAATGCAAACAACCTAGGTGATATGAGAAACTCTAGACTCAATCCTAACATGTTTTTTAAAAAGATGAATGCAACTACATGAATCTTTGAAAAAAATTTAAAAATTTTACCAATTTTTCATGAACTAAGACTCAAGGATGCAAAAAGGAAAATAAGATCAAAGAACACAAGATTAAATCACACAAGTACTCCCCCAAACTTGCTTGACACCGTCCCGGTGGCAAACTCATCCGAAGGAGCATCAAAACACAATGCAAGAAACAAATATGAGCGGTTATATACAATGGAAGAAGGTTGTTTACCTCTGGTCTTGGCTCGGCTGGAACTTGAGGATGTTCCAGAGGAGCCAGAGATTGTTGCTTTGCCTTTGTCAGCTGGTTCTTGGAGAGAATGGCGCGCCAGCTGAATGTTGTCTCCTTGGGTTTCGCGGATAACAACTCCTCCGGTTGAGAGCCTTCTCTTCTCGGGTTGTTACATCTCTTGGCTTGCAGCTGGCTTAGGCTGGCCTCCCTGAAGTGCTTTAACTTTCTTCCCAAGCTTCTTCAGCATCTTCCCTTGCCACTTGTTAATCTTCCTTTGCATCTCTACCACCGATGCTAGGAACTTCTCGGTTTTTGTCCTCGGCTCAAAGTCCAGTTTGGGAAGTGTGTAAGCCTCGGGCATCTCATCTTCCGTGCCTGGAGACTCTGACCTTTGACGTGGGGCAATGGCTGAAGCAGGCGGTCCTCCTAAAGGGGCAAAGCATTCTTCCTCCGTGGGTAAGAACTCGATGTTCCCAACACCATGTAGCTCGGTTTCGTCTCTGTTGGGAAGGATGCACACTCTCTTCTTGTCTTCGTCATCTATGAAGAGGTAGGCATAGAACCCTTCTGCTGGCGTGCGTCCCAAGCTATCAGTGTTCCTCATGTATGCTTCATCCATGAAAGCTCTGTTTGGAACGTGAGCAAAGTCATGGATGGGCACACCGGCTTGCACGAACAAAGGAGTAAAGAAACCGCCAATGTAGGAGGAGGTTGCCTTGCACCGTAAGGCATAAGCCTTGTACTTCACCATGGAAGCCGCGAGCACACAGCCGTAGTTCACCTCATCGCCGAGTTCATCTTCTATGGGCTCTTCATTCGCATCCGGATCAGACACCAAGTGCTTCACACCTTGGAACAGGAAGCACAGCTCCGTCTTCGTGACAGTAGGAGCAACAGACCTTCCACTGAATGTATTGGCAATCAGCTTCAGAGTATACCTCAGCACCGGACTCCTAACTTGCTTGATCTTGGCGGTGTTGGCTTTGTAGTCTTCATTGCTGATCAGGTCCCAAAACTCGTCGGCTTTCTTGAAGGATGGGAACTCGACCTTATGTGCATCAGCGTTGAGACCGTAGGCTTGGCATAGCTCAGGGATGGATAGTGTATAGGCTTGACGTCCAACTTTGAAGTAGAGGCGGCCTTGAGAAGGGACGGGTGCACTAGGATTCTCATACCGGAACTCCAAGGAGGCTAGGAAGTCTATTGTCACTTCAGGAATGGTTGGGCAATCCATCCGTGACAAACACCTCAAGCCAATGTTCGTGAGGAGTTGATTGAAGTCCCCAAGAATCCCGAGCCTAGACAAAAGCTCTCGATCAGCAAACTTTGTGGGTTCAAACCGGAGCCTCTCCAGCCTCTTCTTATCCCTCTTCTCATCTTTACTCCACCGGACCCTCTCTTGAGCTACCACTTCTTGTCCATCTCTTTCTTGTGCTTGCTCCTCTATTGTTCTCTTTTGTGCCACGGTTCCTGAAACAAATTCTAAAGATAATGATAAGCAAGTGGCGATTTGATGAGAATGAGAGAAGAGAAGGAGAGAATTTATAATAACTACCCTAGAATTTTGGGGAATAAATAAAAATCATAGCTAAATAAAAGGAAATCAAATCTTTAGATACTGAAAAATCTGGAATTATTCCATTTACTTAGCTAGTTTTAAAAATTCAAACCAATCCTATATTCTAAAACAAGATCTTGCGGATTTAAAGGAGATTTTCTTAAAATAAAATCATTAATTTTGAAAATACCTTTGCAAGAAGTTTAGAATATCTTTGCTAGCCTTTGAAAACTTAAAACACTCACTCTCTTTGTTTAAAAATCTCGAGCAAACAGGAATGAGAGGGTGAGAGGTAGGTTGAAATATTTTAGAACTTTAGCAAAACCAAAACAATGGGTGGTCAAAGTGGTTTCTGACAAAGTCTTGGTCAAGGCACATCTTTCATGGTCAAAGATGCTTGCCTTGACCAAGTTTTGAATTTAAAAATTGGAGAGAAAGGAGTAAGGGAGGGAAAGAAAATTGTTACCTCGGCATGAGATCGAGTCCATTTGGTCGATCTATGACTCGATCTCATGCCCAAAATGGCTTAGATCGAGAGGGTTACTCGATTTGAGACTCGATTCATAGTGAATCGAGTCCTGGATCGATTGGCTCTCTCGATCATTGAGATGTTGGCTCCTCGGCTAAGTCCTCATGATCGACCTATGTCCTCGATTTAGGGGTCGATTTGGCATAGATCAAGCGATGGATCGAGTCGAGTGATCGATCAGTTTTCAACAGATTTTCCCGAGAGAAATTAGATCGGTCGATCCGATTTGGATCGATCGATCCTTTTTCATCAAGGTCGATCTTTTCACTCGATCTCGTCTAGATCGACTGGCTCCTCTCGATTCACTGACTCGATCTAGCAAAGATCGAGCCAGAATCAGTCGATCTAGCACTCGATCTCTAGACTTATTCTAACCCCTATCGCCTCTTTAAGACCTCAAAGTCAAGGTTTAGACTCCTTATACCTGTTCCTACACACTTACAAAATAAAAGCATAAAACTGAAAGGGAAATAAAGCAGAAGTATGTACAAGATAAACATGGGAATGCCTCCCATGTGCGCTTTCTTTAACGTCTTTAGCTAGACCTTACTTGGTCTAAGCGGATGGTGGGTCTTGGAGAAGCACTGAGGTACTCTCCTTGTCATAGCTATCTGCCAAATAGGGCTTGACTCTGTGTCCGTTGACGGTGAAGGCACTGCCACTTTTTCCCATCAGAGTAACAGCTCCATACGGCAAGACCTCTTAAATCACGAACGGTCCGCTCCACCTTGATTTCAGCTTGCCCGGGAAGAGCTTGAGCCTCGAGTTGTACAGCAACACCAGTCCTCCTTCCTTAAGCTCCTTGGCAACCAACTTCTTATCATGAGCCTCCTTAGTCCGCTCCTTGTATATCCGGGAGCTCTCGTAAGCATTCAACCTCAACTCGTCCAGTTCGTGTAGCTGAATAAGGCGCCTCTCCTGAGCCGTCTTGAGATCAAAGTTCAGCCTCTTCACAGCCCACAACCCGCGGTGTTCCAGCTCAACCGGGAGGTGACAGCCCTTGCCATAGAGTAGAGTGAAAGGAGTTGTACCAATCGGCATCTTGAAAGCGGTACAGTAGGCCCAAAGAGCATCGTCCAGCTTCACTGACCAATCCTTCCTTGTTGCTCCGACGGTCTTCTCTAGGATAGCCTTGATTTGCCTATTAGAGACCTCCACTTGACCGCTTGTTTGAGGATGATACGGTGTAGCCACCATGTGCTTATCCCCATATTTTCTCAAGAGGTTCTCAAAGACCTTGTTTATAATGTGGCTTCCTCCATCACTTATAACAACCTTGGGTACCCCAAACCTTGGGAAGATGATACTCTTGAACAGCTTGATCACAACCTTAGAGTCATTTGTAGGGGAAGCAACAGCCTCAACCCATTTGGAGACATAATCCACAGCTACTAAGATGTACTTGTTGCCGTATGAAGAGGGAAAAGGCCCCATGAAGTCAATCCCCCACGCATCGAACACATCAACCTCGAAGATAGGAACTTGAGGCATTTCGTTCCTCTTGGTTATATTCCCTGCTCGCTGACATGCCTCACAGCTCTTCACAAACACGTGTGCATCTTTAAAAATGGAGGGCCACCAGAAACCGGCTTGCAACACTTTCGTGGCTGTCTTGAATGAGGCGAAGTGTCCTCCGTAGGAAGAGCCATGGCAATGATAGAGGATGTCCCTGGCTTCTTCCTTTGTAACACATCTCCGGTACAAGCTGTCTACTCCTCTTTTGTATAGGTAAGACTCGTCCCAAAAGTAGTCACTAGCCTCCCTCATAAACCGCTTCTTGTGATAGCTGTTGAGATGTGTTGGCTCCTTACCACACGCTAGGTAGTTCACCACGTCAGCATACCACGGTAGATCCTCCTCTTTAAAACTCAACACTTCCTCAAACCTCCCTTCTAGCTTCCCACAAACAGCAGTAGTAATCGCCATAAGCTGCTCTTCTGGAAGGGAGTCATCTAAAGGGAGAGACTCGTTGATCCTTAGCCTTGAGAGGTGGTCAGCGACTCTATTTTCTATCCATTTCTTGTATTTAATCTCCATGTCAAACTCCTGGAGTAACAGAATCCATCTTAAGAGTCGAGGCTTAGTGTCCTTCTTCGAGTAGATGTATCGTAGGGCAGCGTGATCCATGTATACAAAAGCATTGGAACCAACGAGATATGATCTGAACTTCTCAAAGGCGAAGACTACTGCAAGCAGCTCCTTCTCCGTAGTGGTGTATCGTTATTGCGTGTCATCCAAGGTCCTTGAAGCGTAGTAGATCACATGTAGCTTCTTGTCTTTCTTCTGACCAAGGACGGCTCCTACGGCGTAGTCACTAGCATCACACATGATCTCAAAGGGAAGAGACCAGTCTGGTGCTTGGACTATAGGGGCTGATGTAAGGGCTTCTTTGATGGTCATGAAAGCCTTCAAACACTCCTCATCGAATACAAACTCAGCTTCCTTGCACAACAGCCGTGTAAGAGGGCGTGCAATCTTGGAGAAATCTTTTATGAAGCGCCTATAGAACCCTGCGTGCCCCAAGAAGCTTCTGATCCCTTTAACATTAACCGGCGGCTCTAGACCCATCATGACCTCCACCTTAGCCTGATCAACCTCAATACACTTCTCTGAAATCTTGTGACCGAGCACTATCCCTTCCTTAACCATGAAGTGGCATTTCTCCCAGTTCAGCACCAGGTTTGTCTCTTCACAACGTTTAAGTACCCTGCAAAGATTTAACAAACAAGCAGGAAAGGACGCACCATACACAGAGAAATCATCCATGAATACCTCTACCATCTCCTCTATAAGATCAGAGAAGATAGACATCATACACCGCTGAAAGGTAGCCGGTGCATTACATAATCCAAACGGCATCCTTCGATATGCAAAGGTACCGTAGGGACATGTAAAAGTCGTCTTCTCCTGATCATTTGGGTGGATAGGAATCTGAAAGAAACCACTATACCCATCGAGAAAACAGTAGTAAGGGTGATTTGCAAGTCTCTCAAGCATTTGATCAATAAAGGGCAAAGGGAAATGGTCTTTTCTAGTCGCAAGGTTAAGTTTTCTATAGTCAATACACATTCTATGACCAGTAATGGTCCCAGTAGGGATAAGTTCATCCTTTTCATTCCTTATGAACGTGATCCATCCCTTCTTAGGCACCACGTGTACAGGGGAAACCCACGTGCTGTCACTTATGGGATAGATCACGTTAGCCTCTAAAAGCTTAAGGATTTCCTTCTTAACAATCTCTTTCAAGTTAGGATCCAAACGCCTTTGATGTTCTACAGAAGTGGCGTTCTCATTATCCAAGTGAATCCTATGAGTGCAAAGCATTGGTGAAAGGCCTTTGATGTCACTTAAAGAGTACCCAATGGCCTTCCTATACTTTCTCAGCTCAGTTAGGAGCGAGTGCAACTCATCATCACTAAGGTTTTTGTTCACTATCACGGGATAGGTGTCATTAGGCCCTAAGAAAGCATACCTTAGCCCTTTTGGGAGCTCCTTTAGGTCCACCTTTGGGGCTAACAGCTCACTCCAGTCATCCTCGTGGCTGTTGTTGTTGCTTTCCTCCTTGGAACTCTCCCTTGAACTCGAGGCATGGTCCTTCAGACTGCTTTCCTCCATCGCTATCCCTACTGAGATCAAGTCATCCGGTCGATTCTCCTCTCGATGTCGTCTAGATCGAGCCATTTCACTCGATTCACTTACTCGATTTGATATGGATCGAGTAAGGGATCGAGACGCTGAGTCGATCTCTTGATTGGACTCCAAAATGATCGGGAGGTCTCTCTCGATCGTCGACTCGATTGTTTTTCCTGATCGAGCATCCTTCTCGATCTGTCCGTCGATTGTTGCGCCGGATCGAGTTGTGCTCTTGATTGACTTGTCGACCTGTCCCCTGGATCGAGTGATAGCGTCGATCTCGGGGTCGATCTCTAGGCAGCAACCTTCTTCATTCTTGATAATCCTCCTCGAATCCAGCAGGTTCACGTACTCTTGGGTTCTCTGGTCCACATAGCCGAACTCCCCTGGCTCCTTAGTGAGTGCTAGCTTCAGATAGTCTTCTAGAGCTAGCTCTTCCAGCAACTCATCCGCCAAGGCATCCATCGTTTCGATATAGAAAGCTTGTCCTTCAATGGTCGGCATCTTTAGAACCTTGTTGATGTCAAAGTCTAGCCTGATCTCCTTCCCCAAATGCAAGGCAATCTTCCCGTTCTTCACATCTATTATAGCTCTGGCGGTTGCAAGGAACGGTCTCCCTAAGATAAGTGGGTCTTTAGGCTCCTCGTCCATCTCCAATACTACAAAGTCTGTAGGTACGTTCACACCACTGATTCGTACCGGTAAATCTTCAAGCAGCCCCACTGGTAACCTCACGCTTCTATCAGCCAGCACCAATGAGATCCGACAGTCTTTAAACCGAGTGAAACCAAGCTTCTTAGCCACGGAGTGAGGCATCAAGTTTATGCTAGCCCCGAGATCACACAAGCAACTCTTGAACTCTAGAGGACCCAAAGCACAGGGTATACTGAAGCTTCCAGGGTCTCCCAGCTTCTTAGGCACTATCTCCTTATGAATAACTGCACTACACTCTTCGCTTAGAACAAGTACCTCTTTGCTTTCTTTGTTCTTCTTCACAAGGGTGTCCTTGAAAAACTTGGCGCACTTGGGCAATCATAGCGAGACAGTCTACAAGAGGCAGCTTGATTTCCACGTCTTTTAGGTGCTTCTCAAACAAGATCCGGTGCAATCCCCTCTTGCTGAAGCTTGAAGCAAAACTCTCCCTTCTTAGTGACACTTGGTTTCAAAACCACTTCTCCCTTGCTAGTAACCAGCTTAACATCATTCAGATTCTTGTAACCAACCACTTCAAGGACCTCTTTTTCAGTGGTGTCTTCAAACAACTTGACCAAGCAGCAGCCATCAAAACTCTCTCCTTAGTAGCCTTCAAACTCTGGCCAGTTCTTTCCAAGCTGCTTCAGATTCTTGATCTCCATTGAGAAGGCTTGCTCATTCTCCAGCTTATTCCCCTTGGAGTCAAACCTTAGAACCTTCTTCTTGGTCAGCTTCAGCTCAATTGTGCATTCCTTAGCATCAAACACTGCTCCAGCTGAGGCTAAGAAAGGTCTTCCTAAGATGATAGCATTCTTTATATGCCCTTCCACATCAAGCACCAGGAAATCAGTGGGAATGGTTACTCCTTCTATCATCATTGGCACATCCTTGAGACTCCCAAGTGGTGTCTTCACTGTCCCATCAGCTATAGTAAGGGACACATTGCTCTCTTGTAGCTTAGTATAGCCAAGGGCTTAAGCTGTAGAGGATGGGAGAAGGTTGATGCTTGCTCCTAAATCACATAGGCAATTCTTGAAAGTCCTCCCCTTTAGCTCACATGGGAGAGTGAAGCAGCCAGGATCTCCAAGTTTCTTGACATTGAGCTCCTTAAATTCTGGTGATCCAGTCTTATCTCTGAGCTTATCAAGCTCTTCTTGGCCATTTAAACCCCTCATCTCCATCTGAGCAGCATAGAGGGTTTCATATATTTGAACTAGCTGTTCCTTAAATCTGGCTGGAAAAGGGATGGTTGGCTGATAGACATGAAGGTCAGCAGCTTGAGTTACCATCTTGGCATCAGAGGTTTCAACAAAGTCTTCCCCTGTAGCATCAACAACTTCATGTGGCGCCCACCACTCTTCTTCTTCCTTGTTGGTTCCTTCTTCAAGAGAGTTCTCCTCAGTGACATACGCTTCAATAAGCTCCTCCCCCCCACTCTGAATGTCAATGTCTTCATTCATTAAGAAAGGGAAGTCTTCAATGATAGCTTCTTCTTCAAGAGGAGTAAAGGCAACTGCATACTCAACAGCTTGACAATACTCATAGGTGGTCTCTAAGGTCTGTATCCTTGAATCCAAATCATCAAACTTGGTGTTGTGCTCAGCATGAACAAAGTCTAATTTGTTATGCAACTCAGCAAATCCCTAGTTCATCTCCAATGTTGCAAGGAGTTGTAAGTTGAGGAATTCAATGAGCACACTCTTGATATAAGCTGCAGTAGAGGTAGAAGCATTGAGCTGAGCTTGAGGGAGAGCAGGCGTGGGTGCAAGTTGTGGGTGGGTATTGTAGTTGTCTGCAAAGTGGTTCATAGGCAGAAGCTCTTGGTAGAAGTTGTTGCACCTTGGTGTTTCAAAACAGAGCATCTTCTCCACTTGTAGAGAGGTACCTGAAATGAAAATGCTTGAAAAGGAGTGAGTAACCAAATAAAACTAAAAGCTTGATTTTAAAAATTCTACATACTCTAATGATTCAAACTGATTCCCAAATGGCAACGGCGCCAAATTGGCACAAGATTTTCTGGCTCTCTTGGCTCAGTCACCCTTGCACTAGTCAGTTGTAGTAAGGGTTTTATGTTAATCCATTGGAAAGAGCTGAAAACGGAAGAGTTGAGAGTAAAGTCTCTAAGTCAAGCAGGCAGAGAATTGGTTTTGTTGCCTAAGCAACAGTTCTAGCAACCTAAGTGAAACAAGCAGCAAACAAAGTAAGAGCAAAAGCAAACTAAGCAATTCTAAGCAAGGAAAACAGAGCAAAACAGAGCAAATCCGAAATTCAAACAAGAGAAAGACAAGTCTCTAGATGTGGTTATTGACTTTGGGGAATTTCAGACATTAACTAAGGCTGTTTCAAACTACATTGATCAAGCAAACAAGCAAGCATTGGTGATTCCTAGACATAGAGTTCACAATGAAGCTAGTTAGATCCAATATCTTGGCAAATAACCCTTTGCTAAACATTCTAACAAGAACTAACTCTCATTAGTGCTAAAACATCAAGCAAGCATGTGATTAAACAACTCTATTCAAGTCAAATTGCTCCTCAAACAGTCAATCTCTTGAGCCAAGGCCAGCAAATCCTCTATTAAACATGATCAGCATTTCATCAAACACTTGGTGGGCATAAAAGAAAGCTAACAACTTAGACAAGTTTGATCAAGACTAA
Source organism: Thlaspi arvense (assembly GCA_911865555.2). NCBI lineage: Eukaryota > Viridiplantae > Streptophyta > Magnoliopsida > Brassicales > Brassicaceae > Thlaspi > Thlaspi arvense. Next base: position 31,221,869 of record OU466862.2, read on the forward strand.
TCTAGCATGAATAACAGATTAATAGAGAGGAACCCATAAACTGAAGCACTTAACAAACCTTAATTAAGCCTTAAATCCCCATAGTCTACCACATCTAGAAACCCTAAGATAACTACTCACTCATAATCATGTTTAACACCAAATCACAAAGGGAAAGGATGCTAATCATGATAAAAAGAAAGATTAAAGAAAGATTAAAGCAAATACTTGATTATATTAAATAAAGCAAAGAAATTGTCTCACAGACTTAAAGAAAGTGCTCAAGAACAGTAAAATGACATGACCCCCCGAAAATCTGGAAAAAGGGGCTACTTATAGTCTAGAGAAGAAAACCCTAGAGTAATGGCATAAATGTAATTAAAAACAGGTTCGGGCTGGGTTAGTATCGGTCAGTTGTGTCGGTCTTCAGTGACCGAAATGGGTCCCTATCGGTCTGGAGTGATCGACACACATGACCGAAATTAATCCGGTGTGTTTGTGTCGATCACACTTGACCGATACTGGTGACCGATATGCTCCGTATCGGTCACCCTTGACCGAAACTCTCTGTGCTCTAACCGAAAACTTCTGCAGAGATCTTCTGCTGTGATCCTTCTTGCTCTCTTTTTCCCAGCTAGCATCTTGTATCATTCCCAAAACTCCTCCTAGCTCCTTTAAGCTCCAAAAGCACCTAAAAACATCCAAAATGCAAAGGAAATGCAAACTATACTATAAATGCAACATAAGTCTAAAAGGAGAAGAAAATGGGACAAAAGCAAAGGGAAAACATGCAAAAGAGGACCAAAATATGTACTAAATGCAGCCCTAAATGGTGTAAATACATTGGATATCAGCTTTATCAACCTCTATCCCTTGCTCTGATATCTTGTTGCCAAGCACTATCCCTCCTTCACCATGAAGTGGCACATCTCCCAGTTAAGCACTAGGTTTGTCTCCTCACAACGCTTAAGTACCTTGCAAAGATTCAACAAACAAGCAGAAAAATAAGCACCATATACAGAGAAGTCGTCCATAAACACTTTTACCATCTCCTCTATAAGATCAGAGAAGATCGACATCATACACCGCTGGAATGTCGCGGGTGCATTACACAACCCGAATGGCATCCTTCGATATGCAGAGGTACCATAAGGGCATGTAAAAGTCGTCTTCTCTTGATCATTAGGATGGATTGGTATTTGAAATAATCCACTATAACCATCAAGCAAGCAATAGTAAGGATGATTAGCAAGCCTCTCTAACATTTGATCAATAAAAGGAAGAGGAAAATGATCCTTTCTAGTAGCAAAATTGAGCTTCCTATAGTCTATACACATATGGTGACCAGTTATAGTCCTAGTAGGTATCAATTCATCTTGTTCATTTCTAATGACCGTGATTCCCCCCCTTCTTAGGCACCACGTGGACATGAGATACCAACGTGCTGTCACTGATGGGGTAGATCACATCAGCTTCTAACAACTTAAGGATCTCTTTCTTAACTACTTCTTTCAAGTTCGGATTTAAGCGCCTTTGATGTTTAATAGAAGAACAGTTCTCATTATCTAAGTGAATCCTATGAGTGCAAAGCATTGGTGAAAGGCCCTTGATGTCACTTTGAGAGTACTCAATGGCCTTCCTATACTTTCTCAGCTCATTTAGGAGCGAGTGCAACTCATTATCACTCAGATTCTCATTCACAATCACGGGATAAGTATCATTAAGCCCTAAGAAAGCATACCTTAGACCTTTAGGGAGCACCTTTAGGTCCACCTTTGGGTCTCGATCTGGCTCTCGTTCTGCATGGCGTTATCCACGTCCGTACTCACGATCGATCTCCTCACTCTATCTCATCCTAGATCCCTTCTTTGAAATGTTCCGGGTCTAGGCGACCTTCTGGTCGATCTAATCTAGATCGACCTGCCTTGCTCGATCCGCTGCTCGATCTCGGGTTCTTCGCATGCATGGTTGAGTTCTCCAAGTGTCCACAAGCTTCCTCTCGTTCCTATGCACGTCGATGCAACCTCCACAAATCCAGAGTGTCTCAAACAACCTGATAATGATGCAAAAATACAGAAAATATGCAAATGCTAATACAATGTGCACTTAGGACCTAGAATGTGACAAATGGTGCAAACTAGCCTAAAATAAGAGATGAATGCATGAAACTAACCTTAAATGCATGCTAAATATGCTAAATATATGAGTATATCACACAGAACCACAAATCGGAGCCACTTTATCCAACGCGGACATGGGAGCTGAGGAGGAGATGCCCTTAGCGAGATCCGAGCCGACTTAGCCCGAGCGAATGCCGAAGTGCGAGCCATCCGATCCGAGGTGCATAAGGCGACCAGCGCGGCACCGGAGATAGACTTGCTGCTAGAGGAAGTCCAGAAGACCCCGTTCACCGTTCGGATCACCGAGGCGAGAGTATCCGACCCTGGGAAAATCCGACTACCTACCTACGAAGGAACGACTGATCCAAAGGAGCACGTCAGGACGTTCAACACCGCGATGGCGATGTCCAAATTCAAGGAGAGTGAACGAGACACTGGTTTCTGCCTTCTCTTCGTAGAAAGCCTTCGAGGAGCAACCCTTGAATGGTTCTCACGACTGGAACGGAACTCGATTGACAACTTCAAAGAATTGACCAGGGAATTAATGAAACAATGTTCCATGTTCATGAATCAAGGCGATTCAGACGCTGACCTATGGACCTTGTCCCAAGGACCGACCGAACACTGAGAGCGTTCATGGGACACTTCAAATCAGTCATGTCTAAAGTAGAGAATGTGAGCGACAAGGGAGCGCTCGTCGCTTAAAAGAAATCTCTCTGGTATAAGTTGGAGTTCAGGAAGGAAATAAGCTGAAACAGGCTGCAAGCCATCCAGGATGCCATGCACCGCGCTTCGGACTTTATACTGGAAGAAAAAGAATTCAAATCATTAGACCAACACTTTGGTTCGGGGAAGACGAGTAGCAAGAGTCAAGTCATGACGCCGAGTCAACTATCCCAAAAAAAAAGTTATCAGAGCAACTCGTACGTACATCACGAAGGACCGATTTTCCGTGGGGCCCATAACTATCAAATAAGTGCTGGCCGAGGCAAATCCCCGTGGAATAATACCTGGATTAGAAACCTGAACTCGTATGACGAAAAAGCGTATTGTGAGGTGCACAAGGCCTACAGACATCCGACGTCGAAGTGCCGAAAAATTGGAGCTAAACTCACGGAGAAACTCATAGCAGGAGAGCTCGGCGACGCGGTGACCTTGAAGGATCTCGAAGGGGAAACCGCAGAAGAAGTAGAGCAGCGAAGCGAGTCAGATCAAGAAGAAAAAGGCCCCAAGGCAAGAAGAGACCCCGAGGCGAGGAATGATTCCGAGGCGAGACCGCGTGCACCCCCAAAGCGCAACAGGAAAAAACGAAAAAGAAACCGAGCCGGGGACGCGGCAAAGGATAAACATGATCATGGGCGGATCGCAGTATTGCCGAGACACTATCTCCGCGATCAAATCCTTTTAAAGGCGAGCTGATGCTAGCATCAACTGGTCTACGCCAACAAAAAATCCAAACGATATCATCACCTTTGAAGAACGAGAAACCACGGGCATGGATAGGCCGCATAATGATCCGCTCGTCATTGAATTAACCGTTAAAGATCATGACGTGGCGAGAGTCCTCATCAATACCGGGAGTTCCGTAGATGTTATCTTTCGGGATACCCTAGTCAAGATGGGAATCGATATGTCCGAAGTCAAGTTGACCCCGAGTCCTCTAACTGGCTTCGCTGGGGATACGATAATGACGCTGGGAACCATTAAGCTGCTCGTCCGAGCCAGAGACGTAACTAGCCCGGCGATCTACAACATCATCATGGGATCGCCGTGGATAAATTCTATGCGAGATGTCGCCTCGACTTACCACTTGTGCCTAAAGTTCCTGGGCCCGAACGGGATAAAGACAATCTGGGGAAGCCAAAAGGAGTTCAGGATATGCTTCATGGCCGAACACAAACTCAGAAATCCTAAGACCGAGGCGAAGGGAGATACGGAGCATAAGAAGATCAAAACGAACCGCGAAGCAAAACTAAGGCGGTCAAGGCTTTTATAGCAATTACAGAAGTTGGAGGAAGGAGAAGGCGAGCAGCCGAGGTGCCCCCCTGTAATCGCGGTGTGCATAGACGAGGCAAACCCGGACAGATGCGTTAAAATCAGAGCCGAGCTGGACGAAACGTTAAAAACCGAGCTGATCTCCTTCCTAAAGGCGAACATCAATACCTTCGCATGGGCCGCAGAAGACATGCCTGGGATCAGCATCAATGTTACCTGCCACGAGCTGAACGTCGATCCGACCTTCAAAACAGTGAAGCAGAAGAGAAGGAAGCTTGGGCCGGAGCGAGCCTAGGAAGTCAACGACGAGGTGAATAGACCCTTAAAAGTAGGATCTATTGCCGAGGCAAAATACCTTGACTGGCTCGCGAACCCAGTGGTGGTAAAAAAGAAGAACGGCAAATGGCGGATCTGAATCGACTTCATGGATCTGAACAAGGCGTGCCCAAAAGACAGCTTCCCGCTGCCTCACATAGATCGCCTTGTCGAAGCAACTGCTGGCAACAAGCTCCTTTCATTTATGGATGCTTTTCTGGAAATAATCAGATCCTGATGAATCCCGACGATAGAGAAAAGACAGCATTCATAATGGACTTGGGCATATACTGCTATAAGGTAATGCCCTTCGGGCTCAAGAACGCCGGGGCGACCTACCAAAGACTGGTAGACGATAGACGATATGTTGGTGAAGTCTATAAGATGTTTGCTGCGCAGCATGGAAAAACGATGGAGGTATACATAGACGATATGTTGGTGAAGTCACTCGAAGAGAAGGATCACGTTGCCCACCTAAGAGATTGCTTCGCCCAACTAAACCAACACAACATGAACCTAAACCCGATGAAGTGCCGATTTGCAGTAACCTCGGGAGAATTTCTCGAATACCTGGTGACAAACCGAGGAATCGAAGCAAATCCAAAGCAGATCGATGCCTTGATTCAGATGGCATCGCCCAAGAACAAAAGAGAAGGGCAACGACAAACTGGACGCGTCGCCGCGTTAAATCGCTTCATCTCAAGGTCGACAGATAAATGCTTGCCTTTCCACGATACGCTCCGGGGCAACAAGAAATTTGATTGGACGGAGGAGTGCGAGCTGGCTTTCCAGGAGTTGAAAAGTTACCTTGCCACCCCGCCCGTGCTTGCAAAACCAGTTGAGGGAGAGCCATTGTTCCTATACATCGCTGTCTCAGCAACTGCGTTAAGCGGAGTCCTGTTCCGTGAGGAGCGAGGAGAACAGACGTCCATCTTTTATGTAAGTCAAACTCTGGCTGATGCGGAGACGTGGTACCCGCAGATGGAGAAGCTCGCACTCGATCATATTGCTGAAAGCTCATGCCGTACTTCCAGTCACACTCGATCATATTGCTGACCTCCTTCCCACTACGAGCTATCCTGCATAGCCCGAGCCAATCCGGAAGACTAGCCAAATGGGCAGTGGAGCTTAGCGAATATGACATCGAATACAGAAGCAAAACCTGCGCAAAGTCTCAAGTCCTTGCAGATTTCTTGATCGAACTCCCAACCGAAGGGACCGACAAACTAACCCAAGATTTTACTTGGATCCTCCACGTTGACGGCTCGTCATCCAAGGAGGGGTCAGGAGTCGGAATCCTGTTGACATCGCCGATGGGCAAAATTCTGGAGCAATCGTTCAGATTGGCCTTCCACGCATTAAACAACAAAGCTGAATACGAGCCCCTGATCGCCGGACTCAGATTGGCTCGCGGGCTTAAGGTCCAAAAAATCTGTGCTTTCTGCGACTCCCAACTCGCCGCAAATCAGTTTAATGGAGAATAAACAGCAAGAGACGAGAGGATGGAAGCATACTTGAACATCGTCCAAGCACTCGCTAAAGAGTTTTCGGAGTTGGAATTAACAAGAATACCCCAAGGAGAAAACGCTCAAGCCGACGCACTGGCAGCCCTTGCCTCGTCCTCAGATCCCGGTTTGAAGAGAGACATCCCAGTAAAGTTTATCGAGCGACCTAGCTTCAAAAATCCCAAAACATTCAACCTGATCAATCCGGTAGAAGAAGACGAGGCAGTAGTCGACGAACAGGCGCAAGAAGCCGGTCCAGCCAATGATGGACCAACGGAGATGGAGACGGAGCCGCAACAGGAGAACGAATACGGTTGCGACCATGAATGGATGAGACCAATCCGATCCTACATAATGGATGGAGAAGTTCCAGCAGACAAATGGGCAGCTCGAAAACTCAAAGCCCAAGCGGCTCGGTATGTCCTACTCGACGGAAAAGTATTCAAATGGAGATTCTCGGGACCATTAATGACGTGCGTTGAAGAACCTGAAGCAAGGAAGGTCATGCAAGAAGTTCACGGCGGCTCGTGCGGAAACCACTATGGCGGAAGATCGTTGGCAATAAAGATTAAATGTCACGGATATTATTGGCCAACCATGGTGAAAGAATGCGAAATATATTCACGAAAATGCGAGAAGTGCCAGCGCCACGCCCCAACGATCCACCAACCCACTGAATTGCTGTCTTCCATCTCCTTGCAGTACCATTTCATGCGATGGTCGATGGACACCATCGTCCCGCTACATCGATCGAAGCAAAAGAGATTTCTCCTCGTCCTGACTGATTACTTCTCCAGTGGGTCGGGGCGGAATCGTACGTTAGCATCAAAGACGCCCAAGTCGAGAATTTTGTGTGGAAGCACATCATATGCCGACACGGAGTCCCTTACGAGATTGTGACCGACAATGGTTCCCAATTCATCTCCACTCGCTTCAAAAATTTTTGTGAAAAGTGGAAGATAAGGCTCAGTAAATCCACGCCTCGCTACCCACAAGGCAACGGACAAGCCGAGGCGGCGAACAAAACCATACTCGATGGCCTGAAGAAAAGCCTCGATGAAAAGAAAGGACGCTGGGCAGACGAGCTCGAAGGAGTACTCTGGTCGCACCGAAAAACCCCGAGACGAGCAACAGGCGAAACGCCATTCGCACTTGTCTACGGAACGGAATGCGAAATTCTCCCCCTTGGTAGACTTTCCCAGAGTTTGCCGACGACTCCTACCTGGACAAGAAGGCCTAAATCACCTCATGCTCCTAGATGACCTCGACCTAATCAGCGAATGGCGCGACCACGCGCTTATTCGGGTGCAAAATAATCAACAGGCCACAGCTAAGTATTACAACTCAAACGTAAGAAGTCGTTGATTCAACGAAGGAGACCACGTCCTGCGCAAAGTTTTTCAGAATACAGCCGAACAAAACGCCGGCAAATTGGGGGCTAACTGAGAAGGCCCACGTATACTCGTATACTCCCACGCTTTGTAACCACTTCGCTTAAATTAGAGAGCAAGTGTATTCAACTCACACCTCAACTCTTATCACTCACCTCGTCAGTTGTTGGCCACAACGAACGAACTATTTCATCATTTACGGATCCTAACTCCTGCGTTCTCACTGGACAATGGGGTTCTCAAACATCCTCCACGGATTAAAGCACGCTATATAAATCATGGCTGGGTATACCCCGGTCAAACATCATTGGGTAAATCCCACACAATGTTCTTTATGTTTTGCCGGAAAAATGGATAATTAACTCGAGTTGGGTTCGCAAGTCCTAAAGCTGTGGCAAAACATCCTAAACCCAACAACAGTTCGTCCTAAGCAATGTTGGTCTTATAACACCTCACAAACCTAATATTCACGGTTGGTCGTAGAATACGAGGTACCCATATATGTTCAAACCTAAACCCAGCAAAACGCCTCGCTTCCTAGCAACGCTGGTCATTTACGCTACATAGCATTCGTAGGTCGATCAGGACCAAGACACTGTAACTCACAGCTTGTCTCTTAAAACACTTCGGAAAACTTGTATCTGATGAGCACAATCAAGTACAAACTGACCGGACGTGTTCAAACCTAAACCCAGCAAACACCTTGCTCCTAAGCATCGCTGGTCTAATACACTGCAAAGCATCCATAACCCGGTTGTGGCGAAAGACACTACGACTCGCCTATCCTCAATTCATTTCTCGAAACGTCATATCTATCGTAAACCAATAAGTTCAGAAATCAGAAGCATACATATATCAAGGCAAACGCTTCGCCCCTTAACAATACTACAGTTCCTCTAAACGCGTTCAATCTCGAAAACTAATCTTTATAGTCGCCTCGCGGTTAGCCATTATCAGTCAAAGTTTCGAAGCCATCGTTTCGTCATGATCTCGGGCAGAACAAAACACTTCGCCCAAACAGAACTCAACCCTTACTCGCTGAGTATGAAAGGGAAACCTATTACATAGGTATCTCGCTTCGCCGCAATTCGAAGCAGAGCAACAACGCTTCAGTTCAATAACAAAATATCATACCACATGAAATCCATAACACAAAACCTAGGTAGATAAAGCCGTCCAGGCATCGAGTCGAAACATAAAGCACATTCAACACAAGGGATGCGCAACAAAATTCAAACAAAAAAAAACCAAATCAAAGCGAAAATATTCAAAGGCACTATCTAGACGACAGGATCGGCGGTCGCTGGTGCCGTCGATACGTCCTGCTGATAGCTCTTCTCAGCAATCAACTCATCAACCTGATATAGCTGCATATTCCATGCATTTTACATACATATAAGTTAGTTTCTCACGCATATACATTGCATTTTAGGTTAGTTTGCATCACTTTAGGTCCTAGAGTGTTCTTGCACAAGCATATGCATATTTCTTGCATTTTTCATCACAAAGAGGTTGTTTTCGGCTACTTTGGAGTCTTGGAGGGTTCATGGAAGTGTTAAGGCTCGTGAGGAAGTTCGAGGGACTTGAAGAATTTGGGAATGCTTACTAAGGACCAGAGATCGAGAGGAGGTTCGAGCATGGCCGGTCGATCTAGATGAGATCGACCAGAAGATCGAGTGGCCCAGCCGATCCAAGGGAACTGATCGAGACGGAGATCGAGTGAAGCGATCGATCAAGGAGTACGGACGTGAATGACGCCATGCAGAGCGAGAGCTGGATCGAGTCCACCACTCGATCCTCCGAAGATCGACTCCAAGATCGAACAAAGCACCAGATCCACCGAGGAAGATCGAGACAAAGATCGAGCTGAAAGCACGATGTCCGGAAGTAATCGAGAGAGCTGCTCGATCCCGAAGTCGATCTCAGTGTACTTTAACCGCTTTTGGCCGCTAGCGAAGGGGGGACCATCAAATTGTTTGGCCTGTTTTGGCAAGGCGGCGAGCATGCTTTTAGACACACTTTTCATTTTTATCTTTTTATCATCTTTTTCTCTCTGTTCGAAGGTGATTTCGCCATTGTTGGATTTTGACGCTTTTTATCTTACTTTTGTATCGAATCATTTAAGCTTAATCTATCATTTTTCATGTTCGTCGTTTCATTCTTCATGCTTTGGTTGGTTTACTTAATGTGTAGTGAGTAGTTTAATCGGGTTTTGGGGTTGAGAGGATTTGAAGGGGTCGAAAAGGTTTTCAAGTTTGGAGTTTTCTTGTTGTTAATGGCTTTCTTTTCTAAGATGTTGAGTTCTTAAGGCTTAAAGAGTCTCACGCCAAGATCTTTATGATTAGATAGAGCTCTTACCTTGACCGGATCCAGAGATCTCTGAAAGTCACATCTTAGAGGGTAGTTACTCTTTCCCAAACGCCATGGTAGTTTAGAGGACTAGTTAAGCCGCGTGTTTGAAATCTGTTATCCTTGCCTCTCAATCTCTTTTTCCGCCAAACGCCATGAGTCTGGAGGAGAGGATGAGAGAGTGATCCATACCACACGCCATGGATGTGTCTTGTTTTGTTTTTAAGGCTTAGAGAACCTCACAAAGTGAGTAGATCTAGAGTTTTCAAACCAAGCTTGAACATTTGAAACCCCTGAACGTGAATCTCAACCCTAGACCCTCTTTCTTAGTATTCTTACATCTTTTCTAGTTATTCGCTTGTTACCTGTTGCATCCTGGTCATTAGTTTCATTGCGCTTGAGCTTTTAGACGAGATCGATCCAAACTGCTCGATCTAGTGGTCGATCCTGTGGTCGATCCATTAGTTGATTTTTATAAATTCATAGCTTTGCATTTTAATCATTTTGTTTGTTCTTCGTGGTATTTCACTCTTTCCTAGTAATTTTAAAATAGTTTTTCCTGGCATTTAGTCGTCGCATTTAGGTTTTAGGAATTTTACAAAAGCATTCATCATTTGCCTAGCTTTACTCGATCCTTGCATTCTCATTGATCTTTCTAGCTCCTAGGATTGGATTGATACTCGCTTGCATACTTTACTACAACTAAGTGTTGCATTTGAGCTTTGATACATCATTGCATACACTGTGCTGGAAAATCTTGTTATCAAATGGCGTCGTTGCCATTCTAGGAGTGTTAGAAAGCATTGAGATTTGGGGTTTAGTAAAGACTAAGCCTTTACTTTGTTTAAGTTACTAATTTCTGTACTCTCAAACGTGTGTCTTTCAGGTACATGAATCTTCGTTCAAGGGGAGACAACAATCTACTTCAACCCTTGGACAACATTCATCAACTTGGTCATTCACGGCAAAGAAGAGTACGAGAACAAGCTAGAGCTTTTGAGGAGATTGTTCAGCACAGATTGGTTGACTTTGAAGCTATGGCTGAACACGAGCATCCAGAGGGACCTCCTCCAGCTCATGGGGCAGTGGACAGGGGCAATGGAAACCCCCAAAACGCGGCTAGACCCCCAAGGATCATAGGAGCCGGAGATGCTCCCAATACTCATCACAATAGGTTTGGGATCACTCCTCCTCCTGTACAAAACAACAACTTCAAGATTAAGTCGGGTTTCATCTCAATGGTGCAAAACAATTAGTTTCATGGGCTAGCAATGGGAGATCCCTTGGAACACCTTGATAACTTCGAACAAGTATGTGGGATGATCAAGATAAACGGAATTCCGAAGATGCTTTCAAGCTGCGTCTCTTTCCATTTTCTCTTGGAGACAAGGCTAGACATTGGGAGAAGATACTTCCACAAGGCACCATTAAATCTTGGGCTGAGTGTAAGAAGGCTTTCCTCTCAAAATTATTCTCTAGCACCAGAACGGCAAGGCTAAGAAGCGAGATCAGCGTCTTCAGGCAAAGGAACAATGAGACTTTCAATGAAGCCTTGGAACGGTTCAAGGACTATACTATCCAATGTCCTCACCACGGCTTCAGCGAAGAAACTCTTCTAAGCACTATCTACCGAGGAGCTTCACCAAAGATTCGCTTGTTGCTTGACACGACTAGTAAGGGAAATTTCCTTGGTCAAGAGGTAGAAGAAGGCATGGAGCTGATTGAGAACTTAGCACTAAGTGACGGAAACTATGCTGAGGATTATGACCGTGCACCGCGAGGTTCTGAGCTAGAGTCTCACAAGAAAGAGTTGAAATCATTGCATGAGAAGATTGACAAGTTGGTTTTAGCAAATCAGAAGCATGTTCACTTTGTTGGTGAAGCGGATGAGAGCCAAGAGGAGCTTGAGTTGAGCCAAGAAGACGCCAATTGGGTGGCGGGTCAAAAAAACTACAAACCACAAGGCTATTCACAAGGCTACAACCAGAACAATAATCTCTCATACCGTAGCACTGATATACGTTTTCTCAAGCAGGCTTTATGATGCAGAGAGGTTATCAAACTCTAATGCACGCAATGTTGTAGTAAGGCAAGCAGGAGAATGTCAATCCACTTCTAGGAGATAGAGAATGCACAAAGAATGCAAGATCCTAAGCAAATCTAAGCAAAATGAGACAGTTTATGAGAAATTATCAAAGAACTAGATGCAGCAACCTAAACAGAGTGAAACCTATTTTAAAAATACTAGAAAGGAAGCAAATAGCACGAGAAACAAACAGATTAAATAAAGGAAAGAGCTTCGAATTATTAAAATTCGACTAGTGGATCGACCACAAGATCGACCACTAGATCGAGCAGTAACGATCGATCACGTCTAAAACCGTAAGAACAACAAATCTAATGACAGGATGCTATCAGGTAACAAGCGAAAGATGAAATAAAACTTAAAGATTCTAAAAGAAAGGGTCTAGGGTTGAGATTCATGTAATGGGTTTCAAAGGATCGATCTTGGGTTTGAAACTTTAGATCGACTCACTTGGTGAGGATCTCTAAGCCTTGAAAACAAAACAAGATCTATCCGTGGCTTTCGGTATAGATAAATCTTTCATCCTCTCCTCCAAACCCATGGCTTTTGGTGGAAAGAGAGGTCGAAAGGCAAGGAAAACAGATTTCAAGTAATGGCTTAACTAGTCCCCCAAACTTCCATGGCTTTTGGGAAGGGGTACTAGTCTCTAAGGTGTGATCTTCCGAGGCTCCTGGATCCTGTCAAGGTAAGGAACCTCTCGGATCATGAAGCTCTTGGCGTGAGAGTCTTCAAGCATTAAGCTTTCAACACCTTAGAAGAGATAGCCTTTAAAACGTTTTAGAAAACAAACCAAGATCGAACCCTTTCTATCCCTTAATCCTCTCAACCCCAAACCCAAAGTAAACTACTCGCTACACATAGAGTAAATCAAGCAAATCAGAAGAAACGAGAAGATAAACATGAAGGAAAAACTGGATAAAACGATAAAGATTCGAATACAAAAGCTTAAGAGAAAAACTGGTTCAACAATGGTGTTTTTCGTTAAACGAGAGAGAAAAACATAAAAGAAAGGATAAGGATCTAAAAGTTATCGAAAAAGCATCTCGCCGGCTTGCCTAAAATGCCCAAACAAGCCAATGGTCCCCCCTTCGCTAACAGCCAAAAATGGTTGAAAGGACAGAAATCGACCACTGGATCGAGTGGTTCTCTCGATCACATCCGGGCATCGTGTCTTCGGCTCGATCCGGGTCTCGATCTTCTTCGGCGAATCGAGTGTTGCATCCGATCTTGGTATCGATCTTCGGGTGGATCGAGTGGTGTACTCGATCTGGCTCTCGCTCTGCATGGCGTCATTTACGTCCGTACCGATTGATCGATTGCTTCACTTGATCTCCGTCTCGATCATTCTCCTTGGATCGCCTAGTTGGCTCGATCTTCTGGTCGATCAACTCCTAGATCGACCGGCCATGCTCGATCTGCTCCTCGATCACTGGTCCTTAGCATATTTCCGAGCTCCCACGAACTGCTACATCAGTCTCCTCACGCCCACAAACCTCCATGACTCCAAAGCAGCCAGAAACAACCTGAATGTGATGCAAAATGCAAGGAAAATGCATATGCTGATGCAAGAATGCTCTAGGACACTAAGTGATGTAATCTAACCTAAAACATGATACAAATGCATGAAAACCTAACTAATGAGTATGCAAAATGTATGCAATATGCAATAACATCAACTCCCTCAAACTTACTTCTTGCTTGCCCTCAAGCAACAAAAAACAAGTAAGGAAGAGAGGTTGTTAGGAAAATCAAAGGGGTTTTAAACTTTTTGCAAAGGTGCCTTTCAAATGGATCATCTCAATGTCCTAGTTAACAGTTCTAAAATGCTATGCTTACACTCATACTCCAAAGAACTTAGCCATACTCATCACTCAAAGAAATTCAAATCATGACTCTCCTATTCCTAACAATCAAAGAAACTCATCCTTTAACATTCATTAACATTCGAACCATGAATCAAACTTATGCACTTTAAAGCAAAACACATTTGGCTAAGGGTTATGGTTATGAGCATAGAATGATCTCATTTGAAAAGGGTTTATAATCATAACAAGGGTTTCTCTCAAAAATGGTTTGAACTTACACATAATGCTAAAGGTAAAGACAATTTATGCATACATGATTAGATTCTCATCTACCCATGTAAACTATCAAATGATCCTATACCCCTCTCATTTAAGAAATTTAATCCTCACTCACCACTTAAGAGTCTACCCTTTTTCTCACACTTAGCAATCCCCAATAAAGAATAAAGACATTTTTAAACTTTTTAGGCTAGTGAAAAGGTTTTGAAAGAAATTTCTTATTAGTAGCTCTCTTATTATTATTTTTTTCTTTATTTTGCACTTAGGCTATTTTTATTATTTTTTCTTTTCTTTTCTCTTTTTTTATTTTTTTTATTTTTACTTATTATGAGAGAGCTACTTTTTGAAATTAGAGCATACTTAGTTTTAAAAGCAAACCTTTCACTTAAAACCTCATTTCTTTCCTTAAAACAAAAACTCTTTGAAACCGAAACAAATAGACAAGAAAGCAACCCCAATGATCCCCCAAACTTATCCTAAACCAACACCTAGCTTCAAAATGCAAAGCTAGAAATCAATATGAAAACCAAATCATGTCGCCTAAACCTGACACTTTATGCCAAGTTCAAACCAAAAGTAAGGCCTCACAAAGATGTCACACAAGAACATTTGGCTTCAAAGGAGGGTAAGGTTCAAGGAGGAAGTTCTACTTAGGCTCACAAAGAGTGGTAAAAAGAAAGAAGAGAGCCTAAATATTTTAAAACCATGTGTTCATTTTCAAATGCATAAGAATGATAATTAGAGTTTCAAATTAAGGTTTTCACTTAGTAGGATGAGTTTCAAATCATGAGAGTTCAATTCAAGCCACGAAAATCCTAACTAGTGATCCAAGCATGGTTAGAACTTACTTTCAAAGCATAAACAAGGCATTAGAGAACTACCAACTAGGGCATTGAAATGATTCATAAGTAAAAACACCTTTTTAAGAAATTCTAACCCCTTATGCAAAATGCAAACAACCTAGGTGATATGAGAAACTCTAGACTCAATCCTAACATGTTTCTTAAAAAGATGAATGCAACTACATGAATCTTTGAAAAAAATTTAAAAATTTTACCAATTTTTCATGAACTAAGACTCAAGGATGCAAAAAGGAAAATAAGATCAAAGAACACAAGATTAAATCACACAAGTACTCCCCCAAACTTGCTTGACACCGTCCCGGTGGCAAACTCATCCGAAGGAGCATCAAAACACAATGCAAGAAACAAATATAAGCGGTTATATACAATGGAAGAAGGTTGTTTACCTCTGGTCTAGGCTCGGCTGGAACTTGAGGATGTTCTAGAGGAGCCAGAGATCGTTGCTTTGCCTTTGTCAGCTGGTTCTTGGAGAGAATGGCGCGCCGGCTGAATGTTGTCTCCTTGGGTTTCGCGGATAACAACTCCTCCGGTTGAGAGCCTTCTCTTCTCGGGTTGTTGCATCTCTTGGCTTGCAGCTGGCTTAGGCTGGCCTCCCTGAAGTGCTTTAACTTTCTTCCCAAGCTTCTTCAGCATCTTCCCTTGCCACTTGTTAATCTTCCTTTGCATCTCTACCACCGATGCTAGGAACTTCTCGGTTTTTGTCCTCGGCTCAAAGTCCAGTTTGGGAAGTGTGTAAGCCTCGGGCATCTCGTCTTCCGTGCCTGGAGACTCTGACCTTTGACGTGGGGCAATGGCTGAAGCAGGCGGTCCTCCGAAAGGGGCAAAGCATTCTTCCTCCGTGGGTAAGAACTCGATGTTCCCAACACCAAGTAGCTCGGTTTCATCTCTGTTGGGAAGGATGCACACTCTCTTCTTGTCTTCGTCATCTATGAAGAGGTAGGCATAGAACCCTTCTGCTGGCATGTGTCCCAAGCTATCAGTGTTCCTCATGTATGCTTCATCCATGAAAGCTCTGTTTGGAACGTGAGCAAAGTCATGGATGGGCACACCGGCTTGCACGAACAAAGGAGTAAGGAAACCGCCAATGTAGGAGGAGGTTGCCTTGCACCGTAAGGCATAAGCCTTGTACTTCACCATGGAAGCCGCGAGCACACAGCCGTAGTTCACCTCATCGCCGAGTTCATCTTCTATGGGCTCTTCATTCGCATCCGGATCAGACACCAAGTGCTTCACACCTTGGAACAGGAAGCACAGCTCCGTCTTTGTGACAGTAGGAGCAACAGACCTTCCACTGAATGTATTGGCAATCAGCTTCAGAGTATGCCTCAGCACCGGACTCCTAACTCGCTTGATCTTGGCGGTGTTGGCTTTGTAGTCTTCATTGCTGATCAGGTCCCAAAACTCGTCGGCTTTCTTGAAGGCTGGGAACTCGACCTTGTGTGCATCAGCGTTGAGACCGTAGACTTGGCATAGCTCAGGGATGGATAGTGTATAGGCTTGACGTCCGACATTGAAGTAGAGGCGGCCTTGAGAAGGGACGGGTGCACTAGGATTCTCATATCGGAACTCCAAGGTGGCTAGGAAGTCTATTGTCACTTCAGGAATGGTTGGGCAATCCATCCGTGACAAACACCTCAAGCCAATGTTCTTGAGGAGTTGATCGAAGTCCCCAAGAATCCCGAGCCTAGACAAAAGCTCTCGATCAGCAAACTTTGTGGGTTCAAACCGGAGCCTCTCCAGCCTCTTCTTATCCCTCTTCTCATCTTTACTCCACCGGACCCTCTCTTGAGCTACCACTTCTTGTCCTTCTTCTTCTTGTGCTTGCTCCTCTATTGTTCTCTTTGGTGCCATGGTTCCTGAAACAAATTCTAAAGATAATGATAAGCAAGTGGCGATTTGATGAGAATGAGAGAAGAGAAGGAGAGAATTTATAATAACTACCCTAGAATTTTGGGGAATAAATAAAAATCATAGCTAAATAAAAGGAAACCAAATCTTTAGATACTGAAAAATCTGGAATTATTCCATTTACTTAGCTAGTTTTAAAAATTCAAACCAATCCTATATTCTAAAACAAGATCTTGCGGATTTAAAGGAGATTTTCTTAAAATAAAATCATTAATTTTGAAAATACCGTTGCAAGAAGTTTAGAATATCTTTGCTAGCCTTTGAAAACTTAAAACTCTCACTCTCTTTGTTTAAAAATCTCGAGCAAACAGGAATGAGAGGGTGAGAGGTAGGTTGAAATATTTAAGGACTTTAGCAAAACCAAAACAATGGGTGGTCAAAGTGGTTTCTGACAAAGTCTTGGTCAAGACACATCTTTCATGGTCAAAGATGCTTGCCTTGACCAAGTTTTGAATTTAAAAATTGGAGGGAAAAGAGTAAGGGAGGGAAAGAAAGTTGTTACCTCGGCATGAGATCGAGTCCATTTGGTCGATCTATGACTCGATCTCATGCCCAAAATGGCTTAGATCGAGAGGGTTACTCGATTTAAGACTCGATTCATAGTGAATCGAGTTCTGGATCGATTGGCTCTCTCGATCATTGAGATGTTGGCTCCTCGGCTAAGTCCTCATGATCGAGCTATGTCCTCGATTTAGGGGTCGATTTGGCATAGATCAAGCGATGGATCGAGTCGAGTGATCGATCAGTTTTCAACAGATTTTCCGGAGAGAAATTAGATCGGTCGATCCGATTTGGATCGATCGATCCTTTTTCATCAAGGTCGATCTTGTCACTCGATCTCGTCTAGATCGACTGGCTCCTCTCGATTCACTGACTCGATCTAGCAAAGATCGAGCCAGAATCAGTCGATCTAGCACTCGATCTCTAGCCTTATTCTAACCCCTATCGCCTCTTTAAGACCTCAAAGTCAAGGTTTAGACTCCTTATACCTGTTCCTACACACTTACAAAATAAAAGCATAAAACTGAAAGGGAAATAAAGCAGAAGTATGTACAAGATAAACATGGGAATGCCTCCCATGTGCACTTTCTTTAACGTCTTTAGCTAGACCTTACTTGGTCTAAGCGGATGGTGGGTCTTGGAGAAGCACTGAGGTACTCTCCTTGTCATAGCTATCTGCCAAATAGGGCTTGACTCTATGTCCGTTGACGGTGAAGGCACTGCCACTTTTTCCCATCAGAGTAACAGCTCCATACGGCAAGACCTCTTAAATCACGAACGGTCCGCTCCACCTTGATTTCAGCTTGCCCGGGAAGAGCTTGAGCCTCGAGTTGTACAGCAACACCAGTCCTCCTTCCTTAAGCTCCTTGGCAACCAACTTCTTATCATGAGCCTCCTTAGTCCGCTCCTTGTATATCTGGGAGCTCTCGTAAGCATTCAACCTCAACTCGTCCAGTTCGTGTAGCTGAATAAGGCGCCTCTCCTGAGCCGTCTTGAGATCAAAGTTCAGCCTCTTCACAGCCCACAACGCGCGGTGTTCAAGCTCAACCGGGAGGTGACAGCCCTTGCCATAGAGTAGAGTGAAAGGAGTTGTACCAATCGGCGTCTTGAAAGCGGTACAATAGGCCCAAAGAGCATCGTCCAGCTTCACTGACCAATCCTTCCTTGTTGCTCTGACGGTCTTCTCTAGGATAGTCTTGATTTGCCTATTGGAGACCTCCACTTGACCGCTTGTTTGAGAATGATACGGTGTAGCCACCTTGTGCTTAACCCAATACTTTCTCAAGAGGTTCTCAAAGACCTTGTTTATAAAGTGGCTTCCTCCATCACTTATAACAACCTTGGGTACCCCAAACCTTGGGAAGATGATACTCTTGAACAGCTTGATCACAACCTTAAAGTCATTTGTAGGGGAAGCAACAGCCTCAACCCATTTGGAGACATAATCCACAGCTACTAAGATGTACTTGTTGCCGTATGAAGAGGGAAAAGGCCCCATGATGTCAATCCCCCACGCATCGAACACGTCAACCTCGAAGATAGGAACTTGAGGCATTTCGTTCCTCTTGGTTATATTCCCTGCTCGCTGACATACCTCACAGCTCTTCACAAACTCGTGTGCATCTTTAAAAATGGAGGGCCACCAGAAACCGGCTTGCAACACTTCCGTGGCTGTCTTGAATGAGGCGAAGTGTCCTCCGTAGGAAGAGCCATGGCAATGATAGAGGATGTCCCTGGCTTCTTCCTTTTTAACACATCTCCGGTACAAGCTGTCTACTCCTCTTTTGTATAGGTAAGGCTCGTCCCAAAAGTAGTCACTAGCCTCCCCTCATAAACCGCTTCTTGTGATAGCTGTTGAGATGTGTTGGCTCCTCACCACACGCTAGGTAGTTCACCACGTCAGCATACCACGGTAAATCCTCCTCTTTAAAACTCAACACTTCCTGAAACCTCCCTTCTAGCTTCCCACAAACAGCAGTAGTAATCGCCATAAGCTGCTCTTCTGGAAGGGAGTCATCTAAAGGGAGAGACTCGTTGATCCTTAGCCTTGAGAGGTGGTCAGTGACTCCATTTTCTATCCCTTTCTTGTCTTTAATCTCCATGTCAAACTCCTGGAGTAACAGAATCCATCTTAAGAGGCGAGGCGTAGTGTCCTTCTTCGAGTAGATGTATCGTAGGGCAGCGTGATCCGTGTATACAATAGCCTTGGAACCAACGAGATATGATCTGAACTTCTCAAAGGCGAAGACTATTGCAAGCAGCTCCTTCTCCGTAGTGGTGTATCGTGATTGCGTGTCATCCAAGGTCCTTGAAGCGTAGTAGATCACATGTAGCTTCTTGTCTTTCTTCTGACCAAGGACGGCTCCTACGGCGTAGTCACTAGCATCACACATGATATCAAAGGGAAGAGACCAGTCTGGTGCTTGGACTATAGGGGCTGCTGTAAGGGCTTCCTTGATGGTCACGAAAGCCTTCAAACACTCCTCATCGAATACAAACTCAGCTTCCTTGCACAACAGCCGTGTAAGAGGGCGTGCAATCTTGGAGAAATCTTTGATGAAGGGCCTATAGAACCCTGCGTGCCCCAAGAAGCTTCTGATCCCTTTAACATTAACCGACGGCTCTAGACCCATCATGACCTCCACCTTAGCCTGATCAACCTCAATACCCTTCTCTGAAATCTTGTGACCGAGCACTATCCCTTCCTTAACCATGAAGTGGCATTTCTCCCAGTTCAGCACCAGGTTTGTCTCTTCACAATGTTTAAGTACCCTGCAAAGATTTAACAAACAAGCAGGAAAGGACGCACCATACACAGAGAAATCATCCATGAATACCTCTACCATCTCCTCTATAAGATCAGAGAAGATATACATCATACACCGCTGAAAGGTAGCCGGTGCATTACATAATCCAAACGGCATCCTTCGATAAGCAAAGGTACCGTAGGGACATGTAAAAGTCGTCTTCTCCTGATCGTTTGGGTGGATAGGAATCTGAAAGAAACCACTATACCCATCGAGAAAACAGTAGTAAGGGTGATTTGCAAGTCTCTCAAGCATTTGATCAATAAAGGGCAAAGGGAAATGGTCTTTTCTAGTCGCAAGGTTAAGTTTTCTATAGTCAATACACATTCTATGACCAGTAATGGTCCCAGTAGCGATAAGTTCATCCTTTTCATTCCTTATGACCGTGATCCCTCCCTTCTTAGGCACCACGTGTACAGGGGAAACCCACGTGCTGTCACTTATGGGATAGATCACGTCAGCCTCTAAAAGCTTAAAGTTTTCCTTCTTAACAACCTCTTTCAAGTTAGGATTCAAACGCCTTTGATGTTCTACAGATGTCCTTCTTAACAAACTCCCCTGGCTCCTTAGTGAGTGCTAGCTTCAGATGGTCTTCTAGAGCTAGCTCTTCCAGCAACTCATCCGCCAAGGCATCGATCGTTTCGATATAGAAAGCTTGTCCTTCAATGGTCGGCATCTTTAGAACCTTGTTGATGTCAAAGTCTAGCCTGATCTCCTTCCCCAAATGCAAGGCAATCTTCCCGTTCTTCACATCTATTATAGCTCCGGCGGTTGCAAGGAACGGTCTCCCTAAGATAAGTGGGTCTTTAGGCTCCTCGTCCATCTCCAATACTACAAAGTCTGTAGGTACGTTCACACCACTGATTCGTACCGGTAAATCTTCAAGCAGCCCCACTGGTAACCTCACGCTTCTATCAGCCAGCACCAATGAGATCCGACAGTCTTTAAACCGAGTGAAACCAAGCTTCTTAGCCACGGAGTGAGGCATCAAGTTTATGCTAGCCCCGAGATCACACAAGCAACTCTTGAACTCTAGAGGACCCAAAGCATAGGGTATAGTGAAGCTTCCAGGGTCTCCCAGCTTCTTAGGGACTATCTCCTTATGAATAACTGCACTACACTCTTTGCTTAGAACAAGTACCTCTTTGCTTTCTTTGTTCTTCTTCACAAGGGTGTCCTTGAAAAACTTGGCGCACTTGGGCATCATAGCGAGACAGTCTACAAGAGGCAGCTTGATTTCCACGTCTTTTAGGTGCTTCTCAAACAAGATCTGGTGCTTCTCTATAAGCTGCTTTTTGAAACGACCGGGGAATGGCAACTTCGGTACGTAAGGTGGGGGCACGTAGTCATTCTTCTCCTTGGTGGTAAGCTCAGCTTTCTTCTCAGTGACCACCTTATCTCCTCTCCTCGGCCCTTGGATCCAAACGTTGTCAAAGTTTATCTCATCATCATCAGCCAAAGGTTTACCCTCCCCCTCTTGAATTACAACTTCCTCGTTGTTCTTGGTAGAGACCGGAGGTTCGAGCTCTTTGCCGCTTCTCAACGTTATAGCATTGGCATACTCCTTGGGATTTTGCTCACACTTTCCCGGAAGACTGTTCTGACCACTCGTGCTTGCTTTTCCCTTCTCCAGCTGCTTGATCTTGTTGTTTAGGTTGGTGATTTGAGTGGAGAAGTCGGTTAGAGATGAATCTAGCCGAGTGTTCATTTCAGTGAACTTCTGGTTGGTTGAAGCTTGCCCTTTTATTAGCTGTTGAAACATTGCTTGAACCAGATCAACTTGTTGTTGCGTCGGTTGTTGTTGCTGAGGTGCAAAGCCCGGAGGGTAGTTAGGAGTATAACCCTTGTTGTGTTGTTGTTGCCCTTGAAAGTTGCCTTGCCCTTGACCTTGGAAACCACCACTCGGTTGAAAACCTTTGTTGTAAGGGATGAAAGGTTTAGCTTGTTGAGCAGGGTACACTTGATCTTTAGGGTTGGCTACATTGGTGCTTCGGTAAGAGAGGTTGTTGTTCTGGTAGCCTTGGTTGTAGCCTTGAGACTTGTAGTTGTTCTGTCCAGCTACCCAATTTGCTTCTTCTTGGCTTAGCTCCAACTCCTCTTGGTTCTCATCAGCATCACCAACAAAGTGAACATGCTTCTGATTAGCTAATACCAACTTGTCAATCTTCTCATGCAACGATTTGAGCTCCTTCTTGTGAGACTCAAACTCTGATCCTCTCGGTGCTCGGTCATAATCCTCGGCATAGTTTCCATCACTCAACGCCAGGTTTTCTATCAGATCCATACCCTCTTCTACCTCTTGACCAAGGAAGTTCCCTTTGCTAGCTGTATCAAGCAACAACCTTATCTTTGGTGCAGCTTCACGGTATATGGTACTGAGTAGAGTTTCTTCGCTAAACCCGTGATGAGGACATTGGATCGTGTAGTCTTTGAAACGCTCCATTGCCTCGTTGAATGTCTCGTTGTTCCTTTGGGTGAAACCACTGATCGCTTCTCAACCGAGCTGTCCTTGTGCTTGAGAAGAACTTTGAGAGAAATGCCTTCTTACACTCAACCCATGATGTGATGGTGCCTTGTGGGAGGGTCTTCTCCCAATGTCTAGCTTTGTCTCCGAGTGAAAAGGGGAAGAGACACAGCTTGAAAGCATCTTCGGATATGCCATTGATCTTGATCATCCCACATACTTGCTGGAAGTTGTCTAGGTGCTCCAAGGGGTCTTCCATTGCTAAGCCGTGGAACTTGTTGTTTTGCACCATGGAGATGAAACCAGGCTTGATCTCGAAGTTATTGTTTTGTACCGGAGGAGGAGTGATCCCAAACCTATTGTGGTGGGTATTGGGAGCATCTCCGGCTCCTATGATCCTCGGTGGTCTAGCCGCGTGTTGGGGGTTTCCATTGCCCCGTCCTGCTGGAGGAGGTCCTTCTGGATGCTTGTGTTCAGCCATAGCTTCAAAGTCAACCAAACCGTGCTGAACAATCTCCTCAAAGGCTCTTGTTTGCTCTCTGACTCTCCTTTGCCGTGAGTGACCAAGTTGATGAATGTTGTCTAAGGGTTGTAGAAGATTGTTGTCTCCCCTTGAACGAAGATTCATGTACCTGAAAACACACATTTGAGAGTAGATGTATTAGTACCCTGAAAAAGGTAAAGACTTAGTCTTTGCTAAGACCCAAATCTCTATGTTCTCTAAACACTCCTAGAATGGCAACGGCGCCATTTGATATACGTTTTCTCAAGCAGGGTTTATGATGCAGAGAGGTTATCAAACTCTAATGCACGCAATGTTGTAGTAAGGCAAGCAGGAGAGTGACAATCCACTTCTAGGAGATAGAGAATGCACAAAGAATGCAAGATCCCAAGCAAATCTAAGCAAAATGAGACAGTTTATGAGAAATTATCAAAGAACTAGATGCAGCAACCTAAACAGAGTGAAACCTATTTTAAAAATACTAGAAAGGAAGCAACAAGCACGAGAAATAAACAGATTAAATAAAGGAAAGAGCTTCGAATTATTAAAATTCGACTAGTGGATCGACCACAAGATCGACCACTAGATCGAGCAGTAACGATCGATCTCGTCTAAAACCGTAAGAACAACAAATCTAATGACCTGGATGCTATCAGGTAACAAGCGAAAGATGAAATAAGACTTAAAGATTCTAAAAGAAAGGGCCTAGGGTTGAGATTCATGTAAAGGGTTTCAAAGGATCGATCTTGGGTTTGAATCTTTCGATCGACTCACTTGGT
Source organism: Thlaspi arvense (assembly GCA_911865555.2). Taxonomy (NCBI): domain Eukaryota; kingdom Viridiplantae; phylum Streptophyta; class Magnoliopsida; order Brassicales; family Brassicaceae; genus Thlaspi; species Thlaspi arvense. The sequence goes on from OU466862.2 coordinate 31,245,517, forward strand.
GAGGATCTCTAAGCCTTGAAAACAAAACAAGATCTATCCGTGGCTTTCAGTATAGATCACTCTTTCATCCTCTCCTCCAAACCCATGGCTTTTGGTGGAAAGAGAGGTCGAAAGGCAAGGAAAACAGATTTCAAGTAATGGCTTAACTAGTCCCCCAAACTTCCATGGCTTTTGGGAAGGGGTAACTAGGCTCTAAGGTGTGATCTTCCGAGGCTCCTGGATCCTGTCAAGGTAAGGAACCTCTCGGATCATGAAGCTCTTGGCGTGAGAGTCTTCAAGCATTAAGCTTTCAACACCTTAGAAGAGATAGCCTTTAAAACGTTTTAGAAAACAAACCAAGATCGAACCCTTTCTATCCCTTAATCCTCTCAACCCCGAACCCAAAGTAAACTACTCGCTACACATAGAGTAAATCAAGCAAAGCAGAAGAAACGAGACGATAAACATGAAAGAAAAACTGGATAAAATGATAAAGATTTGAATACAAAAGCTTAAGAGAAAAACTGGTTCAACAATGGTGTTCTTCGTTAAACGAGAGAGAAAAACATGAAAGAAAGGATAAGGATCTAAAAGTTATCGAAAAAGCATCTCGCTGCCTTGCCTAAAATGCCCAAACAAGCCAATGGTCCCCCCTTCTCTAACAGCCAAAAACGGTTTAAAGGACAGAAATCGACAATTGGATCGAGCGGTTCTCTCGATCACATCCGGGCTTCGTGTCTTCGGCTCGATCCGGGTCTCGAACTTCTTCGGCGAATCGAGTGTTGCATCCGATCTCGGTATCGATCTTAGGGTGGATTGAGTGGTGTACTCGATCTGGCTCTCGCTCTGCATGGCGTCATTTACGTCCGTACCGATTGATCGATTGCTTCACTCGATCTCCGTCTCGATCATTCTCCTTGGATCGCCTAGTTGGCTCGATCTTCTGGTCGATCAACTCCTAGATCGACTGGCCATGCTCGATCTGCTCCTCGATCACTGGTCCTTAGCATATTTCCGAGCTCCCACGAACTGCTACATCAGTCTCCTCACGCCCACAAACCTCCATGACTCCAAAGCAGCCAGAAACAACCTGAATGTGATGCAAAATGCAAGGAAAATGAATATGCTAATGTAAGAATGCTCTAGGACCCTAAGTGATGCAATCTAACCTAAAACATGATTCAAATGCATGAAAAACTAACTAATGAGTATGCAAAATGTATGCAATATGCAATAACATCAAGCACCAATGTCGCAATCCTTAAGGATCAGGTGTACCCTGCTCAGCAAGCAAAGCCTTTCGTACCTTACAACAAAGGTTTTCAGCCGAGTGGTGGATTCCAAGGGCAAGGGCAGAACAACTTCCTTTCGTACCTTACAACAAAGGTTTTCAGCCGTGTTTTTCTTAAGCTTTGTATTCGAATCATTTCTGTTCAATCTAGTTTTCTTTTCATGTACATCGTCTCGTTTCATACGCTTTGCTTGATTTACTCTATGTGTAGCGAGTAGTTTCTTTGGGTTCGGGGTTGAGAGGATTAAGGGGTCTAAAGGGTTTCGATCTTGGGGTTTTTCTAGACGTTTTCAAAGGCTATCTTTTCTAAGGTCTTGAGATCTCAATGCTTGAAGACTCTCACGCCAAGAGCTTCATGATCCGAGAGGTTCCTTACCTTGACAGGATCCAGGAGCCTCGGAAGATCACACCTTAGAGACTAGTTACCCCTTCCCAAAAGCCATGGAAGTTTGGGGGATTAGTTAAGCCATTCGTTTGAAATCTGTTTTCCTTGCCCTTCGACCTTTCCTTCCACCAAAAGCCATGGGTTTGGAGGGGAGGATGAAGGAGTGATCTATACCGAAAGCCACGGATAAATCTTGTTTAGTTTTCAAGGCTTAGAGATCCTCACCAAGTGAGTCGATTTAAAGTTTTAAACCCAAGGTCGAACCTTTGAAACCCCTGACCATGAATCTCAACCCTAGGCCCTTTCTCTTAGCATCTTTACGTCTTATCTCATCTTTCGCTTTATCTCTGATACCATCCTGGTCATTAGTTTTACTGTTCTTGCATTTTTAGACGAGATCGATTGTTACTGCTCGATCTAGTGGTCGATCCACTAGTCGAATTTTAATAATTCGAAGCTTTCTCCTTTAATTTTTCTGTTTGTTTCTTGTGGTAGTTTCTTCCTTTCTAGTATTTTTAAAATAGGTTTCATTCCGTTTAAATTGCTGCATCTAGTTTTTAGAGATTTTCTCATAAACCGTCTCATTTCGCTTAGATTTGCTTTAGTCCTTGTATTCTCTGTGCATTCTCTATCATCCTAGAAGTGGATTGACTCTCTCTTGCTTGCTGTACTACAACATGTCTTGCATTTGAGTTTGATAACCTCACTGCATTATAACCCATACAAAAAGTGGTTATCAAATGGCGCCGTTGCCATTCTAGGACTGTTTCGAGAACACAGAGATTTGGGTCTTAGCAAAGACTAAGTCTTTACCTTTTTCAAGTTACTAATCATTCTACTCTCTAACGTGTGTTTTCAGGTACATGAATCTTCGTTCAAGGGGAGACAACAATCTACTACAACCCTTAGACAACATTCATCAGCTTGGTCACTCACGGCAAAGAAGAGTCAGAGAGCAAACAAGAGCCTTTGAGGAGATTGTTCAGCACTGTTTGGTTGACTTTGAAGCTATGGCTGAACACGAGCATCCAGATGGACCTCCTCCAGCTCACGGGGCAGCAGGACGGGGCAATGGAAACCCCCAACACGCGGCTAGAACCCCAAGGATCATAGGAGCCGGAGATGCTCCCAATACCCACCACAATAGGTTTGGGATCACTCCTCCTCCTGTACAAAACAACAACTTCGAGATCAAGCCAGGTTTCATCTCCATGGTGCAAAACAACAAGTTCCACGGCTTAGCAATGGAAGACCCCTTGGAGCACCTAGACAACTTCGAGCAAGTATGTGGGATGATAAAGATCAATGGCATATCCGAAGATGCTTTCAAGCTGCGTCTCTTCCCCTTTTCACTCGGAGACAAAGCTAGACATTGGGAGAAGACCCTCCCACAAGGCACCATCACATCATGGGCTGAGTGCAAGAAGGCTTTTATCTCAAAGTTCTTCTCAAGCACCAGGACAGCACGGTTGAGAAGCGAAATCAGCGGTTTCACTCAAAGGAACAACGAGACATTCAACGAGGCAATGGAGAAATTTAAAGACTACACAATCTAATGTCCTCATTACGGGTTCAGCGAGGAGACACTACTCAGTACCATATACCGTGGAGCTTCACCAAAGATCTGGTTGTTGCTTGACAAAGCTAGCAAAGGGAACTTCCTCGGTCAGGAGGTAGAAGAGGGTATGAAGCTGATAGAAAACTTGGCGTTGAGTGATGGAAACTATGTTGAAGATTATGACCGTGCACCGAGAGGATCAGAGTTAGAGTCTCACAAGAAGGAGCTCAATTCTTTGCATGAGAAGATAGATAAGCTGGTGTTAGCCAATCAGACGCATGTTCACTTTATTGGTGAAGCTGATGAGAACCAAGAGGAGTTAGAGTTGAGCCAAGAAGAAGCCAATTGGGTGGCGGGACAGAACAACTACAAGTCTCAAGGCTACAACCAAGGCTACCACAACAACAACCTCTCTTACCGAAGCACCAATGTAGCCAACCCTAAAGATCAAGTGTACTCTGCTCAGCAAGCAAAACCTTTCATCCCTTACAACAAAGGTTTTCAACCGAGTGGTGGTTTCCAAGGTCAAGGGCAGAGCAACTCCCAAGGGCAACATCAAAACATCAAGGGTTATACACCTAACTACCCTCCGGGCTTTTCACCTCAACAGCAACAACCGATGCAACAACAAGTTGATCCGGTTCAAGCAATGTTTCAACAGCTAATACAAGGGCAAGCCTCTACAAACCAGAAGTTCGCCGAGATGAACACTCACCTAGACTCATCTCTCACCGACATCTCCACTCGGATCACCAACTTAAACAACAAGATCAAGCAGCTGGAGAATGGGAAAGCAAGTACGAGTGGTCAGAATAGTCTTCCGGGAAAGTGTGAGCAGAATCCCAAGGAGTATGCTATTGCCATAACGTTGAGAAGCGGTAAAGAGCTCGAACCTCCGGTCTCTACAAAGAACAACGAGGACGTTGTAATTCAAGAGGGGGAGGGTAAACCTTCGGCTGATGATGATGAGATCAACTTTGACAACGTTTGGATCCAAGGGCCAAGAAGAGTAGACAAAGCAGTTGCTGAGAAGAAAGCTGAGCAAACCACTAAGGAGAAGAATGCTTATGTGCCTCCACCTTATGTACCTAAGCTGCCTTTTCCTGGCCGCTTCAAGAAGCAACTCATAGAGAAGCATAGAATCCTCTTTGAGAAGCATCTTAAGGACGTGGAGATCAAGCTACCTCTCGTTGACTGCCTTGCAATGATGCCTAAATGCGCCAAATTCTTCAAAGACACTCTCGTGAAGAAGAATAAGGAAAGCAAGGAGGTACTTGTTCTAAGTGAAGAGTGTAGTGCGGTTATACATAAGGAGATAGTCCCTAAGAAGCTGGGAGACCCTGGAAGCTTCACTATACCCTGCGCTTTAGGTCCCCTAGAGTTCAAGAGTTGCTTATGTGATCCCGGAGCTAGCATAAACCTGATACCTCCCCTCCGTGGCTAAGAAGCTTGGTTTTACACATTTCAAAGACTGTCGGATCTATTTGGTACTGGCTGATAGGAGTGTGAGGCTACCAGTGGGGCTCCTTGAAGATTTACCGGTGCGAATCAGTGGTGTGAACGTGCCTACGGACTTCGTAGTGTTGGAGATGGATGAAGAGCCTAAGGATCCACTCATCTTAGGGAGACCGTTCCTTGCAACCGCCAGGGCTATCATAGATGTGAAAAATGGGAAGATTGCCTTGCATTTGGGAAAGGAGATCAGGCTTGACTTCGACATCAACGAGGTTCTGAAGAAGCCGACCATTGAAGGGCAAGCTATTTATATTGAAACGATGGATACTTTAGCGGATTAGTTGCTGGAAGAGCTGGCTCTAGAAGACCATCTGAAGCTAGCACTGACTAAGGAGCCAGGGGAGTTTGGCTATGTGGACCAGAGAACCCAAGAGTACGTGAACCTGCTGGATTCTAGGAGGATTGTTAAGAATGAAGAAGATTGCTGCCTAGAGACCGACCCCGAGATCGACGCTATCACTCGATCCAGGAGTCAGATCGACAAGGTAATCGAGAACACAACTCGATCCGGTGCAACAATCGACGGACAGATCAAGAAGAACGCTCGATCAGGAAAAACAATCGAGTCGGCGATCGAGAGAGACCTCCCGATCATTTTGGAGTCCAATCAAGAGATCGACTTAGCGTCTCGATCCCTTACTCGATCCATATCAAATCGAGTAAGTGAATCGAGCAAAATGGCTCGATCTAGACGACATCGAGAGGAGAATCGACCAGAGGACTCGATCTCAGAAGGGATAGCGATGGAGGAAAGCAGTCTAAAGGGCCATGCCTCGGGTTCAAAGGAGATTTCCAAGGAGGAAAGCAACAACAACAGCCACGAGGATGACTGGAGTGAGCTGTCAGCCCCAAAGGTGGACCTTAAGGAGCTCCCGAAAGGGCTAAGGTATGCTTTCTTAGGGCCTAATAACACCTATCCCGTGATTGTGAATGAAAACCTTAGTGATGATGAGTTGCACTCGCTCCTGACTAAGCTGAGAAAGTATAGGAAGGCCATTGGGTACTCTTTAAGTGACATCGAGGGCCTTTCACCAATGCTTTGCACTCATAGGATTCACTTGGATAATGAGAACGCCTCCTCTATAGAACATCAGAGGCGTTTGAATCCTAATTTGAAAGAGGTTGTTAAGAAGGAAATCCTTAAGCTTTTAGAGGCTGACGTGATCTATCCCATAAGTGACAGCACGTGGGTTTCTCCTTTACACGTGGTGCCTAAGAAGGGAGGGATCACGGTCATAAGGAATGAAAAGGATGAGCTTATTCCTACTAGAACCATCACTGGTCATAGGATGTGTATTGATTATAGGAAACTCAACCTTGCGACTAGGAAAGACCATTTCCCCTTGCCTTTTATTGATCAAATGCTTGAGAGACTTGCTAATCACCCTTACTACTGTTTTCTCGATGGGTATAGCGGTTTCTTTCAAATACCTATCCACCCAAATGATCAGGAGAAGACGACCTTCACATGTCCTTACAGTACCTTTGCATATCGAAGGATGCCGTATGGATTGTGTAATGCACCGGCTACATTTCAGCGGTGTATGATGGCGATCTTCTCCGATCTTATAGAGGAGATGGTAGAGGTGTCCATGGATGACTTCTCTGTCTATGGTGCGTCCTTTCCTGCGTGTTTGTTGAATCTTTGCAGGGTGCTAAAACGTTGTGAAGAAACAAACTTGGTGCTGAACTGGGAGAAATGCCACTTTATGGTCATAAGATATCAGAGAAGGGAATTGAGGTTGATCAGGCTAAAGTGGAGGTCATGATGGGTCTTGAGCCGCCGGTTAATGTTAAGTGAGTCAGAAGCTTCTTGGGACACGCAGGGTTCTATAGGCGCTTCATCAAAGATTTCTCCAAGATTGCATGCCCTCTTACACGGCTGTGGTGCAAGGAAGCTGAGTTTGTATTTAATGAGGAGTGTTTGAAAGCTTTCGTGACCATCAAGGAAGCCCTTACATCAGCTCCTATAGTCCAAGCACCAGACTGGTCTCTTCCTTTTGAGATCATGTGTGATGCTAGTGACTACGCCGTAGGAGCCGTTCTCGGTCAGAAGAAAGACAAGAAGCTACACGTGATCTACTATGCTTCCAGAACCTTGGATGACACGCAATCAAGGACACCACTACGGAGAAGGAGTTGCTTGCAGTGGTCTTCGCCTTTGAGAAGTTCAGATCATATCTCGTTGGTTCCAAGGCTATTGTATACACGGTTCACGCTGCCTTGCGATACATCTACTCGAAGAAAGATACCAAACCTCGGCTCTTAAGATGGATTCTCTTACTCCAGGAGTTTGACATGAGATTAAAGACAAGAAAGGGATAGAAAACGGAGTCGCTGACCATCTCTCACGGCTAAGGATCAACGAGTCTCTCCCCTTAGATGACTCTCTTCCAGAAGAGCAGCTTATGGCGATTACTACGGCTGTTTGTGGAAAGCTAGAAGGGAGGTTTGAGAAGGTGTTGAGTTTCAAAGAGGAGGATCTACCGTGGTATGCTGATGTAGTGAACTATCTACCATGTGGTGAGGAGCCAACACATCTCAACAGCTATCACAAGAAGTGGTTTATGAGAGAGGCTAGTGACTACTTTTGGGACGAGCCCTACTTATACAAGAGAGGAGTAGACAACTTGTACCGGAGATGTGTTACAAAGGAAGAAGCTAGGGACATCCTCTATCATTGCCATGGCTCTTCCTACGGAGGACACTTCGCCTCATTCAACACTGCCACGAAAGTGTTGCAAGCCGGTTTCTGGTGGCCGTCCATTTTTAAAGATGCACACAAGTTTGTGAAGAGCTGTGAGGCATGTCAATGAGCAGGGAATATCACTAAGAGGAACGAAATGCCTCAAGTTCCTATCTTCGAGGTTGACGTGTTCGACGCGTTGGGGATAGACTTCATGGGGCCATTTCCTTCTTCATATGGCAACAAATACATCTTAGTAGCAGTGGATTATGTCTCTAAATGGGTTGAGGCTTATGCTTCCCCTACAAATGACTCTAAGGTGGTAATCAAGCTGTTCAAGACTATCATCTTCCTGAGGTTTGGGGTACCTAAGGTTGTCATAAGCGATGGAGGAAGCCACTTCATAAACAAGGTCTTCGAGAACCTCTTGAGAAAGTATGGAGTCAAGCATAAGGTGGCTACACCGTATCATCCTCAAACGAGCGGTCAAGTGGAAGTCTCCAATAGGCAAATCAAGGCTATACTAGAGAAGACCGTCAGAGCAACAAGGAAAGACTTGGCAGTGAAGCTGGACGATGCTCTTTGGGCTTACCGTACCGCCTTCAAAACGCCGATTGGTACAACTCCTTTCACTCTATTCTATGGCAAGGGCTGTCACCTCCCGGTTGAGCTGGAACACGGTGCGTTGTGGGCTGTGAAGAGGCTGAACTTTGACCTAAAGACTGCTCAGGAGAGGCGCCTTATTCAGCTACACGAACTGGACGAGTTGAGGCTGAACGTTTACGAGAGCTCTCGGATATACAAGGAGCAGACTAAGGAGACTCATGACAAGAAGTTGGCTGCCAAGGAGCTTAAGGAAGGAGGACTAGTGTTGCTGTACAACTCGAGGCTCAAACTCTTCCCGGGCAAGCTGAAATCAAGGTGGAGCGGACCGTTCGTGATTCAAGAAGTGTTGCCTTATGGAGCTGTAACTCTGATGGGAAAAAGTGGCAGTGCATTCACCGTCAACGGACACAGAGTCAAGCCCTACTTGGCAGATAGTTATGACAAGGAGAGTACCTCGGTCCTTCTCCAAGACCCACCATCCGCCTAAACAAAGTATGGTCTAGCTAGAGACGTTAAAGAAAGCGCACTTGGGAGGCATTCCCATGTTTATCTTGTACATATTCCTGCTTAATTTCCCTTTCAGTTTTATGTTTTTATTCTGCAAGTGTGTAGGAACAGATATAAGGAGTCTAAACCTTGACTTTGAGGTCCAAAAGAGGCGATGGGGGTTAAGATAAGGCTAGAGATCGAGTGCTAGATCGACTGATCCTGGCTCGATCTTTGCTAGATCGAGTCAGTGAATCGAGAGGAGCCAGTCGATCTAGACGAGAACGATGACAAGATCGACCTTGATGAAAAAGGATCGACCGATCTAATTTCTCTTGGGAAAATCTGTTGAAAATAGATTGATCACTCGACTCGATCCATCACTCGATCTATGCCAAATCGACCCCTAAATCGAGGACATAGCTCGAACATGAGGACTTAGCCGTGGAGCCAACATCTCAATGATTGAGAGAGCCAATCGATCCAAGTCTCGATTCACTATGAATCGAGTCTCAAATCGAGTAACCCTCTCGATCTAAGCCATTATGGGCATGAGATCGAGTCCTAAATCGACCAAATGGACTCGATCTCATGCCGAGGTAACATTTCTTTTCCCTCCTTAAATATTTTCCCTCCAACTTTTGAATTCAAAACTTGGTCAAGGCAAGCATCTTTGACCATGAAAGATGTGCCTTGACCAAGACTTTGTCAGAAAAACCACTTTTGCTACCCATTGTTTTGGTTTTGCTAGTCTTTAAATATTTAAACAACCTCTCACCCTCTCATTCCTGTTTTTCTTGAAAATTTTAAACAAAGAGAGTGAGAGTTTCAGTTTTCAAAAGCTAGCAAAGATATTCTGCATTTCTTGCAAAGGTATTTTCAAAAATTTAATGATTTAATTTTAGAAAATCTCTTTTAATGTCGCAAGATCTTGTTCTAGAATATAGGATCGGTTCTGATTTTTTTTAAAAACTAGCTAAGTAAAAGGAAAAATTCTAGATTTTTCAGTATCTAAAGATTTGATTCTCTTTTATTTAGCTATGATTTTTATTTATTCCCCAAAATTCTAGGGTAGTTTTTATAAGTTCTCTCCTTCTCTTCTCTCATTCTCATCAAATCGCCGTTTGCTTATCAATCTCTTTAGAAACTTGTTTCAGGAACATTGGCCCCAAAGAGAACAAGAGAAGAGCAAGCACAAGCAGGAGAAGGACAAGAAGTGGCAGTTCAAGAGAGGGACAAGAAACGGTTGGAAAGGCTTCGGTTTGAGCCTACCAAGTTTGCCGATCGAGAGCTGTTGTCTAAGCTAGGGATTCTTGGGGATTTCGACCAACTCCTCAAGAACATTGGCTTAAGATGTCTGTCACGGTACGAGAATCCTAGCGCACCCGTCCCTTCCCAAGGTCGCCTCTACTTCAAGGTTGGCCGTCAAGCCTATACACTCTCCATCCCTGAGCTATGCCAAGCTTATGGTCTCAACGCGGATGCATACAAGGTCGAGTTCCCAGCCTTCAAGAAAGCTGACGACTTTTGGGACCTGATCAGCAATGAAGACTACAAGGCCAACACCGCCACGATCAAGCGAGTAAGGAGCCCGGTGCTGAGGTACACTCTGAAGCTGATTGCCAACACGTTTATTGGAAGGTCTGTTGCTCCTACAGTCACGAAGACGGAGCTGTGCTTCCTGTTCCAAGGTGTGAAGCACTTGGTGTGTGATCCAGATGCAAACGACGAGCCTATGGAGGATGAACTCGGCGATGAAGTGAACTACGGGTGTATGCTCGCGGCTTCTTTGGTGAAATACAAGGCTTATGCCTTGCGGTGCAAGGCAACTTCCTCTTACATTGGCGGTTTCCTTACTTATCTGTTCGTGCAAGCCGGTGTGCCCATTCATGACTTTGCTCACGTCCCAACCAGAGCTTTCGAGGACGAGGTATACATGAGGAATACTGACAGCTTGAGATGCACGCCAGCAGAAGGGTTCTACGCCTACCTCTTCATAGATGACGAAGACAAGAAGAGAGTGTGCATCCTGCCCAACAAAGATGAAACCGAGCTGCTTGGTGTTGGGAATACTGAGTTCTTGCCCACGGAGGAAGAATGCTTTGCCCCTTTAGGAGGACCACCTGCTTCAGCGATTGCCCCTCGTCAAAGTTCAGAGTCTCCATCCACGGAAGAAGAGATGCCCGAGGCCTACACACTTCCCAATCTAGACTTCGAGCCGAGGACAAAAACCGAGAAGTTCCTAGCATCGGTTGTGGAGATGCAAAGGAAGATCAACAAGTGGCAAGGCAAGATGCTCAAGAAGCTTGGAAAGAAGGTCCAAGCACTTCAGGGAGGCTCACCTAAGAAAGCTGTGAACCAAGAGGTGCAACAACCCGAGAAGAGAAGGCTCTCAACCGGTGGAGTTGTCATCCGGGAGACCCAAGGAACCACCATTCAGCCGGCGCGCCACTCTCTCCAGGAACCAGCCGACAAAGGCAAGAACATAGTCTCTAGCTCCTCTGGAACATCCTCAAGTTCCAGCCGAGACTAGACCAGAGGTAACAACCTTCTTCCATTGTATATAACCGCTCATGTTTGTTTCTTTTTGCATTGTGTTTTGATGCTCCTTCGGATGAGTTTGCCACCGGGACGGTGTCAAGCATGTTTTGGGGAGTACATGTGTGATTTGACTTGTGTTCTTTGATCTTATTTTCCTTTAGCATCCTTGAGTCTTTAGTCATGAAAAATTGGTAAAATTTTGAAATTTTTTTCAAAGATTCACGTAGTTGCATTCATCTTTTTAAAACATGTTAGGATTGAGTCTAGAGTTTCTCATAGCATCTAGGTTGTTTGCATTTTGCATAAGGGTTTAGAATTTCTTAAAAAGGTGTTTTTACTTATGAATTGTTTCAATGCCCTAGTTAGTAGTTCTCTAATGCTTTGTCTATGCTTTGAAAGTAAGTTCTTGCCATGCTTGGATCACTTGTTAGGATTTTCGTGGCTTAAATTGAACTCTCATGATTTGAAACTCATCCTAAATAGTGAAAACCTTAATTTGAAATTCTAATTATCATTCTTATGCATTTGAAAATGAACACATGGTTTTAAAATATTTAGGCTCTCTTCTTCCTTTTTAGAACTCCCTCCTTGAACCTTACCCTTCTTTGAAGCCAAATGCTCTTGTATGACATCTTTGTGAGGCCTTCCTTTCGGTTTGAACTTGGCATAAAGTGTTAGGTTTAGGCGACATGATTTGGTTTTCATATGATTGCTAGCTTTGCATTTTGAAGCTAGGTATAGGCTTAGGATAAGTTTGGGGGATCATTGGGGTTGTCTCCTTTCCTATTTGTTCTCGGTTTCAAAGAGCTTGTGTTTTAAAGAAAGAAATGGGTTTTAAGTGAAAGGTTGTGTTTTAAAAACTAAGTATGCTCTAATAAATTCAGGAGGTAGCTCTGCCAAAAAAAAGGGGAGAAAAAGAAATAAAAGAGCCTAAGTGCCAAATAAAAATAAAAAGAAAAAAAAATAATAAGAGAGCTACCAATAAGAAATATCTAAAGAGCAAAATTATTTTCAAAACCTTTTCACTAGCCTGAAAAGTTTAAAAATGTTCTTATTTCAAATTGGGGATTGCTAAGTTTGGTTAAGAAAAAGGGTAGACTCTTAAGTGGTGAGTGAGGATAAATTTGTTAAATGAGAGGGGTATAGGATCGTTTGATAGTTTACATGGGTAGATGAGAATCTAATCATGTATGCATAAATTGTCTTTACCTTTAGCATTATGCACAAGTTCAGCCACTTTTGAGAGAAACCCTTGTTCTAATAATAAACCCTTTTCAAATGAGACCATTCAATGCTCATAACCTAAACCCTTAGCCAAATGTGTTTTGCTTTAAAGTGCATAAGTTTGATTCATAGTTCGAATGTTAATGAATGTTAAAGGATGAGTTTCTTTAATTGTTAGGAATAGGAGAGTCATGATTTGAATTTCTTGTGTCATGAGTATGGCTAAGTTCTTTGGAGTATGAGTGTAAGCATAGCATTTTAGAACTGTTAACTAGGACATTGAGATTGATTCATTTGAAAGGCACCTTTGCAAAAAGTTTAAACCCCCATTCATTTTTTTCTGAAAACCTCTCTTCCTTACTTATTTTCTGTTGCTTGAGGGCAAGCAAGAAGTAAGTTTGGGGGAGTTGATGTTATTGCATATTTCATACATTTTGCATACTCTTTAGTTAGCTTTTCATGCATTTGTATCACGTTTTAGGTTAGATTGCATCACTTAGGGTCCTAGAGCATTCTTGCATCAGCATACGCATTTTCCTTGCATTTTGCATCACATTCAGGTTGTTTCTGGCTGCTTTGGAGTCATGGAGGTTCGTGGACATGTTGAGGCTGATGTAGCAGTTCGTGGGAGCTCGGATATATGCAGTTCTTAAAAAGGTGTTTTAAGCTTATGAATGGTTTCAATCTCCTAGTTGGTAGTTCTCTAATGCTTTGCTCATAATTTGAAAGTAAGTTCTTACCATGCTTGGATCACTAGTTTTGATTTTCGTGACGTGAATTGAACTCTCATGATTTGAAACTGGTCCCTATTAAGTGAAAACCTTAACTTGAATTATTAAATATCATTCTTATGCACTTGAAAATGAACACATGGATCTTAAAAATATTTAGGCTCTCTTCTTCCTTTTAGCACTCTTTGTGAGCCTAAGTAGAACTCCCACCTTTACCCTTACCTTTCTTTGAAGCCAAGTTTTCGTGTGTGACATCATTGTGAGGCCACTTCCGGTTTGAACTTAGCATAAAGTGTTACGTTTAGGCGACATGATCAGGTTCTCATATGTTTGCTAGCTTTATATTTTGAAGCTAGATGTAGGCTTAGGATAAGTTTGGGGGATCATTGGGGTTGCTTTCTTGTTTATATGCTTTCGGTTTCAAAAGAGTTTGGTTTTTGAAGTAAGAAAAAAGTTTTAAGTGAAAGGTTTTGTGTTTAAAAAGTATAATGCTCCAATAATTTCAGAAGATGGCTCTCTTAAAAATAAAAATAAATAATATATATAAAAGAGCTTAAGTGCCAAAATAAAAAAATAAGAAAAAGAAAGAAAAAAAAATATGAGAGCCATCAATAAGAAAAAGAATACGGAGCTTAATATTTTTAAAACCTTTTCACTAACCTAAAAGAGTTAAGATGTTTCATATTTTGATTTGGGGATTGTTAAGCCTTTGCTTTGGGAAAAAGGGGTAGGCTCTAAGTGGTGAGTGAGCTTAAACGAAAATAAATGAGAGAGGTTTTTAGGATCATTGTTAGTTTACATGGGTAGATGAGAATCTGATCATGTATGCATCAATTGCCTTTACCTTTAGCATTATGCATAAAGTTCTTACCATTTTCGAGACAAACCCTTTGTTTAAAATAAACCCTCTTTAAAAATGAGATCATTCTATGCTCATAGCCTTTACCCTTAGCCAAATGTGTTTTGCTTTAAAGTGCATAAGTTTGATTTATGGTTCGGTCATTAATGAATGTTAAAGGATGAGTTTCTTTGATTGTTTGAAATAGGAGAGTCATGATTTGAAATTCTTTGTGCAATGAGTATGGCTAAGATCTTTGGAGTATGAGTATGTGTATTGCATTTTAGAACTGGTAACTAGGACGTTGAGATTAATTCTTTCGAAAAGCACCTTTGCAAGAAGCTTATACCCCCGCTTGTTTTAAAACCTCTCTCCCTTCTTTAATTTTGTTTGCTTCAGGACAAGCAAAAGGTAAGTTTGGGGGAGTTGATATAGCTGCATATTCCATGCATTTTACATACATATAAGTTAGTTTCTCACGCATATACATTGCATTTTAGGTTAGTTTGCATCACTTTAGGTCCTTGAGTGTTCTTGCACCAGCATATGCATATTTCTTGCATTTTGCATCACAAAGAGGTTGTTTTCGGCTACTTTGGAGTCTTGGAGGGTTCATGGATGTGTTAAGGCTCGTGAGGAAGTTCGTGGGACTTGAAGAATTTGGGAATGCATACTAAGGACCAGAGATCGAGAGGAGGTTCAAGCATGGCCGGTAGATCTAAATGAGATCGACCAGAAGATCGAGTGGCCAAGCCGATCCAAGGGAACTGATCGAGACGGAGATCAAGTGAAGCGATCGATCAAGGAGTACAGACGTGAATGACGCCATTCAGAGCAAGAGCTGGATCGAGTCCACCACTCGATCCTCCAAAGATCGACTCCAAGATCGAACGAAGCACCCGATCCACCGAGGAAGATCAAGACAAAGATCGAGCTGAAGGCACGGTGTCCGGAAGTGATCGAGAGAGCCGCTCGATCCCGAAGTCGATCTCAGTGTACTTTAACCGCTTTTGGCGGCTAGCGAAGGGGGGACCATCGGATTGTTTGGCCTGTTTTGGCAAGGCGGCGAGCTTGCTTTTAGACACACTTTTCATTTTTATCTTTTTATCATTTTTTTCTCTCTGTTCGAAGGCGATTTCGCCATTGTTGGATTTTGAAGCTTTTCTTACTTTTGTATCGAATCGTTTAAGCTTAATCTATCGTTTTTCATGTTCGTCGTTTCATTCTTCATGCTTTCCTTGGTTTACTTAATGTGTAGTGAGTAGTTTAATCGGGTTTTGGGGTTGAGAGGATTTGCAAGGGTCGAAAAGGTTTTCAAGTTTACAGTTTTCTTGTTCTTAATGGCTTTCTTTTCTAAGATGTTGAGTTCTTACGGCTTAAAGAGTCTCACGCCAAGATCTTTATGATCAGAGAGAGCTCTTACCTTGACAGGAACCATAGATCTCGGAAAGTCACATCTTAGAGGCTAGTTACTCTTTCCCAAACGCCATGGTAGTTTAGAGGACTAGTTAAGCCGCGTGTTTGAAATCTGTTTTCCTTGCCTCTCAATCTCTTTTTCCGCCAAACGCCATGGGGCTGGAGGAGAGGATGAGAGAGTGATCTATACCACACGCCATGGATGGGTCTTGTTTTGTTTTCAAGGCTTAGAGAACCACACAAAGTGAGTAGATCTAGAGTTTTCAAACCAAGCTTGAACCTTTGAAACCCCTGAACGTGAATCTCAACCCTCGACCCTCTTTCTTAGTATTCTTACATCTTTTCTAGTTATTTGCTTGTTACCTGTTGCATCCTGGTCATTAGTTTCATTGTGCTTGAGCTTTTAGACGAGATCGATCCAAACTGCTCGATCTAGTGGTCGATCCATTAGTCGATTTTTATAAATACATAGCTTTGCATTTTAATCATGTTGTTTGTTCGTCGTGGTAGTTCACTCTTTCCTAGTAATTTTAAAATAGTTTTGCCTTGCATTTAGTCGTCGCATTTATTTAGTAATTTTACAAAAGCCTTCATCATTTGCCTAGCTTTACTCGATCCTTGCATTCTCACTGATCTTTCTAGCTCCTAGGATTGGATTGATACTCGCTTGCATACTTTACTACAACTAACTGTTGCATTTGAGCTTTGATACATCATTGCATACACTCTACTGCAAAATCTTGTTATCACAACCCCTGGAGTATTAACATTCGACCCTGCGGGATCCTCCACGCCAGCCTTCGAAGCCATAACATATGTCGATTCATTAGCGAAGAAGGGCGGGACAGAATCACTGGAAACCAGAGAAAGCTTCAGATCCTCTCGTAAGTCAGTCGCAAGACGCTCGAACTCTATGTCCGCATCGGCAAGCTCCTCTTTCCATCCGGTCAGAGTCATCAACTCTTCATCCAGAGAAGGATTGTCCTCACCCATAAGAAGTTTGACAAGCTGGAGATTGCCCTCGGCCTGTGCAAGCTCAATAACCCTTATTCGAGCAGGCCCCTTCAGTTTCTCGATCTTCTCCTCCGCTTGGCGAATGCGATTCTGGAACTTCTGGCCAAGTTCCCTCCTCGCCTCCTTACGCGCTTTCCTGCCCTCGACCTCGCACAACTCTCTCTCGACCTCGAGCTGTCGCTTGAGAGAAGCGATGTCCGACTCACGTCTGAGCTTCTGTTCGTTGAGACGAACAGCAAGGGTTTCAGCTTCCTCGTGTTTCTTCCTTAACCCGTCCCTCTCGTCCTCGAGCTTCTTCATTCGGGCTGCGGCTTTCTCCAGTTTGGTGGAATGTCTCAGCTCGGCCTCGTCAAAACTGGCCTAGAGAGCGACATCATCGCTACGAGCCTCCCGGATACGACGCAAATCCTCCCGAGCATCTCGTTCGTATCCCGCGATCACCTCATTCGTGGCTTCGATAAACTGAAACATGGTCGCAAGCTCTCTTTTAAAAAAATAATATTTACATACATATCACAGGAGTAGCCAAGACAAAGAACAACTACATTGACTCCTTTGTGCGCCATATTGGCATACTTGTTGCTCAGAGCAAGAGTATCCGGCGCAGGAAGACGATCCCCTGGACGAGCGATCTTAGAGAAGAGCGTCACAGACGCTGCGGCCTCATCAACAGGCTCGCTTGAAGCGGCTAAGGCAAGGTTTGCATCCAGAACGGATGAAGGAACAAGGGGATCTCGCCTCGCCCTCTTCTGCGAAACAGTCGCGTCGCCCGCCTTATCCTCCTCTGATGTGACGTGCTCCGAGGCTCTTTTATCCACTTCGCCCCTATCGGATCGTGAAGGCATCTTGGATTTCTCTGCATGACGAGACAAGGAGGATCCCTCGGGTCGCAAGGAAGACTTCAAACCTGCGACGATCTCAGAGGAAACTCTAGGTGCTCTTGGCCTTGCTTCGCCCGAAATCTTCGAACCAGTGTTCCCCTCGCCCAGGATCTTGGAGTTCGCGTTTGGCTCGCTCGAAACTCTAGGGCTTGCCTCCTTCGACCCAACTGGTTCTTTCTCCTTCTCTCCCACTCGCTTCTTGGCTTCCATCGCCTTTTTGTCGCGAAGAGTCATTTTGGCCGCCAGTTTGTAAATTGGGTCGATGTCGGATGAATTAGATGACTCGGAATAATCTATATCGATTCCGAGGCTGAAAGCTCAAGCACGCTCAACTCTTTGCAGCGTGAAACTCCTTGTCCAATGAGTCCTCCTCTGGCAAAATAGCTTAACCGAATCTAGAAAACCTTCGGGAGTCCTTAGCACGATCTGACGCTCTGCAACAACAAAAAATAATAAATAAACGTTAGTAACAATTCTTACAACGATTAGGGTACGAAATTCCTAACTATGGCAACGATCCGCTACCGATTTACCCCCAGTCCGTCTTGACCTTCTCGAGCCATACCGCGGGTACTGAGGCATCGTTTATCAAAACAAAGAAGAAACGACTCTTCCAATCTCTGTCGTTACTAGGAAACCCATGGATGATCCGCCAATCCCTCTTGTTACCAATGCAATATGTCTCAGACTTTGGATTTCTACGAACATCCAACAAGTTTAGAAGATGACTGACGGAGAGCTCAACTTTGCACTCATATCTGATAACAGGATTATTGTGCAATGCAAGCAAGGAGGTTATCAAAACCCAAACCACATGTTATGATGTAGTACAGTAAAAAGGGGTATCAATCCACACCTAGGATACAGGAAGAGTCACTAAGAATGCAAGGATGAAGCAAATCTAAGCAAAATGGATAAATGATGGGTAAAATCTAACAAAACTAGATGCAATGACTGAATGAGATGCAAAACAATTTTAAAATCCCTGGAAGAGGGTTAACTACCTCTAGGAACAAGCAGAAGATTAAAAATGCAAAGCTAGTAAGAACTAAAAATCGACCAGTGAATCGACCACTGGATCGAGCAAAATGGATCGATCTAGCAAACAACTTGAAGCAAATGACTTCTAATGAACAGGACGCAAGCTAAATGACAAGCGAATGATGAACAGAGGTTTGAAATGCTAAAAAGGAGGGTTTAGGGTCGAGGGTCATATTCAACGGTCTCAAAGATTTAAGCTTTGGTTTGAAAACATTTAGATCTACTCTTTTAAGAGGTTTCTCTAAGCCTTGAAAACAAAACAAGAACCATCCATGGCGTGCGGTATGGTTCACTTCCTCAATCGCTTCTCCAAACCCATGGCGTTTGGTGGAAAAAGAGATCGAAGAGCAAGGAAAGTAGATTTCAATATAATGACCTAACTAATCCCCTTTACAACCATGGCATGTGGGAAAGGAAAGATTAGCCTCTAGGATCTGGTTTTCCAGAACATCTGAATCCTGTCAAGGTAAGACAGCATGTGGTTCATAGAGACCTTTTTCAAGGCTCTCTAGGCTTTAAGATCCCAAGATCCTAGAAGTGAAGGTATGAAGAACAAGAAAACCCAAAGCTTTAAACCCTTTTGACCCTTTTGAATCGCCACAACCCCTTACCCTAAGGAAACTACTCGCGACTCATAAGTAAAACCGAACAGAATGCAATAAACAGAAAGCTAAGCATGATTAACGATGGATTAAAGCAAAAGACTTAATGATTTCAAGATTCAATGGTTCAAAATACAAGAATAGCTTAAAGTCTACAATGGCGAAATCGCCTAAGCAAGAGGAGAATGAAAAAGTAAAAGACAGAATGGAGAATAATGAAAGTGATGACTGCGGTTTGCCAAAAATGGCTAAACCGCAAATGGTCCCCCCTTCGCTAGCTGCCAAAACCTTGGGAATTGGTAGAAGTTGGAGATAATGAAAAAATGAGGAGAGGCCTCAAGGCTACAACCAAGGCTACAAATGAGGTCGATCTGGTGGTCGATCTGGTGGTCGATCTGGTGGTCGATCTTCCTGAAGCCAATTGGGTGGCGGGACAGAACAATTACAAACCTCAAGGCTACAACCAAGGCTACAACCAGAACAACAATCTCTCCTACCGAAGCACCAACGTTGCCAACCCTAAGGACCAAGTGTACCTTGCTCAGCAAGCAAAACCTTTCATCCCTTACAAATAAGGTTTTCAGCCGAGTGGTGGTTTCCAAGGTCAAGGGCAGAACAACTTCCAAGGGCAACGTCAAGGTAACAAGGGTTATACGCCAAACTACCCTCCGGGCTTTGCACCTCAGCAGCAACAGCCGATGCAACAACAAGTTTATCCGGTTCAGACCATGTTTCAGCAGCTGATACAAGGGCAAGCCTCTACAAACCAGAAGTTCGCCGAGATGAACACTCGTCTAGACTTGTCTCTCACTGACTTCTCCACTCAGATCACCAACTTAAAAAACAAGATCAAGCAGCTAGAGAAGGGGAAAGCGAGTACAAGTGGTCAGAATAGCCTACCGGGCAAGTGTGAGCAGAATCCTAAGGAATATGCCAACGCCATCACGTTAAGAAGCGGCAAAGAGCTAGCACCTCCGGTTACTCCTAAGAACAACGAGGACGTTGTAATTCAAGAGGGGGAAGGTAAGCCTTCAGCTGATGATGAGATTACCTTTGACAATGTCTGGATCCAAGGGCCAAGAAGAGGAGACAAAGCAGTTGCTGAGAAGAAAGCTGAGCAAACTACTAAGGAGAAGAATGCTTATGTACCTCCACCGTATGTACCTAAGCTGCCTTTTCCTAGCCGTTTCAAGAAGCAACTCATAGAGAAGCATAAAATCCTCTTTGAGAAGCATCTTAAGGACCTGGAGATCAAGCTACCTCTTGTTGACTGCCTTGCAATGATGCCTAAATGCGCCAAATTCTTCAAAGACACTCTCGTGAAGAAGAATAAGGAAAGCAAGGAGGTGCTTGTTCTAAGTGAAGAGTGTAGTGCTGTGATACATAAGGAGATAGTCCCTAAGAAGTTGGGAGACCCTGGAAGCTTCACTATACCCTGCGCTTTAGGTCCTCTGGAGTTCAAGAGTTTCCTTTGTGATCTCGGAGCTAGCATAAATCTGATGCCTCATTCCGTGGCGAAGAAGCTTGGCTTTACTCGTTTCAAAGACTGTAGGATCTCGTTGGTACTGGCTGATAGGAGTGTGATCTATCGGTGTGAACGTGCCTACGGACTTCGTTGTGTTGGAAATGGATGAAGAGCCTAAGGATCCACTCATCCTAGGAAGACCTTTCCTTGCAACTGCCGGGGCTATCGTCGATGTCAAGAACTGGAAGATTGCCTTGTACTTGGGAAAGGATATAAGGCTGGACTTCGATATCAATGAGGTTCTGAAGAAGCCGACCATATAAGGGCAAGCTTTCTACATTGAAACGATGGATGCCTTAGCAGATGAGTTGCTGGAAGAACTTGCTCAAGAGGGCCATCTGAAGCTGGCACTGACAAAGGAGCCATGGGAGTTTGGCTATGTGGATCAGAGGACCCAGGAGTATGTTAACTTGTTGGATTCTAGAAAGATTGTTAAGAAGGATGAAAGCTGCTACCTAGAGATTGACCCCGAGATCGATGCTATCACTAGATCCAGGAGTCAGATCGGCAAGGCAATCGAGAACACAACTCGATCCGGTGCCGCAATCGACAGACAGATCGAGAGGAATGATCGATCCGGAAAAACAATCGAGTCGACGATCGAGAGAGACCTTCTGATCATTTTGGGGTCTAATCAGGAGATCGACTCAGCGTCTGGATCCCTTACTCGATCCACATCAAATCGAGTAAGTGAATCGAGCGAAACTGCTCGAACTAGACGACATCGAGAGCAAGATCGACTGGAGGACTCGATTTCAGAAGGGATAGCGGTTGAGGAAAGCAGTCTTAAGGGTCATGCCTCGGGTTCTAAGGAGGGTTCCAAGGAGGAAGTCAACAACAACTGCAACGAGGATGACTGGAGCGAGCTGTTAGCCCCAAAGGTGGACCTTAAGGAGCTTCTAAAAGGGCTAAGGTATGCTTTCTTAGGGCCTAATAACACCTATCCCGTGATTGTGAATGAAAACTTAAGTGATGATGAGTTGCACTTGCTCCTGACTGAGCTGAGAAAGTATCGGAAGGCCATTGGGTACTCTTTAAGTGACATCAAGGGCCTTTCACCAATGCTTTGCACTCACAGGATTCACTTGGATAATGAGAACGCCTCTTCTATAGAACACCAAAGGCGTTTGAATCCTAATTTGAAAGAGGTTGTTAAGAAAGAGATCCTTAAGCTTTTAGAGGCTGACGTGATCTATCCCATAAGTGACAGCAGGTGGGTTTCTCCTGTACACGTGGTGCCTATGAAGGGAGGGATCACGGTCATAAGGAATGAAAAAGATGAGCTTATTCCTACTAGAACCATCACTGGTCATAGGATGTGTATTGATTATAGGAAACTTAACCTTGCAACGAGGAAAGATTATTTCCCTTTGCCTTTTATTGATCAAATGCTTGAGAGACTTGCTAATCACCCTTACTACTGTTTCCTCGATGGGTATAGCGGTTTCTTTCAGATACCAGTTCACCCAAATGACAAGGAGAAGACGACCTTCACATGTCCCTACGGTACCTTCGCTTATCGAAGTATGCCGTTTGGATTGTGTAATGCACCGGCTACGTTTCAGCGGTGTATGATGTCGATCTTCTCCGATCTAATAGAAGAGATGGTATAGGTGTTTATGGATGACTTCTCTGTCTATGGTGCGTCCTTTTCTGCGTGTTTGTTGAATCTTTGCAGGGTACTAAAGCGTTGTAAAGAGACAAACTCGGTGCTAAACTGGGAGAAATGCCACTTTATGGTTAAGGAAGGGATCGTGCTTGGTCATAAGATATGAGAGAAGGGCATTGAGGTTGATCAGGCTAAAGTGGAAGTCATGATGGGTCTTGAGCCGCCGGTTAACGTTAAGGGAGTCAAAAGTTTCTTGGGACACGCCGGGTTCTATAGGCGCTTCATCATGGACTTCTCCAAGATTGCACGCCCTCTTACACGGTTGTTGTGCAAAGAAGCTGAGTTTGTGTTTGATGAGGAGTGTTTGCGAGCTTTCGTGACCATCAAGGAAGCCCTTACATCAGCCCCTATTGTTCAAGCACCAGACTGGACACTACCCTTTGAGATCATGTGCGATGCTAGTGACTACGCTGTAGGAGCCGTCCTTGGTCAGAGGAAAGACAAGAAGCTGCACGTGATTTACTATGCTTCAAGAACCTTGGATGACACGCAAACAAGGTACACTACTACAGAGAAGGAGTTGCTTGCAGTAGTGTTCGCCTTTGAGAAGTTCCGGTCATATCTTGTTGGTTCCAAAGCTATTGTCTACACGGATCACGCGGCTTTGCAATACATCTATTCGAAGAAGGACACTAAGCCTCAGCTTTTAAGGTGGATTCTCTTGCTCTAGGAGTTTGACATGGAGATTAAACACAAGAAAGGAATAGAAAACGGAGTCGCTGACCATCTCTCACGGCTGAGGATCAACGAGTCTCTCCCCTTAGATGACTCTCTTCCAGAAGAGCAACTCATGGCGATCACCACGGCTGTTTGTGGAAAGCTAGAGGGGCAGTTTGAAGAGGTGTTGAGTTTCAAAGAGAAGGATCTACCATGGTACGCTGATGTCGTGAACTACTTAGCGTGTGGTGAGGAGCCAACACATCTCAACAGCTATCACAAGAAGCGGTTCATGAGAGAGGCTAATGACTACTTTTGGGACGAGCGCTACATATACAAGAGAGGAGTAGACAGTTTGTACCGGAGGTGTGTTACGAAGGAAGAAGCTAGAGATATCCTGTATCACTGCCATGGCTCTTCCTACGGAGGACACTTCGCTTCATTCAAGACTGCCACGAAAGTGTTGCAAGCCGGTTTCTGGTGGCAGTCCATCTTCAAAAACGCACACGATTTTGTGAAGAGCTGTGAGGCATGTCAACGAGCAGGGAATATCACTAAGAGGAACGAAATGCCTCAGGTTCCCATCTTCGAGGTTGACGTGTTCGACGCGTGGGGCATAGGGGCCATTTCCTTCTTCATACGGCAACAAATCCATCTTAGTAGCAGTGGATTATGTCTCTAAATGGGTCGAGGCTGTTGCTTCCCATACAAACGATTCTAAGGTGGTGATCAAGCTGTTCAAGAGTATCATTTTCCCGAGGTTTGGGGTACCAAAGGTGGTTATAAGCGATGGAGGAAGCCACTTCATAAACAAGGTCTTTGAGAACCTCTTGAGAAAGTATGGCGTTAAGCATAAGGTGGCTACACCGTATCATCCTCAAACAAGCGGTCAAGTGGAAGTCTCCAACCGGCAAATCAAGGCTATACTGGAGAAGACTGTCGGAGCAACAAGGAAAGACTGGGCAGTGAAGCTGGACGACGCTCTTTGGGCCTACCGTACCGCCTTCAAAACACCGATTGGTACAACCCCTTTCACTCTGCTCTATGGCAAGGGCTGTCATCTCCCGGTTGAGCTAGAACACCGTGCATTGTGGGCTGTGAAGAGGCTGAACTTTGACCTCAAGAGAGGCGCCTCATTCAGCTACATGAACTGGACGAAATAAGGCTGAACGCTTATGAGAGCTCTCAGATATACAAGGAGCGGACTAAGGAAGCTCATGACAAGAAGTTGGTTGCCAAGGAGCTTCAAGAAGGAGGTTTAGTGTTGCTGTACAATTCAAGACTCAAAATCTTCCCGGGAAATCTGAAGTCAAGGTGGAGCGGGCCGTTTGTGATCCAAGAAGTGCTGCCTTATGGAGCTGTTACTTTGATGGGAAAGAGTGGCAGTGCATTCACCGTCAACGGACACAGGGTCAAGCCTTACTTGGCGGACAGCTATGACAAGGAGAGTACCTCGGTGCTTCTCCAAGACCCACCATCCGCCTAAACCAAGTAAAGTCTAGCTAAAGACGTTAAAGAAAGCGCACTTGGGAGCCATTCCCATGTCTATCCTGTACATATTTCTGCTTTATTTCTCTTTCAGTTATATGTTTTTATTTTGCAACTGTGTAGGAGCAAGTATGGGGAGTCTAAACCTCGATCTGGAAGTCCAAAAGAGGCGGTAGGGGTTAAGAAAAAGCTAAAGATTGAGTGCTAGATCGACCGATCCTAACTCGATCTTTGTTAGATCGAGTCAGTGAATCGAGAGGAGCCAGTCGATCTAGACGAGAACGAGTGATAAGATCGATCTCGACGAAAACGGATCGGTCGATCCATTTTGGACTTCAAGATCGATGCAACTACATGCTTAATCATCTTGTCAAGATGAATGCATGAAAAACTATCCTAAATGCATGCAAAATATGCAAAATATATAGTAATATCAACTCCCCCCAAAGTTGCCTTTTGCTTGCCCTCAAGCAAACAAAATTCAAGAAAAGAGAAGAGGTTTTAAAAACGGGGGTTTAAGCTTCTTGCAAAAGTGTTTTTCAAATGAATCAATTCAACGAGATCATAATTCTAAGATGCAATGCACACACTCATACTCCAAAGAACTTAGCCATACTCATCACATAATGAATTTCAAATCATGACTCTCATATCCCAAACAATCCAAGAATCCTATCCTTTAACATTCATTAAGATGAAAACCGTGAATCACACTTATGCATTTTAAAGCCAAACACACTTGGCTAAGGATAAAGGCTATGAGACTAGAATGATCTCATTTAAATGGGTACTCCAATGCAATGGTTTCTCTCAAAAAAGGTATGAACATATGCATAATGCTAAAGGTAAAGGTAAAGGCAATTGATGCATACATGACTAGACTCTCATCTACCCATATATACTAACAATAATCCTAAAACCCCTCTCATTTCTTTTCTTTTCAGCTCACTCACCCTCCTAGAGACTACCCTCAACAACAAAGCAATTTGTTTAGCAAAAACCCAAATAAGAGCATCATCTTAAAACTCTTTTGGCTAGTGGAAAGGCTGAAAACACATTTAGCTCGTTTCATTTCTTTTTCTTTTTCTTTTCTTTGAGAGCTATCTTCTGAATTAAACTAGAGCTTTTCATTTTTAAAAACAGTGACCCTTCCACTTAAAACCTTTTTATTCACTTCAAACACCAAACTCTTTTTCTTCTATTTATAGCCTAGAGAAGAAAGCCATAGAGTAATGGCAAAAGCGTAATTAAAAACAGGTTCGGGCTGGGTCAGTATCAGTCAGTTACGTCGGTCGTCAGTGACCGATACAGATCCCCATCGGTCTAGAGTGATCGACACAGATGACCAAAATCCATCCGTTGTGTTTGTGTCGGTCACCCTTGACCGATACTGGTGATCGATACTGCTTCGTATCGGTCATCCGTGACCGATATTCACCGTGCTCTGACCGAAAACTTCTGCAGAGATTCTCTGCTTCGATCCTTCTTGCTCCCTTTTGCCCAGCTAGCATCCTGGATCGTCGTCAAAACTCCTCCAAGCTCCTTTTAGCTCCAAAAGCACCTAAAAACACCCAAAATGCAAGGAAAATGCAAACTATACTCTAAATGCAACCTAAGTCTAAAAGGAGAAGAAAATGGGACAAAAGCAAAGGGAAAACATGCAAAAGAGGAACAAAATATGTATTAAATGCAGCCCTAAATGGTGTAAATACAAGGGATATCAGGCGGTTGTTCATCTCGGCAAACTTCTGATTAGTTGAAGCTTGACCTTGAAACAACTGCTGAAACATTGCTTGAACCTGGTCTTCAGGAGGCTGTTGTATCTGTTGTTGTTGAGGAACAAAGCTGGGAGGAAATATAGGACTGTAACCTTTGTTGCCTTGCTGTTGCTGCTGACCTTGAAAGTTACCTTGCCTCTGCCCTTGCAAGCCACTATTCGGTTGAAAACCCTTGTTATAAGGTACAAAGGGCTTTGTTTGCTAAGGGGGGTAGACCTGATCCTTTGGATTCTCAACATTTGTGCTACGGTATGAGAGATTGTTGTTCGCCTGGTAGGCTTGTAAATACCCTTGAGGCTTGTTGTAGTTCTGACCAGCAATCCAGGTAGCTTCTTCTTGACTCAGCTCTAGCTCCTCGGAGACATCTTCAACTTCTCCCACGAAGTGAACGTGCTTCTGATTAGCAAGCACTAGCTTGTCTATCTTCTCATGGAGGGACTTAAGCTCTTTCTTGTGAGATTCTAGCTCAGAACCTCGTGGTGCACGGTCATAATCCTCGGCGTAATTGTCGTCACTCAATGCCAAGTTCTCTATCAGCTCCATACCGTCTTCTTCTTCTTGACCAAGGAAGTTGCCCTTGCTTGCCGTGTCAAGTAGCATTCAGATCTTAGGCAATGCTCCACGGTATATTGTGCTTAGGAGAGTCTCTTCACTGAAGCCGTGGTGAGGACACTGAATGGTATAGTCTTTGAATCTCTCCATGGCTTCATTTAATGTCTCGTTCTGCCTTTGAGTGAAGCCACTGATCTCACTTCTCAACTTAGCTGTCCTGGTGGTTGAGAAAAACTTTGAGAGAAAAGCTTTCTTACATTCTGCCCAAGACGTGATGGTGCCTTGTGGAAGTGTTTTCTCCCAATGCCTAGCCTTGTCACCGAAATAAAATGGGAAGAGCTGCAGCTTGAAGGCATCTTCCGAGATCCCATTGATCTTAATCATCCCACACACCTGTTCAAAGTTATCAAGGTGCTCTAAGGGGTCTTCCATAGCCAGCCTGTGGAATTTGATATTCTGAACCATTGAGATGAATCCAGGATTTATCTCAAAATTGTTATTCTGGACTGGAGGAGGAGTGATCCCAAAGTGATTATGATGCGTATTAGGAGCATCTCCAGCGCCTATGATCCGTGGGGGTCTAGCTGCGTGGATGGGGTTTCCATTGCCCCTTCCTACACCACCGTGAGCTTGTGGAGGTCCCTCAGAATGTTCTTGGTCAGCCATTGTTGCAATGTCTACTGATCCGGCTTGAACAATCTCCTCAAAGGCTATAGTTTGCTCTCTTGCTCTTCTTGTTCTTGAATGTCCGAGTTGGTGAATATTGTACAGGGGTGTAAGTAAGTTGTAGTCACCCCTAGAACGAAAATTCATGTACATGAAAGACACAAGTGTGAAGAGAAATAGATTACTAACCAAACTTAAAGTAAAGGCTGAGTCTTTACTAAACCCCAAATCTTAATGCTTCCTAACAATCCTAAGATGGCAACGGCGCCATTTGATAACATGATCATTGTGCAATGCAAGCAAGGAGGTTATCAAAACCCAAACATATGTTATGATGTAGTACAGTAGTAAGGGGTATCAATCCACACCTCGGATGCAGGAAGAGTCACTAAGAATGCAAGGATGAAGCAAATCTAAGCAAAATGGATAAATGATGGGTAAAATATATCAAAACTAGATGCAATGACTGAATGAGATGCATAACAATTTTAAAATCCCTGGAAGAGGGTTAACTACCTCTAGGAACAAGCAGAAGATTAAAAATGCAAAGCGACTAAGAACTAAAAATCGACCAGTGAATCGACAACAGGATCGAGAACTCGATCGAGCAAAATGGATCGATCTAGCAAACAACTTGAAGCGAATGACTTCTAATGAATATGATGCAAGCTAAATGACAAGCGAATGATGAACAGAGGTTCAAAATGCTAAAAAGGAGGGTTTAGGGTCGAGGGTCACATTCAAGGGTCTCAAAGATTTAAGCTTCGGTTTGAAAAAATTTAGATCTACTCTTTTAAGAGGTTTCTCTAAGCCTTGAAAACAAAACAAGAACCATCCATGAAGTGTGGTATGGTTCACTTCCTCAATCTCTTCTCCAAACCCATGGCGTTTGGTGGACAAAGTGATCGAAGAGCAAGGAAAACAGATTAGCCTCTAGGATCTGGTTTTCCAGGACATCTAAATCCTGTCAAGCTAAGACAGCATGTGGTTCATAGAGACATCTTCCAAGGCTCTCTAGGCTTTAAGATCCCAAGATCCTAGAAGAGAAGGTATGAAAAACAAGAAAACACAAAGCTTTAAACCCTTTTGACCCTTTTGAATCGCCTCAACCCCTTACCCTAAGGAAACTACTCGCGACTCATAAGTAAAACCAAACAGAATGCAATAAACAGAAAGCTAAGCATGATTAACGATGGATTAAAGCAAAGAACTTAAGGATTTCAAGATTCAAAGGTTTAAAATGCAAGAAAAAGTTAAAGTCTACAATAGCGAAATCGCCTAAGCAAGAGGAGAACGAAAAAGTAAAAGACAGAATGTAGAATAATGAAAGTGATGGCTGCGGTTTGCCAAATATGGCTAAACCGCAAATGGTCCCCCCTTCGCTAGCTGCCAAAACCTTGGGAATTGGTAGAAGTTGGAGATAATGAAAAAATGAGGAGAGGCCTCGCTACTTATAGCCACTTCATCACCTCGCCTCGGGAGTACGCGAAACAGTTACAGTCCCCAAGGAGGATTGATTTCTAAACAGGCTTTTTAGGCCCATAGAGATCAGAAGTCAAGGCCCATTAAGAAGCCCAGAAGAAGATGTGTAGAAAAGGAGATGGCAAGACGAAACACAATACTTTGGCAAGGTAAGGACGAAGCCAAACATATAGACTGACAAAGTCAAACACCTTGCCCACATAACGAATCATTTCACCTCGCCTACGTATTTCACCTCGCCCGCGTAAAAAAAAAAAAATCATTTCGCTTCGTCAAGGAGGAAGTTTTCTCCACCTCGCTCAAAGTTGGGGAATCACCTCGTCAACTTAGAGCGAAACGTTATGCCTAGGCTAAGCAATGGCGAAGCAAGATGTAACTTGGCGAAGAAAAACACTTCGCACCAGCTGAACAAAGCACCTCGCGACGACGAAGTAGACTTCTCGCTCGCGCAGAGATTTGCCTCGCTTCGCTAGCTGAATATCCAACTCACATCGCGAGGAGAAGCAAGGCATAGCCATCTCGCCATCGCGAGGAGAAGCAAGGCATAGCCACCTCGCCCTCGCGAGGAGAAGCAGAGCATTTTCATCTCGCTCCTGCAAGGTGAAGCATGGCATATTCACCTCGTCCTGGCGAGGAGAAGCAGAGCATTTTCACCTCGCTCTGGCGAGGTGAAGCAAGGCAGTTTTGCCTCGCCCCGACGAGGGGAAGCGGAGGCATTTTCACCAAGTCCTGCCAAAACAAAGTATCTCATCTTGGCGAAGAGAAAATTCCTGACCATTGATCTCACCTCTCTTGACACCTCGTCACCCACATTCTTGAGTCTGACGAGCTGGGGGGGCTAACTGTTGGGGTCGGTTTTCACCCTAGCGAGATCAACGGGAAAATGGCTAAGTATAAAAGTGATTCTTGGCGATGCCCAGACTTTGCACGAGCGAAGCCGGTCACCTCGCCCTAACCATGTACGGGCGAGGAGAACCGTGCAAAACCCGGGCAAAGCCAATCAACTCCCCCAAACCGTGCACGGCTAGGTGAACCGTGCAAAACCCGGGCGAAGCCAATCACCTCGCCCAAACCGTGCATGGCGAGGTGAACCGTGCAAAACCCGGGCGAAGCCAATCACCTCGCCCAAACCGTGCATGGCGAGGTGAACCGTGCAAAACCCGGGCGAAGCTAATCACCTCGCCCAAACCGTGCACGGTGAGGTGAACCGTGCAAAACCCGGGCGAGGCTTCGCCCAAACCGTCTACGGGCGAGGTGAACCGTGCAAAACCCGGGCGAAGCCAATCACCTTGCCCAAACCGTGCAAAGCGAGGTGAACCGTGCAAAACCCAGGCGAAGCCCATCACCTCGCCCAAACCGTGCACGGGCGAGGTGAACCGTGCAAAAGCCGGGTGAAGCCAGCTACTTCGTCAAACCATGCACGGGCGAGGAAAACTTTAAATCAAGCCCAAAGGCGAAGGCCCACGAAGCAACGAGGCAAAGCCCCAAGTTAAACCCAAGACGAAGCAATGTGCAAGTGGGCCGAGCCCAAATCCACGAAGGAGCCCGAAGCGGTGTTTACCCTAGAAGACGAAGCCTTGAGGAAGGGGGCGTCGCGAAGGGGATAAGGAAGGATGATCTATGCAAATATACTCCGAGATCTTTGTCTAGATAAGAACGAGGAGTCTATAAATAGATAGTTGAACGCTATTAGCGAGCCAGATCTTTTTACCTAGCAAAAGACTTAGCAAAATACTTGTACCAAAAGCTTATCTAAGCGGCAATTATAAAATCACCATCTTTGTATCCTTGTTCTCTCGTGTTTAACTTAGAATCATTACGTCCTCTTTCATTTTTAACAAATAAATTCTATTGTGTGAAATCCAGCCCACACAATGTTTGCAACAAACAACTCGGAAACTGATGTTCTGCTTTAACCATTTGGCACGTCTCACAATCGGCCACCACTTAGCCACATCTCGTTTCATCCTGACCCAGTGATAGTACCGTTTCAGATCCTTGTACATCTTGGTCATCCCTGGATGAACAGAAAACCTTTACTGATGTGCCTCATTAAGGATCTCATCCTTTAACTCCTTTACATCTGAAACACATACCCATCCGTTCACAACAATTGTCCCATTGTTTGAAGTATGATATTCCGTCTTATTATTCTATGACATCTTGCTCAGATTTTCATCCTGCTCCTGAGCAATCCGAATCCTAGTGAACAAGTCAGCTCGATCTGCAGCTTCCCTTCCAAAGCACGATCCCTTCCTTCACAATGAAGTGACATTTCTCCCAATTAAGCACCAAGTTTGTCTCCTAACAACGCTTTATTACCTTGCAAAGATTCAACAAACACGCAGAAAAGGACGCACCATAGACAGAGAAGTCATTCATAAACACCTCTACCATCTCTTCTATTAGATCGGAGATGATCGACATCATACACCGCTGAAACGTAGCCGGTGCATTACACAACCAGAATGGCATCCTTCGAAACGCGAAGGTGCCATAAGGGCATGTAAAGGTCGTTTTCTCCTGATCGTTTGGATAGATTGGTATTTGGAAAAATCCACTATATCCATCAAGAAAGCAATAGTAGGGATGATTAGCAAGTCTTTCAAGCATTTGATCAATAAAAGGCATGGGAAAATGATCCTTTCTAGTAGCAAGATTAAGCTTCCTATAGTCAATACACATACGGTGTCCTGTAATAGTCCTAGTAGGTATAAGCTCATCTTTATCATTCTAAATGACCGTGATCCCTCCCTTCTTAGGCACCACGTGTACGGGAGAAACCCACGTGCTGTCACTTATGGGATAGATCACGTCAGCTTCTAACAGCTAAAGAATCTCTTTCATAATAACCTCTTTCAAATTAGGATTCAAACGCCTTTGGTGTTCTATAGAAGAGGCATTCTGATATTTCTGCATATTCATCTGTTTTGCATAGATATAAGATAGTTTCGCATGCATTTACCATGCACTTTAGGCTAGTTTGCATCACTTTAGGTCCTAAAGTACTTTAAATGATATGATGCATCAAACAACTAAGCACTTGAGAACTGAAATCATCTCTAAACACTAAGCACTTTACAAGGAAAATTCATCATAATGCCCTATGCAAATGCAATGCAACCTATATGTCAATACTAGACTCAATATTAAATGAATGAAATGCAACTACATGCTTTCTTTTTGGTCTGCAAAAAATGCAAAAGATTTTCAAATTTTTTCGACTTTTTTGTGTTTTTCTATGCCTTACATGTATGCATCATATGCATGAGACTCAAAGTGAAAAGAAAAAGAAAAACTAAGAAAACAGAAAACAAAGTCAAACCCCAAATCTCTCCCCCACACTTAAATTACAGTCCCTTGTGTAATGAAAGCAATGGAAGAGAGAAGCAACAAAATATATTACAAAAATGAAAAGATGCAATGGTATATAACAATGGAAAGGATGTGGTACTTGGTTTAGTGGCAGGAGTGGTGGGATGATCCTGATGTTTGAGGAGACTTGCTAGCTCTCCTCTTCCTTCTTTCATAAACAAATAGTGGAATGCTGAGCTGCTTCTGGAGTTGGTTGAACCCAGCTTGACCATAGCTGTTCAGCCTGTGAAGAAGTTCCTTGTGAGCCCCATTGCCATGTTTCCTGAACTTCAAAGGAGTTGGGGTTTGGCGCCTCCTAAGCTGATGGAACATGGGCTCTTGGCTCATAAGATGAAGCCCTTGGTTGTTCCCATGTACCCCACTGGTCACTTGGTTGTGTATGAAATGAATATCTTCCATGGGGGTTCCATATAGCTTCCTCCTCTTCAGTTTACTGAAGTTGCTCTTCTTGTTGAGAGTTGAGCTCATGGGTGTGGGTGTGGTGGGAAGTTCTTGCTGATGTAGCCTTGTTCTTCTTGAACTTCCCTTTCATCATTTTCATAAGCCCTTTGATGGCTTTATCCTGTCACTTGCACCACTTCTGGAGTGTGCTGATGTGCTCATGAGCTGCTCTCAAAGAGCTACCTTGGTTGGGTGCTGCATAAGGCTGGAAGTGGAACTGCCTTGAGCTGTAGTTCAACACTTCCTCTTCTCCAAGCTCATCTTCATTATGGGTTCTTCCTTGAAAATCAGCGCCAGCATTAGCATTCACTTGATCTTCTTCTTCTTCTTCTTCTCTGATTTCTTCAGTGTGCTCCTTCTCTGCATCACTGTCTTCTTCTTCCTCTCCAGGAACAGGGCCGCCTGTGTAGAGCTCCTCAGTGCTTGGGTTGAAGCTGATGTTTCCGTTTCGGAAGAAGGACGTACGCTTTGGATTGGGGAGGAGGACTTTTGCTGGTGTGTCAAGGCTTGTGATGAAGTTGTACACATGCTTTCCACCAATGGTTCTTTCAAGGTAGTGGCTTCTCTTGAGGTAATCAATGTCAATCCATAGTTGCTCAAGTGCATCACCTTCATGTTTGTCAAGGTCTACTCCACTAGCTTGTAGAACTGCTGTCACAACTCCCCCAACGTGCATTTGAGGGCTCTTCTCCTTCTTCGTCTTACTCAAAACCCAGCTCTGGTAGGATAGAAGCTGCTCCATCAACATAGCCACATAGCAGGGGTTGCTTCTCGGTGCTCTAAGAGGTTCCCCATACTCATCGCTTCCCAACACCTCATACAGTCCTTGGTATATCTTATCTGTTTCCCTTCCTGTGAGATATGTCGTCTCCTTCCTTTCAAAGAGTGTATTCGCCAGTGCTTTGTGGACATATCTCACGGCTGGATGCCTTAGGTGCTGGTTCCTTGATCTTCCAGGAGTGTATTGCCCAACTCCAATGAGACCCCACAGCCTGGTGTGCTGCCTACTTGGGATTTCGAACCTGCTCAGCTTGGTGTGGTGGGACTTCAGCTCTAGATCCTTGGCGATCTCTGTGAATGTTGAGGAGAACTCTTCCTTTCCAATCCTAAAAGAGATCCATCCATCGCCATTAGGGAGCTCACTGTCTTCATACCAAACCACCTTGAGTGTGGAGAGGAATTGGTAAGTGAGCTGTTGGTAAGATGGGAGTGGCATCTCCATGAAAGCTCCAAGACCCATGCGCTCAAACGTGGCTTTGCAGTCAGTATAGAGTCCAAGCGCCTTCATTGTGGAAGTGCATGGATACTTTTTGGCTTGAAAGTGCACTGGTTGAAAGCCTTCATGAGTTCTTTAGCAGCACTGCCCTTGTTTTGTTGATCTTCTCCCTCATT
The DNA here is from genome assembly GCA_911865555.2 of Thlaspi arvense. Classification (NCBI taxonomy): domain Eukaryota; kingdom Viridiplantae; phylum Streptophyta; class Magnoliopsida; order Brassicales; family Brassicaceae; genus Thlaspi; species Thlaspi arvense. The sequence continues at coordinate 31,279,336 of OU466862.2, forward strand.
CCCAACCGGTCTCTTCCCAGCAGCTTTGGAGGATTGCTCATCAGATTTTCCCTTTCCTTTTTCTTTCCTTGCTGGTGGTGATGTGGTTGCTTCTTGAGGTGCTTTTCCCTTTTTCCCAGCAGCTACTTTTGTTCTTCCCATTGTACCTTCAAAAGCAAAGCTTGAAAACAATGTAAGTGGAAGAACAAAAGTTGAAGAACCAAATAGCTGAAAGCTTTTAAATAAAAAGCTCCTTAAGCTAAGAGAAGTCTGACAAGTCCTAACAACAAGCTTAAACTTCTTTAAAGCAAAAAGAGATCAAAAGCTGACAACTAAATAAGCTAGGATGAACAGAAGACAAGCAGTTATGCATGAAATCCTAGCAAAGCGGTTTCTAGGCAAAGAGATGATGATCTTGCAAAATGGATGCAATTAAACAAGCTATGAGATGCATAGACAATTAAGCATAACTTTAACAGTCTAGCTTGATATTACAACAAAAATCCAAAATGCAAAATCATAGCACAACATTTAAAACTAAACACTACTTGATCTTAAAAATTTCTTACTAAGCAATTTTTTTTTAAGATAAGCAAAGTGTAAGAGCAAAGAGAGATAGTTTAGGAAGCAAACCTTTTGTTGAACTTCTGAACACTTAAAGAAAGCAATAAAAGAGAAGAAGAACTAGTAATTTCGAGCCTTAGGTGAGAAGAAGAGTGAGTTTAAGTGTGAAGAGAAGTGAAAGAAGATTGTTGCTTAAATAGAGAGAAAGGAGGAGAAACCAAAGGAATCAAAGGTTGGTGACGGAACATAAGGAATCAAAAGTGTGGGGGACAAAAACAAAAGGTGTTCAGAAGCCAAGAAAGAGGTTAGAAGGAATCCCAATTGAAAATTTAAACTCCCTTGGCGCCAAACCAAAGGAGGGAAATTTTTTTGGAAGTTGATACACTTACCTCGAATGGAGTTTGGGTCACTCATGACCGATATTACTGTCCGAAATTGCATTTTCGGTCATGAGAGATCGATACTGGAGACTGACGTGCTTCCTGGGATTTGTATTGGTCATCAGTGGTCGACACACTTGACCGAAATACATCTGGTATGATTGTGTCGATCTTGAGTGATCAATACTGGTGACCGATATGATTTCAAGAATCGTATGGATCAACAGTGGTCGACACGATAGACCGAAAATCATACGGTATGTTTATGTCGACCAAGTGTGGTCGATATGAATGACCGAAAATTTTCCCTACTTTCAAACTTCTTTCCATATCGATCGCAAGTGACCGATATGTTGACTAGTGTAGACTGGCTCTACTGATATCGGTCAGTCATGGTCGATACTACTGACCGAAAATATGTGTATCGGTCTGTCATGACCGATACAAATGACCGATACCAGCCAGAATACACCTGTTATTTGTCCCCTTCAGACTTTCTCAAACCCTAGTTCAGAATCCTGTTTCTATACACTAAAACAAAGCATAGATAATCTAGAAAGCAAAATATATACAAAAGGATAACATGGGATTACCTCCCAAGTGTGCTTGTTTAAAGTCACTAAGCTTGACTTTGGTCACCTTTTTACTTGAGGTGAGGAGAAGTTGGTGGAGCTGGAGCTCCTACCTCCTTCTTCTTCCATACCCATTTTCCTGCTAAAGGCTGGTTCTGTTTGTCCCTGGTTGACATCCCATGCCTGATCTGTCTGACACTTGGTTTGACTGGAGGCTTCATAGCCTTGGTGGTTAAGTTCTCATTGCCCTTCAAACCATCTTCAAGCTTCAAGTCAGCATTCAGTGTCTGTCCTGGATCAGTAGGGGAAGTATCAGCCGAAATCATATCCATAGTGAAGCACCACACATCATCTAGGTTAGCTGGGAGATTCCATTGTTCACCCTCTTGCTCAAGTACTCCACAGAAGGTGAGAGAAGGAGAGTCAATTTTGTAGACCCTGAATTCATCAACATTCTTCAAGATTACAGAACCTCTTTTGAAGTCTAACTGAGCTCCTGCTGTTGCCAAGAATGGAGTGCCTAGGAGGAGAGGCCCTTCTCTGGAGTATGTTTTCTCCATGACCATAAAGTCTGTTGGAACCAGGCATTCTCCAATCTTCAAAGGGTAGTCTTTCACTATTCCCAACGGCTTTGTGGAAGTGTTGTCCACAAAGGTGAGGGAACCCCTGGACGCCAGAGTTTGGCTAAGGTGGAGGGACATAACATTGACAGTTGATCCTGAATCACATAGACCTTTTACATTGTCAAGCGTGTCCAGCTCACAAGTGATGAGGAATTTTCCTGGGTTTGGGAGTTTTGGCAATGACTTCATCATCTTGTTTCTTTTCATGTCAGCCCCCACATTCTCAAGGATTGGTTCCACCACTTCCAGCTTGTCAAAAACTTCTTTCAGGAACCTGATTTGATGTTTCACCTCCATTAGAGTGGTGCCATGTGGGAGTTGTATTCCAGCATCTTCTATGTCTTGTTTGAACTTTGTGTACATCTCCATTCTAGCTTTGGTGAAGTGCATTGTAGGGTAGGAGAATGGTGGTTTACAGACTGGAGCTGAGAGTTCTTTACCCTTTGCAATAGTGCTTGAAGAACTACCCACTTGATCATGGTAAAGTTCCTTAGATTCCTGAGCAGTGTTGTGAGACAGAACCATCAAGGCATGGTGTGTCTCTAGTTCCTCTTCTTCAGCATCAGGTTGTTCTGGTGTGGGGGTCTCTTCTGTAGCGGTTGGGGTTTCCTCAGCCTCCTCTTTCTGAGCAGCTTCCAGTGCTGCTCGTTCCTGTTCTTCTTCTCTGTTCAAGTGTTCATCAAATCCACGGAGGAATGTCCCTACAACTTCCTGAGCTTCTTCATCACTGATGTTTCTTCTTCTGGATTCTCCTCCATACTCAACCCTCATTCTGTCTATGTGCATCAGCATTTCTTCGATCATGATGCCTAGCTCTTCCAATGAAGCATCTTCATCAGTGAATTCCTCTTCTGCTTCCTCTGCCTCTTCAGTAAGTAGATGGCAGAATTCTTAGAGGTTGTGGACAGTTTGAGCTACATTCTTAGCGTCAGGGGTTTCAACAGGGGATTCCCCTGTGGCATCAATAATCTCAAGTGTTGCCCACCATTGATCTTCTTCCTTGTTGGTGCCTTCTTTAAGAAAGTTCCCCTTAGTTGCATAAGTTTCAATAGGTTCCTCTCCCCCATTCAGTTTGTCAGTGTCCTCATTGATTAGAGAGAGGAAGTCGTCAATGATGGCTTCTTCTTCAATAGGAGTAAAGGTAACTGCAGCTTCAACAGCTTGGCAGCACTCATAGGTGGTGTCTAAGGTTGCTATCCCTTAATGCAAATCATCAGATGTGGTGTTTAGCTCAGCATGAACAGAGTCTAATTTGGTGTGCAACTCAGCAAATCCCTGATTCATCAGCAATTTTGCAAGGAGCTGTAAGTTGATGAACTCAGTGATCAAACTCTTGATATCAGCTACAGTAGAAGTAGAATCAATGAGTTGAGCTTGGGGGATAGCAGGCGTTGACTCAAACTGTGGGTGGGTATTGTGGCAGTCTGCAGAGTTGTTCATAGGCAGGGGCTCTTGGTAGAAGTTGTTGCACCTTGGAGTTTCAAAACAGAGCATCTTCTCCACTTGTAGAGATGTACCTGAAATGAAAATGCTTGAAAAGGAGGGAATAGCCAAATAAAACTAAAAGCTTGATCTTAAGGATTCTACAAACTCTAATGATTCAAACTGTTTCCCAAATGGCAACGGCGCCAAATTGATACAAGGGTTTTACCCCTTGTAGGACAATTGCCTTAGCTTGTACTAGTCAGTTGCAGTATAGCATAGGGTTGTATCAATCCAAATGGGAAGAGTTGAAAGACAGAAGAGTTGAGAGTGGAATCTCTAAGTCAAGCAAGCCAGGAAAGGGGTTTTGTTGCCTAAGCAACAGTTCTAACAACCTATGTGAACCAAGCAGCAACAAGGTGAAAGCAAAAGCAAACTAAGCAATTCTAAGCAAGAAAAACAGAGTGAAACAGAGCAAAACAGAGCAAAACCGAAATTCAAATAAGAGAAAGACAAGATCCTAGATGTGGTTATTGACTTTGGGAAATTTCAGACATTGATTAAGGCTGTTTCAAACTACATTGATCAAGCAAGTAAGCAAGCAATGGTGGTTTCTAGACATAGAGTTCACAACTAAGCTAGTTAGATCCAATCTCTTGGCAAATAACCCTTTGCTAAATATCTTAACAAGAACTAACTCTCATTAGTGCTAAAACATGAAGAAAGCAAGACTAATCAACTCTATTCAAGTTAAAATGCTCCTCAAACAGTCAATCTCTTGAGCCAAGGCCAGCAAATCCTCTATTAAACAGGTTCAGCATTTCATCAAACATTTGGTGGGCATAAGAGAAAGCTAACAACCTAGACCAGTTTGATCAAGACTAATCTAGCATGAATAACAGATTAATAGAGAGGAACCCATAAACAGAAGCACATAACAAGCCTTAATCAAGCCATAGATTCCCCTAATCTACCACATCTAGAAACCCTAAGGTAACTACTCACTCATAATCATGTTTAACACCAAATCACAAAGGGAGAAGATGTTAATCATGATTAAAAGAAAGATTAAAGAAAGATTAAAGCAAATACTTGATTGTATTAAACAAAGCAAAGAAATTGTCTTACAAACATAAAGAAATAGCTTAAGAACAGTATTTTGACAAGACCTCTCGAAAATATAGAAAAAGGGGCTATTTATAGCCCAAGGGAGAAAACCCTAGAAAGGTGGCAAAAGTGTAATTAAAAACAGGTTCGGGCTGGGTCAGTATCGGTCTGTTGTGTCGACCTCCAGTGACCGAAATTTATCTGTATCGGTCATCAGTGATCGACACACACGACCGAAATTAGGATGGAGTGTTTGTGTCGACCACATCAGACCGATACTGGTGATCGATACTGCTCCTTTTCGGTCACCAGAGACCGAAAATCACCAGGTCTGACCGAAAACTTCTGCAGAGATCTTCTGCTTTGATCCTTCTTGCTCCCTTTTGTCCAGCTAGCCTCCTGGATCATTCCCAAAGCTCTTCCAAGCTCTTTCAAGCTCCAAAAGCACCTAAAAACATCCAATATTCAAGGAAAATGCAATCTATACTCCTAATGCAACCTAAGTCTAAAAGGAGAAGAAAATGGGACAAAAGCTAAGGGAAAATATGCAAAAGAGGACCAAAACATGTACTAAATGCAGCTCTAAATGGTGTAAATACAAGGGATATCAAGTATTGCCGAGATACTATCTCCGCGATCAAATCCTTTCAATGGCGAGCCGACGCTAGCATCAACTTGTCCGCGCCAACGAAAAATCCAAACGATATCATCACCTTTGAAGAACGGAAAACCACAGGCATCGATAGGCGGCAAAATGATCTGCTCGTCATCGAATTGACCGTGAAAGATCATGCGTGGCGAGAGTCCTCATCGATACCGAGAGTTCTGTAGATCTTATCTTTCGGGAACCCTAGTCAAAATAGGAATCGATATGTCCGAAGTAAAGTTGACCCCGAGTCCTCTGACTGGCTTTGCTGGCGATACGATAATGACGATGGGAACAATTAAGCTGCCTGTCGGAGCCTGAGATGTGACTAGGATCGTTTATTTTTTAGTCACTGAAAGCCTGGCGATCTATAATATCATCATGGAAACGCCGTGGATAAATTCTATGCGAGCTGTCGCCTCGACTTACCACTTGTGACTATAATTCCCAGGGCCGAACGGGATAAAACCAATCTGGGGAAGCCAAAAGGAGTCCAGGATATGCTTCATAGTCGAACACAAACTCAGAAATCCCAAGACCGAGGCGAAGGGAGATACGGAGCATAAGAAGATCAAGACGAACCACGAAGCAAAGCTAAGGCGGTCAAGGCTTTTATAGCAATTACAGAAGTTGGAAAAGGAGAAGGCGAGCAGCCAAGGTGCGCCCCTATAATCTCGGTGTGCATAGACGAGGCGAAACCCAGAGAGATGCGTGGAAATCAAAGCCGAGCTGGACGAGACATTAAAAACCAAACTGATCTCCTTCTTAAAGGAGAACATCAATACCTTCGCATGGGCCACAGAAGACATGCCCGGGATCAGCATCGATGTTACCTGCCACGAGCTGAACGTCGATCCGACCTTCGAACCAGTAAAGCAGAAGAGAAGGAAGCTCGGGCCGGAGTGAGCCAAAGCAGTCAATGACGAGGTGAACAGACTCTTGAAAGTAGGATCTATTGCCGAGGCCAAATACCCCGACTGGCTTGCGAACCCAGTGGTGGTAAGGAAGAAGAATGGAAAGTGGCGGATCTGCGTCGATTTCACGGATCTTAAAAAAGCATGCCCAAAGGATAGCTTCCCGCTGCCTCACATAGATCACCTCGTCGAAGCGACCGCTGGCAACAAGCTCCTTTCGTTTATGGAGGCTTTTTCTGGATATAATCAGATCCTGATGAATCCCGATGATAGAGAAAAAAAAAGCATATACTGCTATAAGGTAATGCCTTTCGGACTCAAGAACGCCGGGGCGACCTACCAAAGGCTTGTGAATAAGATGTTCGCCGTGCAGCTTGGAAAAATGATGGAGGTATACATAGTTGATATGTTGGTGAAGTCACTCGAAGAGAAGGATCACGTCGCCCATGATATTACCATATATTTTGCATATTTAGCTTGCATTTAGAGCTAGTTTTCATGCATTTATCTTGCATTATAGGCTAGTTTCTACCATTTGTTGCACTTTAGGTCCTAGATCACTTTGCATTCGCAATTTGCATATTTTCTGCTTTTTTGCATCATTATCAGGTTGTTTGAGACACACTAGAGTCGTGGAGGTTGCGTGGACGTGCATTGGATCGGAGGAAGCATGTGGACACTTGGAGAACTCAGCCGTTCAACAAGGGACCCGATATCGAGACGCAGATCGAGCTAGGCAGGCCGATCTAGACGAGATCGACCAGAAGATCGAGTGACTCAAGTCGTTTCATGGAGGAGGATCGAGACCAAGATCGAGAGAGGAGATCGATCATGAGTACGGATGTGGATGACGCCATGCAGAACGAGAGCCAGATCGAGACCACGACCCGATCACCGAAGGATCGACTTGAAGATCGAGCAAAGGACAGCGATCCATGAAGAAGGTCGAGCCAGAGTTCGATCATCCAACTCGATCTATGGCACTTTATCCAGCCAGCTCATTTTTGGAGCGTAGTGAGGGGACCATTTGGCGGTTTAGATATTTTGGGCAAAGGGTGGCTATCACTTTCTACACACATGCTTAGTCTTATCTTTTTCCAGCTTTCCTTTAGGCGATTTCCGCCATTGTTCTGTTCTTGAAGTTTTTCATGTTTTGAACCTTGAATCTTTTTAATATTAAGTCTTTTTCTTTAATCCCTTTTGTTAATCATGCTTAGCTTTCTTTCTCTTGCATTTGAATCGGTTTTAACTATGTGTAGTGAGTAGTTTTCTTTGGGTTAAAGGTTGAGGCGATTCAATCGTTTAAGGGTTTAAGCTTTTGGGATTTTTCTTGTTCTGAACTCATTCTCTTCTAGGATTTGGGGTCTTAAGGCTTAGAGAATCTTGGAAAAGATCTCTATGATTCCAGGGTTTCTCTTACCTTGACCGGATTCAGAGATACTTGAAAGCCAAAACCTAGAGACTAATCTATCCTCGCCCAAACGCCATGGATGTAGAGGAGGCTAGTTAAGCCAATATTTGAGATCTTTGTTTAATGTTCTTTGACCCATCTTTCCACTACATGCCATATGTTAGGAGGAAGGGTCAGAGAAAGGGGTCTTGCAACATGCCATGGATGATCCTAGTTTAAGATTCTCAAGGCTTAGGGAAAGCTCTTCAAATGAGTAGATCTAGGTGTTTTCAAACCAAAGCTTGAACCTTTGAACTCTCTTGAACATGACCCTCCACCTTGAACCCTCTTTTTAGCATTTTAAAACCTCTGTTTATCATTCTCTAGTGATAAACACTTTCTTAGCAAGGGTGAAAATAAAATGAGGTTATCAAACTCAAATGCAAGACATGTTGTAGTACAGCAAGCAAGAGAGAGTCTCTAAAAACTAATGCAAAGAGAATACAAAGACTAATGCAAATCCAAGCGAAACGAGATGATTTATGAGAAAATCTCTAAAAACTAGATGCAGCAACTTAAATAGAATGCAACCTATTTTAAAAATACTAGGAATGAAGAAACTACCACAAGGAACAAACAGATTAATTAAAGGACCAAGCTTCGAATTACTAAAATCCGACTAGTGGATCGACCATGAGATCAACCACTAGATCGAGCAATAACAATCGATCTCATCTAAAAATGCAAGAACAGTGAAACTAACGACCAGGATGCTATCAAAGATCAAGCGAATGATGAGATAAGATGTAAAGATGCTAAAAAAAAGGGCCTAGGGTTGAGATTCACGGTCAGGGGTTTCAAAGGTTCGACCTTGGGTTGAAAACTTTAAATCGACTCACTTTGTGAGGATCTCTAAGCCTTGAAAACTAAGCAAGATCTATCCGTGGCTTTCGGTATAGATCACTCCTTCATCTTCTCCTCCAAACCCATGGCTTTTGGTGGAAGGAGAGGTCGAAGGGCATGGAAAGCAGATTTCAAATGAATGGCTTAACTAATCCCCCAAACTTCCATGGCTTTTGGGAAGGGGTAACTAGTCTTTAAGGTGTGATCTTCCGAGGCTCCTGAATCTTGTCAAGGTAAGGAACCTCTTGGATCATGAAGCTCTTGGCGTGAGAGTCTTCAAGCATTGAGATCTCAACACCTTAGAAGAGATAGCCGTTGAAAACGCTTAGAAAAACCCCAAGTTCGAAACCCTTTAGACCCCTTGATCCTCTCAACCCCGAACCCAAATAAACTACTCACTACAAATAAAGTAAATCAAGCAAAGCATGTAAAAGGAAACGATGAACATGAAAAGAAAACTAGATTAAGACGGAAATGATTCGATTACAAAGCTTAAGAAAAACTCAAGTTCTACAATGGTGTTCTTCACGAAAAACAGAGAGAAAACATACAGAAAAAGATAAGGATTGAAAGTTGTGTGGGAAAAAGGATGTCGCCGCCTTCCCAAAATGGCCAAAACAAGCTGATGGTCCCCCCTCGCTAGCGGCCCAAAGTGGTTGAAAGGACAGAGATCGACTCCAGGATCGAGCGGTTCTCTCGATCATATCCGGACATTGTGTTTTCGGCTCGATCTGGGTCTCGATCATCATCGGCGAATCGAGTGTTGCATCCGATCTCGGTATTGATCTTTGGGTGGATCGAGTGGTGTACTCGATCTGGCTATCGCTCTGCATGGCGTCATTCACGTCCGTACCGTTTGATCGACTGCTTCACTCGATCCTTGTCTCGATCATTCTCCTTAGATCGCCTGGTTGGCTCGATCTTCGGGTCGATCACCTCGTAGATCGATCAGCCATGCTCGATCTGTTCTTCGATCTCTGATCCTTAGCATATATCCGAGCTCCCACGAACTGCTACACCAGCCTCAACATGTCCACGAACCTCCACGACTCCAAAGCAGCCAGAAACAACCTGAATGTGATGCAAAATGCAAGGAACATGTGTATGCTGGTGCAAGAATGCTCTAGGACTCTAAGTGATGCAATCTACCCTAAAATGTGATACAAATGCATGAAAAGCTAACTAATGAGTATGCAAAATGTATGCAATATGCAGTAACATCAACTCCCCCAAACTTATTTCTTGCTTGTCCTCAAGCAAGAGAAAATAAGTAGGAAGAGAGGTTTTCCGAAAAACGAATGGGGGTTTAAACTTCTTGCAAAGGTGCCTTTCAAATGAATTAATCTCAATGTCCTAGTCAACAGTTCTAAAATGCTATGCTTACACTCATACTCCAAACAACTTAGACATACTCATCACACAAAGAAATTCAAATCATGACTCTCCTATTCCTAACAATCAAAGAAACTCATTCTTTAACATTTATTAACATTAGAACCATGAATCAAACTTATGCACTTTAAAGCAAAACACATTTGACTAAGGGTGAAGGTTATAAGCATTGAATGATCTCATTTGAAAAGGGTTTATAATTAGAACAAGGGTTTCTCTCAAAAATGGTTGAACTTGTGCATAATGCTAAAGGTAAAGACAATTTATGCATACATGATTAGATTCTCATCTACCCATGTAAACTAACAAACGATGCTAAACCCCTCTCATTTATCAACTTCTATCCTCATTCACCACTTAGAGTCTACCCTTTTTCTACTCAAAACTTAGCAATCCCCAATTCGAAACAAAAACATTTTTAAACTTTTTAGGTTAGTGAAAAGGTTTTGAAAATAACTTTGCTCTTTAGATATTTCTTATTGGTAGCTCTCTTATTATTATTCTTTTTTTTTTCTTTTTTTAATTTTTTTTTATTTGGCACTTAGGCTCTTTTATTTCTTTTTCTTTTTTTTTTTTTTTTTATGGGAGAGCTACTTCCTGAAATTTATTAGAGCATACTTAGTTTTTAAACACAACCTTTCACTTAAAACCCATTTCTTTCTTTAAAACACCAAGTTCTTTGAAACCGAGAACAAATAGAAAAGAAAACAACCCCAATGATCCCCCAAACTTATCCTAAGCCTATACCTAGCTTCAAAATGCAAAGCTAGCAATCATATGATAACCAAATCACGTCGCCTAAACCTAACACTTTATGCCAAATTCAAACCGAAAGGAAGGCCTCACAAAGATGTCACACAAGAACATTTGGCTTCAAAGAAGGGTAAGGTTCAAGGAGGGAGTTCTACTTAGGCTCACAATGAGTGGTAAAAAGGAAGAAGAGAGCCTAAATATTTTAAAACCATGTGTTCATTTTCAAATGCATAAGGATGATCATTAGAATTTCAAATTAAGGTTCTCACTTATCAGGACGAGTTTCAAATCATGAGAGTTCAATTCAAGCCACGAAAATCCTAACAAGTGATCCAAGCATGGTAAAAACTTACTTTCAAAGCATAGGCAAAGCATTAGAGAACTACTAACTAGGGCATTGAAACAATTCATAAGTAAAAACACCTTTTTAAGAAACTCTAACCCCTTATGCAGAATGCAAACAACCTAGATGCTATGAGAAACTCTAGACTCAAACCTAACATGATGAAGTGCCTTGACTTTCTTTCCAAGCTTCTTGAGCATCTTGCCTTGCCACTTGTTGATCTTCCTTTGCATCTCCACAACAGATGCTAGGAACTTCTCATTTTTGTCCTCGGCTCAAAGTCTAACTTGGGAAGTGTGTAGGCCTCCGGCATCTCATCTTCCGTGGCTGGAGACTCGGACCTTTGACGAGGGGCAATCGCTGAAGCAGGTGGTCCTCCTAGAGGGGCAAAGCATTCTTCCTCCGTGGGCAAGAACTCAATGTTCCCAACACCAAGCAGCTCGGTTTCATCTTTGTTGGGCAGGATGCACACTCTCTTCTTGTCTTCGTCGTCTATGAAGAGGTAGGCGTAGAACCCTTCTGCTGGCGTGCGTCCCAAGCTGTCAGTATTCCTCATGTATGCCTCATCCATGAAAGCTCTGGCTGGTACATGGGCGAAGTCGTGAATGGGCACACCAGCTTGCAAGAATAGAAGAGTGAGGAATCCGCCAATGTAAGAGGAAGTTGCCTTGCACCGCAAGGCATAAGCCTTGTATTTCACCAAGGAGGCAGCAAGCACACATCTGTAGTTCACCTCATCGCCGAGTTCATCCTCTATAGGTTCGTCATTTGCATCCGGATCACACACCAAGTGCTTCACACCTTGGAAAAGGAAGCAAAGCTCTGTCGTTGTGACCGTAGGAGCAACAGATCTTCCACTAAACGTGTTGGCGATCAGCTTCAGAGTGTACCTCAGCATCGAGCTTCTTACTCGCTTGATCTTGGCGGTGTTGGCTTTGTAGTCTTCATTGCTGATCAGGTCCCAAAAGTCGTCGGCTTTCTTAAAGGCAGGGAACTCGACCTTGTAGGCATCCGCGTTGAGACCATAAGCTTGGCATAGCTCAGGGATGGAGAGTGTATAGGCTTGACGGCCAACCTTGAAGTAGAGGCGACCTTGAGAAGGGACGGGTGTGCTAGGATTCTCGTAACGGAACTCCAACGTGACAAGGAAGTCTATTGTCACTTCTGGAATGGTTGGGCAATCCATCTGTGACAGACATCTTAGGCCAATGTTCTTGAGGAGTTGGTCGAAATCCCAAAGAATCCCTAGCTTGGACAACAGCTCTCGATCAGCAAACTTGGTAGGCTCAAACCGAAGCCTTTCCAGCCGTTTCTTGTCCCTCTTCTCATCCTTAGTCCATCTGACCCTCTCTTGAACGGCCACCTCTTGTCTTTCTCCTTCTTGTGCTGTCTCTTCTCTTGTTCTCTTGGGGGCCATTGTTCCTGAAACAAGTTTCTAAAGAAGTTTGATAAGCAAAACGGCGGTTTGATGAGAATGAGAGAAGAGAAGGAGAGAACTTATAAAAACTACCCTAGAATTTTGGGGAATTAATAAAAATTATAGCTAAATAAAGGAGAATCATATCTTTAGATACTGAAAAATCTAGAATTATTCCTTTTACTTAGCTAGTTTTTTTTAAAATCAAAACCGACCCTATATTCTAGAACAATATCTTGCGAATTTAAAGGAAATTTTCCTAAAGATAAATCATTAAATTTCGAAAATACCTTTGCAAGAAATGTAAAAGATCTTTGCTAACTTCTGAAAACCGAAACTCTCACTCTCTTTGTTTAAAATTTTCGAGAAAAACAGGAATGAGAGGGTGAGATGTTGCTGAAATATTTAAAGACTAGCAAAGAGCAAAACAATGGGTAGTAAAAGTGGTTTTTCTGACAAAGTCTTGGTCAACGCACATCTTTCATGGTCAAAGATGCTTGCCTTGACAAAGTTTTGAATTTAAAAGTTGGAGGGAAAAGAGTAAAGGAGGGAAAGAAAATGTTACGTCGGCATGAGATCGAGTCCATTTGGTCGATCTAGGACTCGATCTCATGCCCATAATGGCTTAGATCGAGAGGGTTACTCGATTTGAGACTCGATTCATGGTGAATCGAGTCTTGGATCGATTGGCTCTCTCGATCATTGAGATGTTGGCTCCACGGCTAAGTCCTCATGATCGAGCTATGTCCTCGATTTTGGGGTCGATTTGGCACAGATCGAGTGGTGGATCGAGTCGAGTGATCGATCTGTTTTCAACAGATTTTCCCGAGAGAAATTAGATTGGTCGATCCGTTTTGGATCGATCGATCCTTTTTCGTCAAGGTCGATCCTGTCACTCGTTCTCGTCTAGATCGACTGGCTCCTCTCGATTCACTGACTCGATCTAGCAAAGATCGAGTCAGGATCAGTCGAACTAGCACTCGATCTCTAGCCTTATCTTAACCCCTATCGCCTCTCTTAGACTTCAAGATCAAGGCTTAGACTCCTCATACTTGTTCCTACACACTTGCAGAATAAAAACATAAAACTGAAAGGGAAATGAAGCAGAAATATGTACAAGATAAACATGGGAATGCCTCCCAAGTGCGCTTTCTTTAACGTCTTTAGCTAGACTTTACTTGGTTTAAGCGGATGGTGGGTCTTGGAGAAGCACCGAGGTACCCTCCTTGTCATAGCCGTCTGCCAAGTAAGGCTTGACTCTTTGTCCGTTCACGGTGAATGCACTGCCACTTTTTCCCATCAGAGTAACAGCTCCATAAGGCAACACTTCTTGAATCACGAACGGTCCGCTCCACCTTGACTTCAGCTTGCCCAGGAAGAGTTTGAGCCTCGAGTTGTACAGCAACACTAAACCTCCTTCCTTAAGCTCCTTGGCAACCAACTTTTTGTCATGAGTCTCCTTAGTCCTCTCCTTGTATATCCGAGAGCTCTCATAAGCGTTCAGTCTTAACTCATCCAGTTCGTGTAGCTGAATAAGGCGCCTCTCCTGAGCAGTCTTGAGGTAAAAGTTCAGCCTCTTCGATATGCGAAGGTACCGTAGGGACATGTGAAGGTTGTCTTCTCCTGATCATTTGGGTGAATTAGTATCTGAAAGAAACCGCAATACCCATCGAGAAAACAGTAGTAAGGGTGATTAGCAAGTCTCTCAAGCATAGGATCAATAAAAGGCAAAGGGAAATGGTCTTTCCTAGTCGCAAGGTTGAGTTTCCTATAATCAATACACATCCTATGGCCAGTGATGGTTCTAGTAGGAATAAGCTCATCATTTTTATTCTTTATGACCGTGATCCCTCCCTTCTTAGGCACCACGTGTACAGGAGAAACCCACATGCTGTCACTTATGGGATAGATCACGTCAGCCTCTAAAAGCTTAAGGATTTCTTTCTTGACAACCTCTTTCAAATTAGGATTCAAACGCCTTTGATGTTCTGATAAACACTTTCTTAGCAACGGTGAAAATGCAGTGAGGTTATCAAACTCAAATGCAAGACATGTTGTAGTACAGCAAGCAAGAGAGAGTCAATCCATGCATAGGATGATAGAGAATGCAAAGAGAATACAAGGACTAATGCAAATCCAAGCGAAATGAGATGATTTATGAGAAAGTCTCTAAAAACTAGATGCAGCAACTTAAATAGAATGCAACCTATTTTAAAAATACTAGAAATGAAAAAACTACCACGAGGAAAAAACAGATTAATTAAAGGACCAAGCTTCGAATTACTAAAATTCGACTAGTGGATCGACCATGAGATCGACCACTAGATCGAGCAATAACAATCGATCTCGTCTAAAAATGCAAGAACAGTAAAACTAATGACCAGGATGCTATCAAAGATCAAGCGAATGACGAGATAACATGTAAAGATGCTAAAAGAAAGAGCCTAGGGTTGAGATTCATGGTCAGGGGTTTCAAAGGTTCGACCTTGGGTTGAAATCTTTAAATCGACTCACTTTGTGAGGATCTCTAAGCCTTGAAAACTAAGCAAGATCTATCCGTGGCTTTTGGTGGAAAGAGAGGTCGAAGGGCATGGAAAGCAGATTTCTAATGAATGGCTTAACTAGTCCCCCAAACTTCCATGGCTTTTGGGAAGGGGTAACTAGTATCTAAGGTGTGATCTTCCGAGACTCCTGAATCCTGTTAAGGTAAGGAACCTCTCGGATCATGAAGCTCTTGGCGTGAGAGTCTTCAAGCATTGAGATCTCAACACCTTAGAAGAGATAGCCGTTGAAAACGCTTAGAAAAACCCCAAGATCGAAACCCTTTAGACCCCTTAATCCTCTCAACCCCGAACCCAAATAAACTACTCACTACACATAAAGTAAATCAAGCAAAGCACGTAAAAGGAAACGATGAACATGAAAAGAAAACTAGATTAAAACGGAAACGATTCGATTACAAAGCTTAAGAAAAACTCGAGTTCGACAATGGTGTTCTTCACGAAAAACAGAGAGAAAACATAAAGAAAAAGATAAGGATCCAAAGTTGTGTGGGAAAAGGAAGTCGCCGCCTTCCCAAAATGGCCAAAACAAGCTGATGGTCCCCCCCCCCCTCGCTAGCGGCCAAAAGTGGTTGAAAGGACAGCGATCGACTCCAGGATCGAGCGGTTCTCTCGATCATATCCGGACATCGTGTCTTCGGCTCGATCTGGGTCTCGATCATCATCGGCGAATCGAGTGTTGCATCCGATCTTGGTATCGATCTTTGGGTGGATCGAGTGGTGTACTCGATCTGGCTCTGGCTCTGCATGGCGTCATTTACGTCCGTACCGTTTGATCGACTGCTTCACTCGATCCTTGTCTCGATCATTCTCCTTGGATCGCCTGGTTGGCTCGATCTTCTGGTCGATCACCTCCTAGATCGACCGGCCATGCTCGATCTGCTCCTCGATCTCTGATCCTTAGCATATATCCGAGCTCCCACGAATTGCTACATCAGCCTCAATATGTCCACGAACCTCCACGACTCCAAAGCAGCCAGAAACAACCTGAATGTAATGCAAAATGCAAGGAACATGCGTATGCTGGTGCAAGAATGCTCTAGGACTCTAAGTGATGCAATCTAACCTAAAATGTGATACAAATGCATGAAAAGCTAACTAATGAGTATGCAAAATGTATGCAATATGCAGTAACATCAACTCTCCCAAAACTTACTTCTTGCTTGCCCTCAAGCAACAGAAAATAAGTAAGGAAGAGAGGGTTTCCGAAAAACGAATGGGGGTTTAAACTTCTTGCAAAGGTGCCTTTCAAATGAATCAATCTCAATGTCCTAGTTAACAGTTCTAAATTGCTATGCTTACACTCATACTCCAAAGAACTTAGCCATACTTATCACACAAAGAAATTCAAATCATGACTCTCCTATTCCTAACAATCAAAGAAACTCATCCTTTAACATTCATTAACATTAGAACCATGAATCAATCTTATGCACTTGAAAGCAAAACACATTTGGCTAAGGGTTAAGGTTATGAGCATTGAATGATCTCATTTGAAAAGGGTTTATAATTAGAACAAGGGTTTCTCTCAAAGATGGTTGAACTTGTGCATAATGCTAAAGGTAAAGACAATTTATGCATACATGATTAGATTCTCATCTACCCATGTAAACTAACAAACGATCCTACACCCCTCTCATTTAACAAATTTTATCCTCACTCACCACTTAGAGTCTACCCTTTTTCTTCACAAAACTTAGCAATCCCCAATTCGAAACAAAAACATTTTTAAACTTTTTAGGCTAGTGAAAAGGTTTTGAAAATAATTTTTGTTCTTTAGATATTTCTTATTGGTAGCTCTCTTATTTTCTTCTTTCTCTTATTTTTATTTTCTTTTCTTTTCTCTTTTTTTTTATTATGGGAGAGCTACCTCCTGAAATTTATTAAAGCATACTTAGTTTTTAAAACACAACCTTTCACTTAAAACCCATACTTAGTTTTTAAAACACAACCTTTCACTTAAATCCCATTTCTTCCTTTAAAACACAAAGTTCCTTGAAACCGAGAACAAATAGAAATGAGAACAATCCCCAATGATCCCCCAAACTTATCCTAAGCCTATACCTAGCTTCAAAATGCAAAGCTAGCAATCATATGAAAACCAAATCATGTCGCCTAAACCTAACACTTTATGCCAAGTTCAAACCGAAAGGAAGGCCTCACAAAGATGTCACACAAGAACATTTGGCTTCAATGAAGGGTAAGGTTCAAGGAGGGAGTTCTACTTAGGCTCACAAAGAGTGGTAAAAAGGAAGAAGAGAGCCTAAATATTTTAAAACCATGTGTTCATTTTCAAATGCATAAGAATGATAATTAGAATTTCAAATTAAGGTTCTCACTTATTAGGATGAGTTTCAAATCATGAGAGTTCAATTCAAGCCACGAAAATCCTAACAAGTGATCCAAGCATGGTAAGAACTTACTTTCAAAGAATAGACAAAGCATTAGAGAACTACTAACTAGGGCATTGAAACAATTCATATGTAAAAACACCTTTTTAAGAAATTCTAGCCCCTTATGCAAAATGCAAACAACCTAGATGCTATGAGAAACTCTAGACTCAATCCTAACAAGTTTTAACAAGATGAATGCAACTACATGAATCTTTGAAAAAATTTTAAAAATTTTACCAATTTTTCATGAACTAAAGACTCAAGGATGCTAAAGGAAAATAAAATCACAGAACACAAGTCAAATCACACATGTACTCCCCCAAACATGCTTGACACCGTCCCGGTGGCAAACTCATTCGAAGGAGTAGCAAAACACAAAGCAAAAAGAAGCAAATATGAGCGGTTTTGTACAATGGAAGAAGGTTGTTACCTCTGGTCTAGTCTCGGCTGGAACTTGAGGATGTTCCAGAGGAGCTAGAGACGATGGTCTTGCCTTTGTCGGCTGGTTCTTGGAGAGAATGGCGCGCCGGCTGAATGGTGCTTCCTTGGGTCTCGCGGGTGACAACTCCACCGGTTGAGAGCCTTCTCTTCTCGGGTTGTTGCACCTCTTGACTTGCAGCTTTCTTAGGTGAGCCTCCCTGAAGTGCCTTGACTTTCTTTCCAAGCTTCTTGAGCATCTTGCCTTGCCACTTGTTGATCTTCCTTTGCATCTCCACAACAGATGCTAGGAACTTCTCAGTTTTTGTCCTCGGCTCAAAGTCTAGCTTGGGAAGTGTGTAGGCCTCGGGCATCTCATCTTCCGTGGCTGGAGACTCGGACCTTTGACGAGGGGCAATCGCTGAAGCAGGTGGTCCTCCTAGAGGGGCAAAGCATTCTTCCTCCGTGGGCGAGAACTCGATGTTCCCAACACCAAGCAGCTCGGTTTCATCTTTGTTGGGCAGGATGCACACTCTCTTCTTGTCTTCGTCGTCCATGAAGAGGTAGGCGTAGAACCCTTCCGCTGGCGTGCGTCCCAAGCTGTCAGTATTCCTCATGTATGCCTCGTCCATGAAAGCTCTGGTTGGTACATGGGCGAAGTCGTGAATGGGCACACCAGCTTGCACGAACAGAGGAGTGAGGAAACCGCCAATGTAAGAGGAAGTTGCCTTGCACCGCAAGGCATAAGCCTTGTATTTCACAAAGGAAGCCGCAAGCACACATCCGTAGTTCACTTCATCGCCGAGTTCATCCTCCATAGGCTCGTCATTTGCATCCGGATCACACACCAAGTGCTTCACACCTTGGAACAGGAAGCACAGCTCCGTCTTCGTGACCGTAGGAGCAACAGATCTTCCACTAAACGTGTTGGCGATCAGATTTAGAGTGTACCTCAGCACCGGGCTTCTTACACGCTTGATCTTGGCGGTGTTGGCTTTGTAGTCTTCATTGCTGATCACGTCCCAAAAGTCGTCGGCTTTCTTGAAGGCGGGGAACTCGACCTTGTAGGCATCCGCGTCGAGACCATAAGCTTGGCATAGCTCAGGGATGGAGAGTGTATAGGCTTGACGGCCTGATAAGCTGTTATTCTTATGCTCTAATGCAGCAGAGAGGCTATCAAAACTCTAGTGCACGCAATGTTGTAGTAAAGGAAGCAGGAGAGTGTCAATCCACTTCTAGATGATAGAGAATCCACAGAGAATGCAAGGTCTAAGATAAATCTAGGTAAATGAGACAGTTTATGAGAAATATTCTAAAAACTAAATGCAGCAACCTAAACAGAGTGAAACCTATTTTAAAAATAATAGAAAGGAAGCAGTTACCACGAGAAACAAACAGACAAATTAAAGGGAAGAGCTTCGGATTGTTAAAATTCGACTAGTGGATCGACCACAAGATCGACCACTAGATCGAGCAGAAACGATCGATCTCGTCTAAAACTGTAAGAACAATGAATCTAAAGACCAGGATGTTGTCATGTAACTAGCTAAAGATGAAATGAGACGTAAATATGCTAAGAGAAAGGGCTTTAGGGTTGAGATTCATATAAAGGGTTTCAAGGATCGATCTTGGGTTTGAAACTTTAGATCGACTCACTTGGTGAGGATCTCTAAGCCTCGAAAACAAAGCAAGATCTATCCGTGGCTTTCGGTATAGATCACTCTTTCATCCTCTCCTCCAAACCCATGGCTTTTGGTGGAAAAAGAGGTTGAAAGGCAAGGAAAACAGATTTCGAGTAATGGCTTAACTAGTCCCTCAAACTTCCATGGCTTTTGGGAAGGGGTAACTAGTCTCTAAGGTGTGATCTTCCGAGGCTCCTGGATCCTATCAAGGTAAGGGACCTCTCGGATTATGAAGCTCTTGGCGTGAGAGTCTTCAAGCATTAAGCTTTCAACACCTTATAAGAGATAGCCTTAAAAACGTTTAGAAAACAAACCAAGATCGAACCTTTTCGACCCTTCAATCCTCTCAACCCCGAACCCAAAGTAAACTACTCACTACTCATAAAGTAAATCAAGCAAAGCAGAAGAAATGAAATGATAAACATGAAAGAAAGACTAGATCAAACGATAAGGATTCGAATACAAAAGCTTCAAAAGAAAACTGGTTTAACAATGGTTTTTTTTCGAAAAAGAGAGAGAAAACATAAAAAGGAAGATAAGAAATCTAAAAGTTATCGAAAAAGGGCGTCACCGCCTTGCCTAAAATGTCCAAACAATCCAATGGTCCCCCCTTCGCTAACAGCCAAAAACGGTTGAAAGGACATAGAATGAGCATAGAATGATCTCATTTGGCTAAGGGTTATGGTTATGAGCATAGAATGATCTCATTCGAAAAGGATTTACAATTAGACAAGGGTTTCTCTCAAAAAATGGTTTGAACCAATGCATAATGCTAAAGGTAAAGACAATTTTTGCATACATGATTAGATTCTCATCTACCCATGTAAACTATCAAACAGTCCTATACCCCTCTCATTTAAGAAATTTTAATCCTCACTCACCACTTAAGAGTCTACCCTTTTTCTCACACTTAGCAATCCCCAATTCAAAATAGAGACATTTTTAAACTTTTTAGGTTAGTGAAAAGGTTTTGAAAAATATTTTTGCTCTTAGGAATTTCTTATTAGTAGCTCTCTTATTATTATTATTTTTCTCTTCATTTTTTTTTATTTGGCACTTAGGCTCTTTTATTTATTTTTTTCTTCTTTTCTCTTTTTTTTTTTATTTATTTATTTAGAGAGAGCTACCTTCTGAAATAGAGCATACTTAGTTTTAAAAACAAACCTTTCACTTAAAACCTCATTTCTTTCCTTAAAACACAAACTCTTTTGAACCGAAAACAAATACACAAGAAAGCAATCCCAATGATCCCCCAAACTTATCCTAAGCCTATACCTAGCTTCAAAATGCAAAGCTAGCAATCAATTATGAAAACCAAGTCATGTCGCCTAAACCTAACACTTTATGCCAAATTCAAACCGAAAATAAGGCCTCACAAAGATGTCACACAAGAACATTTGGCTTCAAAGGAGGGTAAGGTTCAAGGAGGGAGTTCTACTTAGGCTCACAAAGAGTGGTAAAAAGGAAGAAGAGAGCCTAAATATTTTAAAACCATGTGTTCATTTTCAAATGCATAAGAATGATAATTAGATTTTCAAATTAAGGTTTTCACTTAGTAGGATGAGTTTCAAATCATGAGAGTTCAATTCAAGCCACGAAAATCCTAACTAGTGATCCAAGCATGGTTAGAACTTACTTTCAAAGCATAAACAAAGCATTAGAGAACTACTAACTAGGGCAATGAAATGATTCATAAGTAAAACACCTTTTTAAGAAATTCTAACCCCTTATGCAAAATGCAAACAACCTAGGTGATATGAGAAATTCTAGACTCAATCCTAGCATGTTTTTAAAGAGATGAATGCAACTACATGAATCTTTGAAAAAAATTTAAAAATTTTACCAATTTTTCATGAACTAAGAATCAAGGATGCAAAAAAGGAAAATAAGATCAAAGAACACAAGATTAAATCACACAAGTACTCCCCCAAACTTACTTGACACCGTCCCGGTGGCAAACTCATCCGAAGGAGCAAACAAACACAATGCAAGAAACAAACATGAGTGGTTATATACAATGGAAGAAGGTTGTTACCTCTTGTCTAGGCTCGGCTGGAACTTGAGGATGTTCCACAGGAGCTAGAGATTGTTGCTTTTCCTTTGTTGCCTGGTTCTTGGAGGGAGTGACGCGCTTGCTGAATGTTGTCTCCTTGGGTCTCGCGGATAACAACTCCTCCGGTTGAGAGTCTCCTCTTCTCGGGTTGTTGTATCTCTTGGCTTGTAGCTGGCTTAGGCTGACTTCCTTGGAGTTGTTTGACCTTCTTCCCCAGCTTCTTAAGCATCTTCCCTTGCCACTTGTTGATCTTCCGCTGCATCTCCACCACCGAGGCTAAGAACTTCTCGGTTTTGGTCCTCGGCTCAAAGTCCAGCTTGGGAAGTGTGTAAACCTCGGGCATCTCATCCTCTGTTCCTGGAGACTCTGACCTTTGGCACGGGGCAATGGCTGAAGCAGGCGGTCCTCCTAAAGGGGCAAAGCATTCTTCCTCCGTGGGTAAAAACTCGATGTTCCCAACACCAAGCAGCTCAGTCTCATCTTTGTTGTGGAGGATGCACACTCTCTTCTTGTCTTCATCATCTATGAAGAGGTAAGCATAAAACCCTTCTGCTGGCGTGCGTCCCAAGCTATCAGTGTTTCTCATGTATGCTTCATCCATGAAAGCTCTGTTTGGGACGCGAGCAAAGTCATGGATAGGCACACCGGCTTGCACGAACAAAGGAGTAAGGAAACCGCCAATGTAGGAAGAGGTTGCCTTGCACCGTAAGGCATAAGCCTTGTACTTCACCAGAGAAGCCGCGAGCACACAGCCGTAATTCACTTCATCACCGAGTTCATCTTCTATAGGCTCATCATTCGCATCCGGATCAGACACCAAGTGCTTCACGCCTTGGAAAAAGAAGCACAGCTCCGTCTTCGTGACGGTAGGAGCAACAGACCTTCCACTGAATGTATTGGCAATCAGCTTCAGAGTATACCTCAGCACCAGACTCCTAACTCTCTTGATCTTGGAGGTTTTGGCTTTGTAGTCTTCATTGCTGATCAAGTCCCAAAACTCGTCGGCTTTCTTGAAGGCTGGGAACTCCACCTTGTTTGCATCAGCCTTGAGACCGTAGGCTTGGCATAGCTCGGGGATGGATAGTGTGTAAGCTTGACGGCCAACTTTGAAGTAGAGACGGCCTTGGGAAGGGACAGGGGCACTCGGATTCTCATACCGGAACTCCAAGGTGGCAAGGAAATCTATCGTCACCTCGGGAATGGTAGGGCAGTCCATCCGCGACAAGCATCTCAAACCAATGTTCTTGAGGAGTTGGTCGAAGTCCCCAAGGATCCCGAGCCTGGACAAAAGCTCTCGGTCAGCAAACATTGTAGGTTCAAACCGGAGCCTCTCAAGCCTCTTCTTGTCCCTCTTTAAATCTTTGCTCCACCAGACCCTCTCTTGAGCCACCACTTCTCGTCCTTCTCCTTCTTGTGCTTGCTCCTCTCTTGTTCTCTTTGGTGCCAATCTTCCTGAAACAAAATTCTAAAGAGAATGATTAGCAAGTGGCGATTTGAAGAGAATGAGAGAAGAGAAGGAGAGAATTTATAAAAACTACCCTAGAATTTTGGGGGTTTAATAAAAATCATAGCTACATAAAAGGGAAACAAATCTTTTAGATACTGAAAATCCAGAATTTTTCCTTTTACTTAGCTAATTTTAAAAAATCAAAACTGATCCTATATCCTAAAACAAGATCTTGCGATATTTAAGGAGATTTTCTTAAAAATAAACCATTAAATCTTTGAAAATACATTTGCAAGAAGTTAAGGATATCTTTGCTAATCTTTAAAGACTTAAAATTCTCACTCTCTTTGTTAAAAATCTCGAGCAAACAGGAATGAGAGGATGAGAGATAATTTGAGATATATAAAGACTTTAGCAAACCAAAACAATGGGTGGTCAAGGTGGTTTCTGACAAAAGTCTTGGTCAAGGCACATCTTTCATGGTCAAAGATGCTTGCCTTGACCAAGTTTTGAATTTAAAAATTGGAGGGAAAGGAGTAAAGGAGGGAAAGAAAATTGTTACCTCTGCATGAGATCAAGTCCTTTTGGTCGATCTAGGACTCGATCTCATACCCAAAATGGCTTAGATCAAAAGGGTTACTCGATTTAAGGTGAATCGAGTTCTGGATCGATTGGCTCTCTCGATCATTGAAATGTTTGCTCCTCGGCTAAGTCCCTCTCATCGATCTATGTCCTTGATTTAGGGGTCGATTTGGCATAGATCGAGTGGTGGATCGAGTCGAGTGATCGATCAATTTTCAACAGATTTTCCCGAGAGAAATTAGATCGGTCGATCCGATTTGGATCGATCGATCCTTTTTCGTCAAGGTCGATCTTGTCACTCGTTCTCGTCTAGATCGACTGACTCCTCTCGATTCACTGACTCGATCTAGCAAAGATCGAGCCAGGATCAGTCGATCTAGCACTCGATCTCTAGCCTTATCTTAACCCCTATTGCCCCTTTTGGACCTCAAAGTCAAGGTTTAGACTCCTTATACCTGTTCCTACACACTTGCAACATAAAAACATAAAACTGAAAGAGAAATGAAAGCAAAAGTATGTACAAGATAAACATGGGAATGCCTCCCAAGTGCGCTTTCTTTAACGTCTTTAGCTAGACCTTACTTGGTCTAGGCGGATGGTGGGTCTTGGAGAAGCACTGAGGTACTCTCCTTGTCAAAGCTGTCCGCCAAGTAGGGCTTGACTCTGTGTCCGTTGACGGTGAATGCACTACCACTTCTTCCCATCAGAGTAACAGCTCCATACGGCAATACCTCTTGAATCATGAACGGTCCGCTCCACCTTGATTTCAGCTTACCCGGGAAGAGTTTGAGCCTCGAGTTGTACAGCAACACCAGTCCTCCTTCCTTAAGCTCCTTGGCAACCAATTTCTTGTCATGAGCTTCCTTAGTCCGCTCCTTGTAGATTTTGGAGCTCTCGTAAGCATTCAACCTCAACTCGTCCAGTTCGTGTAGCTGAATAAGGCACCTCTCCTGAGCCGTCTTGAGATCAAAGTTCAGCCTCTTCACAGCCCATAACGCACGGTGTTCCAGTTCAACCGGGAGGTGACAGCCCTTGCCATAGAGTAGAGTGAAAGGAGTTGTACCAATCGGCGTCTTGAAAGCAGTACGGTAGGCCCAAAGAGCATCGTCTAGCTTCACTGACCAGTCCTTCCTTGTTGCTCCAACGGTCTTCTCCAGAATAGCTTTGATTTGCCTGTTGGAGACTTCCACCTGACCGCTTGTTTGAGGATGATACGGTGTAGCCACCTTATGCTTAACCCCATACTTTCTCAAGAGGTTCTCGAAGACCTTGTTTATAAAGTGGCTTCCTCCATCAGTTATAACAACCTTGGGTACCCCAAACCTTGGGAAGATGACACTCCTGAACAGCTTGATCACAACCTTAGAGTCATTTGTAGGGGAAGCAACAGCTTCAACCCATTTGGAGACATAATCCACAGCTACTAAGATGTACTTGTTGCCGTATGAAGAAGGGAAAGGCCCCATGAAGTCAATACCCCACGCATCGAACACGCCAACCTCGAAGATGGGAACTTGAGGCATTTCATTTCTCTTAGTTATGTTCCCTGCTCGCTGACATGCCTCACAGCTCTTCACAAACTCGTGTGCATCTTTAAAAATGGAGGGCCACCAGAAACCGGCTTGCAACACTTTGTGGCAGTCTTGAATGAAGCGAAGTGTCCTCCATAGGAAGAACCATGGCAATGATAGAGGATGTCCCTGGCTTCTTCCTTTGTAACGCATCTCCGGTACAAGCTGTCTACTCCTCTTTTGTATAGGTAAGGCTCCTCCCAAAAGTAGTTACTAGCCTCCCTCAAAAACCTCTTCTTGTGATAGTTGTTGAGATGTGTTGGCTCCTCACCACACACTAGGTAGTTCACCACATCAGCATACCATGGTAGATCCTCCTCTTTAAAACTCAACACTTCCTCAAACCTTCCTTCTAGCTTCCCACAAACAGCAGTAGTAATCGTCATAAGCTGCTCTTTTGGAAGAGAGTCATCTAAGGGGAGAGACTCGTTGATCCTTAGCCTTGAGAGGTGGTCAGCGACTCCATTTTCTATCCCCTTCTTGTCTTTAATTTCCATGTCAAACTCCTGGAGTAACAGAATCCATCTTAAGAGCCGGGGCTTAGTGTCTTTCTTCGAGTAGATGTATCGTAGAGCAGCATGATCCGTGTATACAATAGCCTTGGAGCCAACGAGATATGATCTGAACTTCTCAAAGGCGAAGACTACTGCAAGCAGCTCCTTCTCCGTAGTGGTGTATCGTGATTGCGTGTCATCCAAGGTCCTTGAAGCATAATAGATCACATGTAGCTTCTTTTCTTTCTTCTGACCAAGGACGGCTCCTACGGCGTAGTCACTAGCATCACACATGATCTCAAAAGGGAGAGACCAGTCTAGTGCTTGGACTATAGGGGCTGATGTGAGGGCTTCCTTGATGGTCACGAAAGCCTTCAAACACTCCTCATCGAATACAAACTCAGCTTCCTTGCACAACAGCCGTGTAAGAGGGCGTGCAATCTTGGAGAAATCTTTGATGAAGCGCCTATAGAACCCTGCGTGTCCCAAGAAGCTTCTGATCCCTTCAACATTAACCGGCGGCTCTAGACCCATCATAACCTCAACCTTAGCCTGATCAACTTCAATACCCTTCTCTGAAATCTTGTGACCGAGCACTATCCCTTCCTTAACCATGAAGTGGCATTTCTCCCAGTTCAGCACCAGGTTTGTCTCTTCACAACGTTTAAGTACCCTGCAAAGATTCAACAAACACGCAGGAAAGGACGCACCATACACAGAGAAGTCATCCATAAACACCTCTACCATCTCCTCTATAAGATCGGAGAAGATCGACATCATACACCGCTGAAAGGTAGCAGGTGCATTACACAATCCAAACGGCATCCTTCGATATGCAAAGGTACAGTAGGGACATGTAAAAGTCGTTTTCTCCTGATCGTTTGGGTGAATAGGTATTTGAAAGAAACCGCTATACCCATCGAGAAAACAGTAGTAAGGGTGATTTGCAAGTCTCTCAAGCATTTGATCAATAAAAGGCAAAGGGAAATGGTCTTTTCTAGTCACAAGGTTAAGCTTTCTATAGTCAATACACATTCTATGACCAGTAATGGTCCTAGTAGGGATAAGTTCATCCTTTTCATTCCTTATGACCGTGATCCCTCCCTTCTTAGGCACCACGTGTACAAGGGAAACCCACGTGCTGTCACATATGGGATAGATCACGTCAGCCTCTAAAAGCTTAAGGATTTCCTTCTTAACAACCTCTTCAAGTTAGGATTCAAACGCCTTTGATGTTCTACAGAAGTGGCGTTCTCATTATCCAAGTGAATCCTATGAGTGCAAAGCATTGGTGAAAGGCCTTTGATGTCACTTAAAGAATACCCAATGGCCTTCCTATACTTTCTCAGCTCAGTTAAGAGCGAGTGCAACTCATCATCACTAAGGTTTTCTTTTACTATCACGGGAAAGGTGTCATTAGGTCCTAAGAAAGCATACCTTAGCCCTTTTGGGAGCTCCTTAAGGTCCACCTTTGGGGCTAACAGCTCACTCCAGTCATCCTCGTGGCTGTTGTTGTTGTTCTCCTCCTTGGAACTCTCCCTTGAACTCGAGGCATGGCCCTTCAGACTGCTTTCTTCTATCGCTATCCCTTCTGTGATCGAGTCCCCCGGTCGATTCTCCTCTCGATGTCGTCTAGATCGAGCCATTTCACTCGATTCACTTACTCGACTGGATATGGATCGAGTAAGGGATCGAGACACTGAGTCGATCTCTTGATTGGACTCCAAAATGATCGGGAGGTCTTTCTCGATCGTCGACTCGATTGTTTCTCCTGATCGAGCATCATTCTCCATCTGTTGGTCGATTGTTGCACCGGATCGAGTTGGGTTCTCGATTGACTTGTCGATCTGACTCCTGGATCGAGTGATAGCGTCGATCTCGGAGTCGATCTCTAGGCAGCAACCTTCTTCATTCTTGATGATCCTCCTCGAATCCAGCAGGTTCACGTACTCTTGGGTTCTCTGGTCCACATAGCCAAACTCCCCTGGCTCCTTAGTGAGTGCTAGCTTCAAATGGTCTTCTAGAGCTAGCTCTTCCAACAACTCATCCGCTAGAGCATCCATCGTTTCAATATAGAAAGCTTGTCCTTCAATGGTTGGCTTCTTTAGAACCTTGTTGATGTCAAAGTCCAGCCTGATCTCTTTCCCCAAATGCAAGGCAATCTTCCCATTCTTCACATCTATTATAGCTCCGGCGGTTGCAAGGAACCGTCTCCCTAAGATGAGTGGGTCTTTCGGCTCCTCGTCCATCTCCAACACTACAAAGTCTGTAGGTACGTTCACACCACTGACTCGCACCGGTAAGTCTTCAAGCAACCCAACCGGTAATCTCACGCTCCTATCAGCCAGCACCAATGAGATCCGACATTCTTTAAACCGAGTAAAACCAAGCTTCTTAGATACGGAGTGAGGCATCAAGCTTATGCTAGCTCCGAGATCACACAAGCAACTATCAAACTCTAGAGGACCCAAAGCACAAGGTATAGTGAAGCTCCCAGGATCTCCCAGCATCTTAGGCACTATCTCCTTATGAATAACCGCACTACACTCTTCGCTTAGCACAAGTACCTCTTTGCTTTCTTTGTTCTTCTTCACAAGGGTGTCCTTGAAAAACTTGGCGCACTTGGGCATCATAGCGAGACAGTCTACAAGAGGCAGCTTTATCTCCACATCTCTCAAGTGCTTCTCAAACAGGATCCGGTGCTTTTCTATTAGCTGCTTTTTGAAACAACCCGGAAATGGCAACTTTGGTACGTAAGGTGGGGGCACGTAGTCATTCTTCTCCTTGGTGATTTTCTCAGCTTTCTTCTCAACGAATGCCTTGTCACCTCTTCTCGGTCCTTGAATCCACACGTTGTCAAAGTTGATCTCCTCATTATCAGCCGAAAGTTTACCCTCCCCCTCTTGAAATACAACGTCCTTGTTATTCTTTGTAGAGACCGGAGGTTCAAGCTCTTTGCCACTTCTCAATGTAATAGCATTGGCATACTCCTTGGGGTTTTGCTCACACTTTCCCGGAAGACTGTTCTGACCACTCGTGCTTGCTTTACCCTTCTCCAGCTGCTTGATCTTGTTGTTAAGGTTGGTGATTTGAGTGGAGAAGTCGGCTAGAGATGAATCAAGCCTAGTGTTCATTTCAGCAAACTTCTGATTGGTAGAAGCTTGCCCTTGTATTAGTTGTTGGAACATTGCTTGAACCGGATCAACTTGTTGTTGCATCGGTTGTTGTTGCTGAGGTGCAAAGCCCGGAGGGTAGTTAGGAGTATAACCCTTGTTTTGTTGTTGTTGCCCTTGAAAGTTGCCTTGCCCTTGACCTTGGAAACCACTACTCAGTTGAAAACCTTTGTTGTAAGGGATGAAAGGTTTAGCTTGTTGAGCAGGGTACACTTGATCTTTAGGGTTGGCTACGTTGGTGCTCCGGTAAGAGAGGTTGTTGTTCTGGTAGCCGTGGTTGTAGCCTTGAGATTTGTAGTTGTTCTGTCCAGCCACCCAATTTGCTTCTTCTTGGCTTAGCTCCAACTCCTCTTGGTTTTCATCAGCTTCACCAACAAAGTGAACATGCTTTTGACTAGCTAAGACCAACTTGTCAATCTTCTCATGCAACGATTTGAGCTCCTTCTTGTGAGACTAATTCTGATCCTCTTGGTGCTCGGTCATAATCCTCGGCATAGTTTCCATCACTCAACGCCAGGTTTTCTATCAGCTCCATACCCTCTTCAACCTCTTGACCGAGGAAGTTCCCTTTGCTAGCTGTATCAACCAACAACCGGATCTTTGGTGAAGCTCCACGGTATATGGTGCTGAGTAGAGTCTCCTCACTGAACCCGTGATGAGGACATTGGATCGTGTAATCTTTGAAATGCTCCATAGCCTCATTGAATGTCTCGTTGTTCCTTTGAGTGAAACCGCTGATTTCGCTTCTCAACCGAGCAGTCCTGGTGCTTGAGAAGAACTTTGAGAGGAAAGCCTTCGTACACTCAGCCCATAATGTGATGGTGCCTTGTGGTAGGGTCTTCTCCCAATGTCTAGCTTTGTCTCCGAGTGAAAAGGGGAAGAGACGTAGCTTGAAAGCATCTTTTGATATACCGTTGATCTTTATCATTTCACATACTTGTTCGAAATTGTCCAAGTGCTCGAAGGGGTCTTCCATTGCTAAGCCGTGGAACTTGTTGTTTTGCACCATGGAGATGAAACCCGGCTTGATCTCGAAGTTATTGTTTTGTACTAGAGGAGAAGTGATCCCAAACCTATTATGGTGGGTATTGGGAGCATCTCCGGCTCCTATGATCCTCGGAGGTCTAGCCGCGTGTTGGGGGTTTCCATTGCCCCGTCCTGCTGGAGGAGGTCCCTCTGGATGCTCGTGTTCAGCCATGTCTTCAAAGTTAACCAGACCGTGTTGAACAATCTCCTCAAAGGCTCTTGTTTGATCTCTGACTCTTCTTTGCCGTGAGTGACCAAGCTGATGAATGTTGTCTAAGGGCTGTAGTAGATTGTTGTCTCCCTTTGAACGAAGATTCATGTACCTGAAAACACACAGTTTAGAGTAGTATGATTAGTAACTTGAAAAAGGTAAAGACTTAGTCTTTGCTAAGACCCAAATCTCTATGTTCTCTAAGCAACCTAGAATGGCAACGGCGCCATTTGATAAGCTGTTATTCTTATGCTCTAATGCAGCAGAGAGGCTATCAAAACTCTAGTGCACGCAATGTTGTAGTAAAGCAAGCAGGAGAGTGTCAATCCACTTCTAGATGATAGAGAATCCACAGAGAATGCAAGGTCTAAGACAAATCTAGGTAAATGAGACAGTTTATGAGAAATATTCTAAAAACTAAATGCAGCAACCTAAACAGAGTGAAACCTATTTTAAAAATACTAGAAAGGAAGCAGTTACCACGAGAAACAAACAGACAAATTAAAGGGAAGAGCTTCGGATTGTTAAAATTCGACTAGTGGATCGACCACAAGATCGACCACTAGATCGAGCAGAAACGATCGATCTCGTCTAAAACTGTAAGAACAATGAATCTAAAGACCAGGATGCTGTCAGGTAACTAGCTAAAGATGAAATGAGACGTAAATATGCTAAGAGAAAGGGCTTTAGGGTTGAGATTCATATAAAGGGTTTCAAGGATCGATCTTGGGTTTGAAACTTTAGATCGACTCACTTGGTGAGGATCTCTAAGCCTTGAAAACAAAACAAGATCTATCCGTGGCTTTCGGTATAGATCACTCTTTCATCCTCTCCTCCAAACCCATGGCTTTTGGTGGAAAAAGAGGTTGAAAGGCAAGGAAAACAGATTTCGAGTAATGGCTTAACTAGTCCCTCAAACTTCCATGGCTTTTGGGAAGGGGTAACTAGTCTCTAAGGTGTGATCTTCCGAGGCTCCTGGATCCTGTCAAGGTAAGGGACCTCTCGGATCATGAAGCTCTTGGCGTGAGAGTCTTCAAGCATTAAGCTTTCAACACCTTAGAAGAGATAGCCTTAAAAACGTTTAGAAAACAAACCAAGATCGAACCTTTTCTACCCTTCAATCCTCTCAACCCCGAACCAAAAGTAAACTACTCACTACTCATAAAGTAAATCAAGCAAAGCAGAAGAAATGAAACGATAAACATGAAAGAAAGACTAGATCAAACGATAAGGATTCGAATACAAAAGCTTCAAAAGAAAACTGGTTTAACAATGGTGTTTTTTCGAAAAAGAGAGAGAAAACATAAAAAGGAAGATAAGAAATCTGAAAGTTATCGAAAAAGGGCGTCGCCGCCTTGCCTAAAATGTCCAAACAATCCAATGGTCCCCCCTTCGCTAACAGCCAAAAACGGTTGAAAGGACAGAGATCGACCATTGGATCGAGTTGTTCTCTCGATCATATCCAGACATCGTGTCTTCGGCTCGATCCGGGTTTCGATCTTCATCGGTGAATCGAGTGTTGCATCCGATCTTGGTGTCGATCTTCGGGTGGATCGAGTGGTGTACTCGATCTGGCTCTCGCTCTGCATGGCGTCATTTACGTCCGTACCGATTGATCGATTGCTTCACTCGATCTCCGTCTCGATCATTATCCTTGGATCATTATCCTGGCCATAGAGTAGAGTGAAAGGAGTTGTACCAATCGGCATTTTGAAGGCGGTACAGTAGGCCCAAAGAGCATCGTCCAGCTTCACTGCCCAGTCTTTCCTTGTTGCTCCCACAGTCTTCTCTAGTATAGCCTTGATTTGCCGGTTGGAGACTTCCACTTGACCGCTTGTTTGAGGATGATACGGTGTAGCCACCTTATGCTTAACTCCATACTTTCTCAAGAGGTTCTCAAAGACCTTGTTTATGAAGTGGCTTCCTCCATCGCTTATAACCACCTTAGGTACTCCAAACCTCGGGAAGATGATACTCTTGAACAGCTTAATTACCACCTTAGAGTCATTTGTAGGGGAAGCAACAGCCTCAACTCATTTAGAGACATAATCCACTGCTACTAAGATGTATTTGTTGCCATATGAAGAAGGAAATGGGCCCATGAAGTCTATGCCCCACGCGTCGAACACGTCAACCTCGAAGATGGGAACTTGAGGCATTTCGTTCCTCTTAGTGATATTCCCTGCTCGTTGACATGCCTCACAGCTCTTCACAAACTCGTGTGCATCTTTAAAAATGGACGGCCACCAGAAACCGGCTTGCAACACTTTCGTGGCAGTCTTGAATGAGGCGAAATGTCCTCCGTAGGAAGAGCCATGGCAATGATAGAGGATGTCCCTAGCTTTTTCCTTTGTAACACATCTCCGGTACAATCTGTCTACTCCTCTCTTGTATAAGTAGGGCTCGTCCCAAAAATAGTCACTAGCCTCTCTCATAAACCGCTTCTTGTGATAGCTGTTGAGATATGTTGGCTCCTCACCACACGCTAGATAGTTCACTACATCAGCATACCACGGTAGATCCTCTTCTTTGAAACTCAACACCTCCTTAAACCTCCCTTCTAGCTTTCCACAAACAGCCGTGGTAATCGCCATGAGTTGCTCTTCTGGAAGAGAGTCATCTAAGGGGAGAGACTCGTTGATCCTTAGCCGTGAGCGATGGTCAGCGACTCCGTTTTCTATTCCTTTCTTGTCTTTAATTTCCATGTAAAACTCCTGGAGTAAGAGAATCCATCTTAAGAGCCAAGGCTTAGTGTCTTTCTTCGAGTAGATGTATCGCAAGGCAGCGTGATCCGTGTATACAATAGCCATGGAACCAACGAGATATGATCTGAACTTCTCAAAGGTGAACACTACTGCAAGCAACTCCTTCTCCGTAGTGGTGTACCTTGTTTGCGTGTCATCCAAGGTTCTTGAAGCATAGTAGATCACGTGCAGCTTCTTGTCTTTCTTCTGACCAAGAACGGCTCCTACGGCGTAGTCACTAGCATCACACATGATCTCAAAGGGAAGAGACCAGTCTGGTGCTTGGACTATAGGAGCCGATGTAAGGGCTTCCTTGATGGTAACGAAAGCTCTCAAACACTCCTCATCAAACACAAACTCAGCTTCCTTGCACAACAACCGTGTAAGAGGGCGTGCAATCTTGGAGAAATCTTTGATGAAGCGCCTATAGAACCCTGCGTGTCCCAAGAAGCTTCTGACTCCCATAACATTAACCGGCGGCTCAAGACCCATCATGACTTCCACTTTAGCCTGATCAACCTCAATGCCCTTCTCTGATTACTTATGACCAAGCACGATCCCTTCCTTAACCATAAAGTGGCATTTCTCCCAGTTTAGCACCAAGTTTGTCTCTTCACAACACTTTAGTACCCTGCAAAGATTCAACAAACACGCGGATAACAACTCCTCCGGTTGAGAGTCTCCTCTTCTCGGGTTGTTGTATCTCTTGGCTTGTAGCTGGCTTAGGCTGACTTCCTTGGAGTTGTTTGACCTTCTTCCCCAGCTTCTTAAGCATCTTCCCTTGCCACTTGTTGATCTTCCGCTGCATCTCCACCACCGAGGCTAAGAACTTCTCGGTTTTGGTCCTCGGCTCAAAGTCCAGCTTGGGAAGTGTGTAAACCTCGGGCATCTCATCCTCTGTTCCTGGAGACTCTGACCTTTGGCACGGGGCAATGGCTGAAGCAGGCGGTCCTCCTAAAGGGGCAAAGCATTCTTCCTTCGTGGGTAAAAACTCGATGTTCCCAACACCAAGCAGCTCAGTCTCATCTTTGTTGTGGAGGATGCACACTCTCTTCTTGTCTTCATCATCTATGAAGAGGTAAGCATAAAACCCTTCTGCTGGCGTGCGTCCCAAGCTATCAGTGTTTCTCATGTATGCTTCATCCATGAAAGCTCTGTTTGGGACGCGAGCAAAGTCATGGATAGGCACACCGGCTTGCACGAACAAAGGAGTAAGGAAACCGCCAATGTAGGAAGAGGTTGCCTTGCACCGTAAGGCATAAGCCTTGTACTTCACCAGAGAAGCCGCGAGCACACAGCCGTAATTCACTTCATCACCGAGTTCATCTTCTATAGGCTCATCATTCGCATCCGGATCAGACACCAAGTGCTTCACGCCTTGGAAAAAGAAGCACAGCTCCGTCTTCGTGACGGTAGGAGCAACAGACCTTCCACTGAATGTATTGGCAATCAGCTTCAGAGTATACCTCAGCACCAGACTCCTAACTCTCTTGATCTTGGAGGTTTTGGCTTTGTAGTCTTCATTGCTGATCAAGTCCCAAAACTCGTCGGCTTTCTTGAAGGCTGGGAACTCCACCTTGTTTGCATCAGCCTTGAGACCGTAGGCTTGGCATAGCTCGGGGATGGATAGTGTGTAAGCTTGACGGCCAACTTTGAAGTAGAGACGGCCTTGGGAAGGGACAGGGGCACTCGGATTCTCATACCGGAACTCCAAGGTGGCAAGGAAATCTATCGTCACCTCGGGAATGGTAGGGCAGTCCATCCGCGACAAGCATCTCAAACCAATGTTCTTGAGGAGTTGGTCGAAGTCCCCAAGGATCCCGAGCCTGGACAAAAGCTCTCGGTCAGCAAACATTGTAGGTTCAAACCGGAGCCTCTCAAGCCTCTTCTTGTCCCTCTTTAAATCTTTGCTCCACCAGACCCTCTCTTGAGCCACCACTTCTCGTCCTTCTCCTTCTTGTGCTTGCTCCTCTCTTGTTCTCTTTGGTGCCAATCTTCCTGAAACAAAATTCTAAAGAGAATGATTAGCAAGTGGCGATTTGAAGAGAATGAGAGAAGAGAAGGAGAGAATTTATAAAAACTACCCTAGAATTTTGGGGGTTAAATAAAAATCATAGCTACATAAAAGGGAAACAAATCTTTTAGATACTGAAAATCCAGAATTTTTCCTTTTACTTAGCTAATTTTAAAAAATCAAAACTGATCCTATATCCTAAAACAAGATCTTGCGATATTTAAGGAGATTTTCTTAAAAATAAACCATTAAATCTTTGAAAATACCTTTGCAAGAAGTTAAGGATATCTTTGCTAATCTTTAAAGACTTAAAATTCTCACTCTCTTTGTTAAAAATCTCGAGCAAACAGGAATGAGAGGATGAGAGATAATTTGAGATATATAAAGACTTTAGCAAACCAAAACAATGGGTGGTCAAGGTGGTTTCTGACAAAAGTCTTGGTCAAGGCACATCTTTCATGGTCAAAGATGCTTGCCTTGACCAAGTTTTGAATTTAAAAATTGGAGGGAAAGGAGTAAAGGAGGGAAAGAAAATTGTTACCTCTGCATGAGATCAAGTCCTTTTGGTCGATCTAGGACTCGATCTCATACCCAAAATGGCTTAGATCAAAAGGGTTACTCGATTTAAGGTGAACCGAGTTCTGGATCGATTGGCTCTCTCGATCATTGAAATGTTTGCTCCTCGGCTAAGTCCCTCTCATCGATCTATGTCCTTGATTTAGGGGTCGATTTGGCATAGATCGAGTGGTGGATCGAGTCGAGTGATCGATCAATTTTCAACAGATTTTCCCGAGAGAAATTAGATCGGTCGATCCGATTTGGATCGATCGATCCTTTTTCGTCAAGGTCGATCTTGTCACTCGTTCTCGTCTAGATCGACTGACTCCTCTCGATTCACTGACTCGATCTAGCAAAGATCGAGCCAGGATCAGTCGATCTAGCACTCGATCTCTAGCCTTATCTTAACCCCTATTGCCCCTTTTGGACCTCAAAGTCAAGGTTTAGACTCCTTATACCTGTTCCTACACACTTGCAACATAAAAACATAAAACTGAAAGAGAAATGAAAGCAAAAGTATGTACAAGATAAACATGGGAATGCCTCCCAAGTGCGCTTTCTTTAACGTCTTTAGCTAGACCTTACTTGGTCTAGGCGGATGGTGGGTCTTGGAGAAGCACTGAGGTACTCTCCTTGTCAAAGCTGTCCGCCAAGTAGGGCTTGACTCTGTGTCCGTTGACGGTGAATGCACTACCACTTCTTCCCATCAGAGTAACAGCTCCATACGGCAATACCTCTTGAATCATGAACGGTCCGCTCCACCTTGATTTCAGCTTACCCGGGAAGAGTTTGAGCCTCGAGTTGTACAGCAACACCAGTCCTCCTTCCTTAAGCTCCTTGGCAACCAATTTCTTGTCATGAGCTTCCTTAGTCCGCTCCTTGTAGATTTTGGAGCTCTCGTAAGCATTCAACCTCAACTCGTCCAGTTCGTGTAGCTGAATAAGGCACCTCTCCTGAGCCGTCTTGAGATCAAAGTTCAGCCTCTTCACAGCCCATAACGCACGGTGTTCCAGTTCAACCGGGAGGTGACAGCCCTTGCCATAGAGTAGAGTGAAAGGAGTTGTACCAATCGGCGTCTTGAAAGCAGTACGGTAGGCCCAAAGAGCATCGTCTAGCTTCACTGACCAGTCCTTCCTTGTTGCTCCAACGGTCTTCTCCAGAATAGCTTTGATTTGCCTGTTGGAGACTTCCACCTGACCGCTTGTTTGAGGATGATACGGTGTAGCCACCTTATGCTTAACCCCATACTTTCTCAAGAGGTTCTCGAAGACCTTGTTTATAAAGTGGCTTCCTCCATCAGTTATAACAACCTTGGGTACCCCAAACCTTGGGAAGATGACACTCCTGAACAGCTTGATCACAACCTTAGAGTCATTTGTAGGGGAAGCAACAGCTTCAACCCATTTGGAGACATAATCCACAGCTACTAAGATGTACTTGTTGCCGTATGAAGAAGGGAAAGGCCCCATGAAGTCAATACCCCACGCATCGAACACGCCAACCTCGAAGATGGGAACTTGAGGCATTTCATTTCTCTTAGTTATGTTCCCTGCTCGCTGACATGCCTCACAGCTCTTCACAAACTCGTGTGCATCTTTAAAAATGGAGGGCCACCAGAAACCGGCTTGCAACACTTTGTGGCAGTCTTGAATGAAGCGAAGTGTCCTCCATAGGAAGAACCATGGCAATGATAGAGGATGTCCCTGGCTTCTTCCTTTGTAACGCATCTCCGGTACAAGCTGTCTACTCCTCTTTTGTATAGGTAAGGCTCCTCCCAAAAGTAGTTACTAGCCTCCCTCAAAAACCTCTTCTTGTGATAGTTGTTGAGATGTGTTGGCTCCTCACCACACACTAGGTAGTTCACCACATCAGCATACCATGGTAGATCCTCCTCTTTAAAACTCAACACTTCCTCAAACCTTCCTTCTAGCTTCCCACAAACAGCAGTAGTAATCGTCATAAGCTGCTCTTTTGGAAGAGAGTCATCTAAGGGGAGAGACTCGTTGATCCTTAGCCTTGAGAGGTGGTCAGCGACTCCATTTTCTATCCCCTTCTTGTCTTTAATTTCCATGTCAAACTCCTGGAGTAACAGAATCCATCTTAAGAGCCGGGGCTTAGTGTCTTTCTTCGAGTAGATGTATCGTAGAGCAGCATGATCCGTGTATACAATAGCCTTGGAGCCAACGAGATATGATCTGAACTTCTCAAAGGCGAAGACTACTGCAAGCAGCTCCTTCTCCGTAGTGGTGTATCGTGATTGCGTGTCATCCAAGGTCCTTGAAGCATAATAGATCACATGTAGCTTCTTTTCTTTCTTCTGACCAAGGACGGCTCCTACGGCGTAGTCACTAGCATCACACATGATCTCAAAAGGGAGAGACCAGTCTAGTGCTTGGACTATAGGGGCTGATGTGAGGGCTTCCTTGATGGTCACGAAAGCCTTCAAACACTCCTCATCGAATACAAACTCAGCTTCCTTGCACAACAGCCGTGTAAGAGGGCGTGCAATCTTGGAGAAATCTTTGATGAAGCGCCTATAGAACCCTGCGTGTCCCAAGAAGCTTCTGATCCCTTCAACATTAACCGGCGGCTCTAGACCCATCATAACCTCAACCTTAGCCTGATCAACTTCAATACCCTTCTCTGAAATCTTGTGACCGAGCACTATCCCTTCCTTAACCATGAAGTGGCATTTCTCCCAGTTCAGCACCAGGTTTGTCTCTTCACAACGTTTAAGTACCCTGCAAAGATTCAACAAACACGCAGGAAAGGACGCACCATACACAGAGAAGTCATCCATAAACACCTCTACCATCTCCTCTATAAGATCGGAGAAGATCGACATCATACACCGCTGAAAGGTAGCAGGTGCATTACACAATCCAAACGGCATCCTTCGATATGCAAAGGTACAGTAGGGACATGTAAAAGTCGTTTTCTCCTGATCGTTTGGGTGAATAGGTATTTGAAAGAAACCGCTATACCCATCGAGAAAACAGTAGTAAGGGTGATTTGCAAGTCTCTCAAGCATTTGATCAATAAAAGGCAAAGGGAAATGGTCTTTTCTAGTCACAAGGTTAAGCTTTCTATAGTCAATACACATTCTATGACCAGTAATGGTCCTAGTAGGGATAAGTTCATCCTTTTCATTCCTTATGACCGTGATCCCTCCCTTCTTAGGCACCACGTGTACAAGGGAAACCCACGTGCTGTCACATATGGGATAGATCACGTCAGCCTCTAAAAGCTTAAGGATTTCCTTCTTAACAACCTCTTCAAGTTAGGATTCAAACGCCTTTGATGTTCTACAGAAGTGGCGTTCTCATTATCCAAGTGAATCCTATGAGTGCAAAGCATTGGTGAAAGGCCTTTGATGTCACTTAAAGAATACCCAATGGCCTTCCTATACTTTCTCAGCTCAGTTAAGAGCGAGTGCAACTCATCATCACTAAGGTTTTCTTTTACTATCACGGGAAAGGTGTCATTAGGTCCTAAGAAAGCATACCTTAGCCCTTTTGGGAGCTCCTTAAGGTCCACCTTTGGGGCTAACAGCTCACTCCAGTCATCCTCGTGGCTGTTGTTGTTGTTCTCCTCCTTGGAACTCTCCCTTGAACTCGAGGCATGGCCCTTCAGACTGCTTTCTTCTATCGCTATCCCTTCTGTGATCGAGTCCCCCGGTCGATTCTCCTCTCGATGTCGTCTAGATCGAGCCATTTCACTCGATTCACTTACTCGACTGGATATGGATCGAGTAAGGGATCGAGACACTGAGTCGATCTCTTGATTGGACTCCAAAATGATCGGGAGGTCTTTCTCGATCGTCGACTCGATTGTTTCTCCTGATCGAGCATCATTCTCCATCTGTTGGTCGATTGTTGCACCGGATCGAGTTGGGTTCTCGATTGACTTGTCGATCTGACTCCTGGATCGAGTGATAGCACCGATCTCGGAGTCGATCTCTAGGCAGCAACCTTCTTCATTCTTGATGATCCTCCTCGAATCCAGCAGGTTCACGTACTCTTGGGTTCTCTGGTCCACATAGCCAAACTCCCCTGGCTCCTTAGTGAGTGCTAGCTTCAAATGGTCTTCTAGAGCTAGCTCTTCCAACAACTCATCCGCTAGAGCATCCATCGTTTCAATATAGAAAGCTTGTCCTTCAATGGTTGGCTTCTTTAGAACCTTGTTGATGTCAAAGTCCAGCCTGATCTCTTTCCCCAAATGCAAGGCAATCTTCCCATTCTTCACATCTATTATAGCTCCGGCGGTTGCAAGGAACCGTCTCCCTAAGATGAGTGGGTCTTTCGGCTCCTCGTCCATCTCCAACACTACAAAGTCTGTAGGTACGTTCACACCACTGACTCGCACCGGTAAGTCTTCAAGCAACCCAACCGGTAATCTCACGCTCCTATCAGCCAGCACCAATGAGATCCGACATTCTTTAAACCGAGTAAAACCAAGCTTCTTAGATACGGAGTGAGGCATCAAGCTTATGCTAGCTCCGAGATCACACAAGCAACTATCAAACTCTAGAGGACCCAAAGCACAAGGTATAGTGAAGCTCCCAGGATCTCCCAGCATCTTAGGCACTATCTCCTTATGAATAACCGCACTACACTCTTCGCTTAGCACAAGTACCTCTTTGCTTTCTTTGTTCTTCTTCACAAGGGTGTCCTTGAAAAACTTGGCGCACTTGGGCATCATAGCGAGACAGTCTACAAGAGGCAGCTTTATCTCCACATCTCTCAAGTGCTTCTCAAACAGGATCCGGTGCTTTTCTATTAGCTGCTTTTTGAAACAACCCGGAAATGGCAACTTTGGTACGTAAGGTGGGGGCACGTAGTCATTCTTCTCCTTGGTGATTTTCTCAGCTTTCTTCTCAACGAATGCCTTGTCACCTCTTCTCGGTCCTTGAATCCACACGTTGTCAAAGTTGATCTCCTCATTATCAGCCGAAAGTTTACCCTCCCCCTCTTGAAATACAACGTCCTTGTTATTCTTTGTAGAGACCGGAGGTTCAAGCTCTTTGCCACTTCTCAATGTAATAGCATTGGCATACTCCTTGGGGTTTTGCTCACACTTTCCCGGAAGACTGTTCTGACCACTCGTGCTTGCTTTACCCTTCTCCAGCTGCTTGATCTTGTTGTTAAGGTTGGTGATTTGAGTGGAGAAGTCGGCTAGAGATGAATCAAGCCTAGTGTTCATTTCAGCAAACTTCTGATTGGTAGAAGCTTGCCCTTGTATTAGTTGTTGGAACATTGCTTGAACCGGATCAACTTGTTGTTGCATCGGTTGTTGTTGCTGAGGTGCAAAGCCCGGAGGGTAGTTAGGAGTATAACCCTTGTTTTGTTGTTGTTGCCCTTGAAAGTTGCCTTGCCCTTGACCTTGGAAACCACTACTCGGTTGAAAACCTTTGTTGTAAGGGATGAAAGGTTTAGCTTGTTGAGCAGGGTACACTTGATCTTTAGGGTTGGCTACGTTGGTGCTCCGGTAAGAGAGGTTGTTGTTCTGGTAGCCGTGGTTGTAGCCTTGAGATTTGTAGTTGTTCTGTCCAGCCACCCAATTTGCTTCTTCTTGGCTTAGCTCCAACTCCTCTTGGTTTTCATCAGCTTCACCAACAAAGTGAACATGCTTTTGACTAGCTAAGACCAACTTGTCAATCTTCTCATGCAACGATTTGAGCTCCTTCTTGTGAGACTAATTCTGATCCTCTTGGTGCTCGGTCATAATCCTCGGCATAGTTTCCATCACTCAACGCCAGGTTTTCTATCAGCTCCATACCCTCTTCAACCTCTTGACCGAGGAAGTTCCCTTTGCTAGCTGTATCAACCAACAACCGGATCTTTGGTGAAGCTCCACGGTATATGGTGCTGAGTAGAGTCTCCTCACTGAACCCGTGATGAGGACATTGGATCGTGTAATCTTTGAAATGCTCCATAGCCTCATTGAATGTCTCGTTGTTCCTTTGAGTGAAACCGCTGATTTCGCTTCTCAACCGAGCAGTCCTGGTGCTTGAGAAGAACTTTGAGAGGAAAGCCTTCGTACACTCAGCCCATAATGTGATGGTGCCTTGTGGTAGGGTCTTCTCCCAATGTCTAGCTTTGTCTCCGAGTGAAAAGGGGAAGAGACGTAGCTTGAAAGCATCTTTTGATATACCGTTGATCTTTATCATTTCACATACTTGTTCGAAATTGTCCAAGTGCTCGAAGGGGTCTTCCATTGCTAAGCCGTGGAACTTGTTGTTTTGCACCATGGAGATGAAACCCGGCTTGATCTCGAAGTTATTGTTTTGTACTAGAGGAGAAGTGATCCCAAACCTATTATGGTGGGTATTGGGAGCATCTCCGGCTCCTATGATCCTCGGAGGTCTAGCCGCGTGTTGGGGGTTTCCATTGCCCCGTCCTGCTGGAGGAGGTCCCTCTGGATACTCGTGTTCAGCCATGTCTTCAAAGTTAACCAGACCGTGTTGAACAATCTCCTCAAAGGCTCTTGTTTGATCTCTGACTCTTCTTTGCCGTGAGTGACCAAGCTGATGAATGTTGTCTAAGGGCTGTAGTAGATTGTTGTCTCCCTTTGAACGAAGATTCATGTACCTGAAAACACACAGTTTAGAGTAGTATGATTAGTAACTTGAAAAAGGTAAAGACTTAGTCTTTGCTAAGACCCAAATCTCTATGTTCTCTAAGCAACCTAGAATGGCAACGGCGCCATTTGATAAGCTGTTATTCTTATGCTCTAATGCAGCAGAGAGGCTATCAAAACTCTAGTGCACGCAATGTTGTAGTAAAGCAAGCAGGAGAGTGTCAATCCACTTCTAGATGATAGAGAATCCACAGAGAATGCAAGGTCTAAGACAAATCTAGGTAAATGAGACAGTTTATGAGAAATATTCTAAAAACTAAATGCAGCAACCTAAACAGAGTGAAACCTATTTTAAAAATACTAGAAAGGAAGCAGTTACCACGAGAAACAAACAGACAAATTAAAGGGAAGAGCTTCGGATTGTTAAAATTCGACTAGTGGATCGACCACAAGATCGACCACTAGATCGAGCAGAAACGATCGATCTCGTCTAAAACTGTAAGAACAATGAATCTAAAGACCAGGATGCTGTCAGGTAACTAGCTAAAGATGAAATGAGACGTAAATATGCTAAGAGAAAGGGCTTTAGGGTTGAGATTCATATAAAGGGTTTCAAGGATCGATCTTGGGTTTGAAACTTTAGATCGACTCACTTGGTGAGGATCTCTAAGCCTTGAAAACAAAACAAGATCTATCCGTGGCTTTCGGTATAGATCACTCTTTCATCCTCTCCTCCAAACCCATGGCTTTTGGTGGAAAAAGAGGTTGAAAGGCAAGGAAAACAGATTTCGAGTAATGGCTTAACTAGTCCCTCAAACTTCCATGGCTTTTGGGAAGGGGTAACTAGTCTCTAAGGTGTGATCTTCCGAGGCTCCTGGATCCTGTCAAGGTAAGGGACCTCTCGGATCATGAAGCTCTTGGCGTGAGAGTCTTCAAGCATTAAGCTTTCAACACCTTAGAAGAGATAGCCTTAAAAACGTTTAGAAAACAAACCAAGATCGAACCTTTTCTACCCTTCAATCCTCTCAACCCCGAACCAAAAGTAAACTACTCACTACTCATAAAGTAAATCAAGCAAAGCAGAAGAAATGAAACGATAAACATGAAAGAAAGACTAGATCAAACGATAAGGATTCGAATACAAAAGCTTCAAAAGAAAACTGGTTTAACAATGGTGTTTTTTCGAAAAAGAGAGAGAAAACATAAAAAGGAAGATAAGAAATCTGAAAGTTATCGAAAAAGGGCGTCGCCGCCTTGCCTAAAATGTCCAAACAATCCAATGGTCCCCCCTTCGCTAACAGCCAAAAACGGTTGAAAGGACAGAGATCGACCATTGGATCGAGTTGTTCTCTCGATCATATCCAGACATCGTGTCTTCGGCTCGATCCGGGTTTCGATCTTCATCGGTGAATCGAGTGTTGCATCCGATCTTGGTGTCGATCTTCGGGTGGATCGAGTGGTGTACTCGATCTGGCTCTCGCTCTGCATGGCGTCATTTACGTCCGTACCGATTGATCGATTGCTTCACTCGATCTCCGTCTCGATCATTATCCTTGGATCGCCTAGTTGGCTCGATCTTCTGGTCGATCAACCCCTAGATCGACCGGTCATGCTCGATCTACTCCTCGATCACTGGTCCTTAGCACATTCCCGAGCTCCCATGAACTGCTACATCGGCCTCCACACCTCCACGAACCTCCATGACTCCAAAGCAACCAGAAACAACCTGGAATGGATGCAAAATGCCTAGAAAATGCACATGCTTATGCAAGAATGCTCTAAGACCCTAAGTAATGCAATCTAACCTAAAACATGATACAAATGCATGAAAAACTATCTAATGAGTATGCAAAATGTATGCAAAATACAATGACATCACGGCCAACCTTGAAGTAGAGACGACCTTGAGAAGGGACGGGTGTGCTAGGATTCTCGTAACGGAACTCCAACGTGGCAAGGAAGTCTATTGTCACTTCTGGAATTGTTGGGCAATCCATCCGTGACAGACATCTTAGGCCAATGTTCTTGAGGAGTTGGTCGAAATCCCCAAGAATCCCTAGCTTGGACAACAGCTCTCGATCAGCAAACTTGGTAGGCTCAA
The DNA here is from genome assembly GCA_911865555.2 of Thlaspi arvense. NCBI lineage: Eukaryota > Viridiplantae > Streptophyta > Magnoliopsida > Brassicales > Brassicaceae > Thlaspi > Thlaspi arvense. The sequence goes on from OU466862.2 coordinate 31,323,347, forward strand.
ACCAAAGCCTTTCCAACCGCTTTTTGTCCCTCTTCTCATCCTTAGTCCATCTGACCCTCTCTTGAACTGCCACCTCTTTTCCTTCTCCTTCTTGTGCTGTCTCTTCTCTTGTTCACTTTGGGGCCATTGTTCCTGAATCAAGTTTCTAAAGAAATTTGATAAGCAAACGGCGGTTTTGATGAGAATGAGAGAAGAGAAGGAGAGAACTTATAAAAACTACCCTAGAATTTTGGGGAATTAATAAAAATTATGGCTAAATAAAGGAGAATCATATCTTTAGATATTGAAAAATCTAGAATTATTCCTTTTACTTAGCTAGTTTTTAAAAATCAAAACCGACCCTATATTCTAGAACAATATCTTGAGAATTTAAAGGAATTTTTCATAAAAATAAATCATTAAATTTTGAAAATACCTTTGCAAGAAATGCAGAAGATCTTTGCTAGCTTTTGGAAACTGAAACTCTCACTCTCTTTGTTTAAAATTTTCGAGAAAAACAGGAATGAGAGGGTGAGAGGTTGTTGAAATATTTAAAGGCTAGCAAAGAGCAAAACAATGGGTAGTAAAAGTGGTTTTTCTGACAAAGTCTTGGTCAAGGCACATCTTTCATGGTCAAAGATGCTTGCTTTGACCAAGTTTTGAATTTAGAAGTTGGAGGGAAAAGGGTGAAGGAGTGAAAGAAAATGTTACCTCGACATGAGATCGAGTCCATTTGGTCGATCTAGGACTCGATCTCATGCCCATAATGGTTTAGATCGAGAGGGTTACTCGATTTGAGACTCGATTCATGGTGAATCGAGTCTTGGATCGATTGGCTCTCGCGATCATTGAGATGTTGGCTCCACGGCTAAGTCCTCATGATCGAGCTATGTCCTCGATTTAGGGGTCGATTTGGCACAGATCGAGTGATGGATCAAGTCGAGTGATTTGATCTGTTTTCAACAGATTTTCCCGAGAGAAATTATATTGGTCGATCCGTTTTGGATCGATCGATCCTTTTTCGTCAAGGTCAATCTTGTCACTCGTTCTCGTCTAGATCGACTGGCTCCTCTCGATTCACTGACTCGATCTAGCAAAGGTCGAGCCAGGATCAGCCGATCTAGCACTCGATCTCTAGCCTTATCTTAACCCCTATCGCCTCTTTTAGACTTCAAGATCAAGGTTTAGACTCCTCATACCTGTTCCTACACACTTGCATAATAAAAATATAAAACTGAAAGGGAAATAAAGCAGAAATATGTACAAGATAAACATGGGAATGCCTCCCAAGTGTGCTTTCTTTAACGTCTTTAGCTAGACCTTACTTGGTTTAAGCGGATGGTGGGTCTTGGAGAAGCACAGAGGTGCTCTCCTTGTCATAGCCGTCTGCCAAGTAAGGCTTGACTCTGTGTCCGTTGACGGTGAATGCACTGCCACTTTTTCCCATCAGAGTAACAGCTCCATAAGGCAACACTTCTTGAATCACGAACGGTCCGCTCCACCTTGATTTCAGCTTGCCCGGGAAGAGTTTGAGCCTCGAGTTGTACAGCAACACTAAACCTCCTTCCTTAAGCTCCTTAGCAACCAACTTCTTGTCATGAATCTCCTTAGTCCGCTCCTTGTATATCCGAGAGCTCTCGTAAGCGTTCAGTCTTAACTCATCCAGTTCGTGAAGCTGAATAAGGCGCCTCTCCTGAGCAGTCTTGAGGTCAGAGTTGAGCCTCTTCGATATGCAAAGGTACCGTAGGGACATGTGAAGGTCGTCTTCTCCTGATCATTTGGGTGAATTAGTATCTGAAAGAAACCGCTATACCCATCGAGAAAACAGTAGTAAGGGTGATTAGCAAGTCTCTCAAGCTTAGGATCAATAAAAGGCAAAGGGAAATGGTCTTTCCTAGTCGCAAGGTTGAGTTTCCTATAATCAATACACATCCTATCGCCAGTGATGGTTCTAGTAGGAATAAGCTCATCCTTTTCATTCCTTATGACCGTGATCCCTCCCTTCTTAGGCACCACGTGTACAGGAGAAACCCACATGCTGTCACTTATAGGATAGATCACGTCAGCCTCTAAAAGCTTAAGGATTTCTTTCTTGACAACCTCTTTCAAATTAGGATTCCATCGCCTTTGATGTTCTGATAAACACTTTCTTAGCAAGGGTGAAAATGCAGTGAGGTTATCAAACTCAAATGCAAGACATGTTGTAGTACAGCAAGCAAGAGAGAGTCAATCCATGCCTAGGATGATAGAGAATGCAAAGAGAATACAAGGACTAATGCAAATCCAAGCGAAGTGAGATGATTTATGAGAAAGTCTCTAAAAACTAGATGCAGCAACTTAAATAGAATGCAACCTATTTTAAAAATACTAGAAATGAGAAAACTACCACGAGGAACAAACAGATTAATTAAAGGACCAAGCTTCGAATTACTAAAATTCGACTAGTGGATCGACCATGAGATCGACCACTAGATCGAGCAATAACAATCGATCTCGTCTAAAAATGCAAGAACAGTAAAACTAATGACCAGGATGCTATCAAAGATCAAGCGAATGACGAGATAAGATGTAAAGATGCTAAAAGAAAGGGCCTAGGGTTGATATTCATGGTCAGGGGTTTCAAAGGTTCGACCTTGGGTTGAAATCTTTAAATCGACTCACTTTGTGAGGATCTATAAGCCTTGAAAACTAAGCAAGATCTATCCGTGGCTTTTGGTGGAAAGAGAGGTCGAAGGGCATGGAAAGCAGATTTCAAATGAATGGCTTAACTAGTCCCCCAAACTTCCATGGCTTTTGGGAAGGGGTAACTAGTCTCTAAGGTGTGATCTTCCGAGGCTCCTGGATCCTGTCAAGGTAAGGGACCTCTCGGATCATGAAGCTCTTGGCGTGAGAGTCTTCAAGCATTAGGCTTTCAACACCTTAGAAGAGATAGCCTTAAAAATGTTTAGAAAACAAACCAAGATTGAACCTTTTCTACCCTTCAATCCTCTCAACCCCAAACCCAAAGTAAACTACTCACTACTCATAAAGTAAATCAAGCAAAGCAGAAGAAATGAAATGATAAACATGAAAGAAAGACTAGATCAAACGATATGGATTCGAATACAAAAGCTTCAAAAGAAAACTGGTTTAACAATGGTGTTTTTTCGAAAAAGAGAGAGAAAGCATAAAAAGGAAGATAAGAAATCTAAAAGTTATCGAAAAAGGGCGTCGCCGCCTTGCCTAAAATGTCTAAACAATCCAATGGTCCCCCCTTCGCTAACAGCCAAAAACGGTTGAAAGGACATAGAATGAGCATAGAATGATCTCATTTGGCTAAGGGTTATGGTTATGAGCATAGAATGATCTCATTCAAAAAGGGTTTATAATTAGACAAGGGTTTCTCTCAAAAAATGGTTTGAACCAATGCATAATGCTAAAGGTAAAGACAATTTATGCATACATGATTAGATTCTCATCTACCCATGTAAACTATCAAACAGTCCTATACCCCTCTCATTTAAGAAATTTTAATCCTCACTCACCACTTAAGAGTCTACCCTTTTTCTCACACTTAGCAATCCCCAATTCAAAATAGAGACATTTTTAAACTTTTTAGGTTAGTGAAAAAGTTTTGAAAAATATTTTTGCTCTTAGGAATTTCTTATTAGTAGCTCTCTTATTATTATTATTTTTCTCTTCATTTTTTTTTATTTGGCACTTAGGCTCTTTTATTTTATTTTTTCTTCTTTTCTCTTTTTTTTTTTATTTATTTATTTAGAGAGAGCTACCTCCTGAAATAGAGCATACTTAGTTTTAAAAACAAACCTTTCACTTAAAACCTCATTTCTTTCCTTAAAACACAAACTCTTTTGAACCGAAAACAAATACACAAGAAAGCAATCCCAATGATCCCCCAAACTTATCCTAACCCTATACCTAGCTTCAAAATGCAAAGCTAGCAATCAATTATGAAAACCAAATCATGTCGCCTAAACCTAACACTTTATGCCAAATTCAAACCGAAAATAAGGCCTCACAAAGATGTCACACAAGAACATTTGGCTTCAAAGGAGGGTAGGGTTCAAGGAGGGAGTTCTACTTATTTTAAAACCATGTGTTCATTTTCAAATGCATAAGAATGATAATTAGATTTTCAAATTAAGGTTTTCACTTAGTAGGATGAGTTTCAAATCATGAGAGTTCAATTCAAGCCACGAAAATCCTAACTAGTGATCCAAGCATGGTTAGAACTTACTTTCAAAGCATAAACAAAGCATTAGAGAACTACTAACTAGGGCATTGAAATGATTCATAAGTAAAACACCTTTTTAAGAAATTCTAACCCCTTATGCAAAATGCAAACAACCTAGGTGATATGAGAAATTCTAGACTCAATCCTAGCATGTTTTTAAAGAGATGAATGCAACTACATGAATCTTTGAAAAAAATTTAAAAATTTTACCAATTTTTCATGAACTAAGAATCAAGGATGCAAAAAAGGAAAATAAGATAAAAGAACACAAGATTAAATCACACAAGTACTCCCCCAAACTTACTTGACACCGTCCCGGTGGCAAACTCATCCGAAGGAGCAAACAAACACAATGCAAGAAACAAACATGAGTGGTTATATACAATGGAAGAAGGTTGTTACCTCTTGTCTAGCTCGGCTGGAACTTGAGGATGTTCCACAGGAGCTAGAGATTGTTGCTTTTCCTTTGTTGCCTGGTTCTTGGAGGGAGTGACGCGCTTGCTGAATGTTGTCTCCTTGGGTCTCGCGGATAACAACTCCTCCGGTTGAGAGTCTCCTCTTCTCGGGTTGTTGTATCTCTTGGCTTGTAGCTGGCTTAGGCTGACTTCCTTGGAGTTGTTTGACCTTCTTCCCCAGCTTCTTAAGCATCTTCCCTTGCCACTTGTTGATCTTCCGCTGCATCTCCACCACCGAGGCTAAGAACTTCTCGGTTTTGGTCCTCGGCTCAAAGTCCAGCTTGGGAAGTGTGTAAACCTCGGGCATCTCATCCTCTGTTCCTGGAGACTCTGACCTTTGGCGCGGGGCAATGGCTGAAGCAGGCGGTCCTTCTAAAGGGGCAAAGCATTCTTCCTCCGTGGGTAAAAACTCGATGTTCCCAACACCAAGCAGCTCGGTCTCATCTTTGTTGTGGAGGATGCACACTTTCTTCTTGTCTTCATCATCTATGAAGAGGTAAGCATAAAACCCTTCTGCTGGCGTGCGTCCCAAGCTATCAGTGTTTCTCATGTATGCTTCATCCATGAAAGCTCTGTTTGGGACGTGAGCAAAGTCATGGATAGGCACACCGGCTTGCACGAACAAAGGAGTAAGGAAACCGCCAATGTAGGAAGAGGTCGCCTTGCACCGTAAGGCATAAGCCTTGTACTTCACCAGAGAAGCCGCGAGCACACAGCCGTAATTCACTTCATCGCCGAGTTCATCTTCTATGGGCTCATCATTCGCATCCGGATCAGACACCAAGTGCTTCACGCCTTGGAAAAGGAAGCACAGCTCCGTCTTCGTGACGGTAGGAGCAACAGACCATCCACTGAATGTATTGGCAATCAGCTTCAGAGTATACCTCTGCACCAGACTCCTAACTCTCTTGATCTTGGCGGTGTTGGCTTTGTAGTCTTCATTGCTGATCAAGTCCCAAAACTCGTCGGCTTTCTTGAAGGCTGGGAACTCCACCTTGTTTGCATCAGCCTTGAGACCGTAGGCTTGGCATAGCTCAGGGATGGATAGTGTGTAAGCTTGACGGCCAACTTTGAAGTAGAGACGGCCTTGGGAAGGGACAGGGGCACTCGGATTCTCATACCGGAACTCCAAGGTGGGAAGGAAATCTATCGTCACCTCGGGAATGGTAGGGCAGTCCATCCGCGACAAGCATCTCAAACCAATGTTCTTGAGGAGTTGGTCGAAGTCCCCAAGGATCCCGAGCCTGGACAAAAGCTCTCGGTCAGCAAACTTTGTAAGTTCAAACCGGAGCCTCTCAAGCGTCTTCTTGTCCCTCTTTTCATCTTTGCTCCACCAGACCCTCTCTTGAGCCACCACTTCTCGTCCTTCTCCTTCTTGTGCTTGCTCCTCTCTTGTTCTCTTTGGTGCCATTGTTCCTGAAACAAAATTCTAAAGAGAATGATTAGCAAGTGGCGATTTGAAGAGAATGAGAGAAGAGAAGGAGAGAATTTATAAAAACTACCCTAGAATTTTGGGGGTTCAATAAAAATCATATCTACATAAAAGGGAAACAAATCTTTTAGATACTGAAAATCCAGAATTTTTCCTTTTACTTAGCTAATTTTAAAAAATCAAAACTGATCCTATATCCTAAAACAAGATCTTGCGATATTTAAGGAGAATTCTTAAAAATAAACCATTAAATCTTTGAAAATACCTTTGCAAGAAGTTAAGGATATCTTTGCTAATCTTTAAAGACTTAAAATTCTCACTCTCCTTGTTAAAAATCTCGAGCAAACAGGAATGAGAGGATGAGAGATAATTTGAGATATATAAAGACTTTAGCAAACCAAAACAATGGGTGGTCAAGGTGGTTTCTGACAAAAGTCTTGGTCAAGGCACATCTTTCATGGTCAAAGATGCTTGCCTTGACCAAGTTTTGAATTTAAAAATTGGAGGGAAAGGAGTAAAGAAGGGAAAGAAAATTGTTACCTCGGCATGAGATCGAGTCCTTTTGGTCGATCTAGGACTCGATCTCATGCCCAAAATGGCTTATGTCGAGAGGGTTACTCGATTTGAGACTCGATTTAAGGTGAATTGAGTTCTGGATCGATTGGCTCTCTCGATCATTGAGATGTTGGCTCCTCGGCTAAGTCCCTCTGATCGATCTATGTCCTCGATTTAGGGGTCGATTTGGCATAGATCGAGTGGTGGATCGAGTCGAGTGATCGATCAATTTTCAACAGATTTTCCTGAGAGAAATTAGATCGGTCGATCCGATTTGGATCGATCGATCCTTTTTCGTCAAGGTCGATCTTGTCACTCGTTCTCGTCTAGATCGACTGACTCCTCTCGATTCACTGACTCGATCTAGCAAAGATCGAGCCAGGATCAGTCGATCTAGCACTCGATCTCTAGCCTTATCTTAACCCCTATTGCCCCTTTTGGACCTCAAAGTCAAGGTTTAGACTCCTTATACCTGTTCCTACACACTTGCAACATAAAAACATAAAACAGAAAGAGAAATGAAAGCAAAAGTATGTACAAGATAAACATGGGAATGCCTCCCAAGTGCGCTTTCTTTAACGTCTTTAGCTAGACCTTACTTGGTCTAGGCGGATGGTGGGTCTTGGAGAAGCACTGAGGTACTCTCCTTGTCAAAGCTGTCCGCCAAGTAGGGCTTGACTCTGTGTCCGTTGACGGTGAATGCACTACCACTTCTTCCCATCAGAGTAACAGCTCCATACGGCAAGACCTCTTGAATCATGAACGGTCCGCTCCACCTTGATTTCAGCTTGCCCGGGAAGAGTTTGAGCCTCGAGTTGTACAGCAACACCAGTCCTCCTTCCTTAAGCTCCTTGGCAACCAATTTCTTGTCATGAGCTTCCTTAGTCCGCTCCTTGTAGATTTTGGAGCTCTCGTAAGCATTCAACCTCAACTCGTCCAGTTCGTGTAGCTGAATAAGGCGCCTCTCCTGAGCCGTCTTGAGATCAAAGTTCAGCCTCTTCACAGCCCATAACGCACGGTGTTCCAGTTCAACCGGGAGGTGACAGCCCTTGCCATAGAGTAGAGTGAAAGGAGTTGTACCAATCGGCGTCTTGAAAGTAGTACGGTAGGCCCAAAGAGCATCGTCTAGCTTCACTGACCAGTCCTTCCTTGTTGCTCCAACGGTCTTCTCCAGAATAGCTTTGATTTGCCTGTTGGAGACTTCCACCTGACCGCTTGTTTGAGGATGATACGGTGTAGCCACCTTATGCTTAACCCCATACTTTCTCAAGAGGTTCTCGAAGACCTTGTTTATAAAGTGGCTTCCTCCATCACTTATAACAACCTTGGGTACCCCAAACCTTGGGAAGATGACACTCCTGAACAGCTTGATCACAACCTTAGAGTCATTTGTAGGGGAAGCAACAGCTTCAACCCATTTGGAGACATAATCCACAGCTACTAAGATGTACTTGTTGCCGTATGAAGAAGGGAAAGGCCCCATGAAGTCAATACCCCATGCATCGAACACGCCAACCTCGAAGATGGGAACTTGAGGCATTTCATTTCTCTTAGTTATGTTCCCAGCTCGCTGACATGCCTCACAGCTCTTCACAAACTCGTGTGCATCTTTAAAAATGGAGGGCCACCAGAAACCGGCTTGCAACACTTTCGTGGCAGTCTTGAATGAAGCGAAGTGTCCTCCATAGGAAGAACCATGGCAATGATAGAGGATGTCCCTGGCTTCTTCCTTTGTAACGCATCTCCGGTACAAGCTGTCTACTCCTCTTTTGTATAGGTAAGGCTCCTCCCAAAAGTAGTTACTAGCCTCCCTCAAAAACCTCTTCTTGTGATAGCTGTTGAGATGTGTTGGCTCCTCACCACACGCTAGGTAGTTCACCACATCAGCATACCACGGTAGATCCTCCTCTTTAAAACTCAACACTTCCTCAAACCTTCCTTCTAGCTTCCCACAAACAGCAGTAGTAATCGCCATAAGCTGCTCTTCTGGAAGAGAGTCATCTAAGGGGAGAGACTCGTTGATCCTTAGCCTTGAGAGGTGGTCAGCGACTCCATTTTCTATCCCCATCTTGTCTTTAATTTCCATGTCAAACTCCTGGAGTAACAGAATCCATCTTAAGAGCCGGGGCTTAGTGTCTTTCTTCGAGTAGATGTATCGTAGAGCAGCATGATCCGTGTATACAATAGCCTTGGAGCCAACGAGATATGATCTGAACTTCTCAAAGGCGAAGACTACTGCAAGCAGCTCCTTCTCCGTAGTGGTGTATCGTGATTGCGTGTCATCCAAGGTCCTTGAAGCATAATAGATCACATGTAGCTTCTTTTCTTTCTTCTGACCAAGGACGGCTCCTACGGCATAGTCACTAGCATCACACATGATCTCAAAAGGGAGAGACCAGTCTGGTGCTTGGACTATAGGGGCTGATGTGAGGGCTTCCTTGATGGTCACGAAAGCCTTCAAACACTCTTCATCGAATACAAACCCAGCTTCCTTGCACAACAGCCGTGTAAGAGGGCGTGCAATCTTGGAGAAATCTTTGATGAAGCCCCTATAGAACCCTGCGTGTCCCAAGAAGCTTCTGATCCCTTTAACATTAACCGGCGGCTCTAGACCCATCATAACCTCAACCTTAGCCTGATCAACTTCAATACCCTTCTCTGAAATCTTGTGACCGAGCACTATCCCTTCTTTAACCATGAAGTGGCATTTCTCCCAGTTCAGCACCAGGTTTGTCTCTTCACAACGTTTAAGTACCTTGCAAAGATTCAACAAACAAGCAGGAAAGGACGCACCATACACAGAGAAGTCATCCATAAACACCTCTACCATCTCCTCTATAAGATCGGAGAAGATCGACATCATACACCGCTGAAAGGTAGCAGGTGCATTACACAATCCAAACGGCATCCTTCGATATGCAAAGGTACAGTAGGGACATGTAAAAGTCGTTTTCTCCTGATCGTTTGGGTGAATAGGTATTTGAAAGAAACCGCTATACCCATCGAGAAAACAGTAGTAAGGGTGATTTGCAAGTCTCTCAAGCATTTGATCAATAAAAGGCAAAGGGAAATGGTCTTTTCTAGTCGCAAGGTTAAGCTTTCTATAGTCAATACACATTCTATGACCAGTAATGGTCCTAGTAGGGATAAGTTCATCCTTTTCATTCCTTATGACCGTGATCCCTCCCTTCTTAGGCACCAGGTGTACAGGGGAAACCCACGTGCTGTCACTTATGGGATAGATCACGTCAGCCTCTAAAAGCTTAAGGATTTCCTTCTTAACAACCTCTTCAAGTTAGGATTCAAACGCCTTTGATGTTCTACAGAAGTGGCGTTCTCATTATCCAAGTGAATCCTATGAGTGCAAAGCATTGGTGAAAGGCCTTTGATGTCACTTAAAGAATACCCAATGGCCTTCCTATACTTTCTCAGCTCAGTTAAGAGCGAGTGCAACTCATCATCACTAAGGTTTTCATTTACTATCACGGGATAGGTGTCATTAGGTCCTAAGAAAGCATACCTTAGCCCTTTTGGTAGCTCCTTAAGGTCCACCTTTGGGGCTAACAGCTCACTCCAGTCATCCTCGTGGCTGTTGTTGTTGTTCTCCTCCTTGGAACTCTCCTTTGAACTCGAGGCATGGCCCTTCAGACAGCTTTCCTCTATCGTTATCCCTTCTGTGATCGAGTCCCCTGGTCGATTCTCCTCTCGATGTCGTCTAGATCGAGCCATTTCACTCGATTCACTTACTCGATTGGATATGGATCGAGTAAGGGATCGAGACGCTGAGTCGATCTCTTGATTGGACTCCAAAATGATCGGGAGGTCTTTCTCGATCGTCGACTCGATTGTTTATCCTGATCGAGCATCATTCTCGATCTGTTGGTCGATTGTTGCACCGGATCGAGTTGGGTTCTCGATTGACTTGTCGATCTGACTCCTGGATCGAGTGATAGCGTCGATCTCGGAGTCGATCTCTAGGCAGCAACCTTCTTCATTCTTGATGATCCTCCTCGAATCCAGCAGGTTCACGTACTCTTGGGTTCTCTGGTCCACATAGCCAAACTCCCCTCGCTCCTTAGTGAGTGCTAGCTTCAAATGGTCTTCTAGAGCTAGCTCTTCCAACAACTCATCCGCTAGAGCATCCATCGTTTCGATATAGAAAGCTTGTCCTTCAATGGTTGGCTTCTTTAGAACCTTGTTGATGTCAAAGTCCAGCCTGATCTCTTTCCCCAAATGCAAGGCAATCTTCCCATTCTTCACATCTATTATAGCTCCGGCGGTTGCAAGGAACGGTCTCCCTAAGATGAGTGGGTCTTTCGGCTCCTCGTCCATCTCCAACACTACAAAGTCTGTAGGTACGTTCACACCACTGATTCGCACCGGTAAGTCTTCAAGCAACCCAACCGGTAATCTCACGCTCCTATCAGCCAGCACCAATGAGATCCGACATTCTTTAAACCGAGTAAAACCAAGCTTCTTAGCTACGGAGTGAGGCATCAAGTTTATGCTAGCTCCGAGATCACACAAGCAACTCTCAAACTCTAGAGGACCCAAAGCACATGGTATAGTGAAGCTCCCAGGATCTCCCAGCATCTTAGGCACTATCTCCTTATGAATAACCGCACTACACTCTTCGCTTAGCACAAGTACCTCTTTGCTTTCTTTGTTCTTCTTCACAAGGGTGTCCTTGAAAAACTTGGCGCACTTGGGCATCATAGCGAGACAGTCTACAAGAGGCACCTTTATCTCCACATCTCTCAAGTGCTTCTCAAACAGGATCCGGTGCTTTTCTATTAGCTGCTTTTTGAAACGACCCGGAAATGGCAACTTTGGTACGTAAGGTGGGGGCACGTAGTCATTCTTCTCCTTGGTGATTTTCTCAGCTTTCTTCTCAACGAATGCCTTGTCACCTCTTCTCGGTCCTTGAATCCACACGTTGTCAAAGTTGATCTCCTCATTATCAGCCGAAAGTTTACCCTCCCCCTCTTGAAATACAACGTCCTCGTTGTTCTTTGTAGAGACCGGAGGTTCAAGCTCTTTGCCACTTCTCAATGTAATAGCATTGGCATACTCCTTGGGGTTTTGCTCACACTTTCCCGGAAGACTGTTCTGACCACTCGTGCTTGCTTTACCCTTCTCCAGCTGCTTGATCTTGTTGTTAAGGTTGGTGATTTGAGTGGAGAAGTTGGCTAGAGATGAATCAAGCCTAGTGTTCATTTCAGCGAACTTCTGATTGGTAGAAGCTTGCCCTTGTATTAGTTGTTGGAACATTGCTTGAACCGGATCAACTTGTTGTTGCATCGGTTGTTGTTGCTGAGGTGCAAAGCCCGGAGGGTAGTTAGGAGTATAACCCTTGTTTTGTTGTTGTTGCCCTTGAAAGTTGCCTTGCCCTTGACCTTGGAAACCACTACTCGGTTGAAAACCTTTGTTGTAAGGGATGAAAGGTTTAGCTTGTTGAGCAGGGTACACTTGATCTTTAGGGTTGGCTACGTTGGTGCTCCGGTAAGAGAGGTTGTTGTTCTGGTAGCCGTGGTTGTAGCCTTGAGATTTGTAGTTGTTCTGTCCAGCCACCCAATTTGCTTCTTCTTGGCTTAGCTCCAACTCCTCTTGGTTTTCATCAGCTTCACCAACAAAGTGAACATGCTTTTGACTAGCTAAGACCAACTTGTCAATCTTCTCATGCAACGATTTGAGCTCCTTCTTGTGAGACTAATTCTGATCCTCTTGGTGCTCGGTCATAATCCTCGGCATAGTTTCCATCACTCAACGCCAGGTTTTCTATCAGCTCCATACCCTCTTCAACCTCTTGACCGAGGAAGTTCCCTTTGCTAGCTGTATCAACCAACAACCGGATCTTTGGTGAAGCTCCACGGTATATGGTGCTGAGTAGAGTCTCCTCACTGAACCCGTGATGAGGACATTGGATCGTGTAATCTTTGAAATGCTCCATAGCCTCATTGAATGTCTCGTTGTTCCTTTGAGTGAAACCGCTGATTTCGCTTCTCAACCGAGCAGTCCTGGTGCTTGAGAAGAACTTTGAGAGGAAAGCCTTCGTACACTCAGCCCATAATGTGATGGTGCCTTGTGGTAGGGTCTTCTCCCAATGTCTAGCTTTGTCTCCGCGTGAAAAGGGGAAGAGACGTAGCTTGAAAGCATCTTCTGATATACCGTTGATCTTTATCATTCCACATACTTGTTCGAAATTTTCCAAGTGCTCCAAGGGGTCTTCCATTGCTAAGCCGTGGAACTTGTTGTTTTGCACCATGGAGATGAAACCCGGCTTGATCTCGAAGTTATTGTTTTGTGCTGGAGGATGAGTGATCCCAAACCTATTGTGGTGGGTATTGGGAGCATCTCCGGCTCCTATGATCCTCGGAGGTCTAGCCGCGTGTTGGGGGTTTCCATTGCCCCGTCCTGCTGGAGGAGGTCCCTCTGGATGCTCGTGTTCAGCCATGTCTTCAAAGTTAACCAGACCGTGTTGAACAATCTCCTCAAAGGCTCTTGTTTGATCTCTGACTCTCCTTTGCCGTGAGTAACCAAGCTGATGAATGTTGTCTAAGGGCTGTAGTAGATTGTTGTCTCCCTTTGAACGAAGATTCATGTACCTGAAAACACACAGTTTAGAGTAGTATGATTAGTACCTTGAAAAAGGTAAAGACTTAGTCTTTGCTAAGACCCAAATCTCTATGTTCTCTAAGCAACCTAGAATGGCAACGGCGCCATTTGATAAGCTGTTATTCTTATGCTCTAATGCAGCAGAGAGGCTATCAAAACTCTAGTGCACGCAATGTTGTAGTAAAGCAAGCAGGAGAGTGTCAATCCACTTCTAGATGATAGAGAATCCACAGAGAATGCAAGGTCTAAGACAAATCTAGGTAAATGAGACAGTTTATGAGAAATATTCTAAAAACCAAATGCAGCAACCTAAACAGAGTGAAACCTATTTTAAAAATACTAGAAAGGAAGCAGTTACCACGAGAAACAAACAGACAAATTAAAGGGAAGAGCTTCGGATTGTTAAAATTCGACTACTGGATCGACCACAAGATCGACCACTAGATCAAGCAGAAACGATCGATCTCGTCTAAAGCTGTAAGAACAATGAATCTAAAGACCAGGATGCTGTCAGGTAACTAGCTAAAGATGAAATGAGACGTAAATATGCTAAGAGAAAGGGCTTTAGGGTTGAGATTCATATAAAGGGTTTCAAGGATCGATCTTGGGTTTGAAACTTTAGATCGACTCACTTGGTGAGGATCTCTAAGCCTCGAAAACAAAACAAGATCTATCCGTGGCTTTCGGTATAGATCAATCTTTCATCCTCTCCTCCAAACCCATGGCTTTTGGTGGAAAAAGAGGTTGAAAGGCAAGGAAAACAGATTTCGAGTAATGGCTTAACTAGTCCCTCAAACTTCCATGGCTTTTGGGAAGGGGTAACTAGTCTCTAAGGTGTGATCTTCCGAGGCTCCTGGATCCTGTCAAGGTAAGGGACCTCTAGGATCATGAAGCTCTTGGCGTGAGAGTCTTCAAGCATTAAGCTTTCAACACCTTAGAAGAGATAGCCTTAAAAACGTTTAGAAAACAAACCAAGATCGAACCTTTTCTACCCTTCAATCCTCTCAACCCCGAACCCAAAGTAAACTACTCACTACTCATAAAATAAATCAAGCAAAGCAGAAGAAATGAAACGATAAACATGAAAGAAAGACTAGATCAAACGATAAGGATTCGAATACAAAACCTTCAAAAGAAAACTGGTTTAACAATGGTGTTTTTTCGAAAAAGAGAGAGAAAACATAAAAAAGAAGATAAGAAATCTAAAAGTTATCGAAAAAGGGCGTCGCCGCCTTGCCTATAATGTCTAAACAATCCAATGTTCCCCCCTTCGCTAACAGCCAAAAACGGTTGAAAGGACAGAGATCGACCATTGGATCGAGTTGTTCTCTCGATCATATCCGGACATCGTGTCTTCGGCTCAATCCGGGTTTCGATCTTCATCGGTGAATCGAGTGTTGCATCCGATCTCGGTGTCGATCTTCGGGGAGATCGAGTGGTGTACTCGATCTGGCTCTCGCTCTGCATGGCGTCATTTACGTCCGTACCGATTGATCGATTGCTTCACTCGATCTCCGTCTCGATCATTATCCTTGGATCGCCTAGTTGGCTCGATCTTCTGGTCGATCAACCCCTAGATCGACCGGTCATGCTCGATCTACTCCTCGATCACTGGTCCTTAGCACATTCCCAAGCTCCCATGAACTGCTACATCGGCCTCCACACGTCCACGAACCTCCATGACTCCAAAGCAACCAGAAACAACCTGGAATGGATGCAAAATGCCGAGAAAATGCACATGTTGATGCAAGAATGCTCTAAGACCCTAAGTGATGCAATCTAACCTAAAACATTATACAAATGCATGAAAAACTATCTAATGAGTATGCAAAATGTATGCAAAATGCAATGACATCACGGCCAACCTTGAAGTAGAGACGACCTTGAGAAGGGACGGGTGTGCTAGGATTCTCGTAACGGAACTCCAACATGGCAAGGAAGTCTATTGTCACTTCTGGAATTGTTGGGCAATCCATCCGTGACAGACATCTTAGGCCAATATTCTTGAGGAGTTGGTCGAAATCCCCAAGAATCCCTAGCTTGGACAACAGCTCTCGATCAGCAAACTTGGTAGGCTCAAACCGAAGCCTTTCCAACCGCTTCTTGTCCCTCTTTTCATCCTTAGTCCATCTGACCCTCTCTTGAACTGCCACCTCTTTTCCTTCTCCTTCTTGTGCTGTCTCTTCTCTTGTTCACTTTGGGGCCATTGTTCCTGAATCAAGTTTCTAAAGAAATTGATAAGCAAACGGCGGTTTTGATGAGAATGAGAGAAGAGAAGGAGAGAACTTATAAAAACTACCCTAGAATTTTGGGGAATTAATAAAAATTATAGCTAAATAAAGGAGAATCATATCTTTAGATATTGAAAAATCTAGAATTATTCCTTTTACTTAGCTAGTTTTTAAAAATCAAAACCGACCCTATATTCTAGAATAATATCTTGAGAATTTAAAGGAATTTTTCCTAAAAATAAATCATTAAATTTTGAAAATACCTTTGCAAGAAATGCAGAAGATCTTTGCTAGCTTTTGAAAACTGAAACTCTCACTCCCTTTGTTTAAAATTTTTGAGAAAAACAGGAATGAGAGGGTGAGAGGTTGTTGAAATATTTAAAGGCTAGCAAAGAGCAAACCAATGGGTAATAAAAGTGGTTTTTCTGACAAAGTCTTGGTCAAGGCACATCTTTCATGGTCAAAGATGCTTGCCTTGACCAAGTTTTGAATTTAAAAGTTGGAGGGAAAAGAGTAAAGGAGTGAAAGAAAATGTTACCTCGACATGAGATCGAGTCCATTTGGTCGATCTAGGACTCGATCTCATGCCCATAATGGTTTAGATCGAGAGGGTTACTCGATTTGAGACTCGATTCATGGTGAATCGAGTCTTGGATCGATTGGCTCTCCCGATCATTGAGATGTTGGCTCCACGGCTAAGTCCTCATGATCGATCTATGTCCTCGATTTAGGGGTCGATTTGGCACAGATCGAGTGATGGATCAAGTCGAGTTATTTGATATGTTTTCAACAGATTTTCCCGAGAGAAATTATATTGGTCGATCCGTTTTGGATCGATCGATCCTTTTTCGTCAAGGTCAATCTTGTCACTCGTTCTCGTCTAGATCGACTGGCTCCTCTCGATTCACTGACTCGATCTAGCAAAGGTCGAGCCAGGATCAGTCGATCTAGCACTCGATCTATAGCCTTATCTTAACCCCTATCGCCTCTTTTAGACTTCAAGATCAAGGTTTAGACTCCTCATACCTGTTCCTACACACTTGCATAATAAAAACATAAAACTGAAAGGGAAATAAAGCAGAAATATGTACAAGATAAACATGGGAATGCCTCCCAAGTGTGCTTACTTTAACGTCTTTAGCTAGACCTTACTTGGTTTAAGCGGATAGTGGGTCTTGGAGAAGCACAAAGGTACTCTCCTTGTTATAGCCGTCTGCCAAGTAAGGCTTGACTCTGTGTGCGTTGACGGTGAATGCACTGCCACTTTTTCCCATCAGAGTAACAGCTCCATAAGGCAACACTTCTTGAATCACGAACGGTCCGCTCCACCTTGATTTCAGCTTGCCCGGGAAGAGTTTGAGCCTCGAGTTGTACAGCAACACTAAACCTCCTTCCTTAAGCTCCTTAGCAACCAACTTCTTGTCATGAGTCTCCTTAGTCCGCTCCTTGTATATCCGAGAGCTCTCGTAAGCGTTCAGTCTTAACTCATCCAGTTCGTGAAGCTGAATAAGGCGCCTCTCCTGAGCAGTCTTGAGGTCAAAGTTGAGCCTCTTCACAGCCCACAACGCACGGTGTTCCAGCTCAACCGGGAGGTGACAGCCCTGGCCATAGAGTAGAGTGAAAGGAGTTGTACCAATCGGCATTTTGAAGGCGGTACAGTAGGCCCAAAGAGCATCGTCCAGCTTCACTGCCCAGTCTTTCCTTGTTGCTCCCACAGTCTTCTCTAGTATAGCCTTGATTTGCCGGTTGGAGACTTCCACTTGACCGCTTGTTTGAGGATGATACGGTGTAGCCACCTTATGCTTAACTCCATACTTTCTCAAGAGGTTCTCAAAGACCTTGTTTATGAAGTGGCTTCCTCCATCGCTTATAACCACCTTAGGTACTCCAAACCTCGGGAAGATGATACTCTTGAACAGCTTAATTACCACCTTAGAGTCATTTGTAGGGGAAGCAACAGCCTCAACTCATTTAGAGACATAATCCACTGCTACTAAGATGTATTTGTTGCCATATGTAGAAGGAAATGGGCCCATGAAGTCTATGCCCCACGCGTCGAACACGTCAACCTCGAAGATGGGAACTTGAGGCATTTCGTTCCTCTTAGTGATATTCCCTGCTCGTTGACATGCCTCACAGCTCTTCACAAACTCGTGTGCATCTTTAAAAATGGACGGCCACCAGAAACCGGCTTGCAACACTTTCGTGGCAGTCTTGAATGAGGCGAAATGTCCTCCGTAGGAAGAGCCATGGCAATGATAGAGGATGTCCCTAGCTTTTTCCTTTGTAACACATCTCCGGTACAATCTGTCTACTCCTCTCTTGTATAAGTAGGGCTCGTCCCAAAAATAGTCACTAGCCTCTCTCATAAACTGCTTCTTGTGATAGCTGTTGAGATATGTTGGCTCCTCACCACACGCTAGATAGTTCACTACATCAGCATACCACGGTAGATCCTCTTCTTTGAAACTCAACACCTCCTTAAACCTCCCTTCTAGCTTTCCACAAACAGCCGTGGTAATCGCCATGAGTTGCTCTTCTGGAAGAGAGTCATCTAAGGGGAGAGACTCGTTGATCCTTAGCCGTGAGCGATGGTCAGCGACTCCGTTTTCTATTCCTTTCTTGTCTTTAATTTCCATGTAAAACTCCTGGAGTAAGAGAATCCATCTTAAGAGCCAAGGCTTAGTGTCTTTCTTCGAGTAGATGTATCGCAAGGCAGCGTGATCCGTGTATACAATAGCCATGGAACCAACGAGATATGATCTGAACTTCTCAAAGGTGAACACTACTGCAAGCAACTCCTTCTCCGTCGTGGTGTACCTTGTTTGCGTGTCATCCAAGGTTCTTGAAGCATAGTAGATCACGTGCAGCTTCTTGTCTTTCTTCTGACCAAGAACGGCTCCTACGGCGTAGTCACTAGCATCACACATGATCTCAAAGGGAAGAGACCAGTCTGGTGCTTGGACTATAGGAGCTGATGTAAGGGCTTCCTTGATGGTAACGAAAGCTCTCAAACACTCCTCATCAAACACAAACTCAGCTTCCTTGCACAACAACCGTGTAAGAGGGCGTGCAATCTTGGAGAAATCTTTGATGAAGCGCCTATAGAACCCTGCGTGTCCCAAGAAGCTTCTGACTCCCATAACATTAACCGGCGGCTCAAGACCCATCATGACTTCCACTTTAGCCTGATCAACCTCAATGCCCTTCTCTGATTACTTATGACCAAGCACGATCCCTTCCTTAACCATAAAGTGGCATTTCTCCCAGTTTAGCACCAAGTTTGTCTCTTCACAACACTTTAGTACCCTGCAAAGATTCAACAAACACGCAGAAAAGGACGCACCATAGACAGAGAAGTCATCCATGAACACCTCTACCATCTCCTCTATTAGATCGGAGAAAATCGACATCAGACACCACTGAAACGTAGCCGGTGCATTACACAATCCAAATGGCATCCTTCGATATGCGAAGATACCGTATGGACATGTGAAGGTCGTCTTCTCCTGATCATTTGGGTGAATTGGTATTTGAAAGAAACCGCTATACCTATCGAGAAAACAGTAGTAAGGGTGATTAGCAAGTCTCTCAAGCATTTGATCAATAAAAGGCAAAGGGAAATGGTCTTTCCTAGTCGCAAGGTTAAGTTTCCTATAATCAATACACATCCTATGACCAGTAATGGTTCTAGTAGGGATAAGCTCATCCTTTTCATTCCTTATGACCGTGATCCCTCCCTTCTTAGGCACCACGTGTACGGGAGAAACCCACGTGCTGTCACTTATGGGATAGATCACGTCAGCCTCTAAAAGCTTAAGGATTTCTTTCTTAACAACCTCTTTCAAATTAGGATTCAAACGCCTTTGATGTTCTATAGAAATGGCGTTCTCATTATCCAAGTGAATCCTATGAGTGCAAAGCATTGGTGAAAGGCCCTTGATGTCACTTAAGGAGTACCCAATGGCCTTCCAATACTTTCTCAGCTCAGTCAAGAGCGAGTGCAACTCATCATCACTAAGGTTTTCATTCACAATCACGGGAAAGGTGTTATTAGGCCCTAAGAAAGCATACCTTAGCCCTTTTGGGAGCTCCTTAAGGTCCACCTTTGGGGCTAACAGCTCACTCCAGTCATCCTCGTGGCTGTAGTTGTTGCTTTCCTCCTTGGAACACTCCTTAGAACCCGAGGCATGGCCCTTCAGATTACTTTCCTCCATCGCTATCCCTTCAGAAATCGAGTCCTCCAGTCGATTCTACTCTCGATGTCGTCTAGATCAAGCCATTTCGCTCGATTCACTTACTCGATTTGATGTGTCGAATAAGGGATCGAGACACTGAGTCGATCTCTTGATTGGACCCCATAATGATCGGGAGGTCTCTCTCGATCGTCGACCCGATTGTTTTTTCTGATCGAGCATTCCTCTCGATCTGTCCGTCGATTGTTGCACCGGATCGAGTTTCTCGATTGCCTTGTCGTTCTGACTCCTGGATCGAGTGATAGCGTCGATCTCGGAGTCGATCTCTAGGCAGCGACCTTCATCATTCTTAACAATCCTCCTCGAATCCGGCAGGTTGACGTACTCTTGGGTCCTCTGATCCACATAGCCAAACTCCCATGGCTCCTTAGTCAGTGCTAGCTTCAGATGGTCTTCTAGAGCCAGCTCTTCCAGCAACTCATCCGCTAAAGCATCCATCGTTTCAATATAGAAAGCTTGCCCTTCAATGGTCGGCTTCTTCGGAACCTCATTGATGTCGAAGTCAAGCCTTATCTCCTTTCCCAAATGCAAGGCAATCTTCCCATTCTTCACATCTATGATAGCCCCGGCGGTTGCTAGGAATGGTCTCCCTAAGATGAGTGGGTCCTTAGGCTCTTTGTCCATCTCCAACACGACGAAGTCCGTAGGCACGTTCTAACCACTGATTCGCACAAGTAAATCTTCAAGCAGCCCCACTGGTAGCCTCACACTCCTATCAGCCTGTACCAATGAGATCAAACAGTCTTTGAAACGAGTAAAGCCAAGCTTCTTAGCCACGGAGTGAGGCATCAGGTTTATGCTAGCTCCGAGATCACATAAGCAACTCTTGAACTCTAGAAGACCTAAAGCGCAGGGTATAGTGAAGCTTCCAGGGTCTCCCAACTTCTTAGGGACTATCTCCTTATATATCACAGCACTACACTCTTCACTTAGAACAAGTACCTCCTTGCTTTCCTTATTCTTCTTCACGAGAGTGTCTTTGAAGAATTTGGCGCATTTAGGCATCATTGCAAGGCAGTCAATGAGAGGTAGCTTGATCTCCACGTCCTTGAGATGCTTCTCAAAGAGGATTCTATGCTTCTCTATGAGTTGCTTCTTAAAGTGGCCAGGAAAAGGATGCTTAGGTAGATACGGTGCAGGCACATAAGCATTCTTCTCCTTAGTGGTTTGCTCGGCTTTCTTCTCAGCAACTGCTTTGTCTCCTCTTCTTGGCCCTTGGATCCAAACGTTGTCAAAGTTAATCTCATCATCATCGGCCGAAGGTTTACCCTCCCCCTCTTGAATTACAACTTCCTCGTTGTTCTTGGTAGAGACTGGAGGTTCGAGCTCTTTGCCGCTTCTCAACGTTATGGCATTAGCATACTCCTTGGGATTCTGCTCACACTTTCCCGGAAGACTATTCTGACCACTCGTACTTGCTTTCCCTTTCTCTAGCTTCTTGATCTTGTTGTTTAAGTTGGTGATCTGAGTGGAGAAGTCAGTGAGAGACGAGTCTAGACGAGTGTTCATCTCGGCGAACTTCTGGTTTGTAGAGGCTTGCCCCTGTATCAGCTGTTGAAACATTGCTTGAACCGGATCAACTTGTTGTTGCATTGGTTGTTGCTGTTGAGGTGCAAAGCCCGGAGGGTAGTTCGGTGTATAACCCTTGTTATTTTGATGTTGCCCTTGGAAGTTGTTCTGCCCTTGACCTTGGAAACCACCACTCGGTTGAAAACCTTTGTTGTAAGGGATGAAAGGTTTTGCTTGCTGAGTAGGGTACACTTGATCTTTAGGGTTGGCTACGTTGGTGCTTCGGTAAGAGAGGTTGTTGTTCTGGTAGCCTTGGTTGTAGCCTTGAGGTTTGTAGTTGTTCTGTCCTGCCACCCAATTGGCTTCTTCTTGGCTCAACTCTAACTCCTCTTGGTTCTCATCAGCTTCACTAACAAAGTGAACATGCTTCTGATTGGCTAACACCAGCTTATCTATCTTCTCATGCAAAGATTTCAGCTCCTTCTTGTGAGACTCTAGCTCTGATCCTCTCGGTGCATGGTCATAATCCTCAGCGTAGTTGCCATCACTCAATGCCAAGTTTTCTATCAGCTCCATACCCTCTTCTACCTCCTGTCCGAGGAAGTTCCCTTTGCTAGCTGTGTCAAGCAACAACCTGATCTTTGGTGAAGCTCCACTGTATATGGTACTGAGTAGTGTCTCCTCGCTGAACCCGTGATGAGGACATTGGATCGTGTAGTCTTTGAAACGCTCCATTGCCTCGTTGAATGTCTCATTGTTCCTTTGAGTGAAACCGCTGATTTCGCTTCTCAATCGTGCTGTCCTGGTGCTTGAGAAGAAATTTGAGAGAAGGGCCTTCTTACACTCGGCCCATGAGGTGATGGTGCCTTGTGGGAGGGTCTTCTCCCAATGCCTAGCTTTGTCTCCGAGTGAAAAGGGGAAGAGACGCAGCTTGAAAGCATCTTCGGATATGCCATTGATCTTTATTATCCCACATACTTGCTCGAAGTTGTCGAAGTGCTCCAAGGGATCTTCCATTGCTAAGCCGTGGAACTTGTTGTTTTGCACCATGGAGATGAAACCTGGCTTGATCTCGATGTTGTTGTTTTGTACAGGAGGAGGAGTGATCCCAAACCTATTGTGATGGGTATTGGGAGCATCTCCGGCTCCTATGATCCTTGGGGGTCTAGCCGCGTGTTGGGGGTTTCCATTGCCCATTCCTGCTACCCCGTGAGCTGGAGGAGGTCCTTCTGGATGCTCGTGTTCAGCCATAGCTTCAAAGTCAACCAAACCCTGCTGAACAATCTCCTCAAAGGCTCTGGCTTGTTCTCTGACTCTTCTTTGCCGTGAGTGACCAAGCTGATGAATGTTGTCCAAGGGTTGTAGTAGATTGTTGTCTCCCCTTGAATGAAGATTCATGTACCTGAAAACACACGTTTGAGAGTAGAATGATTACCAACTTGAAAAAGGTAAAGACTTAGTCTTTGCTAAGTCCCAAATCTCTATGTTCTCTAAACAGTCCTAGGATGGCAACGGCGCCATTTGATAAACACTTTCTTAGCAAGGGTGAAAATGCAATGAGGTTATCAAACTCAAATGCAAGACATGTTGTAGTACAGCAAGAAAGAGAGAGTCAATCCATGCCTAGAGTGGTAGAGAATGCAAAGTGAATACAAGGACTAATGCAAATCCAAGCGAAACGAGATGATTTATGAGAAAATCTCTAAAAACTAGATGCAGCAACTTAAGTAGAATGCAATCTATTTTAAAAATACTAGGAATGAAGAAACTACCAGGAGGAACAAACAGATTAATTAAAGGACCAAGCTTCGAATTACTAAAATCCGACTAGTGGATCGACCATGAGATCGACCACTAGATCGAGCAATAACAATCGATCTCGTCTAAAGATGCAAGAACAGTGAAACTAACGACCAGGATGCTTTCAAAGATCAAGCAAATGACGAGATAAGATGTAAAGATGCTAAAAGAAAGGGCCTAGGGTTGAGATTGGGTTGAAAACTTTAAATCGACTCACTTTGTGAGGATCTCTAAGCTTTGAAAACTAAGCAAGATCTATCTGTGGCTTTCGGTATAGATCACTCGTTCATCCTCTCCTCCAAACCCATGGCTTTTGGTGGAAAGAGAGGTCGAAGGGCATGGAAAGCAGATTTCAAATGAATGGCTTAACTAATCCCCCAAACTTCCATGGCTTTTAGGAAGGGGTAACTAGTCTCTAAGGTGTGATCTTCCGAGGCTCCTGAATCCTGTCAAGGTAAAGAACCTCTCGGATCTTGAAGCTCTTGTCGTGATAGTCTTCAAGCATTGAGATCTCAACACCTTAGAATAGATAACCGTTCAAAACGCTTAGAAAAACCCCAAGATCGAAACCCTTTAGACCCCTTGATCCTCTCAACCCCGAACCCAAATAAACTACTCACTACACATAAACTAAATGAAGCAAAGCATGTAAAAGGAAACGATGAACATGAAAAGAAAACTAGATTAAGACGGAAATGATTCGATTACAAAGCTTAAGAAAAACTCAAGTTCGACAATGGTGTTCTTCATGAAAAACAGAGAGAAAACATACAGAAAAAAATAAGGATTGAAAGTAGTGTGGGAAAAAGGACGTCGCCGCCTTCCCAAAATGGCCAAAACAAGCTGATGGTCCCCTCTCGCTAGCGGCCAAAAGTGGTTGAAAGGACAGAGATCGACTCCAGGATCGAGCGGTTCTCTCGATCATATCCGGACATCGTGTCTTCGGCTCGATCTGGGTCTCGATCATCATCGTCGAATCGAGTGTTGCATCCGATCTCGGTATCGATCTTCGGGTGGATTGAGTGGGGTACTCGATCTGGCTCTCGCTCTGCTTCATTCACGTCCGTACCGTTTGATCGACTGCTTCACTCGATCCTTGTCTCGATCATTCTCCTTGGATCGCCTGGTTGGCTCGATCTTCTGGTCGATCACCTCCTAGATCGACCGGCCATGCTGGATCTGCTCCTCGATCTCTGATTCTTAGAGCATCTCCAATCTATTGCCATTTTTTCCTCTACTTTTAGATGAAAAAATAGAGGTGTCATTTTTGTTCTCCAATCCACCTCTATTTTAGAGAAAAAAATACAGATGCTACTTTTTCCTCCAAATATAGAGGAAAAAATAGGTTCCTCTATATTTTCCTCTAAAATAGAGGTATTCCTCTAAAATAGAGGTGGATTGGAGAGAAATCTACCTCTATTTTAGAGTTCCTCTATTTTAGAGGAAAAAATATCAAAATGGATTGGAGATGGCCTTAGCATATATCCGAGCTCCCACGAACTGCTACACTAGCCTCAACATGTCCACGAACCTCCACGACTCTAAAGCAGCCAGAAACAACCTGAATGTGATGCAAAATGCAAGGAACATACGTATGCTGGTGCAAGAATGCTCTAGGACTCTAAGTGATGCAATCTACCCTAAAATGTGATACAAATGCATGAAAAGCTAACTAATGAGTATGCAAAATGTATACAATATGCAGTAACATCAACTCCCCCAAACTTACTTCTTGCTTGCCCTCAAGCAACAGAAAATAAGTAGGAAGAGAGGTTTTCCGAAAAAAAAATGGGGGTTGAAACTTCTTGCAAAGGTGCCTTTCAAATGAATCAATCTCGATGTCCTAGTTAAGAGTTCTAAAATGCTATGCTTACACTCATACTCCAAAGAACTTAGCCATACTCATCATACAAAGAAATTCAAATCATGACTCTCCTATTCCTAACAATTAAAGAAACTCATCCTTTAACATTTATTAACATTAGAACCATGAATCAAACTTATGCACATTAAAGCAAAACACATTTGGCTAAGGGTGAAGGTTATAAGCATTGAATGATCTCATTTGAAAAGGGTTTATAATTAGAACAAGGGTTTCTCTGAAAAATGGTTGAACTTGTGCATAATGTTAAAGGTAAAGACAATTTATGCATACATGATTAGATTCTCATCTACCCATGTAAACTAACAAACGATCCTAAACCCCTCTCATTTATCAACTTCTATCCTCACTCACCACTTAGAGTCTACCCGTTTTCTGCTCAAAACTTAGCAATCCCCAATTCGAAACAAAAACATTTTTAAACTTTTTAGGCTAGTGAAAAGGTTTTGAAAATAACTTTGCTCTTTAGATATTTCTTATTGGTAGCTCTCTTATTATTATTATTTTTTTTTTCTTTTTATTTTTTTTTCTTTTTATTTTTATTTGGCACTTAGGATCTTTTATTTCTTTTTCTTTTCTTTTCTTTTTTTTTATGGGAGAGCTACCTCCTGAAATTTATTAGAGCATACTTAGTTTTTAAACACAACCTTTCACTTAAAACCCATTTCTTTCTTTAAAACACCAAGTTCTTTGAAACCGAGAACAAATAGAAAAGAAAACAACCCCAATGATCCCCCAAACTTATCATAAGCCTATACCTAGCTTCAAAATGCAAAGCTAGCAATCATATGAGAACCAAATCATGTCGCCTAAACCTAACACTTTATGCCAAGTTCAAACCGAAAGGAAGGCCTCACAAAGATGTCACACAAGAACATTTGGCTTCAAAGAAGGGTAAGGTTCAAGGGGGGAGTTCTACTTAGGCTCACAAAGAGTGGTAAAAAGGAAGAAGAGAGCCTAAATATTTTAAATCCATGTGTTCATTTTCAAATGCATAAGGATAATAATTAGAATTTCAAATAATGGTTCTCACTTATTAGGACAAGTTTCAAATCATGAGAGTTCAATTCAAGCCACGAAAATCCTAACAAGTGATCCAAGCATGGTAAGAACTTACTTTCAAAGCATAGGTAAAGCATTAGAGAACTACTAACTAGGGCACTGAAACAATTCATAAGTAAAAAAAACCTTTTTAAGAAACTCTACCCCTTTATGCAGAATGCAAACAACCTAGATGCTATGAGAAACTCTAGACTCAAACCTAACATGATGAATGCAACTACATGAATCTTTGAAAAAAATTTTAAAAATTTTACCAGTTTTTCAAGAACTAAAGACTCAAGGATGCTAAAGGAAAATAAGATCACAGAACACAAGTCAAATCACACATGTACTCTCCCAAACTTGCTTGACACCGTCCCGGTGGCAAACTCATTCGAAGGAGTAGCAAAACACAAAGCAAAAAGAAGCAAATATGAGCGGTTATGTACAATGGAAGAAGGTTGTTACCTCTGGTCTAGTCTCGGCTGGAACTTGAGGATGTTCCAGAGGAGCTAGAGACTATGGTCTTGCCCTTGTCGGCTGGTTCTTGGAGAGAGTGGCGCACCGGCTGAATGGTGCTTCCTTGGGTCTCGGGGATGACAACTCCACCGGTTGAGAGCCTTCTCTTCTCGGGTTGTTGCACCTCTTGACTTGCAGCTTTCTTAGGTGAGCCTCCCTGAAGTGCCTTGACTTTCTTTCCAAGCTTCTTGAGCATGTTGCCTTGCCAATTGTTGATCTTCCTTTGCATCTCCACAACAGATGCTAGGAACTTCTCGGCTTTTGTCCTCGGCTCAAAGTCTAACTTGGGAAGTGTGTAGGCCTCGGGCATCTCATCTTCCGTGGCTGGAGACTCGGACCTTTAACGAGGGGCAATCGCTGAAGCAGGAGGTCCTCCTAGAGGGGCAAAGCATTCTTCCTCCGTGGGCAAGAACTCGATGTTCCCAACACCAAGCAGCTCGGTTTCATCTTTGTTGGGCAGGATGCACACTCTCTTCTTGTCTTCGTCGTCTATGAAGAGGTAGGCGTAGAACCCTTCTGCTGGCGTGCGTCCCAAGCTGTCAGTATTCCTCATGTATGCCTCGTCCATGAAAGCTCTGGCTGGTACATGGGCGAAGTCGTGAATGGGCACACCAGCTTGCAAGAACAGAGGAGTGAGGAAACCGCCAATGTAAGAGGAAGTTGCCTTGCACCGGAAGGCATAAGCCTTGTATTTCACCAAGGAGGCAGTAAGCACACATCTGTAGTTCACCTCATCGCCGAGTTCATCCTCAATAGGTTCGTCATTTGCATCCGGATCACACACCAAGTGCTTCACACCTTGGAACAGGAAGCAAAGCTCTGTCTTTGTGACCGTAGGAGCAACAGATCTTCCATTAAACGTGTTGGCAATCAGCTTCAGAGTGTACCTCAGCACCGGGCTTCTTACTCGCTTGATCTTCGCGGTGTTGGCTTTGTAGTCTTCATTGCTGATCAGGTCCCAAAAGTCGTCGGCTTTCTTGAAGGCGGGGAACTCGACCTTGTAGGCATCCGCGTTGAGACCATAAGCTTGGCATAGCTCAGGGATGGAAAGTGTATAGGCTTGACGGCCAACCTTGAAGTAGAGGCGACCTTGAGAAGGGACGGGTGTGCTAGGATTCTCGTAACGGAACTCCAACGTGGCAAGGAAGTCTATTGTCACTTCTGGAATGGTTGGGCAATCCATCTGTGACAGACATCTTAGGCCAATGTTCTTGAGGAGTTGGTCGAAATCCCCAAGAATTCCCAGCTTGGACAACAGCTCTCGATCAGCAAACTTGGTAGGCTCAAACCGAAGCTTTTCCAGCCGTTTCTTGTCCCTCTTCACATCCTTAGTCCATCTGACCCTCTCTTGAACTGCCGCCTCTTGTCTTTCTCCTTCTTGTGCTGTCTCTTCTCTTGTTCTCTTGGGGGCCATTGTTCCTGAAACAAGTTTCTAAAGAAGTTTGATAAGCAAAACGGCGGTTTGATGAGAATGAGAGAAGAGAAGGAGAGAACTTATAAAAACTACCCTAGAATTTTGGGGAATTCATAAAAATTATAGCTAAATAAAGGAGAATCATATCTTTAGATACTAAAAAATCTAGAATTATTCCTTTTACTTAGCTAGTTTTTTAAAAATCAAAACCGACCCGATATTCTAGAACAATATCTTGCGAATTTAAAGGAAATTTTCCTAAAGATAAATCATTAAATTTCGAAAATACCTTTGCAAGAAATGTAAAAGATCTTTGCTAACTTCTGAAAACCGAAACTCTCACTCTCTTTGTTTAAAATTTTCGAGAAAAACAGGAATGAGAGGGTGAGAGGTTGCTGAAATATTTAAAGACTAGCAAAGAGCAAAACAATGGGTAGTAAAAGTGATTTTTCTGACAAAATCTTGGTCAAGACACATCTTTCATGGTCAAAGCTGCTTGCCTTGACCAAGTTTTGAATTTAAAAGTTGGAGGGAAAAGAGTAAAGGAGGGAAAGAAAATGTTACCTCGGCATGAGATCGAGTCCATTTGGTCGATCTAGGACTCGATCTCATGCTCATAATGGCTTAGATCGAAAGGGTTACTCGATTTGAGACTCGATTCATGGTGAATCGAGTCTTGGATCGATTGGCTCTCTCGATCATTGAGATGTTGGCTCCACGGCTAAGTCCTCATGATCGAGCTATGTCCTCGATTTAGGGGTCGATTTGGCACAGATCGAGTGATGGATCGAGTCGAGTGATCGATCTGTTTTCAACAGATTTTCCCGAGAGAAATTAGATCAGTCGATCCGTTTTGGATCGATCGATCCTTTTTCGTCAAGGTCGATCCTGTCACTCGTTCTCGTCTAGATCGACTGGCTCCTCTCGATTTACTGACTCGATCTAGCAAAGATCGAGTCAGGATCAGTTAATCTTGCACTCGATCTCAAGCCTTATCTTAACCCCTATCGCCTCTCTTAGACTTCAAGATCAAGGCTTAGACTCCTCATACCTGTTCCTACACACTTGCAGAATAAAAACATAAAACTGAAAGGGAAATGAAGCAGAAATATGTACAAGATAAACATGGGAATGCCTCCCAAGTGCGCTTTCTTTAAAGTCTTTAGCTAGACTTTACTTGGTTTAAGCGGATGGTGGGTCTTGTCATAGCCGTCTGCCAAGTAAGGCTTGACTCTGTGTCCGTTGACGGTGAATGCACTGCCACTTTTTCCCATCAGAGTAACAGCTCCATAAGGCAACACTTCTTGAATCACGAACGGTCTGCTCCACGTTGACTTCAGCTTGCCCAGGAAGAGTTTGAGCCTCGAGTTGTACAGCAACACTAAACCTCCTTCCTTAAGCTCCTTGGCAACCAACTTCTTGTCACGAGTCTCCTTAGTCCTCTCCTTGTATATCCGAGAGCTCTCATAAGCGTTCAGTCTTAACTCATCCAGTTCGTGTAGCTGAATAAGGCGCCTCTCCTGAGCAGTCTTGAGGTAAAAGTTCAGCCTCTTCACAGCCCACAACGCACGGTGTTCCAGCTCAACCGGGAGGTGACAGCCCTTGCCATAGAGTAGAGTGAAAGGAGTTGTACCAATCGGCGTTTTGAAGGCGGTACGGTAGGCCCAAAGAGCGTCGTCCAGCTTCACTGCCCAGTCTTTCCTTGTTGCTCTGACAGTCTTCTCTAGTATAGCCTTGATTTGCCGGTTGGAGACTTCCACTTGACCGCTTGTTTGAGGATGATACGGTGTAGCCACCTTATGCTTAACTCCATACTTTCTCAAGAGGTTCTCAAAGAGCTTGTTTATAAAGTGGCTTCCTCCATCTCTTATAACCACCTTAGGTACTCCAAACCTCGGGAAAATGATACTCTTGAACAGCTTGATTACCACCTTAGAGTCATTTGTAGGGGAAGCAACAGCCTCAACCCATTTAGAGACATAGTCCACTGCTACTAAGATGTATTTGTTGCCATATGAAGAAGGAAATGGCCCCATGATGTCTATGCCCCACGCGTCGAACACGTCAACCTCGAAGATGGGAACTTGAGGCATTTCATTCCTCTTAGTGATATTCCCTGCTCGTTGACATGCCTCACAGCTCTTCACAAACTCGTGTGCATCTTTAAAAATGGACGGCCACCAGAAACCGGCTTGCAACACTTTTGTGGCTGTCTTGAATGAGGCGAAGTGTCCTCTGTAGGAAGAGCCATGGCAATGATAGAGGATGTCCCTGGCTTCTTCCTTTGTAACACATCTCCGGTACAAACTGTCTACTCCTCTCTTGTATAAGTAGGGCTTGTCCCAAAAGTAGTCACTAGCCTCTCTCATAAACCGCTTCTTGTGATAGCTGTTGAGATGTGCTGGCTCCTCACCACACGCTAGATAGTTCACTACATCAGCCTACCACGGTAAATCCTCTTCTTTGAAACTCAACACCTCCTCAAACCTCCCTTCTAGCTTTCCACAAACAGCCGTGGTAATCGCCATGAGCTACTCTTCTGGAAGAGTGTCATCTAAGGGGAAAGACTCGTTGATCCTTAGCCGTGAGAGATGGTCAGCGACTACGTTTTCTATTCCTTTCTTGTCTTTAATCTCCATGTCAAACTCCTGGAGTAAGAGAATCCATCTTAAGAGCCGAGGCTTAATGTCTTTCTTCGAGTAGATGTATCGCAAGGCAGCGTGATCCGTGTATACAATAGCCTTGGAACCAACGAGATATGATCTGAACTTCTCAAAGGCGAACACTACTGCAAGCAACTCCTTCTCTGTAGTGGTGTACCTGGTTTGCGTGTCATCCAAGGTTCTTGAAGCATAGTAGATCACGTGCAGCTTCTTGTCTTTCTTCTGACCAAGAACGGCTCCTACGGCGTAGTCACTAGCATCACACATGATCTCAAAGGGAAGAGATCAGTCTGGTGCTTGGACTATAGGAGCTGATGTAAGGGCTTCCTTGATGGTCACGAAAGCTTTCAAACACTCCTCATCAAACACAAACTCAGCTTCCTTGCACAACAACCGTGTAAGAGGGCGTGCAATCTTGGAGAAATCTTTGATGAAGCGCCTATAGAACCCTACGTGTCCCAAAAAGCTTCTGACTCCCTTAACATTAACTGGCGGCTCAAGACCCATCATGACTTCCACTTTAGCTTAATCAACCTCAATGCCCTTCTCTGATATCTTATGACCAAGCACGATCCCTTCCTTAACCATAAAGTGGCATTTCTCCCAGTTCAGTACCAAGTTTGTCTCTTCACACCGTTTTAGTACCCTGCAAAGATTCAACAAACACGCAGAAAAGGACGCACCATAGACAGAGAAATCATACATGAACACCTCTACCATCTCCTCTATTAGATCGGAGAAGATCGACATCCTACGCCGCTGAAACGTAGCCGGTGCATTACACAATCCGAACGGCATCCTTGATGTTATTGCATATTGCATACATTTTGCATACTCATTAGTTAGCTTTTCATGCATTTGTACCATGTTTTAGGTTAGATTGCATCACTTAGGGTCCTAGAGCATTCTTGCATCAGCATACGCATTTTCCTTGCATTTTGCATCACATTTAGGTTGTTTCTGGCTGCTTTGGAGTCGTGGAGGTTTGTGGACGTGTTGAAGCTGATGTAGCAGTTCGTGGGAGCTTGGAAATATGCTATGGACCAGAGATCGAGAAGCAGATCGAGCATGGCCGGTCGATCTATGAGTTGATCGACCAGAAGATCGAGCCAACAAGGCGATCCAAGGAGAATGATCGAGACGGAGATCGAGTAAAGCAATCGATCAATCGGTACGGACGTAAATGACGCCATGCAGAGCGAGAGACAGATCGAGTACACCACTCGATCCAGCCGAAGATCGATACCGAGATCGGATGCAACACTCGATTCGCCGATGAAGATCGAGACCCAGATCGAGCCGAAGACACGATGTCCGGATATGATCGAGAGAACCACTCGATCTTGGAGTCGATTTATGTCCTTTCAACCATTTTTGGCTGCTAGCGAAGGGGGGACCATTGGCTTGTTTGGGCATTTTAGGCAAGGCGGCGACGCCCTTTTTCGATAACTTTTTAGATCCTTATCTTTTTCCTTATGTTTTCTCTCTCGTTTTCGAAAGAACACCATTGTTGAAACTCGTTTTTCTCTTAAGCTTTTGTATTCAAATCGTTTCTGTTGAATCCAGTTTTTCTTTCATGTTCATCGTCTCGTTTCATATGCTTTGCTTGATTTACTCTATGTGTAGTGAGTAGTTACTTTGGGTTCGGGGTTGAGAGGATTAAAGGGTCAAAAGGGTTTCGATCTTGGTTTGTTTTTCTAAATGTTTTCAAAGGCTATCTCTTCTAAGGTGTTGAGATCTTAATGCTTGAAAACTCTCACGCCAAGAGCTTCATGGTCCGAGAGGTTCCTTACCTTGACAGGATCCAGGAATCTCGGAAGATCACACCTTAGAGACTAGTTACCCCTTCCCAAAAGCCATGGAAGTTTGGGGGACTAGTTAAGCCATTTATTTGAAATCTGTTTTCCTTGCCTTTCGACCTCTCTTTCCACCAAAAGCCATGGGTTTGGAGGAGAGGATGAAAGAGTGATCTATACCGAAAGCCACGGATAGATCTTGTTTTGTTTTCAAGGCTTAGAGATCCTCACCAACTGAGTCGATCTAAAGTTTCAAACCCAAGGTCGAACCTTTGAAGCCCCTAACCATGAATCTCAACCCTAGGCCCTTTCTTTTAGCATCTTTACGTCTATTCTCATCATTCGCTTGTTATATGATAGCATCCTGGTGATTAACTTTACTGTTCTTACGATTTTAGACGAGATCGATTGTTACTGCTTGATCTAGTGGTCGATCTCATGGTCGATCCACTAGTCGAATTTTAATAATTCGAACCTCTTTCCTTTAATTAATCCGTTTGTTTCTCGTGGTAGTTGCTTCCTTTCTAGTATTTTTAAAATAGGTTTCATTCTGTTTAGGTTGCTGCATCTAGTTCTTAGATATTTTCTCATAAACTTTCTCATTTTGCTTAGATTTGCTTAGATTCTCTATCTCCTAGAAGTGGATTCACTCTCTCTTGCTTGCTATACTACAACATTGCTTGCATTAGAGTTTGATAACCTCTCTGCATCATAAACCCTTGCTAGAAAGTGTTTATCAAATGGCGCCGTTGCCATTCTATGACTGTTTAGAGAACATAGAGATTTGGGTCTTAGCAAAGACTAAGTCTTTACCTTTTTCAAGTTACTAATACTTCTACTCTCAAACGTGTGTTTTCAGGTACATGTATCTTCGTTCAAGGGGAGACAACAATCTTCTTCAACCCTTAGACAACATTCATCAACTTGGTCACTCACGGCAAATGAGAGTCAGAGAGCAAACAAGAGCCTTTGAGGAGATTGTTCAGCACGGTTTGGTTGACTTTGAAGCTATGGCTGAACACGAGCATCCAGAAGGACCACCTCCAGCTCACGGGGCAGCAGGACGGGGCAATGGAAACCCCCAACACGCGGCTAGACCCCCAAGGATCATAGGAGCCGGAGATGCTCCGAGTACCCACCACAATAGGTTTGGGATCACTCCTCCTCCTGTACAAAACAATAACTTCGAGATCAAGCCAGGTTTCATCTCCATGGTGCAAAACAACAAGTTCCACGGCTTAGCAATGGAAGACCCCTTGGAGCACTTAGACAACTTCGAGCAAGTATGTGGGATGATCAAGATCAATGGCATATCCGAAGATGCTTTCAAGCTGCGTCTCTTCCCCTTTTCACTCGGTGACAAAGCTAGACATTGGGAGAAGACCCTCCCACAAGGCACCATCACATCATGGGCTGAGTGTAAGAAGGCATTCCTCTCAAAGTTCTTCTCAAGCACCAGGACAGCACAGTTGAGAAGCGAAATCAGCGGTTTCAGTCAAAGGAACAACGAGACACTCACCGAGGCATTGGAGCGTTTCAAAGATTACACGATCCAATGTCCTCATCACGGGTTCAGCGAGGAGACACTACTAAGTACCATATACCGTGGAGCTTCACCAAAGATCAGGTTGTTGCTTGACACAGCTAGCAAAGGGAACTTCCTCGGTCAGGAGGTAGAAGAGGGTATGGAGCTGATAGAAAACTTGGCGTTGGGTGATGGAATCTATGCTGAAGATCAAGCAGCTAGAGAAGGGGAAAGCGAGTACGAATGGTCAGAATAGTCTTCCGGGAAAGTGTGAGCAGAATCCTAAGGAGTATGCTAACGCCATAACATTGAGAAGCGGCAAAGAGCTCGAACCTCCGGTCTCTACAAAGAACAACGAGGACGTTGTAATTCAAGAGGGGGAGGGTAAACCTTCGGCTGATGATGATGAGATAAACTTTGACAACGTTTGGATCCAAGGGCCGAGGAGAGGAGATAAGGCGGTCGCTGAGAAGAAAAGTGAGCAAACCACCGAGGAGAAGAACTCTTACGTGCCCCCACCTTACGTACCGAAGTTGCCATTTCCCGGTCGTTTCAAAAAGCAGCTCATTGAGAAGCACATAATCTTGTTTGAGAAGCACCTGAGAGACGTGGAAATCAAGCTGCCTCTTGTAGATTGTCTTGCTATGATGCCCAAGTGCGCCAAGTTTTTCAAGGACACCCTTGTGAAGAAGAACAAAGAAAGCAAAGAGGTACTTGTTTTAAGTGAAGAGTGTAGTGCGGTTATACATAAGGAGATAGTCCCTAAGAAGCTGGGAGACCCTGGAAGCTTCACTATACCCTGCGCTTTGGGTCCTCTAGAGTTCAAGAGTTGCTTGTGTGATCTCGGGGCTAGCATAAAGTTGATGCCTCACTCCGTGGCTAAGAAGCTTGTTTTTAATCGGTTTAAAGACTGTCGGATCTCATTGGTGCTGGCTGATAGAAGCGTGAGGTTGCCAGTGGGGCTGCTTGAAGATTTACCGGTACGAATCAGTGGTGTAAACGTACCTACAGACTTTGTCGTGTTGGATAGGGATGAAGAGCCTAAGGATCCACTCATCTTAGGGAGACCGTTCCTTGCAACCGCCGGGGCTATAATAGATGTGAAGAATGGGAAGATTGCCTTGCATTTGGGAAAGGAGATCAGGCTTGACTTCGACATCAACGAGGTTATGAAGAAGCCAACCATTGAAGGGCAAGCTTTCTACATTGAAACAATGGATGCTTTAGCGGATGAGTTGCTGGAAGAGCTGGCTCTAGAAAACCATCTGAAGCTAGCACTGACTAAGGAGCCAGGGGAGTTTGGCTATGTGGACCAGAGAACCTAAGAGTACGTGAACCTGCTGGATTCTAGGAAGATTATCAAGAATGAAGAAGGTTGCTGCCTAGAGATCGACCCCGAGATCGACGCTATCACTCCATCCAGGAGTCAGATCGACAAGTCAATCGAGAACACAACTCGATCCGGTGCAACAATCGATGGACAGATCGAGAAGAATGCTCGATCAGGAAAAACAATTGAGTCGACGATCGAGAGAAACCTCCCGATCATTTTGGGGTCCAATCAAGAGATCGACTCAGCGTCTCGATCCCTTACTCGATCCCTATCAAATCGAGTAAGTGAATCGAGCGAAATGGCTCGATCTAGACGACATCGAGAGGAGAATCGACCGGAGGACTCGATCTCAGAAGGGATAGTGATGGAGGAAAGCAGTCTGAAGGGCCATGCCTCGAGTTCAAAGGAGAGTTCCAAGGAGGAAAGCAACAACAACAGCCACGAGGATGACTGGAGTGAGCTGTTAGCCCCAAAGGTGGACCTTAAGGAGCTCCCAAAAGGGCTAAGGTATGCTTTCTTAGGGCCTAATAACACCTATCCCGTGATTGTGAATGAAAACCTTAGTGATGATGAGTTGCACTTGCTCCTAACTGAGCTGAGAAAGTATAGGAAGGCCATTGGGTACTTTTTAAGTGACATCAAGGGCCTTTCACCAATGCTTTGCACTCATAGGATTCACTTGGATAATGAGAACGCCTCTTCTATAGAATATCAAAGGCGTTAATCCTAACTTGAAAGAGGTTGTTAAGAAGGAAATCCTTAAGCTTTTAGAGGCTGACGTGATCTATCCCATAAGTGACAGCACGTGGGTTTCCCCTGTACACGTGGTGCCTAAGAAGGGAGGGATCATGGTCATAAGGAATGAAAAGGATGAGCTTATCCCTACTAGGACCATCACTGGTCATAGAATGTGTATTGACTATAGGAAGCTTAACCTTGCGACTAGGAAAGACCATTTCCCCTTGCCTTTTATTGATCAAATGCTTGAGAGACTTGCAAATCACCCTTACTATTGTTTTCTCGATGGGTATAGCGGTTTCTTTCAAATACCTATTCACCCAAACGATCAGGAGAAGACGACTTTCACATGTCCCTACTGTACCTTTTCATATCGAAGGATGCCGTTTGGATTGTGTAATGCACCGGCTATGTTTCAGCAGTGTATGATGTCGATCTTCTCTGATCTTATAGAGGAGATGGTAGAGGTTTTCATGGATGACATTTCTGTGTATGGTGCGTCCTTTCCTGCGTGTTTGTTGAATCTTTGTAGGGTACTTAAACGTTGTGAAGAGACAAACTTGGTGCTGAACTGGGGAGAAATGCCACTTCATGGTTAAGGAAGGGATCGTGCTCGGTCTCAAGATATCAGAAAAGGGTATTGAGGTTGATCAGGCTAAGGTGGAGTTCATGATGGGTCTTGAGCCGCCGGTTAATGTCAAGGGAGTCAGAAGCTTCTTGGGGCACGCAGGGTTCTACAGGCGTTTCATCAAGGATTTCTCCAAGATTGCTCGCCCTCTTACACGGCTGTTGTGCAAGGAAGCTGAGTTTGTATTTGATGAGGAGTGTTTGAAGGCTTTCGTGACCATCAAGGAAGCCCTTACATCAGCTCCTATAGTCCAAGCACCAGACTGGTCTCTTCCCTTTGAGATCATGTGTGATGCTAGTGACTACGCCGTAGGAGCCGTTCTTGGTCAGAAGAAAGACAAGAAGCTACACGTGATCTACTATGCTTCAAGGACCTTGGATGACACGCAATCACGATACACCACTACGGAGAAGGAGCTACTTGCAGTAGTCTTCGCCTTTGAGAAGTTCAGATCATATCTGGTTGGCTCCAAGGCTATTGTATACACGGATCACGCTGCCTTGCGATACATCTACTCGAAGAAAGACACTAAGCCTCGGCTCTTAAGATGGATTCTGTTACTCCAGGAGTTTGACATGGAGATTAAAGACAAGAAAGGGATAGAAAATGGAGTCGCTGACCACCTCTCACGGCTAAGGATCAAGGAATCTCTCCCCTTAGATGACTCTCTTCCAGAAGAGCAGCTTATGGCGATTACTACGGCTGTTTGTGGGAAGCTAGACGGGAGGTTTGAGGAGGTGTTGAGTTTCAAAGAGGAAGATCTACCGTGTTATGCTGATGTGGTGAACTATCTAGCGTGTGGTGAGGAGCCAACACATCTCAACAGTTATCACAAGAAAAGGTTTATGAGGGAGGCTAGTGACTACTTTTGGGACGAGCCCTACCTATACAAAAGAGGAGTAGACAGCTTGTACCGGAGATGTGTTACAAAGGAAGAAGCCAGGGACATCCTCTTTCATTGCCATGGCTCTTCCTACGGAGGACACTTCGCCTCATTCAAGACTGCCACAAATGTATTGCAAGCCGGTTTCTGGTGGCCCTCCATTTTTAAAGATGCACACGAGTTTGTGAAGAGCTGTGAGGCATGTCAACAAGCAAAGAATATAACTAAGAGGAACGAAATGCCTCAAGTTCCCATCTTCGAGGTTGATTTGTTCGACGTGTGGGGGATTGACTTCATGGGACCATTCCCTTCCTCATATGGCAACAAATACATCTTAGTAGCAGTGGATTATGTCTCTAAATGGTTTGAGGCTGTTGCTTCTCCTACAAATGACTCTAAGGTGGTAATCAAGTTGTTCAAGAGTATCATCTTCCCGAGGTTTGGGGTACCCAAGGTTGTTATAAGTGATGGAGGAAGCCACTTCATAAACAAGGTCTTTGAGAACCTCTTGAGAAAGTATGGGGTTAAGCATAAGGTGGCTACACCGTATCATCCTCAAACAAGCGGTCAAGTGGAGGTCTCCAACAGGCAAATCTAGGTTATTCTAAAGAAGACCGTCGGAGCCACAAGGAAAGACTGGGCAGTGAAGCTGGACGATGCTCTTTGGGCCTACCGTACCGCTTTCAAGACGCCGATTGGTACAACTCCCTTCACTCTACTCTATGGCAAGGGCTGTCACCTCCCGGTTGAGCTGGAACACCGTGCGTTGTGGGCTGTGAAGAGGCTGAACTTTGATCTCAAGACTGCTCAGGAGAGGCGTCTTATTCAGCTACACGAACTGGACGAGTTGAGGCTGAATGCTTACGAGAGCTCCCGGATATACAAGGAGCAGACTAAGGAGGCTCATGACAAGAAGTTGGTTGCCAAGGAGCTTAAGGAAGGAGGACTGGTGTTGCTGTACAACTCGAGGCTCAAGCTTTTCCTGGGCAAGCTGAAATCAAGGTGGAGCGGACCGTTCATGATTCAAGAAGTCTTGCCGTATGGAGCTGTTACTCTGATGGGAAAAAGTGGCAGTGCATTCACCGTCAACGGACACAGAGTCAACCCCTATTTGGCAGATAGCTATGACAAGGAGAGTACCTCAGTGCTTCTCCAAGACCCACCATCCGCTTAGACCAAGTAAGGTCTAGCTAAAGACGTTAAAGAAAGCGCACTTGGGAGGCATTCCCATGTTTATCTTGTACATATTTCTGCTTTATTTCCCTTTCAGTTTTATGTTTTTATTTTGCAAGTGTGTAGGAACAGGTATAAGGAGTCTAAACCTTGACTTTGAGGTCTAAAGAGGAGATAGGGGTTAAGATAAGGCTAGAGATCGAGTACTAGATCGACTGATCCTGGCTCGATCTTTCCTAGATCGAGTCAGTGAATCGAGAGGAGCCAGTCGATCTAGACGAGAACGAGTGACAAGATCGACCTTGACGAAAAAGGATCGATCGATCCAAATCGGATTGACCGATCTAATTTCTCTCGGGAAAAATCTGTTGATAACAGATCGATCACTCGACTCGATCCATCACTCGATCTATGCCAAATCGACCCCTAAATCGAGGACATAGCTCGATCATGAGGACTTAGCCGAGGAGCCAACATCTCAATGGTCGAGAGAGCCAATCGATCCAGGACTCGATTCACTATGAATCGAGTCTCAAATCGAGTAACCCTCTCGATCTAAGCCATTTTGGGCATGAGATCGAGTCCTAGATCGACCAAATGGACTCGATCTCAAGCCGAGGTAACATTTTTCTTTCCCTCCTTTACTCTTTTCCCTCCAACTTTTGAATTCAAAACTTGGTCAAGGCAAGCATCTTTGACCATGAAAGATGTGCCTTGACCAAGACTTTGACAGAAACCACTTTGACTACCCATTGTTTTGGTTTTGCTAAGTCTTTAAATATTTCAAACAACCTCTCACCCTCTCATTCCTGTTTTGCTCGAGAATTTTAAACAAAGAGAGTGAGAGTTTCAATTTTCAAAAGCTAGCAAAGATATTCTGCATTTCTTGCAAAGGTATTTTCAAAAATTTAATGATTTAATTTTTTGAAAATCTCCTTTAAATCCGCAAGATCTTGTTTTAGAATATAGGATCAGTTTTGAATTTTTAAAACTAGCTAAGTAAAAGGAAAAATTCTAGATTTTTCAGTATCTAAAGATTTGATTCCCTTTTATTTAGCTATGATTTTTATTTATTCCCCAAAATTCTAGGGTAGCCTTTTATAAATTCTCTCCTTCTCTTCTCTCATTCTCATCAAACCGCCGTGTACTTATCAATATCTTTAGAAATTTGTTTCAGGAACCATGGCCCCAAAGAGAACAAGAGAGGAGCAAGCACAAGAAGGAGAAGGACAAGAAGTGGCAGTTCAAGAGAGGGTTAGATGGAGCAAGGATGAGAAGAGGGATAAGAAGCGGCTAGAGAGGCTCCGGTTAGAGCCTACCAAGTTTGCTGATCGAGAGCTGTTGTCTAAGCTCGGGATTCTTGGGGACTTCGACCAACTCCTCAAGAACATTGGCTTAAGATGTCTGTCACAGATGGATTGCCCAACCATTCCTGAAGTGACAATAGACTTCCTTGCCACCTTGGAGTTCAGGTATGAGAATCCTAGTGCACCCGTCCCTTCTCAAGGCCGCCTCTACTTCAAAGTTGGACGTCAAGCCTACACACTCTCCATCCCTGAGCTATGCCAAGCCTACGGTCTCAACGCTGATGCATACAAGGTCAAGTTCCCAGCCTTCAAGAAAGCCGACGAGTTTTGGGACCTGAACAGCAATGACGACTACAAAGCCAACACCGCCAAGATCAAGCGAGTAAGGAGCCCGGTGCTGAGGTATACTCTGAAGCTGATTGCCAACACGTTCAGTGGAAGGTCTGTTGCTCCTACGGTCACGAAGACAGAGCTGTGCTTCCTGTTCCAAGGCGTGAAGCACTTGGTGTGTGATCCGGATGCAAACGACGAGCCTATGGAGGATGAACTCGGCGATGAAGTGAACTACGGCTGTGTGCTCGCGGCTTCTCTGGTGAAGTACAAGGCTTATGCCTTACGGTGCAAGGCAACCTCCTCTTACATTGGCGGTTTCCTTACTCCTCTGTTCGTGCAAGCCGGTGTGCCCATTCATGACTTTGCTCACGTCCCAAACAGAGCTTTCATGGATGAAGCATACATGAGGAATACTGATAGCTTGGGACGCACGCCAGCAGAAGGGTTCTATGCCTACCTCTTCATTGATGACGAAGATAAGAAGAGAGTGTGCATCCTTCCCAACAGAGATGAAACCGAGCTGCTTGGTGTTGGGAACATCGAGTTCTTGCC
The DNA here is from genome assembly GCA_911865555.2 of Thlaspi arvense. Classification (NCBI taxonomy): domain Eukaryota; kingdom Viridiplantae; phylum Streptophyta; class Magnoliopsida; order Brassicales; family Brassicaceae; genus Thlaspi; species Thlaspi arvense. The sequence continues at coordinate 31,364,200 of OU466862.2, forward strand.
CATGGAGGAAGAATGCTTTGCCCCTTTAGGAGGACCGCCTGCTTCAACAATTGCCCCGCGTCAAAGGTCAGAGTCTCCAGGCACGGAAGATGAGATGCCCGAGGCTTACACGCTTCCCAAGCTGGACTTTGAGCCGAGGACAAAAACCAAGAAGTTCCTAGCATCGGTGGTAGAGATGCAAAGGAAGATTAACAAGCGGCAAGGCAAGATGCTGAAGAAGCTTGGGAAGAAAGTCAAAGCACTTCAGGGAGGCACGCCTAAGCCAGCTGCAAGTCAAGAGATGCAACAACCCGAGAAGAGAAGGCTCTCAACCGGAGGAGTTGTCATCCGCGAGACCCAAGGAGACAACATTCAGCCGGCGCGCCACTCTCTCCAAGAACCAGCTGACAAAGGCAAAGCAACGATCTCTAGCTCCTCTGGAACATCCTCAAGTTCCAGCCGAGCCTAGACCAGAGGTAACAACCTTCTTCCATTGTATATAACCGCTCATGTTTGTTTCTTGCATTGTGTTTTGATGCTCCTTCGGATGAGTTTGCCACAGGGACGGTGTCAAGCAAGTTTGGGGGAGTACATGTGTGATTTGACTTGTGTTCTTTGATCTTATTTTCCCTTAGCATCCTTGAGTCTTAGTTCATGAAAAATTGGTAAAATTTTTAAATTTTTTTCAAAGATTCATGTAGTTGCATTCATACTTTTTTAAAAACATGTTAGGATTGAGTCTAGAGTTTCTCATATCACCTAGGTTGTTTGCATTTTGCATAAGGGGTTAGAATTTCTTAGAAAGGTGTTTTTACTTATGAATTGTTTCAATGCCCAAGTTAGTAGTTCTTTAATGCTTTGTCTATGCTTTGAAACTAAGTTCTTACCATGCTTGGATCACTTGGTAGGATTTTCGTGGCTTGAATTGAACTCTCATGATTTGAAACTCATTCTAATAAGTGAAAACCTTAATTTGAAATTCTAATTATCATTCTTATGCATTTGAAAATGAACACATGGTTTTAAAATATTTAGGCTCTCTTCTTCCTTTTTACCACTCTTTGTGAGCCTAAGTAGAACTCTCTCCTTGAACCTTACCCTCCTTTGAAGCCAAATGTTCTTGTGTGACATCTTTGTGAGGCCTTCCTTTCGGTTTGAACTTGGCATAAAGTGTTAGGTTTAGGCGACATGATTTGGTTTTCATATTGTTGCTAGCTTTGCATTTTGAAGCTAGGTGTAGGCTTAGGATAAGTTTGGGGGATCATTGGGGTTGCTATCTTGTCTATTTACTCTCGGTTTCAAAGAGCTTTGTGTTTTAAGGAAAGAAATGAGGTTTTTAGTGAAATGTTGTTTTTAAAACTAAGTATGCTCTAATTTCAAGGGTAGCTCTCCATAATAAAAAAAAAAGAGAAAAGAAAAGAAAAAGAAATAAAAAAGAGCCTAAGTGCCAAATAAAGAAAAAAATAAAAGAAAAAAAATAATAATAAGAGAGCTACCAATAAGAAATTTCTAAAGAGCAAAAGTATTTTTCAAAACCTTTTCACTAGCCTAAAAGTTTAAAAATGTCTTTATTTTGAATTGGGGATTGCTAAATTTATAAAGGAAAGGGTAGACTCTTAAGTGGTGAGTGAGGATAAAATTTCTTAAATGAGAGGGGTATAAGATCATTTGATAGATTACATGGGTAGATGAGAATCTAATCATGTATGCATAAATTGTCTTTAGCTTTAGCATTATGCACAAGTTCAACCATTTTCGAGAGAAACCCTTAATCTATTTATAAACCCTTTTCAAATGAGATCATTCTATGCTCATAACCATAACCCTTAGCCATATATGTTTTGTTTTAAAGTGCATAAGTTTGATTCATGGTTCGAATGTTAATGAATGTTAAAGGGTGAGTTTCTTTGATTGTTAGGAATAGGAGAGTCATGATTTGAATTTCTTTGTGTGATGAGTATGGCTAAGTTCTTTGGAGTATGGGTGTAAGCATAGCATTTTAGAACTGTTAACTAGGACATTGAGATTGATTCATTTGAAAGGCACCTTTGCAAAAAGTTTAAAACCCCACTCATTTTTTTCTGAAAACCTCTCTTCTTTACTTATTTTCAGTTGCTTAAGGGCAAGCAAGAAGTAAGTTTGGGGGAGTTGATGTTATTGCATATTGCATACATTTTGCATACTCATTAGTTAGCTTTTCATGCATTTGTACCATGTTTTAGGTTAGATTGCATCAATTAGGGTCCTAGAGCATTCTTGCATCAGCATACGCATTTTCCTTGCATTTTGCATCACATTTAGGTTGTTTCTGGCTGCTTTGGAGTCGTGGAGGTTCGTGGACGTGTTGAAGCTGATGTAGCAGTACGTGGGAGCTCGGAAATATGCTAAGGACCAGAGATCGAGGAGCAGATCGAGCATGGCCGGTCGATCTAGGAGTTGATCGACCAGAAGATCGAGCCAACTAGGCAATCCAATGAGAATGATCGAGACGGAGATCGAGTGAAGCAATCAATCAATCGGTATGGACGTAAATGACGCCATGCAGAGCGAGAGACAGATCGAGTACACCACTCGATCCAGCCGAAGATCGATATCGAGATCGGATGCAACACTCGATTCGCCGATGAAGATCGAGACCCAGATCGAGCCGAAGACACGATATCCGGATATGATCGAGATAACCACTCGATCTTGGAGTCGATTTCTGTCCTTTCAACCGTTTTTGGCTGCTAGCGAAGGGGGGACCATTGGCTTGTTTGGGCATTTTAGGCAAGGCGGCGACGCCCTTTTTCGATAACTTTTTAGATCCTTATCTTTTTCCTTATGTTTTCTCTCTCGTTTCCGAAATAACACCATTGTTGAAACTCGTTTTTCTCTTAAGCTTTTGTATTCAAATCATTTCTGTTGAATCCAGTTTTTCTTTCATGTTCATCGTCTCGTTTCATATGCTTTGCTTGATTTACTCTATGTGTAGTGAGTAGTTACTTTGGGTTCGGGGTTGAGAGGATTAAGGGGTCAAAAGGGTTTCGATCTTGGTTTGTTTTTCTAAATGTTTTCAAAGGCTATCTCTTCAAAGGTGTTGAGATCTCAATGCTTGAAGACTCTCACGCCAAGAGCTTCATGATCCGAGAGGTTCCTTACCTTGACAGGATCCAGGAATCTCGGAAGATCACACCTTAGAGACTAGTTACCCCTTCCCAAAAGTCATGGAAGTTTGGGGGACTAGTTAAGCCATTTATTTGAAATCTGTTTTCCTTGCCTTTCGACCTCTCTTTCCACCAAAAGCCATGGGTTTAGAGGAGAGGATGAAAGAGTAATCTATACCGAAAGCCACGGATAGATCTTGTTTTGTTTTCAAGGCTTAGAGATCCTCACCAAGTGAGTCGATCTAAAGTTTCAAACCCAAGGTCGAACCTTTGAAGCCTATAACAATGAATCTCAACCCTAGGCCCTTTCTTTTAGCATCTTTACGTCTATTCTCATCATTCGCTTGTTATCTGATAGCATCCTGGTCATTAGCTTTACTGTTCTTACAATTTTAAACGAGATCGACTGTTACTGCTCGATCTAGTGGTCGATCTCGTGGTCGATCCACTAGTCAAATTTTAATAATTCGAAGCTCTTTTCTTTAATTAATCCGTTTGTTTCTCGTGGTAGTTGCTTCCTTTCTAGTATTTTTAAAATAGGTTTCATTCTGTTTAGGTTGCTGCATCTAGTTCTTGGATATTTTCTCATAAACTTTCTCATTTTACTTAGATTTGCTTTAGTCCTTGCATTCTCTGTGCATTCTCTATCTCCTAGAAGTGGATTGACTCTCTCTTGCTTGCTATACGACGACATTGCTTGCATTAGAGTTTGATAACCTCTCTGCATCATAAACCCTCGCTAGAAAGCGTTTATCAATCCTTCGATATGCGAAGGTACCGTAGGGACATGTGAAGGTCGTCTTCTCCTGATCATTTGGGTGAATTGGTATCTGAAAGAAACCGCTATACCCATCGAGAAAACAGTAGTAAGGGTGATTAGAAAGTTTCTCAAGCATTTGATCAATAAAAGGCAAAGGGAAATGGTCTTTCCTAGTCACAAGGTTGAGTTTCCTATAATCAATACACATCCTATGGCCAGTGATGGTTCTAGTAGGAATAAGCTCATCCTTTTCATTCCTTATGACCGTGATCCCTCCCTTCTTAGGCACCAAGTGTACAGGAGAAACCCACGTGCTGTCACTTATGGGATAGATCACGTCAGCCTCTAAAAGCTTAAGGATTTCTTTCTTGACTACCTCTTTCAAGGATTCAAACGCCTTTGATGTTCTATAGAAGAGGCGTTCTCATTATCCAAGTGAATCCTATGAGTGCAAAGCAATGGTGAAAGGCCCTTGATGTCACTTAAAGAGTACCCAATGGCCTTCCTATACTTTCTCAGCTATGTCAGGAGCGAGTGCAACTCATCATCACTTAGGTTTTCATTCACAATCACAGGATAGGTGTTATTAGGCCCTAAGAAAGCATACTTTAGCCCTTTTGGGAGCTCCTTAAGGTCCACCTTTGGGGCTAACAGCTCACTCCAGTCATCCTCGTGGCTGTTGTTGTTGCTTTCCTCCTTGGAACTCTCCTTAGACCCCGAGGCATGGCCCTTCAGACTGCTTTCCTCCATCGCTATCCCTTCTGAAATCGAGTCGTCCAGTCGATTCTCCTCTCGATGTCGTCTAGATCGAGCAATTTCGCTCGATTCACTTACTCGATTTGATGTGGATCGAGTAAGGGATCGAGACGCTGAGTCGATCTCTTGATTGGACCCCATAATGATCGGGAAGTCTCTCTCGATCGTCGACTCGATTGTTTTTCCTGATCGAGCATTCCTCTCGATCTGTCCGTCGATTGTTGCACCGGATCGAGTTGTGTTCTCGATTGCCTTGTCGATCTGACTCCTGGATCGAGTGATAGCGTCAATCTCGGGGTCGATCTCTAGGCAGCAACCTTCATCATTCTTAACAATCCTCCTAGAATCCAGCAGGTTGACGTACTCCTGGGCCAAACTCCCCTGGCTCCTTAGTCAGTGCTAGCTTCAGATAGTCTTCTAGAGCCAGCTCTTCCAGCAACTCATCCGGTAAAGCATCCATCGTTTCAATATAGAAAGCTTGCCCTTCAATGGTCGGCTTCTTCAGAACCTCATTGATGTCGAAGTCAAGCCTTATCTCCTTTCCCAAATGCAAGGCAATCTTCCCATTCTTCACATCTATGATAGCCCCGGCGGTTGCTAGGAATGGTCTCCCTAAGATGAGTGGATCCTTAGGCTCTTCATCCATCTCCAACACGACGAAGTCTGTAGCCTCACACTCCTATCAGCCCCACATCTCAAACCACTGATTCGCATCGGTAAATCTTCAAGCAGCCCCACTGGTAGCCTCACACTCCTATCAGCCAGTACCAACGAGATCGGACAGTCTTTGAAACGAGTGAAGCCAAGCTTCTTAGCCACGGAGTAAGGCATCAGATTTATGCTAGCTCCGAGATCACATAAGCAACTCTTGAACTCTAGAGGACCTAAAGCGCAGGGTATAGTGAAGCTTCTAGAGTCTCCCAACTTCTTTGGGACTATCTCCTTATGTATCACAGCACTACACTCTTCACTTAGAACAAGTACCTCCTTGCTTTCCTTATTCTTCTTCACGAGAGTGTCTTTGAAGAATTTGGCGCATTTAGGCATCATTGCAAGGCAGTCAACGAGAGGTAGCTTGATCTCCACGTCCTTAAGATGCTTCTCAAAGAGGATTCTATGCTTCTCTATGAGTTACTTCTTGAAGCGGCCAGGAAAAGGCAGCTTAGGTACATACGGTGGAGGCACATAAGCATTCTTCTCCTTAGTGGTTTGCTTAGCTTTCTTCTCAGCAACTGCTTTTTCTCCTCTTCTTGGCCCTTGGATCCAAACGTTGTCAAAGTTAATCTCATCATCATCAGCCGAAGGTTTACCCTCCCCCTCTTGAATTACAACGTCCTCGTTGTTCTGGGTAGAGACAGGAGGTTCGAGCTCTTTGCCGCTTCTCAACGTTATGGCGTTAGCATACTCCTTAGGATTCTGCTCACACTTTCCCGGAAGACTATTCTGACCACTCGTACTCGCTTTCCCTTTCTCTAGCTGCTTGATCTTGTTGTTTAAGTTGGTGATCTGAGTGGAGAAGTCAGTGAGAGACGAGTCTAGACGAGTGTTCATCTCGGTGAACTTCTGGTTTGTAGAGGCTTGCCCCTGTAACAGCTGTTGAAACATTGCTTGAACCGGATCAACTTGTTGTTGCATTGGTTGTTGCTGCTGAGGTGCAAAGCCCGGAGGGTAGTTAGGTGTATAACCTTGACCTTGGAAACCACCCCTCGGTTGAAACCTTTGTTGTAAGGGATGAAAGGTTTTGCTTGCTGAGTAGGGTACACTTGATCTTTAGGGTTGGCTACGTTGGTGCTTCGGTAAGAGAGGTTGTTGTTCTGGTAGCCTTGGTTGTAGCCTTGAGGTTTGTAGTTGTTCTGTCCCGCCACCCAATTGGCTTCTTCTTGGCTCAACTCTAACTCCTCTTGGTTCTCATCAGCTTCACTAACAAAGTGAACATGCTTCTGATTGGCTAACACCAGCTTATCTATCTTCTCATGCAAAGATTTCAGCTCCTTCTTGTGACAGTCTAGCTCTGATCCTCTCGGTGCACGGTCATAATCCTCAGCGTAGTTGCCATCACTCAATGCCAAGTTTTCTATCAGCTCCATACCCTCTTCTACCTCCTGACCGAGGAAGTTCCCTTTGCTAGCTGTGTCAAGCAACAACCTGATCTTTGGTGAAGCTCCACGGTATATGGTACTGAGTAGTGTCTCCTCGCTGAACCCGTGATGAGGACATTGGATCGTGTAGTCTTTGAAACGCTCCATTGCCTCGTTGAATCTCTCATTGTTCCTTTGAGTGAAACCGCTGATTTTGCTTCTCAACCGTGCTGTCCTGGTGCTTGAGAAGAACTTTGAGAGAAAGGCCTTTTTACACTCGGCCCATGAGGTGATGGGGCCTTGTGAGAGGGTCTTCTCCCAATGCCTAGCTTTGTCTCCGAGTGAAAAGGGGAAGAGACGCAGCTTGAAAGCATCTTCGGATATGCTATTGATCTTTATCATCCCACATACTTGCTCGAAGTTGTCGAGGTGCTCCAAGGGATCTTCCATTGCTAAGCCGTGGAACTTGTTGTTTTGCACCATGGAGATGAAACCTGGCTTGATCTCGAAGTTGTTGTTTTGTACAGGAGGAGGAGTGATCCCAAACCTATTGTGATGGGTATTGGGGGTCTAGCCGCGTGTTGGGGGTTTCCATTGCCCCTTCCTGCTACCCCGTGAGCTGGAGGAGGTCCTTCTGGATGCTCGTGTTCAGCCATAGCTTCAAAGTCAACCAAACCGTGCTGAAAAATCTCCTCAAAGGCTCTGGCTTGTTCTCTGACTCTTCTTTGCCGTGAGTGACCAAGCTGATGAATGTTGTCCAAGGGTTGTAGTGGATTGTTGTCTCCCCTTGAACGAAGATTCATGTACCTGAAAACACACGTTTGAGAGTAGAATGATTACCAACTTGAAAAAGGTAAAGACTTAGTCTTTGCTAAGTCCCAAATCTCTATGTTCTCTAAACAGTCCTAGGATGGCAACAGCGCCATTTGATAAACACTTTCTTAGCAAGGGTGAAAATGCAATGAGGTTATCAAACTCAAATGCAAGACATGTTGTAGTACAGCAAGCAAGAGAGAGTCAATCCATGCCTAGAGTGGTAGAGAATGCAAAGAGAATACAAGGACTAATGCAAATCCAAGCGAAACGAGATGATTTATGAGAAAATCTCTAAAAACTAGATGCAGCAACTTAAGTAGAATGCAACCTATTTTAAAAATACTAGGAATGAAAAAACTACCACGAGGAACAAACAGATTAATTAAAGGACCAAGCTTCGAATTACTAAAATTCGACTAGTGGATCGATCATGAGATCGACCACTAGATCGAGCAATAACAATCGATCTCGTCTAAAGATGCAAGAACAGTGAAACAAACGACCAGGATGCTTTCAAAGATCAAGCGAATGACGAGATAAGATGTAAAGATGCTAAAAGAAAGGGCCTAGTGTTGAGATTCATGGTCAGGGGTTTCAAAGGTTCGACCTTGGGTTTAAAACTTTAAATCGACTCACTTTGTGAGGATCTCTAAGCCTTGAAAACTAAGGAAAATCTATCTGTGGCTTTCGGTATAGATCACTCCTTCATCCTCTCCTCCAAATCCATGGCTTTTGGTGGAAAGAGAGGTCGAAGGGCATGGAAAGCAGATTTCAAATGAATGGCTTAACTAATCCCCCAAACCTCCATGGCTTTTGGGAAGGGGTAACTAGTCTCTAAGGTGTGATCTTCCGAGGCTCCTGAATCCTGTCAAGGTAAGGAACCTCTCAGATCGAGTAGAAGACACGATGTCCGAAAGTGATCGAGAGAGCCGCTCGATCCTGAAGTCGATCTCTGTCCTTTCAACCGCATTTGGCCGCTAGCAAGGGGGGGACCATCGAGCTGTTTTCGCCATTTTGGGAAGGCGGCGATGTCTCTTTCCACACACACTTTTTGTATCTTATCATTTTATGCTTTTCTCTCTCTGGTTTTGGAGACGATCCGCCATTGTTAGACTTTGAGCTTTGTTCTTGAATATTTTCGAATCATTTAAGCTTTAAGTAATCGTTTTCATGTTCATCGCTTCATCTTTCATGTTTATCTCGGTTATTCTCATGTGTAGCGAGTAGTTTCCTTTGGGTCTCGGGGTTGAGAGGATTCATGGGGTCTAAGGGGTTTTCAAGTTGGTAGTTTTCTTGTTCATAATGGCTTTCTCTTCTAGGATGTTGAGTCCCTAAGGCTTAAAGACTCTCACGCCAAGATCTTTATGATCAGAGAGGTCTCTTACCTTGACAGGATCCAGAGATCTCTGAAAATCACATCCTAGAGACTAGTTACCCTTTCCCAAAAGCCATGGAAGTTTAGGGGACTAGTTAGGCCGTGTGTTTGAAATCTGAGTTCTTTGCCCTTCAACCTCTCTTTCCACCAGAAGCCATGGGTTTGGAGGAGGGGATGAAGGAGTGATCCATACCGAAAGCCACGGATGGATCTTGTTTTCGTTTTCAAGCCTTAAGGAATCTCACAAAGTGAGTCGATTTAAAGTTTTCAACCCCAACTTGGACCCTTGAAACCCCGGACCATGAATCTCAACTCTAGACCCTTCTCTCTTAGCATTCTTACATCTTCGTTAGTCATTCGCTTGTTATTCGCTGCACCCTGGTCATTAGTCTCTTCATGTTTGCATTTTTAGACGAGATTGATCCAAACTGCTCGATCTAGTGGTCGATCCTGTGGTCGATCCACTAGTCGATTTCTGTTATCATAGCCTTGCATTTTAATTATTCCGTTTGTTCCCCGTGGTAGTTTAATCATTCCTGGTATTTTTAAAATAGATCTGCATTTCATTTGGTAGCTGCATATAGTTTTTAGGATTTTTACAAAACCGCCTGTTATTCGCTTAGCTTTACACTGCTCTTGCATTCTCTTTGATCTTCCTAGCTCCTAGAAATGGATTGACTCTCACTTGCATACTGTACTACAACCTAAGTGTTGCATTTGAGTTTGATAGCCTCATTGCATCCTCACCCTTGCAAAGAAAGTAGTTATCACAACAACAACAGATGCAACCGCAACAAGTTGATCCTGTCCAAGCCATGTTTCAACAATTGATTCAAGGGCAAGCCTCTACAAAACAGAATTTTTCCGAGATGAACACTCGCTTAGACTCTTCTCTCACTGACTTCTCTTCTCAGATGACAAACTTGAATAACAAGATCAAGCAGTTAGAGAAAGGAAAGGCGAGTACAAGTGGTCATAATAGCTTACCGGGCAAGTGTGATCAGAATCCCAAGGAATACGCCAACGCCATTACACTAAGAAGTGGGAAGGAGCTAACACCTACGGTTACTCCTAAGAACAACGAGGAAGTTGTAATTCAAGAGGAGGACGGTAAGCTTTCAATTGATGATGAGATCAACTTCCACAACGTTTGGATTGAGAGACCAGGAAAGGGTAAGGAGGTTGCTGTACAGAAGAATGTGGAGCAAGCTGCTAAGGAGAAGGATGCTTATGTGCCTCCACCGTATGTACCCAAGCTACCTTTTCCTGGCCGTTTCAAGAAACAACTCATAGAGAAGCACAAAATCTTGTTTGAGAAGCATCTAAAGGACGTTGAGATCAAGATACCTCTCGTAGATTGTGTTGCCATGATGCCTAAATGTGCAAAGTTTTTCAAAGACACGCTTGCAAGAAAGCAGCCTTAAAGGTCAAGTTTCGGGTTCTAAGGAGGGTTCCAAGGAGGAAAACTACAACAACAGCCACGAGGATAATTGGAGAGAGCTGCTAGCCCCAAAGGTGGACCTTAAGGAGCTCCCAAAAAGGCTACGGTACGCTTTCTTAGGGCTTAACGAAACCAATCCAGTAATTGTGAATGAGAACTTAAGTGATGATGAGTTGCACTCGCTCCTAAATGAGCTGAGGAAGTATAGGAAGGCCATTGGGTACTCTCTAAGTGACATCAAAGGCCTTTCACCAATGCTTTGCACTCATAGGATTCACTTGGATAATGAGAACGCCTCTTCTATAGAACATCAAAGGCATTTGAATGCTAACTTAAAGGATGTTGTTAAGAAGGAGATTCTTAAGCTATTAGAGGCTGACGTGATCTATCCCATAAGTGACAGCACGTGGGTTTCTCCCGTACACGTGGTGCCTGATAGGGTCAGGTTTTACCCAAATAAAACTACTGCAAGTGCACAGCAAAAGCAGTTGTAGTACTAGGGGTTATCGAATCCCAAGGGAGTATGTAAACCACACTAGCGATTATAGATTCAGATTAAGCTAAGCGATAAATAATGAATGTAATGCAAAATAGTAAAATAAATGCAAGAGGGCGTTTTTATGCTTGTTCTTAAAGTTAAGAAGGCTAAAGGCGCTAAGTCAGGACAGTTCGCAGGTTGAATCCGAGAGTGTAGAATGCATGCAATCAGGAATGAATTAAAACTGTCTTGAACATGAATCGCAAAGATATAACTAATCAATTCTCATTGCAGAAGTTATCTATGTCTAAATCACAGAGTTTCAAATCTCTTTGCAAACCCTAACAACCTAAACATGCAGTAATGATCAGGTTCAATTGTTCACAAAACTCCTAAGCCAAATCTCTTTATACTAGGGCGTTTTGCTCATCTAATACTAGTTCAGGTGATTAATAATGCTCTCACATCTATCAAAAACCTAGAGTTTCGAAATCCAGATGATGTGTCTAAGAAATCGATATGAATGCAAGCACAGATGAAGAACCAATGAATTTCCTAGAAGTTTTTAGCAATACTACAAACTCTTCTTCAACCTTTGAAAAACCCTAACTTAACTAACAAACTACTCAGACATGGTGATTTGAGAAAACATCATGAAAAAAATAGATTGCATAAAAGAAATAAGAAGTAGAAATAAAGGAGTTCAAAATCTGCTCTGAAGGAGTCTGATTTGTCTCTCCAAAAGCTCTTCTACAAATCTCTCTATAAAGCTCTCCAAAATAATAAGATACAAGATATATGCCAAAAGAATGGCTGAAAAACCTAATATACAAGCTAAAACACGATCTGGGGCCTTTTTGCAAAAACTGGAACTTCTGGGCCAAAACTGCAATTTCTTCCCAATCTTTTAAAAACAGGCCACGACCTCCTTCCTTGGTGGGTGACGAGCGTCACCAGCTTGGTGACGAGCGTCACCATATGGCATACTTTCTTCTTCGAGCTAGGTGCTTCGTGGCTTCAACTCAGAATGCTCCAAAAAGCTCTAAAATCTCCAATTATGCTCCAGACATGCTATAACCTGCAAAGACTCTTCTAGGACTCTAAAAAGACCAAAAAGACTCAATAAAAAGGACTTATATCATGGTTAAAAACCATAAAAACCATGATATATCAACTCCCTCAGACTTAGCTTTTGCTTGCTCTCAAGCAAACATTAGACAAAGAATAAGGTCGAGGTTTGAAAACAAGAAATAGTCAGTTAGTCATCAGAAACACCACACTAGTTAAAGCTTTCGAATCCACATACCACAGAGTCAACACAAGATCAAATTTCAGTCTAATTATCACAAGCTTAGCAAATCTCTCAAGTCCAGTCCAAATCCCTTCAAGAAATCCGAAATTTCTACTGTCAACTCCTTATTTTTATCTAAGTGTGAAATCTCATCAAAGCTCTATCATCTCAATCACTTTACAGATTCTTTTCCCTTCCTAACAACTGAACAAATCAATCTCAACACAGCTCTCCTATTTTCTCTTCCCTTAATCTTTTTCCTTAGGATAATTTCGATTTTTCAATTCTTTTTTCTCAACTTTTTCAGTCTAAGAAATGGTGCTACTCAATACTTGTGTTCCTTGTGAGGAGACAGGTTCTTGAATGTGTTCACTACTGTTGTTCCTTGTGAGGAGACAGGGTCATGAATGCACCATTCTTTGGACTTTAACTTTTAAAACTACATCAGGGAAGATCAAAGAGAGACTGTATCTTAACCTTATTGTCAGTGCTGAAAGAGAGAATCAAGATCAATAAGAATCAATCACCAAGACAAGAAATTTAAAGTTCATTAAGGTGGAGCTAACAGCAAATTTTCCAGATTCTCTAAGAACCTAAACCTTCATTGCTAGACTGATCTACCTATGACTTTCAACTTAGTAAGACTTGTAATCAACTACTGTGGCAATGGTTCTTATCAGCAAAAACGTCATATGGTTAGTTCCAAGAAAAACTGACAGTTTCAAAAATTTTGACTCTATAAAAACAGGTTTTTTACTCAACTTTAAGACTCTATAAACATGACACAAAGCACACAACGTCAGTAACCACCTCCCCCAGACTTAAACAACACTGTCCCCAGTGTTATTAAGCCAAGAGTTGGTCAAAATGAAGCATGAGAACGTGTAAAACCAAGGTGGAAAAGTGGTACCTCGCGAAGGAGCTGGTGACGAGCGTCACCAGATTGGTGACGAGCGTCACCACTCTGAGACTTCAGAAATCGTCATGTTGGATGTTTAAATGCTATGCCATCATGTGTAGTCCGAAGTCAAACTGTAAGAGCACTCAAAACACACATCAAAACATCCAAACAAAGCATAATCCATGGTCCAACAAGTTCACAAGACATCATCCAAGCAAACTGAACAAAGTGACTCTTTTTTTTTTTTCGATTTTGTTTTTTTTTTTTTTTTTTTTATGGTGTTTTTGGGTTTTTTTTTTTTAAGCTATGTAATAGAAAACTAAACTAATCTATGAAAAAGAAAACTTACTAGTGGGTTGCCTCCCACTAAGCGCTTGTTTAAAGTCATTAGCTCGACTTTGAATGCTGCTCAGACAGCTGGTGGAACAGAAGGTGGCATTGAATGCCTTGGAGAAGAATATCTCCTCATCCATGGTGGTTTATAGGCAGTAGATGCATGGATTCTTCCAAGGGAGTGAGGAACATCAGCAGGGTGGGTCGTGAGTGTGGGTGGGACATTTCGTTTTCCTGCAGAATCATCAAAAGAAACACCAAGCTTTCTTTGCTTAGTTGCAGGTTTCTGGGTTGTGGACTGTTGAATTTTCGGATTGGCAACATATGATGGACTTGTAGCTGTAAAATCACGTTGCTGCTTTGTGTTCAGGTTGGTGACGAGCGTCACCAGGTCAGTGACCGTCATCATTGACTTTGCAGTTCGAGTTTCTGCAGTTTTCCTGCAATTCAGCTCTGCAAGTGTTGCTTCCATCACAAACACGTCTTCCTCCAGCAATTTGGCATTCATTGGAACCTCTTTTTCAAGCCTAGTCATGAAGATATGATCCTCACTGCAATCCTCAAACCCAACAGCTTCTGCAGAAGTTTCAGATATTGGCTCTTCAACAGCCATCTTGCTCACTTGCCCACTTATATCTGATTCATTGACACACTCAGCAATAGTGTCTTCTGAATGCTCTATGACAGTCTCTTCATCTCTGGAAGTTCTTACAGAATAGGTCTGACCATCAATGGTAGAACTCTTTCTTAACTTATCCATGTCAAAGTTCATGACAACATCACCAAGATCAAGGTCAATGTTCCCCTTTCTAACATCAATGATGGCTCCAGCAGTAGCCAAGAATGGTCTTCCCAGAATAAGAGGATCTTTAGGTTCTTCAGCATATTTCAGAACCACAAAATCTGTAGGAATTATGCAGCCTTCAATGTTAACATGAACATTCTCTAACATGCCTTCTGGGGTCCTTATGGATCGATCTTCTAGGATAAGAGAGATCCCAGCTGGCTTGAAATCAGTCATTCCAAGTCTAGCAGCAACAGAGAAAGGCATCAAGTTAATACTTGACCCTAGATCACATAGAGGGTGGGGAAAACGTCCTGCAGATATTGAGCAATCAAGCACAAAGGTCCCTGGATCAGATAGCTTCTCTGGAACTCTGCTTTGAGTGATGGTATTGACTTGTTCAGAAACAGTCACCTTCTTCTTCTTCTTTGGAACTGTGCCTAAGAGAATTGCACTGATGTCTCTGGTAAGCAATGCTCCTTCCTCAGGACTTACACCATTCACAACCATTCTCTTTACATACCTTCTTAGAGCTGGTGAAAGCTTGACTGCATCAACAAGAGGGATCTCAAGCATCAGCTTGTCTATCATAGCTTTGCATCTGGCTTCATCTATCTCCTGTTTAGACTTCCTAGGATGCTTGGGGAATGGTGTTTTGGGTTTATAGACACGTTCCTGGTCATAATTTGCAGTTACAGGCGAAGCAGCTTCGTTCTGGGGTGGGTGACGACCGTCACCAGGTGGGTGACGCTCGTCACTCACCTGTGACAACCCCCGACATCCTTCTATGTTGGTGACGAGCGTCACTCCTCCTTGGTGACGCTCGTCACTCACCTCTGAGACAGAAAAAATTTCATCTTCAGACTCCATGAGTTGCACGATCTGTTATGCACTCAACCTCTTTTTCTGCACTGTTTTAAGCTCCTTTTCATTCCTGACTGTGATGGCATTAACCTGATGCTTGGGATTGATATCAGTCCTTCCAGGAAGGAATCCCTCTTGCCTTTGAACAGCTCCTGCAGTTTGAGCAACCTGCACATCAAGCTTCTTCATGTGAGAGTTCAGACTCTCAATTTTTCCATTCAGGTCTTGATACAGCGAATCTAGCTTGCCATTGAAGTTCACTGTCATCTTCTGTTGTCCTTCAAGTACCTGCTCCAGCATAGCTTCCATTTTATTGTCTTGTGGAGGTGCAGTTTGGTAGGAAGAAGAACCATAATTCCTGCTGTTTTGGTAAGGTTTCTCAACTTCAGTCTTCTGGAACAAGGTCTTAGGAGTGTAACCAGGCTTGCTCTGTCCTCCTGTAAAGGTACTCTGCTGATTATTGATGTTGTAGCCTCTGTTCCATTGCTGATTTCCAAACCTTTGGCTCTGAAAACCCCCTCCATTGATGAAATTAACATCTTTCTGCTCAAATTCTTCAGGATTTTCGAAACTCTCCACTTCTGCAGCAAACTGAACTTTCTTTCCCTCCAGAAGGCTGTGCATGCTGTCTAACTTAGCCTTAACTTCAGCTATTTGGTTTTCATCATTCAAACCAGCCTGCTGCTTTCTCTGAAAATCTGCATTTTTAGTGCTGTTACTGCAGGCCAAGTTTTCAATCAATCTTACAGCTTCTTCTGGTCTGTTGGTGTTGAAGTTTCCTGCACTTGCTGCAGCCAGCGCCATCTATATTTCCAGTCAATGCCTCTGAAGAAGATACCAAGCAGTTGCACTTGATTGAAACCATGATGAGGGCAGTCCCTTTGATAAGACTTGAACCTGATCCAAGAAGCCTTAAAAGCTTCAGTAGGGCCTTGTGTAAAGGATGCAATTTTCGTCCTCATGTCTTCTGATCTTGCATCATCATAGAAGTTGTTCAGAAAGGCGTTCTTGGTGTCCTCCCAAGTAGTTAATGAACCAGGCTCCAGTTGCTTCAGCCAATATGCAACCTCTCCTCCAAGAGAGTAAGGGAAAAGCTTGCAGAACAGAAAGTCATTGCTGACTCCAGTAGCTTTGACACTTGAAGCTAAATCCTCAAACCTCTCTATGTGATCCATAGGATGCTCATGAGGTAAACCATGGAATGGATGCTGGCCAACCAGCTGATAGTAGACTGGTTTAACCTCAAAATCGTTCCTCTGGAAGGCAGGAGGTCGGATTGCAGCTCTGTTGGCATAGAACTGATCAGGTCTGTTGTAATCACCTAGAGTCCTCTGAACAAAACGCCCAGCAGCGTTATTGACAGCAGCAGGGACTCCCACGTTCTCAGCCACTTGCTGAACCTGCTGTTCAACAATGACATTCCCCTCTTGATCAATTCTCTGCCCCTCTTCGTTCCTCCTGTTTCCTTCCCTGTCAACGAAGTGACCTTCTGCATCTTCAACCAAGATAAGTGGAGCGACCATTGTAGATTGCTTCTTAGCTTTCCTGTTAGTTCTCTCCAACCTAGCAAGCTCGTCGATGCTCAAAGTCACAAGCTCCTTCTCTTTGTTGCTTCTGGTTCTGCGATTAGGCATACACCTGAAACAGGAACAAAGAAAAGTAGCTGAAAATCAGTAAAGAAATAAAAACTTAGACAAAATCCTAATACTAAAAATCGATAGGCAGCTATTACTCCCCGACAACGGCGCCAAAAACTTGATAGGGTCAGGTTTTACCCAAATAAAACTACTGCAAGTGCACAGCAAAAGCAGTTGTAGTACAAGGGGTTATCGAATCCCAAGGGAGTATGTAAACCACACTAGCGATTATAGATTCAGATTAAGCTAAGCAATAAATAATGAATGTAATGCAAAATAGTAAAATAAATGCAAGAGGGCGTTTTTATGCTTGTTCTTAAAGTTCAGAAGGCTAAAGGCGCTAAGTCAGGACAGTTCGCAGGTTGAATCCGAGAGTGTAGAATGCATGCAATCAGGAATGAATTAAAACCGTCTTGAACATGAATCGCAAAGATATAACTAATCAATTCTCATTGCAGAAGTTATCTATGTCTAAATCACAGAGTTTCAAATCTCTTTGCAAACCCTAACAACCTAAACATGCAGTAATGATCAGGTTCAATTGTTCACAAAACTCCTAAGCCAAATCTCTTTGTACTAGGGCGTTTTGCTCATCTAATACTAGTTCAGGTGATTAATAATGCTCTCACATCTATCAAAAACCTAGGGTTTCGAAATCCAGATGATGTGTCTAAGAAATCGATATGAATGCAAACACAGATGAAGAACCAATGAATTTCCTAGAAGTTTTTAGCAATTCTACAAACTCTTCTTCAACCTTTGAAAAGCCCTAACTTAACTAACAAACTACTCAGACATGGTGATTTGAGAAAACATCATGAAAAGAATAGATTGCATAAAAGAAATAAGAAGTAGAAATAAAGGAGTTCAAAATCTGCTCTGAAGGAGTCTGATTTGTCTCTCCAAAAGCTCTTCTACAAATCTCTCTCTAAAGCTCTCCAAAATAATAAGATACAAGATATATGCCAAAAGAATGGCTGAAAAACCTAATATACAAGCTAAAACACGATCTGGGGCCTTTTTGCAAAAACTGGAACTTCTGGGCCAAAACTGCAATTTCTTCCTAATCTTTTAAAAACAGGCCACGACCTCCTTCCTTGGTGGGTGACGAGCGTCACCAGCTTGGTGACGAGCGTCACCATATGGCATACTTTCTTCTTCGAGCTAGGTGCTTCGTGGCTTCAACTCAGAATGCTCTAAAAAGCTCTAAAATCTCCAATTATGCTCCAGACATGCTATAACCTGCAAAGACTCTTCTAGGACTCTAAAAAGACCAAAAAGACTCAATAAAAAGGACTTATATCATGGTTAAAAACCATAAAAACCATGATATATCAGTGCCTAAGAAGGGAAGGATCACGGTCATTAAGAATGATAAAGATGAGCTTATACCTACTAGGACTGTTACAGGAAACCGTATGTGTATTGACTATAGGAAGCTTAATCTTGCTACTAGAAAGGATCATTTTCCCTTACCTTTTATTGATCAAATGCTTGAGAGGCTTGCTAATCATCCTTACTATTGCTTTCTTGATGGATATAGTGGATTCTTTCAAATACCAATCCATCCAAATGATCAAGAGAAGACGACCTTTACATGCCCATATGGTACCTTCACATATCGAAAGATGCCATTCGGGTTGTGTATCGCACCGGCTACGTTTCAGCAGTGTATAATGTCGATCTTCTCTAATCTAATAGAAGAGATGGTGGAAGTGTTTATGGATGACTTCTCTGTATATGGTGCGTCTTTTTTTGCGTGTTTGTTGAATCTTTGCAAGGTATTAAAGCGTTGTGAAGAGACAAATCTTGTGCTTAACTGGAAGAAGTGTCAATTCATGGTGAAAGAAGGGATTGTGCTTGGCCACAAGATATCAGAGAAAGGCATAGAGGTTGACAAAGCCAAGGTTGAGGTCATGATGAGTCTTGAGCCGCCGATTAATGTCAAAGGGGTGATGAGTTTCCGAGGCCATGCTGGCTTCTACAGGCGCTTCATCTAGGATTTTTCCAAGATTGCACGCCCTCTCACACGGCTGTTGTGCAAGGAAGCTGACTTTGTGTTTGATGAGGATTGCCTTCATGCTTTCGTGACTATCAAGGAAGCGCTGTTATCCGTGCCTATAGTGCAAGCACCAGACTGGACTCTACCGTTCGAGATAATGTGTGACGCAAGTGACTACGCCTGAGGAAAGACAAGCGGCTACACGTGGTTTACTATGCTTCAAGAACCTTGGATGACACGCAAGACAGGTACACTACGACTGAGAAGAAGTTGTTGGCAGTTGTATTCGCCTTTGAGAAGTTCAGGTCATACCTCGTAGGTTCCAAGGCCATCGTCTATACGGATCACACAGCGCTTAGATACATCTATTCCAAGAAGAATACTAAGCCAAGGCTTTTGAGATGGATACTTCTTCTTCAGGGGTTTGACATGGAGATCAAGGACAAGAAAAGGAATAGATAATGGTGTCGCTGATCACCTCTCTAGGATGACAATCAATGAATCTGTGCCCTTAGATGATTTGCTTCCGGAAGAACAACTTATGGTGATCACTACGGCTGTTTGTGGAAGGCTAGAAGGGCGGTTTGAGGAGGTTCTGAGTTTCAAAGAAGAGGATCTTCCTTGGTATGCTGACATTGTGAACTACTTGGCATGTCGAGAGGAGCCTTCGCATCTTGACAACTATCACAAGAAGAAGTTCATGAGAGACGTGGGCCACTACTTTTGGGACGAGCCTTACCTGTACAAGAGGGGCGTGGACAGTTTATACAGGAGATGTGTTACAAAGGAAGAAGCTAAGGACATTCTCTTTCACTTCCATGGCTCTTCATACGGCGGACACTTTGCTTCATTCAAGACCGGTACAAAGGTCTTACAAGCCGGTTTCTGGTGGCCGTCTATCTTCAAAGATGCCCATGAGTTTGTGAAGGGTTGTGAAGCTTGTCAATGAGCAGGGAACATCACTAATCGAAACGAGATGCCTCAGGTTCCTATCTTGGAGGTTGACGTCTTTGACGCGTGGGGAATAGACTTTATGGGCCCGTTTCCATCTTCTTACGGCAACAAGTTCATTTTGGTGGCCGTTGACTACGTCTCTAAATGGGTTGAGGCTATTGCTTCCCCTACAAACGACTCTAAGGTGGTGATCAAGCTCTTTAAGAGCATCATATTCCCGAGGTTTGGAGTACTCAAGGTGGTGATAAGCGACGGAGGCAGTCATTTCATCAACAAGGTGTTTGAGGGTCTCTTAAGGAAGTATGGCGCGAAGCACAAGGTAGCTACACCTTACCATCCTCAAACGAGTGGCCAGGTGGAGGTTTCTAACCGGCAGATCAAGGCGATACTCGAAAGAACTGTTGGGACAACTCGGAAGGACTGGACAGTGAAGCTAGACGACGCTTTGTGGGCTTACCGGACTGCTTTCAAGACAACAATCGGTACAACTCCATTCACTCTTCTCTACGGTAAAGGATGCCACCTCCCCGTTGAGCTGGAACATAGAGCATTGTGGGCTGTGAAGCGGCTGAATTTTGATCTAAAGACAGCTCAGGAGAAGCGCTTGGTTCAGCTACACGAACTTGATGAGCTAAGGCTACATGCTTACGAAAGCGCTAGGATCTACAGGGAGCGCACTAAGGCTGCTCATGACAAGAAGTTGGTACTCAAGGAGCTTAAGGATGGGAGTTTGGTGCTGCTTTACAATTCAAGGCTCAAGTTATTCCCTGGGAAGCTGAAATCTAGGTGGAGCGGACCTTATGAAGTCAAGGAGGTATTGCCCTACAGAGCTGTCACGTTGGTAGGCAAGAGTGGGAATGCATGCACAGTGAACAGACACAGAGTTAAGCAATACATGGCGAGTGCATTTGACAAGGAGAGCACCTCAATGCTTCTCCAAGACCCACCATCTGCCTAAACCAAGTAAAGTCTAGCTAAAGACGTTAAAGAAAGCGCACTTGGGAGGCATTCCCATGTCTATCTTGTATATATTTTTGTTTTATTTCTCTTTCAGTTTTATGTTTGTATCTTATGAGTGTGTAGGAACAGGTATAAGGGATTGCAGAGCATGATCTTAGATCCAAAAGGAGTAAGAAGGGGCGAATATAGGCTAGAGATCGAGTGCTAGATCGACTCATCCTGGTTCGATCTTTGCTAGATCGAGCTAGTGAATCGAGAGGAGCTAGTCGATCTAGACGAGATCGAGTAGACAGATCGTGTGACACAGTCGATCACGAGAGGATGAACGCCCTATACGTTTAGCTTGAAAAGCAAATGAGGGGTAAATCGACTGAGTCACTCGATTCTCAAATCTTGATCGAGTAGTCTACTCGATCTGCCATTCGATCCAAGCCTAAATCGACCCCTGAATCGAGAACGTCGCTCGATCATGATGTTACTGCATATTACATACATTTTGCATACTCATTAGTTAGATTTTCATGCATTTGTATCACATTTTAGGTTAGATTGCATCACTTAGAGTCCTAGAGCATTCTTGCACCAGCATACGCATGTTCCTTGCATTTTGCATCACATTTAGGTTGTTTCTGGCTGCTTTGGAGTCGTGGAGGTTCGTGGACATGTTGAGGCTGTTGCAGCAGTTCGTGGAAGCTCCGATATTTGCTAAGGATCAGAGATCGAGGAGCAGATCGAGCATGGCCGGTCGATCTAGGATGTGATCGACCAGAAGATCGAGCCAACAAGGCGATCCAAGGAGAATGATCGAGACGAGGATCGAGTGAAGCAGTCGATCAAACAGTACGGACGTGAACGACGCCATGCAGAGCGAGAGCCAGATCGAGTACACCACTCGATCCAACCGAAGATTGATACCGAGATCGGATGCAACACTCGATTCGCCGATGATGATTGAGGCCCAGATCGAGCTGAAGACACGATGTCCGGATATGATCGAGAGAACCGCTCGATCCTGGAGTCGATCTCTGTCCTTTCAACCACTTTTGGCCACTAGCAAGGGGGGGACCATCAGCTTGTTTTGGCCATTTTGGGAAGGCGGCGACGTCCTATTCCCAGACAACTTTCAATCCTTATCTTTTTATGTATGTTTTCTCTCTAGTTTTGAGAGAGGACACCATTGTCGAACTTGAGTTTTTCTTAAGCTTTGTAATCGAATCGTTTTCATCTTAATCTAGTTTTCTTTTCATGTTCATCGTTTCCTTTTACATGCTTTGCTTGATTTACCTTATGTGTAGTGAGTAGTTTATTTGGGTTCGGGGTTGAGAGGATTAAGGGGTCTAAAGGGTTTCGATCTTGGGGTGTTTCTAAGTGTTTTCAATGGCTATCTCTTCTAGGGTGTTGAGATCTCAATGCTTGAAGACTCTCACGCCAAGAGCTTTATGATCCGAGTGTTTCCTAACCTTGACAGGATTCAGGAGCCTCGAAAGATCACACCCTAGAGACTAGTTACCCCTTCCCAAAAGCCATGGAAGTTTGGGGGACTAGTAAAGCCACTCATTTGAAATCTGTTTTCCATGCCCTTCGACCTCTCTTTCCACCAAAAGCCATGGGTTTGGAGGATGAGATGAAGGAGTGATCTATACCGAAAGCCACAGATAGTTCTTGCTTTGTTTTCAAGGCTTAGAGATCCTCACAAAGTGAGTCGATTTAAAGTTTTCAACCCAAGGTCAAACCTTTGAATCCCCTGACCATGAATCTCAACCCTAGGCCCTTTCTTTTAGCATCTCTACATCTTCTCTCGTCATTTGCTTGATCTTTGATAACATCCTGGTCGTTAGTTTTACTGTTCTTGCATTTTTAGACGAGATGGATTGTTATTGCTCGATCAAGTGGTCGATCTCATGGTCGATCCACTTGTCGAATTTTAGTAATTCGAAGCTTTGTCCTTTAATTATTCTGTTTGTTCCCCGTGGTAGTTTCATCATTCCTAGTAATTTTAAAATAGGTTGCATTCTATTTAAGTTGCTGCATCTAGTTTTTAGGGATTTTCTCATAACTCATCTCGTTTCGCTTAGATTTGCATTGGTCTTTGTATTCTCTTTGCATTCTCTATCATCCTAGGTGTGGATTGACTCTCTCTTGCTTGCTGTACTATAACCTGTCTTGCATTTGAGTTTGATAACCTCATTGCATTCTCACCCTTGCAAATAAAGTGGATACCAAATGGCGCCGTTGCTGTCCTAGGACTGTTTAGGGAACATAGAGATTTGGGACTTAGCAAAGACTAAGTCTTTAACTTTTTCAAGTTACTAATCATTCTACTCTCAAACGTGTGTTTTCAGGTATATGAATCTTCGTTCACAGGGAGATAACAATCTACTTCCACCTTTGGACAATATTCATCAACTTGGTCACTCACGACAAAGAAGAGTCAGAGAACAAGCCAGAGCCTTTAAGGAGATTGTTCAGCACGGTTTGGTTGACTTTGAAGCTATGGCTGAAGACGAGCATCCAGAAGGACCTCCTCCAGCTCACAGGGCAGTAGGAAGGGGCAATGGAAACCCCCAACACGCGGCTAGACCCCCAAGGATCATAGGAGCCGAAGATGCTCCCAACACTCATCACAATAGGTTTGGGATCACTCCTCCTCCTGTACAAAACAACAACTTCGAGATCAAGCCAGGTTTCATCTCCATGGTGCAAAACAACAAGTTCCACGGCTTAGGAATGGAAGATCCCTTGGAGCACCTTGACAACTTCGAGCAAGTATGTGGGATGATAAAGATCAATGGCATATCGGAAGATGCTTTCAAGCTGCGTCTCTTTCCCTTTTCACTCGGAGACAAGGCTAGGCATCGGGAGAAGAACCTCCCACAAGGCACCATCACCTCATGGGCTGAGTGTAAGAAGGCCTTTCTCTCAAAGTTCTTCTCTAGCACCAGGACAGCAAGGTTAAGAAGCGAAATCAGCGGCTTCACTCAAGGGAACAATGAGACATTCAACGAGGCAATGGAGCGTTTCAAAGACTAGACGATCCAATGTCCTCATCACGGGTTCAGCAAGGAGACACTACTCAGTACCATATACCATGGCGCTTCACCGAAGATCAGGTTGTTGCTTGACACAGCTAGCAAAGGGAACTTCCTTGGTCACGAGGTATAAGAGGGTATGGAGCTGATAGAAAACTTGGCATTGAGTGATGGCAACTACGCTGAGGACTATGACCGTGCACCGAGAGGATCAGAGCTAGAGTCTCACAAAAAGGAGCTGAAATCTTTGCATGAGAAGATAGATAAACTGGTGTTAGCCAGCCAGAAGCATGTTCACTTTGTTGGTGAAGCTGATGAGAATCAAGAGGAGTTAGAGTTAAGCCAAGAAGAAGCCAATTAGGTGGCGGGACAGAACAACTCCAAACCTCAAGGCTACAACCAAGGCTACCAGAACAACAACCTCTCCTACCGAAGCACCAACGTAGCCAACCCTAAAGATCAAGTGTACCCTGCTCAGCAAGCAAAACCTTTCATCCCTTACAACAAAGGTTTTCAACCGAGTGGTAGTTTACAAGGTCAAGGGCAGAACAACTTCCAAGGGCAACATCAAAGTAACAAGGGTTATACGCCTAACTACCCTCCGGGCTTTGACCTCAGCAGCAACAGCCGATGCAACAACAAGTTGATCCGGTTCAAGCAATGTTTCAACAGCTGATACAAGGGCAAGCCTCTACAAACCAGAAGTTCGCCGAGATGAACACTCGTCTAGACTCGTTTCTCACTGACTTCTCCACTCAGATCACCAACTTAAACAATAAGATCAAGCAGCTAGAGAAGGGGAAAGCGAGTACGAATGGTCAGAATAGTCTTCCGGGAAAGTGTGAGCAGAATCCTAAGGAGTATGCTAACGCCATAACATTGAGAAGCGGCAAAGAGCTCGAACCTCCGGTCTCTACCAAGAACAACGAGGACGTTGTAATTCAAGAGGGGGAGGGTAAACCTTCGGCTGATGATGATAAGATTAACTTTGACAACGTTTGGATCCAAGGGCCAAGAAAAGGAGACAAAGCAGTTGTTGAGAATAAAGCTGAGCAAAATACTAAAGTGAAGAATGCTTATGTGCCTCCACCGTATGTACCTAAGCTGCCTTTTCCTGGCCGTTTCAAGAAGCAACTCATAGAGAAGCATAGAATCCTCTTTGATAAGCATCTTTAGGACGTGGAGATCAAGCTACCTGTCGTCGACTGCCTTGCAATGATGCCTAAATGCGCCAAATTCTTCAAAGACACTCTAGTGAAGAAGTTTAAGGAAAGCAAGGAGGTACTTGTTCTGAGTGAAGAGTGTAGTGCTGTGATACATAAGGAGATAGTCCCTAAGAAGTTGGGAGACCCTGGAAGCTTCATTATACCCTGCACTTTAGGTCCTCTAGAGTTCAAGAGTTGCTTATGTGATCTCGGAGCTAGCATAAACCTGATGCCTCACTCCGTGGCTAAGAAGCTTGGCTTTACTCGTTTCAAAGACTGTCGGATCTCGTTGGTACTGGCTGATAAGAGTGTGAAGCTACCAGTGGGGCTGCTTGAAGATTTACCGGTGCGAATCAGTGCTGTGAACGTGCCTACGAACTTTGTCGTGTTGGAGATGGATGAAGAGCCTAAGGATCCACTCATCTTAGGGAGACCATTCCTTGCAACCGCTGGGGCTATCATAGATGTGAAGAATGGGAAGCTTGCCTTGCATTTGGGAAAGGAGATAAGGCTTGACTTCGACATCAATGAGGTTCTGAAGAAGCCGACCATAGAAGGGCAAGCTTTCTACATTGAAAGGATGGATGCCTTAGCGGATGAGTTGCTGGAAGGGCTGGCTCTAGAAGACCATCTGAAGCTAGCACTGACTAAGGAGCCAGTAGAGTTTGGCTATGTGGATAAGAGGACCCAGGAGTACGTCAACCTGCTGGATTCTAGGAAGATTGTTAAGAAGGATGAAAGTTGCTGCCTAGAGATCGACCCCGAGATCGACGCTATCACTCGATCCAGGAATCAGATCGACAAGACAATCGAGAACACAACTCGATCCGGTGCAACAATCGACAGACAGATCGAGAGGAATTCTCGATCAGGAAAAACAATCGAGTCGACGATCGAGAGAGACCTCCCGATCATTTTGGGGTCAGATCAGGAGATCGACTAAGCGTCTCGATCCCTTACTCGATCCACATCAAATCGAGTAAGTGAATCGAGCGAAATGGCTCAATCTAGACCACCTGAATGAAAACCTAAGTGATGATGAGTTGCACTCGCTCCTGACTGAGCTGAGAATGTATAGGAAGGCCATTGGGTACTCTTTAAGTGACATCAAGGGCCTTTCACCAATGCTTTGCACTCACAGGATTCACTTGGATAATGAGAACACCTCTTCTATAGAACATCAAAGGCGTTTGAATCCTAATTTCAAAGAGGTTGTTGAGAAAGAAATCCTTAAGCTTTTAGAAGCTGACGTGATCTATCCCATAAGTGACAGCACGTGGGTTTCTCTTGTACACGTGGTGCCCTAGAAGGGAGGGATCACGGTCATAAGGAATGAAAATGATGAGCTTATTCCTACTAGAACCATCACTGGTCATAGGATGTGTATTGATTATAGGAAACTTAACCTTGCGACTAGGAAAGACCATTTCCCTTTGCCTTTTTTGATCAAATGCTTGAGAGACTTGCTAATCACCCTTACTACTGTTTCCTTGATGGGTATAGCGGTTTCTTTCAGATACCAATTCACCCAAATGATCAGGAGAAGACGACCTTCACATGTCCCTACGGTACCTTCGCATATCGAAGGATGCCGTTTGGATTGTGTAATGCACCGGCTACGTTTCAGCTGTGTATGATGTCGATCTTCTCCGATCTAATAGAGGAGATGGTAGAGGTGTTCATGGATGACTTCTCTGTCTATGGTGCGTCCTTTTCTGCGTGTTTGTTGAATCTTTGCAGGGTACTAAAAGGTTGTGAAGAGACAAACTTGGTGCTGAACTGGGAGAAATGCCACTTTATGGTTAAGGAAGGGATCGTGCTTGGTCATAAGATATCAGAGAAGGGCATTGAGGTTGATCAGGCTAAAGTGGAAGTCATGATGGGTCTTGAGCCACCAGTTAACGTCAAGGGATTCAGAAGCTTCTTGGGACACGCAGGGTTCTATAGGCGCTTCATCAAAGATTTCTCCAAGATTGCACGCCCTCTTACACGGTTGTTTTGCAAGGAAGCTGAGTTTGTGTTTGATGAGGAGTGTGAGGTTACCAGTAGGGCTGCTTGAAGATCTACCGGTGTGAATCAGCGGTGTGAACGTGCCTACGGACTTCGTCGTGTTGAAAATGGATGAAGAGCCTAAGGACCCACTCATCCTTGGAAGGCCATTCCTTGCAACCGCTGGGGCTATCATTGACGTCAAGAACGGGAAGATTGCCTTGCACTTGGGAAAGGATATAAGGCTGGACTTCGATATCAATGAGGTTCTGAAGAAGCCGACTATAGAAGGGCAAGCTTTCTACATTGAAACGATGGATGCCTTAGCGGATGAGTTGCTGGAAGAGCTGGCTCAGGAAGATCATTTGGAGCTGGCACTGACTAAGGAGCCAGGAGAGTTTGGTTATGTGGATCAGAGGACTCAGGAGTACGTCAACTTTCTGGATTCTAGGAAGGTTGCTAAGAAGGATGAAGGCTGCTGCCTAGAGATCGACTCTGAAATCGACGCTATCACTCGATCCAGATGTCAGATCGACAAGGCAATCGAGAACACAATTCGACCCGGTGCAGCAATCGACAGTCAGATCGAGAGGGGTGATCGATCCGGGAGAACAATCGAGTCAAAGATCGAGAAAGACCTTCCGATCAGTTTGGGGTCTAATCTGGAGATCGACTCAGCGTCTCGATCCCTTACTCGATCCACATTAAATCGAGTAAGTGAATCGATTGGACGACTCGATTTCAGAAGGGATAGCGGTTGAGGAAAGCAGTTTTAAGGGCCATGCCTCGGGTTCTAAGGAGGGCTCCAAGGAGGAAAACAACAACAACAGCCACGAGGATGACTAGAGCGAGCTGTTAGCCCCAAAGGTGGACCTTAAGGAGCTCCCAAAAGAGCTAAGGTATGCTTTCTTAGGGCCTAATAACACCTATCCCGTGATTGTGAATGAAAACTTAAGTGATGATGAGTTGCACTCGCTCCTAACCGAGCTGAGGATGTATAGGAAGGCCATTGGGTACTCTCTCAATGACATCAAGGGCCTTTCACCAATGCTTTGCACTCACAGGATTCACTTGGATAATGAGAACACCTCTTCTATAGAACATCAAAGGCGTTTGAATCCTAATTTGAAAGAGGTTGTTACGAAAGAGATCCTTAAGCTTTTAGAGGCTGACGTGATCTATCCCGTAAGTGACAGCACGTGGGTTTTTCCTGTACACGTGGTGCCTAAGAAGGGAGGGATCATGGTCATAAGGAACGATAAAGATAAGCTTATTCCTACTAGGACCATCACTGGTCATAGGATGTGTATTCATTATAGGAAACTTAATCTTGCAACTAGGAAGGATCATTTCCCTTTACCTTTTATTGATCAAATGCTTGAGAGACTTGCTAATCACCCTTACTACTGTTTCCTCGATGGGTATAGCGGTTTCTTTCAGATACCAATTCACCCAAATGATCAAGAGAAGACGACCTTCACATGTCCCTATGGTACCTTCGCTTATCGAAGGATACCATTTGGATTGTGTAACGCACCGGCTATGTTGCAGCGGTGTATGATGTCGATCTTCTCCGATCTAATAGAAGAGATGGTAGAGGTGTTTATGGATGACATCTCTGTCTATGATGCGTCCTTTTCTGCGTGTTTGTTGAATCTTTGCAGGGTACTAAAGCGTTGTGAAGAGACAAACTTGGTGCTAAACTGGGAGAAGTGCCACTTTATGGTTAAGGACGGGATCGTGCTTGGTCACAAGATATCAGAGAAGGGCATTGGGGTTGATCAGGCTAAAGTGGAAGTGATGATGGGTCTTGAGGCGCCGGTTAACGTTAAGGGAGTCAGAAGTTTCTTGGGACACGCCGGGTTCTAGAGGCACTTCATCAAGGACTTCTCCAAGATTGCACGCCCTCTTACACGGTTGCTGTGCAAAGAAGCTGAGTTTGTGTTTGATGAGGAGTGTTTGCGAGCTTTCATGACCATCAAGGAAGCCCTTACATCAGCCCCTATAGTTCAAGCACCAGACTGGACACTACCCTTTGAGATCATGTGCGATGCTAGTGACTACGCCGTAGGAGCCGTTCTTGGTCCGAGGAAAGACAAGAAGCTGCACGTGATTTACTATGCTTCACGAACCTTGGATGACACGCAAACGAGGTACACTACTACAGAGAAGGAGTTGCTTGCAGTAGTGTTCGCCTTTGAGAACTTCCGGTCGTATCTTGTGGGTTCCAAGGCTATTGTCTACACAGATCACGCGGCTTTGCGATACAGCTATTCAAAGAAAGACACTAAGCCTCGGCTTCTGAGGTGGATTCTCTTGCTTCAAGAATTTGACATGGAGATTAAAGACAAGGGAATAGAAAACAGAGTCGCTGACCATCTATCTCGGCTAAGGATCAACGAGTCTCTCCCCTTGGATGACTCTCTTCCAGAAGAGCAGCTCATGGCGATTACCACGACTGTTTGTAGAAAGCTAGAAGGGAGATTTGAAGAGGTGTTGAGTTTCAAAGAAGAGGATCTACCGTGGTATGCTGATGTAGTGAACTATCTAGCGTGTGGTGAGGAGCCAACACATCTCAACAGCTATCACAAGAAGCGGGTTTATGAGAGAGGCTAGTGATTATTTTTGGGACGAGCCCTACTTATACAAGAGAGGAGTAGACAGTTTGTACCGGTGATGTGTTACAAGGGAAGAAGCTAGGGACATCCTCTATCATTGCCATGGCGCTTCCTACGGAGGACACTTCGCCTCATTCAAGACTGCCACGAAAGTGTTGCAAGCCGGTTTCTGGTGGCCGTCCATTTTTAAAGATGCACACGAGTTTGTGAAGAGCTGTGAGGCATGACAACGAGCAGGGAATATCACTAAGAGCTGTGAGGCATGACTTCATGGGGCCATTTCCTTCTTCATATGGCAACAAATACATCTTAGTACCAGTGCATTATGTCTCTAAATGGGTTGAGGCTGTTGCTTCCCCTACAAATGACTCTATGTGGTAATCAAGCTGTTCAAGAGTGTCATCTTCCCGAGGTTTGGGGTACCAAAGGTGGTTATAAGCGATGGAGGAGGCCACTTCATAAACAAGGTCTTTGAGAACCTCTTGAGAAAGTATGGAGTTAAGCATAAGGTGGCTACACCGTATCATCCTCAAACAAGCGGTCAAGTGGAAGTTTTCAACCGGCAAGTCAAGGCTATACTAGAGAAGACTGTCGGGGCAACAAGGAAAGACTGGGCAGTGAAGCTGGACGACGCTCTTCGGGCCTATCGTACCACCTTCAAAATGCTGATTGGTTCAACCCCTTTCACTCTACTCTATGGCAAGGGCTGTCATCTCCCGGTTGAGCTGGAGCACCGTGCGTTGTGGGCTGTGAAGAGGCTGAACTTTGACCTCAAGACTGCTCAGGAGAGGCGCCTTATTCAGCTACACAAACTGGATGAGTTAAGACTGAACGCTTATGAGAGCTCTCGGATATACAAGGAGCAGACTAAGGAGACTCATGACAAGAAGTTGGTTGCCAAGGAGCTTAAGGAAGGAGGGTTAGTGTTGCTGTACAACTCAAGGCTCAAACTCTTCCCGGGAAAGCTGAAGTCAAGGTGGAGCGGACCGTTTGTGATTCAAGAAGTGTTGCCTTATGGAGCTGTTACTCTGATGGGAAAAAGTAGCAGTGCATTCACCGTCAACAGACACAGAGTTAAGCCTTACTTGGCAGACAGCTATGACAAGGAGAGTACCTCGGTGCTTCTCCAAGACCCACCATCTGCATAAACCAAGTAAAGTCTAGCTAAAGACGTTAAAGAAAACGCACTTGGGAGGCATTCCCATGTTTATCTTGTACATATTTCTGCTTTATTTCTCTTTCAGTTTTATGTTTTTATTCTGCAAGTGTGTAGGAACAGGTATGAGGAGTCTAAACATTGATCTTGAAGTCCAAAAGGGGCGATAGGGGTTAGGATGAGGCTAGAGATCGAGTGCTAGATCGACTGATCCTGACTCGGTCTTTGCTAGATCGAGTCAGTGAATCGAGAGGAGCCAGTCGATCTAGACGAGAACGAGTGATAAGATCGACCTTGACGAAAAAGGATCGATCGATCCAAAACGGATCGACCGATCTAATTTCTCTCGGGAAAATCTGTTGAAAACAAATCGATCACTCGACTCGATCCATCACTCGATCTGTGCCAAATCGACCCCCAAATCGAGGACATAGCTCGATCATGAGGACTTAGCCGTGGAGCCAACATCTCAATGATCGAGAGAGCCAATCGATCCAGAACTCGATTCATCATGAATCGAGTCATAAATCGAGTAACCCTCTCGATCTAAGCCATTATGGGCATGAGATCGAGTCCTAGATTGACCAAACGGACTCGATCTCATGCCGAGGTAACATTTTCTTTCCCTCCTTTATTCTTTTCCCTCCAGTTTTTAAATTTAAAACTTTGTCAAGGCAAACATCTTTGACCATGAAAGATGTGCCTTGACCAAGACTTGTGTCAGAAACCACCTCCTTTTACCCTTAGTTTTGTTTTTTGTTGGCCTTTAAATGTTTTCATCAACTTCATACTCTCTCATTCTTGTTTTCTCGAAATTTTAAGCAAAAAGAGTGAGAGTTATTTGTTTTCTAAAGTCTAACAAGCTTCTTAACAATCTCTGCAAAAGGTATTTTCGGATATTTGATAAAATTCTTAAGGAAAATTCCTTTTTATTTTGGCTTTCGGCTTTGACTGTTTTATTTCGGAAAAATTCTAGATTTTCTAGTATCTCTAGATTTGATTCTCCTTTATTTTGCTATAATTTTTATTAATTCCCCAAAATTCTAGGGTGTTAGTTATAAGCTTTCTTCTTCGCCTCTCTTCTTCTCTCATCCGATCGCCGTTTTGCTTATCAAATTGCTTGAGAAATTTGTTTCAGGCACAATGGCTCCCAAGAGAACGAGAGAAGAGACAGCACAAGAGGGAGAAGGACAAGAGGTGGCTGTTGAAGAGAGGGTCAGATGGAGTAAGGATGAGAAGAGTGACAAGAAACGGCTTGAAAGGCTTTGGTTTGAGCCTACTAAGTTTGCGGACCGGGAGCTTCTGTTCAAGCTAGGGATCCTTGGAGATTTCGACCAACTCCTCAAGAACATTGGCTTAAGATGTCTGTCACGAATGGATTACCCAACCATTCCAGAAGTGACAATAGACTTCCTTGCCACGTTGGAGTTTCGTTACGAGAACCCTAGCGCCCCCGTTCCTTCACAAGGCCATCTCTCCTTCAAGGTTGGACGTCAAGCCTTCAGCCTCTCAATCCCCAAGCTATGTCAAGCGTATGGTCTCAACGTAGCTGCCACCAAGATCGAGTTCCCCTCCTTCAAGCGAGCAAACGATTTTTGGGACCTGATCAGCAACGAAGACTACATAGCCAACACCGCCAAGATCAAGAGAGTGAGAAACCCGGTCCTGAGGTACACTTTGAAGCTGATCACGAAGACCGAGCTTTGCTTCTGGTTCCAAGGCGTGAAGCATTTGTTGTGTGATCCGGCTGAGAATGACGAACCTATGGAGGATGAACTCGGTGACGAGGTGAACTATGGATGCGTGCTTGCTGCCTCCTTGGTGAAGTACAAGGCTTATGCCATGCGGTGCAAGGCAACCTCTTCTTTCATTGGCGGCTTCCTCACTCCTCTATTCTTACAAGCTGGCGTACCTATGCACGACTTCACACCCGTCCCAGCTAGAGCTTTCATGGATGAGGTTTACATGAGGAATACCGACAGCTTGGGACGCACGCCAGCAGAAGGGTTCTACGCTTATCTCTTCATAGACGACGAAAACGAGAAGAGAGTGTGCATCCTACCAAACAAGGACGAGACCGAGCTGCTTGGTGTTGGGAACATCGAGTTCTTGCCAACAGAAGAGGAGTGCTTTGCTCCTCTAGGAGGAACGCCTGCCCCAGCGATTGCTCCTCGTCAAAGGTCTGAGTCCCCAGCCACGGAAAATGAGATGCTCGAGGCTTACACCCTTCCTAAGATAGACTTTGAGCCGAGAACCAAAACGGAGAAGTTCCTAGCATCTGTTGTGGAGATGCAAAGGAAAATCAACAAATGGCAAGGTAAAATGCTCAAGAAACTTGCCAAGAAGGTCAAAGCACCTCAAGGAGGCTCACCTAAGAAAGATGCAAGTGAAGAGGTTCAACAACCCGAGAAGAGGAGGCTTTCAACCGGTGGAGTTGTCATCCGTGAGACTCAAGGCTGCAACATTCAACCGGCGCGTCTCTCTCTTCAAGAGCCAGGCTCCAAAGGCAAAGCCGTAGCATCTAGCTCCTCTGGAACATCCTCAAGTTCCATCCGAGACTAGACCCGAGGTAACAACCTTCTTCCATTGTACATACCGCTCATGTTTGCTTCTTTCTGCTTTGTGTTTTGATGCTCCTTTGGATTTGTTTGACACCGGGACGGTGTCAAGCAAGTTTGGGGGAGTATATGTGTGGTTTGACTTGTGTTTTCTGATCTTATTTTCCCTTTAGCATCCTTGAGTCTTCATTGCATGAAAAATTGGTAAAATTTTTAAATTTTTTTCAAGGATTCATGTAGTTGCATTCATCTCATTAAGCATTTTAGGATTGAGTCTAGAGTCTTAAAGCATCTAGGTTGTTCATATTCGCATAAGGGGTTAGAGTTTTTCTTAAAAAGGTGTTTTAAACTCAAGAATTTTTTCAATGCCCTAGTTAGTAGTTCTCTAATGCTTTGCTCATACTTTGAAAGTAAGTTCTTACCATGCTTGGATCACTTGCTATTTTTTTCGTGACTTAAATTGAAATCTCATGATTTGAAGCTTGTCTTAATAAGTGAAAACCTTAATCTGAAATTTCAATTATCATCCTTACGCATTTGAAAATGAACACATGGATTTTAAAATATTTAGGCTCTCTTCTTCCTTTTACCACTCTTTGTGAGCCTAAGTAGAACTCCCACCTTGACCTTTACCCTTCTTTGAAGCCAAATTTTTCTTGTGTTACATCATTGTGAGGCCTTCTTTTTCGGTTTTGAACTTAGCATAAAGTGTTAGGTTTAGGCGACATGATTGGGTTCTCATGTGATTGCTAGCTTTGTATTTTGAAGCTAAATATAGGCTTAGAATAAGTTTGGGGGATCATTGGGGTTGTCTTCATGTTTACATGTTCTCGGTTTCTAAAGAGTTTGGTATTTGAAAGAAAGAAAAAGGTTTTAAGTGAAAGGTTTGTGTTTAAAAATTTATATGCTCTAATAATTTCAGAAGGTAACTCTCTCAAAATAAAAAAAAATAAAAAAAAGAGCCTAAGTGCCCAAATAAAAGAAAAAGAAAAAAAAATAAATATAAATAAACAAGAGAGATACCAATAAGAAATATGTGAAGAGCAAATTGTTTTTAACCTTTTCACTAGCCTAAAAGAGTAAAAAAAATTAAAAAATGTTTTCTGTCTTGAATTGGGGAATGCTAAGTTTTTGCTTTGAGAAAAGGTTAGATTCTAAGTGGTGAGTGAGGATAAAAGTTGATAAATGAGAGGTGTTTAGGATCATTGTTAGTTTACATGGGTAGATGAGAATCTGATCATGTATGCATCAATTGCCTTCACCTTTAGCATGATGCATAAAGTTCTTGCCATTTTTGAGAAAAACCCTTATTTAAAATGAAAACCCTTTTCAAATGAGATCATTCTATGCTCATAGCCTGTGCCCTTAACCAAATGTGTTCTGCTTTAAAGTGCATAAGTTTGATTCATAGTTCGGATGTTAATGAATGTCAAAAGGATGAGTTTCTTTGATTGTTAGGAATAGGAGAGTCATGATATGAATTTCTTTGTGTGATGAGTATGGCTAAGTTCTTTGGAGTATGAGTGTGCGCATTGCATTTTAGAACTAGTAACTAGGACATTGAGATTGATTCATTTGAAAGGCACCTTTGCAAGAAGCTTAAACCCCCGTTCGTTTTTAAAACCTCTCTTCTTTTCTTATTTTCTGTTGCTTGAGGGCAAGCAAGAAGTAAGTTTGGGGGAGTTGATGTTACTGCATATTACATGTATTTTGCATACATATTAGTTAGCTTTTCATGCATTTACATCACGCTTTAGACTAGATTGCATCACTTAGGGTCCTAGAGCATTCTCGCACCAGCATACGCATGTTCCTTGCATTTTGCATCACATTCAGGTTGTTTCTGGTTACTTTGGAATCGTGGAGGTTCGTGGACGTGCTGAAGCTGTTGTGGCAGTTCGTGGAAGGTCGGATGTTTCCTAAGAACCAGAGATCGGGGAGCAGATCGAGCATGGCAGGTCGATCTAGATGAGATAGACCAGAAGATCGAGAAGACCAGGCGATCCAAGGAAAATGATCGAGACAAAGATCGAGTGGAGCAATCGATCAAATGGTACGGACGTAAATGACGCCATGCAGAGCGAGGGCCGGATCGAGTCCACCACTCGATCCAACCGGAGATCGATACCAAGATCGGATGCAACACTCGATCCGCCGAAGATGATCGAGACCCAGATCGAGTAGAAGACACGATGTCCGAAAGTGATCGAGAGAGCCGCTCGATCCCAAAGTCGATCTCTGTCCTTTCAACCGCTTTTGGCCGCTAGCGAGGGGGGGACCATCGAGCTGTTTTCGCCATTTTGGGAAGGCGGCGATGTCTCTTTTCACACACACTTTTCAATCTTATCTTTTTATGCTTTTTCTCTCTGGTTTGGAGACGATCCGCCATTGTTACACTTTGAGCTTTGTTCTTGAATAAATTTGAATCGTTTAAGTTTTAAGTAATCGTTTTCATGTTCATCGCTTCATCTTTCATGTTTATTTCGGTTATTCTCATGTGTAGCGAGTAGTTTCATTTGGGTCTCGGGGTTGAGAGGATTCACAGGGTCTAAAGGGTTTTCAAGTTGGTAGTTTTCTTGTTCTTAAAGGCTTTCTCTTCTAGGATGTTGAGTCCCTAAGGCTTAAAGACTCTCACGCCAAGATCTTTATGATCAGAGAGGTCTCTTACCTTGACAGGATCCAGAGATCTCTGGAAATCACATCCTAGAGACTAAGTACCCTTTCCCAAAAGCCATGGAAGTTTAGGGGACTAGTTAGGCCGTGTGTTTGAAATCTGAGTTCATTGCCCTTCAACCTCTCTTTCCACCAGAAGCCATGGGTTTGGAGGAGAGGATAAAGGAGTGATCCATACCGAAAGCCACAGATGGATCTTGTTTTCATTTTCAAGGCTTAGGGAATCTCACAAAGTGAGTCGATTTAAAGTTTTCAACCTCAACTTGGACCCTTGAAACCCCGGACCATGAATCTCAACCCTAGACCCTTTTTTCCTAGCACTCTTACATCTTTGTTAGTCATTCGCTTGTTATTCGCTGCACCCTGGTCATTAGTTTCTTCATGCTTGAATTTTTAGACGAGATCGATCCAAAAATCTCGACCTAGTGGTCGATCCTGTGGTCGATCCACTAGTCAATTTTTGTTAAATCATAGCCTTGCATTTTAATTATTTCGTTTGTTCCCCGTGGTAGTTTAATCATTCCTGGTAATTTTAAAATAGTTTTGCATTTCATTTGGTTGCTGCATATAGTTTTTAGGATTTTTACAAAACCGCCTGTTATTCGCTTAGCTTTACACTGCTCTTGCATTCTCTTTAGTCTTCCTAGCTCCTAGAAATGGATTGACTCTCACTTGCATACTGTACTACAACCTAAGTGTTGCATTTGAGTTTGATAGCCTCATTGCATCCTCACCCTTGCAAAGAAATTAGTTATCAACGGCCTAACTAATCCCCTAAACGACCATGGCGTATGAGAAAGGAAGGATTAGCCTCTAGAATTTGGCTTCTCCAGGACATCTGAATCCTGTCAAGGTAAGATATCCCTCTGATCATAAAGATCTTGGCGTGAGAGTCTTTAAGCCTTAAGTGCTCAAATTCTAGAAGAAGAGGCGATGAAGAACAAGAAAACATCAAGCTTTTAACCTTTTCAACCCCTTTGAATCCTCTCAACCCCGAAAACCCGATGAAACTACTCACTACTCATAACGTAAACCGAGCAAAATGCAATAGATGATAGACTAAACATGAAAATGGTAGATTAAAAGCAAAGATTCAATATTCAAAACGTAAAAGCAAGAAAACTCAAGGTTCTACAATTGCAGAGATAATCGCCTAAGCAAAGAGATAACAAGAAAAAGACAGAATGAAAGGTGGAAAAAAGCAATCGCCGTCTCTAGCCAAAATTGGCTAAAGGCGTGTACTGGTCCCCCCCTCTCTAGCGTCCAAGAACAGGCTGGACGGATAAGGTAAGTCTGGGATCGGGCATGAGACTCGATCTGGCTCTCGATCTTCGGCTTGGATCGGGTGACTTTGCTCGATCATTGAGTCGATCTCGTCAGGATCGGGTTGGAGACTCGATCTTGTCCTCGATCTGCATGGCGTCATTTACGTACGTACTTCAGATCGATCTCCTCTCTGGATCTCGGTCTCGATTCGCTTCCTTGCATCGGCTTGGTCACTCGATCTTCTGGTCGATCTCATCTAGATCGACCTGCCTTGCTCGATCGGCTACTCGACCTCGGGTCCTTAGCATGCAATCCCGATCTCTCCAAGTGTCCACGAACTTCCTCACGAGCCTTAGCACATCCACGAATCCTCCATAGCTCCAATGTAGCCGAAAACAACCTGAATGCGATCCAAAATGCAAGAAACATGCAAATGCTGGTGCAAAAGTACCCTAGGACTTAAAGTGATGCAAGCTAGCCTAATGTGCAAGGTAAATGCATGAAACACTAACTTATATGCATGCAAAATACATGAAATATGCAGCAATATCAACTCCCCCAAACTTACCATTTGCTTGCCCTCAAGCAAACAAAATTAAAGAAGGGAGAGAGGTTTTAAAACTGGGGTTTAAGCTTCTTGCAAAGGTGTCTTTCAAATGAATCAATCTCCCAATATCCCCATCTTTGCCAACAGATCCCTGCTCGCGAACTTCGTGGGGTCAAATCTCAGCCTTTCCCACCATTTCTTGGCTTGTTTCTCCTCCTTTGTCCATCTGACCTCTTCTGAACCACTTCTTGTGTTCCTTCTCCTTGTGTTGTCTCCTCTCTGGTTCTCTTGGGTGCCATTGGTACCTGAAACACAATTCTCAAAAAGGAGAATGAGTATATGCGGCGAATGTAAGAGAAAGACAAGGTAGGAGAGAAAAACTTGTAACAATAAACCTAGATTTTTAGAGAATTTATAAAAATTATAGCTAAATACTAGGGGAGAATATCTAGAGATAGAATTAAATCTAGCAATTTTTCTAATATTTAGCTATTCCTAAAAATTATCCTAATTCCCTAACAACTAACAATCATCTTAAGCAATCAAAAGATAATTTTGCAAAAAATTTTAAACAAGCAAATCAATGAACCGGAAATACCTTTTGAAAGGATGAATGCAGATGCTTTTAGTCTTAAAACAAAGTTCACACTCTCTTTTTACTCTTTTGAAAATAGTTCGAACACAAAAATGAGAGAGTGTGGATGCATGTGAATATAAACACAAAGAAAACCATGGGCAAAACAAGTGGTTTCTGACAAAAGTGTGGTCAAGGCACATCTTTCATGGTCAAAGATGCTTGCCTTGACCATAATTCAAATTTAAAACTGGAGGGAAAGAAGAAAGGAGGGAAAATTTTTGACTTACTTCGGCACGAGATCGAGTCCATTTGGTCAATCTAGGACTAGATCTCATGCCCATGTTGGCTAGGATCGAGAGGTTTGATCGATCAGGGACTCAATTCATATTGCATCGAGTCCTAGATCGAGTGTGCCCCCCTCGTTCCATGATTCTTGCTCATTTAGGCTAAGCCCCTTTGATCGAGCCACATGATCGATTTGGAGGTCGTTTCGGCTGAGATCGAGTGGCAGATCGAGTATACTGATCGATTCAGATTGAGGATCGAGTGAGGTCAGTCGATCCACACCTCGTTCTAAACGCATTGGTGGGTTATCCTCCCATGATCGACTGAATTACTCGATTGTCTACTCGATCTCACCTAGATCGAATGACTCCTCTCGTTTCACTAGCTCGATCTAGTAAAGATTGAGCCAGGGTAGGTCGATCTAGCACTCGATCTCTATCCTATACTTCTCCTTTCCTCGCCTCTTTTGACTCCAAGATCGTGATCTCCAATCACCTATCCTTTCACCTACACACTTAAACATAAAAAGCATAAAACTGAAATAGAAAGAAAGCAAAAATATATACAAGATAGACATGGGAATGCCTCCCAAGTGCTATTTCTTTAACGTCTTTAGCTAGACTTTTGTTGGTTCAGGCTAGAGGTGGGTCTTGGAAAAGCAATGTGATGCTCCCCTTGCTGCAATCACTCGCCAAGTAGGGCTTGACTCTGTGCCCATTAACCGTGAAAGCCTTTCCACTCTTACCAACCAATGTAACCGTTCCATAGGGTAGAACTTCGTTGATCTTAAACGGTCCACACCACCTTGACTTTAGCTTCCTAGTTTCAAGCGTGAGTTGTAAACCAAGACCAGACTGCCCTCCTTAAGCTCCTTATGCACCAACTTCTTGTCATGAACCGCCTTGGTCCTTTCCTTGTAGATTTTGGCGCTCTCATAAGCGTCTAGCCTTAGCTCATCAAGCTCATGGAGTTGAATCAACCTCTTCTGCTGTGCTGTCTTGAGACTGAAGTTCATCTGCTTCACTGCCCACAGAGCTCTATGTTCTAGCTCCACAGGTAGGTGACATGCGTTGCCGTAAAGGAGAGTGAAGGGAGTGGTACCAATAGGAGTCTGGGAGGCGGTTCTATACGCCCATAAAGCATCGTTTAGCTTACTTGCCCAATCCTTCCGAGTTGCTCCCACTGTCCTCTCTAAGATAGCCTTGATCTGTCTATTAGAGACCTCTACGTGCCCACTAGTTTGTGGGTGATAATGTGTAGCTACCTTGTGCTTCACTCCATACTTCTTCAAGAGAGTTTCAAACACCTTGTTGATGAAGTGGCTGCCCTCATCACTGATCACTACTTTTGGAACTCTAAACCGTGGGAAGATGATAATCTTGAAGAGTTTAACCACACCTTTGAGTCGTTAGTTGGGGAAGCTACAGCCTCAACCC
Source organism: Thlaspi arvense (assembly GCA_911865555.2). NCBI lineage: Eukaryota > Viridiplantae > Streptophyta > Magnoliopsida > Brassicales > Brassicaceae > Thlaspi > Thlaspi arvense. The sequence continues at coordinate 31,404,094 of OU466862.2, forward strand.
ACTTAGACACGTAATCAACAACAACCAAGATGAATTTGTTGCCGTAAGAAAATGGGATCGGTCTCATGAAGTCTATCCCCCAAGCATCAAACACATCAACTTCAAAGATTGGCACCTGAGGCATCTCGTTTCTCTTGGTGATGTTTCCAGCTCTTTGGCAAGCCTCACACGCTTTAACAAACTCGTGAGCGTCTTTGAATAGCGATGGCCACCAAAACCCGGCTTGTAAGACCTTTGTTGCCGTCTTGAAAGAAGCAAAATGTCCTCCATAGGATGAACCTTGGCAGTGAAGGAGGATGTCCTGTGCTTCCTCTCTTGAAACACATATTCTGTACAAGCTATCTAGTCCCCTCTTGTACAAGTAAGGCTCGTCCCAAAAATAGTAGGAGATGTCCCTCATGAACTTCTTCTTGTGGTAGTGGTCAAGATGAGTAGGTTCTTCTCCACAAGCTAAGAAGTTCACTATATCAGCATACCAAGGCAGGTTCTCTTCTCTCAAACTCAGAACTTCTTCAAACTTACCTTCTAGCCGTGTGCACACCACTGTGTTGATCATCATGAGCTGCTCTTCAGGGAGTGAATCATCTAAGGGTAAAGCTTCATTTACTCTCATCCTAGAAAGGCGATCTGCTATGCCATTCTCTATCCCCTTCTTCTCCTTTATCTCCATATCGAACTCTTGTAGAAGAAGAATCCACCTTAAGAGCCTCGGCTTGGTATCTTTCTTGGAGTAGATGTACCTCAACGCCGTGTGATCAGTGTATACAACAACCTTAGAGCCCACCAATTATGACCTGAACTTCTCAAAAGCAAACACAACGGCCAGCAACTCCTTCTCGATTGTAGCATATCTCACTTGCGTGTCATCCAAGGTACGACTGGCGTAGTAGATAACACGCAACCTCTTTTCTTTCCTCTGCCCTAGAACATCTCCCACGGTGTAGTCACTCGCGTCGCACATGATCTCGAAGGGTAAGTTCCAGTCTTGTGCTTGTACTATAGGCGCCGTGACAAGAGCTTCCTTGATGGTCTTGAAAGCGTGAAGGCACTCATCATCAAACACGAACTCAGCTTCTTTGCATAGCAGCCTTGTAAGGGGGCGTGCTATCTTGGAGAAATCCTTGATAAACCGCCTGTAGAAGCCTGCGTGACCCAAAAAACTCCTTATACCCTTCACATTAGCCGGCGGCTCTAAGCTCATCATGACCTCAATCTTTGCTTTATTAACCTCTATCCCTTGCTCAGATATCTTGTGACCGAGTATAATCCCTTCCTTCACCATGAAGTGACACTTCTCCCAGTTCAGCACCAAGTTTGTCTCCTCACACCTCTTAAGTACCCTGCAAAGATTAGACAAACAAGCAGAAAAAGAAGCACCATACACAGAAAATTCATCCATAAAGACCTCTTCCATCTCCTCTATAAGATCAGAGAAGATTGTCATCATGAACCTTTGAAAGGTTGCTGGAGCATTACATAACCCAAAAGGCATCCCTCGATATGCGAAGGTACCATAAGGGCATGTGAAAGTTGTCTTTTCTTGGTCATTTGGATGAATAGGGGTTTGAAAAAAACCGCTGTTTCCATCTAAGAAACAATAGCATGGATGATTAGTAAGTCTCTCTAACATTTGGTCAATAAAAGGAAGAGGAAATGATACTTTCTAGTAGCTGAATTGAGCTTCCTATTATCTATACACATTCGATGACCAGTTATGGTTGTAGTAGGAATTAATTCATCTTTTTCATTCTTAATGACTGTGATTCCCCATTTCTTAGGCACCACGTGGACTGGGGAAACCCACGTGCTGTCACTGATAGGGTATATCACATCAGCCTCTAAATATTTCAAGATCTCATTCTTAACTACTTCTTTCAAGTTCGGGTTCAAACGTCTTTGATGTTCAATAGAAGAAGAGTTTTCATTGTCTAAGTGAATCCTATGAGTACAAAGCATTGGTGAAAGGCCCTTGATGTCACTTAAAGAGTACCCAATGGCCTTTCTATACTTTCTCAGCTCCTTAAGAAGCGAGTTTAACTCATCATCACTCAGACTTTCATTCACAATCACGGGATAAGTCTCATTAAGCCCTAAGAAAGCATACCTTAGCCCTTTTGGGAGCTCCTTTAGGTCCACCTTTAGGGCTAGCAGCTCGCTCCAGTCCTCCTCGTGGCTTGTGTTGACGTCGCTGTCCTCACTGCCCTCCTTAGACCCCGGGTCATGAGCTTTAAGGCTGCTTTCTTGAACCTTTGTCTCCTCTGAGATCGAGTCATCCAGTCGATCTTCCACTCGTTCTGGACCAGATCTATTGCATTTGTAATTTGATAACAAATTTATACTGACCTCACACCATCAAATTTACAAGGACGCCAACTAAAAAACCTTATAAAACTGTTATAATGAGGAATACCAAATGGCGTATCTCATTTATACTCGACCTCATTCTTATATACAATTGAAAACAATAGTGGATTGATACAAGTTTTTATATATATATCAAATTGTAACATGTATACCTTCTTCCATTTTCCCCGGCAACGACACCATTTGATAAACAGGATTTAGCTTTCAAGTATGAATATCAAAGCTCAAGCAACCTATAGTTGTATTTTAGTATGCAAGAGTGTATCAATCCAGCCTGGGTGAAGAAAGAACACTAGGAATGCAAGTACTAAGCAAATCAAAGCAGAATCAGGTAAATAAATGGTAAAATAGATAAAAACTAAATGTAATGACCAAACTACTACGAAAACTATTTTAAAATCCCTGGAAGAGGGTTAAAAACTACTAGAAGAAAACAGAGACTCTAAAATGCAAATCTACTAATTACTAAAAATCGAGCTCTGAAACGGGTAAAACAAGACACTTCTAACAACTTAGATGAATGACTTCAAATGAACAAAGAAGCAAGCTTTATGACTAAAGAATGATAAACAGAGGTTTCAAAATGCTAAAAAGAGAGGATCTAAGTTTGAGGGTCATATTCAAGAGGTTCAGGATTGAAGCATTGGATTTGAAAACATAAATGTACTCTTTTGAAGAACCATCTCTAAGCCTTAGGAAACTTAAACTAGGATCTTCCATGTCGTGTGGTAAGACCCCTTTCTCTGACCCTTCCTCCAAACCTATGGCGTGTAGTGGAAAGATGGATCAAAGAACATTAAGGAAAGATCCTAAATAGTGGCTTAACTAACCCCCTCTTCAACCATGGCGTTTGGGAGAGGATAGATTAGTCTCTAGGATTTGGTTTTCAAGGATTTCTGAATCCGGTCAAGGTAAGAAAGCCCTGGAATCATAGAGATCTTTTCCAAGACTCTTTAAGCTTTAAGACCCCAAATCCTAGAAGAGAATAGGTTAAGACAAGAAAAACTCCCAAAAGCTTAAAACCTTTAAACCCTTAAATCGCCCCAACCTTAAACCCAAAAGAAAACTACTCACTACTCATATTGAAATGCAAAGAAAGGTAAACTAAACATGATTAAGCAAGCGATTAAAGAAAAAGACTTAATGATTAACGAGATTCAAAGTTTATAAACAAGAAAAGTTTCCAAAGTTTTGCAATGGCGAAATCGCCTAAGAGGAAGAACAGAAAAGATAAGACAAAGTGTATGTTGTGAAAGTGATAGCTGCCCCCTTCCCAAAATAACCAAACATCCCTAATGGTCCCCTCACTACGCTTCGCAAATGAGCTGGCCGGATAAGGTCCCAGAGATCGATCTCGAGATCGATCAGCTCACTTGATCGTCTCCATGGATCGCCTTCTTCTGCTCGATCTTCAAGTCGATTTGGTTTGATGAATCGAGCATTTGCTTCGATCTCCCACTCGATCCTTGGGTGATCGAGTCGTGGTCTCGATCTGGCTCTCGTTTTGCATGGCGTCATCTACGTCCGTACTCGTGATCGATCGCCTCTCTCGATCTTGGTCTCGATCCTTCTCCTTGAAACGACTTGAGTCACTCGATCTTCTGGTCGATCTCGTCTAGATCGACCTGCCTTGCTCGATCCGCTGCTCGATCTCGGGTCCTTTGCATGCATGGCTGAATTTTCCAAGTGTCCACAAGCCTCCTCTTGATTCTATGCCCGTCCACGCAACCTCCACAACTCCAGAGTGTCCCAAACAACCTGATAAGGATGCAAAAGATGCAAGAAATATGCAAAATGCGAATGCAAAGTGATCTAGGACCTAAAATGCAACAAATGGTTGAAACTAGCCTATAATGCAGGAATAATGCATGAAAACTAACTCTAAATGCATGATAAATATGCAAAATATATGGTAATATCAACTCCTCCAAACTTGCCTTTTGCTTGCCCTCAAGAAAACAAAATTCAAGAGAGGAAGAGAGGTTTTAAAAACGGGGGTTCAAATTCCTTGCAAAAGTGTTTTTCAAATGAATCAATTCAATGGTCCTAGTTCTTAATCCTAAGATGCAATGCACACACTCATACTCCAAAGAACTTAGCCATATTCATCACATGTTGAATTTCTGATCATGACTCTCATATCCCAAACAATCCAAGAATCCCAACCTTTAACATTCATTAAGCTTAAAACCGTGAATCACACTTATGCACTTTAAAACCGAATACATTTGGCTAAGGGACAAAGGTTATGAGATAAAAATGATCTCATTTATAAGTATGATTCATACAATGGGTCATCTCAAAGAATGGTTGAACTTATGCATAATGCGAAATGTAAAGACAATTGATGCATACATGACTAGACTCTCATCTACCCATATGCACTAACAATGATCCTAGAACCCTCTCTCATTTTTCTTTTCTTTTTAAGCTCACTCAACCATCTAAAGACTACCCTTATCAAGCAAAACCCCAAATAAACACATCACTTTAAAACCTTTTTGGCTAGTGGAAAGGCTATAAACATACTTAGCTCTTTTTAAACACTTTGATAGCTCTCTCCTTATTTTTTTTTCTTTTTATTTTAGCACTTAGGCTCTTTTATTAGTCTCTTTTTTTTTTCTTTTGAGAGCTACCTTCTTATTCAAACTAGAGCTTTCATTTTGAAACACAAATCCTTCCACTTAAAACCATTAAACCCTTTTATTCAACTTCCAAACTTCAAACTCTTTAAACCGAAACAAAAATAGAACAACTCTCATGAATACCCGCCCTATCCTAAGCCTAAAACAAGCTTCAAAATGCAAAGCTAGCATTAATATGAAAGCCAAATCATGTCGCCTAAACCTAACACTTTATGCTAAGTCCAACCGAAAAGAGGCCACACAAAGATTCATCACACAAGAACATTGGCTTGAAAGGAGGGTAGGGTAAAGGTGGGGAAGTCTATTGAGGTTTACAAGAGAGTGGTGAAAGGAAGAAGAAAGCCTAAATATGTATAAGTGATCCATGTATCCTTTTTCAAATGCATAAGTATGATAATTAAAAAGTTCAAATTAAGGTTCTCACTTATTAGGAAAGGATTCAGTTCATGAATGTTACACTTAAGCCACGAAAATCAAAACAAATGATCCAAATATGGTTAGAGCTTACTTGCAAAGTGCGAACAATGCATCAAAGAACTACTAACTAGGGCCTTGAAACAATTCATGAGCTTAAAACATTTTTTTGAAAATTTTTGAAAATTTTATCATTTTTTTGTATTTTCTATGCCTTAGATGATGCAATGCAAGACTCAAGGATGATAACTCAAAATAAAATCAAAGAAAACACGTCAAATAACACACACACTCCCCCAAACTTGAATGACACCGTCCTGGTGGCAAACAAATTAAGAGGAGTCAAAACACAAAGTAAAAAATTAAAGAAAATGCATGATATTTACAAGGTTGTGAGTTGGTACCTCGGAGCTAGGCATGGCTGGAGCTTGAGGATGCTCCAGACTTCCTGCTCTTTCTAGAAGTCTCGTGTGTGACCGCCTTTCCTTTCACCTTGCTTGCTCCTTCGTGTAGAGAGCGGCGTGCAGCTTGGTTGTCGCCTTGGGGCTCACAGATCATTATCCCACCAGTTGATCTCCTTCTCTTCTCGGGTTGCTCAACCTCTTCACTTGAAGACGCCTCGGATGATTTCTTTTGCAAGCCCTTGATCTTCTTGGCAAGATTTTTAATCATCTTGCTCTGTCACTTATTCACCTTCCGCTGCATCTCCACAACAGAAGCAAGAAACTTCTCCGCCTTGGTTCTTGGCTCGTAATCAAGCTTGGGAAGGTCGAAGCTAGCTGGCATCTCACCATTGGAGGGAGGTGACTCTGATCGTGGGCGAGCAACTCGTGGAGGTGCGGCTGTGGCTCCTAGAGGTGCATAGCATTCCTCAACACTTGGCAGAAACTCAACGTTGCCAACAACTAGCAGCTCCGTTTCCTCTTTCGTTGGCAAGATGCACACCCTCTTCTCATTTTCACAATCATAGAACAAGTAAGCAAAGAATCCCTCAGCTGGCGTGCGTCCCAAGCTGTATGTGTTGCGCATGTAAACCTCATCCATATAAGCTCTATCCGCGCAAGGTACAAAATCAGGAAGAGGTACACCGGCTTGAACAAACAGCGGTGTAAGGAAGCATCTTATCAGCGCTGAACTCGCCTTGCACCTCATTTTCTACGCCTTGTACTTGTTCAAAGAGGAAGCCAAAATGCGTCAATAATTGACATCATCTCCAAGCTCGTCTTCCATCGGCTCGTCATTCTCCTTAGGATCGCGTAGAAGATGCTTGACGCCTTAGAAGAGGAAACACAGCTCGTTCTTGGTGACTGTTGGAGCCACGGATCTCCCACTAAAGGTGTTGGCTATTAGCTTGAGCGTGTATCTCAAAACGGGGCTGCAGACTCTCTTGATCTTGGCCGTGTTAGCTTTGTAGTCATCGTTGCTTATCAGGTCCTATAGATCTTTGGCTTGAGTGAAAGGAGGAAACTCAACGAGCTTGGCACTAGCCTTCAAATCGTAGGCTTGGCAGAGCTCGGGGATGGAGAGGTGATAGGCTTGCCTCCTTATCATGAATGTGAGGTGACCTTGTGATGGCGTAGGGAGTCTCGGATTCTCGTAGGTAAACTCCAAGGTGGCTAAGAAGTCTAGGGTTGCCTCGGGATAGGTTGGGCAATCCATTCTTGACAAGCACCGCAGCCCAATGTTCTTGAGAAGCTGATCAAAATCTCCCAATATCCCCATCTTTGCCACCAGATCCCTGCTCGCAAACTTCGTGGGGTCAAACCTCAGCCTTTCCAACTGTTTCTTGGCCTGTTTCTCCTTCTTTGTCCATCTGACCCTCTCCTGAACCACTTCTTGTGTTCCTTCTCCTTGTGTTGTTTCCTCTCTGGTTCTCTTGGGTGCCATTGGTACCTCGGCACGAGATCGAGTCTATTTGGTAAGGATCGAGAGGTTTGATCAATCAGGGACTCGATTCATATTGCATCGAGTCCTAGATCGAGTTTGCCCCCTCGTTCCATGATTCTTGCTAATTTAGGCTAAGCTCCTTGTATCGAGCCACATGATCGATTTGGAGGTCATTTCGGCTGAGATCGTGTGGCAGATCGAGCAGACTGATCGATTCAGATCGAGGATCGAGTGAGGTCAGTCGATCCACACCTCGTTCTAAACGCATTGGTGGGTTATCACCTAGATCAAATGACTCCTCTCGTTTCACTAGCTCGATCTAGTAAAGATCGAGCCAGGGTAGGTCGATCTAGCACTCGATCTCTATCCTATACTTCTCCTTTCCTCGCCTCTTTTGACTCCATGATCGTGATCTCCAATCACCTATCCTTTCACCTACACACTTAAACATAAAAAGCATAAAACTGAAATAGAAAAAAAGCAAAAATATATACAAGATAGACATGGGAATGCCTCCCAAGTGCGCTTTCTTTAACGTCTTTAGCTAGATTTTGGACTGGTGGAGGAGCATCTCCAGCACCAATGATCTGTGGTGGTCTAGCTGCGTGGTTGGGGTTTCCATTGCCCCTTCCTATAGCACCGTGAGCTGGTGGAGGTACCTCAGGATGTTCTTGCTCAGCCATTCTTGCAAAGTCTACTGTACCAGCTTGCACAATCACTTCAAAGGCTTGAGCTTGCTCTCTTGCTCTCTTGATCATGCGTGTTCGAGTTGGTGTATATTGTCCAGGGGTTTAAGTAGGTTGTTGTCTCCCCTGGAGCGTAAATTCATGTACCTGAAAATACAATCAGTAAGGTAGAGCAATGAGTAACCAAAATAAAAGTAAAAGGCTTAGTCATTGCTAAGCACCAAATCCTAATGCTTCCTAATGATATTACTATATATTTAGTGTATTTTGCATACATATAAGGTAGTTTCTCACGCATTTACCTTGTATATTAGGCTAGTCTGCACCATTTTAGGTCCTAGAGCACTTTTGCATTAGTATTCGCACATTTCTTGCATTATGCATCATATTCAGGTTGTTTTCGGATACTTGGGAGCTTTGGAGGATTCATGGACGTTCTAAGGCTCGTGAGGAAGCCTGTGGACACTTGGAGAACTCAGGAGTGCATGCTAAGGACCTGAGATCGAGTAGAAGATCGAGCAAGGCAGGACGAGCTAGATGAGATCGACCAGAAGATCGAGTGACCAAGTGGATACGAGGAAACGGATCAAGATCGAGATCGAGTGCGGAGATCGATCTAAAGTACGGACGTAAATGACGCCATGCAGAGCGAGTACCAGATCGAGCTTCCAACCCGATCAGCACAGAATCGACTCAGAGATCGACCAAAGCCATCCGATCCAAGATGAAGATCGAGAACCAGATCGAGCTTCGTGCTCGATCCCAGGCTACTTTAACCGTTTTTGGCTTCTAGCAACGGTGGGACCATCGAGCTGTTTGTCCACTTTGGGAAGGCGGCGATCCTGCTTTCACACACACATCAATTTTATCTTTTTTCGTTCTTCTTTCTCTTGCTTAGGCGATTCGCCATTTTAGAATCTTTAAGCTTTCTCTTGCATTTGACCCTTTGAATATCGAATCTTTTGCTTTAATCAATCGTTAATCATGCTTAGCTTTCTGTTTATTGCGTTTTGTTCGGTTTTCTTTATGAGTAGCGAGTAGTTTCGTTTGGGTTGATGGGTTGAGGTGATTCAAAGGGTCAAAGAGGTTCGATTTTGTCTTTTCTTGTTCTTCATTCCCTTCTCTTCTAGGATCTTGAGTACTTAAGGCTTAGAGAGTCCCACTCCAAGATCTCTATGATCAAAAGGCTGTCTTACCTTGAAAGGATTCAGATGTCCTTTAAAACCATCATATTCCCAAGAGTTGGAGTCCCTAAGGTTGTGATCAGTGACGGTGGCAGCCATTTCATCAACAAGGTATTCGAGAACCTCTTAAGGAAGTATGGTGTGAAGCACAAGGTAGCTACACCTGATCACCCCCAAACGAGTGGGCAAGTAGAGGTCTCTAACCGGCAGATCAAGGCAATACTCGAGAGGACAGTAGGTACTACTCGGAAGGATTGGGCGGCTAAGCTAGACGATGCATTGTGGGCATACCAGACCGTTTTCAAAACCCCCATTGGTGCCACTCCTTTTACTCTTCTCTAAGGCAAAGGATGTCACCTCCCGGTTGAGCTGGAACATAGAGCATTGTGGGCTGTGAAGCTGTTAAACTATGATCTCAAGACAGCTCAGGAGAAGCGCTTGATTCACCTACATGAGCTTGATGAACTAAGGCTGGACGCCTACGAAAGCGCTAAGATCTACAAGGAGCGTACTAAGGCGGCTCATGACAAGAAGTTGGTTCATAAAGAGCTTAATCAAGGTAGTTTGGTGCTACTCAATGACTAGAGGCTGAAGCTGTTCCCGGGCAAGCTCAAATCAAGGTGGTGTGGACCGTTTGAGATCAAGTAAGTATTGCCCTATGGAGCTGTTACGTTGGTTGGCAAGAGTGGGAATGCATTCACAGTCAACGGACACAGAGTAAAGCCATACATGGCCAGTGCATGCAACAAGGAGAGCACTTCAATGCTTCTCCAAGACCCACCATCTGCCTAAACCAAGTAAAGTCTAGCTAATGACGTTAAAGAAAGCGCACTTGGGAGGCATTCCCATGTCTATCTTGTATATATTTCTGCTTTCTTTCTATTTCAGTTTTATGTTTTTATCTTCTAAGTGTGTAGGAAAGGGTGTAAGGGATTGCAGGACATGATCTTGGAGTCCAAAAGAGGGAAAAGGGTTAAGAATTGGCTAGAGATCGAGTGCTAGATCGACTCATCCTAGCTCGATCCTTACTAGATCAAGGTAGTGAATCGAGAGAAGTTAGTCGATCTAGACGAGATCGAGTAGACAGATCGAGTGGAACTGTCGATCACGAGAGGATGAACACCCTATACGTTTAGCTTGAAAAGAAAACATGGTGTAGATCGACCGAGTCACTTGATTCTCAAAAATAGATCGAATACTCTACTCGATCTGCCACTCGATCTATGCCAAATCGACCCTCAGATCGATCACGTAGCTTGATTCAAGGACCAATGCCTGGTTGACCAAAAGTCAAGGAACGAGAGGACAGTCGATCTACAACTCGATGCAATTTGAATCGAGTCCCTGATCGATCAAACCTCTCGATCCTAGCCATTATGGGCATGAGATCGAATCCTAGATCGACCAAATGGACTCGATCTCGTGCCGAGGTAACAATTTCTTTTCCCTCTTTTCTTCTTTCCCTCCAATTTTTTTTTTAAATTTGAAAAGTGGTCAAGGCAAGCATCTTTGACCATGAAAGATGTGCCTTGACCACACCTGTTGTCAGAAAACCACTTTCTTGCCCATAGTTTTGTATTTTTGTTGGTCTTTATATTTCAAGCTAGAACACAATCTCTCATACTTTGTGTTTCGAGTTTCTTAAACAAGAGAGAGTGTGATTTTCACTGTTCAAAAGATCAACAGCAACTGCTTTCACGCTTGCTAAGGTATTTCCGAATCATTGTTCAAATTTTTTTAGAAAATTCCTTTTTATTGCTTGCTTGAGAACTAGATGATACGGAATTTGAGCGAATTTTTAAAACTAGCTAGATATTAGGAAAAATTCTAGATTTGTTCTTATCTCTAGATTTGCTCCTCTATTTTCTTGCTAGAATTTTTATAAATTCCCCAAAAATCTAGGGTATTTGTTATAAGATTTTCCCTCTTGCATAGTCTTTCCCTCTACATTCGCCGGCTTTGCTCATTCTTTTTCTTAAGAATTGTGTTTCAGGTACCATGGCTCCAAAACAAACAAGAGTAGAGATAACACAAGGAGGAGAGGCTCAGCAAGAGGCTCAACAATTGGTTCAGGAGAGGGTTCGATGGACCAAGGAGGAGAAACAAGCCAAAAGCGGCTTGAAAGGCTGAGGTTCGACCCTACGAAGTTTGCAAGCCGAGATCTGTTGGCCAAGATGGGGATTTTGGGAGATTTCGATCAGCTCTTGAAGAACATAGGGCTCCGATGTTTGTCACGAATGGACTGCCCCACTTACCCCGAGGCAACCATTGATTTCTTAGCAACCTTGGAGTTCACGTATGAGAACCCGAATCTTCCTCCTCCTTCCCAAGGGCACATCACCTTCAAGATCAGACGTCAAGCTTATCATCTCTCGATCCAAGAGCTTTACCAAGCTTACAGTTTGAACGTTGATGCTGGACAAGTGGAGTTCCCCTCTTTCTCTCAGGCCAACGAGCTGTGGGACCTCATAAGCAATGACGACTACAAGCCGAACACTGCGAAGATCAAGCGAGCGAGAAGCCCGCTGCTGCGTTACACGCTGAAGCTGATTGCAAACACATTTAGTGGACGGTCTGTGGCCCCTACAATCACCATGACAGAGCTTTGCTTCTTGTTCCAAGGCGTTAAGCATCTCGTGTGTGACCCTGAGGAGAATGATGAGCCGTTGGAAGACCAGCTAGGAAACGACGTGAACTACAGCTGTATCCTAGCCTCTTCATTGGTGAAGTATAAGGAGTATGCCATGAGGTGCAAGGAGAGTTCGTCTTTGATTGGAGGGTTCCTCACTCCTTTGTTTGTTCAAGCCGGAGTGCCACTAGCTGACTTCGTACCTTGCGTGGATAGGGCGTACATGGATGACATTTATCTAAGGAACATTGATAGCTTGGGACGCACGCCAGCTGAGGGTTTTTATGCGTATCAGTTCATTGATGAGGAGAATGAGAAAAGGGTGTGTATTCTGCCAAACAGGGACGAAACCGAGCTGTTGGGAGTTAGGAACATCGAGTTTCTCCCAAGCGTAGAGGAGTGCTTTGCACCTCTAGGAGGAACAGCTGCTCCAGCACTAGCTTCTCGCCCACGTTCAGAGTCCCTTGCCTCAACTGATGACATTCCCGAAAGCTTTGTACTCCCTAAGATCGACTTTGAGCCGCGGACTAAGACAGAAAAGTTCTTTGCTTCTGTTGTGGAAATGCAAAGGAAGATCAACAAATGGCAAAGTAAGGTCATCAAGAAGCTTGACAAGAAGGTCAAGGCGCTTCAAGGGAGCTCCTCTAAGAAGGCTGTAAGCGAAGAAGTCGAGCAGTCCGAGAAGAGGAGGAGATCGACTGGTGGAATCGTTTTACGTGAGCCTCAAGGAAGCCCCATCCTACCTGCTTGCCACTCGGTTCATGAAGGAGCTGCATTGGAAAGGGGCAAATGAGTAGCCCACGAGACCCCAACAAAGAGAAAGAGGTCTGGAACGTCCACAGATTCCAGCCCCACTTAGTAGCTCTTTGATGCATTGTACACTCTTTGAAAGTAAGCTCTAACCATACTTGGATCATGTGTTTTGATTTTCGTGGCTTGACTTGAACATTCGTGAACTGAATCTTGTCCTAATAAGTGAGAACCCTAATCTGAATTTTAATTATCATACTTATACATTTGAAAATGAACACATAGATCTTATACATATTTAGGCTCTCTTCCTCTTTTCACCACTCTTTTGTGAGCCTAAGTAGAACTCCCACCATAACCCTTACCTTTCTTTCAAGCCAAATGTTCTTGTGTGATATCATTGTGAGGCCTCTTTTCGGTTTGAACTTAGCATAAAGTGTTAGGTCTAGGCGACATGATTAGGCTTTCATTTGGTTGCTTGCTTTGCATTTTGAAGTTAGTTTTTAGGCTTAGGTTAGGTTTGGGGTTCATTGGGATTGTTTATTTTCTTAATTGTTTATGGTTTCAAAAGAGTTTGGTGTTTGAAGTGTTTGAAGTGGTTTTAAGTGGTAGGCAATGTTTTCAAAATGAAAATCTCTAAGTATATTTCAGAAGATAGCTCTCAAGTAAAAGAAAAAGAAAAAAAAAAGAAAAGGGCCTAAGTGCCAAATAAAAAAAAAAGAAAAAGAAAAAAAAAATAATAAGTAGAGAGCTATCAATAAGAAAAGTAAAGAGCTAAAAATGTTTTCAGCCTTTCCACTAGCCTAAAAGAGTAAGGATGTTTTCTGTTTTAACTTGGGTTTTTGCTAAGCGAATTGCTTTGGTGATAAGGGTAGTATCTAGGAGGGTGAGTGAGCTAAAAAGAAAAGAAATGAGAGGGATTTTAGGACCATTGTTAGTGTACATGGGTAGATGAGAGTCTAGTTATATATGCATCAATTGCCTTTACCTTTAGCATTATGCATAAGTTCTTACCCTTCTTGAGAGAAACCCTTTGCATTATAAAACTCTTTTAAAATATGATCATTTTAGTCTCATAGCCTTTGTCCTTAACAAAATGTGTTACACTATAAAATGCATAGGTGTGATTTACAGTTCTAATCTTAATGAATGTTAAAGGATAAGAATCTTTGATTGTTTCAAATAGGAGAGCCATGATTTGAAATTCATTGTGTGGTGTGTATGGCTAAGTTCTTTGGAGTATGAGTGTGTGCATTGCATTTTAGAGTTAAGAACTAGGACCATTGAAATGATTCATTTGAAAAACACCTTTGCAAGAAGCTTAAACCCCCGTTTTTAAAACTTCTCTTCCTTTCCTGTTTTCTGTTTGCTTGAGGGCAAGCAAAAGACAAGTTTGGGGAAGTTGATATTACTATATATTTCGTGTATTTTGCATACATATAAGGTAGTTTCTCACGCATTTACCTTGCATATTAGGCTAGGTTGCACTATTTTAGGTCCTAGAGCACTTTTGCATTAGCATTCGCACATTTCTTGCATTATGCATCACATTCAGGTTGTTTTCGGATACTCTGGATCTTTGGAGGATTCGTGGACGTGCTAAGGCTCGTGAGGAAGCCCGTGGACACTTGGAGAACTCAGGAGTGCATGCTAAGGACCGGAGATCGAGTAGAAGATCGAGCAAGGCAGGTCGATCTAAAAGAAATCGACCAGAAGATCGAGTGACCAAGTCGATGCGAGGAAACGGATTGAGACCGAGATCGGGTGAGGAGATCGATCTGAAGTGCAGACGTAAATGACGCCATGCAGATCGAGTACCAGATCGAGCTTCCAACCCGATCAGCACAGAATCGACTCAGAGATCGACCAAAGCCACCCTATTCAAACCGAAGATCGAGAATCAGATCGAGCATCGTGCTCGATCCCAGGCTACTTTAACCGTTTTTGGCTTCTAGCGACGGGGGGACCATCGAGCTGTTTGTCCACTTTGGGAAGGCGGCGATCCTGCTTTCACACACACTTCACTTATATCTTTTTTCGTTCTTCTTTCTCTTGCTTAGGCGATTCCGCCATTGTAGAACCTTTAAGCTTTCTCTTGCATTTGAACCTTTGAATGTCGAATCTTTTGCTTTAATCAATCGTTAATCATGCTTAGCTTTCTGTTTATTGCGTTTTGTTCAGTTTTCTTTATGAGTAGCGAGTAGTTTCATTTGGGTTGTTGGATTGAGGTGATTCAAAGGGTCAAAGAGGTTAAAGTTTTATCTTTTCTTGTTCTTCATTCCCTTCTCTTCTAGGATCTTGAGTACTTAAGGCTTAGAGAGTCTCACGCCAAGATCTCTATGATCCAAAGGCTGTCTTACTGATAACAGCTTTTTGATCTAGGGTGAGCAAATGCAACAGGAGGTTATCAAAACTCATGCAGCATACAGTTGTACCATAATGCAAGAGGTATCAATCCAATCCTAGGGGTTATAAAGTGCAATGAGAATGCAAGGGTCATGTAAAGCTAAACAAATGAGGAATCATTTGAGAAGTCCTAAAAACTACATGCAATGACAAAATGCAGAGAAAAACTATTTGAAAAATACTAGAAGGGATTAAACTACTACTAGGAACAGACCAAACAATAAAAATGCCAAGCTAGGAATTTATAAAAATCGACTAGTGGATCGACCACTGGATCGACCCCTAGATCGAGCAATAACGATCGATCTAAAAATCAGTTTAAGCAAAAGTGAATCTAATGACCAGGGTGCGAGCAAGCAACAAGTGAATGATCAACACAGACTAAGAAATACTAAAAGGAGGGTCTAGGGTTGAGATTCATGTTCAGGGGTTTCAAAGGTTTAAGCTTGGGTTGAAAACTTTAGATCTACTCACTTTGTGAGGTTCCCTAAGCCTTGAAAACAAAACAAGATTCGTCCGTGGCTTTCGGTATGGATCACTCCTTCATTCTCTCCTCCAAACCCATGGCGTTTGGCGGAAGAAGAGATTGAAGGGCAAGGAAACCAGATTTCAAACACGCGGCTTAACTAGTCCTCTAAACTACCATGGCGTTTGGGAAAGAGTAACTAGTATCTAGGATGCGATTTTCAGAGATCTCTGAATCCTGTCAAGGTAAGAGGTCTCTCTGATCATAAAGATCTTGGCGTGAGACTCTTTAAGCCTTAAGAACTCGACATCCTAGAAGGGAAAACCATGAAGAACAAGAAAACACCAAACTTGAAAACCTTTTCCACCCATTTGAATCCTCTCAACCCCAAAACCCAATGGAACTACTCGCGACTCATGAAATAAACCGTACGAAATGCAATAGACGAAGAACTAAACATGAGAAACGATTGATTTAACTTAAACGATCCAATATTCAAAAGTAAAACAAGAAAAAGCTCGAAGTCTAACAATGGCGAATCACCTAAAACAAGAGAGATGATAAAAAGTAGTCGATAAAATGAGATAATGAAAGGGATCGTTGGTCTTTGCCTAAAATTGCCAAACTGCAAATGGTCCCCCCCTCCGCTACGGTCTAAAAACAGGCTGGACGGATAAGGTTGGTATGGCGATCACGAAGCTCGATCTGGCAATCGATCATGTCCTGAATCGGGCGGCTCTTGGTCGATCTTCGTGTCGATCTTGTGCTGATCGGGTTGGAAGCTCGATCTGGTCCTCGATCTGCATGGCGTCGTCTATGTCCGTACTCTCAATCGATCTCCATACTCGATCTTCTGGTCAATCTCGTCTAGATCGACCTGCCTTGCTCGATCTGCTACTCGATCTCAGGTCCTCATGATAACTACTTTCTTTGCAAGGGTGAGGATGCAATGAGGCTATCAAACTCAAATGCAACACTTAGGTTGTAGTACAGTATGCAAGTGAGAGTCAATCCATTTCTAGGAGCTAGGAAGATTAAAGAGAATGCAAGAGCAGTGTAAAGCTAAGCGAATGACAGGTGATATTGTGAAAATCCTAAAAAATATATGCAACGACCGAATGGAATGCAAAACTATTTTAAAATTACCAAGAGTGATTGAACTACTACGAGAAACAAACAGAAAAATTAAAATACAAGGCTATGATTTAACAAAAATCGACTAGTGGATCAACCACAGGATCGACAACTAGATCGAGCAGTTTGGATCGATCTCGTCTAAAAATTCAAGTATGAAGAAACTAATGACCAGGATGCGACTAATATCAAGCGAAATACTAACGAAGATGTAAGAATGCTAAGAAAGAAGGGTCTAAGGTTGAGATTCATGGTCCGGGGTTTCGAGGGTCCAAGTTGGCATTGAAAACTTTAAATCGACTCACTTTGTGAGATTCCCTAAGCCTTGAAAACGAAAACAAGATCCATCCGTGGCTTTCGGTATGGATCACTCCTTCATCCTCTCCTCCAAACCCATGGCTTCTGGTGGAAAGAGAGGTCGAAGGGCAATGAACTCAGATTTCAAACACACGGCCTAACTAGTCCCCTAAACTTCCATGGCTTTTGGGAAAGGGTAACTAGTCTCTAGGATGTGATTTTCAGAGATCTCTGGATCCTGTCAAGGTAAGAAACCTCTCTGTTCATAATGATCTTGGCGTGAGAGTCTTTAAGCCTTAGGGACTCAACATCCTAGAAGAGAAAGCCATTAAGAACATGAAAACTACCAACTTGGAAACCCCTTAGACCCCGTGAATCCTCTCAACCCCGAGACCCAAATGAAACTACTCGCTACACATGAGAATAACCGAAATAAACATGAAAGATGAAGCGATGAACATGAAAACGATTACTTAAAACGTAAACGATTCGAAAATATTCAAGAAAAAGCTCAAAGTCTAACAATGGCGGAGAGTCTCCAAACCAGAGTGAAAAAGCATAAAAAGATAAGAATGAAAAAGTGTGTGTGTGGAAAAAGACATCGCCGCCTTCCCAAAATGGTGAAAACAGCTCGATCTTCTGGTCGATCTCATCTAGATCGACCTGCCATGCTCGATCTGCTCCCCGATCTCTGGTCCTTAGCAAACATCCGACGTTCCACGAACCACCACAACAGCTTCAGCACGTCCACGAACCTCCAAGACTCCAAAGTAGCCAGAAACAACCTGAATGTGATGCAAAATGCAAGGAACATGCTGGTGCGAGAATGCTCTAAGACCCTAAGTGATGCAATCTAGTCAAAAGTGTGATCTAAATGCATGAAAAGCTAACTAATATGTATGCAGAATACATGCAATATGCAGTAACATCAACTCTCCCAAACTTACTTCTTGCTTTCCCTCACGCAACAGAAAATAAGAAAGGAAGAGAGGTTTTAGAAAAGACGGGGGTTTAAGCTTCTTGCAAAGGTGCCTTTCAAGTGAATCAAACTCAATGTCCTAGTTACTAGTTCTAAAATGCAATGCGCACACTCATACTCCAAAGAACTTAGCCATATTCATCACACAAAGAAATTCAGAACATGACTCTTATATTCCAAACAATCCAAGAATCCTAACCTTTAACATTCAATTAATGATCAAACCGTGAATCACACTTATGCACCAAGAACAGAATACATTTGGCTAAGGACAAGGTTATGAGACAAAGATGATCTCATTCAAGCGGGTAATTCAAACAATGGGTTATCCCAAAAAGGATTGAACTTATGCATAATGCTAAAGGTAAAGACAATTTATGCATACATGACTAGACTCTCATCTACCCATATACACTAACAATGATCCTAAACCCCTCTCATTTTCTTTCTTTTTCGAGCTCACTCACCCTCTAGAAACTACCCAAACGACAAGGCAAGAAGCCAAGCATAACCCACGAAAACAGGAAACAACTTTACTCTTATTAGGCTAGTGGTGATCAAACACAAACTTAAAGCTCTTTCTTTAAATCTTGGTAGCTCTCTTCTCTTATTATTTTTTTTTTTTAAACTTTGGCCTTTTGGCTCTTTTCTTTCTGATTTTTATTTTTATTTTTGAGAGCTACCTCCTTCTCTTTTAAAACTGAGCTTTTATTTAAAAACAGAACAACACCACTTAAAATCATGAGTCCTTTATTTTCAAACCCCAAACACCATTTCTTTTTAAACTGAAAACACATAAGCAAAATTCTTTTAACAGCAGCAAATCCCTGCCCCAAAACAAACCTAAAACTAGCTTCAAAATGCAAAGCTAGCATAAATATGAAAGCCTAATCATGTCGCCTAAACCTAACACTTTATACCAAGTTCAATCCGAAAATAAGGTCTCACATCACACAAGAAATATTTGGCTTGAAAAGAAGGCAAGGTTCAGGGTGTGGAGTTCTATTCAGACTTACAAAGAGTGGTAAAAAGGGCTAAAATAGCCTGAATATGTATATGTGATCCATGTATTTCATTTCAAATGCACAAGAGTGATAATTCAAATTCAGATTAAGATTCTCAATTAGTAGGAAAGGATTCAATTCATGTCTGTTCAACTTAAGTCACGAAAATCATAGCAAGTGATCCAAGCATGGTAAGAACTTACTTTCAAAGTATGAGCAAAGCATTAGAGAACTACTAACTAGGGCATTGAAACAATTCATTAGTTTAAAACACCTTTTTAAGAAAAACTCTAACCCCTTATGCAAATATGAACAACCTAGATGCTTTAAGATTCTAGACTCAATCCTAAAACGCTCAATGAGATGAATGCAACTACATGAATCTTTGAAAAACTTTTAAAAATTTAACCAGTTTTCCATGTAATGAAGACTCAAGGATGCTAAAGGGAAAATAAGATCAGAAAACACATGTCAAACCACACATATACTCCCCCAAACTTGCTTGACACCGTCCCGGTGGCAAACAAATTCAAAGGAGCATCAAAACACAAAGCAAAAAGAAGCAAACATGAGCGGTATGTACAATGGAAGAAGGTTGTTACCTCGGGTCTAGTCTCGGCTGGAACTTGAGGATGTTCCAGAGGAGCTAGATGCTACGACTTTGCCTTTGGAGCCTGGCTCTTGAAGAGAGAGACGTGCCGGTTGAATGTTGCTGCCTTGAGTCTCATGGATGACAACTCCACCGGTTGAAAGCCTCCTCTTCTCGAGCTGTTGAACCTCTTCACTTGCATCTTTCTTAGGCGAGCCTCCTTGAAGTGATTTGACCTTCTTGGCAAGTTTCTTGAGCATTTTACCTTGCCATTTGTTGATTTTCCTTTGCATCTCCACAACAGATGCTAGGAACTTCTCCGTTTTGGTTCTCGGTTCAAAGTCTATCTTGGGAAGGGTGTAAGCCTTGGGCATCACATCTTCCGTGGCTGGGGACTCAGACCTTTGACGAGGAGCAATCGCTGGGGCAGGCGTTCCTCCTAGAGGAGCAAATCACTCCTCTTCTGTTGGCAAGAACTCGTTGTTCCCAACACCAAGCAGCTCGGTCTCGTCCTTGTTTGGTAGGATGCACACTCTCTTCTCGTTTTCGTCGTCGATGAAAAGATATGCGTAGAACCCTTCTGCTGTCAGTATTCCTCATGTAGACCTCATCCATGAAAGCTCTAGTCGGGACGGGTGTGAAATCGTGTATAGGTACGCCAGCTTGTATGAATAGAGGAGTGAGGAAGCCGCCAATGAAAGAAGAGCTTGCCTTGCACTGCAAGGCATAAGCCTTGTACTTCACCAAAGAGGCAGCAAGCACGCATCCATAGTTCACCTCGTCGCCGAGTTCATCCTCCATAGGTTCTTCATTCTCAGCCGGATCACACAACAAATGCTTCATGCCTTGGAACAAGAAGCAAAGCTCGGTCTTCGTGACCGTGGGAGCAACTGACCTTCCGCTGAATGTGTTGGCGATCAGCTTCAAGGTGTACCTCAGCACCGGGCTTCTAACTCTCTTGATTTTGGCGGTGTTGGCCTTGTAATCTTCGTTGCTGATCAGGTCCCAAAAATTGTTTGCTCGCTTGAAGGAGGGGAACTTGATCTTGGAGGCGGCTGCGTTGAGACCATATGCTTGACACAGCTCGGGGATTGAGAGGCTGAAGGCTTGACGTCCAACCTTGAAGGAGAGACGGCCTTGTGAAGGAACGGGGGCGCTAGGGTTCTCATAACGAAACTCCAATGTGGCAAGGAAGTCTATTGTCACGTCTGGAATGGTTGGGCAATCCATTCGTGACAGACATCTTAAGCCAATGTTCTTGAGGAGTTGGTCAAAATCTCCAAGGATCTCTAGCTTGAACAGCAGCTCCCGGTCCGCAAACTTAGTAGGCTCGAACCGAAGCCTTTCCAGCCGCTTCTTATCCCTCTTCTCGTCCTTACTCCATCGGACCCTCTCTTGAACTGCCACTTCCTGACCTTCTCCTTCTTGTGCCGTCTCCTCTCTCGTTCTCTTAGGGGCCATCGTGCCTGAAACAGGTTTCTCAAGCAAAGTAATCAGCAAAACGGCGATAGGATGAGAGAAGAAGAGAGGCAAAGAAGAAAACTCATACTTAATACCCTAAAATTTTGGGGAATTTATAAAAAATATAGCAAAATAACAGAGAATCAAATCTAGAGATACTAGAAAATCCAGAATTTTTCCTATTATTTAGCCAAATTTAAAAATTCTAAACCGTCCTAACATCTAAAACAATCAATTGCGAAATAAAAGGAGATTTTTCTAAAGATTTTTATCAAATAACCGAAAATACCTTTTGCAAAGATTGTTAAGAAGTTTGTTAGCCTTTAGAAACAGAAAACTCTCACTCTCTTTGCTTAAAATTTCGAGAAAACAAGAATGAGAGAGTGTGAAGTTGATGAAAACATTTAAAGGCCAACAAGAAACAAAACTATGGGTAAAAGGAGGTGGTTTCTGACACAAGTCTTAGTCAAGGCACATCTTTCATTGTCAAAGATTCTTGCCTTGACCAAGTTTTAAATTTAAAAACTGGAGGGAAAAGAATAAAGGAGGGAAAGAAAATGTTACCCCGGCATGAGATCGAGTCCGTTTGGTCGATCTAGGACTCTATGTCATGCCCATAATGGCTTAGATCGAGAAGGTTACTAGATTTGGGACTCGATTCATGGTGAATCAAGTCCTGGATCGATTGGCTCTCTCGATTGTTGAGATTTTGACTCCACGGCTAAGTCCTCGTGATGCAGCTACATCCTCGATTTGGGGGTCGATTTGGCTTAGATCGAGTGATGGATCGAGTCGTGTGATCGATCTATCTTTTAAGGATTTCCCGAGACATTTTAGATCGGTCGATCCAGATGGGATCGATCGATCCGTTTTCATCTAGATCGATCTTATCACTCGTTCTCGTCTAGATCGACTGGCTCCTCTCGATTCACTAACTCGATCTAGCAAAGATCGAGTTAGGATTAGTCGATCTAGCACTCGATCTCTAGCCTTTTCTTATCCCCTATCGCCTCGTTTGGACTTCAAGATCGAGGTTTAGACTCCTCATACCTGTTCCTACACACTTGCAAAATAAATACATAAAACTGAAAGAGAAATAAAGCAGAAATATGTACAGGATAGACATGGGAATGCCTCCCAAGTGCGCTTTCTTTAACGTCTTTAGCTAGACTTTACTTGGTTTAGGCAGATGGTGGGTCTTGGAGAAGCACCATGCTACTCTCCTTGTCATAGCTGTCCGCCAAGTAAGGCTTGACCCTGTGTCCGTTCATGGTGAATGCACTGCCACTCTTGCCCATCAATGTAACAGCTCCATAAGGCAGCACTTCTTGGATCACAAACGGCCTGCTCCACCTTGACTTCAGCTTTCCCGGGAAGAGTTTTAGTCTTGAATTGTACAGCAACACCAAACCTCCTTCCTTAAGCTCCTTGGCAACCAACTTCTTGTCATGAGCTTCCTTAGTCCGCTCCTTGTATATCCGAGAGCTCTCATAAGCGTTCAACCTTAGTTCGTCCAGTTCATGTAGCTGGATGAGGCGCCCCTCTTGAGCAGTCTTGAGGTCAAAGTTCAGCCTCTTTACAGCCCACAATGCACGGTGTTCCAGCTCAACTGGGAGGTGACAGCCTTTGCCATAGAGCAGAGTGAAAGGGGTCGTACCAATCGGTGTTTTCAAGGCGGTACGGTAGGCCCAAAGAGCATCGTCCAACTTTACTGCCCAGTCTTTCCTTGTTGCTCTGACCGTCTTCTCAAGTATAGACTTGATTTGCCGGTTGGAGACTTCCACTTGACCGCTCGTTTGAGGATGATACGGTGTAGCCACTTTATGCTTAACGCCGTACTTTCTCAAAAGGCTCTCAAAGATCTTGTTTATGAAGTGGCTTCCTCCATCGCTTACAACCACCTTTGGTACCCCAAACCTCGGGAAAATGATGCTTTTAAACAGCTTGATCACCACCATAGAATCGTTTGTAGGGGAAGCAACAGCCTCAACCCATTTAGAGACATAATCAACCGCTACTAAGATGTACTTGTTGCCGTATGAAGAAGGAAATGGCCCCATGAAGTCTATGCCCCACGCGTCAAACACGTCAACCTCGAAGATAGGAACCTGAGGCATCTTGTTCCTCTTAGTGATATTCCCTGCTTGTTGACACGCCTCACAGCTCTTCACAAACTCGTGTGCATCTTTGAAGATGGACGGCCACCAGAAATCAGCTTGCTTCTTCCTTGAATGAAGCGAAGTGTCCTCCATAGGATGAGCCATGACAGTGAAAGAGGATGTCTTTAGCTTCTTCCTTTGAAACACATCTCCGGTAAAAACTTTAAATCGACTCACTTTGTGAGATTCCCTAAGCCTTGAAAACGAAAAACAAGATCCATCCATGGCTTTCGGTATGGATCACTCCTTCATCCTCTCCTCCAAACCCATGGCTTCTGGTGGAAAGAGAGGTTGAAGGTCAATGAACTCAGATTTCAAACACACAGCCTAACTAGTCCCCTAAACTTCCATGGCTTTTGGGAAAGGGTAACTAGTCTCTAGGATGTGATTTTCAGAGATCTCTGGATCCTGTCAAGGTAAGAGACCTCTCTATTCATAATGATCTTGGAGTGGGAGTCGTTAAGCCTTAGGGACTCAACATCCTAGACGAGAAAGCCATTAAGAACAAGAAAAATACCAACTTGGAAACCTCTTAGACCCCGTGAATCCTCTCAACCCCGAGACCCAAATGAAACTACTCGCTACACATGAGAATAACCGAAATAAACATGAAAGATGAAGCGATGAACATGAAAACGATTACTTAAACCTTAAACGATTCGAAAATATTCAAGAACAAAGCTCAAAGTCTAACAATGGCGGAGAGTCTCCAAACCAGAGAGAAAAAGCATAAAAAGATAAGAATGAAAAAGTGTGTGTGTGGAAAAAGACATCGCCGCCTTCCCAAAATGGTGAAAACAGCTCGAGCGGTTGAAAGCTGTTGAAAGGACAGAGATCGACTTCGGGATCGAGCGGCTCTCTCGCTCACTTTCGGACATCGTGTCTTCTACTCGATCTGGGTCTCGATCTTCTTCGGCGGATCGAGTGTTGCATCCGATCTTGGTGTCGATCTTCGGTCGGATCGAGTGGTGGACTCGATCCGGCTCTCGCTCTGCATGGCGTCATTTACGTCTGTACCATTTGATCGATTGCTCCACTCGATCTTCGTCTCGATCATTTCCCTTGGATCGCCTGGGCTTCTCGATCTTCTGGTCGATCTCATCTAGATAGACCTGCCATGCTCGATCTGCTCCCCGATCTCTGGTCCTTAGCAAACATCCTACGTTCCACGAACCACCACAACAGCTTCAGCACACCCACGAACCTCCACGACTCCAAAGTAGCCAGAAACAACCTGAATGTGATGCAAAATGCAAGGAACATGCATATGCTGGTGCGAGAATGCTCTAGGACCCTAAGTGATACATTCTAGTCTATAGCCTGATGTAAATGCATGATAAGCTAACTAATATGTATGCAAAATACATGCAATATGCAGTAACATCACCTCAGCGTGCAATCCTGATTTCTCCAAGTGTCCACGAACTTCCTCACGAGCCTCAGGACGTCCACGAACCCTCCAAGACTCCAAAGTAGCCGAAAACATCCTGTATGCGATGCAGAATGCAAGAAATATGCATATGCTGGTGCAAGAACACTCTAGGACCTAAAGTGATTTAAACTAACCTAAAATGCAATGTATATGCATGAGAAACTACCTTATATGTATGCAAAATGCATGGAATGTGCAGCTATATCAACTCCCCCAAACTTACATTTTGCTTGCCCTCAAGCAAACAAAATTAAAGAAGGGAGAGAGGTTTTAAAACAAACGGGGTTTAAGCTTCTTGCAAAGGTTTCTTTCAAATGAATCAATCTCAACGTCCTAGTTACTAGTTCTAAAATGCAATACACACACTCATACTCCAAAGAACTTAGTCATACTCATCACACAAAGAATTTCAAATCATGACTCTCCTATTCCAAACAATCAAAGAAACTCATCCTTTAACATTCATTAATGACCGAACCATGAATCAAACTTATGCACTTTAAAGCAAAACACATTTGGCTAAGGGTAAAGGCTATGAGCATAGAATGATCTCATTTTAAAGAGGGTTTATTTTAAGCAAAGGGTTTCTCTCGAAAATGGTAAGAACTTTATGCATAATGCTAAAGGTATAGGCAATTGATGCATACATGATCAGATTCTCATCTACCCATGTAAACTAACAATGATCCTAAAACCCCTCTCATTTTTTTTCTTTTAAGCTCACTCACCCTCCTAAAATCTACCCTTATCTCCAAAGCAAAAGCTTAGCAAACCCCAAATAAAAATAGAAAACATCTTAACTCTTTTTGGCTAGTGAAAAGGTTTGAAAATATTGAGCTCCTTATTTTTTTTATTGATAGCTCTCTTATTATTATTTTTTTTTCTTTCTTTCTCTTTTCTCTTTTATTTTTTTATTTTTGGCACTTAGGCTCTTTTATTTATTTTTATTATTATGAGAGAGCTATCCTCTGAAATTATTGGAGCATTATACATTTTAAACACAAAACCTTTCAGTTAAAACCTATTTCTCACTTCAAATACCAAACCCTTCTGAAACCGAAAGCATATAAACATGAAAGCAACCCCAATGATCCCCCAAACTTATCCTAAGCCTACATCTAGCTTCAAAATGCAAAGCTAGCAATCATATGAGAACCTAATCATGTCGCCTAAACGTAACACGTTATGCTAAGTTCAAACCGAAAGAGGCCTCACAATGATATCACACACGAACTTGGCTTCAAAGAAAGGTAAGGGTCAAGGCGGGTGTTCTACTTAGGCTCACAAAGAGTGGTAAAAGGAAGAAGAGAGCATAAATATTTTAAAATCCATGTGTTCATTTCCAAATGCATAAGGATGATATTTAAAAATTGAGATTAAGGTTTTCACTTATGAGGACAAGTTTCAAATCATGAGAGTTCAATTCAAGTCACGAAATTCAAAACAAGTGATCCAAGCATGGTAAGAACTTACTTTCAAAGTGTGAGCAAAGCATTAGAGAACTAATAACTAGGATATTGAAACTATTCATGAGTTAAACACCTTTTTAAGAAAACTTTAAACCCTTATGCAAATGTAAACAACCTAGATGCTTAAAAATTCTAGACTCAATCCAAAAATGCTTAACAATATGAATGCAACTACATGAATTTTTCTTAAAAATTTTAAAAATTTTACCAATTTTTCATGTAATGAAGACTCAAGTATGCTAAAGGGAAAATAAGATCAGAATAAACATGTCAAACCACACACATACTCCCCCAAACTTGAATGACACCGTTCCGGTGGCAAACAAGTTCAAAGGACCTAAAAACACAATGCAAAGATAAAGAAAATATGAATGGTATGTACAATGGGAGGGTCTTGGTACCTTGGAGCTAAACTCGGCTGGAACTTGAGGATGTTCCAGTGGAGCTGCTCTTGCTAGAGGAGCGTCGGGCTATGTCCTTTCCTTTATCCTCGGTGGGGAAACCATGAACGGAATGCCGAGCTTGTTGCGCGGTGCCTTGCTGCTCACAGATGACAATACCGCCAGTTGATCTCCTCCTCTTCTCGGGCTGGTTAACCTCTTCACTATTGGACCCCTAAGACTTCGCAGATGAACTCCCTTGAAGCGCCTTGACTTTCTTGGCGAGTTTCTTTATCATCTTCCCTTGCCACTTTGTTATCTTTCGCTGCACCTCTACCACCGAAGCAAGAAACTTCTCAGCCTTGGTCCGCGGTTCAAAGTCCATCCTTGGAAGCTCAAAGTGGGCTGGCATTGCGCCATCTGATGGCGGTGACTCTGACTGCTCTCGCGTGGACTCAATGGGCATCATTGTTGTACAAAGTGGGGCGTAGCACTCCTCGTGTGTTGGGCAAAACTGGATCGTACTGATGCTATCCAAGTTAGTCTCCTCAACGTTGGGTAAGATGCACACGTTCTTCTTCCCCCCGTCATCGTAGAACCGATAAGCGTAGAATCCCGGAGCTGGCGTAGGTCCCAAGCTATCGGTATTTCGCATGTAAGTCTCGTCCATGAATGACCTGTCCGCGCAAGGCTCGAACCGTTGAAGTGGTACACCGGCTTGGATGAAGAGCGGCGTGAGAAACCCTCCAATG
Organism: Thlaspi arvense; assembly: GCA_911865555.2. Taxonomy (NCBI): domain Eukaryota; kingdom Viridiplantae; phylum Streptophyta; class Magnoliopsida; order Brassicales; family Brassicaceae; genus Thlaspi; species Thlaspi arvense. The sequence goes on from OU466862.2 coordinate 31,431,181, forward strand.
TAAGCTGAGCTCGCCTTGCATCTATGGGCGTATGCCTTGTACTTCACCAAGGAGGAGGCTAGAATGCACCCGTAGTTGACATCGTTCCCGAGGTCATTAGAAGAGGAAACACAGCTTGGTCTTCGTTACCATGTGAGACACGGCTCGTCTGCTGAAGGTGTTCGCCAATAACTTGAGAGTGTACCTTAGGACGGGATTCCTCACCTTCTTGATTTTAGCCGTGTTGGCTTTGTACTCTTCATCACAAAGCACGTCACATATGATGCTGGCATTCTTGAGAGGGGGAAAATCCACCTGCTTAGCTGCGGCGTTGAGTCCATATGCTTGGCAAAGCTCCTCAATGAAAGGTGATAGGACCGCTTCTTGACCTTGAAGCTGAGATGCCCTTGAGAGGGAGTTGAGAGGCTCAGATTCTCATAGGAGAACGCCAAGGTAGAGAGGAAATCCATTGTCACTTGCGGATATGTTGGACAGTCAATCCTTGAAAGGCAAGCAAGCCCCATGTTTTGGAGAAGGGAGTCAAAATCCCCTAGGAGACCCATCCTTGCCAGCAAGCCTCTGCTCGCGAACTTGGTAGGCTCGAAGCGCAGCCTCTCTAACCACTTCTTCACCGCGTTTTCCTCCTTAGTCCAACGGGTTCTCTCATGAACTTGCTGAGGTTCCTCCTCTTGAACTTGTTGAGTTCCCTCTTCCTGAACCACTTGTTGTTCATCCTCTCTCTGTGCAGCCTCTTCTCTAGTTCCCTTAGGTGCCATTGGTGCCTGAAACACGATTCTTAAACAAAAGAGTGAGCAAAGGAGGCGAGATATCGAGAAAGAGACTAGCGAGAAAGAAAAATCTACAACTAACATCCTAGATTTTTGGGGGATTTATAAAAATTGCATCTAGATAAAGGAAAAGAAAATCTAGAGATGAAATTAAATCTAGATTATTTCCTGATTTCTAGCTACTTAAAAAAATCGTTAATGCCCTTAGTAACTTAAATCGATCAAGCGGTGATAAAAAAAAAATTCAAAAGATTTAATTCAAAATCTTGAAATACCTTTGCAATATCGAAGATAAGAGCTAAATGCCTTTAGGAATGGAAGAAGAACACTCTCTCTCGATTTATAATTAGCAAGAACAGAAATGAGAGAGTGTGAAATCATTGAAAACATAAAGGCAACAAAAATCTAAAACCATGGGTGATGAAAGCGGTTTTCTGACAAAAGGTTGTCAAGGCACAACTTTCGTGGTCAAAGATTCTTGCGAGGATCACCATTCAAAATTAAAAAGCGAGGGAAAATTTTTTGTTACCTCAGCATGATATCGAGTCCTTTTGGTCTATCTAGGACTCGATCTCATGCCCATAATGGCTGGATCGAGAGATTTGATCGATCAGTGACTCGATTGGACTAGAATCGAGTCTTAGATCGATTATACTCTCTCGTTCCTTGACTTTTGGTCAACTAGGCTGAGTCCGCATGATCGAGCTATATTCTCGATTCAGGGGTCGATTCGGCTTAGATCGAGTGATGGATCGAGTCGAGTGATCGATCTGTCTTTGTAGGATTTTCCTGAGAGAAAATAGATCGGTCGATCCATTTTTGGATCGATCGATCTAAACTCCAAGACTTTCCCGAGACATTTTAGATCGGTCGATCTAGATGGGACCGATCGAGCCGTGCTTATCTTGATCGACCTTGTCACTCGATCTCACCTAGATCGACTAACTCCTCTCGATTCACTAACTCGATTCACTAACTCGATCTAGCACTCGATCTCTAGTCGATATTCGCCCCTTCTCACTCCTTTTGGATCCTAGATCATTGCCTGCGATCCCTCATACTTGTTCCTACACACTCACAAGATAAAAACATAAAACTGAAAGAGAAATAAAACAAAAATATGTACAAGATAGACATGGGAATGCCTCCTAAGTGCGCTTTCTTTAACGTCTTTAGCTAGACTTTACTTGGTTTAGGCAGATGGTGGATCTTGGAGAAGCATTGAGGTGCTCTCCTTGTCAAATGCACTCGCCATGTATGGCTTAACTCTGTGTCCATTCACTGTGAATGCATTCCCACTCTTGCCGACCAACGTGACAGCTCCGTAAGGTAATACTTCCTTGATTTCATACGGACCGCTCCACCGTGACTTCAGCTTCCCTGGAAAGAGCTTGAGCCTTGAATTGTAAAGCAGCACCAAACTCCCTTCCTTAAGCTCCTTAGGTACCAGCTTCTTGTCATGAGCAGCCTTGGTACGCTCCTTGTAGATCCTAGCGCTTTCGTAAGCGTCCAGCCTTATCTCATCAAGCTCGTGCAACTGGATCAACCGCTTCTCCTGAGCCATCTTCAGATCAAAATTCAGCCGCTTCACAGCCCACAACGCTCTATGTTCCAACTCAACGGGGAAGTGACATCCCTTGCCGTAGAGAAGAGTGAAAGGAGTAGTTTCGATGGGCGTCTTGAAAGCAGTCCGGTAAGCCCACAAAGCGTCATCTAACTTCACTGCCCAATCCTTCCGGGTAGTCCCAACTGTTCTCTCTAGTATCGCCTTGATCTGACGGTTAGATACCGCCACTTGGCCACTCGTTTGAGGATGGTAAGGCGTAGTTACCTTGTGCTTCACACCATATTTCCTTAGAAGATTTTCAAACAGCTTGTTGATGAAATGGCTTCCTCCGTCGCTTATCACCACCCTGGGTACTCCAAACCTCGGGAAAATGATGCTCTTAAAGAGTTTGATCACCACCTTAGAGTCGTTTGTTGGGGAAGCAATGGCCTCAACCCATTTAGAGACGTAGTCAACAGCTACGAGTATGAACTTGTTGCCGTATGATGAAGGAAACAGCCCCATGAAATCTATGCCCCACGCGTCAAAGACGTCTACCTCGAAGATGGGAACTTGAGGCGTCTCGTTCCTCTTAGTGATATTCCCTGCTCTTTGACAAGCCTCGCAGCTCATCACGAACTCATGGGTGTCTTTGAAGATGGACGGCCACCAGAAGCCGGCTTGCAAGACCTTAGTGGCGGTTTTGAATGAAGCAAAATGCCCTCCATACAAAGACCTGTGGCAATGAAATATGATATCTCTTGCTTCCTCCTTTGTCATGCATCTTCTGTACAGGCTATCAACGCCTCTCTTGTATAAATAGGGTTCATCCCAATAGTAGTTGCTCACGTCCCTCATGAACTTCTTCCTATGGTAGTTGTCAAGATGCGAAGGCTCTTCCCCACATGCCAAGTAGTTCACATTATCCACGTACCAAGGGAGATTCTCCTCTTTGAAGATCAGAAATTCCTCAAACCGCCCTTCTAGGTTCCCACAAACAGCCGTAGTGATTGCCATTAGTTGTTCTTCGGGAAGTGAATCATCTAAAGGAAGAGACTCATTGATTCTTAACCGAGAGAGATGGTCAACAACGCCGTTCTCTATCCCTTTCTTGTCTTTGATCTCCATGTCAAATTCTTGGAGTAAGAGGATCCATCTCAAAAGCCTCGGCTTAGTGCCCTTCCTGAAATAGATATAACGCAAAGCCGCGTGATCTGTGTAAACAATAGTCTTGGAACCCACGAGGTAAGCCCTGAACTTCTCAAAGGCGAATACAACCGCCAATAGCTCCTTCTCCGTAGTGGTATACCTCGTTTGTGTGTCATCCAAGGTTCTTGAAGCATAGTAAATCACGTGCAGCTTCTTATCCTTCCTTTGGCCTAGAACGGCTCCCACGGCGTAGTCAATAGCATCACACATAATCTCGAAAGGTAGAGTCCAGTCTGGTGCTTGCACTATAGGCGCATATACTAGGGCCTCCTTGATGGTCACGAAAGCTTGCAAACACTTCTCATCAAAGACGAATTCAGCCTCCTTGCACAACAGCCGCGTAAGTGGCCGTGTGATGTCACTGCATATTGCATGCATTTTGCATACACATAAGTTAGCTTTTCATGCATTTACATCACACTTTAGGCTAGATTGCATCACTTTAGGTCCTAGAGCATTTTTGCACCAGCATACGCATGTTCCTTGCATTTTGCATCATATTCAGGTTGTTTCTGGCTACTTTGGAGTCGTGGAGGTTCGTGTACATGCTGAGGCTGTTGTGGAGGTACGTGGAACGTCAGATGTTTGCTAAGGTCCAGAGATCGGGGAGCAGATCGAGTACGGCAGGTCGATCTAGATGAGTTCGACCAGAAGATCGAGAAGCCCAGGCGATCCAAGGGAATTGATCGAGAAGAAGATCGAGTGAAGCAATCGATCAAGTGGTACGGACGTAAATGACGCCATACAGAGCGAGAGCCGGATCGAGTCCACCACTCGATCCGACCGAAGATCGATACCAAGATCGGATGCAACACTCGATCCACCGAAGAAGATCGAGACCTAGATCGAGTAGAAGACACGATGTCCGAAAGTGATCGAGAGAGCCGCTCAATCCCGAAGTCGATCTCTGTCCTTTCAACCGTTTTTGGCCGTTAGCGAGGGGGGACCATCGAGCTGTTTTTCCCATTTTGGGAAGGCGGCGATGATATTTTCCCACACACTTTTTTCATTCTTATCCTTTTATGCTTTTTCTCTCTGGTTGTGAGACGATCCGCCATTGTTGGACTTTGAGCTTGTTCTGGAATATTTTGAATCGTTTAAGTTTAATCCATCGTTTTTATGTTTATCGTTTCATTCCTCATGCTTTGCTTAGTTTATTTAATGTGTAGTGAGTAGTTTTATTTGGGTTTCGGGGTTGAGAGGATTCACGGGGTCAAAAAGGTTTTCAAAGCTTGGTGTTTTCTTGTTCTTAATGGCTTTCTCTTCTAAGATGTTGAGTTCTTAAGGCTTAAAGAGTCTCTTGCCAAGATCTTTATGATCAGAGAGAGCTCTTACCTTGACAGGATACAGAGATCTCTCAAAATCACATCTTAGAGGCTAGATACTCTTTCCCAAACACCATGGTAGTTTAGAGGACTAGTTAAGCCGCGTGTTTGAAATCTGTTTCCCTTGCCTCTCAATCTCTTTTTCCGCCAAACGCCATGGGTCTCGAGGAGAGAATGATAGAGTGATCCATACCACATGCCATGGATGGGTCTTGTTTTGTTTTCAAGGCTTAGAGAACCTCACACAGTCAGTAGATCTAGAGTTTTCAAACCAAACTTGGACCTTTGAAACCCCTAACATGAATCTCGACCCTAGACCCTTCTTTCTTAGTATTCTCACATCTTCGTTAATCATTCGCTTGATATTCGTCGCATCCTGGTTATTAGTTTCTTCATACTTGCATTTTTAGACAAGATCGATCCAAACTGCTCGATCTAGTGGTCGATCCTGTGGTTGATCCACTGGTCGATTTTTAGTAATTCATAGCCTTGCATTTTAATTATTCTGTTTGTTGCTCGTGGTAGTTTAATCACTCTTGGGAATTTTAAAATAGTTTTGCATTCCATTTGGTCGTTGCATATAGTTTTTAGGATTTTTACAAAATCGCATGTCATTCGCTTTGCTTTACACTGCTCTTGCATTCTCTTTGACCTTCCTAGCTCCTAGAAATGGATTGACACTCACTTGCATACTGTACTACAACCTAAGTGTTGCATTTGAGTTTTGATAGCCTCATCGCATCCTCGCCCTTGCAAGAAAAGTTGTTATCAAATGGCGCCGTTGCCATTCTAGGAGTGTTAGAAAGCATATAGATTTGGGGCTTAGTGAAGACTAAGCTTTGTTTAGGTTACTAATCTCTCTACTCTCAAACGTGTTTCTTCCAGGTACATGCATCTTCGTTCCAGGGGAGACAACCATCTTCTTCAACCCTTGGACAACATCCATCAACTTGGTCATTCACGGCAAAGAAGAGTACGAGAACAAGCTAGAGCTTTTGAGGAGATTGTTCAGCACGGTTTGGTTGACTTTGAAGCTATGGCTGAACACGAGCATCCAGAGGGACCTCCTCCAGCTCATGGGGCAGTGGGAAGGGGCAATGGAAACCCCCAACACGCGGCTAGACCCCCAAGGATCATAGGAGCCCGAGATGCTCTCAATATTCTTAACAATAGGTTTGGGATCACTCCTCCTCCTGTACAAAACAACAACTTCGAGATTAAGCCAGGTTTCATCTCCATGGTGAAAAACAACAAGTTCCACGGCTTAGCAATGGAAGATCCCTTGGAGCACCTCGACAATTTTGAGCAAGTATGTGGGATGATCAAGATAAACGGCATATCCGAAGATGCTTTCAAGCTGCGTCTCTTTCCATTCTGTCTTGGAGACAAGGCTAGACATTGGGAGAAAACACATCCTCAAGGCACCATCACTTCATGGGCCGATTGTAAGAAGGCTTTACTTTCAAAGTTCTTCTCTAGCACCAGAACGGCAAGGCTAAGAAGCGAGATCAGCGGCCACACGCAAAGGAATAATGAGACTTTCAATGAAGCCATGGAACGATTCAAGGACTATACTATCCAATGTCCTCACCACGGCTTCAGCGAAGAGACTCTTCTAAGCACTATCTACCACGGAGCTTCACCAAAGATCAGGTTGTTGCTTTACACGGCCAGTAAGGGGAACTTCCTTGGTCAAGAGGTAGAAGAAGGCATAGAGCTGATTGAGAACTTAGCACTAAGTGACGGCAACTATGCTGAAGATTATGACCGTGCACCACGAGGTTCTAAGCTAGAGTCCCACAAGAAAGAGTTGAAATCATTACACGAGAAGATTGACAAGTTGGTTTTGGCAAATCAGAAGCATGTTCACTTTGTTGGTGAAGCAGATGAGAGCCAAGAGGAGCTTGAGTTGAGCCAAGAAGAAGCCAATTGGGTGGCGGGTCAAAACAACTACAAACCTCAAGGCTATTCACAAGGTTACAACCAGAACAACAATCTCTCATACCGCAGCACTAATGTAGCAAACCCTAATGATCAAGTGTACCCTGCTCAGCAAGCAAAGCCTTTCGTACCCTACAACAAAGGTTTTCAGCTGGGTGGTGGCTTCCAAGGGCAAGGGCAGAACAACTTCCATGGGCAACAGAAAGGAAACAAGGGTTATACACCAATGTACCCTCCCGGCTTTGTACCTCAGCAGCAACAACCGATGCAACAACAAGTTGATCCTGTCCAAGCTATGTTCCCACAGCTGATTTAAGGGCAAGCCTCTACAAACCAGAAGTTTGCTGAGATGACCACTCTTCTAGACTCGTCTCTCACTGACTTCTCTACTCAGATCACCAAATTAAACAACAAGATCAAGAAGCTAGAGAAGGAGAAGGCGAGTACAAGTGGTCATAATAGCCTACTGGGCAAGTGTGAGCAGAATCCTTAGGAATGCCAACGCCATCACGTTAAGAAGCGGAAAGGAAGTTGCACCTACGGATACTCCTAAGAACAATGAGGACGTTATACTTCAAGGGGGGGGGGGGGAGGGTAAGCCTTCAGCTGATGATGAGATCAACTTTGACAATGTCTGGATTCAAGGGCCAAGAAGAGGAGACAAGGTAGTTGTTGAGAAGAAAGCAGAGCAAACTACTAGAGATCGACTCCAAGATCGATGACATTACTCGATCCAGGAGTCAAATCGAGAAGATAATCAAGAGCACAACTCGATCCGATGCAGCAATCGACAGTCAGATCGAGCAAGGTGATCGATCCAGGAAAACAATCGAGTCGGAGATCGAGAAAGGCCTTCCGATCAATTTGGGGTCTAATCGGGAGATCGACTCAGCGTCTCGATCCCTCACTTGATCCACATTAAATCGACTGAGTGAATCGAGCGAAACTGCTCGATCTAGATGACATCGAGAGCAAGATCGACCTGACGACTCGATTTCAGAAGGGATAGCGGTTGGAGAAAGCAGCCTCAAGGGCCATGTCTCGGGTTCTAAGGAAGGTTCTAAGAAAGAGAACTACAGCAACAGCCACGAGGATGATTAGAGTGAGCTGTTAGCCCCAAAGGTGGACCTTAAGGAGCTCCCAAAAAGGGCTAAGGTATGCTTTCATAGGGCTTAACGAAACCTATCCTGTGATTGTGAATGAAAACTTGAGTGATGATGAGTTGCAATCACTCTTAACTTAGTTGAGAAAGAATAGGAAGGCCATTGAGGCCATTTGAGAGCCTCTTGAAAAAGTATAGGGTTAAGCATAAGGTGGCTACACCGTATCATCCTCAAACGAGCGGTCAGGTGGAAGTCTCTAACAGGCAGATCAAAGCTATTCTGGAGAAGACCGTTGGAGCAACAAGGAAGGACTGGTCAGTAAAGCTGGACGATGCTCTTTGGGCCTACCGTACTGCCTTCAAGACGCCGATTGTTACAACCCCTTTCACTCTACTCTATCGCAAGGGTTGTCACCTCCCGGTTGAGATGGAACACCGTGCATTGTGGGCTGTGAAGAGGCTGAACTTTGATCTCAAGATGGCTCAGGAAAGGCGTCTTATTCAGCTACACGAACTGGACGAGTTGAGGTTGAATGCTTACGAGAGTTCCAAGATCTACAAGGAGCGGACTAAGGAGGCTCATGACAAGAAATTGGTTGCCAAGGAGCTTAAGGAAGGAGGACTGGTGTTGCTGTACAACTCGAGGCTGAAGCTCTTCCCGGGCAAGCTGAAATCAAGGTGGAGCGGACCGTTCGTGATTCAAGAGGTCTTACCATATGGAGCTGTTACTCTGATGGGAAGAAGTGGTAGTCCATTCACCGTCAACGGACACAGAGTCAAGCCCTACCTGGCAGACAGCTTTGACAAGGAGAGTACCTCGGTGCTTCTCCAAGACCCACCATCCGCCTAGACCAAGTAAGGTCTAGCTAAAGACGTTAAAGAAAGCGCACTTGAGAGACATTCCCATGTTTATCTTGTACATATTTTTGCTTTCATTTCTCTTTCAGTTTTATGTTTTTATGTTTTTAGTGTGTAGGAACAGGTATAAGAAATCTAAACCTTATCTTTGGGTTCCAAAAGGGGCAATAGGGTTAAGATAAAGCTAGAGATCGAGTGCTAGATCGACTGATCCTGGCTCGATCTTTGCTAGATCGAGCCAGTGAATCGAGAGGAGCCAGTCGATCTAGACGAGAACGAGTGACAAGATCGACCTTGACGAAAAAGGATCGACCAATCTAATTTCTCTCGGGAAAATTTGTTGAAAATTGATCGATCACTCGACTCGATCCATCACTCGATCTATGCTAAATCGACCCCTAAATCGAGGACATAGCTCGATCAGAGGGACTTAGCCGAGAAGCCGACATCTCAATGATCGAGAGAGCCAATCGATCCAGGGCTCGATTCACCTTGAATCGGGTCACAAATCGAGTAACCCTCTCGATCTAAGCCATTTTAGGCATGAGATCGAGTCCTATATCGACCAAAAGGACTCGATCTCATGCCGAGGTAACAATTTTATTTCCCTCCTTTACTCCTTTCCCTCCAATTTTTAAATTCAAAACTTGGTCAAGGCACGCATCTTTGACCATGAAAAATGTGCCTTGACCAAGACTTTTGTCAGAAACCACTTTGACCACCCATTGTTTTGGTTTGTTAAACTCTTTAAATGTTTCAATTTATTCCTCACCCACTCATTTCTGTTTGCTCGAGTTTTTCTTACAAAGAGAGTGAGAATTTAAAAGCTTTTAAAGTTTAGCAAAGATATCCTCTACTCTTGCAAAGGTATTTTCAAGGTTTAATGATTTTATTTCAAGAAAATCTCCTTAAAAATTGCAAGTTCTTGTTTTAGGATATAGGATCGGATTTGAATTTTTAAAATTAGCTAAGTAATAGGAAAAATTCTTGATTTTCAGTATCTCAAAGATTTTATTTCCTTTTATCTAGCTATTATTTTTATTTGATCCCCAAAATTCTAGAGTAGTTTATATAAATCTTCTTCTCCTCTTCTCTTATTCTCATTCAATCGCCTCTTGCTAATCATTCTCTAGAAAAATTTGTTTCAGGAGCAATGGCACCAAAGAGAACAAGAGAGGAGCGAGTGCAAGAAGGAGAAACACAAGAAGTGGTGGTTCAAGAGAGGGTCCGGTGGAGCAAAGATGAGAAGAGGGATAAGAAGAGGTTGGAGAGGCTCCGGTTTGAACCGACAAAGTTTGCTGATCGAGAGCTTCTGTCCAGGCTTGGGATCCTTGGAGACTTCGACCAACTCCTCAAGAACATTGGTCTGAGGTGCTTATCGCGGATGGACTGCCCTACAATTCTCGAGGTGACGATAGATTTCCTAGTCACTTGAGAAAGAATAGGAAGGCCATTGGGTACTCTCTAAGTGACATCAAGGGCCTTTCACCAATGATTTGCACTCATATGATTCACTTGGATAATGAGAACGCCTTTTCTATATAACATCAGAGGCGTTTGAATCCAAATTTGAAAAAGGTTGTTAAGAAGGAGATTCTTAAGCTTTTAGAGGCTGACGTGATCTATCCCATAAGTGACAGCACGTGGGTTTCTCCCGTACACGTGGTGCCTAAGAAGGGAAGGATCACGGTCGTTAAGAATGACAAAGATGAGCTTATACCTTCTAGGACTATTACTGGACACCGTATATATATTGACTATAGGAAGCTTAATCGTGCAATCCTGATTCCTCCAAGTATCCACGAACTTCCTCACGAGCCTCATGACGTCCACGAACCCTCCAAGACTCCAAAGTAGCCGAAAACAACCTGTATGCAATGCAGAATGCAAGAAATATGCATATGCTGGTGCAAGAACACTCTAGGACCTAAAGTGATGCAAACTAACCTAAAATGCAATGTATATGCGTGAGAAACTAACTGATATGTATGCAAAATGCATGAAATATGCAGCTATATCACTTACCTTGACAGGATTCAGATGTCCTGGAAAATCAGATCCTAGAGCTAATCCTTCCTTTCCCACATGCCATGGTTGCTTAGGGGATTAGTTAGGTCAATATTTGAAATCTGTGTTTCTTACTCTTCGATCTCTTTTTCCACCAAACGCCATGGGTTTGGAGAAGAGACTGAAGAAGTAAATCATACCACATGCCATGGATGGTTCTTGTTTTGTTTTCAAGGCCTAGAGAACCTCACAAAGTGAGTAGATCTAAAAGTTTTCAAACCAAGCTTTAACCTTTGAGATCCATGAATATGACCCTCAACCCTAGACCATCTTTCTTAGTGTTTTAAATCTCTGCTTATCATTCTGTCATCATAAAGTTCGTATCTTGTTCATTAATTCATCGCATCATTCATCATCTTAAGTTATTAGACGAGATCGATCCATATTGCTCGATCTAGTGGTCGATCTAGTGGTCGATCCACTAGTTGATTTTTAGTTTTTAATAGGCTTGCATTTTAGACTTTCTGTTTGTTTTTCGTGGTAGTTAACCCTCTTCCAGGGATTTTAAAATTGTTTTGCTTTGCATTTGGTCTTGCATTTAGTTTTTAGGGATTTTACCAATTATTTATCATTTTTTGCTTAGATTTGCTCATTCTCTTCCATTCTTAGTGAACTTGCTACCCCTAGGTGTGGATTGATACCTCGCTTGCATGCTATACTACATCTTAGTCTTGCATTTGAGTTTGATAACCTCTCGTGCTTGTATTTACACCGTAACAAACCTGTTATCACCTAACAAACCCAAGTTGGCAACGGCACCATTTGATAAACATGTTTCTTTTTTTGCAAGCAAGAATATCAAAGCTCAAGCAACCTATAGTTGTAGTATAGTATGCAAGAGAGTATCAATCCAGCCTGGGTGAAGAAAGAACACTAGGAATGCAAGTACTAAGCAAATCTAAGCCGAATCGGGTAAATTGATGGTAAAATTGATAAACATTAAATGCAACGACCAAATTACTACGAAAACTATTTTAAAATCTCTGGAAGAGGGTTAGAAACTATTAGAAGAAAACAGAGACTCTAAAATGCAAATCTACTAATTACTAAAAATCGAGAACTGAAACGGGTAAGACAGGACACTTCTAACAACTTAGATGAATGACTTCAAATGAACAAAGAAGCAAGCTTTATGACTAGAGAATGATAAACAGAGGTTTTAAAATGCTAAAAAGAGAGGATCTAAGGTTGAGGGTCATATTCAAGAGGTTCAAGATTCAAGCTTTGAGTTTGAAAACATAAATCTACTCTTTTGAAGAGCTATCTCTAAGCCTTAGGAAACTTAAGCTAGGATCTTCCATGGCGTGTGGTAAGACCCCTTTCTCTGACCCTTCCTCCTAACCTATGGCGTGTAGTGGAAAAATGGATCAAAGAACATTAAGCAAAGATCCTAAATAGTGGCTTAACTAACCCCCTCTTCAACCATGGCGTTTGGGAGAGGATAGATTAGTCTCTAGGATTTGGTTTTCAAGGATTTCTGAATCCGGTCAAGGTAAGAAAGCCCTGGAATTATAGAGATCTTTTCCAAGACTCTCTAAGCTTTAAGACCCCAAATCCTAGAAGAGAATAGGTTAAGAACAAGAAAAACTCCCAAAAGCTTAAACCTTTAAACCCTTAAATCGCCCCAACCTTAAACCCCAAAGAAAACTACTCACTACTCATATTTGAAACCAATTGAAATGCAAAGAAAGGTAATCTAAACATGATTAAGCAAGCGATTAAAGAAAAAGATGATATGCTCAAATTAACCCTTAGAGCTACTCTCTCAAATTAAGAGATCACTGTAGTAGTTAAGGATCGAATCCACAAGGACTTAAGTTTATTACTCAACAGATTTTAGATTCAAATGAAGCTAAGTAGTAAATGATAAATAAAACTAAAATAACAACGAAAGCACTAAGGCCAAAAGCGGATTGTAGGTTCTTAAAATCATTAGAGAAAGGCGCTATGTAATTGGGAAATTCGCAGGTTGACATAAATCGCAAACAACAGACTGAAAGGAATATTTATTAAAACCGTTCTAGAACTCGAAACACTAATGTAAAACCAATCGATTTCCATCGCAGAGATTAACTATGATCAGATTCTAGAATTCCAAATTCCTTTGCAAATTCTAACAACCTAAACATGCATTATAGATAAAGTTCGATATGTTCACAAAATCTCTAATCCAAATTCCTTTGCAATTAGTTATTTTTCTCATCTAAGATAGTTCTGGTGATTAAAAATGTTTCCACATCTATTAAACAATCTAAGATCTGATTTCTAGGTGATCAATCTTAAAACCAGTGTTAAAGCAATCCAGATGAAGAACCAAATGATTTATCCTTCCAGTTTTGTAGTTCTAACAATTCATTATCAACCTTTGAATAACCCAAAACCTAACTAGCAGATTACTCAGACATAGCAAGTGAAACACAAATCATGACTGAATAAAATTGCATTAAAAATAGAGTAAAAGATGAAGGGGTTCGAAATTCTTCTCTACAGAGTATGGATTTGTCTCCCCAAAAACTCTCAATCTAATCTATCTCTTAGTCTCAATGATAAAAAGATAATCGCCTAAAAATGGCTTAGAAAACCTAAATACAAGTCTAAACACGAAGTGGGGCAAAAGTGCAAATAGTGGGAAACTTCTGGGCCAAGTTGCAATTCTTCAACATAGTTTTAAAGACTCTTTTCGCGACCACGATTGGTGTTGATCGACACCAAGTGGTGGGTGTCGATCGACACCCTGCTCCATAATGCCTTCCGACTTGGTCCATTCAGCATCACCTTCAGTATAGCTCCAAAAGGTTCCAAAATCCGCTATTATGCTCCATTTGTACCTAGAGCTGCAAAGACTCTATAGGACTCGAAAAAATACCAAAAAGACTCTATAAAAAAGACTTATATCATGGTCAAAACCAGCAAAAACCATGATATATCAACTCCCCCAAACTTATCTTTTGCTTGTCCTCAAGCAAACAACAGACATAGCCGAGAGTAGAAATTTGAAAACACAGAAAAAGTCAGTCAGACATCAGGAACACCACATTGATTAACACTTTCGAATCCACATACCACAAAGTCAGCACAAGATCAAATTTCAGTCTAATAATCACAGGCTTAGCAAATCTTTCAAATCCAGTTCAAGCTCCTTCAAGAAATCTGAAATCTCTACTACTAAAACTCCTTATTTCTATCTAAGTGATGTCTTATCAAGGTTTTATCATCTCTATCACTTATAGATTCTTTTATAAACAACTGAAAAAGCAATCTCAACACAGCTCTCCTATTTTCTCTTCCCTTGATCTTTTCTTTCTGATATATATTTTTTTTATTTTAAGCTCTTTCTCATTCTTTTACAGTCTAAGATATGGTGCTACTCAATACTTGTGTACCTTGTGAGGAGACAGGTTCTTGAGTGTGTTCATTATTGTTGTTCCTTGTGAGGAGACAAGGTCATGAATGCACCATTCTTTTGACTTAATTTTTTTAAGCTCTATCAGGGAAGATCAAAGAGAAACTGTGTTTTAACATGCTTGTCAGTGTTAGAAGAGAGAATCAAGATAAAAGAGAATCAAGCACCAAGACAAGAAGTTTAAAGTTCATATAAATGGAGCTAACAGCAAATTTTCCAGATTCTCTAAGAACCTAAACTTTCATTGCTACACTGGCCTGCCTATGACTTTCAACTTAGTAAGACTTGTAATCAACAACTGTGGCAATGGTTCTTATAAGTATCAATGTTTTGTGGTTGGTTCCAAAAAAAACTGACAATTTCAAAAATTTGACTCAATAAAATAGGTTTTAACTCAACTTTGAGACTCTATAAATCACAAACAATGTACACAATGTCAGCAACGACCTCCCCCAGACTTAAACAACACTGTCCCCAGTGTTACTAAGCATGGAGTTGGTAAAAATAAGTAATGAAACAGTTTGTACAGTGATGAGAAAATGGTACATGTGCCTGCGCGTGGTGTCGATCGACACTCTGTCCGAAAACAGAATATGATGACCCAAACATGTGTATTGTTGCAAGTTAGATTGTTAGCTAAAGTTCTCCCAAGTCAAGACTGTTAGGAGCACTCAAGCAAACAATTAAAAGCAACAACATAGTCCATAATCTCATCAGTTCAAACAAGTTTCAATACGTAAATCAAACTGACAAACTGACTCAAGACAAAGACATAAAAACCGACTCAAGAGAAAAACAAAAAAAAAACAAAGGGAAAACAAAAAGTAACCATGATAGCTAGAGGAACTAATCCTCATCCTCAGTATCAGGTGAGTGGGTGCATCTGCCAAAGGTACAATCTGTCCTTCAGGAATCGCGGCTTGCGCCCAGTAATGTTTCACCCTTTGCCCATTGACAACAAACTCCCTGCCCTCTGGAGTTGATAGAACAACTGCACCATATGGTCTGACTTCCTTGACTATGAAGGGACCTGACAAACGAGAACGCAATTTTCCAGGAAATAATTGTAAACGTGAGTTATACAAAAGTACCTGGTCATTTGGTTCAAAATGTCTGGCAAGGATATTCTTGTCATGGTGTGCTTTAGTCCTCTCCTTGTACAGCTTTGAGTTCTCATAAGCATGATGCCTGATCTCATCTAACTCATTGAGCTGTATCTGGCGCCTCTCTGCTACAGATTTCCAGTCAAAGTTCATCTTCTTGACAGCCCAATTTGCCTTGTGTTCAAGCTTCACTGGAAGGTGACATGCTTTTCCATAAAGCAAATGAAATGGTGTGGCGCTAAGTGGTGTTTTGAATGCTGTCATGTAGGCCCAAAGTGCATCATCTAACTTGGCAGACCAATCCTTTCTTGTCTTCCCTACTGTCTTCTCCAGGATTTCCTTGATTTGCCTGTTGGAAACTTCAACCTGACCACTTGTATGAGGGTGATAAGATGTAGCAACCTTGTGATGAACTCCATACTTCTGCAGCAGCTTCTCAAACACTCTATTGATAAAGCATTTCCCACCATCACTGATCACAATCCGTGGCACCCCAAACCTGGGAAAAATGATGGTTTTGAACAGCTTCAGGACCACTGCAGCATCATTGTGTGGACTGGCAATTGCTTCCACCCATTTGGAGACATAATCCACTGCAACCAGGATGTACTTGTTCCCATAGGATGAAGGAAAGGTTCCCATGAAATCGATGCCCCGGCAGTCAAAGACTTCAACTTCAAGTACGAAATTCTGTGGCATCTCATGTCTTTTACTGATCTTCCCTCTCCTTTGGCAGACATCACATTGTGAGATGAATGTTTGAGCATCCTTGAACATTGTAGGACACCAGAAACCTGTTTGTGGAACTTTGGAGACAGTCTTGAAGGTAGCAAAGTGTCCTGCATACTCAGAGCCATGACAGTGGAATAGCACATTCTGAACTTCAGCTTCTGCAAGGCATCTTCTGTAGATTCCATATGAACAGTGCTTTTACAAGTAAGGCTCATCCCAGTAGTATCTCCTAAGCTCTCTCATGAAATTCTTCTTCTCATACCCTTTGAGAGTGTCAAGAACCTCATTTGCAGCTAGGTAATTAGCAATATCAGCATACCAAGGTCTAGAAGAGGCTACAACTGAGAATAAAGGTTGAGAGAAAACATCACGCATGAGTTTCTGAAGCATATTGGCAGTTCCCGACTGGTGTCGATCGACACCATACGTGGTGTGTCGATCGACACCAAGTCTATATTGACTCGGTAATGAGGGTGGTGTCGATCCTGCTCGATTATGGCTCGCGTCGAGGTTGGTGTCGATCGACACTAAGTGGTGGGTGTCGATCGACACCCAGTCTGCAGTTCGAAAATGCTGCAAGTCTTCCACATCTGAAGGCTGCAACCTTGCTTCAATGAGACATATATTCGCCTCTGGCAGGAAATCATCAATGGGGACGCTGTCTTCAATCCTGATTCTGGAAAGATGGTCTGGTACACCATTTTCAATCCCTTTCTTGTCCCTTGATAGCTAGGATCTTGCAGAGTGTATGCAATGATGTATCAAAGCTCAAATGCAACACTTAGTTGTAGTAAAGTATGCAAGAGAGTATCGATCCAATCCTAGGAGCTAGAAAGGTCAGTGAGAATGCAAGGATCTTGTAAAACTAAGGAAATGATGGACAGTTTTGTGAAATTCCTAAAAACTAGATGCAACGATTAAATGCAGGGCAAAACTATTTTAAAAATACCAGGAACGAGCTAGCTACCACGACGAAAAGACAGAAGTACTAAAATGCAAAGCTACGAATTACTAAAATTCGACTAGTGGATCGACCACGAGATCGACCACTAGATCGAGCAAAAGCGATCGATCTAAAATGCAGTTTAAGCGAAAGTAAATCTAATGACCAGGGTGCAAGCAAGCAACAAGCGAATGATCAACAAAGACTAAGAAATACTAAAAGGAAGGTCCAGGGTTGAGATTCATTTTCTAGGGTTTCAAAGGTTTCAGCTTGGTTTAAAAACTTTAGATCTACTCACTTTGCGAGGTTCTCGAAGCCTTGAAAACTAAACAAGATCCATCCATGGCGTGTGGTATGGATCACTCTCTCATTCTCTCCTCCAGACCCATGGCGTTTGGGGAAAAAAGAGATTGAGAGGCAAGGAAAACAGATTTCAAACACGCGGCTTAACTAGTTCCCTAAACTCATGACGTTTGGGAAAGGGTAACTAGTCTCTAGGATGCGATTTTCAGAGATCTCTGGATCCTGTCAAGGTAAAAGCTCTCTCTGATCATAAAGATCTTGGCGTGAGACTCTTTAATCCTTAAGAACTCGACATCCTAGAAGAGAAAGCCTTTAAGAACAAGAAAACACCAAACTTGAAAACCTTTTCGACCCCTTGAATCATCTCAACCCCAAAACCCAATAGAACTACTCATGACTCATGAAATAAACCGTACGAAATACAATAAACGAAGAACTAAACATGAAAGGCGATTGATTTAACTTAAACGATTCAATATTCAAAAGCAAAAAAAAACAAGAAAAAGCTCGAAGTCTAACAATGGCGAATCGCGTAAAAACGAGAGAGAAGATAGAAAAGTAGTCGACAAAACGTGATAAAGAGAGGGATCGTTTGTTTTTGCCTAAAATGGCCAAACCGCAAATGGTCCCCCCCCTTCGCTACGGTCCAAAAACAGGCTGGACGGATAAGGTTGGTCTGGGATCGATCACGAAGCTCGATCTGGCAGTCGATCATGTCCTGAATCGAGTGGCTCTTGGTCGATCCCCGAGTCGATCTTGTGCTGATCGGGTTGGAAGGTCGATACGGTCCTCGATCTGCATGGCGTCGTCTACGTCCCTTCTCCAAATCGATCTCCATGCTCGATCATCTGGTCGATCTCATCTAGATCGACCTGCCTTGCTCGATTTGCTGCTCGATCTCAGGTCCTTAGCGTGCAATCCTGATTTCTCCAAATGTCCATAAACCTCTTCACGAACCTTAGCACGTCCACGAATCTTCCATAGCTCCAAAGTAACCGAAAGCAACCTGATTGTGATGCAAAATGCACGAAACATGCGAATGCTGGTGCAAAGACACTCTAGGACCTAAAGTGATGCAAACTAACCTAATATGCAATGTAAATGCATGAGAAACTAAACTATATGTATGCGAAATGCATGGAATATACAGTTATATCATCCCTTATCTCAATGTCAAACTCTTGTAGTAGCAAAATCCATCTCAGCAATCTTGGTTTTGCATCCTTCTTCTGCATCAAGAACTTGAGAGCAGAATTATCAGTATGCACAATTACTTTAGCACCAACAAAGTACTGTCTGAACTTCTCAAATGCAAATACTACAGCCAATAATTCCTTCTCTGTAGTTGCATAATTCTTTTGGGCATCATCCAAGGTTCTACTTGCAAAGTAGATTGCATGAAGTTTCTTCTCCTTTCTCTGACCCAACACAGCGCCCACTGCAAAGTCTGAAGCATCACACATCACCTCAAATGGTAGATCCCAATAAGGAGGCTGCACAATGGGGGCACTCACTAATGTCTGCTTGATCTGTTGGAAGGCTGAATGACACTCTTCAGTAAGTTCAAACTTCACATCCTTGCAAAGCAGAGTTGTGATTGGTCTTGCAATCTTACTGAAATCCTTAATGAACCTCCTGTAAAATCCAGCATGTCCTAGAAAGCTTCTTACTGACTTTACACAATCTGGTGGCTGCAGACTTGTCATCACTTCGATTTTGGCTCTGTCTACCTCAATTCCTTCACCAGAAACACTATGCCTAAGTACAATCCCATCTCTGACCATAAAGTGGCATTTCTCCCAGTTCAGAACTAAGTGCTTTTCTTCACATCTTGCAAGCACTTGACAGAGGTTGTCAAGGCAGCCTTTGAAAGAGGATCCATACACTGAGAAGTCATCCATGAAGACCTCCATATACTTCTCAATCATGTTTGTAAAGATGGAAAGCATGCACCTCTGCAATGTTGAAGGAGCATTACAAAGTCCAAATGGCATTCTGCGATATGCGAATGTACCATAAGGACAAGTAAATGTGGTCTTCCCCTGGTCATCTGGGTGAGTGGGGATCTGAAAGAAGCCAGAGTAGCCATCCAGGAAGCAGTAGTAGGAGTGATTCGCCAACCTCTCCAGCATCTGATCAATGAATGGCAGTGGGAAGTGATCCTTCCTTGTTGCAGCGTTGAGCTTCCTGTAGTCATTACACATCCTGTGCCCAGTGATGGTTCTTGTGGGAATCAGCTCATTCTTCTCATTTTTTACAACTGTGACTCCTCCCTTCTTGGGAACCACATGTACTGGACTGACCCAGGTGCTATCAGAAATCGGATAAATGATCCTAGCAGCCAGAAGCTTCATGATTTCCTTCTTCACTACATCCTGCAAGTTCGGATTCAGCCTCCTCTGATTCTCAGTTGACGACTTTGACTCATCCTAAAGGTGTATTCAGTGCGTGCACAAGTCTGGAGAGATACCTGAAATGTCATCAAGAGAATAGCCAAGAGCTTTGCCAAAAGTGTGCAGCTTGCTTAGCAGTAAAGTGAGCTCTGCATTGTTTAAGGTAGCACCAATTATAACAGGATATGTAGAGTTAGGTCCCAGAAAAGCATACCTTAGAACTGCAAGAAGCTGTTTGAGTTCCATTTTTGGAGCTTTTTCTTCACTCCAGTCCCCTAGCTTTTCAGCTTGTACAGATGTCCAAACCAGCTCTTGTTGTGCAACCAGCTGCATGACCTGCTCACTTGCGTCCATCATCCTGACATAGCCAGCAGCAATGTTGTCTAGATGCTCTGTTGCTTCTGCAGAAACTGTCAGTGCACTCTCCAAAGGGTATGCAGGATGCATCTCTTGGAAAATCTCATTTGCAAGGCTGGTGAGGGAGTCTACATAGAATGTGTTGCCATCTATTGTTGGTCTCTTCATCAACTTGTCCATGTCAAAATTCATTTCCAAATCGCCCACATTCAAAGCAATGCTTCCTTTTCTGACATCAATGATGGCGCCTGCAGTAGCCAAAAATGAACTTCCCAAAATTAAGGGGTCCTTTGGTTCTTCACCATAAGCCAGGACAACAAAGTATGTGGGGATCACACAATCTCCCACTTTGACTGGTACATCTTCTAGAATGCCTTCAGGAATCCTCACAGACCTATCTGCTAAGATAAGAGATATTCTAGTTGGATGAAAGTTAGTCATGCCCAAGCTGACAGCAACTGAATGATGCATCAGGTTGACACTTGATCCCATATCACAAAATGACCTCTCAAATCTTTCAGAAAAGATTGTGCAGTCTAGAATAAAACTCCCAGGATCAGTCAGCTTCTCTGGTATCTTGTTCTGAATCACTACACTCACTTGTTCTGAAGTCAGCATTGTCTCGTGCTCAAATCCCAGATTCTTGGTCATCATTCTTTTCACATATCTCTTAATCACAGGAGTAGTCCTTATAGCATATATCAAGGGAATCTCCACCACAAGCTTATCCATGATAGCTTTGATTCTAGCATCCTCCAGCTCTTGTTTAGTCTTCTTTTGGTTCCTTGGAAAGGGTACCTTTGGCTTATAGGCCCTTTCTTCTGCACTTTTGGGAGTCTGAAAATTTGCAGCTTGCTTATGTGGTCGGTGTCGATCGAAACTAGCTCCTAGAAGTGGTGTCGATCGGGTGTCGAGCTGCTTGTCGACCTCAGTTGATATCTTTCCGCCTCGAGTCGAAGAATCGCAGATTTCCTCTGGTGTCGATCGACACTGAGGGGTTGGTGTCGATCGACACCCTCCAAAACTTTCGAAATCCTCATCTTCAATCTCCTGCAGTTGCTCAAAATCTTCTGTACTCAGTCCCTTTTTCTGCACTGGTTGCAGATTCTTTCCACTCCTCAGGGTGATGGCATTAACAGAGTGTCTTGGGGTGGTGTCTGTCCTTCCTGGAAGGAATCCATCTTGCCTTTTCATAGCCCCAGCAATTTGAGCCACTTGAGTACCCAAAGTCTTCACATGAGTGTTCAGTGCTTCGATTTTCCCATTCAAATCTTGATACAGGGCGTCAATCTTGCCATTAAAGTCAACTGTAACCTTCTAGCAACTGCTTCATATCCCTTGTATTTACACCAGTTAGGACTGCATTTAGTACATATTTTGGTCCTCTTTTGCATGTTTTCCCTTAGCTTTTGTCCAGTTTTCTTCTCCTTTTAGACTTAGGTTGAATTTAGAGTATAGTTTGCATTTTCTTTGCATTTTGGATGTTTTTAGGTGCTTTTGGAGCTAAAAGGAGCTTGGAGGAGTTTTGGGGATGATCCAGGATGCTAGCTGGGCAAAAGGGAGCAAGAAGGATCAAAGCAGACAATCTCTGCAGAAGTTTTCGGTCAAAGCACAAAGAATATCGGTCAAGGATGACCGATACGGAGCAGTATCGATCACCAGTACCGGTTAAGGGTGACCGACATAAACCCAGCAGATGTATTTCGGTCACCAGCATCGATCAGAAGTGATCGACGTAAACCCAGCGGATGAATTTCGGTCACCAGCATCGGTCAAGAGTGACCGACAGGATTCATATCGACTGAAGATCAGCTCAGATGAGATATTTTCATTCCGATTTGCTCCGGCGTCCTTCATCAACTTTGTAGCCACTTGAGTTAACTTTCGTTTGGAATT
Source organism: Thlaspi arvense (assembly GCA_911865555.2). Taxonomy (NCBI): domain Eukaryota; kingdom Viridiplantae; phylum Streptophyta; class Magnoliopsida; order Brassicales; family Brassicaceae; genus Thlaspi; species Thlaspi arvense. The sequence goes on from OU466862.2 coordinate 31,453,126, forward strand.
AGTTTTGAGTCATTCCCATCTGTGGTTGAAGAGTTACGGTGAATAAAGTGAGCACAGGTCCATCTGGAGTATTTACCGTTGATCTTGACCGACTTTAAGATCAGCTCGGACGAGTAGCCTCCGTCCCTATTCAGCATCTTCACTCTTCATGAACTTTGTAGCCACGTGAGTTAGCTTTCAGGAGAACTTGGTTTCAGGTTATTCTGATATGCTGTTCAACAGAAATCGCAATGTTTGTGAAACCGCTCAACCTAAATCGATCAAACGTATCATTAATCAAGACCGATACAACTGACCGATATGATTCATATCGATCAGCTTAGACCGATACAACTGACCGATACGCTGCCAGACTGAAGACCACTTATTTACAATTTTGCCATTTTTGCTTAGACTCCTATAAATACTTGAAATCCCTAATTTCTGGGAACACATCTCTTTATCCAGCAGTCTCTTCTTCTTTGTTTTAGGTTTTTGGTTTCGTAATTTGAATCTTTGTTTATTTCAAGAAAAGTTTGCATTTCCCTTAATCTTTTGTCTTCCTAATCATGATTAACCATTATTTCTTCATAGATTTGATGGTTTTCACAATGATTAGTGAGTAGTTTGCTTTAGGTTTGAGATTATGGCAGATGGGGTGATTTTAGTGATTGTTTAGGTTGATTTGGGCTTAGATCTTCTCATTCCCTTTCTTATATGATTGTGCTTAATGCTTAGTACCACTTTGTTGGAGAAGTTGATTTTAGGTTTTCACATGCACACCAAGTGTTTGATGAAATTCCTGAATGAAGTTCAATGCCTAAAAATGGTGTTTAGATAATCATGAGTCTTTACATCTATCATTTCTTGCTTGAATGTGCTTATTGCCTAGTACCATATTGATGAGAAATTGTCTCTAGACATTGATTATGCATGAGAATGTGAGTTGATGTTTGATATATTGTATAAGAGATTAGTAAACCTAGCCTAAGAGATTAGATGTCTAGCATGCTAATTGGTTAAATGGAACATGATTTTAATGCTTGATGATTATATGTTTGAGTAAAGAGATTTATCTTGAATATGTGATTAGAAAAGGGATTAATGCCAAGAGATTGGATTAGTCTATATTAGTGTTCCTTACCTATGGTTGAGTGTTTAGAATTGCTTGTTTTGATCACCCTAGACATGAACATGAATCACCCTATCACCATTGCCTTGATCTTGAACCATCTTTTAATCTTTGAAGTTTAGTTTTAATTTGTTTTAGTTCAGCTTTTACTCTGTTTTTGCTCTGTTTCTTATTGCCTTTATTGCTCTTTAATTGCTTTCTTTTGCCTTCTTTTGCTTCCTTGCTTGCTCACTTAGGTTGTTAGACATCTAAAACCATCTTTATCTGCTTGAATTAAGATTTCTATTGCATTCTTACTGTTTCATTCGCCCCTTTTGGATTGATAAAACCCTATGCTATACTACAACTGATTAGTACAAGCTTGGATAATTGAATCAAGTCCCAAAAAGTATTGTATCACTGCTCAAGCATGGCTTCCATCTTGATTGAAGCTGATGGTGCTGGTGCAGGCTGATAAGATGAGGAACCATAGTTCCTGTTTAAGTTGCTGTTCTGGTAAGGCTTCTGGTACACAGGCTTCTGAAACTGAGGCTTAGGAGTTTAGCCAGTAGAACTTTGGTTTCCTGTGAAGTTGTTTCTATGCATATTCCCAATGAATCCTCTATTTCTCTGCTGATTGTTGTACCTTTGTCCCTGAAAACCAGCTCCATTGATGTAGTTGACATCCTCTTCTTCAAACTCCTCAGCTGGTTCAAATGTCTCAACTTCAGCAGCAAACTGAACAGACTTCTTCCCCACCAGGAGATTATGCACAGAATCCTGCTTAGCCTTCATCTCAGTAACAAACTGATTACTTCCTGCACCCCCAGCGTTTTTCTGTCTCTCAAAATCAGCATTCTTTGTGCTGTTTCTGGAAGCTAGGTTCTCTATCAGATTGATGGCGTCAGCTGGGACTCTAGTGTTGAAGTTCCCATTGCTTGCTGCATCCAGAGCCATCTGGTACTTCCAGTCAACACCTCTGTAGAAGATTCCCAGCAGTTGCACTTCATTAAACCCATGGTGTGGACAGTCCCTTTGGTACAGCTTGAAACACACCCATGCTGCTTTGAAAGCTTCTGTTGGACTTTGGGAGAATGTGGCAATATTTCTTCTCAACTCTTCTGATCTTGCATCATCATAGAAGTTGTTGAGAAAAGCAGATTTGGTATCCTCCCATGTAGTCAAAGAACCAGGTTCCAGCTGTTTGAGCCAATGTGCTGCATCTCCTTCCAAAGAATGAGGGAAGAGTTTGTAGAATTAGAAATCGTTAGGTTTTGAGCTAATGTCACAAGTTCTTTGTCTTTGTTGCTCATGGTACTGCGATTATGCATGCGCCTGAAACAGACAACAGAGAAGTGAATAAAGTTAGTAAACAGAAAATAAAAGCTTAGTCAAAATTCTAAAACTAAAAATCTGAAAGTAATATCTAAGTCCCCGGCAACGGCGCGAAAATTTGATATGCTCAAATTAACTCTTAGACCTACTCTCTCAAATTAAGAGATCAATGTTGTACTTAAGGATCGAATCCACAAGGACTTAAGTCTATTACTCAACAGATTTAAGATTCAAATGAAGCTAAGCACTAAATGATAAATAAAACTAAAATAACAACGAAAGCAATAAGGCCAAAAGCGGATTGTAGATTCTTAAAATCAATAGAGAAAGGCGCTAGGTAATTGGGAAATTCGCAGGTTGACATAAATCGCTCACTACGGACTGAAAGGAATATTTATTAAAACCGTTCTAGAACTCGAAACACTAATGTAAAACCAATCGACTTCCATCGCAGAGATAAACTGTGATTACTTTTGGGACGAGCCCTACTTATACAAGAGAGGAGTAGACAGTTTGTACCGGAGATGTGTTACAAGGGAAGAAGCTAGGGACATCCTCTATCATTGCCATGGCTCTTCCTACGGAGGACACTTCGCCTCATTCAAGACTGCCACAAAAGTGTTGCAAGCCGGTTTCTGGTGGCCGTCAATTTTTAAAGATGCACACGAGTTTGTGAAGAGCTGTGAGGCATGTCAACGAGCAGGGAATATCACTAAGAGGAACGAAATGCCTCAAGTTCCCATCTTCGAGGTTGACGTGTTCGACGCGTGGGGCATAGACTTCATGGGGCCATTCCCTTCTTCATATGGCAACAAATACATCTTAGTAGCAGTGGATTATGTCTCTAAATGGGTTGAGGCGGTTGCTTCCCCTACAAATGACTCTAAGGTGGTAATCAAGCTGTTCAAGAGTGTCATCTTCCCGAGGTTTGGTGTACCTAAGGTGGTTATAAGCGATGGAGGAAGCCACTTCATAAACAAGGTCTTTGAGAACCTCTTGAGAAAGTATGGAGTTAAGCATAAGGTGGCTACACCGTATCATCCTCAAACAAGCGGTCAAGTGGAAGTTTCCAACCGGCAAGTCAAGGCTATACTAGAGAAGACTGTCGGGACAACAAGGAAAGACTGGGCAGTGAAGCTGGACGACGCTCTTTGGGCCTACCGTACCGCCTTCAAAACGCGGATTGGTACAACCCCTTTCACTCAACTCTATGGCAAGGGCTGTCATCTCCCGGTTGAGCTGGAGCACCATGCGTTGTGGGCTGTGAAGAGGCTGAACTTTGACCTCAAGACTGCTCAGGAGAGGCGCCTTATTTAGCTACACGAACTGGATGAGTTAAGACTGAACGCTTATGAGAGCTCTCGGTTATACAAGGAGTGGACTATGGAGACTCATGACAAGAAGTTGGTTGCCAAGGAGCTTAAGGAAGGAGGGTTAGTGTTGCTGTACAACTCAAGGCTCAAACTCTTCCCAAGAAAGCTGAAGTCAAGGTGGAGCGGACCGTTCGTGATTCAAGAAATGTTGCCTTATGGAGCTGTTACTCTTATGGGAAAAAGTGGCAGTGCATTCACCGTCAACGGACACAGAGTTAAACCTTACTTGGCAGACAGCTATGACAAGGAGAGTACCTCGGTGCTTCTCCAAGACCCACCAGCTGCCTAAACCAAGTAAAGTCTAGCTAAAGACGTTAAAGAAAGCGCACTTGGGAGGCATTCCCATGTTTATCTTGTACATATTTCTCCTTTATTTCTCTTTAAGTTTTATGTTTTTTATTCTGCAAGTGTGTAGGAATAGGTATGAGGAGTCTAAACATTGATCTTGAAGTCCAAAAGGGGCAATAGGGGTTAAGATGAGGCTAGAGATCAAGTGCTAGATCGACTGATCCTGACTCGATCTTTGCTAGATCGAGTTAGTGAATCGAGAGGAGCCAGTCGATCTAGACGAGAACGAGTGATAAGATCGACCTTGACAAAAAAGGATCGATCGATCCAAAACGGATCGACCGATCTAATTTCTCTCCGGAAAATCTGTTGAAAACAGATCGATCACTCGACTCGATCCATCACTCGATCTGTGCCAAATCGATCCCTAAATCGAGGACATAGCTAGATCATGAGGACTTAGCCGTGGAGCCAACATCTCAATGATCGAGAGAGACAATCGATCCAAGACTCGGTTCATCATGAATCGAGTCTCAAATCGAGTAACCCTCTCGATCTAAGCCATTATGGGCATGAGATCGAGTCCTAGATCGACCAAATGGACTCGATCTCATGCCGAGGTAACATTTTCTTTCCCTCCTTTATTCTTTTCCCTCCAATTTTTAAATTCAAAACTTGGTCAAGGCAAGCATCTTTGACCATGAAAGATGTGCCTTGACCAAGACTTTGTCAGAAAACCACATTTACAACCCATGGTTTTGCTCTTTGCTAGTCTTTAAATGTTTCAACAACCTCTCATCCTCTCATTCCTGTTTTTCTCGAAAATTTTAAACAAAGAGAGTGAGAGTTTCGGTTTTCAGAAGCTAGCAAAGATCTTTTACATTTCTTGCAAAGGTATTTTCAAAATTTAATGATTTATCTTTAGGAAAATTTCCTTTCAATTCGCAAGATATTGTTCTAGAATGTAGGGTCGGTTTTGATTTTTAAAAAATAGCTAAGTAAAAGGAATAATTCTAGATTTGTTTTAGTATCTAAAGATCTGATTCTCCTTTATTTAGCTATGATTTTTATTAATTCCCCAAAATTCTAGGGTAGTATTTATAAGTTTTCTCCTTCTCCTCTCTCATTCTCATCAAACCGCCGTTTTGCTTATCAAGCTTCTTGAGGAACTTGTTTCAGGTACAATGGCCCCCAAAAGAACAAGAGAAGAGACAGCAGAAGAGGGAGAAGGACAAGAGGTGGCAGTTCAAGAGAGGGTCAGATGGACTAAGGATGAGAAGAGGGACAAGAAACGGCTGGAAAGGCTTCGGTTTGAGCCTACCAAGTTTGCTGATCGAGAGCTGCTGTTCAAGCTAGGGATTCTTGGGGATTTCGACCAACTCCTCAAGAACATTGGCCAAAGATGTCTGTCACAGATGGATTGCCCAACCAGTCCAGAAGTGACAATAGACTTCCTTGCCACGTTGGAGTTCCGTTACAAGAATCCTAGCACACTCGTCCCTTCACAAGGTCGCCTCTACTTCAAGGTTGGCCGTCAAGCCTACACCCTCTCCATCCCTGAGCTATGCCAAGCTTACGGTCTCAACGCGGATGCCAACAAGGTCGAGTTCCCCGCCTTCAAGAAAGCCAACGACTTTTGGGACCTGATTAGCAATGAAGACTACAAAGCCAACACCGCCAAGATCAAGCGAGTGAGAAGCCCGGTGCTGAGGTACACTCTGAAGCTGATTGCCAACACGTTTAGTGGAAGATCTGTTGCTCCCACGGTCACAAAAACCGAGCTTTGCTTCCTGTTCCAAGACGTGAAGCACTTGGTGTGTGATCCGGATGCAAATGACGAGCCTATGGAGGATGAACACGGCGATGAGGTGAACTACGGATGTGTGCTTGCTGCTTCTTTGGTGAAATACAAGGCTTATGCCTTGCGGTGCAAGGCATCTTCTTCTTACATTGGCGGCTTCCTCACTCCTCTATTCTTGCAAGCTGGTGTGCCTATTCACGACTTCGCTCATGTACCAGCCAGAGCTTTCATGGATGAGGCATACATGAGGAATACCGACAGCTTGGGACGCACGCCAGCAGAAGGGTTCTACGCCTACCTCTTCATAGACGACGAAGACAAGAAGAGAGTGTGCATCCTCCCAAACAAAGATGAAGCCGAGCTGCATGGTGTTGGGAACATCGAGTTCTTGCCCACGGAGGAAGAGTGCTTTGCTCCTCTAGGAGGACCACCTGCTTCAGAAACTGCTCCTCGTCAAAGGTCCGAGTCTCCAGCCACGGAAGATGAGATGCCCGAGGCCTACACACTTCCCAAGTTAGACTTTGAGCCGAGGACAAAAACCGAGAAGTTCCTAGCAACTGTTGTGGAGATGCAAAGGAAGATCAATAAGTGGCAAGGCAAAATGCTCAAGAAACTTGGAAAGAAAGTCAAGGCACTTCAAGGAGGCTCCCCTAAGATGGATGCAAGTAAGGAGGCTCAACAACCCGAGAAGAGAAGGCTCTCAACCGGTGGAGTTGTCATCCGCGAGGCACAAAGCAGCACCATTCAGCCGGCGCGCCATTCTCTCCAAGAACCAGCCGACAAGGGCAAAGCAACAATCTCTAGCTCCTCTGGAACATCCTCAAGTTCCAGCCGAGACTAGACCAGAGGTAACAACCTTCTTCCATTGTACATAACCGCTCATATTTGCTTCTTTTTGCTTTGTGTTTTGATACTCCTTCGAATGAGTTTGCCACCGGGACGGTGTCAAGCAAGTTTGGAGGAGTACATGTGTGATTTGACCTGTGTTTTGTGATCTTATTTTCCTTTAGCATCCTTGAGTCTTTAGTTCATAAAAAATTGGTAAAATTCTTAAAATTTTTTCAAAGATTCATGTAGTTGCATTCATCTTGTCAAAACATGTTAGGATTGAGTCTAGAGTTTCTCATAGCATCTAGGTTGTTCGCATTTTGCATAAGGGGTTAGAATTTCTTGAAAAGGTGTTTTTACTTATGAATTGTTTCAATGCCCTAGTTAGTAGTTCTCTAATGCTTTGTCTATGCTTTGAAAGTAAGTTCTTACCATGCTTGGATCACTTGTTAGGATTTTTGTGGCTTGAATTGAACTCTCATGATTTGAAACTTATCCTAATAAGTGAGAACCTTAATTTGAAATTCTAATTATCATCCTTATGCATTTGAAAATGAACACATGGTTTTAAAATATTTAGGCTCTCTTCTTCCTTTTTACCACTCTTTGTGAGCCTAAGTAGAACTCCCACCTTGAACCTTATCCTTTTTTGAAGCCAAATGTTCTTGTGTGACATCATTGTGAGGCCTTCCTTTCGGTTTGAACTTGGCATAAAGTGTTAGGTTTAGGTGACATGATTTGGTTCTCATATGATTGCTAGCTTTGCATTTTGAAGCTAGGTATAGGCTTAGGATAAGTTTGGGGGATCATTGGGGTTGTTTTCATTTCTATTTGTTCTCGGTTTCAAAGAGTTTGGTGTTTTAAAGAAAGAAATGAGTTTTAAGTGAAAGGTTATGTTTAAAAACTAAGTATATGCTCTAATAAATTTCAGGAGGTAGCTCTCCCAATAAAAAAGAAAAAAAAGAAAAAAAAGAAAAAAAAGAAAAAAAAGAAAAAAAAGAGTAAAAGAGCCTAAGTGTCAAATAAAAATAAAAAAAAGAGAGAAAAGAAAAAAAAATAATAAGAGAGCTACCAATAAGAAATATTTAAAGAGCAAAGTTATTTTCAAAACCTTTTCACTAGCCTTAAGAGTTTAAAAAAATGTTTTTGTTTCGAATTAGGGATTGCTAAGTTTTGTGAAGAAAAATGGTACACTCTAAGTGGTGAGTGAGGATAAAAGTTGTTAAATGAGAGGGGTTTAGGATCATTTATTAGTTTACATGGGTAGATGAGAATCTAATTATGTATGCATCAATTGTCTTTACCTTTAGCATTATGCATAAGTTCAACCATTTTTGAGAGAAACCCTTGTTCTAATTATAAACCCTTTTCAAATGAGATCATTCAATGCTCATAACCTTCACCCTTAGCCAAATGTGTTTTGCTTTAAAGTGCATAAGTTTGATTCATGGCTCTAATGTTAATGAATGTTAAAGGATGAGTTTCTTTGATTGTTAGGAATAGGAGAGTCATGATTTGAATTTCTTTGTGTGATGAGTATGGCTAAGTTCTTTGGAGTATGAGTATAAGCATAGCATTTAAGAACTGTTAACTAGGACATTGAGATTGATTCATTTGAAAGGCACATTTGCAAGAAGTTTAAACCCCCATTCGTTTTTCTAAAAACCTCTCTTCCTTACTTATTTTCTGTTGCTTGAAGGCAAGCAAGAAGTAAGTTTGGGGGAGTTGATGTTACTGCATATTACATACATTTTGCATACTCATTAGTTAGCTTTTCATGCATTTGTATCACATTGTAGGTTAGATTGCATCACTTAGAGTCCTAGAGCATTCTTGCACCAGCATACGCATGTTCCTTGCATTTTGCATCACATTTAGGTTGTTTCTGGCTGCTTTGGAGTCGTGGAGGTTCGTGGACTTGTTGAGGCTGTTGCAGCAGTTCGTGGAAGCTCGAATATTTGCTAAGGATCAGAGATCGAGGAGCAGATCGACCATGGCCGGTCGATCTAGGATGTGATCGACCAGAAGATCGAGCCAACCAGGCGATCCAAGGAGAATGATCGAGACAAGGATCGAGTGAAGCAGTCGATCAAACGGTACGGACGTGAATGACGCCATGCAGAGCGAGAGCCAGATCGAGTATACCACTCGATCCAACCGAAGATCGATACCGAGATCGGATGCAACACTCGATTCGCCGATGATGATCGAGGCCCAGCTCGAGCTGAAGACACGATGTCCGGATATGATCGAGAGAACCGCTCGATCCTGGAGTCGATCTCTGTCCTTTCAACCACTTTTGGCCGCTAGCGAGAGGGGGACCATCAGCTTGTTTTGGCCATTTTGGGAAGGCGGTGATGTCCTTTTCCCACACAACTTTCAATCTTTATCTTTGTATGTATGTTTTCTCTCTGGTTTTGACAGAGAACACCATTGTCGAACTTGAGTTTTTCTTAATCTTTGTAATCTAATCGTTTACATCTTAATCTATTTTTCTTTTCATGTTCATCGTTTCCTTTTACATGCTTTGCTTGATTTACCTTATGTGTAGTGAGTAGTTCATTTGGGTTCGGGGTTGAGAGGATTAAGGGGTCTAAAGGGTTTCGATCTTGGGGTTTTTTCTAAGTGTTTTCAACGGCTATCTCTTCTAGGGTGTTGAGATCTCAATGCTTGAAGACTCTCACGCCAAGAGCTTCATGATCCGAGCGGTTCCTTAACTTGACAGGATTCAGGAGCCTCGGAAGATCACACCCTAGAGACTAGTTACCCCTTCCATAAATCCATGGAAGTTTGGGGGACTAGTTAACTCATTTGAAATCTGTTTTCCATGCCCTTCGACCTCTCTTTCCACCAAAAGCCATGGGTTTGGAGGAGGGGATGAAGGAGTGATCTATACCGAAAGCCACGGATAGATCTTGCTTAGTTTTCAAGGCTTAGAGATCCTCACAAAGTGAGTCGATTTAAAGTTTTCAACCCAAGGTCAAACCTTTGAAACCCTGACCATGAATCTCAACCCTAGGCCCTTTCTTTTAGCATCTCTACATCTTCTCTCGTCATTCACTTGATCTTTGATAGCATCCTGGTCGTTAGTTTTACTGTTCTTGCATTTTTAGACGAGGTCGATTGTTATTGCTCGATCTAGTGGTCGATCTCATGGTCGATCCACTAGTTGAGTTTTAGTAATTCGAAGCTTTGTCCTTTAATTATTCTGTTTGTTCCTCATGGTAGTTTCATCATTCCTAGTAATTTTAAAATAGGTTGCATTCTATTTAAGTTGCTGCATCTAGTTTTTAGGGATTTTCTCATAACTCATCACGTTTCGCTTAGATTTGCATCAGTCCTTGTATTCTCTTTGCATTCTCTATCATCCTAGGTGTGGATTGACTCTCTCTTGCTTGCTGTACTACAACCTGTCTTGCATTTGAGTTTGATAACCTCATTGCATTCTCACCCTTGCAAATAAATTGGATATCAGACCACCTTTCCTTTCTCTTTGCTTGCTCCTTCGTGTAGAGAGCGGCGTGCAGCTTGGTTGTCGCCTTGGGGCTCACGGATCACTATCCCACCAGTTGATCTCCTTCTCTTCTCGGATTGCTAAACCTCTTCGCTTGAAGACGCCTCGGATGATTTCTTTTGCAAGCCCTTGATCTTCTTGGCAAGCTTTTTAATCATCTTGCTCTGTGATACAAGGTTTTTGTGCACTTGTTGTCAATCACCCATTGTACTAGTCAGTTGTAGTATGAGTTTTAATGTCAATCCAATTAGGATTAGTTGAAAACAGAAGAGTTGAGAGTAAAGATTTCTAAGTCAAACAAGCAGAGAAAAGGTTTTGTTGCCTAAGAAACAGTTCTAACAACATAAGTGAAACAAGCAGCAAGGAAAGTAAAGATTAAAGCAAACTAAACAAGCAAAGCAAAGCAAAATAGAACAGAGCAAAACAGAGCAAAATAAGAAAAGTTCGAAATTCAAATAAGAGAAAAGCAAGTTCCTAGATGTGGTTATTGACTTTGGGGAATTCAGACATTAACTAAGTCTGTTTCAAACTACATTGATCAAGCAAACAAGCAAGCAATGGTGGTTCCTAGACATAGAGTTCACAATCAAGCAAGCTAGATCCAATCTCTTGGCAAATAGCCCTTTGCTAAACATCTTAACAAGAACTAACTCTCATTAGTGCTAAAACATCAAGCAAGCATTAGTAAACAACTCTATTCAAGTCAAAATGCTCCTCAAACAGTCAATCTCTTGAGCCAAGGCCAGCAAATTCTCTATTAAACAAGATCAGCATTTCATCAAACACTTGGTGGGCATAAGAGAAAGCTAACAACCTAGATAAGTTTCATCAAGACTAATCTAGCATTAATAACAGATTAATAGAAAGGAACCCATAAACTGAAGCACTTAACAAGCCTTAATCAAGTCCTAGATTCCCCTAAACTACCACATCTAGAAACTCTAAGAAAACTACTCACTAATACTCATGATTAACACCAAATCACAAAGGGAAAAGATGCTAATCATGTTTAAAAGAGATATTAAAGAAAGATTAAAGCAAATACTTGATTATATTAAACAAAGCAAAGGATTTGTCTTACAAACTTAAAAAAAATGCTTAAGAACAGTATTTTTGACATGACTTCCCAAAATCTGCGAAAAGGCTATATATAGCCTAGGGAAGGAAACCCTACAGTAATGGCAAAAGCGTAATTAAAATAGGTTCGGGCTAGGTCAGTATCAGTCAGTTACATCGGTCTTCAGTGATCGATATGGATGTCCAGAGTGATCGACACATATGACTGAAATCAACTCGTTGTGTTTATGTCGGTCACCCTTTACCGATGCTGGTGATCAATACTACTCCGTATCGGTCATCCTTGACCGATGTTCACCGTGTTCTGACCGAAAACTTCTGCAGAGATCGTCTGCTTTGATCCTTCTTGCTCCCTTTTGCCCAGCTAGCATCCTGGATCATCCCCAAAACTCCTCCAAGCTCCTTTTAGCTCAAAAAGCACCTAAAAACATCCAAAATGCAAAGAAAATGCAAACTATACTCTAAATGCAACCTAAGTCTAAAAGGAGAAGAAAATAGGACAAAAGCTAAGTGAAGACATGCAAAAGAGAACCACAATATGTACTAAATGCAGTCCTAAATGGTGTAAATACAAGGGATATCACTCTGCCACTTATTCACCTTCCGCTGCATCTCCACAACAGAAGCAAGAAACTTCTCCGCCTTGGTTCTTGGCTCGTAATCAAGCTTGGGAAGGTCGAAGCTAGCTGGCATCTCAGCATCGGAGGGAGGTGACTCTGATTGTGGGCAAGCAACTCGTGGTGGTGCGGCTGTGGCTCCTAGAGGTGCATAGCATTCCTCAACACTTGGCAGAAACTCAATGTTGCCAACACCTAGCAGCTCCGTTTCCTCTTTGTTTGGCAAGATGCACACCCTCTTCTCATTTTTGCAATCAAAGAACAAGTAAGCAAAGAATCCCTCAGCTGGCGTACGTCCCAAGCTGTCTGTGTTGCACATGTAAACCTCATCCATATAAGCTCTATCCGCGCAAGGTACAAAATCAGGAAGAGGTACACCGGCTTGAACAAACAGCGGTGTAAGGAAGCCTCCTATCAGTGCTGAACTCGCCTTGCACTGCATTGCCCATGCCTTGTACTTGATCAAAGAGGAAGCCAAAATGCATCCATAATTGACATCATCTCCAAGCTCGTCTTCCATCGGCTCGTCATTCTCCTTAGGATCGCATAGAAGATGCTTAACGCCTTGGAAGACGAAACACAGGTCGTTTTTGGTGACTGTTGGAGCCACGGATCTCCCACTAAAGGTGTTGGCTATTAGCTTGAGCGTGTATCTCAAAACGAGGCTGCGGACTCTCTTGATCTTGGTCGTGTTAGCCTTGTAGTCATCATTGCTGATCAGGTCCCATAGATCATTGGCTTGAGTGAAAGGAGGAAACTCAATGAGCTTGGCACTAACCTTCAGACCGTACGCTTAGCAGAGCTCGGGGATGGAGAGGTGATAGGCTTGCCTCCTTATCTTGAATGTGAGGTGACCTTGTGATGGCGTGGGGAGGCTCGGATTCTCGTAGGTAAACTCCAAGGTGGCTAAGAAGCCTAGGGTTGCCTCGGGATAGGTTGGGCAATCCATCTTTGACAAGCACCGGAGCCCAATGTTCTTGAGAAGCTGATCAAAATCTCCCAATATCCCCATCTTTGCCAACAGATCCCTGCTCGCGAACTTCGTGGGGTCAAACCTCAGCCTTTCCAACCGTTTCTTGGCTTGTTTCTCCTCCTTTGTCCATCTGACCCTCTCCTGAACCACTTCTTGTGTTCCTTCTCCTTGTGTTGTCTCCTCTCTTGTTCTCTTGGGTGCCATTGGTACCTGAAACACAATTCTCAAAGAGGAGAATGAGTATAAGCGGCGAATGTAAGAGAAGGACAAGGTAGGAGAGAAAAACTTGTAACAATAAACCTAGATTTTTAGGGAATTTATAAAAAAATATAGCTAAATACTATGGGAGAATATCTAGAGATAGAGTTAAATCTAGCAATTTTCCTAATATTTAGCTATTCCTAAAAATTATCCTAATTCCCTAGCAACTAACAATCATCTTAAGCAATCAAAAGGAAATTTTCCAAAAATTTGTAAACAAGCAAATCAATGAACCGAAAATACCATTTGAAATGATGAATGCAGATGCTTTTAGTCTTAAAACAAAGTTCACACTCTATCTTTACTCTTTTGAAAACTGTTCGAACATAAAATGAGAGAGTGTCGATGCATGTGAATATAAAGACTAAGAAAACCATGGGTAAAACAAGTGGTTTCTGATAAAAGTGTGGTCAAGGCACATCTTTCATGGTCAAAGATGCTTGCCTTGACCACAATTCAAATTTAAAACTGGAGGGAAAGAAGAAAGGAGAAAAAATTTTGACTTACCTCGGCACGAGATCGAGTCCATTTGGTCGATCTAGGACTCGATCTCATGCCCATGTTGGCTGGGATCGAGAGGTTTGATCGATGAAGGACTCGATTCATATTGCATCGAGTCCTAGATCGAGTGTGCCCACTCGTTCCATGATTCTTGCTCATTTAGGCGAAGCTCCTTGGATCGAGCCACATGATCGATTTGGAGGTCGTTTCGGCTGAGATCGAGTGGCAAATCGAGTAGACTGATCGATTCAGATTGAGGATCGAGTGAGGCCAGTATAGATGGGGCGATACGCCATTTGAAATTTGTTCAAGCTTTACCAAATTAAATGGTTTGTTATATATGAAAACTCGTCTTGTATACTCTTGTATATTGTTATATAACACCTAACAATTATATAACAATGAGTAAGTGTAATTAAGTACAATATAATTAGTAATATTGAAATTACTAATCCTAGGACTAGTAAATATAGGTGTAATTTATATTAGGATTATATAATACACTTACAAGGTTTATTAGAGTGCATATGTTAGAAAATATTGAAGATTATATTAGTAAATTTATAATCCTTAAACAATTAGTAAGTGTAATTAGGAGCCAAAGGATTCTTGAAAGAATTGTATTGTTTATCAATTATTTTCAATAATTGTTACCAAACCATTCATTATAACAAACAGGTCCTGGATAATATCAAATTGTTTTTAATTTGTTTGACATATAATGTATCGAAACTTGTAATAATTATATACAATTTTAGACAAAAAAAAAAAAAACCTGTTTATCAATTGAGGTCGTTGCCGGGGAATATCAAATGGCACTGTTAAAGAGGTTTTGGTGCTTAGTGAAGAGAGCAGCGCTATCATTCACAAAGAGATAGTTTCAAAGAAGCTTGGAGATCCAGGATCATTCATTATTCCTTGTGCTTTTGGTCTCTTGAATTTTCAAAGCTGTTTATGTGATCTTGGTGCAAGCATTAATCTTATGCCCCATTCCATTGCAAAGAAGCTCGGTTTCACCAAGTTTAAAGAGTGTAGAATCTCTCTTGTGCTCGCTGATAGAAGTATAAGGCTTCCTGTGGGTATGTTTGAAGATTTGCCCGTGAGGATCAGTGGAGTTAACGGGCCAACCGACTTTGTTATTTTAGAAATGGATGAAGAGCCAAAGAATCTTCTTATCCTTGGAAGACCGTTTCTTGCAACTGTTGGAGCCATCATTGACGTGAAGAATGGCAAGATCTCTCTACACTTGGGCAACCACATCAAGCTAGACTTCGATATCAATGAAGTCTTGAAGAAGCCAACCATTGGAGGACAAGCTTTCTACATTGAGACTTTGGATGAGTTAGCGGATGAGTTGCTTGAGGAGTTGGCACAAGAAGATCACTTGCAGCTAGCTTTGACTAAGGAGTGTGGAGAGTATGGTTTCCTGGATGAGCAGACCCAGGAGTATGTTCACATCTTTGATTCTCGCATGGTTGTGAAGGAAGATGAAGGTGGATGCCTAGAGATCGATCAGGAAATCGAGGACTTCACTCTATCCAAGATAAAGATCGACAAAAAGATTGAGGAGGTTGGTCGAGCCGGTAAAGAAATTGATGAAGAGATCGAGAGAAGCAACTCGATCAGATCAGAGAGCGACTCAGTGAATCGATCCACTGCTCGATCAACATCAAATCGAGCAAGAGATCGATGTGAGTGCAATCGATCCGGACCAGAACGAGTGGAAGATCGACTGGATGACTCGATCTCAGAGGGGACTGCGGTTCAAGAAAGTAGCCTAAAAACTCATGACTCGAGGTCTAAGGAGGGCAGTGAGGACAGCGACGTCAACACAAGCCACGAGGAGGACTAGAGCGAGCTGCTAGCCCCAAAGTTGGAACTAAAGAAGCTCCCGAATGGGCTAAAGTACGCTTTCTTAGGGCTTAATGAGACTTATCCCGTGATTGTGAATGAAAGTCTGAGTGATGATGAGTTAAACTCACTTCTTAAAGAGCTGAGAAAGTATAGGAAGGCCATTGGGTACTCTCTAAGTGACATCAAGAGCCTTTCACCAATACTTTGTACTCATAGGATTCACTTAGAGAATCAAAAACTCTTCTTCTATTGAACATCAAAGACGTTTGAACCCAAACTTGAAAGAAGTAGATAAGAAAGAGATCTTGAAATTGTTAGAGGCTGATGTGATATACCCTATCAGTGACAGCACGTTGGTTTCCCCAGTCCACGTGGTGTCTAAGAAAGAGGGAATCACAGTCATTAAGAATAAAAAAGATGAATTGATTCCTACTAGAACCATAACTGGTCATCGAATGTGTATAGATTATAGGAAGCTCAATTCAGCTACTAGAAAGGATCATTTTCCTCTTCCTTTTATTGACCAAATGTTGGAGAGACTTGCTAATCATCCATACTATTGTTTCTTAGATGGATACTGCGGTTTCTTTCAAATCCCTATTCATCCAAATGACCACAGGACATCCTTCTTCACTGCCACGGTTCATCCTATGGAGGACATTTCGCTTCTTTCAAGACCGCAACAAAGGTCTTACAAGCCGGGTTTTGGTGGCCATCGCTATTCAAAGACGCTCACGAGTTTGTTGAAGCGTGTGATGCTTGCCAAAGAGCTGGAAACATCACCAAGAGAAACGAGATGCCTCAGGTGCCAATCTTTGAAGTTGATGTGTTTGATGCTTCGGGGATAGACTTCATGGGACCGTTCCCATCTTCTTACGGCAACAAATTCATCTTGGTGGCTGTTGATTACGTGTCTAAGTGGGTTGAGGCTATAGCTTCCCCAACTAACGACTCAAAGGTGGTGGTTAAACTCTTAAAGACTATCATCTTCCCATGGTTTGGAGTTCCAAAAGTAGTGATCAGTGATGGGGGCAGCCACTTCATCAATAAGGTGTTTGAAAGTCTCTTGAAGAAGTATGGAGTGAAGCACAAGGTAGCTACACCTTATCACCCACAAACTAGTGGGCAAGTAGAGGTCTCTAATAGACAGATCAAGGCTATCTTAGAGAGGACAGTGGGAGCAACTCAGAAGGATTGGGCAAGTAAGCTATACGATGCTTTATGGGCGTATAGAACCGCCTTCATGACTCCTATTGGTACCACTCCCTTCACTCTCCTTTATGGCAAGGCATGTCACCTACCTGTGGAGCTAGATCATAGAGCATTGTGGGCAGTGAAGCAGATGAACTTCAGTCTCAAGACAGCACAGGAGAAGAGGTTGATTCAACTCCATGAGCTTGATGAGCTAAGGCTAGACGCTTATGAGAGAGCCAAAATCTAGAAGGAAAGGACCAAGGCGGTTCATGAAAAGAAGTTGGTGCATAAGGAGCTTATGGAGGGCAGTCTGGTCTTGCTTTACAACTCACGCTTGATGTTATTCCCAGGGAAGCTAAAGTCCAGGTGGTGTGGACCGTTTGAGATCAAGGAAGTTCTACCCTATGGAGCGGTTACTTTGGTTGGCAAGAGTGGAAAGGCTTTCACGGTTAATGGGCACAGATTCAAGCCCTACTTGGTGAGTGATTGCAGCAAGGAGAGCACTACAATGCTCCTCCAAGACTCACCTCTAGCCTGAACCAAGTAAAGTCTAGCTAAAGACGTTAAAGAAAGCGCACTTGGGAGGCATTCCCATCTCTATCTTGTATATATTTTTGCTTTCTTTCTACTTCAGTTTTATGCTTTTTATGTTTAAGTGTGTAGGTGAAAGGATAGGTGATTGTAGATCACGATCTTGGAGTCAAAAGAGGCGAGGAAAGGAGAAGCATAGGATAGAAATCTAGTGCTAGATTGACCTACTCTGGCTCGATCTTAACTAGATCGAGCTAGTGAAACGAGAGGAGTCATTCGGTATAGGTGAGATCGAGTAGACAGTCGAGTGATTCAGTCAATCATGAGAGGATAACCCACCAATGCATTTAGATCGAGGTGTGGATCGACTGACCTCACTCGATCCTCGATCTGAATCGATCAGTTTACTCGATCTGCCACTCGATCTCAGCCGAAACGACCTCCAAATCGATCATGTGGCTCGATCCAAGGAGCTTAGCCTAAATGAGCAAGAATCATGGAACGAGGGGGCACACTCGATCCAGGACTCGATTCAATCCAGATCGAGTCCTTGATCGATCAAACCTCTCGATCCTAGCCAACATGGGCATGAGATCTTGTCCTAGAGCGACCGAATGGACTCGATCTCGTGCCGAGGTAAGTCAAAATTTTTCCCTCCTTTCTTCTTTCCCTCCAGTTTTAAATTTGAATTGTGGTCAAGACAAGCATCTTTGACCATGAAAGATGTTCCTTGACCACACTTTTGTCAGAAACCACTTGTTTTGCCCATTGTTTTCTTAGTCTTTATATTCACATGCATACACACTCTCTCATTTTTGTGTTCGAACTGTTTTCAAAAGAGTAAAGAGAGAGTGTGAACTTTGTTTTAAGACTAAAAACATCTGCATTCATCCTTTCAAACGGTATTTTTGGTTCATTTATTTGCTTGTTTAATTTTTTTTGGAAAATTGCCTTTTGATTGCTTAAGATGATTGTTTGGTGTTAGGGAATAGGATAATTTTTTAGGAATAACTAAATATTAAGAAAATTGCTAGATTTGATTCTATCTCTAGATATTCTCCCCTAGTATTTAGCTATAATTTTTATAAATTCCCTAAAAATCTAGGTTTATTGTTACAAGGTTTTCTCTCCTACCTTGTCTTTCTCTTACATTCGCCGCCTATACTTATTCTCCTCTTGGAGAATTGTGTTTCAGGTACTGATGGCACCCAAGAGAACAAGAGAGGAGATAACACAAGGAGGAGAAGCTCAAAAAGTGGTTCAGGACAGGGTTAGATGAACAAAGGAGGAGAAACAAGCTAAGAAAAGGTTGGAGAGGCTCCGGTTTGACCCTACAAAGTTCGCGAGCAGGGATCTGTTGACAAAGATGGGGATATTGGGAGATTTTGATCAGCTTCTTAAGAACATTAGGCTCCGGTGCTTGTCAAGGATGGATTGCCCAACCTATCCGGAGGCAACCCTAGACTTCTTAGCCACCTTGGAGTTTACCTACGAGAATCTAAGCCTTCCCACTCCATCACAAGGTCACATCACCTTCAAGATCAGGAAGCAAGCCTATCACCTTTCCATCCCCGAGCTCTGCCAAGCCTACGGTCTGAAAGCTATTGCCATGCTCATGGAGTTTCCTCCTTTCACTCAAGCCAATGATCGATGGGATCTGATCAGCAACGATGACTACAAGGCTAACACGGCCAAGATCAAGAGAGTCTACAGCCCCGTGCTGAGATACACCCTCAAGCTCATAGCAAACACTTTCAGCGGAAGGTCCGTGGCTCTAACAGTCACCAAGAATGAGCTGTGTTTTCTCTTCCAAGGCGTTAAGCACCTTCTATGCGACCCTAAGGAGAATGACGAGCAGATGGAAGACGAGCTTGGGGATGATGTCAATTATGGATGCATTTTGGCTTCCTCTTTGATCAAGTACCAGGCGTGGGCAATGAGGTGCAAGGCGAGTTCAGCGCTGATAGGAGGCTTCCTTACACCGCTGTTTGTTCAAGCTACCTCTTCCTGATTTTGTACCTTGCGCGGATAGAGCTTATATGGATGAGGTTTACATGCGCAACACAGACAGCTTGGGACGTGATATCCATTGTATTTACACCATTTAGGGCTGCATTTAGTACATATTTTGGTCCTCTTTTGCATGTTTTCCCTTAGCTTTTGCCCCATTTTCTTCTCCTTTTAGAGTTAGGTTGCATTTAGGATATAGTTTGCATTTTCCTTGCATTTTGGATGTTTTTAGGTGCTATTGGAGCTAAAAGGAGCTTGGAGGAGTTTTGGGGATGATCCAAATTGCTAGCTGGGCAAAAGGGAGCAAGGAGGATCGAAGCTGAGAATCTCTGCAGAAGTTTTTGGTCAGAGCATGGTGAATATCGGTCAAGCATGACCGATACGGAGCAGTATCGGTCACCAGTATCGGTCAAGGATGACCGACAGAAAGCAGCATCGATCACAACATCGGTCAAGGGTGACCGAAACAAACACATCGGATGTATTTCGGTCACCAGTGTCGATCACTCCAGACCGATGGAATCCGTATCGGTCACTGAAGACCGACATAACTGACCTATACGCTGCCAGACTGAAGACCTTTTATTTACAATTTTGCCATTTTCGCCTAAACTCCTATAAATACGAAAAATCTCTAATTTCTGGAGACATGCTTTTACCCAGCAGTTCTTTCTTTCTTGTTTGGACCTTTGGGTTTTGTAATTTGAATATTTGCTTCATTTTAATCAAATTTTGCATCTTTCATCTTGTTTAAGCTTTCTAATCATGATTAGTCATCTTACTCTCTTTGATTTGGTGGCTTTAATGGTGATTAGTGAGTAGTTCTTTTTAGGGAATTGAGATGGGTTAGGTTTAGGGAATTTGAGACTCTATCTATGGTTTCTTAGTGCTAATTATTTCATTTCCTTTCTTGATTGCTGTGTTTAATGCTTGTTTAGCCATAGCTAAGTTGATTGAGATCTTAGGCTCATTTTATGCCCACCAAGTGTTTGATGAAATGCCTGAACTGCTTTGCAAGAGAATTGCTTATGCTAACTTAAGAAATTGACTGTCTAGGGAGTGATTTGGCAATATAGGGTTAATAGATATGATTTAATGCTTGCTCTTTATCATTTCACTACTGAGAATTAGTTATTGAATTAGAATTAGCAAACGGATTAGTGCCAATAGATTGGATTAGTCATATAAATGAATCCTATGCATAAGGAATAGCATTGTGTGAGTTTGTAAGCATCATAGACTGAGTCAAGAGTTCCCTATTACCAATTATCTAATCTCAAGTCCCATCTTTTCGATGTTTTAAGCTGTATTCTGAATTTGCTCTGTTTTTATCTTTACTTTGGTTGTTTGCTTGCCTTCTTCCTTATTTTGTGTTTGTTTGGTTTCTGCTTGATCACTTAGGTTGCTAGATATTCTAAACCCCTTTCATATCTACTTGAATTAGGAAATCTACTATAATCCTGCTGTTTCAATCTTCCCCTTCGGATTGACATTAGAACCCAATGCTACAATGACTAGTACAATTGGTGATTGATATAAGAGAGTCAAAACTCTTGTATCAATTTGGGGCCGTTGCCATTAGGGGAATGCTTTGTTCAGTAGGATTTGTAGAGATCTTGAGATCAAGCTTTGTTAATTTCGATTTTGGTTACTGATTTCTCTTTTGGTCCAGAATTTCTTTTGTATGTACCACAACACTTAGTCTTAAGTGTCTACAGCTACAACTGAGGTTCAAGGTCAAATATTTGGGTTTGCAGAATCAGAATTCAGCTGTTGAAGCATGGAAGAACATCAATATGCTGCTGGTTTTGGTTTGCAAGGTCCACAAGGTCATCAAGATATTCAAGGCCTGCAAGGTGAACAATGTCAAGCTGGTTTACAAGGTGCTTTGGTTCAAAGACCATTGAGACCTATAGGTGCTGCAGATATACCATCAAACTATGCTTCAAGGCAAGGTATTCTTCGACCTATGGAGACTAACAACTATGAGATAAGGAGCAGTATGATTGCTTTGGTTCAAGAAAAGAAGTTCTTTGGCTTGCCTAATCAAGACCCTCTTGAGCACTTGGATCAATTTGAGAGGATATGTTCTTTGACAAAGCTTAGTGGAGTCTCAGATGATGGTTTGGAGCTCAAGTTATTCCCATTTTCCCTTGGTGATAGAGCTAGATTATGGGAGAAATCTATAGCACAAGGCAGCAACACCACTTGGGAACAATGTAAAGGTGCTTTCTTAACCAAGTTCTTATCTCCCTCAAGAACTGCACATTTCAGGAATGAGATCACAAACTTCAAGCAGTGGTCTAATGAAAGCTTTGGAAACACTTGGGAAAGATTTAGAGGCTTCACTCATCAATGCCCTCACCATGGCTTCACCAAGGAACTGCTACTATCCACACTCTATAGAGGTGTTCTCTCAAAAGATATGAATCCTTCTAGATACAGCAAGTAATGGTTATTTTCTTGGGAAAGATGTTGATAAAGGTTGGATATTAGTGGAGAACATGGCACTCAGCAATTGGGATTATGTGGATGATAAGGAACAACAGTCCAAAGCCACTGAAGAAAAGCTAGAGACAGCATTGCATGAGATGAAAGCCTTGCAGATGAGAGTTGACTTGCTGCTCAATGAGACCACTAAACTCCTTCCTAGTGCTGTTACACCAAACCACTGCAAAGAACATCAAGTCAAAGCTGTCTAACAACAAGAGGCATTAGTGATGAATCAAGACCATGATGTTTGTGTACACCAGTCCTATGGAGACACTCATACTTGGCATCAACACCTCTCCACCTTCACATGATTTGGACTATAAAGAGATGCTCCTCCAACTCCAACAACTTAATAATGGAGGATTTCAGAAGATGATGGCTTCTGAAATTCAAAGAAGTATGGCTGAAATTCAGAGAAGCATGGCCGCTGAAATTCAACGAAGTATTGCCTCCACCATCAACAACTTCTAATCCCAAATAGACTCCTTGACTATGCAGCTGAATAAACAAGAGAACAATTCTCAGCCAATCACCTTCATGAAGCCCTTACAGCATTGTTATGGTATCTCCTCCACTTCCCTAACTGATATTGCTGAGAAAGAAAACTGTATTGCTGATATTACTCCATAAGTGACACCCTCTATCATCAATGTGGGCATTGAGTCTAAGTGTGGGGGAAGTGCTTTTCACTTGAGGTCAGCTAGTGATGCCAAGGCTGATGAAGAAGACAAGGCCATTGAAGCTAAGGTTGTTGAAGCTGAGGTTGTTGAAGCTGAGGTTGTTGAAGCTGACATGGAGGTCAAACAAGGAACTGCACCAGCACCACACTCTCAAGGAACTCTGCAGAAGAAGAACCCTTTGAAGAAGGGAAAAACACAGAAGAAGAAAAGTGGTGGGCGCCACATGAAGTTTTTGATGGTACCAAGGAATACTTGATTGAAGTTCCTGATGTTAAAGAGAAGACTCAAGCTGCTATCCTTCCTGTTTACTAACCCACTATCCCTTTTCCGGGAAGATTCAAAAAGCAGCTAGTACAGAAGTATCAGACCCTCTATGTTGCTCAAATGGAAATGAGAGGTCTAAATGGTCAAGAGGAGCTTAAGAAACTAAGGGTTAAAACTGGAGCATCTGAGGTTAAGGAGCAGAACATAAAGAAGCTTGGTAATCCAGGAATGTTTCTAGTCTCTTGTGAGCTTGGTGAATTGGTTGAGGAAGAGTCCATGTGTGACACAGGTTCAAGTGTCAATGTAATGTCACTTGACTTGGCAAAAGAACTAGGAGTCACTAAGCCAAAACCATATGATTCCACAATCACTTTTGTGGACTCTTCTTCAAGAACACCCGTTGGTCTCATTGAAGACTTTTCTGTGAGGATTGGAGCATGCAAGATACCAACTGATTTTGTTGTGATGGAAATGGCTCACACTCAGAAGCCTTCCCTACTACTTGGGACTCCATTTCTGAACACAACAGGCGCTGATATTGACTTCATTTCTAGCACCAGAACGGCAAGGTTGAGAAGTGAGATCAGCGGCTTCACTCAAAGGAACATTGAGACGTTCAATGAAGCCATGGAGCGGTTCAAGGACTACACCATTCAGTGTCCTCACCACGACTTCAGCGAAGAGACTCTACTAAGCACAATATACCGCAGAGCTTCACCAAGATACGCTTGCTACGTGACACGGTTAGTAAGGGGAATTTCCTTGGTCAAGAGGTAGAAGAGCGCATGGAGCTGATTGAAAACTTGGCATTGAGTGACGGCAACTATGCTGAAGACTACGACCGTGCACCGAGAGGTTCTGAGCTAGAGTCTTACAAGAAAGAGCTTAAGTCACTGCATGAGAAGATTGACAAGCTAGTGTTGGCTAACCAGAAGCATGTTCACTTCGTTGGTGAAGCGGATGAGACCTTAGAGGAGCTTGAGTTGAGTCAAGAAGAAGCCAATTCGGTGGCGGGTCAGAACAACTACAAACCTCAAGAGTATTCACAAGGCTACAACCAGAACAACAATCTCTCCTATAGAAGCACCAATGTCGCAAACCCTAAATATCAAGTGTACCCTGCTCAGCAAGCAAAACCATTCGTTCCCTACAGCAAAGGTTTTCAGCCGAGTGGTGGTTTCCAAGGGCAAGGGCAAGGCAACTTCCAGGGACAACAGCAAGGAAACAAGGGTTATACACCAATGTACCCTCCGGGCTTTGTACCTCAACAACCGATGCAACAACAACAAGTTGATCCTGTCCAAGCCATGTTTCAACAATTGATTCAAGGGCAAGCATCTACAAACCAGAAGTTTGCCGAGATGAACACTCGCTTAGACTCCTCCCTCACTGACTTCTCTACTCAGATTACAAACTTGAATAACAAGATCAAGCAGCTAGAGAAAGGAAAGGCGAGTACAAGTGGTCATAATAGCTTACCGGGCAAGTGTGAGCAGAATCCAGAGGAATACGCCAACACCATTACACTAAGAATTGGAAAGAGCTTGCACCTACGGTTACTCCTAAGAACAACGAGGACGTTGTAATTCAAGAAGGGGAGGGTAAGCTTTCAGCTGATGATGAGATCAACTTTGACAATGTTTGGATTCAAGGGCCAAGGAGAGGTGAGAAAGCAGTTTTAGAGAAGAAAGTGGAGCAAGCTGCTAAGGAGAAAGACGCTTATGTACCTCCACCGTATGTACCCAAGCTGCCTTTTCCAGGCCGCTTCAAGAAGCAACTTATAGAGAAGCACATAATCTTGTTTGAGAAGCATCTAAAGGACGTAGAGATCAAGCTACCTCTCGCAGATTGCCTTACCATGATGCCTAAATGTGCAAAAAAATTCAAAGACACGCTTGCAAAGAAAAATAAGGAAAGCAAGGAAGTGCTGGTTCTTAGTGAGGAATGTAGCGCTATAATACACAAGGAGATAGTCCCCAAGAAGTTGGGAGACCTTGAAAGCTTCACTATAACTTGCGCTTTAGGCCCATTGGAGTTCAGGAGTTGCCTTTGCGATTTGGGAGCTAGAATAAATTTGATGACTGTAGAATTTCCTTGGTGCTAGCTGATAGAAGCGTGAGGTTACCCGTGGGTCTACTTGAGGACTTGCCAGTGAGAATCAGCGGTGTAAAAGTGCCTACGGACTTCGTTTTGTTGGAAATGGATGAAGAACCTAAGGACCCACTCATCCTTGGTAGACCGTTCTTAGCCACTGCTGGAGCCATCATCGACGTCAAGAATGGGAAGATAGCTCCACATCTAGGCAAGGGCATCAGGCTTGATTTTGACATCAATGAGGTTTTGAAGAAGCCTACAATAGAAAGGCAAGCTTTCTGCATTGAGACGTTAGACGCTTTGGCTGATGAGTTGTTAGAAGACTTGGCTCAGAAGGATCATTTGAAGCTGGCATTGACCAAAGAGCCAGGGAAGTTTGGTTACTTGGATCAGAGGACTCAGGAATATGCCAACCTGCTGGATTCTAGGATGAGTGTCAAGGAGGAGGAAAGCGGCTGCCTAGAAATCGAATCCGAGATCGATGCTATCACTTGATCCAGGAGTCAGATCGACAAGACAATCGAGAACACGACTCGATCCGGTGCAACAAACGACAGTCAGATCTAGGAGGGTGATCGATCCAGGAAATTAATCGAGTCCAAGATCGAGAGATGTCTTCCAATCAGTTCAGAGTCCATTCCGGAGAACGACTCGGCAGCTTGATCTCTCACTCGATCCACCTTAAATCGAGTGAGCGAATCGAGTGAAAATGCTCGATCTAGACAACATCGAGAGCATGATCGACTGGAT
This sequence comes from Thlaspi arvense, assembly GCA_911865555.2. Lineage (NCBI taxonomy): Eukaryota > Viridiplantae > Streptophyta > Magnoliopsida > Brassicales > Brassicaceae > Thlaspi > Thlaspi arvense. The sequence continues at coordinate 31,478,654 of OU466862.2, forward strand.
GACTCGATCTCTGAAGCGACAAAGGTTCAAGAAAGCAGCCTTTTGGGTCATGTCTCGGGTTCAAAGGAGGCTACTGAGGATGGGAACGTCAACAAGAGCCACGAGGAGGACTGGAGCGAGCTGCTAGCCCCAAAGGTGGACCTAAAGGAGCTCTCAAAAAGGCTAAGGTATGCTTTCTTAGGGCCTAAATGATGATTGATATTACTGCATATTTCATGTATTTTGCATACATATAAGTTAGTTTCTCATGCATTTACCTTGCAGTTTAGGCTAGTTTGCATCACTTTAGGTCCTAGAGTATTCTTGCACCAGCATATGCATGTTTCTTGCATTTTGCATCGCATTCAGGTTGTTTTCGGCTACTTTGGAGTCTTGGAAGATTCGTGGACGTGCTAAGGCTCGTGAGGAGGCTCGAGGAGACTCGGAGAATTCAGGATTGCTTGCTAAGGATCAGAGATCGAGAAGCGGATCGAGCATGGCCGGTCGATCTAGATGAGATCGACCAGAAGATCGAGTAGCCCATCCGATCCAAGGGACCTGATCGAGACCAAGATCGAGTGAAGATATCGATCAAGGAGTACGGACGTAAATGACGCCATGCAGAGCGAGAGTCGGATCGAGTCCACCACTCGATCCTCCAAAGATCGACCCCAAGATCAGACGAAGCACTCGATCCACCGAAGAAGATCGAGACACCGATCGTGCTGAAGTCACGATGACCGAAGACGATCGAGTGAGATGCTCGATCTCGAGGTCGTTCCCAGTGCACTTTAACCATTTTTAGCTTTTAGCGAGGGTGGGGACCATCGAGCTGTTTGGCCTATTTTGGGAAGGCGGCGATCTTGCTTTTCGATACACGTTTTCACTTTTTCTTTTTAGAGTTTTCTCTCTGTTCGAAGGAGATTTCGCCATTGTTAGACCTTGAAGCTTTTTCTTGCATTGTTCTTGAATATTGAATCGTTTAAGTTTAAAGCAATCGTTTTTCATGTTTACTAGTTCATCTTCTATGCTTTGTTCGGTATATTTTATGTGTAGCGAGTAGTTTCATCGGGTTTTGGGGTTGAGAGGATTCAAAGGGGTTGAAAAGGTTTTTAAAGCTTGGTGTTTTCTTGTTCTTCATGGCTTTCGCTTCTAGGATATCGAGCTCTTAAGGCTTAGAGACTCTCACGCCAAAATCTTTATAATCCAAAGGGACTCATACCTTGACATGATCCAGAGGTCCTTGAAAATCGAATCCTAGAGGCTAGTCTACCTTTTCCAAACGCCATGGTAGTTTAGGGGACTAGTTAGGACGTGTGTTTGAAATCTAAGTTTTATGCCCTTCAATCTCTTTTTCCGCCAAACGCCATGGGTCTGGAGAAGAGAATGATGGAGTGATCCATACCACACGCCATGGATGGATCTTGTTTTGTTTTCAAGGCCTAGAGAATCTCACAAAGTGAGTAGATCTAAAGTTTTCAAACCAAGCTTGAACCTTTGAAACCCTTGAACATGAATCTCAAACCTGGACCCTCTTTCTTAGTATTCTTACATCTCTGTTAATCATTCGCTTGTTATCTGTTCGCATCCTGGTCTTTAGATTTATTTCTGTTGAACTTTTAGACGAGATCGATCGTTGTTGCTCGATCTAGTGGTCGATCCACTAGTCGATTTTTATTAATTCATAGCTTTGCATTTTAATCATTATGTTTGTTCCTCGTGGTAGTTCACTCGTTTCTAGTATTTTAAAATAGTTTTGCCTTGCATTTAACTGTTGCATCTAGTTTTTAAGATTTTTACAAAACCGTTCAACATTTGCTTAGCTTTGCATGATCCTTGCATTCTCATTGCACTTTCTAGCTCCTAGGTTGGATTGATTCCTCTTTCACTATGCTACGACTGTATGCTGCTTGAGTTTTGATAACCTCCTGCATTGCTTGCTTCTATAGACGATAAAAACCCTGTTATCAATGATGAGTTGCACTCGCTCCTAAATTAGCTGAGAAAGTATAGGAAGGCCATTGGGTACTCTCTAAGTGACATCAAGGGCCTTTCACCAATGTTGTGCACTCATAGGATTCACTTGGATATTGAGAACGCCTCTTCTATAGAACACCAAAGGCGTTTGAATCCAAATTTAAAGGAGGTTGTTAAGAAAGAGATTCTTAAGCTGTTAGAGGCTGACGTGAACTATCCCATAAGTGACAGCACGTGGGTTTCCCCTATACACGTTGTGCCTAAGAAGGGAGGGATCACGGTCATTAAGAATGATAAAGACGAGCTTATACCTATTAGGACTATTACAGGACACCTTATGTGTATTGACTATAGAAAGCTTAATCTTGCTACTAGAAAGGATTATTTTTCCTTGCTTTTTATTGATCAAATGCTTGAAAGACTTGCTAATCATCCCTACTATTGCTTTCTTGATGGATATAGTGGATTTTTCGAAATACCAATCCATCCAAATGTTCAAGAGAAAACTACCTTTACAGTCCCTTATGGTACCTTCGCGTATTGAAGGATGCCATTTGGGTTGTGTAATGCACCGGCTACGTTTCAGCGGTGTATGATGTCGATCTTCTCCGATCTAATAGAAGAGATGGTAGAGGTGTTTATGGACGACTTCTCTTTATATGGTGCGTCCTTTTCTGCGTGTTTGTTGAATCTCTGCAAGGTATTAAAGCGTTGTGAGGAGACAAACTTGGTGCTTAATTGGGAGAAATGCCACTTCATGGTGAGGGAAAGGATCGTGCTTTGTCATAAGATATCAGAGAAGGGCAATGAGGTTGATAAGGCTAAGGTTGAGGTCATGATGAGTCTTGTGCCGCCGATTAATGTCAAAGGGATCAGGAGTTTCTTAGGGCACGCTGGCTTCTACAGGCGCTTCATCAAGGATTTTTCCAAGATTGCACGCCCTCTCACACGGCTCTTGTGCAAGGAAGCCGATTTTTTCTTTGATGAGGAGTGCTTGCAAGCTTTCAAGACCATTATGGAAGCTCTTGTCACGACACCGATAGTTCAAGCACCAGACTGGAGTCTACCGTTTGAGATCAGGTGTGATGCTAGTGCCTATGTCGTGGGAGCTGTTCTAGGGCAGAGAAAAGACAAGCGGCTGCATGTGATTTACTATGCTTCAAGAACCTTGGATGACACGCAAACAAGATACACTACTACGGAGAAGGAGCTATTGGCAGTAGTGTTTGCCTTTGAGAAGTTCAGAGCTTATCTAATGGGAGCCAAGGTTGTTGTTTATACAGATCACGCGGCACTTAGATACATCTTCTCCAAGAAGGATACTAAGCCAAGGCTTTTGAGATGGATACATCTTCTTCAGGAGTTTTACATGGAGATTAAAGACAAGAAAGGGATAGAGAATGGTGTTGCTGATCACCTCTCTAGGTTGAGGATCGATGAAGCCTTACCCCTTGATGACTCGCTTCCGGAAGACCCACTTATGATGTTCACTACAGCCGTATGTGGAAAGCTTGAGGACAATTTTGAGGAGGTTTTGAGTTTCAAAGAAGAGGATCTACCTTGGTACGCTGACGTTGTGAACTACTTGGCATGTGGAGAGGAGCCAACTCATCTTAACAGCTATCACAAGAAGAAGTTCATGAGAGACGTAAGCCACTACTTTTGGGACGAGCCTTACCTGTACAAGAGGGGCGTGGACACTTTATACAGAAGATGTGTTACAAAGGAAGAAGCTAAGGACATTCTCTTTCACTGCCATGGCTCTTCGTACGGCGGACACTTTGCTTCATTCAAGACCGCTACAAAGGTCTTACAAGCCGGTTTCTGGTGGCTGTCTATCTTCAAAGATGCCCACGAGTTGTTAAAGGGTTGTAAAGCATGTCAACGAGCAGGGGACATCACGAAGAGGAACGAGATGCCTCAGGTTCCTATCTTTGAGGGAGACGTGTTTGATGCATGGGGCATAGATTTCATGGGGCCTTTCCCTTCCTCTTACGGTAACAAGTTCATTTTGGTAGCTGTTGACTACGTCTCTAAATGGGTTGAGGCTATTGCCTCCCCTACAAACGACTCTAAGGTGGTGATCAAGCTCTTTAAGAGCATCATTTTCCCGAGGTTTGAAGTACCCAAGGTGGTGATAAGAGACGGAGGAAGCCATTTCATCAACAAGTTGTTTGAAAACCTTCTAAAGAAGTATGGCGTGAAGCACAAGGTAGTTACACCTTACCATCCTCAAACGAGTGGCCAAGTGGAGGTCTCTAACCGACATATCAAACCAATACTTGAGAGAACAGTTGGGACAACTCGGAAGGATTGGGCAGTGAAGTTAGACGACGTTTTATGGGCTTACCGGACTGCTTTCAAAACGTCCATTGGTACTACTCCTTTCACTCTTCTCTATGGCAAAGGATGTCACCTCCTCGTTGAGCTGGAACATAGAGCATTGTGGGCTGTGAAGCGGCTGAATTTTGATATAAAGAAAGCTCAGGAGAAGCGCTTGGTTCTGCTACACGAACTTCATGAGCTGAGGCTAAATGCTTACGAAAGCGCTAAGATCTACAAGGAGTGCACAAAGGCTGCTCATGACAAGAAGTTGGTACCCAAGGAGCTTAAGGAAGGGAGTTTGGTGCTGCTTTACAATTCAAGGCTCAAGCTATTTCCTGGAAAGCTGAAATCTAGATGGAGCGGTCCGTATGAAATCAAGGAGGTATTGCCCTGCGGAGCTGTCGCCTTGGTCGGCAAGAGTGGGAATGCATTCACAGTGAACGGACACATAGTTAAGCCATACATGGCGAGTGCATTCGACAAGGAGAGCACCTCAATGCTTCTCCAAGACCCACTATCTGCCTAAACCAAGTAAAGTCTAGCTAAAGACGTTAAAGAAAGCGCACTTGGGAGGCATTCTCATGTCTATCTTGTATATATTTTTGCTTTATTTCTCTTTCAGTTTTATGTTTTTATCTTATGAGTGTGTAGGAACCGGTATAAGGGATTGCAGAGCATGCTCTTAGATCCAAAAGGAGTAAGAAGGGGGCGATTATAGGCTAGAGACCGAGTGCTAGATCGACTCATCCTGGCTTGATCTTTGCTAGATCGAGCTAGTGAATCGAGAGGAGCTAGTCGATCTAGACGAGATCGAGTAGACAGATCATGTGACACAGTCGATCACGAGAGGATGAGCGCCCTATACATTTAGCTTGAAAAGCAAACGAGAGGTAAATCGACTGAGTCACTCGATTCTTAAGTCTAGATCGACTAGTCTACTCGATCTGCCATTCGATCCAAGCCTAAATCGACCCCTGAATCGAGAATGTGGCTCGATCATGAGGACTTAGCCATTGTGCCAAAAACTCAAGGAACGAGACGTGCTATCGATCCAAGACTCGATTCAATTTGAATCGAGTCCCAAATCGAGCAACCCTCTCTATCCAAGCCATTATGGGCATGAGATCGAGTCTTAGATCGACCGAATGGACTCGATCTCGTGCCGAGGTAACATTTTCTCTTCTCCCATTTCCACTTTCCCTCCAATTTTTAAATTCAAAACTTGGTCAAGGCAGGAATCTTTGACCATGAAAGGTGTGCCTTGACCAAGCTTTATGTCAGAAACCACTTTTTTTACCCATGGTTTCAACTATTCTCACACTCTCTGATTTCTGTTTTCACGAATTCTTAAGCAAAAGAGAGATCTTTGTTTTCTAAAGGCTAACAGCATTCTTTTTCAATTATTGCGAAGGTATTTTCGAATCGTCAAGAAAATCTTCAAGAAAATCCCTTTTTATTCGCTTTGATTGTTTTAGATGCTAGAGCGGTTTGAATTTTTAAAAACTAGCTTGATGATAGGAAAAATTTTAGATTTCACTATATCTCTAGATATGATTCTCTATTATCTTGCTATGATTTTTATAAATCCCCCAAAATTCTAGGGTATTAATTATAAGTTTTCTTTCTTGCTTCTCTCTTTCTCTCTACAATCGCCGATTTGCTTATTCTCTTGCTTGAGAATCTTGTTTCAGGGACTATGGCTCCCAAGAGAACAAGAGAGGAGACAGCACAAGAGGGAGAAAATCAAGAAGTGGCTGTTCAGGAGAGGGTTCGCTGGAGTAAGCATGAGAAACGAGACAAAAAGCGGCTGGAAAGGCTTCGGTTCGAGCCAACTAAGTTCGCGGATAGAGGATTGCTGTCTAAAATGGGGATATTGGGAGATTTTGATGAACTCCTCCAGAAGATAGGGCTACGGTGTTTGTCACGGATGGATTGCCCAACCTTTCCCGAAGTGACAATTGACTTCCTTGCCACCTTGGAGTTTGCGTACGAGAATCCGAACGTCCCAACTCCTTCTCAAGGCCGCCTCTCGTTCATAATCAAACGTCAAGCCTTCAGCCTCTCAATCCCCGAGCTTTACCAAGCTTATGGCCTCGCTGCTGCTGCCACAAAGGTTGACTTTCCCTCCTTCACTCAAGCAAACGAGCTGTGGGACATCATTGCCGACGATGACTACAAGACGAATACTGCAAAGATCAAGAGAGTAAGGAGCCCGGTGCTGCGTTACACATTCAAGCTGATTGCCAACACCTTCAGCAGACGGTCAATAGCCCCCACGGTCACCAAGACAGAGCTTTGCTTCTTGTTCCAAGGCATCAAGCATCTCGTGTGTGACCCGGATTAGAATGATGAGCCGTTGGAAGACCAACGTGAACTACGGATGAGTCCAGACTGCTTCATTGCTGAAATACAAGGCGTATTCCTTGAGATGCAAGGCAAGCTCGTCGCATATTGATATTACTGCATATTTCATGTGTTTTGCATACATAATAGATAGTTTCTCATTCATTTACCTTGCACTTTAGGCTAGTTTGCATCACTTTAGGTCCTAGAGTACTTTTGCACCAGCATTTGCATGTCTCTTGCATTTTGCATCACAATCGGGTTGTTTTCGGTTACAATGGAGCTATGGAAGATTTGTGGACGTGCTAAGGCTCGTGAGGAAGTCCGTGGACACTTGGAGAAATCAGGATTGCACGCTAATGACCTGAGATCGAGTAGCAGATCGAGCAAGGAAGGTCGATCTCGACAAGATCAACCAGAAGATCGAGTGTGGAGAACGATCTGAAGTACGGACATAAACGACGCCATGCAGATCGAGGACCGTATCGAGCTTTCAACCTGATCAAGACAAGATCGACTCAGAGGTCGACCAAGAGCCATCCGATCCAAGACGTGATCGAGTGCCAGATCGAGCTTCGTGATCGATTCCAGACCAACCTTATCCGTCCAGCCTGTTTTTAGACCGTAGCGAAGGGGGGGGCCATTTGTGGTTTGGCCAGTTTTGGCAAAGAGCAACGATCCCTTTCATAATTCCACCCTGTCGACTACTTTTCTATCATCTCTCTCGTTTTAGGCGATTGGCCATTATAGACTTTCGAGCTTTTTCTTGCTTTTATGTGTTGAATATTGGATCTTTGCTTTTAATCAATCGTTTTTCATGTTTAGTTCATCATTTATTGCATTTCGTTCGGTTTACTATATGAGTCGTGAGTAGTTTCATCGGGTTTTCGGGGTTGAGAGGATTCAAAGGGGTTGAAAAGGTTTAAAGTTTGGTGTTTTCTTGTTCTTCATCACAGTCTCTTCTAGGATTTTGATATCCTCATAATTTACCTTGTTTTAGCTTGCATTTAGTTTAGTTTTTGGTCTCTTTCATGCATTCATTCATCATATTTTGTCACATTTGCATTCATATTAGACATAATAGGTATAAGGTTAGACATTTGCATGTTTTGCATTGTTTGGAGTCTTTTTCAGGTCTAAATGGAGCAAGGAAGACATTCGGAGAATGGTGAATGATGAGGGCATGAAGAACCAAGAATAATAGCCAAAATGACGGGTTTTAGGCTGCACCAAAATCCAGTATCGACCAAAACTAAGAGAAATCTGTCCGATGTACATATCGATATGAAATGTATGGGTCAAAACGAAGGTCTTCCGTTGAGATTCAGCCTCCCCGTCCTTCATAGAAGTTGTAGAAGATCGAATAAGCTTTCCAACGGAGGTTGATGTATGTCAATCGGATCAGAATTTCAAACGATACGGCGGTTCAAGCATCACTGTCCGCAACCAGAAGTTCCTATCGATCTCCTACCTCCTTCCTTCAGATCGATAAGTTTTGGTCCGAAAAGCATCTTTGACCATCTTTGAGTTTTTCTATTTTTGCTTCCTAGGGCTATTTTGGGGATGTTCCCTATAAATAGCTAAACCTAGATCTATTTTCTCTTATCCTTTCTCTTCCCGAAAGCTTTGCTTTGGTTTTTCATAGAACAAGAACAAATCCTTTGTGGGTTGAGATTGGATCACTTGTGTATACTTTCATTTATGTTTTCTTCTTCTTTTAATTATAAGTCTTTAATCTTTAGTCTTGGTCTTACTTTTATTAATTTCGAATTTGCTCTTTAGGGTTTGAGTTATTTTAGAGATTCATGATTTTTTTGTGATGCAAAAGTGTTTCTTTTGGATGCTTGATGTGTTAGGTTGCTAGATCTCATTCCTCTTCTTGCTGAATTGATCTTTAATCCCTAGTCCCTCTTTGTATTAGACAAGAATCCTGGGCGTTTTATCCTGCACTCCATGTGTTTGATGAAATGTCTTAATGGTTTAAGTCTTGAAATAAATGCTTAGAATGTCATGAGTCTTTGCATCACCCATTGTTGGAAAGTTGCCCTTAGACAACTGCAATAAACCTAACCAGTGAGTAGTTGTCTGATATATTCCAGCAAGTGATAAGTAATCACACAAGCCATTAAAAGTGGAGGTATGAGAACTTGTTAGATTTTATGGACATTGTGCTTCTTGCTTGTTTGTTGGTAGATACACCACTAACCATGGGTTTGACATGCCAATGAACAAAGTAGCTTGTCTTATTTTAGATGTCCTTATCTAGAGTTGAATTGTTCTTAATTTGATTTGATCCCTTAACCATAAGCATGATTCACTTTGCTATCACTTTAGTCTTGAACATTGCCTTTTTCGTGTTTGCTTTCTTTTTAGGGATTTGAGATGGGTTAGGTTTAGGGAATTTGAGACTCTATCTCTTCCATTTCCTTTCTTGATTGCTGTGTTTAATGCTTAATTAGCCCTAGCTAAGTTGATTAAGATCTTAGGCTCATTTTATGCCCACCAAGTGTTTAATGAAATGCCTTAACTGCTTTGCAAGAGAATTGCTTATCCTAGCTCAAGAGATTGACTGTCTAGGGAGTGATTTGGCAATATAGGGTTGATAGATTTGTCTTAATGCTTGCTCTTTATCATTTTACTAATAAGAATTAGTTTTTGACTTGGTAATTAGCAAAGAGATTAGTGCCAAGAGATTGGATTAGTCATATAAATGAATCCTATGCATAAAGAATAGCATTGTGTGAGTTTGTAAGCCTCATAGGCAGAGTCAAGAGTTCCCTATTACCAATTATCTCATCTCAAGTCCCATCTTCTCTCTGTTTTAAGCTCTGTTCTGAATTTGCTCTGTTTTTCCTTTATTTTGGTTGCTTTGCTTGATTTTCACCTTTTGTGTTTTACTTTCTTCTTGTTCATCTTTAGGTTGTTAGATTTCCTCCTTGTTCATCATAGGTTGTTAGAGTTCAATTTCCTCTTTTGATTAGGCCTAGCTTAGCAAGTTTTCTGCATCTTGATTGTTCTTTAGCCTTTGGATTGGATTGACACCTCAAGTACTACAATGACATGTGTGTTTGAGGATTGATTCTAAGGATTAAAAACCCTAACATCAATTGGCGCCGTTGCTAGTTCATTATGTCTAAGGCATTTGAGTTTGATTACTTGCCTAGACTAGACTATTTTCTTTATGTTTTTTGTGTTTTTATGATTGGAGAAGGAACATTAGTTCCATTGAACTCTCATCTTTGAGTTTGATTTCCTAAGAGTCAAGCTTAGTGACTATAAACAAGCACACTTGGAAGGTAGTTCCATGTTTATCCCTTGTCTATATATGCTCCTTTTGCTTTTTATTTCTTTTTTTTAGTGTTTCAGGGTTCTAAGATGGATCAAATGGTTCAACACAAGGTTGAATATGCAAAAGAGCTACAACAGCTTATTCATTGAGCTGGTGCACTGATTATGGCAAAGAAAAAAAGGTAGGCAACATACTGAGTACAAACCAGACATTTCTGCTCAGTCTTACTGTCGTCTATGCACCAAGCTACTCTCTCAATGGCGATTACACCAAGAACCAAGAAGAAGATGCTCCTTGTTGAAGCAGCCAGAAACTTCATCTGACAAAATCGTCTCGGAAAAAGCATGTACACTCCGATTCAGCTTCCACAATCTTCATCAATATTGTATCCCTGTGCGTTAGCGTGCGTCTGTAGTTGGTTTCAGGTCATTCCCAGCAGTGGTTAAAAAGTTACAGAAGTTTTCGTGAAACCACTCAACCCCTATCTGTCTTTGCACGAAGGCTATCGGTCAAGGAGAGACCGATACCAGATTTTCGGTCACCAGCATCGATCAGAAGTGATCGACATAAACCCAACGGATGAATTTCGGTCACCAGTATCGGTCAGAAGTGATCGACATAGACCCAGCGGATGAATTGCGGTCACCAGCATCGGTCAAGGGTGACCGATACGAAGCTCATCGACTGAAGATCAGCTCAGATGAGGTGTTTCCATTGCGAATTGGCCTCGGCGATCTTCATCAACATTGTAGCCCCGTGAGTTAGCTTCCTACTGATGTTGGTTTCGAGCAATTAAAATCGGTGACTAAAGAGTTATGGCGAATAGAGTGAGCACATATCCATCTGGTATTTTGACCCATCATCTGGACCGAGTTGAAGATTAGCCTGGACGAAGGGTTTGCCTCTCGATTCAGCCCCGGATGTCTTCATGAAAGTGATAGACAATTGAGTTAGGTCTCGTATTCAGCTGGTTTTGTATCATTTGGTGCAGTGGATCAAGAAATACCACGATTTTGGCAAAGGCGCTGCAAGAACCCCAAAAGTTACATCAAGCTGGATATCAGATGTTTTGGTCGATATAACTCCTTGATCTTGCTCAGTATGGTGCACACTTCTGGTTTCAAGGGAGTAAAGGCTTTATTCTTCACCATTCACCATTCCAAGCCATTCTTTAAAACATTTCGACTCCTCCTCCATTACAAGACCTTAGGTATACTCCAAAACTTTTGCATTTTTCTTCTTCTCTTCTTCTCTTATTTTTTTGAATTGTTTGTTGGATATTGGCTCTTCTTGAACTTTCATTACACAGTGGATTACACAGAGACTGTGTAATTTAAGTGTGGGGGGAGGGTGTGATACTAACAGTTGTCTTTCAAATTTTAGCATTCATCTCTTGCATATCTCTCATACTTGCAAAATTTTGAAACTTTTGAAAGATTTTCGAAATTTTTTTAAAAAAAAAGTTTTGAGTGATCACCTAGTTGCAACTTGCATTTTAGGATTGCATCTAGTTGCATTTGCATTGAGGTTTCATCAATTCGAAATTTTGAGCATGATGTTTGCCTTTGAGAGATGTTAATTTTTGAAATCACTTCATTACCTAAGTTGTTAGTTCTTTGATGTTATGGTCTAGTTTGAATTGAAGTTTGAACCACACTTGTAATTCTTTGCATGATACTCTTGTCTTGATGAAGCTTGCATGACCTGAATTCAGTCTCTATTTACTAGAACCATAATTTGAATATTGAATTATCATGTCTTATGCATTGAAAGTGTTTTCATGGATACCATACACATACTTGGGCTTTCTTTTTCCCTATTTTGTCCCCTCTTGCTAGTTCAAATAGATTTCCCTGCCATTAACCAAACCTTCTTTCAAGCCAAAAATTGTTTGTGAGTGATTGTGAGGCCTTTACTCTAAGGAATGAGCTTAGTAAAAAGTGTTGGGTTAGAACTACAAAGGGACCCTTCCATTGTAGAACTAGCTCACCCTCTTGAGCTAGATAGGCTAGGATGTTTTGGTTAACAAGGGATAGTTTTGGGTTTTAAATTTTGGGTTATCAAGTGAAGAAGGAAAAGAGAAAGAAAAGGAAAAGGAGTGCACATAAGTAACCTTGGGAAGTTTGGCTAATCATTAAAAGCTCAATGCAAATGAAGAAGGTGTCCAAAGCTAGCAAAGAGAACACCAGTAAAGTAAAGAAGAGCAAAAGCAAAGAAGAAATGGTTAAACCTCCAAGAAGAATCAAAGAAGAAGATGCACTATCAACGAAGCTCCAAAGGAGAATGAAGAATGGGATCAAAAGAAGCAAAAAGCTTCAAGAAAAAGGGTAGAAAATGGGATTATGTTTTGGGGAAGAAGCAAAGGAGGTTAGATCACTTATGGGTTTTTGGGTAGATGGGAGTTTACCTTTGTATGCATAAGTTGTTCTTTACCCTTAGCATTTTACCAAAGCTCATTCCATTTTCTTGAGAGAACCCTTGCACTTAAATATAACCAGTTCTAAATTGTTTGAGGTCATCTTTGCCTTATAAGTCTTATCCATAGCCAAATGAAAACACAAGATTTGCATGAGCATGATCCACTTGGTTGATGAGTTAATTGAATGTTAAAGAGATTGGATGATGTGATTTGCTTGTGTAAGATAGTCTTGAGTTTTCTTGTATATGCTTGTGATGAGTGTGGCTAGAGTTTCAGTAAGAACAAACATTATTTTCATCTTAGAATCATTAACTTGGACAATGACTTGATTTTTATTATTGGCATCTTTCAAACCAAATAGCTCATACTTTCAAACTTCTCTTCCACCATGTTCATACTTGCTTGAGGGCAAGCACGATCTAAATGTGGGGGTGTTGATATCCTCATAATATACCTTGTTTTAGCTTGCATTTAGTTTAGTGTTTTGTCTCTTTCATGCATTCATTCATCATATTATGTCACATTTGCATTTATATTAGACATAATAGGTTTAAGGTTAGACATTTGCATGTTTTGCATTGTTTGGAGTCTTTTTCAGGTCTAAATGGAGCAAGGAAGACATTTGGAGAATGGTGAATGATGAGGGCATGAAGAACCAAGAATAATAGCCAAGATGACGGGTTTTAGGCTGCACCAAAGTCCCGTATCGAGCAAAGCTGAGAGAAATATGTCTGATGTGCAGATCGATATGAAATGTATGGGTCAAAACGAAGGTCGTCCGTTTCGATTCAGCCTCCACGTCCTTGATAGAAGTTGTAGAGGATCGAATAAGATTTCGAACGGAGGTTGAATCATGTCAATCCGATCAGTATTTCAAACGATACGGCGGTTCAAGCATCACTGTCCGCAACCAGAAGTTCCTATCGATCACCACATTGATCTCGTACCTCCTTCCTTCAGATCGATAAGTTTTAGTCCGAAAAACATCTTTGACCATCTTTGACTTTTTTTATTTTTGCTTCCTAGGGCTATTTTGGGGATGTTCCCTATAAATAGCTAAACCTAGATCTAGTTTCTCTTATCCTTTCTCTTCCCGAAAGCTTTGCTTTGGTTTATCATAGAACAAGAACAAATCCTTTGTGGGTTGAGATTGGATCACTTGTGTATACTTTCATTTATGTTTTCTTCTTCTTTTAATCATAAGTCTTTAATCTTTAGTCTTGGTCTTACTTTTATTAATTTCGAATTTGCTCTTTAGGGTTTGAGTTATTTTAGAGATTCTTGATTTTTTGTGATGCAAAAGTGTTTCTTTTGGATGCTTGATGTGTTAGGTTGCTAGATCTCATTCCTCTTCTTGCTGAATTGATCTTTAATGCCTAGTACCTCTTTGGATTAGACAAGAATCCTGGGCGTTTTATCCTGCACTCCATGTGTTTGATGAAATGTCTTAATGGTTTAAGTCTTGAAATAGATGCTTAGAATGTCATGAGTCTTTGCATCACCCATTGGTGGAAAGTTGCCCTTAGACAACTGCAATAAACCTAACCAGTGAGTAGTTGTCTGATATATTCCAGCAAATGATAAGTATTCACACAGGCCATCAAAAGTGGAGGTATGAGAACTTGTTAGATTTTATGGACCTTGTGCTTCTTGCTTGTTTGTTGGTAGATACACCACTAACCATGGGTTTGACATGCCAATGAACAAAGTAGCTTGTCTTATTTTAGATGTCCTTATCTAGAGTTGAATTGTTCTTAATTTGATTTGATCCCTTAACCATAAGCATGATTCACTTTGCTATCACTTTAGTCTTGAACCTTGCCTTTTTCGTGTTTGCTTTCTTTTTAGGGATTTGAGATGGGTTAGGTTTAGGGAATTTGAGACTCTATCTATGATTGCTTAGTATTAATTCTTTCATTCCCTTTCTTGATTGCTGTGTTTAATGCTTAATTAGCCCTAGCTAAGTTGATTAAGATCTTAGGCTCATTTTATGCCCACCAAGTGTTTGATGAAATGCCTTAACTGCTTTGCAAGAGAATTGCTTATCCTAGCTCAAGAGATTGACTGTCTAGGGAGTGATTTGGCAATATAGGGTTGATAGATTTCTCTTAATGCTTGCTCTTTATCATTTCACTAATGAGAATTAGTTTTTGACTTGGTAATTAGCAAAGAGATTAGTGCCAAGAGATTGGATTAGTCATATAAATGAATCCTATGCATAAGGAATAGCATTGTGTGAGTTTGTAAGCATCATAGGCTGAGTCAAGAGTTCCCTATTACCAATTATCTCATCTCAAGTCCCATCTTCTCTCTGTTTTAAGCTCTGTTCTGAATTTGCTCTGTTTTTCCTTTATTTTGGCTGCTTTGCTTGATTTTCACCTTTTGTGTTTTGCTTTCTTCTTGTTCATCCTTAGGTTGTTAGATTTCCTCCTTGTTCATCATAGGTTGTTAGAGTTCAATTTCCTCTTTTGATTAGGCCTAGCTTAGCAAGTTTTCTGCATCTTGATTGTTCCTTAGCCTTTGGATTGGCTTGACACCTCAAGTACTACAATGACATGTGTGTCTGAGGATTGATTCTAAGGATTAAAAACCCTAACATCATATTTGAGCGCTTAAGGCTTAAAGACTCTCACGCCAAGATCTTTAAGAGTCAAGCTTAGTGACTATAAACAAGCACACTTGGAAGGTAGTTCCATGTTTATCCCTTGTCTATATATGCTTCTTTTGCTTTTGATTTCTTTTGTTTAGTGTTTCAGGGTTCTAAGATGCATCAAATGGTTCAACACAAGGTGGACAATGCCAAAGAGCTACAACAGCTTATTCATTGAGCTGGTGCACTGATTATGGCCAAGAAAAAATGGTAGGCAACATACTGAGTATAAGCCAGACATTTTTGTTCAGTCTTACTGCCATCTATGCACCAAGCTACTCTCTCAATGGCGATTACACCAAGAACCAAGAAGAAGGTGCACCTTGTTGAAGCAGCCAGAAACTTCATCTAACAAAACCGTCTCGGAAAAAGCATGTACACTCCGATTCAGCTTCCATAATCTTCATCAATGTTGTATCCCTGTGCGTTAGCGTGCGTCTGGAGTTGGTTTCAGGTCATTCCCAGCAGTGGTTAAAAAGTTACAGAAGTTTTCGTGAAACCACTCAACCCCTATCAGTCTGTGCACGAAGGCTATCGGTCAAGGAGTGACCGATACCAGATTTTCGGTCACCAGCATTGATCAGAAGTGATCGACATAAACCCAACAGATGAATTTCGGTCACCAGTATTGGTCAGAAGTGATCGACATAGACCCAGCGGATGAATTTCGGTCACCAGCATCGGTCAAGGGTGACCGATACGAAGCTCATCGACTGAAGATCAGCTCTGATGAGGTGTTTCCATTCCGATTTGGCCTCGGCGATCTTCATCAACATTGTAGCCCCGTGAGTTAGATGCCTATTGATTTTGGTTTCGAGCAATTCAAATCGGTGACTAAAGAGTTATGGCGAATAGAGTGAGCACAAATCCATCTGGTGTTTTGACCAATCATCTTGGCCGACTTGAAGATTAGCCTGGACGAAGGGTTTGCCTCTCGATTCAGCCCCGGATGTCTTCATGAAAGTGATATACAATTGAGTTAGGTCTCGTATTCAGCTGGTTTCGTATCATTTGGTGCAGTGGATCAAGAAATACTGCGATTTTGGCAAAGGCGCTGCAAGAACCCCAAAAGTTACATCAAGATGGATATCAGATGTTTTGGTCGATATAACTCCTTGATCTTGCTCAGTATGGTGCACACATCTGGTTTAAAGGGAGTAAAGGCTTTCTTCTTCACCATTCACCATTCCAAGCCATTCTTTAAAACATTTCCTCTCCTCTTCCATTACAAGACCTTGAGGTATTCTCCAAAACTTTTGCATTTTTCTTCTTCTCTTCTTCTCTTATTTTTTTGAATTGTTTGTTGGATATTGGCTCCTCTTGAACTTTCATTACACAGTGGATTACACAGAGACTGTGTAATTTAAGTGTGGGGGAGGGTGTGATACTAACAGTTGTCTTTCAAATTTTAGCATTCATCTCTTGCATATCTCTCATACTTGCAAAATTTTGAAACTTTTGAAAGATTTTCGAAATTTTTTTTTAAAAAAAGTTTTGAGTGATCACCTAGTTGCATCTTGCATTTAAGGATTGCATCTAGTTGCATTTGTATTGAGGTTTCATCAATTCGAAATTTTGAGAATGATGTTTGCCTTTGAGAGATGTTAATTTTTGAAATCACTTCATTACCTGAGTTGTTAGTTCTTTGATGTTATGGTCTAGTTTGAATTGATGTTTGAACCACACTTGTAATTCTTTGCATGATACTCTTGTCTTGATGAAGCTTGCATGACCTGAATTCAGTCTATATTTACTAGAACCATAATTTGAATATTGAATTATCATGTCTTATGCATTGAAAGTGTTTTCATGGATACCATACACATACTTGGGCTTTATTTTTCCCTTCTTTGTCCCCTCTTGCTAGTCCAAGTAGATTTCCCTGCCATTAACCAAACCTTCTTTCAAGCCAAAAATTGTTTGTGAGTGATTGTGAGGCCTTTTCTCTAAGGAATGAGCTTAGTAAAAGGTGTTGGGTTAGAACTACAAAGGGACCCTTCCATTGTAGAACTAGCTCACCCTCTTGAGCTAGATAGGCTAGGATGTTTTGGTTAACAAGGGATGGTTTTGGGCTTTAAATTTTAGGTTATCAAGTGAAGAAGGAAAAGAGAAAGAAAAGGAAAAGGAGTGCACATAAGTAACCTTGGGAAGTTTGGCTAATCATTAAAAGCTCTATGCAAATGAAGAAGGTGTCCAAAGCTAGGAAAGAGAACACCAGTAAAGTAAAGAAGAGCAAAAGCAAAGAAGAAATGGTCAAACCTCTAAGAAGAATCAAAGAAGAAGATGCACTATCAACGAAGCTCCAAAGGAGAATGAAGAATGGGATCGAAAGAAGCAAAAAGCTTCAAGAAAAAGGGTAGAATAGGATTATGTTTTGGGGAAGAAGCAAAGGAGGTTAGATCACTTATGGGTTTTTGGGTAGATGGGAGTTTACCTTTGTATGCATAAGTTGTTCTTTACCCTTAGCATTTTACCAAAGCTCATTCCATTTTCCTGAGAGAACCCTTGCACTTAAATATAACCTGTTCTAAATTGTTTGAGGTCATCTTTGCCTCATAAGCCTTATCCATAGCCAAATGAAAACACAAGATTTGCATGAGCATGATCCACTTGGTTGATGAGTTAACTGAATGTTAAAGAGATTTGATGATGTGATTTGCTTGTGTAAGATAGTCTTGAGTTTTCTTGTATATGCTTGTGATGAGTGTGGCTAGATTTTCAGTAAGAACAAACATCATTTTCATCTTAGAATCATTAACTTGGACAATGACTTGATTTTTATTATTGGCATCTTTCAAACCAAATAGCTCATACTTTCAAACTTCTCTTCCACCATGTTCATACTTGCTTGAGGGCAAGCAAGATCTAAACGTGGGGGTGTTGATATCCTCATAATATACCTTGTTTTAGCTTGCATTTATTTTAGTTTTTTGTCTCTTTCATGCATTCATTCATCATATTTTGTCACATTTGCATTCATATTAGACATAATAGGTTTAAGGTTAGACATTTGCATGTTTTGCATTGTTTGGAGTCTTTTTCAGGTCTAAATGGAGTAAGGAAGACATTTGGAGAATGGTGAATGATGAGGGCATGAAGAACCAAGAATAATAGCCAAGATGACGGGTTTTAGGCTGCACCAAAGTCCTGTATCGACCAAAGCTGAGAGAAATCTGTCTGATGTGCAGATCGATATGAAATGTATGGGTCAAAACGAAGGTCGTCCATTTGGATTCAGCCTCCACGTCCTTGATAGAAGTGGTAGAGGATCGAATAAGCTTTCGAACGGAGGTTGAATCATGTCAATCCGATCAGTATTTCAAACGATACGGCGGTTCAAGCATCACTGTCCGCAACCAGAAGTTCCTATCGATCACCACATCGATCTCCTACCTCCTTCCTTCAGATCGATAAGTTATGGTCCGAAAAGCATCTTTGACCATCTTTGACTTTTTTTTATTTTTGCTTTCTAGGGCTATTTTGGGAATGTTCCCTATAAATAGCTAAATCTAGATCTATTTTCTCTTATAATTTCTCTTCCCCAAAGCTTTGCTTTGGTCTTTCATAGAACAAGAACAAATCCTTTGTGGGTTGAGATTTGATCATTTGTGTATACTTTTATTTATGTTTTCTTCTTTTTTTAATCATAATTCTTTAATCTTTAGTCTTGATCTTACTTTTATTATATTCGAATTTGCTCTTTAGGGTTTGAGTTATTTTAGAGATTCATGATTTTTTATTATGCAAAAGTGCTTCTTTTGGATGCTTGATGTGTTAGGTTGCTAGATCTCATTCCTCTTCTTGCTGAATTGATCTTTAATGCCTAGTACCTCTTTGGATTAGACAAGAATCCTGGGCATTTTATCCTGCACTCCATGTGTTTGATGAAATGTCTTAATGGTTTAAGTCTTGAAATAGATGTTTAGAATGTCATGAGTCTTTGCATCACCCATTGGTGGAAAGTTGCCCTTAGATAACTGTAATAAACCTGACCAGTGAGTAGTTGTCTGATATATTCCAGCAAGTGATAAATAATCATACACGCCATCAAAAGTGGAGGTATAAGAACTTGTTAGATTTTATGGACCTTGTGCTTCTTGCTTGTTTATTGGTAAATACACCACTAACCATAGGCTTGACATGCCAATGAACAAAGGAGCTTGTCTTTTTTTAGATGTCCTTATCTAGAGTTGAATTGTTCTTAATATGATTTGATCCCTTAACCATAAACATGATTCACTTTGCTATCACTTTAGTCTTGAACCTTGCCTTTTTTGTGTTTGCTTTCTTTTTAGGGTTTTGAGATGGGTTAGGTTTAGGGAATTTGAGACTCTATCTATGATTGCTTAGTGTTAATTCTTCAATTTCCTTTCTTGATTTCTCTGTTTAATGCTTAATTAGCCCTAGCTAAGTTGATTAAGATCTTAGGCTCATTTTATGCCCACCAAGTGTTTGATGAAATGTCTGGACTGCTTTGCAAGAGAATTGCTTATCCTAGCTCAAGAGATTGACTGTCTAGGGAGTGGTTTGGCAATATAAGGTTGATAGATTTGTCTTAATGCTTGCTCTTTATCATTTCACTAATGAGAATTAGTTCTTGACTTGGTAATTAGCAAAGAGATTAGTGCCAAGAGATTGGATTAGTCATATAAATGAATCCTATGCATAAGGAATAGCATTGTGTGTGTTTGTAAGCATCATAGGCTGAGTCAAGAGTTCCCTATTACCAATTATCTCATCTCAAGTCCCATATTTTCTCTGTTTTAAGCTCTGTTCTGAATTTGCTCTGTTTTTTCTTTATTTTGGTTGCTTTGCTTGATTTTCACCTTTTGTGTTTTGCTTTCTTCTTGTTCATCCTTAGGTTGTTAGATTTCCTTCTTGTTCATCATAGGTTGTTAGAGTTCGATTTCCTCTTTTGATTAGGCCTAGCTTAGCAAGTTTTCTGCATCTTGATTGTTCCTTAGCCTTTGGATTGGCTTGACACCTCAAGTACAACAATGACATGTGTGTTTGAGGATTGATTCTAAGGATTAAAAACCCTAACATCAGATTTGAGCGCTTAAGGCTTAAAGACTCTCATGCCAAGATCTTTAAGAGTCAAGCTTAGTGACTATAAACAAGCACACTTGGAAGGTAGTTCCATGTTTATCCCTTGTCTATATATGCTTCTTTTGCTTTTGATTTCTTTCGTTTAGTGTTTCAGGGTTCTAAGATGGATCAAATGGTTCAACACAAGGTAGACAATGCCAAAGAGCTACAACAGCTTATTCATTGAGCTGGTGCACTAATTATGGCCAAGAAAAAATGCTAGGAAACATACTGAGTATAAACCAGACATTTTTTCTCAGTCTTACTGCCGTCTATGCACCAAGCTACTCTCTCAATGGCGATTACACCAAGAACCAAGAAGAAGGTGCACGTTGTTGAAGCAGCCAGAAACTTCATCTGACAAAACCGTTTCGGAAAAAGCATGTACACTCCGATTCAGCTTCCACAATCTTCATCAATGTTGTATCCCTGTGCGTTAGCGTGCGTCTGGAGTTGGTTTCAGGTCATTCCCAGCAGTGGTTAAAAAGTTACGGAAGTTTTCGTGAAACCACTCAACCCCTATCGGTCTGTGCACGAAGGCTATCGGTCAAGGAGTGACCGATACCAGATTTTCGGTCACCAGCATCGATCATAAGTGATCGACATAAACCCAACGGATGAATTTCGGTCACCAGTATCGGTCAGAAGTGATCGACATAGACCCAGCGGATGAATTTCGGTCACCAGCATCGGTCAAGGGTGACCGATACGAAGCTCATCGACTGAAGATCAGCTCTGATGAGGTGTTTCCATTCCGATTTAGCCTCGGCGATTTTCATCAACATTGTAGCCCCGTGAGATAGCTGCCTATTGATGTTGGTTTCGAGCAATTCAAATCGGTGACTAAAGAGTTATGGCGAATAGAGTGAGCACATATCCATCTGGTGTTTTGACCAATCATCTTGGCCGACTTGAACATTAGCCTGGACGAAGGGTTTGTCTCTCGATTCAGCCCCGGATGTCTTCATGAAAGTGATAGACAATTGAGTTTGGTCTCGTATTCAGCTGGTTTCGTATCATTTGGTGCAGTGGATCAAGAAATACTGCGATTTTGGCAAAGGCGCTGCAAGAACCCCAAAAGTTACATCAAGCTGGATATCAGATGTTTTGGTCGATATAACTCCTTGATCTTGCTCAGTATGGTGCACACTTCTGGTTTCAAGGGAGTAAAGGCTTTCTTCTTCACCATTCACCATTCCAAGCCATTCTTTAAAACATTTCCACTCCTTCTCTATTACAAGACCTTAAGGTATACTCCAAAACTTTTGCATTTTTCTTCTTCTCTTCTTCTCTTATTTTTTTGAATTGTTTGTTGGATATTGGCTCCTGTTGAACTTTCATTACACAGTGGATTACACAGAGACTGTGTAATTTAAGTGTGGGAAAGGGTGTGATACTAACAGTTGTGTTTCAAATTTTAGCATTCATCTCTTGCATATCTCTCATACTTGCAAAATTTTGAAACTTTTGAAGGATTTTCGAAATTTTTTTTTAAAAAAAGTTTTGAGTGATCACCTAGTTGCATCTTGCATTTTAGGATTGCATCTAGTTGCATTTGCATTGAGGTTTCATCAATTCGAAATTTTGAGCATGATGTTTGCCTTTGAGAGATGTTAATTTTTGAAATCACTTCATTACCTAAGTTGTTAGTTCTTTGATGTTATGGTGTAGTTTGAATTGAAGTTTGAACCACACTTGTAATTCTTTGCATGATACTCTTGTCTTGATGAAGCTTGCATGACCTGAATTCAGTCTCTATTTACTAGAACCATAATTTGAATATTGAATTAGCATGTCTTATGCATTGAAAGTGTTTTCATGGATACCATACACATACTTGGGCTTTATTTTTCCCTTCTTTGTCCCCTCTTGCTAGTCCAAGTAGATTTCCCTGCCATTAACCAAACATTCTTTCAAGCCAAAAATTGTTTGTGAGTGATTGTGAGGCCTTTTCTCTAAGGAATAAACTTAGTAAAAAGTGTTGGGTTAGAACTACAAAGGGACCCTTCCATTGTAGAACTAGCTCACCCTCTTGAGCTAGATAGGCTAGGATGTTTTGGTTAACAAGGGATGGTTTTGGGCTTTAAATTTTAGGTTATCAAGTGAAGAAGGAAAAGAGAAAGAAAAAGAAAAGGAGTGCACATAAGTAACCTTGGGAAGTTTGGCTAATCATTAAAAGCTCTATGCAAATGAAGAAGGTGTCCAAAGCTAGCAAAGAGAACACCAGTAAAGTAAAGAAGAGCAAAAGCAAAGAAGAAATGGTCAAACCTCTAAGAAGAATCAAAGAAGAAGATGCACTATCAACGAAGCTCCAAAGGAGAATGAAGAATGGGATCAAAAGAAGCAAAAAGCTTCAAGAAAAAGGGTAGAATAGGATTATGTTTTGGGGAAGAAGCAAAGGAGGTTAGATCACTTATGGGTTTTTTGGTAGATGGGAGTTTACCTTTGTATGCATAAGTTGTTCTTTACCCTTAGCATTTTACCAAAGCTCATTCCATTTTCTTGAGAGAACCCTTGCACTTAAATATAACCAGTTCTAAATTGTTTGAGGTCATCGGTGCCTCATAAGCCTTATCCATAGCCAAATGAAAACACAAGATTTGCAAGAGCATGATCCACTTGGTTGATGAGTTAATTATGTCAAAGAGATTTGATGATGTGATTTGCTTGTGTAAGATAGTCTTGAGTTTTCTTGTATATGCTAGTGATGAGTGTGGCTAGATTTTCAGTAAGAACAAACATCATTTTCATCTTAGAATCATTAACATGGAAAATGACTTGATTTTTATTATTGGCATCTTTCAAACCAAATAGCTCATTTTTTCAAACTTCTCTTCCACCATGTTCATACTTGCTTGAGGGCAAGCAAGATCTAAATGTGGGGGTGTTGATATCCTCATAATATACCTTGTTTTAGCTTGCATTTAGTTTAGTTTTTTGTCTCTTTCATGCATTCATTCATCATATTTTGTCACATTTGCATTCATATTAGACATAATAGGTTTAAGGTTAGACATTTGCATGTTTTGCATTGTTTGGAGTCTTTTTCAGGTCTAAATGGAGCAAGGAAGACATTTGGAAAATGATGAATGATGAGGGCATGAAGAACCAAGAATAATAGCCAAGATGACGGGTTTTATGCTGCACCAAAGTCCTGTATCGACCAAAGCTATGAGAAATCTGTCTGATGTGCAGATCGATATGAAATGTATGGGTCAAAACGAAGGTCGTCTGTTGCGATTCAGCCTCCACGTCCTTCATAGAAGTTGTAGAGGATCGAATAAGCTTTCGAACGGAGGTTGAATCATGTCAATCCGATCAGTATTTCAAACGATACGGCGGTTCAAGCATCACTGTCCGCAACCAGAAGTTCCTATCGATCACCACATCGATCTCCTACCTCCTTCCTTCAGATCGATAAGTTTTGGTCCGAAAAGCATCTTTGACCATCTTTGACTTTCTTTATTTTTGCTTCCTAGAGTTATTTTGGGAATGTTCCCTATAAATAGCTAAATCTAGATCTATTTTCTCTTATAATTTCTCTTCCACAAAGCTTTGCTTTGGTTTTTCATAGAACAAGAACAAATCCTTTGTGGGTTGAGATTGGATCACTTGTGTATACTTTTATTTATGTTTTCTTCTTTTTTTAATCATAATTCTTTAATCTTTAGTCTTGATCTTACTTTTATTAATTTCGAATTTGCTCTTTAGATTAGACAAGAATCCTGGGCATTTTATCCTGCACTCCATGTGTTTGATGAAATGTCTTAATGGTTTAAGTCTTGAAATAGATGTTTAGAATGTCATGAGTCTTTGCATCACCCATTGGTTGAAAGTTGCCCTTAGATAACTGTAATAAACCTGACCAGTGAGTAGTTGTCTGATATATTCCAGCAAGTGATAAATAATCACACAAGCCATCAAAAGTGGAGGTATAAGAACTTGTTAGATTTTATGGACCTTGTGCTTCTTGCTTGTTTGTTGGTAAATACACCACTAACCATGGGTTTGACATACCAATGAACAAAGGAGCTTGTCTTTTTTAGATGTCCTTATCTAGAGTTGAATTGTTCTTAATCTGATTTGATCCCTTAACCATAAGCATGATTCACTTTGCTATCACTTCTTGAACTTTGCCTTTTTTGTGTTTGCTTTCTTTTTAGGGTATTGAGATGGGTTAGGTTTAGGGAATTTGAGACTCTATCTATGATTGCTTAGTGTTAATTCTTCCATTTCCTTTCTTGATTTCTCTATTTAATGCTTAATTAGCCCTAGCTAAGTTGATTAAGATCTTAGGCTCATTTTATGCCCACCAAGTGTTTGATGAAATGCCTGAACTGCTTTGCAAGAGAATTGCTTATCCTAGCTCAAGAGATTGACTGTCTAGGCAGTGATTTGGCAATATAAGGTTGATAGATTTGTCTTAATGCTTGCTCTTTATCATTTCACTAATGAGAATTAGTTCTTGACTTTGTAATTAGCAAAGAGATTAGTGCCAAAAGATTGGATTAGTCATATAAATGAATCCTATGCATAAGGAATAGCATTGTGTAAGTTTGTAAGCATCATAGGCTGAGTCAAGAGTTCCCTATTACCAATTATCTCATCTCAAGTCCCATCTTTTCTCTGTTTTAAGCTTTGTTCTGAATTTGCTCTGTTTTTCCTTTATTTTGGTTGCTTTGCTTGATTTTCACCTTTTGTGTTTTGCTTTCTTCTTGTTCATCCTTAGGTTGTTAGATTTCCTTCTTGTTTATCATAGGTTGTTAGAGTTCAATTTCCTCTTTTGATTAGGCCTAGCTTAGCAAGTTTTCTGCATCTTGATTGTTCCTTAGCCTTTGGATTGGATTGACACCTCAAGTACAATAATGACATGTGTGTTTGAGGATTGATTCTAAGGATTAAAAACCCTAACATCAGATTTGAGCGCTTAAGGCTTAAAGACTCTCACGCCAAGATCTTTATGATCAGAGGGATATCTTACCTTGACGGGATTCAGATGTCCTGGAGAAGTCAAATCCTAGAGGCTAATCCTTCCTTTCCCACACGCCATGGTCGTTTAGGGAATTAGTTAGGCCGTGTGTTTGAATTCTGTGATTTATGCCTTTCAATCTCTTTTTCCACCAAAAGCCATGGGTTTGGAGAAGAGAATGAAATAGTGATCCATACCACACGCCATGGTGAATCTTGTTTTGTTTTCAAGGCCTAGAGACTCTCATAAAGTGAGTAGATCCGAAGTTTTCAATCCAAGCTTGAACCTTTGAAACCCTTGAACATGATTCTCAACCCTGGACCCTCTTTCTTAGTGTTTTATCGTCTCTGTTAATCATTCGCTTGCTACTTGTTCGCATCTTGGTCAATTAGATTCATTTCTGTTCAAGCTGTTTAGTAGATCGATCGTTGTTGCTCGATCCAGTGGTCGATCCCGTGGTCGATCCACTAGTCGATTTTTATTAATTCATAGCTTTGCATTTTAATCATTCCGCTTATTCCTAGTGGTAACTCACTCGTTTCTAGTATTTTTAAAATAGTTTTGCTTTGCATTTGACACTTGCATCTTGTATTTAGGATTTTCACAAAACCGTTCATCATTTGCTTAGCTTTACATGATCCTTGCATTCTCATTGCACTTTCTTTGCTCCTAGGTTGGATTGATTCCTCTTGCACTGTACTATGACTGTGTGCTGCTTGAGTTTTGATAACCTCCTGCATTGCTTGCTTCTATAGACAATAAAAGATGTTATCAAATGGCGCCGTTGCCATCTTAGGAGTGTTTAGAAAGCATTGAGATTTGGGGTTTAGTAAAGACTAAGCCTTTATTTTTCTTTTGGTTACTGATTTTTCTACTATCAAACTTGTGTCTTTCAGTTACATGAATCTACGTTCTAGGGGAGACAACAATCTACTTCAACCCGTGGACAACATTCATCAACTCGGCCATTCAAGACAAAGAAGAGTTAGAGAGCAAGCTAGAGCTTTTGAGGAGATTGTTCAGCATGGTTCAGTGGATTTTGAAACAATGGCTGAGCACGAACATCCTGAGGGACCTTATGAAGCCGTGGGAAGGGGTAATGGAAACCCCCACCACGCGGCTAGACCCCCACGCATCATTGGAGCGAGAGATGCTCCCAATACTCACCATAATAGGTTTGGGATCACTCCTCCTCCAGTGCTGAACAATAATTTCGAGATCAAGCCAGGGTTTGTTCAGATGGTGCAAAACAACAAATTTCATGGGTTAGCTTTGGAGGACCCATTGGCGCATCTAGACAACTTCGAGCAGCTTTGTGGAATGCTCAAGATAAATGGCATCTCGGAAGACAGCTTCAAGCTGCGCTTGTTCCCCTTTTCCTTGGGCGATAAGGCACGCCATTGGGAGAAGACTCTTCCACAGGGCACTATCACTTCTTGGGCAGATTGTAAGAACGCTTTCCTCTCCAAGTTTTTCTCAAGCTCTCGGACAGCAAGGTTGAGAAGCGAGATCAGTGGTTTCACTCAGCGTCAGAATGAGTCATTCAACGAGGCTATGGAGCTCTTTAAAGATTACACAATCACTTGCCCTCACCACGGTTTCAGTGAAGAGACCTTATTGAGTACTATTTACCACGGAGCACTTCCAAAGATCAGGCTACTACTTGACACAGCAAGCAAAGGAAACTTCCTTGGTCAAGAGGTTGAAGAAGGCATGGAGCTAATTGAAAACTTGGCATTAAGTGATGGAAACTACTCAGAGGACTATGACCGCGCCCCAAGAGGAGCTGATCTTGAAGCCAACAAGAAGGAAATGAAGTCTTTACATGAGAAGATCGATAAGCTCATGATTGCTAACCAAAAGCATGTCCATTTTGTTGGTGAAGCCGCGGATGTCTTGGATGAGCTAGAGCAATGCCAAGAAGAAGAAGCTAATTGGGTAGCCGGTCAGAACAACTACAAACCTCAAGGATATTCACAAGGCTACAACAAGAACAACAATCTCTCCTATAGAAGCACCAATGTCGCGAACCCTAAAGATCAAGTGTACCCTGTTCAGCAACCAAAACCATTTGTTCCCTACAACAAAGGTTCTCCGCCGAGTGGTGGTTTCCAAGGGCAAGGCAACTTCCAAGGACAACAGCAAGGAAACAAGGGCTATACACCAATGTACCCTCCGGGCTTTGCTCCTCAACAATCGATGCAACAACAGCAAGTTAATCCTGTCCAAGCCATGTTCCAATAATTGATTCACGGGCAAGCATCTACAAACCAGAAGTTTGCCGAGATGAACACTCGCTTAGACTCCTCCCTCACTGACTTCTGTACTCAGATTACAAACTTGAATAACAAGATCAAGCAGCTAGAGAAAGGAAAGGCGAGTACAAATGGTCAGAATAGCTTACCGGGCAAGTGTGAGCAGAATCCCAAGGAATACGCCAACGTCATTACACTAAGGAGTGGGAAAGAGCTTGCACCTACGGTTACTCCTAACAGCAACGAGGACGTTGTAATTCAAGAGGAGGAGGGTAAGATTTCAGCTGATGATGAGATCAACTTCCACAATGTTTGGATTGAGAGACCAAGAAAGGGTAAGGAGGTTGCTGTAGAGAAGAAAGTGGAGCAAGCTGCTAAGGAGAAAGACGCTTATGTACCTCCACAATATGTACCCAAGCTACCTTTTCCTGGCCGCTTCAAGAAGCAACTTATAGAGAAGCACAAAATCTTGTTTGAGAAGCATCTAAAAGACGTAGAGATCAAGCTACCTCTCGTAGACTGCTTTGCCATGATGCCTAAATGTGGAAAAATTTTCAAGGACACGCTTGCAAAGAAGAATAAGGAAATCAAGGAAGTGCTAGTACTTAGTGAAGAATGTAGCGCCGTAATACACAAGGAGATAGTTCCCAAGAAGTTGGGAGATCCTGGAAGCTTCACTATACCTTGCGCCTTAGGTCCATTAGAGTTCAAGAGTTGTCTTTGCGATTTGGGAGCTAGTATAAAATTGATGCCTCATTCTATAGCGAAGAAGTTGGGATTCACAAGATTCAAAGATTGTAGAATCTCCTTGATGCTAGCAGACAGAAGCGTGAGGTTACCCGTGGGTTTGCTTGAGGACTTGCCAGTGAGAATCAGCGGTGTAAACATGCCTACAGACTTCGTTGTGTTGGAAATGGATGAAGAACCTAAGGATCCGCTCATTCTTGGTAGACCGTTCTTAGCCACCGTTGGAGCCATCATCGACGTCAAGAATGGGAAGATAGCTCTGCACTTGGGTAAAGATATAAGGCTGGACTTTGACATCAATGAGGTTTTGAAGAAGCCTACGATAGAAGGGCAAGCTTTCTACATTGAGACGTTGGACGCTTTGGCGGATGAGTTGCTAGAAGAGTTGGCTCAGGAGGATCATTTGAAGCTGGCATTGACTAAGGAGCCAAGGGAGTTCGGTTACTTGAACCAGAGGACTCAGGAATACGCTAACCTACTGGATTATAGGAAGATTGTCAAGGAGGATGAAAGTGCTTGCCTAGAAATCGACTTCGAGATCAACGATATTACTCGATCCAGGGGTCAAATCGACATTCAGATCGAGGAGGGTGATCGATCCAGGAAAACAATCGAGTCCAAGATTGAGAGATGCCTTCCGATCAGTTCAGGGTCCATTCCGGAGAAAGACTCGGCAGCTCAATCTCTCACTCGATCCATTTTAAATCGAGAGAGCGAATCGAGTGAAACTGCTCGATCTAGACGACATCGAGAGCAAGATCGACTAGATGACTCGATTTCAGAAGGGACAAAGGTTAAAGAAATCAGCCTTAAGGGTTATGTCTCGGGTTCGAAGGAGGGTTCCCAGGAGGGAAACAACAACAACAGCCACGAGGACGATTGGAGTGAGCTGCTAGCCCCAAAGGTGGTCCTTATGGAGCTCCCAAAAGGGCTAAGGTATGATTTCTTAAGGCTTAACGAAACCTTTTGATAATCACTTTATTTGCAAGGGTGAGAATGCAATGAGGTTATCAAACTCAAATGCAAGACAGGTTGTAGTACAGCAAGCAAGAGAGAGTCAATCCATACCTAGGATGATAGAGAATGCAAAGAGAATACAAAGACTAATGCAAATCTAAGTGAAACAAGATAAGTTATGAGAAAATCCCTAAAAACTAGATGCAGCAACTTAAATGGAATGCAACCTATTTTAAAATTGCTAGGAATGATGAAACTACCACGAGGAAGAAACAGAATAATTAAAGGACAAGGCTTCGAATTACTAAAATTCGACTAGTGGATCGACCATGAGATCGACCACTAGATCGAGCAATAGCAATCGATCTCGTCTAAAAATGCAAGAACAGTAAAACTAACAACCATGATGCTATCAAAGATCAAGCGAATGACGAGAGAAGATGTAAAGATGCTAAAAGAAAGGGCCTAGGGTTGAGATTCATGGTCAGGGGTTTCAAAGGTTCGACCTTGGGTTGAAAACTATAAATCGACTCACTTTGTGAGGATCTCTAAGCCTTGAAAACTAAGCAAGATATATCCGTGGCTTTCGGTATAGATCACTCCTTCGTCCCCTCCTCCAAACCCATGGGTTTTGGTGGAAAGAGAGGTCGAAGGGCATGGAAAACAGATTTCAAATGAGTGGCTTAACTAGTCCCCCAAACTTCCATGGCTTTTGGGAAGGGGTAACAAGTCTCTAGGGTGTGATCTTCCGAGGCTCCTGAATCCTGTCAAGGTAAGGAACCTCTCGGATCATGAAGCTCTTGGCGTGAGAGTCTTCAAGCATTGAGATCTCAACACCCTAGAAGAGATAGCCATTGAAAACACTTAAAAAACCCCCATATCGAAACCCTTTAGACCCCTTAATCCTCTCAACCCCGAACCCAAATAAACTACTCACTACACATAAGGTAAATCAAGCAAAGCATGTAAAAAGAAACGATGAACATGAAAAGAAAATTAGATTAAGATGAAAACGATTCGATTACAAAGCTTAAGAAAACTCAAAGTTCGACAATGGTGTTCTTCGTCAAAACCAGAGAGAAAACATACAAAAAAGATAAGGATTGAAAGTTTTGTGGGAAAAGGACGTCGCCGTCTTCCCAAAATGGCCAAAACAAGCTGATGGTCCCCCCTCGCTAGCGGCCAAAAGTGGTTGAAAGGACAAAGATCGATTCTGGGATCGAGAGGTTCTCTCGATCATCTCCGGACATCGTGTCTTCAGCTCGATCTGGGTCTCGATCATCATCGGCGGATCGAGTGTTGCATCCGATCTCGGTATCGATCTTCGGTTGGATCGGGTGGTGTACTCGATCTGGCTCTCGCTGTGCATGGCGTCATTTACGTCCGTACCGTTTGATCGACTGCTTCACTCGATCCTCATCTTGATCATTCTCCCTGGATCGCCTGGTTGGCTCGATCTTCTGGTCGATCACATCCTAGATTGACCGGCCATGCTCGATCTGCTCCTCGATCTCTGATCCTTAGCAAATATCCGAGCTTCCACGAACTGCTACAACAGCCTCAACATGTCCACGAACCTCCACGACTCCAAAGCAGCCAGAAACAACCTAAATGTGATGCAAAATGCAAGGAACATGCGTATGCTGGTGCAAGAATGCTCTTGGACTCTAAGTGATGCAATCTAACCTAAAATGTGATACAAATGCATGAAAAGCTAACTAATGAGTATGCAAAATGTATGTAATATGCAGTAACATCAACTCCCCCAAACTTACTTCTTGCTTGCCCTCAAGCAACAGAAAATAAGTAAGGAAGAGAGGTTTTCAGAAAAACAAATGGGGGTTTAATCTTCTTGCAAAGGTGCCTTTCAAATGAATCAATCTCAATGTCCTAGTTAACAATTCTAAAATGCTATGCTTACACTCATACTCCAAAGAACTTAGCCATACTCATCACACAAAGAAATTCAAATCATGACTCTCCTATTCCCAACAATCAAAGAAACTCATCCTTTAACATTCATTAACATTAGGACCATGAATCAAACTTATGCACTTTAAAGCAAAACACATTTGGCTAAGGGTGAAGGTTATGAGCATTGAATGATCTCATTTGAAAAGGGTTTATAATTAGAACAAGGGTTTCTCTCAAAAATGGTTGAACTTATGCATAATGCTAAAGGTAAAGACAATTGATGCATACATGATTAGATTCTCATCTACCTATGTAAACTAACAAATGATCTTAAACCCCTCTCATTTAACAGCTTTTATCCTCACACACTACTTAGAGTCTACCCTCTTTTTTTTTTTTTCTCAAAACTTAGCAATCCCCAATTCGAAACAAAAACATTTTTAAACTCTTAAGGCTAGTGAAAAGTTTTTTTTTGAAAATAACTTTGCTCTTTAAATATTTCTTATTGGTAGCTCTCTTATTATTTATTATTTTCTCTTTTTTTTCATTTTTTTTTATTTGGCACTTAGGCTCTTTTATTTCTTTTTCTTTTTCTTTTATTTATTTTTTTATTTTTTTTTATTGGGAGAGCTACCTCTTGA
The DNA here is from genome assembly GCA_911865555.2 of Thlaspi arvense. Taxonomy (NCBI): domain Eukaryota; kingdom Viridiplantae; phylum Streptophyta; class Magnoliopsida; order Brassicales; family Brassicaceae; genus Thlaspi; species Thlaspi arvense. The sequence continues at coordinate 31,510,207 of OU466862.2, forward strand.
AATTTATTAGAGCATATACTTAGTTTTTAAACACAACCTTTCACTTAAAACCCATTTCTTTCTTTAAAACACCAAACTCCTTGAAACCGAGAACAAATAGAAATGAAAACAACCCCAATGATCCCCCAAACTTATCCTAAGCCTATACCTAGCTTCAAAATGCAAAGCTAGCAATCATATGAGAACCAAATCATGTCGCCTAAACCTAACACTTTATGCCAAGTTCAAACCGAAAGGAAGGCCTCACAATGATGTCACACAAGAACATTTGGCTTCAAAGAAGGGTAAGGTTCAAGGTGGGAGTTCTACTTAGGCTCACAAAGAGTGGTAAAAAGAAAGAAGAGAGCCTTAATATTTTAAAACCATGTGTTCATTTTCAAATGCATAAGGATGATAATTAGAATTTAAAATTAATGTTCTCACTTAATAGGACAAGTTTCAAATCATGAGAGTTCAATTCAAGTCACGAAAATCCTAACAAGTGATCCAAGCATGGTAAGAACTTACTTTTAAAGCATAGATAAAGCATTAGAAACTACTAACTAGGGCATTGAAACGATTCATAAGTAAAAACACCTTTTTAGGAAACTCTAACCCCTTATGCAAAATGCAAACAACCTAGATGCTATGAGAAACTCTAGACTCAATCCTAACATGTTTTGACAAGATGAATGCAACTACATGAATCTTTGAAAATTTTTTAAACATTTTACCAATTTTTCATGAACAAAAGACTCAAGGATTCTAAAGGAAAATAAGATCACAAAACACAGGTCAAATCACACATGTACTCCCCCAAACTTGCTTGACACCGTCCCGGTGGCAAACTCATTCGAAGGAGTAACAAAACACAAAGAAAAAAGAAGCAAATATGAGCGGTTATGTACAATGGAAGAAGGTTGTTACCTCTGGTCTAGTCTCGGCTGGAACTTGAGGATGTTCCAGAGGAGCTAGAGATTGTTGCTTTGCCCTTGTCGGCTGGCTCTTGGAGAGAATGGCGTGCCGGCTGAATGGTGCTGCTTTGTGCCTCGCGGATGACAACTCCACCGGTTGAGAGCCTTCTCTTCTCGGGTTGTTGAGCCTCCTTACTTGCATCCTTCTTAGGCGAGCCTCCTTGAAGTGCCGTGACTTTCTTTCCAAGTTTCTTTAGTATTTTGCCTTGCCACTTATTGATCTTCCTTTGCATCTCCACAACAGATGCTAGGAACTTCTCGGTTTTTGTCCTCGGCTCAAAGTCTAACTTGGGAAGTGTGTAGGCCTCGGGCATCTCATCTTCCGTGGCTGGAGACTCGGACCTTTGACGAGGAGCAATCGTTGAAGCAGGTGGTCCTCGTAGAGGAGCAAAGCACTCTTCCTCCGTGGGCAAGAACTCGATGTTCCCAACACCAAGCAGCTCGGTTTCATCTTTGTTTGGCAGGATGCACACTCTCTTCTAGTCTTCGTCGTCTATGAAGAGGTAGGCGTAGAACCCTTCTGCTGGCATGCGTCCCAAGCTGTCGGTATTCCTCATGTACGCCTCATCCGTGAAAGCTCTGGCTGGTACATGGGCGAAGTCGTGAATAGGCACACCAGCTTGCAAGAATAGAGGAGTGAGGAAGCCGCCAATGTAAGAACAAGTTGCCTTGCCCCGCAAGGCATAAGCCTTGTATTTCACCAAGGAAGCAGCAAGCACACATCCGTAGTTCACCTCATCGCCGAGTTCATCCTTCATAGGCTCGTCATTTGCATCCGGATCACACACCAAGTGCTTCACGCCTTGGAACAAGAAGCAAAGCTTGGTCTTTGTGACCGTGGGAGCAACAGATCTTCCACTAAACGTGTTGGCAATCAGCTTCAGAGTGTACCTCAGCACCGGGCTTCTCACTCGCTTGATCTTGGCGGTGTTGGCTTTGTAGTCCTCATTGCTAATCAGGTCCCAAAAGTCGTTGGCTTTCTTGAAGGCGGAGAACTCGACCTTGTTGGCATCCTCGTTAAGACCATAAGCTTGGCATAGCTCAGGGATGGAGAGGGTGTAGGCTTGACGGCCAACCTTGAAGTAGAGGCGACCTTGAGAAGGGACGGGTGAGCTAGGATTCTCATAACGGAACTCCAACGTGGCAAGGAAGTCTATTGTCACTTCTGGAATGGTTGGGCAATCCATCCATGACAGAAATCTTAGGCCAATGTTCTTGAGGAGTTGGTCGAAATCCCCAAAAATCCCTAGCTTGAACAGCAGCTCTCGATCAGAAAACTTGGTAGGCTCAAACCGAAGCCTTTCCAGCCGTTTCTTGTCCCTCTTCTCATCCTTAGTCCATCTGACCCTCTCTTGAACTGCCACCTCTTGTCCTTATCCCTCTTGTGTTGTCTCTTCTCTTGTTCTTTTGGGGGCCATTGTACCTGAAACAAGTATCTCAAGAAGCTTGATAAGCAAAACGGCGGTTTGATGAGAATGAGAGAGGAGAAGGAGAGAACTTATAAATACTACCCTAGAATTTTGGGGAATTAATAAAAATCATAGCTAAATAAAGGAGAATCAGATCTTTAGATACTAGAAAATCTAGAATTATTCCTTTTACTTAGCTAATTTTTAAAAATCAAAACCGACCCTATATTCTAGAACAATATCTTGCGAATTTAAAGGAAATTTTCCTAAAGATAAATCATTAAATTTTGAAAATACCTTTGCAAGAAATGTAAAAGATCTTTGCTAGTTTCTGAAAACCGAAACTCTCACTCTCTTTGTTTAAAATTTTCGAGAAAAACAGGAATGAGAGGGTGAGAGGTTGTTGAAACATTTAAAGACTAGCAAAGAGCAAAACCATGGATAGTAAAGGTGGTTTTCTGACAAAGTCTTGGTCAAGGCACATCTTTCATGGTCAAAGATGCTTGCCTTGACCAAGTTTTGAATTTAAAAAATGGAAGGAAAAGAATAAAGGAGAGAAAGAAAATGTTACCTCGGCATGAGATCGAGTCCATTCGGTCGATCTAGGACTCGATCTCATGCCCATAATGGCTTAGATCGAGATGGTTACTCGATTTGAGACTCGATTCATGATGAATCGAGTCTTGGATCGATTGGCTCTCTCGATCATTGAGATGTTGGCTCCACGGCTAAGTCCTCATGATCGAGCTATGTCCTCGATATAGGGGTCGATTTGGCACAGATCGAGTGATGGATCGAGTCGAGTGATCGATCTGTTTTCAGCAGATTTTCCCGAGAGAAATTAGATCGGTCGATCTGTTTTGGATTGATCGATCCTTTTTTGTCAAGGTCGATCTTATCACTCGTTCTCGTCTAGATCGACTGGCTCCTCTCGATTTACTGACTCGATCTAGCAAAGATCGAGTCAGGATCAGTCGATCTAGCACTCGATCTCTAGCCTTATCTTAACCCATATCGCCTCTTTTGGATTTCAAGATCAAGGTTTAGACTCCTCATACCTGTTCCTACACACTTGTAGAATAAAAACATAAAACTGAAAGAGAAATAAAGCAGAAATATGTACAAGATAAACATGAGAATGCCTCCCAAGTGCGCTTTCTTTAACGTCTTTAGCTAGACTTTACTTGGTTTAGGCGGATGGTGGGTCTTGGAGAAGCACCGAGGTACTCTCCTTGTCATAGCTGTCTGCCAAGTAAGGCTTGACTCTGTGTCCATTGACGGTGAATGCACTGCCACTTTTTCCCATCAGAGTAACAGCTCCATAAGGCAACACTTCTTGGATCACGAACGGTCCGCTCCACCTTGACTTCAGCTTTCCCGGGAAGAGTTTGAGCCTTCAGTTGTACAGCAACACTAATCCTCCTTCCTTAAGCTCATTGGCAACCAACTTCTTGTCAAGAGTCTCCTTAGTCCGGTCCTTGTATATCCGAGAGCTCTCATAAGCGTTCAGTCTTAACTCATCCAGTTCGTGTAGCTGAATAAGGCGCCTCTCCTGAGCAGTCTTGAGGTCAAAGTTCAGCCTCTTCACAGCCCACAACGCACGGTGTTCCAGCTCAATCGGGAGATGACAGCCCTTGCCATAGAGTAGAGTAAAAGGGGTTGTACCAATCGGCGTTTTGAAGGCGGTACGGTAGGCCCAAAGAGCATCGTCCAGCTTCACTGCCCAGTCTTTCCTTGTTGCTCCGACAGTCTTCTCTAGTATAGCCTTGATTTGCTGGTTGGAGACTTACACTTGACCGCTTGTTTGAGGATGATACGGTGTAGCCACCTTATGCTTAACTCCATACTTTCTCAAAAGGTTCTCAAAGACCTTGTTTATGAAGTGGATAACACCCTTGAAGACATAGCCATTAGGCATGGTGAAATGGATAACACCTCAACAAGACCCTTAGGCATGGTGAAAGATTTCCTTTTGAAGATTGGAAATTGCTTGGTGCCAACAGATTTTGTGGTTATAGAGAAAACATATTCAAGAGAGGTGCTACTTCTTCTAGGAACACCATTCTTGGCAACAGCAGGAGCTCAAGTAGACTTCAAGAGAGGCTCTGTGATTTAGAAGAATGTCGATGAGTTCAAAGTCTACAAGATTGTCTCTCCTTCTATAGCTTTTTGTGGAACAATCATTGAAGAGGGGAGTAAGCAACAGAAACTTCCAAAGAGTGTGGAGCATGCTATGAGCTTCACAATGAGTATGTTGATGAGAGACACTCTCCCTGATGAGCCAGAACAGAAGCTTGACACTGAGTTGAAGCTTGAAGATGGTTTGAAAGAAGATGAAAGCTTGATCACTAAGGAAGTGAAGCCTTTGATCATACCAAGTGTCAAGAAGAAGAGAAACAGGAAGACAGCTCGTGAGAAGAAGAGACTGATGTCAGTAGGCACTTGGGTTTACCAGAAGAAAGAGGTAGGAGCACCAGCTCCATCAACCTCTTCTCACTAGTCCTCAAACCATCAAAGTCAAGCTTAGTGACTTAAAACTAGCACACTTCGGAGGTAATCCCATGACTATCCTTGTAAATATATGCTTTCTTTTATTACAGATGTCTTTATTTAGTGTTTCAGAAGTCAAAGATCAGGTTCATGGATGTGTAGAATGGTTTAAAGGCCAAGGAAAGAAGACTCTGTTTTCACATCGAGGTGCCATATCGAGCAGAACACCTATCATTTCTGCTCGATACAGCTTTATCTCGAGGAAGAACCAGTCCGTACACCGAGCAGACTGCACGATGAGGATCACATCGATGTGTAGCATCGAGCAGAACACCAAAACCCCTGCTCGATGTTATCACTCCTGATGTGCCAGTCCATACACCGAGGAGAGTGGACCGTACATCGATCAAGACACACGATGGAGATCACATCGAGGTGTAGCATCGAGCAGAACACCAAAAGCCCAGTTCGATGTGATCAACAGTCCGTACATCGAGGAGCTACAACCCGTACATCGATCAGATTGCTTGATGGAGCTACACCAAGGAGTTACATCGAGCAGAGCATCCATGGTTCTGCTCGATATGGGTGCCAACAGCCAGCTCGATGCAAGACGGTGTCCGGTATGACAACCACCGAGGAGAACAACAACAATGTACGGGATGTCCTACACCGAGGTGTAGCATCGAGCAAAACACCAACATGTTTGCTCGATGCACAATGGCCGAGCCAGAAACAAGCATCCAGGCGGTGCCATGCATAGCCCACGTGAAGGATCATGCAAGCCGAAGTATCTCCCTACACCGAGCAACAACATCGAGCAGAACATCTACTGAGACTGCTCGATGCAAGGTGTCCTGAAGGAAAAGCTGACCAGAACACAGAACCCCCGAGGCAGCAGAGCACCATCACCGAGCCACATGACCTTATGTCCCCGATACGGTACACATTGAGGTACCACATCGAGTGTTTTGCTCGATATGATCCTTGTAAGAATTTTTTGAAATTTTTACATGGGTAAATCGAGTAAAACCTTTTTGTGGGCCTTGATGGCTGGTAAAAGAATCTTTTCTTTCCCCCTCACATGCATTTTTTAAATTTTGAAATTGGATTTTCTTGCATTATCTTTGGATTTTTCTAGATATCCCTTATCCTCTTGCATTAAAACTAGCAATATTCATCTCTCTCTCTCCACACATCCATATCGAGCTAAACATCTCTCTTTCAAGCTTCATTTCTTTCTCTCTTGCATTCTCTTGAACTTTATCCTCTTGGTCAAAGATCTAAGGTAAAACTTTGCTAGATTCTTTGTTTCTTGAGTTTAAATGTGTAAAATTGAAGAGATAGCCATTGAAAACACTTAGAAAACCCCAAGATCGAAACCCTTTAGACCCCTTAATCCTCTCAACCCCGAACCCAAGTAAACTACTCACTACACATAAGGTAAATCAAGCAAAGCATGTAAAAGGAAACGATGAACATGAAAAGAAAACTAGATTAAGATGAAAACAATTCGATTACAAAGCTTAAGAAAACTCAAAGTTCGACAATGGTGTTCATCGTCAAAACCAGAGAGAAAACATACAAAAAAGATAAGGATTGAAAGTTGTGTGGGAAAAGGACGTCGCCGCCTTCCCAAAATGGCCAAAACAAGCTGATGGTCCCCTTCTCGCTAGCGGCCAAAAGTGGTTGAAAGGACAGAGATCGACTCCAGGATCGAGCGGTTCTCTCGATCATATCCGGACATCGTGTCTTCAGCTTGATCTGGGTCTCGATCATCATCGGCGGATCGAGTGTTACATCCGATCTCGGTATCGATCTTCGGTTGGATCGGGTTGTGTACTCGATCTGGCTCTCGCTTTGCATGGCGTCATCTACGTCCGTACCGTTTGATCGACTGCTTCACTCGATCCTCGTCTCGATCATTCTCCCTGGATCGCCTGGTTGGCTCGATCTTCTGGTCGATCACATCCTAGATCGACCAGCCATGCTCGATCTGCTCCTCGATCTCTGATCCTTAGCAAATATCCGAGCTTCCACGAACTGCTACAACAGCCTCAACATGTCCACGAACCTCCACGACTCCAAAGCAGCCAGAAACAACCTAAATGTGATGCAAAATGCAAGGAACATGCGTATGCAGGGGCAAGAATGCTCTAGGACTCTAAGTGATGCAATCTAACCTAAAATGTGATACAAATGCATGAAAAGCTAACTAATGAGTATGCAAAATGTATGTAATATGCAGTAACATCACCTATCCTGTGATTGTGAATGAAAACTTAAGTGATGATGAGTTGCACTCGCTCCTAACTGAGCTGAGAAAGTACAGGAAGGCCATTGGGTACTCTCTAAGTGACATCAAGGGCCTTTCACCAATGCTTTGCACTCATAGGATTCACTTGGATAATGAGAACGCCTGTTCTATAGAACACCAAAGGTGTTTGAATCCGAATTTAAAAGAGGTTGTTAAGAAAGAGATTCTTAAGCATTTAGAGGCTGACGTGATCTATCCCATAAGTGACAGCACGTGGGTTTCTCCCGTACACGTGGTCCCTAAGAAGGGAGGGATCACGGTCATTAAGAATGACAAAGGTGAGCTTATACCTACTAGGACTATTACAGGTCACTGTATGTGTATTGACTATAGGAAGCTTAACCTTGCTACTAGAAAATATCATTTTCCCTTGCCTTTTCTTGATCAAATGCTTGAAAGACTTGCTAATCATCTATAATATTGCTTTCTTGATGGATATAGTGGATTTTTCCAAATACCAATCCATCCAAATGATCAGGAGAAGACGACCTTACATGCCCTTATGGCACCTTCGCATATCGAAGGATGCCATTTGGGTTGTGTAACGCACCGGCTACGTTTCAGCGGTGTATGATGTCGATCTTCTCCGATCTAATAGAAGAGATGGTAGAGGTGTTTATGGATGACTTCTCTGTATATGGTGCGTCCTTTTCTGCGTGTTTGTTGAATCTTTGCAAGGTACTAAAGCGTTGTGATGAGACAAACTTGGTGCTTAATTGGGAGAAATGTCACTTCATGGTGAAGGAAGGGATCGTGCTTGGCCACAAGATATCAGAGAAGGGCGTTGAGGTTGATAAGGCTAAGGTTGAGGTCATGACGAGTCTTGAGCCGCCGGTTAATGTCAAAGGAGTGAGGAGTTTCCTAGGCCATGCTGGCTTCTACAAGTGCTTCATCAAGGATTTTTCCAAGATTGCACGCCCTCTCACACGGCTGTTGTGTAAGGAAGCTGACTTTGTGTTCGATGAGGATTGCCTTCATGCTTTCGTGACCATCAAGGAAGCTCTAGTATCCGCGCCTATAGTGCAAGCACCGGACTGGACTCTACCGTTCGAGATTATGTGGATGCTAGTGACTATGCCGTGTAAGCCGTTCTAGGTCAAAGGAAAGATAAGAAGCTGCACGTGATTTACTATGCTTCAAGAACCTTGGATGACACGCAAACAAGGTACACTACTACGGAGAAGGAGCTATTGGCAGTAGTGTTTGCCTTTGAGAACTTCAGGTCATTCCTCGTGGGTTCCAAGGCCATTGTCAACACAGATCACGCGGCTTTAAGGTACATATATTCCAAGAAGGACACTAAGCCGAGGCTTTTGAGATGGATTCTTCTTCTTCAGGAGTTTGACATGGAGATCAAAGAAAAGAAAGGGATAGAGAACGGCGTTGCTGACCATCTCTCTAGTAAAGAATCAACGAGTCTCTACCCTTAGATGATTCGCTTCCCGAGGAACAACTCATGGCGATCACTACGGCTGTTTGTGGAAAGCTAGAAGGGCAGTTTGAGGAGGTTCTGAGCTTCAAAGTGGAGGATCTTCCTTGGTACGCGGACATTGTGAACTACTTGGCATGTGGGGAAGAGCCTTCGCATCTTGACAACTATCACAGGAAGAAGTTCATGAGGGACGTAAGCAACTACTTTTGGGACGAGCCCTATTTATACAAGAGAGGTGTTGACAAAGGAGGAAGCAAGAGACATCATCTTTAACTGCCATGGCTCTTCGTATGGCGCACACTTTGCTTCATTCAAGACCGCCACTAAGGTCTTGCAAGCCGGTTTCTGGTGGCCGTCCATCTTCAAAGACACTCATGAGTTCGTGAAGAGCTGTGAAGCTTGTCAACGAGCAGGGAATATACGAAAAGGAACAAGATGCCTCAGGTTCCCATCTTTGAGGTAGACGTTGTTGACGCATGGGGCATAGACTTCATAGGGCCTTTCCCTTCTTCCTACGGCAACAAGTTCATTTTGGTGGCTGTTGACTACGTTTCTAAATGGGTTGAGGCCATTGCTTCCCCTACAAACGACTCTAAGGTGGTGATCAAGCTTTTTAAGAGCATCATATTCCCGAGGTTTGGAGTACCCAAGGTAGTGATAAGCGACGGAGGAAGCTATTTCATCAACATGTTGTTTGAAAACCTTCTAAGGAAGTATGGCGTGAAGCACAAGGTAGCTACGCCTTACCATCCTCAAACGAGTGCCAAGTGGAGGTCTCTAACCGACAGATCAAGGCGATACTTGAGAGAACAGTTGGGACAACTCGGAAGGATTGGGCGGTGAAGTTAGATGACGCTTTGTGGGCTTACCGGACTGCTTTCAAAATGCCCATTGGTACTACTCCTTTCACTCTTCTCTACGGCAAAGGATGTCACCTCCCCGTTGAGCTGGAACATAGAGCATTGTGGGCTGTGAAGTGGCTGAATTTTTATCTAATGACGGCTCAGGAGAAGCGCTTAATCCAGCTACACGAACTTGATGAGCTAAGGCTGGATGCTTACGAAAGCGCTAGGATCTACAAGGAGCACACCAAGGCTGCTCATCACAAGAAATTGGTACCCAAGGAGCTTAAGGAACGGAGTTTGGTGCTGCTTTACAATTCAAGGCTCAAGCTCATTCTAGGAAAGCTGAAGTCACGATGGTGCGGGCCTTTTGAGATCAAAGAGGTATTGCCCTACAGAGCTGTCACATTGGTAGGCAAGAGTGGGAATGCATTCACAGTGAACGGACACAGAGTTAAGCCATACATGGTGAGTGCATTCGACAAGGAGAGCACCTCAATGCTTCTCCAAGACCCACCATCTGCCTAAACCAAGTAAAGTATAGCTAAAGAAGTTAAAGAAAGCGCACTTGGGAGGTATTCCCATGTCTATCTTGTACATATTTTTGCTTTATTTTCTCTTTCAGTTTTATGTTTTTATCTTCTGAGTGTGTAGGAACAGGGATAAGGGATCGCAGGCCATGTTCTTAGATCCAAAGAGAGTAAGAAGGGGCGAATATAGGCTAGAGATCGAGTGCTAGATCGACTCATCCTGGCTCGATCTTTGCTAGATCGAGCTAGTGAACCAAGAGGAGTCAGTCGCTCTAGACGAGATCGAGTAGACAAATCGAGTGGGACGGTTTATCATTAGAGGAAAATTCACCAATGCGTTCAGCCTGAAAAGCAAACGAGGTGTAGATCGACCAAGTCACTCGATCCTTGAAAAGATCGAGCAGTCTACTTGATCTGTCATTCGATCTCAGCCAAATCGACCCCCGAATCGATCAAGGAAATCGATACAAGGAGCACAGCCAAGTTGACCAAAAGACAAGGAACGAGAGAATCAAATCGATCTAACACTCGATTCTAAATCAATCGAGTCACTGATCGGTCAAATCTCTCGATCCAGCCAACATGGCATGAGATCGAGTCCTAGATCGACCAAATGGACTCGATCTCATGCCGAGGTAACAAAAACTTTTCCCTCCCTTTCTCTTTTCCCTCGGTTTTTAAATTTGAATGGTGGTCAAGTCAAGAATCTTTGACCATGAAAGATGTGCCTTGACCACACTTTTTGTCAGAAAACCACTTTCGTCACCCATGGTTTTAGATTTTTGTTTTCAATAACTTCACACTCTCTCATTTCTGTTCTTGCGAATTGTAAATCGAGAGAGAGTGCTTTTCTTCTTTTCCTAAAGGCATTTAGCTCCTGTTTTCGATCCTGCAAAGGTATTTTCAGATTTTTAATTAAATCATTTCAAAAATTCTTTTTATCATCGCTTGATCGATTTAAGTTGCTAGAGGTTTTAACGTTTTTTTAAAAGTAGCTAGAAATCAGGAAATATTCTATATTTAATTCCATCTCTAGATTTTCTTTTTCTTTATCTAGTTACAATTTTTATAAATTTAACAAAAATCTAGGGTATTAGTTGCGAATTTATTCCTCTCCCTTGTGTTTTCTTTATATTCGCCGCCTACTCTAACTCTCTCTTCCGAGAATTACCTTTCACGCACCAATGGCACCTAAGAGAACCAGAGAATAGGCTACACAAAGAGAAGAAGAGCAACTAGTGATTAACGAGGAAGGAACTCAACAAGTTCAAGAGGAGGAACCTCAGCAAGTTCACGAGAGGATCTGTTGGACTATGGAGGAAAAGGCAGCGAAGAAGAGGTTAGAGAGGCTGCGCGTCGAGCCTACCAAGTTCGCGAGCAGAGACTTGTTGGCAAGAATGGATCTCCTAGAAGATTTTGACTTTCTTCTCCAAAACATGGGGCTTGCTTGCCTTTCAAGGATGGATTGCCCAACATATCCGCAAGTAACCATGGATTTCCTCTCTACCTTGGTGTTTTCTTATGAGAATCCGGGCCTCCCTACTCCCTCACAAGGACATCTCACTTTCAAGGTCAAGAAGCAGTCCTATCACCTTTCAATTGAGGAGCTTTGCCAAGCATATGGACTCAACGCCGCAGCTAAGCAAGTGGAGTTTCCTCCTCTCAAGAACGCCAGCCTTATATGGGACGTGCTTTGTGATGAAGAATACAAAGCCAACACGGCTAAAATCAAGAAAGTGAGGAACCCCGTTCTGAGGTACACTCTCAAGTTGTTGGCAAACACTTTCAGCGGGCGGGTCTTGTCTCCTACGGTGACAAAGACCGAGTTATGCTTCCTTTTCCAAGGGATCAAGTGGATACTATGCAGCAGCGTAGAGGAGAACCACGATCCGCTGCTGGATGACCTTGGGAATGACGTTAACTACGAGTGTATCCTAGCATCCTCCTTGGTGAAGTACAAGGCGTATGCTCTGAGGTCCAAGGTACCAACAACCTTCCCTTGTATATACCGCTCATTTTCTTTGTTTTGCCTTGTGTTTTTGAACTCTCTCAAGTTTGTTTGCCACCGGGACGGCGTCATTCAAGTTTGGGGGAGTGTGTGTGTTATTTGACATGTTTATTTTGCTCTTATTTTCTATTTGCATCCCTTGAGTCTTGCATACATTCTAAAGCATTGGAAAAGAACAAAAAAAATTGGTAAAATTTTTAAAACTTTTTCAAAAAAATTCATGTAGTTGCATTCATTTTGCAAGCATTTTAGGATTGAGTCTAGAATTTTTAAGCATCTAGGTTGTTTACATTTGCATAAGGGTTTAAGGATTTTCTTAAAAAGGTGTTTTAAGCTCATGAATTGTTTCAATGTCCTAGTTAGTAGTTCTCTAATGCTTTGCTCACGCTTTGAAAGTAAGTCCTTACCATGCTTGGATCACTTGTTTTGATTTTCGTGACTTGAATTGAACATTCATGATTTGAAACTTGTCCTAATAAGTGAGAACCCTAATCTGAATTTTTAATTATCATTATTATGCATTTGAAAATAAACACATCGATCTTATACATATTTAGGCTCTCTTCCTCCTTTTACCACTCTTTGTGAGCATAAGTAGAACTCCCACCATCACCCTTACCTTTCTTTCAAGCCAAGTGTTCTTGTGTGACATCATTGTGAGGCCTCTTTTCGGTTTGAACTTAGCATAACGTGTTACGTTTAGGCGACATGTTTTGGTTCTCATATGATTGCTAGCTTTGCATTTTGAAGCTAGTTGTAGGCTTAGGATAACTTTGGGGGTTTGATGGGACTGCTTTCTTGTTTATATGCTTACGGTTTTAAAAGGGTTTGGTAATTGAAGTGAACAAAAAATTTTAAGTGAAAGGATTTGTTTTCAAAATGTATCATGTTCTAAGTATTTCAGAAGATAGCTCTCTCAACTAAAATAAAATAAAGAGAAAAGAGCCTAAGTGCCAAAATAAAAAGAAAAGAAAAAGAAAGAAAAGAATAAGAGAGCTATAAATAAGAAAAAAAATAAGGAGCTAAAATATTTTCAAGCCTTTTGACTAGCCTAAAGAGTAAAGATGTTTTCTGTTTTTTTTTATTTTGGGTTTGAGCTTAATAAGGGTAGTCTCTAGAGGGTGAGTGAGCTGAAAAGAAAAGAAAATGAGAGGGGTTTTAGGATCATTGTTAGTGTACAAGGGTAGATGAGAATCTAATCATGTGTGCATCAATTGCCTTTACCTTTAGCATTATGCATAATGTTCATACCATTCGTGAGAGAAACCCATTGCATTGTGAAACCCTCTTTAAAATGAAATCATTCTATGCTCATAGCCTACGCCCTTAGCCAAATGTGTTTTGCTTTAAAGTGCAAAAGTTTGATTCACGGTTTGATCGTTAATGAATGTTAAAGGATGAGTTTCTTTGATCGATTCATTTGAAAGACACCTTTGCAAGAAGCTTAAACCCCCGTTTGTTTTAAAACCTCTCTCCCTTCTCGAATTTTGTTTGCTTGAGGGCAAGCAAAAGGCAAGTTTGGGGGAGTTGATATTACTGCATATTTCATGTGTTTTGCATATATAATAGATAGTTTCTCATGTATCTACCTTGCACTTTAAGCTAGTTTGCATCACTTTAGGTCCTAGAGTACTTTTGCACCAGCATTTGCATGTTTCTTGCATTTTGCATCACAATCAGGTTGCTTTCGGTTACTTTGGAGCTATGGAATATTTGTGGACATGCTAAGGCTCGTGAGGAAATCTGTGGATACTTGGAGATATCAGGATTGCACGCTAAGGACCTGAGATCGAGTACCAGATCGAGCAGGGAAGATCGATCTCGACAAGATCGACCAGAAGATCGAGTGTGGAGAACGATATGAAGTACGGACGTAAACGAGGCCATGCAGATCGAGGACCGGATCGAGCTTTCAACCCGATTAAGACAAGATCGACTCAGAGATCGATCAAGAGCCATCCGATCCAAGACGTGATCGAGTGCCAGATCAAGCTTCGTGATCGATCCCAGACCAACCTGATCCGTCCAGCCTGTTTTTGGACCGTAGCAAAGGGGGGGACCATTTGCAGTTTGGCCATTTTTGTCAAAGAGCAACGATCCCTTTCATAATTCCACCTTGTCGACTAGATTTCTATCATCTCTCTCGTTTTAGGCGATTGGCCATTGTAGACTTTCGAGCTTTTTCTTGCTTTTATGTTTTGAATATTGGATCTTTGCTTTTAATCAATCGTTTTTCATGTTTAGTTCATCGTTCGGTTTACTTTATGAGTCGTGAGTAGTTTCATCGGGTTTTCGGGGTTTGAGAGGATTAAAAGGGGTTAAAAAGGTTTAAAGTTTGGTGTTTTCTTGTTCTTCATCGCCTTCTCTTCTAGGATTTGAGCGCTTAAGGCTTAAAGACTCTCACGCCAAGATCTTTATGATCAGAGGGATATCTTACCTTGACGGGATTCAGATGTCTTGGAGAAGTCAAATCCTAGAGGCTAATCCTCCATTTCCCACAAGCCATGGTCGTTTAGGGGATTAGTTAGGCCGTGTGTTTGAAATCTGTGTTTTATGCCTTTCAATCTCTTTTTCCACCAAAAGCCATGGGTTTGGAGAAGAGAATGAAAGAGTGATCCATACAACACGCCATGGATGGATCTTGTTTTGTTTTCAAGGCCTAGAGACTCTCACAAAGTGATGAGATCCAAAGTTTTCAAACCAAGCTTGAACCTTTGAAACCCTTGAACATGATTCTCAACCCTGGACCCTCTTTCTTAGTGTTTTATCATCTCTGTTAATCATTCGCTTGCTACTTGTTCGCATCTTGGTCGATTAGATTCATTTCTGTTCAAGTTGTTTAGTAGATCGATCGTTGGTGCTCGATCTAGTGGTCGATCCCGTGGTCGATTTTTATTATGGGTTTGAGCTTAATAAGGGTAGTCTCTAGAGGGTGAGTGAGCTGAAAAGAAAAGAAAATGAGAGGGGTTTTAGGATCATTGTTAGTGTACAAGGGTAGATGAGAATCTAATCATGTGTGCATCAATCGCCTTTACCTTTAGCATTATGCATAAAGTTCATACCATTCGTGAGAGAAACTCATTGCATTCTCAAACCCTCTTTAAAATGAGATCATTCTATGCTCATAGCCTACGCCCTTAGCCAAATGTGCTTTGCTTTAAAGTGCAAAAGTTTGATTCACGGTTTGATCGTTAATGAATGTTAAAGGATGAGTTTCTTTGATTGATTCATTTGAAAGACACCTTTGCAAGAAGCTTAAACCCCCGTTTGTTTTAAAACCTCTCTCCCTTCTCGAATTTTGTTTGCTTGAGGGCAAGCAAAAGGCAAGTTTGGGGGAGTTGATATTACTGCATATTTCATGTGTTTTGCATATATAATAGATAGTTTCTCATGCATCTACCATGCACTTTAGGCTAGTTTGCATCACTTTAGGTCCTAGAGTACTTTTGCACCAGCATTTGCATGTTTCTTGCATTTTGCATCACAATCAGGTTGTTTTCGGTTACTTTGGAGCTATGGAATATTTGTGGACATGTTAAGGCTCGTGAGGAAGTCCGTGGATACTTGGAGATATCAGGATTGCACGCTAAGGACCTGAGATCGAGTAGCAGATCGAGCAAGGAAGATCGATCTCGACGAGATCGACCAGAAGATCGAGTGTGGAGAACGATCTGAAGTACGGACGTAAACGACGCCATGCAGATCAAGGACTGGATCGAGCTTTCAACCCGATCAAGACAAGATCGACTCAGAGATCGATCAAGAGCCATCCGATCCAAGACATGATCGAGTGCCAGATCAAACTTCGTGATCGATCCCAGACCAACCTTATCCGTCCAGCCTGTTTTTGGACCGTAGCGAAGGGGGGGGGGCCATTTGCAGTTTGGCCATTTTTGGCAAAGAGCAACGATCCCTTTCATAATTCCACCCTGTCGACTACTTTTCTATCATCTCTCTCATTTTAGGCGATTGGCCATTGTAGACTTTCGAGCTTTTTCTTGCTTTTATGTTTTGAATATTGGATCTTTGCTTTTAATCAATGGTTTTTCATGTTTAGTTCATCGTTTATTGCATTTCGTTCGGTTTACTTTATGAGTCGTGAGTAGTTTCATCGGGTTTTTGGGGTTGAGAGGATTCAAAGGGATTGAAAAGGTTTAAAGTTTGGTGTTTTCTTGTTCTTCATCGCCTTCTCTTCTAGGATTTGAGCGCTTAAGGCTTAAAGACTCTCACGCCAAGATCTTTATGATCAGAGGGATATCTTACCTTGATGGGATTCAGATGTCTTGGAGAAGTCAAATCCTAGAGGCTAATCCTCCCTTTCCCATACGCCATGGTTGTTTAGGGGATTAGTTAGGCCGTGTGTTTGAAATCTGTGTTTTATGCCTTTCAATCTCTTTTTCCACCAAAAGCCATGGGTTTGGAGAAGAGAATGAAAGAGTGATCTATACAACACGCCATGGATGGATCTTGTTTTGTTTTCAAGGCCTAGAGACTCTCACAAAGTAATGAGATCCAAAGTTTTCAAACCAAGCTTGAACCTTTGAAACCCTTGAACATGATTCTTAACCCTGGACCCTCTTTCTTAGTGTTTTATCATCTCTGTTAATCATTCGCTTGCTACTTGTTCGCATCTTGGTCGATTAGATTCATTTCTGTTCAAGCTGTTTAGTGATAGGGTTCAGGTTTTACCCAAATAAAAACTACTGCAAGTGCACAGCAAAGCAGATGTAGTATAAGGGGTATCGAAATCCCAAGAGAGTAATGCTAACTACACTATCAATTATAGATTTGGACTAAGCTAAGCGAAATATGATGTATGTAATGCGAATGAATAATTAGAAATAAGCAAACGATGGTATGCTATGTTCTAAGTTCAGGAAGACTAAAAGCGCTAAGCTAGGGTAATTCGCAGGTATGAATCCAAGAATGCAGAATGCAGGAAATCAGGAATGATTAAGAACCGTTTTTAAACATGAATCTCTAATGCATAACTAATCAATTCTCATTGTAGAAGTTATCTATACCTAGATCACAGAGTTTCAAATCTCTTTGCAAACCCTAACAACCTAAGTATGCAGGGATGATCAGATTCAATTGTTTACAAAACTCCTAAGCCAAATCTCTTTGTACTAAGTTGTTTTGCTCATCAAATACTAGTTCAGGTTATGAATAATGCTCTCACAAATATTTAACAACCTATGATTTTCGGATTCCTAGATGATGTGTCTCAGAAATTCGATTTTAAAGCAAGCAGAGATGAAAACCCATGAGATAATCCTAACAGATAGCGATTCTACACTCTTTTCATCACCTTTGAAAAACCCTAACTTAACTAGCAGATTACTCAGACATGATTATGAGATCACAAAACATAACTGAATAAAATTGCATTAAGAGAAAGAGTAGAAAACAAAGGGGGTTCGAAATCTTCTCTAAAGAGTACAGGATTTGTCTCCCCAAAAAGCTCTGAATAAAATCTCTCTCTAGCTCTCTCAATTCTCAAAACTAAGATTCTCGCCAACAGTGGCTGAAAAACCTAATATATAGGGGCTAAACACGATCTGGGGTCTTTATATAAATAAAGGAAACTACTGGGTAAGTTCTGCAATTCTTCTTGATACTTTTAACAAATAGCCACGCTCCTTCCTATCTGGGTGACGAGCGTCACCAATGGGGTGACGATCGCCACCATTAGTGAATACTTTCTGCTTCGATCTTGGTACTTCGTGGCTTCAACTCAGAATGCTCCAAAAGGTTCCAATATCTCCAATTATGCTCCAGACATGCTTTAACCTGCAAAGACTCTTCTAGGACTCTAAAAAGACCAAAAAGACTCAATAAAAAGGACTTATATCATGGTTAAAAACCATAAAACCATGATATATCATTTAGTAGATCGATCGTTGTTGCTCGATCTAGTGGTCGATCCCGTGGTCGATCCACTAGTCGATTTTTATTAATTCATAGCTTTGCATTTTAATCATTCTGCTTGTTCCTCGTGGTAGCTCACTCGTTTCTAGTATTTTTAAAAAAGTTTTGCTTTGCATTTGACACTTGCATCTTGTTTTTAGGATTTTCACAAAACCGTTCACCATTTGCTTAGCTTTACATGATCCTTGCATTCTCATTGCACTTTCTATGCTCCTAGGTTGGATTGATTCCTCTTGCACTGTACTACGACTGTGTGCTGCTTGAGTTTTGATAACCTCCTGCATTGCTTGATTCTATAGACGATAAAAAGATGTTATCACATATTAGAGGCTTCCTCACTCCCTTGTTCGTGCAAGCTGGTGTACCACTTGAAGACTTTACTCCTGTTCTGGATAGAGCTTTTATGGACGAAATTTACCTAAGGAACACAGACAGCTTGGGGTGCACGCCAGCTGCGGGCTTCTTTGCATATCTATTCATTGACACGGAGAAAGAGAAGAGGGTGTGTATCCTGCCAAACAGGCGTGAAACCGGGCTGTTGGGCGTTGGGAACATCGAGTTTCTCCCAAGCGTAGAGGAGTGTATGGCTCCTCTAGGAGCCACAGCCGCCATTCAGCAAGCTCCTCGCTCAAGATCAGAGTCTCCAGCAACAGATGATGAGATGCCTGAAGCCTTTGTCCTCCCTAAGCTTGACTTTGAGCCGCGGACTAAGACGGAGAAGTTCCTTGCTTCTGTTGTGGAGATGCAAAGGAAAATCAACAAATGGCAGAGCAAGGTGCTCAAGAAGCTTGCCAAGAAGGTCAAGGTGCTTCAAGGAGGTTCACCAAAGCAGGCTGCAAGTGAGGAGGTCTAACAGCCCGAGAAGAGGAGGCTTTCAACCGGAGGAATTCTCATCCGTGAGACTTAAGCAAGCAACATCCAGCCGGTGCGTCTTTCTCTCAAAGAGCCAGCCTCCAAAGGCAAAGCCATAGTCTCTAGCTCGTCTGGAACATCCTCAAGTTCCAGCCGAGACTAGATCCGAGGTAACAACAACCTTCCCTTGCACATACCACGCATTCTTCTTCTGTTTTTGCTTTATGTTTTTGAGCTCCTTTGAATTTGTTTGCCACCGAGACGGTGTCATTCAAGTTTGGGGGAGTGTGTGTGTTATTTGACATGTTTATTTTACTCTTATTTTCTATTTGCATCCTTTGGGTCTTGCATACATCCTAAGGCATAGAAAAGAACAAAAAAAATTGGAAAAATGTTTAAAAATTTTCAAAAAAAAATTAATGTACTTGCATTCACTTTGTAAATATTTTAAGATTGAGTCTAGAATTTTTAAGCATCTAGATTGTTTACATTTGCATAAGGGATTAGAGTTTTCTTAAAAAGGTGTTTTAAGCTCATGATTTGTTTCAATGCCCTAGTTAGTAGTTCTCTAATGCTTTGCTCATGCTTTGAAAGTAAGTCCTTACCATGCTTGGATCACTTGTTTTGATTTTCGTGACTTGACTTGAACATTCATGATTTGAAACTTGTCCTAATAAGTGAGAACCCTAATCTGAATTTTTAAATATCATTCCGAGTTGCTCCCACTGTCCTCTCTAAGATAGCCTCGATCTGTCTATTAGAGACCTCTACTTGCCCACTAGTTTGTGGGTGATAAGGTGTAGCGACCTTGTGCTTCACTCCATACTTCTTCAAGAGACTTTCAAACACTTTATTGATGAAGTGGCTGCCCCCATCACTGATCACTACTTTTGGAACTCTAAACCTTGGGAAGATGATAGTCTTTAAGAGTTTAACCACCACCTTTGAGTCGCTAGTTGGGGAAGCTATATCCTCAACCCACTTAGACACGTAATCAACAGCTACGAAGATGATTTTGTTGTCATAAGAAGATGGGAACGGTCCCATGAAGTCCATCCCCCAAGCATCAAACACATCAACTTCAAAGATTGGCACCTGAGGCATCTCGTTTCTCTTGGTGATGTTTCCAGCTCTTTGGCAAGCCTCACACGCTTTAACAAACTCGTGAGCGTCATTGAATAACGATGGCCAAAAAAACTCGGCTTGTAAGACCTTTGTTGCCGTCTTGAAAGAAGCGAAATGTCCTCCATAGGATGAACCGTGGCAGTGAAGAAGGACCTGTGCTTCCTCTCTTGAAACACATCTTCTGTAAAAGCTATCTACTCCCCTCTTGTACAAGTAAGGCTCCTCCCAAAAATAGTAGGAGATGTCCCTCATGAACTTCTTCTTGTGGTAGTGGTCAAGATGAGTAGGTTTCTCTCCACATGCTAAGAAGTTCACTATATCAGCATACCAAGGCAGGTTCTCTTCTCTCAAACTCAGAACTTCTTCAAACTGACCTTCTAGCCGTGTGCGCACCACTATGTTGATCATCATGAGCTGCTTTTCAGGGAGTGAATCATCTAAGGGTAAAGCTTCATTCACTCTCATTCTAGAAAGGTGATCTGCTACGCCATTCTCTATCCCCTTCTTATCTTTTATCTTAATATCGAACTCTTGTAGAAGAAGAATCCACCTTAAGAGCCTCTGCTTGGTATCTTTATTTGAGTAGATATACCTCAACGCCGCGTGATCAGTGTATAGAACAACCTTAGAGCCCACCAAGTATGATCTGAATTTCTCAAAAGTAAACACAACGGCCAGCAGCTCCTTCTCGGTTATAGCATATCTCACTTGCGTGTCATCCAAGGTACGGCTGGCATAGTAGATTACATGCAGCCTCTTGTCTTTCATCTGCCCTAGAACAGCTCCCACGGTGTAGTCACTTGCGTCGCACATGATCTCGAAGGGTAAGTTCCAGTCTGGTGCTTGTACTATAGGCGCCGTGACTAGAGCTTCCTTGATGGTCTTAAAAGCGTGAAGACACTCATCATCAAACACGAACTCGGCTTCTTTGCATAACAGCTGTGTTAGAGGGCGTGCTATCTTGGAGAAATCCTTTATGAATCTCCTGTAGAAGCCTGCGTGTCCCCAAAAACTCCTTATCCCCTTGACATTAACCGGCGGCTCTAGGCTCATCATGACCTCAATCTTTGCTTTATCAACCTCTATCCCTTGCTCAAATATCTTGTGACCAATTACAATCCCTTCCTTCACCATGAAGTGACACTTCTCCCAATTCAGCACCAAGTTTGTCTCCTCACACCTCTTTAGTACCCTGCAAAGATTAGACAAACAAGCAGAAAAAGAAGCACCATATACAGAAAAATCATCCATAAAGACCTCTACCATCTCCTATATAAGATCAGAGAAGATTGACATCATGCACCTTTGAAAAGTTGCTGGAGCATTACATAACCCAAAAGGCATCTTTCGATATGCGAAGGTACCATAAGGGCACTCTTTTCTTGGTCATTTAGATGAATAGGGATTTGAAAGAAACTGCTGTATCCATCTAAGAAACAATAGTATGGATGATTAACAAGTCTCTCTAACATTTGGTCAATAAAAGGAAGAGGAAAATGATCCCTTCCAGTATCTGAATTGAGCTTCTTATAATCTATACACATTCGATGACCAATTATGGTTCTAATAGGAATCAATTTATCTTTTTCATTCTTAATGACTGTGATTCCCCCTTTCTTAGGCACCACATGGACTACCCACATGCTATCACTGATAGGGTATATCACATCAGCCTCTAGCAATTTCAAGATCTCTTTCATAATAATATAGCTGCATATTCCATGTATTTTGCATACACATAAGTTAGTTTCTCTCGCATATACTTTGCATTTTAGGCTAGTATGCATCACTTTAGGTCCTAGAGTGTTCTTGCACCAGCATATGCATATTTCCTGCATTTTGCATCGCATACAGGTTGTTTTCGGCTACTTTGGAGTCTTGGAGGGTTCGTGGATGTGTTAGGGCTCGTGAGGAAGTTCGTGGGACTTGAAGAATTTGGGAATGCTTGCTCAAGACCAGAGATCGAGAGGAGGTTCGAGTATGGCCGGTCGATCTAGATGAGATCGACCAGAAGATCGAGTGGCCCAGCCGATCCAAGAGAACTGATCGAGACGGAGATCGAGTGAAGCGATCGATCAAGGAGTACGGACGTGAATGACGCCATGCAGAGCGAGAGCCGGATCGAGTTCACCACTCGATCCTCCAAAGATCGACTCCAAAATCGTACGAAGCACCCGATCCACCGAGGAAGATCGAGACAAAGATCGAGCTGAAGGCACGATGTCTGAAAATGATCGAGAGAGCTGCTCGATCCCGAAGTCGATCTCAGTGTACTTTAACCGCTTTTGGCCACTAGCGAATGGGGGACCATCGGATTGTTTGGCCTGTTTTGGCAAGGCGGCGAGCATGCTTTTGAGAACACGTTTTTATTTTTATCTTTTTATCATCTTTTTCTCTCTACTCGAAGGCGATTTCGCCATTGTTGGATTTTGAAGCTTTTGATGCTTTGTATCGAATCGTTTAAGTTTAATCTATAGTCTTTCATGTTCATTGTTTCTTCTTTCATGCTTTGCTTGATTTACTTAATGTGTAGTGAGTAGTTTAATCGGGTTTTGGAGTTGAGAGGATTTGACGGAGTTGAAAAGGTTTTCAAGTTTGGAGTTTTCTTTTTCTTAATGGCTTTCTTTTCTAGGATGTTGAGTTCTTAAGGCTTAAAGAGTCTCACGCCAAGATCTTTATGATCAGAGAGAGCTCTTACCTTGACAGGATACAGAGATCTCTGAAAGTCACATCCTAGAGGCTAGTTACTCTTTCCCAAACGCCGTGGTAGTTTCTAGGACTAGTTAAGCCGTGTGTTTGAAATACGTTTTCCTTGCCTCTCAACCTCTTTTTCCGCCAAACGCCATGGGTCTGGAGGAGAGAAAGAAAGAGTGATCCATACCACACGCCATGGATGGGTCTTGTTTTGTTTTCAAGGCATAGAGAACCTCACAAAGTGAGTAGATCTAGAGTTTTCAAACCAAGCTTGAACCTTTGAAACCCCTGAACGTGAATCTCAACCCTAGACCCTCTTTCTTAGTATTCTTACACCTTTGCTAGTCATTCACTTGTTTCCTGTTTCATCCTGGTCATTAGTTTCATTACGCCTGAACTTTTAGACGAGATCGATCGTTGTTGCTCGATTTAGTGGTCGATCCTGTGGTCGATCCACTAGTCGATTTTTATAAATTCATAGCTTTGCATTTTAATCATTCTGTTTGTTCGTCGTGGTAGTTCACTCTTTCGTAGTAATTTTAAAATAGTTTTGCCTTGCATTTAGTCGTTGCATTTAGTTTTTAGGAATTATACAAAATCATTCATCATTTGCCTAGCTTTACTCGATCCTCGCATTCTCACTGATCTTTCTAGCTCCTAGGATTGGATTGATACTCGCTTGCATACTTTACTACAACTAAGTGTTGCATTTGAGCTTTGATACATCATTGCATACACTCTGCAAAAACCTGTTATCAAATGGCGCCGTTGCCATTCTAGGAGTGTTTAGAAAGCATTGAGATTTGGGGTTTAGTAAAGACTAAGCCTTTACATTGTTTAAGTTACTAATTTCTCTACTCTCAAACGTGTGTCTTTCAGGTACATGAATCTTACCCTTGGACAATATTCATCAACTTGGTCATTCACGGCAACGAAGAGTACGAGAACAAGCTAGAGCTTTTGAGGAGATTGTTCAGCACGGTTTGGTTGACTTTGAAGCTATGGCCGAGCACGAGCATCCAGAGGGAGCTCCTCCAACTCACGGGGCAGTGGGAAGGGGCAATGGAAACCCCCAACACGCGGCTAGACCCCCAAGGATCATAGGAGCCGGAGATGCTCCCAATACTCATCACAATAGGTTTGGGATCACTCCTCCTCCTGTACAGAACAACAACTTCGAGATTAAGCCGGGTTTCATCTCAATGGTGCAAAACAATAAGTTTCATGGGCTAGCAATGGAAGATCCCTTGGAAAACCTTGATTACTTCGAACAAGTATGTGGGATGATCAAGATAAACGGCATATCCGAAGATGCTTTCAAGCTGCGTCTCTTTCCATTTTCTCTTGGAGACAAGGCTAGACATTGGGAGAAGACACTTCCACAAGGCACAATTACATCTTGGGCTGAGTGTAAGAAGGCTTTCCTCTCAAAGTTTTTCTTTAGCACCAGAACGGCAAGGCTAAGAAGCGAGATCAGCGGCTCCACGCAAAGGAACAATGAGACTTTCAATGAAGCCATGGAACGGTTCAAAGACTATACTATCCAATGTCCTCACCACGGTTTCAGCGAAGAGACTCTTCTAAGCACTATCTACCGAGGAGCTTCACCAAAGATTCGCTTGTTGCTTGACACGGCTAGTAAGGGAAACTTCCTTGGTCAAGAGGTAGAAGAAGGCATGGAGCTGATTGAGAACTTGGCACTAAGTGACGGCAACTATGCTGAGGATTATGACCGTGCACCTAGGGGTTCTGAGCTAGAGTCTCACAAGAAAAAGTTGAAATCCTTGCATGAGAAGATTGATAAGTTGGTTTAGGCAAACCAGAAGGATGTTCACTTTGTTGGTGAAGCGGATGAGAGCCAAGAGGAGCTTGAGTTGAGCCAAGAAGAAGCCAATTGGGTGGCGGGTCAAAACAACTACAAACCTCAAGGATATTCACAAGGCTACAACCAGAACAATAATCACTCATACCGTAGCACCAATGTCGCAAACCCTAAGGATCAAGTGTACCCTGCTCAGCAAGCAAAGCCATTCGTACCTTACAACAAAGGTTTTCAGCCGAGTGGTGGCTTCCAAGGACAAGGGCAGAACAACTTCCAAGGACAACAGCAAGGAAACAAGGGTTATACGCCAATGTACCCTCCAGGCTTTGTACCTCAACAGCAACAACCGATGCAACAACAAGTTGATCCTGTCCAAGCTATGTTTCAACAATTGATTCAAGGGCAAGCCTCTACAAACCAGAAGTTTGCCGAGATGAATACTCGCTTAGACTCGTCTCTCACGGATTTCTCTACTCAGATTACAACCTTGAGTAACAAAATCAAGCAACTTGAGAAGGGAAAGGCAAGCTCAAGTGGTCAGAATAGCTTACCGGGCAAGTGTGAGCAAAATCCCAAGGAATACGCCAATGCCATTACGCTAAGGAGTGGGAAAGAGCTAGCACCTACGGTTACTCCAAAGAACAACGAGGACGTTGTAATTCAAGAGGGGGAGGGTAAGCTTTCAGCTGATGATGAGATCAACTTTGACAATGTCTGGATTCAAGGGCCAAGAAGAGGTGACAAAGCGGTTGTTGAGAAGAAAGCGGAGCAAACTACTAAGGAGAAGGATGCTTATGTACCTCCACCGTATGTACCTAAGCTACCTTTTCCTGGCCGTTTCAAGAAGCAACTCATAGAGAAGCATAGAGTCTTGTTTGAGAAGCATCTTAAGGACGTGGAGATCAAGCTACCTCTCGTGGACTGCCTTGCATTGATGCCTAAATGCGCCAAATTCTTCAAAGACACTCTCGTGAAGAAGAATAAGGAAAGCAAGGAAGTGCTTGTTCTAAGTGAGGAGTGTAGTGCTGTGATACACAAGGAGATAGTCCCTAAGAAGTTGGGAGACCCTGGAAGCTTCACTATACCTTGCGCTTTAGGTCCTTTGGAGTTCAAGAGTTGTCTTTGTGATCTCGGAGCTAGCATAAATCTGATGCCTCATTCCGTGACAAAGAAGCTTGGCTTTACCCGTTTCAAGGATTGCAGAATCTCGTTGGTACTAGCTGACAGAAGTGTAAGGTTACCCGTGGGTTTGCTTGAGGACTTGCCAGTGAAGAGCAGTGGAGTAAACGTGCCTACAGACTTCGTTGTGTTGGAAATGGATGAAGAACCAAAAGATCCACTCGTTCTCGGTAGACCTTTCTTAGCCACCGCCGGAGCCATAATAGACGTCAAGAACGGGAAGATTGCCTTGCACTTGGGTAAAGATATAAGGCTAGACTTCGATATCAATGAGGTTTTGAAGAAGCCTACGATAGAAAGGCAAGCTTTCTACATTGAGACGTTGGATGCTTTAGCGGATGAGTTGCTGGAAGAGTTGGCTCGGGAAGATCATTTGAAGTTGGCACTGACTAAGGAGCCAGGAGAGTTTGGTTATGTGGATCAGAGGACTCAGGAGTACGTCAACTTGCTTGATTTGAGGAAGGTTATGCTTGAAGATGTAGGCATTTTCCTAGAGATCGACTCCAAGATCGATGACATTACTCGATCCAGGGGTCAAATCGACAAGACATTCGAGAGCACAACTCGATCCGGTGCAGCAATCGACAGTCAGATCGAGGAGGGTGATCGATCCAGGAAAACAATCGAGTCCAAAATCGAGAAAGGCCTTCCGATCAGTTTGGGGTCTAATCCGGAGATCGACTCAGCGTCCCGATCCCTCACTCGATCCACATTAAATCGAGCGAGTGAATCGAGCAAAACTGCTCAATCTAGATGACATCGAGAGCAAGATCGACCTGACGACTCGATTTCAGAAGGAATAGCAGTTGGAGAAAGCAGCCTAAAGGGCCATGTCTCGGGTTCTAAGTATGGCTCCAAGGAGGAAAGCAACAGTAACAACCACGAGGATGATTGGACTGAGCTGTTAGCCCCAAAGGTGGACCTTAAGGAGCTCCCAAAAGCGCTAAGGTATGCTTTCTTAGGGCTTAACGAAACCTATCCTGTGATTGTGAATGAAAACTTGAATGATGATGAGTTGTAATCGCCCTTAACTGAGTTGAGAAAGTATAGGAAGGCCATTGGGTACTCTCTAAGTGACATCAAGGGCCTTTCACCAATGCTTTGCACTCATAGGATTCACTTGGATAATGAGAACGCCTCTTCTATAGAAAATCAAAGGCATTTGAATCCAAATTTGAAAGAGGTAGTTAAGAAAGAGATTCTTAAGCTTTTAGAGGCTGATGTGATCTAGCCCATAAGTGACAGCACGTGGGTTTCTCCCGTACACGTGGTGCCTAAGAAGGGAGGGATCACGGTCATTAAGAATGACAAAGATGAGCTTATACCTACTAGGACTATTACTGGACATTGTATGTGTATTGATTATAGCAAGCTTAATCTTGCTACTAGGAAGAATCATTTTCCCTTGCCTTTTATTGATCAAATGCTTGAAAGACTTGCTAATCACCCATACTATTGCTTTCTTGATGGATATAGTGGATTTTTCCAAATACCAATCCATCCCAATGATCAGGAGAAGACGACATTTACATGCCCTTATGGCACCTTCACATATCGAAGGATGCCATTTGGGTTGTGTAATGCACCGGCTACGTTTCAGCGGTGTATGATGTCGATCTTCTCTGATCTTATAGATATGATGGTAGAGGTGTTTATGGATGACTTCTCGGTCTATGGTGCGTCCTTTTCTGCGTGTTTATTGAATCTTTGCAGGGTACTAAATCGTTGTGAGGAGACAAACTTGGTGCTTAATTGGGAAAAATGCCACTTCATGGTGAAGGAGGGAATCGTGCATGGACATAAGATATCAGAGAAGGGTATTGAAGTCGACAAAGCAAAAGATTGATGTGATGACAAGCCTTGAGCCGCCAGTTAACGTCAAAGGAATGAGAAGTTTCTTGGGACACGCCGGCTTCTATAGGCGCTTCATTAAAGACTTCTCTAAGATTGCACGCCCTCTCACGTGGCTGTTGTGAAAGGGGGCTGAATTCGTCTTTGATGAGGAGTGTTTGCAAGCTTTCGTGACAATCAAGGAGGCCCTAGTATCCGCGCCTATAGTGCAAGCACCAGACTGGACTTTACCTTTTGAGATCATGTGTGATGCTAGTGACTATGCCGTGGGAGCCGTTCTAGGCCAAAGGAAGGATAAGAAGCTGCACGTGATATACTATGCTTCAAGAACCTTGGATGTCACGCAAACAAGGTACACAACTACGGAGAAGGAGCTATTGGCGGTTGTATTCACCTTTGAGAAGTTTAGGGCTTACCTCGTGGGTTCCAAGACCATTGTTTACACGGATCACGCAGCTTTGCGTTATATCTATTCCAAGAAGGACACTAAGCCGAGGCTTTTGAGATGGATCCTCTTACTTCAAGAATTTGACATGGAGATCAAAGACAAGAAAGGAATAGAGAATGGTGTTGCTGACCATCTCTCTTGGTTAAGGATCAACGAGTCTCTTCCTTTAGATGATTCTCTCCCCTAAGAACAACTCATGGCAATCACTACGGCTGTTTATGGGAGCTTAGAGGGGCGGTTTGAGGAAGTTCTGAGCTTCAAAGAGGAGGATCTCCCTTGGTACTTAGATATTGTGAACTACTTGGCATGTGGGGAGGAGCCGTCGCATCTTGACAACTACCATAGGAAGAAGTTCATGAGAGACGTGAGCCACTACTATTGGGATGACCCTTTTTTTTACAAGAGAGGAGTGCATAGCCTGTACAGAAGATGCGTGACAAAGGAGGAAGCGAGAGACATCATCTTTCATTGCGACGGGTCTTTGTATGGAGGGCATTTTGCTTCATTCAAAACCGCCACTAAGGTCTTACAAGCCGGCTTCTGGTGGCCGTCCATCTTCAAAGACACCCATGAGTTCGTGATGAGCTGCGAGGCATGTCAAAGAGCAAGAAATATTACTAAGAGGAATGAGATGCCTCAAGTTCCCATATTTGAGGTAGACGTCTTTGACGCGTGGGGCATAGACTTTATGGGGCCGTTTCCTTCATCATACGACAACAAGTTCATACTAGTAGCTGTTGATTACGTCTCTAAATGGGTTGAGGCCATTGCTTCCCCAACAAACGACTCTAAGGTGGTGATCAAGCTCTTTAAGAGCATTATTTTTTCGAGGTTTGGAGTTCCCAAGGTGGTGATAAGCGACAGAGGGAGCCATTTCATCAACAAGTTGTTTGAAAATCTGCTAAAGAAGTATGGCGTGAAGCATAAGGTAGCTACGCCTTACCATCCTCAAACGAGTGGCCAAGTGGAGGTCTCTAACCGTCAGATAAAGGCGATACTCGAGAGAACTGTTGGGATAACTCGGAAGGATTGGGCGGTGAAGTTGGATGATGCTTTGTTGGCGTACCGGACTGCTTTCAAAACGACTATTGGTACCACTCCTTTCACTCTTCTCTACGGCAAAGGATGTCACCTTCCTGTTGAGCTGGAACATAGGGCATTGTGGGCTGTGAAGCAGCTGAATTTTTATCTGAAGACGGCTGAGAAGAAGCGGTTGATCCAGTTGCACGAGCTTGATGAGCTAAGGCTGGACGCTTACGAAAGCGCTAGGATCTACAAGAAACGTACCAAGGCTGCTCATGACAAGAAGCTGGTACCTAAAGAGCTTAAGGAAGGTAGTTTGGTGCTGCTTTACAACTCGAGGCTCAATCTTTTTCCAGGGAAGCTAAAGTCATGGTGGAGCGGTCCGTATGAAATCAAGGAAGTATTACCTTACGGAGCTGTCACGTTGGTCGGCAAGAGTGGGAATGCATTCACAGTGAACGGACACAGAATTAAGCCATAAATGGCAAGTGCATTTGACAAGGAGAGCACCTCAATGCTTCTCCAAGACCCACCATCTGCCTAAACCAAGTAAAGTCTAGCTAAAGACGTTAAAGAAAGCGCACTTGGGAGGCATTCCCATGTCTATCCTGTACATATCCTTGCTTTATTTCTTTTCCAGTTTTATGTTTTGATCTTATGAGTGTGTAGGAACAAGTATGAGAGACGCATGCCATGATCTGAGTTCCAAAAGGAGTAAGAAGGGGGCGAGTATAAGCTAGAGATCCTGTGCTAGATCGACTCATCCTGGCTCGATCTTTGCAAGATCGAGCTGATGAATCGAGAGGAGTCAGTCGATCTAGATGAGATCGAGTAGACAGATCGAGTGACGAAGTCGATCTAAATTATCTCGGGAAATTCTTGGAGTTTAGATCGATCGATCCAAAAATGGATCGACCAATCTATTTTCTCTTGGGAAAGCCCTTCATAGACATTTCGATCAGTCAACTCGATCCATCACTCGATCTAAGCAAAATCGACCCCCGAATCGATAGTATGGCTCGATCACGAGGACTTAGCCGTTATTTCAGAAACTCAAGAAACGAGAGAGCCAATCGATCCACGACTCGATTCAAATTGAATCGTGTCCCAAATCGAGTAACCCTCTCGATCCAAGCCATTATGGGCATGAGATCAAGTCCCAGATCGACCAAAAAGGACTCGATCTCGTGCCGAGGTAACAATTTCTTTTCCCTCTCTCTCTCTTTCCCTCCACTTTTTAAATTCAAATCTTTGTCAAGGCAGGAATCTTTGACCATGAAAGATGTGCCTTGACCAAGACTTTTGTCAGAAACCACTTCTTTTACCCATAGTTTTGTTTTTGTTAGCCTTTAAATATTTTCAACAACTTCACACTCTCTCATTCTTGTTTTCTCGAGTTGCTAAGTAAAAGAGAGTGAGAATTCTTTGTTTTCTAAAGAATTTAAAAAGTGTATTTTTAACAATCCTTGCAAAGGTATTTTCGGATCTTTGAGAAAATCTTTAGGAAAATCCCTTTTATTTCGCAATTGATTGTTTTAGATGCTAGGGCGGTTTTGAATTTTTAAAACGAGAGAGGAGACAGCACAAGAGGGAGAAGGTCAAGAGGTAGCTGTTCAAGAAAGGGTTCGCTGGAGCAAAGATGAGAAGAGAGACAAGAAGCAGCTGGAGAGGCTTTGGTTCGAGCCTACCAAATTCGTGGACAGAAGGTTACTCGCTAGGCTGGGGATTCTTGGAGATTTTGACCAACTCCTCAAGAACATTGGCTTAAGATGTCTGTCACGAATGGATTGCCCAACCATTCCAGAAGTAACAATAGACATCCTTGCCTCGTTGGAGTTTTGTTACGAGAACCCTAGCGTCCCTGTTCCTTCACAAGGCCGTCTCTCTTTCAAGGTCGGACGTCAAGCTTTCAGCCTCTCAATCCCCGAGCTGTGTCAAGCATATGGTCTCAACGCAGCCGCAACCAAGATCGAGTTCCCCTCCTTCACGCGCGCAAACGATTTTAGGGACCTGATCAGCAATGATGATTACAAGGCCAACACCGCCAAAATCAAGAGAGTGAGAAGCCCGGTGCTGAGGTACACCTTGAAGCTGATTGCCAACACATTCAGCGGACGGTCAGTTGCTCCCACGGTTACGAATACCGAGCTTTGCTTCTTGTTCCAAGGCTTGAAGCATCTGTTGTGTGATCCGGCGGAGAATGATGAGCCTATGGAGGATGAACTCGGTGATGACGTGAACTACGAGTGCGTACTTGCTGCTTCGTTGGTGAAGTATAAAGCATATGCCTTGCGGTGCAATGCAGGCTCTTCATTCATTGGCGGCTTCCTGACACCTCTGTTCATGCAAGCCGGCGTACCAATACACGAGTTCACACCAGTCTCGGCTAGAGCTTTCATGAGGAATACCGACAGCTTGGGACGCACGCCAGCAGAAGGGTTCTACGCTTACCTTTTCATCGATGTGGATAATGAAAAGAGAGTGTGCATCCTGCCAAACAAAGACGAGACCGAGCTGGTTGGTGTTGGGAACATCGAGTTCTTGCCAACCGTAGAGGAGTGCTTTGCTCCTCAAGGAGGAACGCCTGCCCAAGCAATCGCTCCACGCCCAATGTCTGAGTCCCCGGCCACAGAAGATGAGATGCCCGAGGCCTACACCCTTCCCAAGATCGATTTCGAGCCAAGAACCAAGACGGAGAAGTTCCTAGCATCTGTTGTGGAGATGCAAAGGAAAATCAACAAGTGGCAAGGCAAAATGTTCAAGAAGCTTGCCAAGAAGGTCAAATCGCTTCAAGGTGGCTCGCCTAAGAAGGCTTCAAGTGAGGAGGTTCAACAACCCGAGAAGAGGAGGCTTTCAACCGGTGGAGTTGTCATCCATGAGACTCAAGGCAGCAACATTCAACCGGCGCGCCTCTCTCTTCAAGAGCCAGGCTCCAAAGGCAAAGCCGTAGTATCTAGCTCCTCTGGAACGTCCTCAAGTTCCAGCCGAGACTAGAACCGAGGTAACAACCATCTTCCATTGTATATATCATTCATGTTTTCTTCATTTTGCTTTGTGTTTTGAACTCTCTCGAACGTGTTTGCCACCGGGACGGTGTCAAGCAAGTTTGGGGGAGTATGTGTGTGGTTTGACTAGTTTATTTTAATCTTATTTTATCTTTGCATAACTTGAGTCTTGCATGCATCTAAGGCATAGAAAAGAAAAGAAAAAAATTTGTAAAATTTTTAAAAATTTTCAAAAAAATTCATGTAGTTGCAATCATCTTGTTAGGCATTTTAGGATTGAGTCTAGAATTTTTAAGCATCTAGGTTGTTTACATTTGCATAAGGGGTTAAAGTTTTCTTAAAAATGTGTTTTAAGCTTATGAATGGTGTCATTATCCTAGTTAGTAGTTCTCTAATGCTTTGCTCACACTTTGAAAGTAAGTTCTTACCATGCTTGGATCACTAGTTTTGATTTTCGTGACTTGAATTGAACACTCATGATTTGAAACTTGTCCTATTAAGTGAAAACCTTAACTTGAATTTTTAAAAATCATTCTTATGCATTTGAAAATGAACACATGGATCTTAAAAGAATTTAGGCTCTCTTCTTCCTTTTACCACTTTTTGTGAGCCTAAGTAGAACTCCTACCTTGACCCTTACCTTTCTTTGAAGCCAAGTTTTCGTGTGTGACATCATTGTGAGGCCTCTTCCGGTTTGAACTTAGCATAAAGTGTTACGTTTAGGCGACATGATTAGGTTCTCATATGTTTGCTAACTTTGCAGTTTGAAGCTAGATGCAGGCTTAGGATAAGTTTGGGGGATCATTGGGGTTGCTTTCATATTTATATGCTTTCGGTTTTAAAAGAGTTTGGTTTTTGAAGTAAGAAAAAGGTTTTAAGTGAAAGGTTTTGTGTTTAAAAAGTATAGTTCTCCAATAATTTCAGAAGATAGCTCTCTCAAAAATAAAATAAATATATATGTAAAAGAGCCTAAGTGCCAAAATAAAATAAAAAAAGAAAAAGAAAGAAATAATAAGAAAAAAAATATAATAAGAGGGCTATCAATAAGAAATATATAAGGAGCTTAATATTTTCAAACCTTTTCACTAACCTAAAAGAGTTAAGATGTTTCCTATTTTGATTTGGAGATTGCTAAGCTTTTGTTTTGGGAAAAAGGGTAGACTCTAAGTGGTGAGTGAGCTTAAAAGAAAATAAATGAGAGGGGTTTTTGGGATCATTGTTAGTTTACATGGGTAGATGAGAATCTGATCATGTATGCATCAATTGCCTTTACCTTAGCATTATGCATAAAGTTCTTACCATTTTTGAGAGAAACCCTTTGCTTAAAATAAACCCTCTTTAAAAATGAGATCATTTTATGCTCATAGCCTTTACCCTTAGCCAAATGTGTTTTGCTTTAAAGTGCATAAATTTGATTCATGGTTCGGTCATTAATGAATGTTAAAGGATGAGTTTCTTTGATTGTTTAGAATAAGAGAGTCATGATTTCAAAATTCTTTGTGCAATGAGTATGGCTAAGTTCTTTGGAGTATGTGTGTGTGTATAGCATTTTAGAACTGGTAACTAGGACAATGAGATTGATTCATTCGAAAGGCACCTTTGCAAGAAGCTTAACCCCTGTTTGTTTTAAAACCTCTCTCCCTTCTTTAATTTTGTTTGCTTGAGGGCAAGCAAAAGGTAAGTTTGGGGGAGTTGGTATAGCTGCATATTCCATGCATTTTGCACACTAAGCAAATCTAAGCAGAATCGGGTAAATAGATGGTAAAATCGATAAAAACTTAATGAAATGACCAAACTACTACGAAAACTATTTTAAAATCCCTAGAAGAGGGTTAACAACTACTAGAAGAAAACAAAGACTCTAAAATGCAAATCTACTAATTACTAAAAATCGAGCACTGAAACGGGTAAAACAGGACACTTCTAACAACTTAGATGAATAACTTCAAATGATCAAGAATGCAACTTTATGACAAGAGAATGATAAACAGAGGTTTTAAAATGCTAAAAAGAGGGTTCAAGGACGAGCGTCATGCTCAAGAGAGTTCAAAGGTTCAAGCTTTGGTTTGTAAACACCTAGATCTACTCATTTGAAGACTTTTCTCTAAGCCTTGAGAAACTTAAACTAGGATCATCCATGGCGTGGGGCAAGACCCCTTTCTCTGACCCTTCCTCTTAACCTATGGCGTGTAGTGGAATGATGGGTCAAAGAACATTAAACAAAGATCTCAAATATTGGCTTAACTAACCCCCTCTACATCCATGGCGTTTGGGAGAGGATAGATTAGTCTCTAGGATTTGGTTTTCAAGGATCTCTGAAACCGGTCAAGGTAAGAGAAGCCCTGGAATCATAAAGATCTTTTCCAACACTCCCTAAGCCTTAAGACCCCAAATCCTAGAAAGGAATAAGTTAAGAACAAAAAGAAATCCAAAGCTTAAACCCTTTAAACCCTTGAATCGCCCCAACCTTTTACCCAAAGAAAACTACTCACTACTCATGATTGAAATCAATTCAAATGCAAAGAAAGGTAAGCTAAGCATGATTAAGCAAGCGATTATGGAAAAAGACTTAATGATTAACAAGATTTAAAGTTTTAAAAACAAGAAAACCTTCAAAGGTTTGCAATGGCGGAATCGCCTAAGAGGAAGAACACAAAAGATAAGACAATGTGTATGTTGTGAAAGTGATAGCCGCCCCCTTCCCAAAATAGCCAAACATCCCTAATGGTCCTCTCACTACGCTCCAAAAATGAGTTGGCCGGATAAGGTCCCAGAGATCGATCTCGAGATCGATCTTGAGATCGATCAGCTCACTCGATCTTCTCCATGGATCACCTTCTTCTGCTCGATCTTCAAGTCGATTTGGATGGATGGATCGAGCACTTCCTTCGATCTCCTACTCGATCCTTGGGTGATCGAGTCGTGGTCTCGATCTGGCTCTCGTTCTGCATGGCATCATCTACGTCCGTACTCGCGATCGATCGCCTCTCTCGATCTTGGTCTCGATCCTTCTATTTGAAATGACTTAAATCACTCGATCTTCTGGTCGATTTCGTCTAGATTGACCTGCCTTACTCGATCCGCTGCTCGATCTCAGGTCCTTTGCATGCATGGTGATAACTTGCATTTTAGTCAATAGGAGCAAGCAATGCAAGCAGGAGGTTATCAAAACTCAAGCAGCAGACAGTCGTAGTATAGTGCAAGAGGAATCAATCCAACCTAGGAGCTAGAAAGTGCAATGAGAATGCAAGGATCATGCAAAGCTAAGCAAATGATGAACGATTTTGGAAAAATCCCTAAAAACTAGATGCAATGATCAAATGCAAAGCAAAACTATTTTAAAAATACTAAAAACGAGTGAACTACCATGAGGAAGAGACAGAATAATTCAAATGCAAAGCTATGAATTATCAAAAATCGACTAGTGGATCGACTAGTGGATCGACCACTGGATTGACCACTAAATCAAGCAACAACGATCGATCTCGTCTAAATAATATTAGCATATATTCTGTGTATTTAGCATGCATTTAGTGCAGTTTTTCATGCATTCATCTTGCATTATAAGTTAGTTTGTCCCATTTGTCGCATTTTAGGTTCTAGGTCCTCTTGCATTCGCATTTTGCATGTTTCTTGAATATTTGCACATCTATCAGGTTGTTTGGAGCCTTCTGAAGCTAAGGAGGTTGTGTGGACGTGAGGAGGACCGAAATGAAGCCCGTGGACACTTGGAGAAATTAGGAGTGCATGCTGAGGACCCGAGATCGAGAAGCAGATCGAGCACGGCCGGTCGATCTAGATGAGATCGACCAGAAGATCGAGTAACCTATCTGATCCAAGAGAACTGATCGAGACGAAGATCGAGTGCATAGATCGATCAAGGAGTACGGACGTAAATGACGCCATGCAGAGCGAGAGCCGGATCGAGTCCACCACTCGATCCTCCATATATCGATTCTAAGATCGGACGAAGCACTCGATCCACCGAAGAAGATCGAGACACAGATCGAGCTAAGGCCGTAATCTCCTAAGACGGTCGAGCGAGATGCTCGATCTCGAAGTCGATCCCAGTGCACTTTAACCGTTTTTGGCTTCTAGTGAGGGGGGGACCATCGAGCTGTTTGGCCTATTTCGGGAAGGCGGCGACTCCACCTTTTGGACAACTTTCATTCTGCAATTTTTCTATCTTTTTCTCTCTAGTTTTTCCTCCATTGTCGAACTTTGAGCTTTATCTTGTTTTTGTTGAATATTGAATCTTGGAAGATTATTGCAATCGTTATCTTTATGTTTAGTCTTCCTTTAATCGCTTCTGCTTGCGTTTCAATCATGTGACTTTTGGTTTTCGGGGTTGAGAGGATTCAAAGGGGTCGAAAAGGTTTTCAAGTTTGGTGTTTTCTTGTTTTTCATGGCTTTCTCTTCTAGGATGTCGAGTTCTTAAGGCTTAGAGACTCTCACGCCAAGATATTTATGATCAAAGGGACCTCTTACCTTGACAGGATCCAGAGGTCTTTGAAAGTCGAATCCTAGAGGCTAGTCTACCTTTTCCAAACGTCATGGTAGTTTAGGGGACTAGTTAGGCCGTGTGTTTGAAATCTGAGTATTATGCCCTTCAATCTCTTTTTCCGCCAAACGCCATGGGTCTGGAGGAGAGAATGAAGGAGTGATCCATACCACACACCACGAATGGATCTTGTTTTGTTTTCAAGGCCTAGAGAATCTCACAAAGTGAGTAGATCTAAAGTTTTTCAGACCAAGCTTGAACCTTTGAAACCCTTGAACATGAATCTCAACCCTAAACCCTCCTTTCTAGTATTTTCAGTCTTTGTTAATCATTCGCTTGCTATCTGTTTGCACCTTGGTCGTTAGATACATTTGTGTTGAACTGTTAGACGAGATCGATCGTTGTTGCTCGATCTAGTGGTCGATCCTGTGGTTGATCCACTAGTCGATTTTATAAATTCATTGCTTTGCATTTTAATCATTCTGTTTGTTCCTCGTGGTAGTTAACTCTTTTCTAGTATTTTAAAATAGTTTTGCCTTGCATTTGATCGTTGCATCTAGTTTTTAGGAATATTACAAAACCATTCTTCATTTGCTTAGCTTTACTTGATCCTTGCATTCTCATTGCACTTTCTAGCTCCTAGGATTGGATTGATTCCTCTTGCACTATACTACGACTGTGTGCTGCTTGAGTTTTGATAACCTCCTGTTGCAGTACAAACCCCTAGGCAAATATCTGTTATCACTAAACAGTTCAAACAGATATGAATCTATTGACCAAGGTGCGAACAGATAGCAAGCGAATGATTAACGGAGATGTGAGAATACTAAGAAAGAGGGTCCAGGGTTGAGATTTATGTTCAAGGGTTTCAAAGGTTCAAGCTTGGTTTGAAAACTTTAGATCTACTCACTTTGTGAGATTCCCTAGGCCTTGAAAACAAAACAAGATCCATCCATGGCGTGTGGTATGGATCACTCCTTCATTCTCTCCTCCAGACCCATGGCGTTTGGCGGAAAAAGAGATTGAAGGGCATAAAGCATAGATTTCAAACACACGGCCTAACTAGTCCCCTAAACTACCATGGTGTTTAGGAAAGGTAGACTAGCCTCTATGATTCGATTTTCCAGGACCTCTAGATCCTGTCAAGGTAAGAGGCCCTTTGGATCTTAGAGATCTTGGCGTGAGACTCTCTAAGCCTTAAGCACTCGAAATCCTAGAAGAGAAGGCAATGAAGAACAAGAGAACACCAAGCTTTTAAAACCTGTTCAACCCCTTTGAATCCTCTCAACCCCAAAACCCGATGAAACTACTCACTACTCATAAAGTAAACCGAGCAAAACATAGAAGACGATCTAGTAAACATGAAAAACGATTACTTTAAACTTAAAAGATTCAATATTCAAGAACAAAGGAAGAAAAAATCAAGGTCTAACAATGGCGGAGATAATCGCCTAAGCAAAAAGATAACAGGAAGAAGACAGAATGAAGGTAGAAAAAGCAATCGCCGTTTTTAGCCAAAATTGGCTAAAGGCGTGTACTGGTCCCCCCCCCCCCCTCCCCCTCCCCCTCGCTAGCGTCCAAGAACAGGCTGGATGGATAAGGTAAGTCTGGGATCGGGCAGGAGACTCGATCTGGCTCTCGATCTTCGGCTGGGATCGGGTGACTTTGGTCGATCTCTGAGTCGATCTTGTGCTGATCTGTTTGGAAGCTCGATCCGGTCCTCGATCTGCATGGCGTCATTTACGTCCGTACTTCAGATCAATCTCCTATCTCGATCCTGGTCTCGATCCATTTCCCTGCATCGACTCGGCTACTCGATCTTCTGGTCGATCTCATCTAGATCAACCTGCCATGCT
This sequence comes from Thlaspi arvense, assembly GCA_911865555.2. Taxonomy (NCBI): domain Eukaryota; kingdom Viridiplantae; phylum Streptophyta; class Magnoliopsida; order Brassicales; family Brassicaceae; genus Thlaspi; species Thlaspi arvense. Next base: position 31,548,475 of record OU466862.2, read on the forward strand.
TGATCTGCTACTCGATCTCGAGTCCTTAGCATGCAAATCCTGAGTTCACCGAGTGTCCACGAACTTCCTCACAAGCTTTAGCACGTCCACAAATCCTCCATAGCTCCAAAGTAGCCGAAAACAACCTGAATGCAATGCAAAATGCAAGAAACATGCAAATGCTTGTGCAAAAGTACTCTAGGACCTAAAGTGATGCAAACTAGCCTAAAGTGCAAGGTAAATGCATAAGAAACTATCTTATATGTATGAAAAACACATAAAATATGCAGCAATATCAACTCCCCCAAACTTGCCTTTTGCTTGCCCTCAAGCAAACAAAATTCAAGAAGGGAAAGAGGTTTTAAAACAAACGGGGGTGTAAGCTTCTTGCAAAGGTGCCTCTTCAAATGAATCAATCTCAACGCCCTAGTTACTAATTCTAAGATGCAATGCTCACACTCATACTCCAAAGAACTTAGCCATACTCATCACACTATGAATTTCAAATCATGACTCTCCTATTCCAAACAATCAAAGAATCTCATCTTTTAACATTCATTAATGATCAAATCGTGAATCAGACTTATGCACTTTAAAGCAGAACACATTTGGCTAAGGGTGAAGGCTATGAGCATAGAATGATCTCATTTCAAAAAAAGGTTTCATAATGCAACGGGTTTCCCTCAAGAATGTTATGAACTTTATGCATAATGCTAAAGGTAAAGGCAATTGATGCATACATGATCAGATTCTCCCCTTATATGCTAACAATGATCCTAAGCCACTCTCATTTTCATTTTCTTTTCTTTTCAGCTCACTCACCCTCCTAGAGACTACCCTTATTAAGCTCAAACCCAAATAAAAACAGAAAACATTCTTACTCTTTTAGGCTAGTGAAAAAGGCTGAAAACATTTTAGCTCTTTATTTTTTTCTTATTGATAACTCTCTACTCATATCTTTCTTTTCTTTTCTCTCTCTCTTTTTATTTTTTTATTTGGCTCTTAGGCTCTTTTCTTTTCTTTTTCTTTCACTTGAGAGAGCTATCTTCTGAAATACTTAGAGCTTTATACATTTTGAAAACAAACCTTTCACTTAAAACCTTTTATTCACTTCAATCACCAAAACTTTTTGAAACCGTAAGCATATAAACAAGCAAGCAATCCCATCAAACCCTCCAAACTTATCCTAAGCCTACAACTAGCTTCAAAATGCAAAGCTAGTAATCATATGAGAACCTAATCATGTCGCCTAAACGTAACACGTTATACTAAGTTCAAACCAAAAAGAGGCCTCACAATGATGTCACACAAGAAAGCTTGGCTTGAAAGAAAGGTAAGGGTTAAGGTGGGAGTTCTACTTAGGCTCACAAAGAGTGGTAAAAGGAGGAAGAGAGACTAAATATGTGTAAGATCCATGTGTTCATTTTCAAATGCATAAGAATGATATTTAAAAATTCAGATTAGGGTTCTCACTTATTAGGACAAGTTTCAAATCATGAATGTTCAAGTCAAGTCACGAAAATCAAAACAAGTGATCCAAGCATGGTAAGGACTTACTTTCAAAGCATGAGCAAAGCATTAGAGAACTACTAACTAGGGCATTGAAACAATTCATGAGCTTAAAACACTTTTTTAGAAAACTCTAATCCCTTATACAAATGTAAACAACCTAGATGCTTAAAAATTCTCGACTCAATCCTAAAATGTTTACAAAGTGAATGCAACTACATGAATTTTTTTTTGAAATTTTTTAAAAACTTTTCCAATTTGTTTTGTTCTTTTCTATGCCGTAGGATGTATGCAAGACTCAAAGGATGCAAATAGAAAATAAGAGAAAAATAAACATGTCAAATAACACACACACTCCCCCAAATTTGAATGACACCGTCTCGGTGGCAAACAATTCAAAGGAGCTCAAAAATATAAAGCACAAACTGAAGAAGAATGCGTGGTATGTACAAGGGAAGGTTGTTGTTACCTCGGATCTAGTCACGGCTGGAACTTGAGGATCTTCCAGACGAGCTAGAGAGTATTGCTTTGCCTTTGGATGCTGGCTCTTGGAGAGAAAGATGTGCCGGCTGGATGTTGGTTGCTAAAGTCTCACGGATGACAACTCCTCCGGTTGAAAGCCTTCTCTTCTCACGCTGTTAGACCTCCTCACTTGCAGCCTGCTTTGATGAACCTCCTTGAAGCGCCTTGACCTTCTTGGCAAGCTTCTTGAGCACCTTGCTCTGCCATTTGTTGATTTTCCTTTGCATCTCCACAACAGAAGCAAGGAACTTCTCCGTCTTAATCCGCGGCTCAAAGTCAAGCTTAGGGAGGACAAAGGCTTCGGGCATCTCATCATCCGTTGCTGGAGACTCTGATCTTGGGCGAGGAGCTTGCTGAATGGCGGTTGTGGCTCCTAGAGGAGCCATACACTCCTCTACGCTTAGGAGAAACTCGATGTTCCCAACTCCCAACAGCCCGGTTTCGCGCCTGTTTGGCAGGATACACACCCTCTTCTCATTCTCCGTGTCAATGAATAGATATGCAAAGAAGCCCTCAGCTGGCGTGCGCCCCAAGCTGTCCGTGTTCCTTAGGTAAATTTCGTCCATAAAAGCTCTATCCGGAACAGGAGTGAAGTCTTGAAGTGGTACACCAGCTTGCACAAACAAGGGAGTGAGGAAGCCTCCAATATCCGTCGAGCTTGCCTTGCATCTCAAGGCATACGCCTTGTATTTCACCAATGAAGCAGCCAGGATGCATCCGTAGTTCACGTCGTCTACTAGTTGGTCTTCCAGCGGCTCATCATTCTCGTCCGTGTCACACACGAGATGCTTGATGCCTTGGAACAAGAAGCAAAGCTCTACCATGGTGACCGTGGGGGCTACTGACCGTCTGCTGAAGGTGTTGGCAATCAGCTTCAACGTGTAACGCAGCACCGGGCTCCTTACTCTCTTGATCTTTGCAGTATTCGCCTTGTTGTCATCGTCGGCTATGATGTCCCACAGCTCGTTTGCTTGACTGAAGGAGGGAAAGTCAACCTTTGTGGCAGCAGCAGTGAGGCCATAAGCTTGGCAAAGCTCGGGGATTGAGAGGCTGAAGGCTTGACGTTTGATTTTGAACGAGAGGCGACCTTGAGAAGTAGTTGGGACGTTCGGATTCTCGTACGCAAATTCCAAGGTGGCAATCCATCTGTGACAAACACCGTAGCCCTATCTTCTGGAGGAGTTCATCAAAATCTCCCGATATCCCCATTTTAGACAGCAATCCTCTGTCCGTGAACTTAGTTGGCTCGAACCGAAGCCTTTCCAGCCGCTTTTTGTCTCGTTTCTCATCCTTACTCCAGCGAACCCTCTCCTGAACAGCCACTTCTTGATTTTCTCCCTCTTGTGCTGTCTCCTCTCTTGTTCTCTTGGGAGCCATAGTGCCTGAAACAAGATTCTCAAGCAAGAGAATAAGCAAATCGGCGATTGTAGTGAGAAAGAGAGAAGCAAGAAAGAAAACTTATAACTAATACCCTAGAATTTTGGGGGATTTATAAAAATCATAGCAAGATAATAGAGAATCATATCTAGAGATATAGTGAAATCTAAAATTTTTCCTATCATCAAGCTAGTTTTTAAAAATTCAAACTGCCCTAGCATCTAAAACAATCAAAGCGAATAAAAAGGGATTTTTTTGAAGATTTTCTTGAAGATTCGAAAATACCATTGCAATAATTGAAAAAGAATGTTGTTAGCCTTTAGAAAACAAAGAACGCACACTCTCTTTTGCTTAAGAATTCGTGAAAATAGAAATGAGAGAGTGTGAGAATAGTTGAAAATATATAAAGGCTAACAAAACACAAAACCATGGGTAAAAGAAGTTGTTTCTGACATAAAGCTTGGTCAAGGCACACCTTTCATGGTCAAAGAGTCCTGCCTTGACCAAGTTTTGAATTTATAAATTGGAGGGAAAGTGGCAAAAGGGAGAAGAGAAAATATTACCTCGGCACGAGATCGAGTACATTCGGTCGATCTAGGACTCGATCTCATGCCCATAATGGCTTGGATCGAGAGGGTTGCTCGATTTCGGACTCGATTCGAATTGAATCGAGTCTTGGATCGATAGCACCTCTCGTTCCTTGAGTTTTTGGCACAATGGCTAAGTCCTCATGATCGAGCCACATTCTCGATTCAGGGGTCAATTTAGGCTTGGATCGATTGGCAGATCGAGTAGACTACTCGATCTAGACTTGAGAATCGAGTGACTCAGTCGATTTCCCTTTCGTTTGCTTTTCAAGCTAAACGTATAGGGCGTTCATCCTCTCGTGATCGACTGTGTCACATGATCTGTCTACTCGATCTCGTCTAGATCGACTAGCTCCTCTCGATTCACTAGCTCGATCTAGCAACGATCGAGCCAGGATGAGTCGATATAGCACTCGATCTCTAGCCTATAATCTCCCCCTTCTTACTCCTTTTGGATCTAAGAGCATGCTCTGCAATCCCTTATACCTGTTCCTACACACTCATAAGATAAAAACATAAAACTGAAAGAGAAATAAAGCAAAAATATATACAAGATAGACATGGGAATGCCTCCCAAGTGCGTTTTCTTTAACGTCTTTAGCTAGACTTTACTTAGTTTAGGCAGATGGTGGGTCTTGGAGAAGCATTGAGGTGCTCTCCTTGTTGAATGCACTCGCCATGTATGGCTTAACTCGGTGTCCGTTCACTGTGAATGCATTCCCACTCTTGTCGACCAAGGTGACAGCTCCGTAGGGCAATACCTCCTTGATTTCATACGGACCGCTCCATCTAGATTTCAGCTTTCCTGGAAATACCTTGAGCCTTGAATTGTAAAGCAGCACCAAACTCCCTTCCTTAAGCTCCTTGGGTACCAGCTTCCTGTCATGAGCAGCCTTTGTGCGCTCCTTGTAGATCTTAGCGCGTTCGTAAGCATTTAGCCTCAGCTCATCAAGTTCGTGTAGCTGAACCAAGCGCTTCTCCTGAGCTGTCTTTAGATCAAAATTCAGCCGCTTCACATCCCATAATGCTCTATATTCCAGCTCAACGGGGAGGTGACATCCTTTGCCGTAGAGAAGAGTGAAAGGAGTAGTACCAATGGGCGTTTTGAAAGCACTCCGGTAAGCCCATAAAGCGTCGTCTAACTTCAGTACCCAATCCTTCCGAGTTGTCCCAACTGTTCTCTCAAGTATTGCTTTGATCTGTCGGTTAGAGACCTCCACTTGGCCACTCGTTTGAGGATGGTAAGGTGTAGCTACCTTGTGCTTCACGCCATACTTCCTTAGAAGGTTTTCAAACAACTTGTTGATGAAATGGCTTCCTCCATCGCTTATCACCACCTTGGGTACTCCAAACCTCGGGAATATGATGCTCTTAAAGAGCTTGATCACCACCTTAGAGTCGTTTGTAGGGGAGGCAATAGCCTCAACCCATTTAGAGACGTAGTCAACAGCTACCAAAATGAACTTTTGCCGTAAGAGAAAGGGAAAGGCCCCATGAAATCTATGCCCCATGCGTCAAACACGTGAACCTCAAAGATAGGAACCTGAGGCATCTCGTTCCTCTTCGTGATGTTCCCTGCTCGTTGACAAGCTTCACAACCCTTTACAAACTCGTGGGCATCTTTGAAGATAGACGGCCACCAGAAACCGGCTTGTAAGACCTTTGTAGCAGTCTTGAATGAAGCAAAGTGTCTGCCGTACGAAGAGCCATGGCAGTGAAATAAAATGTCCTTGGCCTCCTCCTTTGTCACACATCTCCTGTATAGACTGTCAACACCTCTCTTGTCTAAATAGGGTTTATCCCAGAAGTAGTGGCTTACGTCCCTCATGAACTTCTTCTTGTGATAGTTGTCAAGATGCGAAGGCTCCTCTCCGCATGCCAAGTAGTTCACAACGTCAGCGTACCAAGGAAGATCCCCTTCTTTGAAACTCAAAACCTCCTAAAACTTGTCCTCAAGCTTTCCACATATGGATGTAGTGAGCATCATAAGTTGTTCTTCCAGAAGCGAGTCATCAAGGGGTAAGGCTTCATCGATCCTCAACCTAGAGAGGTGATTAGCAACTCCATTCTCTATCCCTTTCTTGTCTTTAATCTCCATGTCAAACTCCTGAAGAAGAAGTATCCATCTCAAAAGCCTTGGCTTAGTATCCCTCTTGGAGTAGATGTATCTAAGCGCCGCGTGATCTGTGTAGACAACAACCTTGCCTCCCACTAGATAAGCTCTGAACTTCTCAAAGGCAAACACTACTGCCAATAGCTCCTTCTCCGTAGTAGTGTATCTTGTTTGCGTGTCATCCAAGGTTCTTGAGGCATAGTAAATTATATGCAGCCGCTTGTCTTTTTTCTGCCCTAGAACAGCTCCCACGGCATAGTCACTAGCATCAGACATGATCTCAAACGTTAGACTCTAGTCTGGTGCTTGAACTATTGGTGCCGTGACAAGAGCTTCCTTAATGGTCTTGAAAGCTTGCAAGCACTCCTCATCAAAGACAAAATTGGCTTGCAATCTTGGAAAATCCTTGATGAAGCGCCTGTAGAAGCCAGCCTGCCCTAAGAAACTCCTGATCCCTTTGATATTAACCGGCGGCTCAAGACTCATCATGACCTCAACCTTAGCCTTATTAACCTCAATGCCCTTCTCTGATATCTTATGACCAAGCACGATCCCTTCCTTCACCATGAAGTGACATTTCTCCCAATTAAGCACCAAGTTTGTCTCCTCACAACGCTTTAGTACCTTGCAAAGATTCAACATACACGCAGAAAAGGACGCACCAGAGACAGAGAAGTCATCTATAAACACCTTTACCATCTCTTCTATTAGATCGGAGAAGATCGACATCAAACACCGCTGAAACGTAGCCGGTGCATTACACAACCCAAATGGCATCCTTCGATACTCGAAGGTACCATAAGGGCATGTAAAGGTCGTCTTCTCCTGATCATTTTGATGGATTGGTATTTGGAAGAATCCACTATATCCATCAAGAAAGCAATAGTAGGGATGATTAGCAAGTCCTTCAAGCATTTGATCAATAAAAGGCAAGGAAAAATGATCCTTTCTAGTAACAAGATTAAGCTTTCTATAGTCAATACACATACGGTGTCCTGTAATAGTCCTAGTAGGTATAAGCTCGTCTTTGTCATTCTTAATGACTGTGATCCCTCCCTTCTTAGGCACCACGTGTACAGGGGAAACCCATGTGCTGTCACTTATGGGATAGATCACGTCAGCCTCTAACAGCTTAAGAATCTCTTTCTTAACGACCTCCTTTAAATTTGGATTCAAACGCCTTTGGTGTTCTATAGAAGAGGCGTTCTCATTATCCAAGTGAATCCTATGAGTGCAAAGCATTGGTGAAAGGCCCTTGATGTCACTTAGAGAGTACCCAATGGCCTTCCTATACTTTCTCAGCTCATTTAGGAGCGAGTGCAACTCATCATCACATAAGTTTTCATTCAAAATCACAGGATAGATTTCATTAGGCCCTAAGAAAGCATACCTTAGCCCTTTTGGAATCTCCTTTAGGTCCACCTTTGGGGCTAGCAGCTCGCTCCAGTCCTCCTCAAGGCTCTTGTTGACGTTCCCATCCTCAGTAGCCTCCTTAGAACTCGAGACATGACCCAAAAGGCTGCTTTCTTGAACATCTGTGCCTTCTGAGATCGAGTCATCCAGTCGATCTTGCTCTCGATGTCGTCTAGATCGAGCATTTTCACTCGATTCGCTCATTCGATTTAAGGTGGATCGAGTGAGAGATCGAGCGCCGAGTCGTTCTCCGGAATGGACTCTGAACTGATCGGAAGGCATCTCTCGATCTCGGACTCGATTAATTTCCTGGATCGATCACACTCCTCGATCTGACTGTCGATTGTTGCACCGGATCGAGTCGTGTTCTCGATTTTCCTGTCGATCTGACTCCTGGATCGAGTGATAGCATCGATCTCGGAGTCGATTTCTAGGCAGCCGCTTTCATCTTCCTTGACAATCTTCCTAAAATCCAGCAGGTTGGCGTATTCTTGAGTCCTCTGATCCAAGTAACCGAACTCCCCTGGCTCTTTAGTCAATGCCAGCTTCAAATGATCCTCCTGAGCCAACACTTCTAGCAACTCATCCGCCAAAGCGTCTAATGTCTCAATGTAGAAAGCTTGCCCTTCTATTGTAGGCTTCTTCAAAACCTCATTGATGTTAAAATCAAGACTGATGTCCTTGCCTAGATGTAGAGCTATCTTCCCATTCTGGACGTCGATGATGGCTCCAGCAGTGGCTAAGAACGGTCTACTAAGGATGAGCGGATCCTTAGGTTCTTCATCCATTTCCAACAAAACGAAGTCCATAGGCACGTTTACACCGCTGATTCTCACTGGCAAGTCCTCAAGTAGACCCATGGGTAACCTCACGCTTCTGTCAGCTAGCACCAAGGAGATTCTACAGTCTTTTAACCTCGTGAATCCCAACTTCTTTGCTATAGAATGAGGCATCAAATTTATACTAGCTCCCAAATCGCAAAGGCAACTCTTGAACTCCAATGGGCCTAAAGCGCAAGGTATAGTGAAGCTTCCAGGGTCTCCCAACTTCTTGGGGACTATCTCCTTGTGTATTATAGCGCTACATTCCTCACTAAGAACCAGCACTTCCTTGCTTTCCTTATTTTTCTTTGCAAGCGTGTCTTTGAAAATTTTTGCATATTTAGGCATCATGGCAAGGCAATCTACGAGAGGTAGCATGATCTCTATGTCCTTTAGATGCATCTCAAACAAGATTCTGTGCTTCTCTATAAGTTGCTTCTTGAAGCGGCCAGGAAAAGGCAGCTTGGGTACATACGGTGGAGGTACATAAGCGTCTTTCTCCTTAGCAGCTTGCTCCACTTTCTTCTCTAAAACCGCTTTCTCACCTCTTCTTGGCCCTTGAATCCAAGCATTGTCAAAGTTGATCTCATCATCAGCTGAAAGCTTACCCTCCCCTTCTTGAATTACAACGTCCTCGTTGTTCTTAGGAGTAACCGTAGGTGCAAGCTCTTTCCCACTTCTTAGTGTAATGGTGTTGGCGTATTCCTTGGGATTCTGCTGACACTTGCCCGGTAAGCTATTCTGACCACTTGTACTCGCCTTTCCTTTTTCTAGCTGCTTCATCTTGTTATTCAAGTTTGTAATCTGAGTAGAGAAGTCAGTGAGGGAGGAGTCTAAGCGAGTGTTCATCTCGGCAAACTTCTGGTTTGTAGAAGCATGGCTTGGACAGGATCAACTTGTTGTTGTTGCATCGATTGTTGAGGAACAAAGCTCGGAGGGTACATTAGTGTATAACCCTTGTTTCCTTGCTGTTGTCCTTGGAAGGTGCCTTGCCCTTGCCCTTGGAAACCACCACTCGGCTGAAAACCTTTGTTGTAGGGAACGAATGGTTTTGCTTACTGAGCAGGGTACACTTGATCTTTAGGGTTCGCGACATTGGTGCTTCTATAGGAGAGATTGTTGTTCTGGTTGTAGCCTTGTGAATACCCTTGAAGTTTGTAGTTGTTCTGACCCGCCACCCAATTGGCTTCTTCTTGACTCAACTCAAGCTCCTCTAAGGTCTCATCCGCTTCACCAACGAAGTGAACATGCTTCTGGTTAGCCAACACTAGCTTGTCAATCTTCTCATGCAATGACTTAAGCTCTTTCTTATGAGACTCTAGCTCAGAACCTCTCGGTGCACGGTCGTAGTCTTCAGCATAGTTGCCGTCACTCAATGCCAAGTTTTCAATCAGCTTCATGCCCTCTTCTACCTCTTGACCAAGGAAATTTCCCTTACTAGCCGTGTCAAGTAGCAAGCGTATCTTTGGTGAAGCTCCGCGGTATATTGTGCTTAGGAGAGTCTCTTTGCTGAAGCCGTGGTGAGGGCACTGAATGGTGTAGTCCTTGAACCGCTCCATGGCTTCATTGAATGTCTCATTGTTCCTTTGAGTGAAGCCGCTGATCTCACTTCTCAACCTTGCCGTTCTGGTGCTAGAGAAGAACTTTGAGAGGAACGCCTTCTTACACTCAGCACAAGAGGTAATGGTGCCTTGTGGAAGGGTCTTCTCACAATGTCTAGCCTTGTCTCCAAGAGAAAATGGAAAGAGACGCAGCTTGAAAGCATTTTCGGATATGCCATTGATCTTGATCATCCCACATACTTGCTCGAAGTTGTCAAGATGCTCCAAGGGATCTTCCATTGCTAACCCGTGGAACTTATTGTTTTGCACCATTGAGATGAATCCTGGCTTAATCTCGAAGTTGTTGTTCTGTACAAGAGGAGGAGTTATCCCAAACCTATTATGATGAGTGTTGGGAGCATCTCCAGCTCCTATGATCCAAGGAGGTCTTGCTGCGTGTACGGGGTTTCCATTGCCCCTTCCTACAGCTTCATGAGGTCCCTCAACATGTTCGTGCTCAGCCATTGCTCCAAAATCCACTGAACCTTGCTGAACAAACTCCTCAAAATCTCTAGCTTCCTCTATAACTCTTCTTGTTCTTGAATGTCCGAGTTGATGAATGTTGTCCAAGGGTTGAAGTAAGTTGTTGTCTCCCCGTGAACGTATATTCATGTACCTGCAAGACACAAGTTTGAGAGTAGAGAAATCAGTAACCAAAAGAAAAACAAAGGCTTAGTCTTTACTAAACCCCAAATCTTAATGCTTCCTATTCACTCCTAAGATGGCAACGGCGCTATATGATAACTCGCATTTTAGTCAATAAGAGCAAGCAATGCAAGCAGGAGGTTATCAAAAATCAAGCAGCACACAGTCGTAGTATAGTGCAAGAGGAATCAATCCAACCTAGGAGCTAGAAAGTGCAATGAGAATGCAAGGATCATGCAAAGCTAAGCAAATGATGAACGATTTTGTAAAATCCCTAAAAACTAGATGCAATGATCAAATGCAAAGCAAAACTATTTTAAAAATACTAGAAACGAGAGAACTACCACAAGGAACAGACGAAATAATTAAAATGCAAAGCTATGAATTATTAAAAATCGACTAGTGGATCGACCACTGGATCGACCACTAGATCGAGTAACAACGATCGGTCTCGTCTAAACAGTCCAAACACAAATGAATCTAATGACCAAGGTGCGAACAGATAGCAAGCGAATGATTAACAGAGATGTAAGAATACTAAGAAAGAGGGTCCAGGGTTGAGATTCATGTTCAAGGGTTTCAAAGGTTCAAGCTTGGTTTGAAAACTTTAGAGCTACTCACTTTGTGAGATTCCCTAGGCCTTGAAAACAAAACAAGATCCATCCATGGCGAGTGGTACGGATCACTCCTTCATTCTCTCCTCCAGACCAATGGCGTTTGGCAGAAAAAGAGATTGAAGGGCATAAAGCATAGATTTCAAACACACGGCCTAACTAGTCCCCTAAACTACCATGGCGTTTGGGAAAGGTAGACTAGCCTCTAGGATTCGATTTTCCAGGACCTCTGGATCATGTCAAGGTAAGAGGCCCTTTGGATCTTAGAGATCTTGGCGTGAGACTCTCTAAGCCTTAAGCACTCGAAATCCTAGAAGAGAAGGCAATGAAGAACAAGAAAACACCAAGCTTTTAAAACCTTTTCAAACCCCTTTGATTCCTCTCAACCCCAAAACCTGATGAAACTACTCACTACTCATAAAGTAAACCGAGCAGAACATAGAAGACGATCTAGTAAACATGATAAACGATTGCTTTAAACTTAAAAGATTCAATATTCAACAACAAAGCAAGAAAAACTCAAGGTCTAACAATGGCGGAGATAATTGCCTAAGCAAAAAGATATCAGGAAAAAGATAGAATGAAGGTAGAAAAAGCAATCGCCGTTTTTAGCCAAAATTGGCTAAAGGCGTGTACTGATCCCCCCCCTCGCTAGCATCTAAGAACAGGCTGGATGGATAAGGTAAGTCTGGGATCGGGCATGAGAGTCGATCTGGCTCTCGATCTTCGGTTGGGATCTGATAACTACTTTCTTTGCAAGGGTGAGGATGCAATGAAGCTATCAAACTCAAATGCAACACTTAGGTTGTAGTACAGTATGCAAGTGAGAGTCAATCCATTTCTAGGAGCTAGGAAGATCAAAGAGAATGCAAGAGCAGTGTAAAGCTAAGCGAATAACAGGCGGTTTTGTAAAAATCCTAAAAACTATAGGCAGCAACCAAATGAAATGCAGATCTATTTTAAAATACCAGGAATGATTAAACTACCACGGAGAACAAAAGGAATAATTAAATTGCACGGCTATGATTTAACAAAAATCGACTAGTGGATCGACCCCAGGATCGACCACTAGATCGAGCAGTTTGGATCGATCTCGTCTAAAAATGCAAGCATGAAGAAACTAATGACCAGGATGCAGCAAATATCAAGCGAATGACTAACGACGATGTAAGAATGCTAAGAAAGAAGGGTCTAGGGTTGAGATTCATGGTACGGGGTTTCAAGGGTCCAAGTTGGGGTTGAAAACTTTAAATCGACTCACTTTGTGAGATTCCCTAAGCCTTGAAAACGAAAACAAGATCCATCCGTGGCTTTCGGTATGGATCACTCCTTCATCCTCTCCTCCAAACCCATGGCTTCTGGTGGAAAGAGAGGTTGAAGGGCAATAAACTCAGATTTCAAACACACGGCCTAACTAATCCCCTAAGCTTTCATGGCTTTTGGGAAAGGGTAACTAGTCTCTAGTATTTGATTTTCAGAGATCTCTGGATCCTGTCAAGGTAAGAGACCTCTCTGATCATAAAGATCTTGGCGTGAGAGTCTTTAAGCCTTAGGGACTCAACATCCTAGAAGAGAAAGCCACTAAGAACAAGAAAACTACTAACTTGAAAACCCCTTAGACCCCGTGAATCCTCTCAACCCCGAGACCTAAATAAACTACTCGCTACACATGAGAATAACCGAAATAAAGATGAAAGATGAAGCGATGAACATGAAAACGATTACTTAGAACTTAAACAATTCAAAAATATTCAAGAACAAGGTTCAAAGTCTAACAATGGCGGATAATCTCCAAACCAGAGAGAAAAAAGCATAAAAAGATAAGATTGAAAAACGTGTGGGAAAAGGTCATCGCCGCCTTCTCAAAATGGCCCAAACAGCTCAATGGTCCCCCCTTCGCTAGCGGCCAAAAACGGTTGAAAGGACAGAGATCGACTTCGGGATCGAGCGGCTCTCTCGATCACTTTCGGACATCGTGCCTTCTACTCGATCTGGGTCTCGATCATCTTCGGCGGATCGAGTGTTGCATCCGATCTTGGTATCGATCTGTGGTCGGATCGAGTGGTGGGCTCGATCTGGCTCTCGCTCTGCATGGCGTCATTTACGTCCGTACCACTTGATCGACTGCTTCACTCGATCTTCTTCTAGATCAATTCCCTTGGATCGCCTGAGCTACTCGATCTTCTGGTCGATCTCATCTAGATCGACCGGCCATGCTCGATCTGCTCTCCGATTTCTGGTCCTTAGCGAACATCCGTTGTCCCCACGAGCCTCCATACTAGCTTCAGCACACCCACAGACTCCACGACTCCAAAGTAGCCAGAAACAACCTGAATATGATGCAAAATGCAAGGAATATGCGTGTGCTGGTGCAAGAATGCCTTAGGACCTAAAGTGATGCAATCTAGTCTAAAGTGTGATGTAAAGGCATAAAAAGCTAACTGATATGTATGCAAAATGCAGTAACATCAACTCCCCCAAACTTACTTCTTGCTTGCCCTCAAGGAACATAAAATAAGAAAGGAAGAGAGGTTTTAAAAACGAACGGGGGTTTAAGCTTCTTGCAAAGGTGCCTTTCAAATGAATCAATCTCAATGTCCTAGTTACTAGTTCTAAAATGCAATGCGCACACTCATACTCCAAACAACTTAGCCATACTCATCACACAAAGAAATTCAGATCATGACTCTCCTATTCCTAACAATCAAAGAAACTCATCCTTTAACATTCATTAACATCCGAACCATGAATCAAACTTATGCACTTTAAAGCAGAACACATTTGGCTAAGGGTGCAGGTTATGAGCATAGAATGATCTCATTTGAAAAGGATTTTCATTTAAAACAAGGGTTTCTCTCAAAAGTGGCAAGAACTTTATGCATAATGCTAAAGGTGAAGGCAATTGATGCATACATGATCAGATTCTCATCTACCCATGTAAACTAACAATGATCCTAAACCCCTCTCATTTATTAACTTTTATCCTCACTCACCATTTAGAATCTACCCCTTTTCTCAAGGCAAAAGCTTAGCATCCCCCAATTCAAAACAGAAAACATTTTTAACTCTTTAGGCTAGTGAAATAGTTGAAAATAATTTGCTCTTTAACTATTCCTTATTGGTAGCTCTCTTGTTTATTTTTTATTTTTTTTTCGTTTCTTTTTCTTTTCTTTTATTTTGGCACTTAAGTTTTCTTTTTATTTTTATTTGAGAGAGCTACCTCCTGAAATTTATTAGAGCATATATATATAATTTTTAAACACAACCCTTCACTTAAAACCTATTTCTTTCTTTTAAACACCAAACTATTTTGAAACCGAGAACATATAAACATGAAAACAACCCCAATGATCCCCCAAACTTATCATAAGCCTATATCTAGCTTCAAAATGCAAAGCTAGCAATCATATGAGAACCCAATCATGTCGCCTAAACCTAACATTTTATGCTAAGTCCAAAACCGAAAAAGAAGGCCTCACAATGATGTCACACAAGAAATATTTGGCTTCAAAGAAGGGTAAGGGTCAAGGTGGGAGTTCTACTTAGGCTCACAAAGAGTGGTAAAAGGAAGAAGGGAGCCTAAATATTTTAAAATCCATGTGTTTATTTTCAAATGCATAAGGATGATAATTGAAATTTCAGATTAAGGTTTTCACTTATTAGGACAAGCTTCAAATCATGAGAGTTCAATTCAAGTCACGAAAATCATAGCAAGTTATCCAAGCATGGTAAGAACTTACTTTCAAAGTATGAGCAAAGCATTAGAGAACTACTAACTAGGGCATTGAAACAATTCATGAGTTTAAAACACCTTTTTAAGAAAAACTCTAACCCCTTATGCGAATATGAACAACCTAGATGCTTTAAGATTCTAGACTCAATCCTAAAATGCTTAATGAGATGAATGCAACTACATGAATCTTTGAAAAAATTTAAAAATTTAACCAATTTTTCATGTAATGAACACTCAAGGATGCTAAAGGGAAAATAAGATCAGAAAACACAAGTCAAACCACACATATACTCCCCCAAACTTGCTTGACACCATCCCGGTGGCAAACAAATTCAAAGGAGCATCAAAACACAAAGCAAAAAGAAGCAAACATGAGCGGTATGTACAATGGAAGAAGGTTGTTACCTCGGGTCTAGTCTCGGCTGGAACTTGAGGATGTTCCAGAGGAGCTAGATGCTACGGCTTTGCCTTTGGAACCTGGCTCTTGAAGAGAGAGATGCGCCGGTTGAATGTTGCTGCCTTGAGTCTCACGGATGACAACTCCACAGGTTGAAAGCCTCCTCTTCTCGGGTTGTTGAACCTCTTCACTTTCATCTTTCTTAGGCGAGCCTCCTTGAAGCGCTTTAACCTTCCTTGCAAGCTTCTTCAGCACCTTGCTCTGCCACTTGTTGATTTTTCTTTGCATCTCCACAACAGAAGCAAGGAACTTCTCCGTTTTAGTCCGCGGCTCAAAGTCAAGCTTGGGAAGGGTGAATGCTTCGGGCATCTCATCATCAGTGGCTGGAGACTCTGATCTTGGTCGGGTAGCTTGCTGAACGGCGGCTGTGGCTCCTAGAGGAGCGAAGCATTCCTCTTGGCTCGGGAGAAACTCAATGTTCCCTACACCAAACAGCTTGGTCTCGTTCTGGTTCGGCAGAATACACGTCCTCTTCTCATCCTCCTCGTCGATGTATAAGTACTCGAAGAAGCCCTCAGCTGGCGTGCGTCCCAAGCTATCAGTGTTCCTTAGATATGTTTCGTCCATGAATGCTCTGTCCGGAACAGGAGTGAAGTTCTCGAGTTGTACGCCGACTTGCACGAACAAAGGCGTGAGGAAACCACCAATGAGTGACGAGCTTGCCTTGCACCTCAAGGCATACGCCTTGTATTTGACCAACAAAGCAGCAAGGATGCACCCATAGTTCACGTCGTCTCCGAGTTGATCTTCCAACGGCTCCTCATTCTCGTCCGGATCACAAAGGATATGCTTAAGGCCTTGGAACAGAAAGCAAAGCTCCGTCCTGGTCACCGTGGAAGCTACGGACTGGCCACTAAAGGTGTTGGCCATCAGCTTCAAAGTATAACGTAGCATCGGGTTCCTCACTCTCTTGATCTTTGCAGTGTTCGCCTTGTAGTCATCATTGGCTATGAGGTCCCAAAAGTCATTCGCTTGAGTGAAGGAGGGGAACTCCACTTTCCTAGCAGCTGCATCGAGGCCATAAGCTTGGCAGAGCTCGGGGACTGAGAGACTGAAAGCTTGGCACTGTATCTTGAAGGAGAGGCGGCCTTGAGAAGGGATTGGCACGCTAGGATTCTCGTATCCGAACGCCAAGGTGGCTAGGAAGTCGATTGTCACTTCAGGGAAGGTTGGGCAATCCATCCGTGACAAACACCTCAGCCCTATCCTCTGGAGGAGTTGATCAAAATCTCCTAGCAGCCCCATCTTTGACAGCAACTCCCTGTCCGTGAACTTAGTAGGCTCAAACCGAAGCCTTTCAAGCCGTTTCTTGTCCCTCTTCTCATCCTTACTCCATCTGACCCTCTCTTGAACAGCCACCTCCTGACCTTCTCCCTCTTGTGCTCTCTC
The DNA here is from genome assembly GCA_911865555.2 of Thlaspi arvense. NCBI lineage: Eukaryota > Viridiplantae > Streptophyta > Magnoliopsida > Brassicales > Brassicaceae > Thlaspi > Thlaspi arvense. The sequence continues at coordinate 31,565,235 of OU466862.2, forward strand.
TTCTCTCGTTCTTTAAGGAGCCATTGTGCCTGAAACAAATTTCTCAAGCAGTTTGATAAGCAAAACGGCGATCAGATCAGAAAAGAAGAAAGGTGAAGAAGAAAGCTTATAACTAATACCCTAGAATTTTGGGGAATTTATAAAAATTATAGCAAAATAAAGGAGAATCAAATCTAGAGATACTAGGAAATCCAGAATGTTTCCTTTTATTTAGCTAAATTTTAAAATTCAAAAACAGCCCTTTCATCTAAAACAATGACTTGCGAAATAAAAGGGAATTTTCCAAAAAATATTTTATCAAACTCCGAAAATACCTTTTGCAAGATTGTTAAAGAGTCTTGCTAGCCTTAGAAAACAGATAACTCTCACTCTCTTTGCTTAAAATTTTCGAGAAAACAAGAATGAGAGGGTGAGAAGTTGTTGAAATATTTAAAGGCTAAACAAGAAACAAAACCATGGGTAGAAAGGGTGGTTTTCTGACAAAGTCTTGGTCAAGGCACACCTTTCATGGTCAAAGATGCTTGCCTTGACCAAGTTTTGAATTTAAAAGTTGGAGGGAAAAAAGTAAAGGAGGGAAAGAAAATGTTACCTCGGCATGAGATCGAGTCCGTTTGGTCGATCTAGGACTCGATCTCATGCCCATAATGGCTTGAATCGAGAGGGTTACTCGATCTGTGACTCGATTCATGATGAATCGAGTCCTGGATCGATTGGCTCTCTCGATTATTGAGATTTTGGCTCCACGGCTAAGTCCTTGTGATCGAGCTACATCCTCGATTTGGGGGTCGATTTGGCATACATCGTGTGATGGATCGACTCGAGTAATCGATCTATCTTTTAAGGATTTCCCGAGAGAAATTAGATCGGTCAATCCATTTTGGATCGATTGATCCGTTTTCATCTAGATCGATCTTATCACTCGTTCTCGTCTAGATCGACTGGCTCCTCTCTATCTACTAACTCGATCTAGCAAAGATCGAGTTAGGATTAGTCGATATAGCACTCGATCTCTAGCCATTTCTTAATGATAGGGTCAGGTTTTACCCAAATAAAACTACTGCAAGTGCACAGCAAAAGCAGATGTAGTATAAGGGGTATCGAAATCCCAAGAGAGTAATGCAGACTACACTATCGAATATAGATTCGGACTGAGCTAAGCAAAATATGATGTATGTAATGCGAATGAATGAATAAAAGTAAGCAAACGATTGTGTGATATGATCTAAGTTCAAGAAGATTAAAAGCGCTAAGCCAGGGTAATTCGCAGGTTTGAATCCAAGAATATATGATGCAGGAAATCAGGAATGATTAAGAACCGTTTTAAACATGAATCTCTAATGCATAACTAATCGATTCTCATTGCAAAAGTTATCTATACCTAGATCACAGAGTTTCAAATCTCTTTGTAAACCCTAACAACCTAAGCATGCAGTAATGATCAGGTTCAATTGTTTACAAAACTCCTAAGCCAAATCTCTTTGTACTAAGTTGTTTTGCTCATCAAATACTAGTTCAGGTTATGAATAATGCTCTCACATATATTTAACAACCTATGATTTTCGGATTCCTAGATGATGTGTCTCAGAAATTCGATTTTAAAGCAAGCAGAGATGAAAAACCATGAGATATTCCTAACAGATAGCGATTCTACACTCTTTTCATCAACCTTTGAAAAACCCTAACTTAACTAGCAGATTACTCAGACATGATTATGAGATCACAAAACATAACTGAATAAAATTACATTAAGAGAAAGAGTAAGAAACAAAGGGGGTTCGAAATCTTCTCAAAAAAGTACAGGATTTATCTCCCCAAAAAGCTCTGAATAAATCTCTCTCTAGCTCTCTGAATTCTTAAAAACTTAGATAATAGCCAACAATGGCTGAAAAAACCTAATAAATAGAAGCTAAACACGATCTGGGATCTTCATGTAAATAAAGGAAACTTCTGGGCCAATTCTGAAATTCTTCTTGATACTTTTAATAAAACGCCACGCTCCTTCCTTAGTGGATGACGAGCGTCACCAAAGGGGTGACGATCATCACCATATGCGATATTTTTCTGCTTCGAGCTTGGTACTTCGTGGCTTCCACTCAGAATGCTCCAAAAGGTTCCAACATCTCCAATTATGCTCCCGACATGCTATAACCTGCAAAGACTCTTCTAGGACTCTAAAAATACCAAAAAGACTCAATAAAAAGGACTTATATCATGGTTAAAAACCATAAAAACCATGATATATCAACTCCAGCTTTGCAGACCAATCTTTCCTTGTCTTCCCAATTGTCTTCTCCAGAATTTGCTTTATCTGTCTGTTGGAAACCTCAACTTATCCACTTGTTTGGGGGTGATAGGGCGTGGCCACTCTGTGCTGTACACCATACTTCTTCAACAGCTTGTCAAAAACCTTGTTGACAAAGTGAGAACCCCCATCACTTATGACAATCCGTGGGACACCAAATCTAGGAAAGATAATGGTCTTAAACAGCTTCAAAACCACTGCAGCATCATTAGTAGGAGTAGCCAACGCCTCTACCCACTTAGATACATAATCAACAGCAACCAGAATGTATCTATTCCCATAAGATGAGGGAAAAGGTCCCATGAAGTCAATACCCCAACAATCGAAAACTTCAACTTCCTGCTGATTTTTCCTCTTCTCTGACAAGTATCACAGCTTGTGATGAAGGCTTGGGCGTCCCTGAACATAGTAGGCCACCAAAATCCAGCCTGCAAAACCTTAGAGACAGTCTTGAATATAGCAAAGCATAGTCTGATCCATGACAGTGAAAGAGCACGTCCTGAACTTCTTCTTCTGCTAAGCATCTTCTGTAAATACCATCAGCACAATGCTTGTAGAGGTATGGCTCATCCCAATAGAATCTCCTAAGTTCTCTCAAGAAATTCTTCTTAGCATAGCCTTTAAAATCATGTGGTTCATCCTCTGCAGCAAGATAATTGGCAATATCAGCATACCAGGATCTCTTTGGATCATGTAAAGCATAAACAGGCTCTTCAAAAGCTTTTCCCAAGCTTGCACAAATCGAAGATAAGTGTGGAGATCGGTGACGAGCGTCACCAATGTTGGTGATGAGCGTCACCTCGCTCGTATACTTTTGTCGCAAATGGTCTTGGTTGGTGACGAGCGTCACCCTCCTGGTGTCGCTCGTCACTCCCCTGCAGTTTCGTGAAAACTGCAGGTTTTCAACACTTTCCTCCTGTTCTCTGGTTTCTACTAAGTAAACATTCTCTTCAGGCAAGAAATCATTGATGGGGACACTGTCTTCAACCTGAATCCGGGATAAATGGTCAGCAACTCCATTCTCCACCCCTTTCTTGTCCTTCACTTCAATATCAAATTCCTGAAGAAGCAGGATCCATCTTAACAGCCTTGGTTTTGCATCCTTCTTCTGCATTAGGTACTTCAGTGCTGAATGGTCAGTATGAACCACGACCTTGGAGCCAACAAGATACTGCCTGAACTTCTCAAAAGCAAACACAACAGCTAACAATTCCTTCTCAGTTGTTGCATAATTCTTCTGAGCATCATCCAAAGTCCTACTTGCATAGTAGATGGCATGGAGTTTCTTGTCTTTCCTCTGTCCCAGCACTGCTCCAACTGCAAAATCGCTGGCATCACACATTACCTCAAAAGGTAAGTCCCAATCTGGAGGCTGCACAACAGGGGCTGTAACCAAAGCCTGTTTGATCTGTTCAAAAGCAGATTTGCACTCTTCTGTGAACTCAAACTTCACATCCTTGCAGAGGAGAGCAGTAAGTGGGCGTGCTATCTTGCTAAAATCCTTGATGAATCTTCTGTAGAAGCCTGCATGTCCCAGAAAACTCCTCACTGCTTTGACGGAATCAGGTGCTTGCAGACTTGTCATCACCTCAATTTTCGCCCTATCCACCTCTATACCGTCTCCTGAGACTCTGTGGCCAAGTACAATACCATCCTGCACCATAAAATGACACTTCTCCCAGTTTAAAACCAAGTGCTTCTCTTCACATCTCTGCAGAACTGCACACAGATTATCCAAACAGCTCTTGAAAGAAGATCCATAAACAGAGAAGTCATCCATGAACACCTCCATAAATTTCTCTATCATGTCTGTGAAAATCGACATCATGCATCTCTGGAAGGTCGCAGGAGCATTACACAGACCAAAAGGCATTCTGCGATATGCAAAAGTGCCATAGGGACAGGTAAAATTGGTCTTCTCCTGATCATCTGGATGGATGGGGATCTGAAAGAAGCCTGAATACCCATCAAGGAAGCAGTAATACTTGTGATTCGCCAGCCTCTCTAGCATCTGATCGATGAAAGGTAGAGGAAAATGATCCTTCCTTGTTGCTGCATTCAGTTTCCTGTAGTCTATACACATCCTATGTCCTGTCACAGTCCTGGTTGGAATCAGCTCATCCTTGTCATTCTTTACCACGGTGACACCTCCTTTCTTAGGCACCACATGCACTGGACTCACCCAAGCACTGTCTGAAATAGGATAGATGATACCAGCCTGCAACAACTTCATGATCTCTTTCTTGACCACATCCTGCAAATTCGGATTTAGCCTCCTCTGGTGCTCAACTGATGATTTCGACTCATCCTCCAAGTGTATTCTATGCATGCACAAGTCTGGAGAGATACCTGAAATGTCATCAAGAGAATAGCCAAGAGCTTTGCGAAATTTTCGCAGCTTACTTAGCAGTAGGGTGAGCTCTGCATTGTTCAATGAAGCATTAACAATAACAGGATAGGTGGTGTTTTCTCCTAGAAATGCGTACCTTAGCCCTGCAGGGAGCTGTTTAAGCTCAACTTTTGGTGCTTTTGCTGCTGACCAGTCACCCATTGTGGCGGCTTTTGCAGATGTGGAGACAAGTTCATCCTGTGCAACCAGTTGCATAACTTGTGCAGTAGCATCCATCATCTTTGTGTAGCCTGTTGCAGCAGTATCTAAATGCTCATACTCAGCTGTAGAAGTGGTCAACGCCCTTTCCAAGGGGTCCTCTGAACTCATCTCATGGAATATCTGATCAGCAATGTTTGTGAGAACATCAACATAAAAAGTCTGTCCATCTATGGTTGGCCTCTTCATCAGCTTATCCATTTCGAATTTCATCACTAAATCGCCAACATTCAGCTCTATTCTACCCTTCCTGACGTCAATAATAGCTCCTGCAGTGGCTAAGAAGGGTCTGCCAAGAATCAAGGGGTCTTTGGGTTCTTCTCCATACTCTAGAACCACAAAATCAGTAGGGATCATACAATCTCCTACTTTGATAGGAACATCCTCTATCACCCCTTCAGGAACTCTAACTGATCTATCAGCTAGGAAAAGAGATATTCTTGTAGCTTTAAAATCGGTCATCCCCAAACTCTTGGCAACAGAATGAGGCATGAGGTTCACACTAGACCCAAGATCACACAATGACCTCTCAAACTTGTCATTGAAGATGGTGCAGTCTAAAACAAAGCTTCCTGGGTCTGAAAGCTTCTCTGGAACTCTGTTCTGAATCACTGCACTGACCTGCTCGTTGATCATCATAGCCCCAACCTCAAGACTCAAGTTATTGGTCACCATTCTCTTCACATACCTCCTAATAACAGGAGTTATCCTTACAGCATCAATCAATGGGATTTCTATTACCAACTTGTCCATGATAGCCTTGCATCTTGCATCCTCAAGCTCCTGCTTAGACTTCTTAGGATGCTTAGGATAGGGTATCTTGGGTTTATACACGGTCTCCTTAGCATTATCTGAAGTTTTAGGCGAAACTGCAACATGTGGTGTCTGGTGACGAGCGTCACTCACTTTAGACGAGTCGGGGTCGAGTACTGTATATGGGTGACGAGCGTCACCCCCTTGGTGACGGTCGTCACCAATTTGTGAAGAATCGAGGTCGGGGTTATCCTCAATGGGTGACGAGCGACACCCATTATTGGTGACGAGCGTCACCAATGGTTCTGCAGTAAAATTTTCTTGATCTTCATACACTTCCATACCCACGAAATTTCTTGAGGTTAAATCCTTCTGCAACACTGGTTGCAGGTTCCTTCCACTCCTCAATGTGATGGCATTCACGTGGTGTTTGGGATTAGCATCAGTTCTTCCTGGAAGGAATCCTTCTTGCCTCTGAACAGCTCCTGCAGTTTGAGCAACTTGAACATCAAGCTTCTTCATATGAGAGTTCAGACTCTAAATTTTCCCATTCAAGTCCTGATAGAGCGAATCTATCTTGCCATTGAAGTTCACAGTAAGCTTCTGTTGTCCTTCCAAGATCTGTTCTAACATTGCTTCCATTTTGTTCTCTTGTGGAGGTGCTGGTTGATAGGAAGTAGAACCATAGTTTCTGTAATTTCCACTGTTCTGGAATGGCTTCTGATACTCTGTCTTCTGGAAAGGGGGTCTAGGAGTGAAACCAGGCGTGTTCTGTCCTCCTGTAGGGGCGTTTTTCTGATTGTTGTTGCTGTATCCTCTGTTCCACTGCTGATTCCCATACCTTTGTCCCTGAAATCCGCCAGAATTGATGAAATTTACATCCTCCTGCTCAACTTCCTCTGGAGCTTCGAAAGTCTCTACTTCTGCAGCAAAGTGAACTGACTTCTTCCCTACCAAAAGGCTGTGCATATCATCCAACTTATCCTTAACTTCAGCAATCTGATTTCCATCAGCTACACCAGCTTGTTTCATTCTCTGAAAGTCTGCATTTTTAGTGCTGTTGCTGCAGACCAAGTTCTCAATCAGTCTCACCGCCTCCTCTGGTCTGTTGGTGTTGAAGTTCCCAGCACTTGCTGCATCCAGCGCCATCTGATATTTCCAGTCAATGCCTCTGAAAAAGATCCCAAGTAATTGCACCTGACTGAAACCATGATGAGGGCAGTCCCTTTGATAAGACTTGAACCTGATCCAAGAAGCCTTGAAAGCTTCAGTAGGGCCTTGTGTAAATGATGCAATTTTCGTCCTCATGTCTTCTGATCTGGCATCATCATAGAAATTGTTCAGAAAGGCATTCTTGGTGTCCTCCCAAGTAGTTAATGAAGCAGGTTCCAGTTGCTTCAGCCAATATGCAGCTTCTCCTTCAAGAGAGTATGGAAAATGCTTGCAGAACAAAAAGTCATTGCTAACCCCATTAGCTTTGACACTGGAAGCCAAGTCCTCAAATCTCTCTATGTGATCCATAGGATGCTCATGAGGTAAACCATGGAAGGGATGCTGTCCAACTAGCTGATAGTAGACAGGTTTAACCTCAAAATCGTTCCTCTGGAAGGCAGGAGGTCGGATTGCAGCTCTGTTGGCATAGAACTGATCAGGTCTGTTGTAATCACCTAGAGTCCTCTGAACAAAACGCCCAGCAGCGTTATTGACAGCAGCAGGGACTCCCACGTTCTCAGCCACTTGCTGAACCTGCTGTTCAACAATGACATTCCCCTCTTGATCAATTCTCTGCCCCTCTTCGTTCCTCCTGTTTCCTTCCCTGTCAACCAAGTGACCTTCTGCATCTTCAACCAAGATCAGTGGAGCGACCATTGCAGATTGCTTCTTAGCTTTCCTGTTAGTTCTCTCCAACCTAGCAAGCTCGTCGATGCTCAAAGTCACAAGCTCCTTCTCTTTGTTGCTTCTGGTTCTGCGATTAGGCATACACCTGAAACAGGAACAAAGAAAAGTAGCTGAAAATCAGTAAAGAAATAAAAACTTAGACAAAATCCTAATACTAAAAATCGATAGGCAGCTATTACTCCCCGGCAACGGCGCCAAAAACTTGATAGGGTCAGGTTTTACCCAAATAAAACTACTGCAAGTGCACAGCAAAAGCAGATGTAGTATAAGGGGTATCGAAATCCCAAGAGAGTAATGCAGACTACACTATCGAATATAGATTCGGACTGAGCTAAGCAAAATATGATGTATGTAATGCGAATGAATGAATAAAAGTAAGCAAACGATTGTGTGATATGATCTAAGTTCAAGAAGATTAAAAGCGCTAAGCCAGGGTAATTCGCAGGTTTGAATCCAAGAATGTATGATGCAGGAAATCAGGAATGATTAAGAACCGTTTTAAACATGAATCTCTAATGCATAACTAATCAATTCTCATTGCAAAAGTTATCTATACCTAGATCACAGAGTTTCAAATCTCTTTGTAAACCCTAACAACCTAAGCATGCAGTAATGATCAGGTTCAATTGTTTACAAAACTCCTAAGCCAAATCTCTTTGTACTAAGTTGGTTTGCTCATTAAATACTAGTTCAGGTTATGAATAATGCTCTCACATATATTTAACAACCTATGATTTTCGGATTCCTAGATGATGTGTCTCAGAAATTCGATTTTAAAGCAAGCAGAGATGAAAAACCATGAGATATTCCTAACAGATAGCGATTCTACACTCTTTTCATCGACCTTTGAAAAACCCTAACTTAACTAGAAGATTACTCAGACATGATTATGAGATCACAAAACATAACAGAATAAAATTGCATTAAGAGAAAGAGTAAAAAACAAAGGGGGTTCAAAATCTTCTCAAAAGAGTGCAGGATTTGTCTCCCTAAAAAGCTCTGAATAAATCTCTCTCTAGCTCTCTGAATTCTTAAAAACTTAGATAATAGCCAACAATGGCTGGAAAAACCTAATAAATAGAAGCTAAACACGATCTGGGGTCTTCATGTAAATAAAGGAAACTTCTGGGCCAATTCTGAAATTCTTCTTGATACTTTTAATAAAACGCCACGTTCCTTCCTTAGTGGGTGACGAGCGTCACCAAAGGGGTGACGATCGTCACCATATGCGATACTTTTCTGCTTCGAGCTTGGTACTTCGTGGCTTCCACTCAGAATGCTCCAAAAGGTTCCAACATCTCCAATTATGCTCCAGACATGCTATAACCTGCAAAGACTCTTCTAGGACTCTAAAAATACCAAAAAGACTCAATAAAAAGGACTTATATCATGGTTAAAAACCATAAAAACCATGATATATCACTTAACCCCTATCGCCTCTTTTGGACTTCAAGATCGAGGTTTAGACTCCTCATACCTGTTCCTACACACTTGCAAAATAAAAACATAAAACTGAAAGAGAAATAAAGCTGAAATATGTACAGGATAGACATGGGAATGCCTCCCAAGTGCGCTTTCTTTAACGTCTTTAGCTAGACTTTACTTGGTTTAGGCAGATGGTGGGTCTTGGAGAAGCACCGAGGTACTCTCCTTGTCATAGCTGTCCGCCAAGTAAGGCTTGACCCTGTGTCCGTTCACGGTGAATGCACTGTCACTCTTGCCCATCAATGTAACAGCTCCATAAGGCAGCACTTCTTGGATCACAAACGGCCCGCTCCACCTCGACTTCAGCTTTCCCGGGAAGAGTTTGAGTCTTGAATTGTACAGCAACACCAAACCTCCTTCTTTAAGCTCCTTGGCAACCAACTTCTTGTCATGAGCTTCTTTAGTCCGCTCCTTGTATATCCGAGAGCTCTCATAAGCGTTTAACCTTAGTTCGTCCACTTCATGTAGCTGGATGAGGCACCTCTCTTGAGCAGTCTTGAGGTCAAAGTTCAGCCTCTTCACAGCCCATAATGCACGGTGTTCAAGCTCAACTGGGAGGTGACAGCCTTTGCCATAGTGTAGAGTCAAAGGGGTCATACCCAACGGTGTTTTAAAGGCGGTACGGTAGGCCCAAAGAGCGTCGTCCAGCTTTACTGCCCAGTCTTTCCTTGTTGCTCCGACCGTCTTCTCTAGTATAGCCTTGATTTGCCGGTTGGAGACTTCCACTTGACCGCTCGTTTGAGGATGATACGGTGTAGCCACTTTATGCTTAACGTCGTACTTCCTCAAAAGGTTCTCAAAGACCTAGTTTATGAAGTGGCTTCCTCCATCGCTTATAACCACCTTTGGTACCCCAAACCTCGGGAAAATGATGATTTTAAACAGCTTGATCACCACCTTAGAATCGTTTGTAGGGGAAGCAACAGCCTCAACCCATTTGGAGACATAATCAACCGCTACTAAGATGTACTTGTTGCCGTATGAAGAAGGAAATGCCCCATAAAGTCTATGCCCCACGCGTCAAACACATCTACCTCGAAGATATGAACCTGAGGCATCTCGTTCCTCTTAGTGATATTCCCTGCTCGTTGACATGCCTCACAGCTCTTCACAAACTCATGTGCATCTTTGAAGATGGACGGCCACCAGAAACCAGCTTGCAACAATTTCGTGGCAGTCTTGAATGAAGCGAAGTGACCTCCGTAGGAAGAGCCATGACAGTGATAGAGGATGTCTCTAGCTTCTTCCTTCATAACACACCTCCGGTACAAACTGTCCACCCCTCTCTTGTATAAGTAGGGTTCGTCCCAAAAGTAGTCACTCGCCTCTCTCATGAACCTCTTCTTGTGATAGCTGTTGAGATGTGTTGGCTCCTCACCACACGCTAAGTAGTTCACAACATCAGCGTACCAGGGAAGATCCTCCTCTTTGAAGCTCAAGACCTCCTCAAACTGCCCCTCTAGCTTTCCGCAAACAGCCGTAGTGATCGCCATGAGTTGCTCTTCTGGAAGAGAATCATCTAAGGGCAGAGACTCGTTGATCCTTAGCCGTGAGAGATGGTCAGCGACTCCGTTTTCTATTCCCTTCTTGTCTTTAATTTCCATATCAAACTCTTGAAGCAAGAGGATCCACCTTAAAAGCCGAGGCTTAGTGTCATTCTTTGAATAGATGTATCCCAGAGCCGCATGATCTGTGTAAAGAATAGCTTTGGAACCCACAAGATATGACCGGAACTTCTCAAAGGCGAACACTACTGCAAGCAACTCCTTCTCTGTAGTAGTATACCTCGTTTGCCTGTCATCCAAGGTTCTTGAAGCATAGTAAATCACGTGCAGCTTCTTGTCTTTCCTCTGACCAAGAACGGTTCCTACGGCGTAGTCACTAGCATCGCACATGATCTCAAAGGGTAGTGTCCAGTCTGGTGATTGAAATATAGGGGCCGATATAAGGGCGTCTTTGATGGTCACGAAAGCTCGCAAACACTCATCATCAAACACAAACTCAGCTTCTTTGCACAGCAACCGTGTAAGAGGGCGTGCAATCTTGGAGAAGTCCTTGATGAAGCGCCTATAGAACCCGGCGTGTCCCAAGAAACTTCTGACTCCCTTAACGTTAACTGGCGCCTCAAGACCCATCATGACTTCCACTTTAGCCTGATCAACCTCAATGCCCTTCTCTGATATCTTATGACCAAGCACGATCCCTTCCTTAACCATAAAGTGGCACTTTTCCCAGTTTAGCACCAAGTTTGTCTCTTCACAACGCTTTAGTACCCTGTAAAGATTCAACAAACACGCAGAAAAGGACGCACCATAGACAGAGAAATCATCCATAAACACCTCTACCATCTCTTCTATTAGATCGGAGAAGATTGACATCATACACCGCTGAAACGTAGCCGGTGCGTTACACAATCCAAATGGCATCCTTCGATAAGCGAAGGTACCATAGGGACATGTGAAGGTCGTCTTCTCCTGATCATTTGGGTGAATTGGTATCTGAAAGAAACCGCTATACCCATCGAGGAAACAGTAGTAAGGGTGATTAGCAAGTCTCTCAAGCATTTGATCAATAAAAGGTAAAGGGAAATGATCCTTCCTAGTTCCAAGATTAAGTTTCCTATAATCAATACACATCCTATGACCAGTGATGGTCCTAGTATGAATAAGCTTATCTTTATCATTCCTTATGACCGTGATACCTCCCTTCTTAGGCACCACGTGTACAGGAGAAACCCACGTGCTGTCACTTATGGGATAGATCACGTCAGCCTCTAAAAGCTTAAGGATCTCTTTCTTAACAACCTCTTTCAAATTAGGATTCAAACGCCTTTGATGTTCTATAGAAGAGGCGTTCTCATTATCCAAGTGAATCCTGTGAGTGCAAAGCATTGGTGAAAGGCCCTTGATGTCACTTAGAGAGTACCCAATGGCCTTCCTATACTTTCTCAGCTCAGTCAGGAGCGAGTGCAACTCATCATCACTTAAGTTTTCATTCACAATCACGGGATATGTGTTATTAGGCCCTAAGAAAGCATACCTTAGCCCTTTTGGGAGCTCCTTAAGGTCCACCTTTGGGGCTAACAGCTCGCTCCAGTCATCCTCGTGGCTGTTGTTGTTGTTTTCCTCCTTGGAGCCCTCCTTAGAACCCGAGGCATGGCCCTTAAGACTGCTTTCCTCAACCGCTATCCCTTCTGAAATCGAGTCGTCCAGTCGATCTTGCTCTCGATGTCGTCTAGATCGAGTGGTTTCGCTAGATTCACTTACTCGATTTAATGTGGATTGAGTAAGGGATCGAGACGCTGAGTCGATCTCCGGATTAAACCTCAAACTGATCAGATCTTTGACTCGATTGTTTTCCCGGATCGATCACCCCTCTTGATCTGACTATCGATTCCTGCACCGGATCAAGTTGTGTTCTCGATTGCCTTGTCGATCTGACTCCTGGATCGAGTGATAGCGTCGATCTCAGGGTCGATCTCTAGGAAGCAGCCTTCATCCTTCTTAACAATCTTCCTAGAATCCAGCAAGTTGGCGTACTCCTGGATCCTCTGATCTACATAGCCAAACTCTCCTGGCTCCTTTGTAAATGCTAGCTTCATATGGTCCTCCTGAGCAAGTTCTACAAGCAGCTCATCTGCTAAAGCATCCATCGTTTCAATATAAAAGGCTTGTCCTTCTATTGTCGGCTTCTTCAGAACATCATTGATATCGAAGTCTAGCATTATATCTTTTCCCAAGTGCAAGGCAATCTTCCCGTTCTTGACGTCAATAATAGCCCCGGCGGTTGCAAGGAATGGCCTTCCAAGGATGAGTGGGTCCTTAGGCTCTTCATCCATCTCCAACACTACGAAGTCCGTAGGCACGTTCACACCGCTGATTTGCACCGGTAGATCTTCAAGCAGCCCCACTGGTAGCCTCACACTCCTATCAGCCAGTACCAACGAGATTCTACAGTCTTTGAAACGAGTAAAGCCAAGCTTCTTCGCCACGGAATGAGGCATCAGATTTATGCTAGCTCCGAGATCACAAAGGCAGCTCTTGAACTCCAAAGGACCTAAAACGCAAGGTGTAGTGAAGCTTCCAGGGTCTCCCAACTTCTTAGGGACTATCTCCTTATGTATCACAGCACTACACTCCTAACTTAGAACAAGCACCTCCTTGCTTTCCTTATTCTTCTTCACGAGAGTGTCTTTGAAGAATTTGGCGCATTTAGGCATCATTGTAAGGCAGTCAAAGAGAGGTAGCTTGATCTCTACGTCCTTAAGATGCTTCTCAAAGAGGATTCTGTGCTTCTCTATGAGTTGCTTCTTGAAACGGCCAGGAAAGGGCAGCTTAGGTACATACGGTGGAGGTACATAAGCATCTTTCTCCTTAGTAGTTTGCTCCGCTCTCCTCTCAACAACTGCTTTGTCCCCTTTTCTTGGTCCTTGAATCCAGACATTGTCAAAGTTAATCTCATCTTCAGCTGAAGGCTTACCCTCCCCCTCTTGAATTACAACGTCCTCGTTGTTCTTAGGAGTAACCGGAGGTGCTAGCTCTTTTCCGCTTCTTAACGTGATGGCGTTGGCATATTCCTTAGGATTCTGCTCACACTTGCCCGGTAGGATATTCTGACCACTTGTACTCGTTTTCCCTTTCTCTAGCTGCTTGATCTTGTTGTTTAAGTTGGTGATCTGAGTGGAGAAGTCAGTGAGAGACGAGTCTAGACGAGTGTTCATCTTGGCAAACTTCTGGTTTGTAGAGGCTTGCCCTTGGATCAGCTGCTGAAACATGGCCTGAACCGGATCAACTTATTGTTGCATCGGCTGTTGTTGCTGAGGTGCAAAGCCCGGATGGTAGTTTAGCATATAACCCTTGTTACCTTGATGTTGCCCTTGGAAGTTGTTCTGCCCTTGACCTTGGAAGCCACCACTCGGCTGAAAACCTTTGTTGTAAGGTATGAAAGGCTTTGCTTGCTGAGCAGGGTTCACTTGGTCCTTAGGGTTGGCGACGTTGGTACTACGGTAGGAGAGATTGTTGTTCTGGTTGTAGCCTTGGTTGTAGCCGTGAGGTTTGTAATTATTCTGTCCCGCCACCCAATTGGCTTCTTCCTGGCTCAACTCAAGCTCCTCTTGATTCTCATCCGCTTCACCAACAAAGTGAACATGCTTCTGGTTGGCTAACACCAGCTTATCAATCTTGTCATGCATAGATTTCAGCTCCTTTTTGTGAGACTCTAGCTCAGATCCTCTTGGTGCACGGTCATAATCCTCAGCATAGTTGCCATCACTCAATGCCAAGTTCTCTATTAGCTCCATGCCCTCTTCTACCTCCTGACCAAGGAAGATCCCTTTACTAGCTGTGTCAAGCAACAACCTGATCTTTGGTGAGGCGGCGCGGTAGATGGTGCTGAGTAGGGTCTCCTCGCTGAAACCATGATGAGGACAATGGATCGTGTAATCTTTAAAACGTTCCATTGCCTCATTGAATGTCTCATTGCTCCGCTGAGTGAAGCCGCTGATTTCGCTTCTCAACCGTGCTGTTCTGGTGCTAGAGAAGAATTTTGAGAGAAATGCCTTTTTACACTCGGTCCATGCAGTGATGGTGCCTTGTGGAAGGGTCTTCTCCCAATGCCTAGCTTTGTCTCCGAGTGAAAAGGGAAAGAGACGCAGCTTGAAAGCATCTTCTGATATGCCGTTTATCTTGATCATCCCACATACTTACTCGAAATTGTCAAGGTGCTCCAAGGGATTTTCCATTGCTAAGCCGTGGAACTTGTTGTTTTGCACCATAGAGATGAAACCCGGCTTAAACTCGAAGTTGTTGTTTTGTACAGGAGGAGTGATCCCAAACCTATTGTGATGAGTATTGGGAGCATCTCCGGCTCCTATGATCCTTGGGGGTCTAGCCGCGTGTTGGGGGTTTCCATTGCCCCTTCCCACTGCCCCGTGAGCTGGAGGAGGTCCCTCTGGATGCTCGTGTTCAGCCATAGCTTCAAAGTCAACCAAACCGTGCTGAACAATCTCCTCAAAGGCTCTGGCTTGTTCTCGTACTCTTCTTTGCCGTGAATGACCAAGCTGATGAATGTTGTCCAAGGGTTGAAGTAGATTGTTGTCTCCCCTTGAACGAAGATTCATGTACCTGAGAGACACACGTTTGAGAGTAGAATGATTAGTAACTAAAACAAGGTAAAGGCTTAGTCTTTACTAAGCTCCAAATCTCTATGCTTTCTAAAACTCCTAGAATGGCAACGGCGCCATTTGATAACTACTTTCTTTGCAAGGGTGAGGATGCAATGAGGCTATCAAACTCAAATGCAACACTTAGGTTGTAGTACAGTATGCAAGTGAGAGTCAATCAATTTCTAGGAGCTAGGAAGATCAAAGAGAATGCAAGAGCAGTGTAAAGCTAAGCGAATAACAGGCGGTTTTGTAAAAATCCTAAAAACTATATGCAGCAACCAAATGAAATGCAGATCTATTTTAAAAATACCAGGAATGATTAAACTACCACGGAGAACAAACGGAATAATTAAAATGCAAGGGTATGATTTAACAAAAATCGACTAGTGGATCGACCACTAGATCGAGCAGTTTGGATCGATCTCGTCTAAATATGCAAGCATGAAGAAACTAATGACCAGGATGCAGCAAATATCAAGCGAATGACTAACGACGATGTAAGAATGCTAAGAAAGAAGAATCTAGGGTTGAGATTCATGGTCCGGGGTTTCAAGGGTCCAAGTTGGGGATGAAAAATTTAAATCGACTCACTTTGTGAGATTCCCTAAGCCTTGAAAACGAAAACAAGATCCATCAGTGGCTTTCGGTATGGATCACTCCTTCATCCTCTCCTCCAAACCCATGGCTTCTGGTGGAAAGAGAGGTTGAAGGGCAATGAACTCAGATTTCAAACACACGGCCTAACTAGTCCCCTAAACTTCCATGACTTTTGGGAAAGGGTAACTAGTCTCTAGGGTGTGATTTTCAGAGATCTCTGGATCCTGTCAAGGTAAGAGACCTCTCTGATCATAAAGATCTTGGCGTGAGAATCTTTAAGCCTTAGGAACTCAACATCCTAGAAGAGAAAGTCATTAAGAACAAGAAAACTACCAACTTGAAAACCCCTTAGACCCCGTGAATCCTCTCAACCCCGAGACCCAAATAAACTACTCGCTACACATGAGAATAACCGAAATAAAGATGAAAGATGAAGCGATGAACATGAAAACGATTACTTAGAACTTAAACGATTCGAAAATATTCAAGAACAAGGTTCAAAGTCTAACAATGGCGGATAATCTCCAAACCAGAGAGAGAAAAAAGCATAAAAAGATAAGATTGAAAAACGTGTGGGAAAAGGTCATCGCCGCCTTTCCAAAATGGCCCAAACAGCTCAATAGTCCCCCCTTCGCTAGCGGCCAAAAACGGTTGAAAGGACAGAGATCGACTTCGGGATCGGGCGGCTCTCTCGATCACTTTCGGACATCGTGCCTTCTACTCGATCTGGGTCTTGATCATCTTCGGCGGATCGAGTGTTGCATCCGATCTTGGTATCGATCTGTGGTCGGATCGAGTGGTGGGCTCGATCCGGCTCTCGCTCTGCATGGCGTCATTTACGTCTGTACCACTTGATCGACTGCTTCACTAGATCTTCTTCTCGATCAATTCCCTTGGATCGCCTGAGCTACTCGAACTTCTGGTCGATCTCATCTAGATCGATCGGCCATGCTCGATCTGCTCTCCGATTTCTGGTCCTTAGCGAACATCTGTTGTCCCCACGAGCCTCCATACTAGCTTCAGCACACCCACAGACTCCACGACTCCAAAGTAGCCAGAAACAACTTGAATAAGATGCAAAATGCAAGGAACATGCGTGTGCTGGTGCAAGAATGCCTTAGGACCTCAAGTGATACAATCTAGTCTAAAGTTTGATGTAAATGCATGAAAAGCTAACTGATATGTATGCAAAATGCATGTAATATGCAGTAACATCAGGATCGGGTGACTTTGGTCGATCTCTGAGTCGATCTTGTGCTGATCAGGTTCGAAGCTCGATCCGGTCCTCGATCTGCATGGCGTCATTTACGTCCGTACTTCAGATCGATCTCCTATCTCGATCTTGGTCTCGATCCATTTCCCTGCATCGACTCGGCTACTCGATCTTCTGGTCAATCTCATCTAGATCGACCTGCCATGCTCGATCTGCTACTCGATCTCGAGTCCTTAGCATGCAAATCCTGAGTTCACCGAGTGTCCACGAACTTCCTCACGAGCTTTAGCACGTCCACAAATCCTCCATAGCTCCAAAGTAGCTGAAAACAACCTGAATGCAATGCAAAATGCAAGAAACATACAAATGCTGGTGCAAAAGTACTCTAGGACCTAAAGTGATGCAAACTAGCCTAAAGTGCAAGGTAAATGCATAAGAAACTATCTTATATGTATGCAAAACACATGAAATATGCAGCAATATCACATGGCTGAGTTCTTTAAGTTTCCACAAGCCTCCTATTGATTCTATGCACGTCCACGCAACCTCTACAACTCCAGAGTCTCCCAAACAACCTGATAATGATGCAAAAGATGCAAGAAATATGCAAAATGCGAATGCAAAGTGATCTAGGACCTAAAATGCAACAAATGGTAGAAACTAGCCTATAATGCAAGATGAATGCATGAAAACTACTCTAAACGCATGCTAAATATGCTAAATATATAGGTATATCAACTCCTCCAAACTTGCCTTTTGCTTGCCCTCAAGCAAACAAAATTCAAGAGAGGAAGAGAGGTTTTAAAAACGGGGGCTCAAATGCCTTGCAAAAATGTTTTTCAAATGAATCAATTCAATGGTCCTAGTTCTTAATCCTAAGATGCAATGCACACACTCATAATCCAAAGAACTTACCCATATTCATCATATGTTGAATCTCAAATCATGACTCTCATATTTCAAACAATCCAAGAATCCTAACCTTTAACATTCATTAAGCTTAAAACCGTGAATCACACTTATGCACTTTAAAACCGAATACATTTGGCTTAGGGACAAGGTTATGAGACAAAAATGATCTCATTTATAAGGGTGATTCAAACAATGGGTTATTTCAAAGAATGGTTGAACTTATGCATAATGCTAAAGGTAAAGACAATTGATGCATACATGACTAGACTCTCATCTACCCATATACACTAACAATGATCCTAAACCCCTCTCATTTTATTCTTTTCTTTTTAAGCTCACTCACCTTCCTAAAGACTACCCTTGTAACCAAGGCAATTCGCCTAGCAAAAACCCAAATAAAAGCATCACTTTAAAATCTTTTTGGCTAGTGGTAAGGCTATAAACATACTTAGCTATTTTCTTTTCACTTTGATAGCTCTCTACTCAATTTTTTTTTTCTTTTTCTTTTTAAACATTTGGCCTTTTGGCTCTTTTCTTTTCTTTTTTTCTTTTCTTTTGAGAGCTACCTTCTTATTCAAACTAGAGCTTTCATTTTAAAACACAAGCCTTCCACTTAAAACCATCAAACCCTTTTATTCAACTTCCAAACTTAAAACTCTTTAAACCAAAACAAAAACAGAACAACTCCCATGAATACCCACCCTATCCTAAGCCTAAAACTAGCCTCAAAATGCAAAGCTAGCATCAATATGAAAGCCTAATCATGTCGCCTAAACAGGCCTCACAAAGATTCATCACACAAGAACATTGGCTTGAAAGGAGGGTAGGGTAAACGTGGGGAAGTCTATTTAGGCTTACAAGAGAGTGGTGAAAAGAAGAAGAAAGCCTAAATATGTATAAGTGATCCATGTATCCTTTTTCAGATGCATAAGTATGATAATTAAAAAGTTCAAATTAAGGTTCTCACTTATTAGGAAAGGATTCAATTCATGAATGTTCAACTTAAGCCACGAAAATCAAAACAAATGATCCAAATATGGTTAGAGCATACTTTCAAAGTGCGAACAATGCATCAAAGAACTACTAACTAGGGCCTTGAAACAATTCATGAGCTTAAAACACTTTGTTCAATAACCTTTTGCCCCTTATGCAAATGTAAACAACCTAAATGATTTTAAAAATTCTAAACTCAATCCTACAATATTTAACAATGCAAATGCAAACTACATGAATTTTTTTGAAACTTTTTAAAAATTTTATCATTTTTTTGTATTTTCTATGCCTTAGATGATGCATGATGACTCAAGGGATGATAACAGAAAATAAGATCAAAGAAAACATGTCAAATAACACACACACTCCCCCAAACTTGAATGACACCGTCTCGGTGGCAAACAAAGTCTAGAGGAGTCAAAACACAAAGCAAAAATTAAAGAAAATGCATGATATTTACAAGGTTGTGAGTTGGTACCTCGGAGCTAGCCATGGCTGGAGCTTGAGGATGCTCCAGACTTCCTACTATTTCTAGGAGTCTCGTGGGTGACCGCATTGCCTTTCTCCTTGCTTGCTCCTTTGTGTAGAGAGCGGCGTGCAGCTTGGTTGTCGCCTTGGGGCTCACGGATCACTATCCCACCAGTTGATCTCCTTCTCTTCTCGGGTTGCTCAACCTCTTCGCTTGAAGATGCCTCAGATGATTTCTCTTTCAAACCCTTGATCTTCTTGGCAAACATTTTAATCATCTTGCTCTGCCACTTATTCACCTTCCGCTGCATCTCCACAACAGAAGCAAGAAACTTCTCCGCCTTTGTTCTTGGCTCATAATCAAGCTTGGGAAGGTCGAAGCTAGCTGGCATCTTAGCATCAGAGGGAGGTGACTCATAACGTGGGCGAGCAACTCGTGGAGGTGCGGCTGTGGCTCCTAGACGTGCGTAGCATTCCTCAACACTTGGAAGAAACTCGATGTTGCCAACACCTAGCAGCTCCGTTTCCTCTTTGTTTGGCAAGATGCACACCCTCTTCTCATTTTCGCAATCATAGAACAAGTAAGCAAAGAGTCCCTCAGCTGGCATGCGTCCTGATACAAGAGTTTTGACTCTCTTATGTCAATCACCCATTGTACTAGTCATTGTAGCATTGGGTTTTAATGTCAATCCAAAGGGGAAGATTGAAACAGCAGGATTATAGTAGATTTCCTAATTCAAGTAGATATGAAAGGGGTTTAGAATATCTAGCAACCTAAGTGATCAAGCAGAAACCAAACAAACACAAAATAAGGAAGAAGGCAAGCAAACAACCAAAGTAAAGATAAAAACAGAGCAAATTCAGAACAGAGCTTAAAACAGAGAAAAGATATGACTTGAGATGAGATAATTGGTAATAGGGAACTCTTGACTCAGCCTATGATGCTTACAAACTCACACAATGCTATTCGTTATGCATAGGATTCATTTATATGACTAATCCAATCTCTTGGCACTAATCTCTTTGCTAATTACCAAATCAACAACTAATTCTCATTAGTAAAATGATAAAGAGCAAGCATTAAAACAAATCTACCAACCCTATATTGCCAAATCACTCCCTAGACAGTCAATCTCTTGAGCTAGGATAAGCAATTCTCTTGCAAAGCAGTTCAGGCATTTCATCAAACACTTGGTGGGCATTAAATGAGCCTAAGATCTCAATCAACTTAGCTAGGGCTAATCAAGCATTAAACACACCAATCAAGAAAGGAAATGAAAGAATTAACACTAAGCAATCATAGATAGAATCTCAAATTCCCTAAACCTAACCCATCTCAATTCCCTAAAAAGAACTACTCACTAATCACCATTAAAGCCACCAAATCAAAGAGAGAAAGATGACTAATCATGATTAGAAAGCTTAAACAAGATGAAAGATGCAAACTTTGATTAAAATGAAGCAAAGATTCAACTTACAAAACCCAAAGGTCCAAACAAGAAAGAAAGAACTGCTGGGTAAAACCATGTCTCCAGAAATTAGGGAATTTTCGTATTTATAGAAGTTTAGGCGAAAATGGCAAAATTGTAAATAAAAGGTCTTCAGTCTGGCAGCGTATCGGTCACTTACGTCGGTCTTCAGTGACCTATACGGATTCAATCGGTCTGGAGTGATCGACACTGGTGACCGAAATACATCGGATGTTTTTGTGTCGGTCACCCTTGACCGATGCAGGTGATCGATGCTGCTTTGTGTCGGTCATCCTTGACCGATACTGCTCTGTATCGGTCATCCTTGACCGATATTCACCGTGCTCTGACCGAAAACTTCTGCAGAGATTCTCTGCTTCGATCCTCCTTGCTCCCTTTTGCCCAGCTAGCATCCTAGATCATCCCCAAAACTCCTCCAAGCTCCTATTAGGTCCAATAGCACCTTAAAACATCCAAAATGCAAGGAAAATGCAAACTATATCCTAAATGCAACCTAACTCTAAAAGGAGAAGAAAATGGGACAAAAGCTAAGGGAAAACATGCAAAAGAGGACCAACATATGTACTAAATGCAGCCCTAAATGGTGTAAATACAAGGGATATCAACACCCCCACACTTGCCTTTTGCTTGTCCTCAAGCAAATAAGAAAAAATGGGAGAGTGAGGTTTGAAAGTGGGCATTCAGATTCCAAAAGTGCAAAGGTAAAGATATGGTTTCAATGCTTAAGTGCCTAGTTGTAGGATGCAAACATAATCAGCCATACTTTAAAGAACCTAGCCATGCTCATCATGTTTCAAAATGATCTCAAATCTCAACTTAGACAAATGCTCAAATCAATCAATTCTTTAACATTCAATTAAGTTCAGAACATGAATCATGCATATGCAAATCAAGTGAAGACATTTGGTTGAAAAGGGATAAGGTTATGAGATGAGAATGATCTCATTTAAGCACAGGGTTTTAAAAACATAAAGGATCACTCAATGAAATGATTTCATCTTAGGCAAAATGCTAAAGGTAAAATCACACTTATGCATGCAATTCAAAGCTCTCTTCTACCCTTATTTCCCAAAGATGAGTCTTAAGGGTTTCTAAACCCAAGAGTGAACCCTCTAAGTCTACCCTTTCCTAAACTCTACCCTTTACCCTTCTTCATGGCTGGGGAAACTTCTTCCTTTTGCTTGTGTGGGTGTTTCTTCTTGGTTGGGACTTGCTCTTCTTTGTTGTATTGGCACCTTCGTCACCTTTGGTGGCTTGCTTCTGGTCTGATTTTTCTTCTTTGGACCCTTTCTGAGCTTTGGTCTTGCGGCAATTCTTCTTTTTGAACTTAGAGCTTTTCTTCCCTGTACTAAACCACAATTCTAGATTGTTTCCCCTTTTCTACCATTTCAAATCTTTTCCTTTTCTTTCAAAACATATAAACATTAAGCTTAAACCACATAACTCTACCCTTTTAAACCCCAAAACTCCTATCCTAGAATCAAGCTCAAAATGCAAGCTGATATCTACAAGAGAGCTAATCATTGCCAGCCTTATTCCTAAAACTTTTTGCCAAGACAAAATCGAAAATGCAATGCAAAGGCCTCACAGCTCTCACAATAGTGTTTAGGCTCAAAATGAGGTTTTGGTTAAGGGTGAGGATGTAACTGTCCCATAATGATGAGGATCAGCTATTTGGATCAACAAGAGTGGTAGAAAGGAGAAAGATGATCCAAATATGTATATGGTAGCCATGAATTCACTTTTCAATGCATAAGACATGATAATTAAAAGTCCAAATTAAAGTTCAAGTTGATAGAGTTATTTTCAGAGAACAAATGCTTTCAGAATGAGATGAGATGACCAAATCTAGCAATCTAAGCATGGTTCAGCCTTAACTTCTAGCAATCAAATGATGCATCAAACAACTAAGCACTTAATAACTGAAATCATCTCTAAACACTAAGCACTTTACAAGGAAAATTCATCATAATGCCCTATGCAAATGCAATGCAACCTATATATCAACACTAGACTCAATCTTAGGAGAATGAAATGCAACTACATGCTCTCTTTTTGGTTTGCAAAAATCCAAAAAAATTTCAAATTTTTTGACTTTTTTGTGTTTTTCTATTCTTTACATGTATGCATGATATGCATGAGATTCAAAGTGAAAAGAAAAAGAAAAACTAAGAAAACAGAACACAAAGTCAAACCCAAAATCTCTCCCCCACACTTAAATTACACAGTCCCTTGTGTAATGAAAGCAATGGAAGAGAGAAGCAACAAAATATATTACAGAAATAAAAAAATGCAATGGTATAGAACAATGGAAAGGATGTGGTACCTTGTTCAGTGGTAGGAGTTGTGGGAGGAGCTTTTCAGACTTGGATGGGATATCGGTCACACATGACCGATATAACTGACCAAAATGGCAGTATCGGTCATTAGTGATCGATACTGGAGACTGATGTGCTTCTAGGATTAGTATCGGTCATCATTGATCGACACACTTGACCGAAATACATCCGGTGTGATTTTGTTGGTCTTGGGTGATCGATACAGGTGACCGATATAATTCCAAGAATCTCATCGATCACCAGTGATCGACACACTGGACCGAAAATCAAACGGTGTGTTTATGTCGATCAAGTCTGGTCGACATGAATGACTGCAATTTTGTCCTGCTTTCAGACTTCTTTCCATATCGGTCACAAGTGACCGATATGTTGACTGGTGTAGACTGGCTCTACTGATATCGATCAAACATGATCGATACTGATGACCGAAAATCTGTGTATCGGTCTGTCATGACCGATACAAATGACCGATATCAGCGAGAATACACCTGTTTTTTGTCCTCTTCAGACTTTCTCAAACCCCAGTTCGGACTCCTGATTCTAAACAATATAGCAAAGCATAAAAGATAGACTAGAAAGCATAATATATACAAAAGGATACCATGGGACTACCTCCCAAGTGTGCTTGTTTAAAGTCCCTAGCTTGACTTTCCTTGGTTGATCACTCTTGTGTAGGTTCATCAAGGCTGATGTCCACTTCATCTGCCTATGCCCATTCACTGTGAAGTCTTCTCCATTCTTGCTGAACAAAGTCACAGCTCCATATGGCAGCACTTCCTTGATCTTGAATGGTCCTGACCATCTTGACTTCAGCTTTCCAGGAAATAACTTCAACTTTTAGTTGAATAGCAGCACCTGATCCCCTGCCTTGAAGTCCTTGTGTTTGATCCTTTTGTCATGGAAGGCTTTTGTCCTCACCTTGTAGATCCTAGAACTCTCAAAAGCTTCAAGGCGGTTTTCCTCTAGTTCATGCAAGTTGATAAGTCGATTTTCCTGAGCTGTCTTGATGTCAAAATTCAGCAACTTTGTTGCCCACAAGGCCTTATACTCTAGCTCAACAGGCAGATGGCAGGACTTCCCATAGAAGAGTGAGAAGGGTGTTCTGTCAATGGGTGTCTTGAAGGCTGTCCTGTAAGCCCACAAAGCATCATCAAGCTTATTAGACCAATCCTTTCTTGTAACACCAACTGTTTTCTCTAAGATGGCCTTGATTTCTCTGTTGGACACCTCCACTTGGCCACTTGTTTGAGTATGGTAAGGAGTAGCAACCTTGTGCTTGACACCATTCTTCTTGAGCAAGCTCTCAAAAACCTTGTTGATGAAATGACTTCCACCATCACTGATCACACACCTTGGAGTTCCAAACCTTGGGAAAATAATTGTCTTTAAGAGCTTCAGCACAACTCTAGCATCATTTGTTGGACTAGCAATGGCTTCAACCCACTTTGACACATAATCAACAGCTACAAGAATGTACTTGTTCCCATAAGAGGAAGGGAAGGGTCCTATAAAGTCAATTCCCCACACATCAAACAAATCCACTTCAAGGATAGAATTCAGAGGCATCTCATCTCTCTTGGAAATGTTTCCCCTCCTTTGGCAAGCATCACATGAGGAGATGTGGGCTTGGGCGTCCTTGAACAGACTAGGCCACCAAAAACCAGCTTGTAGGACCTTGGAGGCTATCTTGAATGTTGCAAAATGTCCTCCATAGGCTGAGCCATGGCAATGGTGCATGATTCCTGGAATCTCTTCCTCAGCTACACACCTTCTGAACAACCCATGACTCCCTCTTTTGTACAAATAGGGCTCATACCAAAAGTAATGGGAGACATCTCTAAAGAACTTCTTCTTCTGATGTGAGTTGAGGGTCTGTGGTATCTGTCCAACCACCAAGTAGTTTACAAAGTCAGCATACCAAGGTAGTTTATCTTCTTCTAGGCCTTCCACCTCTGCTTTGTTGACTCCTAAAGCATGCAACTGTTCTTCTGGTAGAGTATCATTGATTGAGACAAAGTCATCTATCTTCAGTCTTGAGAGGTGATCAGCAACTCCATTCTCAATTTGTAAGAGAAGAATCCATCTAAAAAGCCTTGGTTTGGTGTCCTTCTTAGCATAGATGTGTCTCAGCGCCTTGGTTTGGTGTCATTTTGCATATGTCTTGCATCTTTTGCATCATTATCAGGTTTTTTGGGACACTCTGGAGTTGTAGAGTTTGCGTGGACGTGCATAGAATCAAGAGGAGGCTTGTGGACACTTGGAGAACTCAGCCATGCATGCAAAGGACCCGAGATCTAGCAGTGATATAACTGTATATTCCATGCATTTTGCATACATATAGTTTAGTTTCTCATGCATTTACATTGCATATTAGGTTAGTTTGGATCACTTTAGGTCCTAGAGTGTCTTTGCACCAGCATTCGCACGTTTCGTGTATTTTGCATCACAATCAGGTTGCTTTCGCTTACTTTGGAGCTATGGAAGATTCGTGGACGTGCTGAGACTCGTGAAGAGGTTCATGGACACATGGAGAAATCAGGATTGCACGCTAAGGACCTGAGATTGAGTAGCAGATCGAGCAAGGCAGGTCGATCTAGATGAGATCGACCAGAAGATCGATTTGGAGTACGGACCGGATCGAGCTTCCAACCCGATCAGTACAAGATCGACTAGGGGATCGACCAAGGGCCGCTTGATTCAGGACATGATTGATTGCCAGATCGAGCTTCGTGATCGATCCCAGACCAACCTTATCCGTCCAGCCTGTTTTTGGACCGTAGCAAAGGGGGGGACCATTTGCGGTGTGGCCATTTTAGACAAGGACGAATGATCCCTTTCATTATCACGTTTTGTCGACGACTTTTCTATCTTCTCCCTCGTTTTAGGCGATTCGCCATTGTTAGACTTCGAGCTTTTTCTTGTTTTGCTTTTGAATATTGAATCGTTTAAGTTAAATCAATCGCCTTTCATGTTTAGTTCCAAAAAAAAACATTTGATAGCTAATGTTTTGCAGTGTGTATGCAATGATGTATCAAAGCTCAAATGCAACACTTAGTTGTAGTAAAGTATGCAAGCGAGTATCAATCCAATCCAACACTTAGTTGTAGTAAAGTATGTCGCCTAAACGTAACACTTTATGCTAAGTTCAAACTGGAAGAGGCCTCACAATGATGTCACACACGAAAACTTGGCTTTAAAGAAAGGTAAGGGTCAAGGCGGGAGATCTACTTAGGCTCACAAAGAGTGGTAAAAGGAAGAAGAGAGCCTAAATATTTTTAAGATCCATGTGTTCATTTTCAAGTGCATAAGAATGATATTTAAAAATTCAAGTTAGGGTTCTCACTTAATAGGACAACTTTCAAATCATGAGAGTTCAATTCAAGTCACGAAAATCAAAACAAGTGATCCAAGCATGGTAAGAACTTAATTTCAAAGTATGAGCAAAGCATTAGAGAACTACCAACTAGGAGATTGAAACCATTCATAAGCTTAAAACACCTTTTTAAGAAAACTTTAACCCCTTATGCGAATGTAAACAACCTAGATGCTTAAAAATTCTAGACTCAATCCTAAAATGCTTAACAAGATAAATGCAACTACATGAATTTTTGTTAAAATTTTTAAAAATTTACTCAAGGATGCAAAAGGGAAAATAAGATCAGATTAAACATGTCAAACCACACACATACTCCCCTAAACTTGAATGACACCATCCCGGTGGCAAACAAATTCAAAGGAGCTTAAAACACAATGCAAAAAGAAAGAAAATATGAACGGTATATACAAGGGTAGGTCGTTTGGTACCTCGGAGCTAGACTCGGCTGGAACTTGAGGATGTTCCAGCAGAGCTGCTCGTCCTAAGGGAGTGTCGGGCTATGTTCTTGCCTTTATCCTCGGTGGGGAAATGATAACAAGGTTTCGCAGCAGTGTGTATGCAATGATGTATCAAAGCTCAAATGCATCACTTAGTTGTAGTAAAGTATGCAAGCGAGTATCAATCCAATCCTAGGAGCTAGAAAGATCAGTGAGAATGCAAGGATCGAGTAAAGCTAGGCAAATGATGAATGATTTTGAGAAATTCCTAAAAACTAGATGCTATGACCAAATGCTTGGCAGAACTATTTTAAAAATACCAGGAATGAGCTAGCTACCACGAGGAAAAGACAGGATAATTAAATTGTAAAGCTACGAATTACTAAAATTCGACTAGTGGATCGACCACGAGATCGACCACTATATCCAGCAAAAGCAATCGATCTAAAAAGCAGTTTTAAGCGAAAGTAAATGTAATGACTAGGATGCAAGCAAGCAACAAACCAATGATCAACAGGGACTAAGAAATACTAAAAGGAGGGTCTAGGGTTGAGATTAATGTTCAGGGGTTTCAAAGGTTCAAGCTTGGTTTGAAAACTCTAGATCTACTCACTTTGTGAGGTTCTCTAAGCCTTGAAAACAGAACAAGATCCATCCATGGCGTTTGGTATGGATCACACTCTCATTCTCTCCTCCAGACCCATGGCGTTTGGCGGAAGAAGAGATTGAAAGGCAAGGAAAACAGATTTCAAACACGCGGCATAACTAGTCCTCTAAACTACCATGGAGTTTGGGAAAGAGTAACTAATCTCTAGGATGCGATTTTCAGAGATCTCTGGATCCTGTCAAGGTAAGAGTTCTCTCTGATCATAAAGATCTTGGCGTGAGACTCTTTAAGCCTTAAGAACTCGACATCCTAGATGAGAAAGCCTTTAAAAACAAGAAAACACCAAACTTGAAAACCCTTCGACCCCTTGAATCCTCTCAACCCCAAAACCCAATAAATCTACTCGCGACTCATGAGATAAACCGTACGAAATGCAATAAACGAAGAACTAAACATGAAAGGCGATTGATTTAACTTAAACGATCCAATATTCAAAAGCAAAACAAGATAAAAGCTTGAAGTTCAACAATGGCGAATCGCCTAAAAACGAGAGAGAAGAAAAAGTAGTCGACAAAACGTGATAAAGAAAGGGATTGTTGGTTTTTGCCTAAAATGGCCAAACCACAAATGGTCCCCCCCCCTACGGTCCAAAAACAGGCTGGACAGATAAGGTTGGTCTGGGATCGATCATGAAGCTCGATCTGGCAATCGATCATGTCCTGTATCGAGTGGCTCTTGGTCGATCCTCGAGTCGATCTTGTGCTGATCGGGTTGGAAGCTCGATCCGGTCCTCGATCTGCATGGCGTCGTCTACGTCCGTAATCCAAATCGATCTTCATGCTCGATCTTCTGGTCGATCCCATCTAGATCGACCTGCCTTGCTCGATCCGCTGCTCGACCTCAGGTCCTTAGCGTGCAATCCTGAATTCTCCAAATGTCCATAGGCCTCTCCACGAACCTCAGCACATCCACGAATCTTCCATAGCTCCAAAGTGACCGAAAGCAACCTGATTGTGATGCAAAATGCAAGAAATATGCATATGCTGGTGCAAGAACACTCTAGGACCTAAAGTGATGCAAACTAACCTAAAATGCAATGTATACGCGTGAGAAACTAACTTATATGTATGCAAAGTGCATGGAATATGCAGCTATATCAATTCCCCAAACTTACCTTTTGCTTGCCCTCAAGCAAACAAAATTAAAGAAGGGAGAGAGGTTTTAAAACAAACGGGGGTATAAGCTTCTTGCAAAGGTGCTTTTCGAATGAATCAATCTCAACGTCCTAGTTACTAGTTCTTAAATGCAATAAACACACTCATACTCCAAAGATCTTAGCCATACCCATTGCACAAAGAATTTCAAATCATAACTCTCCTATTCCAAACAATCAAAGAAACTCATCCTTTAACATTCATTAATGACCGAACCATGAATCAAACTTATGCACTTTAAAGCAAAACACATTTGGCTAAGGGTAAAGGCTATGAGCATAGAATGATCTCATTTTAAAGTGGTTTTATTTTAAACAAGGGTTTCTCTCGAAAATGGTAAGAACTTTATGCATAATGCTAAAGGTAAAGGCAATTGATGCATACATGATCATATTCTCATCTACCCATGTAAACTAACAATGAACCTAAAAACCCCTCTCATTTATTTTCTTTTAAGCTCATTTACCACTTAGAGTCTACCCTCTTTTCCAAAGCAAAAGCTTAGCAATCCCAAAATTAGAATATGAAACATCTTAACTCCTTTAGGCTAGTGAAAAGGTTTTTTAAAAATATTAAGCTCCTTATTATTATTTTTTTCTTATTGATAGCTCTCTAATTTTTTATTCTTTTCTTTTTATTTTGGCACTTAGGCTTTTTTACTTATATTTATAATTATTTTTTTTTTTTTTTTGAGGGAGCCATCTTCTGAAATTATTGGAGCAATATACTTTTTATACACAAAACCTTTCACTTAAAACCTTTTTCTTACTTCAAAAACCTAATCACGTCGCCTAAACGTAACACTTTATGCTAAGTTCAAACCGGAAGAGGCCTCTCAATGATGTCACACACGAAAACTTGGCTTCAAAGAAAGGTGAGGGTCAAGGTGGGAGTTGTACTTAGGCTCACAAAGAGTGGTAAAAGGAAGAAGAGAGCCTAAATATTTTAAAATCCATGTGTTCATTTTCAAATGCATAAGAATGATATTTTAAAATTCAAGTTAAGGTTTTCACTTAATAGGACAAGTTTCAAATCATGAGAGTTCAATTCAAGTCACGAAAATCAAAACTAGTAATCCATGCATGGTAAGAACTTACTTTCAAAGTATGAGCAAAGCATTAGAGAACTACCAACTAGGAGATTGAAACCATTCATAAGCTTAAAACACCTCTTTAAGAAAACTTTTACCCCATATGCAAATGTGAACAACCTAGATGCTTAAAAATTCTAGACTTAATCCTAAAATGCTTAAAAATGTGAATGCCACTACATGAATTTTTCTTAAAAATTTTACCAATTTTTCATGCAATGAAGACTCAAGGATGCTAAAGGGAAAATAAGGATAATAAGATCAGAATAAACATGTCAAACCACAAACAAAATCCCCCAAACTTAATTGACACCGTCCCGGTGGCAAACAAATTCGAAGGAGCTCAAAACACAATGCAAAAAGAAAGAAAATATGAACGGTATATACAAGGGTAGGTTGTTTGGTACCTCGGAGCTAGACTCGGCTGGAACTTGAGGATGTTCCACCAGAGCTGCTCGTGCTAGAGGAATGTTGGGCTATGCCTTTTCCTCTATCCTCGGTGGGGAAACCATGAACGGAATGGCGAGCTTGTTGCGCGGTGCCTTGCTACTCACGGATGACAATACCGCCAGTTGATCTCCTCCTCTTCTCGGGCTGGTTAACCTCTTCGCATTTGGACCCTTTAGACCTCGCGGATGAGCTTCCTTGAAGCGCCTTGACCTTCTTGGCAAGCTTCTTGATCATCTTTCCTTGTCACTTAGTTGTTTTCCGCTGCATCTCCACTATTGAGGCAAAAAACT
Source organism: Thlaspi arvense (assembly GCA_911865555.2). Taxonomy (NCBI): domain Eukaryota; kingdom Viridiplantae; phylum Streptophyta; class Magnoliopsida; order Brassicales; family Brassicaceae; genus Thlaspi; species Thlaspi arvense. The sequence goes on from OU466862.2 coordinate 31,595,921, forward strand.
TCTCAGCCTTGGTCCGCGGCTCAAAGTCCATCCTCGGAAGCTCAAAGTGGGCCGGCATTGCTCCATCTGATGGTGGTGACTCTGACGGCTCTCACGTGGACTGAATGGGCATCATTGTTGTTCCAAGCGGAACGTAGCACTCCTCGTGGGTTGGGCAGAACTGAATCGTACCGATGTTATCCAAGTTAGTCTCCTCGGCGTTGGGCAAGATACACACGTTGTTCTTCCCTCCGTCATTGTAGAACTGATAAGCGAAGAATCCTGGAGCTGACGTAGGTCCCAAGCTATCGGTATTTCGCATGTAAATCTCGTTCATGTATGACCTGTCCGTGGAAGGCTTGAACCGCTGAAGTGGTACACCGGCTTGGATGAAGAGCGGCGTGAGAAACCCTCCAATGTAAGCTGAGCTCGCCTTGCATCTAAGAGCATAAGCTTTGTACTTCACCTAGGAGGAGGCTAGAATGCACCCGTAGTTGACGTCGTTACCGAGGTCATCCATAAGCGGATCATGGTTCTCCTCTTCGCTGCTGCATAGTATCCCTTTGATCCCTTGGAAGAGGAAACACAGCTCGGTCTTTGTCACCGTTGGAGACACGGCTCGTCCGCTGAAGGTGTTCGCCAACAACTTGAGCGTGTACCTTATAACGGGGTTCCTAACCTTCTTGATTTTAGCCGTGTTGGCTTTCTACACTTCATCACAAAGCACGTCCCAGATGATGCTGGCGTTCTTGAGAGGCGGAAACTCCACTTGCTTAGCCGCGGCATTGAGTCTGTATGCTTGGCAAAGCTCCTCAATGGAAAGGTGATAGGACCGCTTTTTGACCTTGAAGCTGAGATGCCCTTGAGGGGGAGTTGGGAGGCTCAGATTCTCATAGGAGAACTCCAGGGTAGAGAGGAAATCCATCGTCACTTGCGGATATGTTGGACAGTCCATCCTTGAAAGGCAAGCAAGCCCCATGTTTTGTAGAAGGGAGTCAACATCCCCTTAGGAGACCCATCCTTTCCAGCAAATCTATGCTCGCGAACTTCGTAGGCTCGATGCGCAGCCTCAATAACCTCTTCTTCGCCACCTTTTCCTCCTTAGTCCAACGGGTCCTCTCCTCTTGAACTTGTTGAGTTCCCTCTTCCTGAACCACTCGTTGTTCATCCTCTCTCTGTGCAGCCTCTTCTCTGGTTCTCTTAGGTGCCATTGGTGTCTGAAACACGATTCTCAAACAAAGAGTAATCGAGAAAGAGAGTAGCAAGAAAGAAAAAGCCACAACTAACACCCTAGAATTTTGGGGGATTTATAAAAATTGTATCTAGATAAAGGAAAAGAAAATCTAGAGATAGGATAAAATCTATAATATTTCCCATTTTCTAGCTACTTAAAAAAAATCGATAAAACCCTTAGCAACTTAAATCGATCAAGTGGTTATAAAAGGAAATATTGAAAAGATTTACTTAAAACTCTTGGAATACCTTGCAAGATCGATGATAAGAGTTAAATGCCTTTGTGAAAAGAAGAAGAACACTCTCTCTCGATTAAAAACTTAAAGGAATAGAAATAAGAGAGTGTAGGATTGTTGAAAACTTAAAGGCGACAAAAATCTAATACCATGGGTGGTGCAAGTGGTTTTGTGACAAAAGGTGGTCAAGGCACAACTTTCATGGTCAAAGATTCCTGCCTTGACCACCATTCAAAATTAAAAAGCGAGGGAAAGGAGAAAGTGAGTGAAATTTTTTTGTTACCTCGGCATGAGATCGAGTCCCTTTGGTCGATCTAGGACTCGATCTCATGCACATAATGGCTGGATCGAGAGATTCGATCGATCAGTGACTCGATTGGATTAGAATCGAGTCTTAGATCGAGTGTACTCTCTCGTTCCTTGACTTTTGGTCAACTAGGCTGAGTCCGCGTGATCGAGCCATGTTCTCGATTTAGGGGTCGATTCGATTTAGAACGAGTGATGGATCGAGTCGGGTGATCGATCTCTCTTTGAAGGATTTTCCCGAGAGAAAATAGATCAGTCGATCCATTTTTGGATCGATCGATCTAAACTCCAAGAATTTCCCGAGACATATTAGATCGGTCGATCTAGATAGGACCGATCGATCCGTGCTCATCTAGATCAACTTTGTCACTCGATCTCGTCTAGATCGACTAACTCCTCTCGATTCACTAACTCGATCTAGTAAAGATCGAGTTAGGTTTAGTCGATCTAGCACTCGATCTCTTGTCGATATTCGCCCCTTCTCACTCCTTTATGATCCAAGATCTTTGCCTGCAATCCCTTATACCTGTTCCTACACACTCAGAAGATAAAAGCATAAAACTAGAAAAGAAATAAAGTAAAAATATGTACAGGATAGACATGGGAATGCTTCCCAAGTGCGCTTTCTTTAACGTCTTTTGCTAAACTTTATTTGGTTTAGGCAGATGGTGGGTCTTCGAGAAGCATTGAGGTGCTCTCCTTGTCAAATGCACTCGCCATGTATGGCTTAACTCTGTGTCCGTTCACTGTAAATGCATTCCCAGTCTTGCCCACCAATGTGACAGCTCCATAAGGTAATACTTCCTTGATTTCATACGGACTGCTCAACCGTGACTTTAGCTTCCCTGGAAAGAGCTTGAGCCTCGAGTTGTATAGCAGCACCAAACTCCCTTCCTTGAAAGGCAAGCAAGCCCCATGTTTTGTAGAAGGGAGTCAAAATCCCCTAGGAGACCCATCCTTTCCAGTAAATCTCTGCTCGCGAACTTAGTAGGCTCGAAGCGCAGCCTCTCTAGCCTCTTTTTCGCCGCCTTTTCCTCCTTAGTCCAACGGGTCCTCTCATGAATTTGCTGAGGTTCCTCCTCTTGAACTTGCTGAGTTCCCTCTTCCTGAACCACTCGTTGTTCATCCTCTCTCTGTGCAGCCTCTTCTCTGGTTCTCTTAGGTGCCATTGGTGCCTGAAACACGATTCTCAAACAAAGAGTGAGCGAAGGCGGCGAGGAATCGAGAAAGAGAGTAGCGAGAAGGAAAAATCTACAACTAACACCCTAGATTTTTGGGAGATTTATAAAAATTGTATCTAGTTAAAGGAAAAGAAAATCTAGAGATAGGATTAAATCTAGAATATTTCCTGATTTCTAGCTACTTTAAAAAAAATCGATAAAACCCTTAGCAACTTAAATCGATCAAACGGTTTTAAAAGGAAATATTGAAAAGATTTACTTAAAACTTTTGAAATACCTTGCAAGATCGAGGATAAAAGCTAAATGCCTTTGGGAAAAGAGAAAGAACACTCTCTCTTCATTAAAAAATCGTAGGAATAGAAATGAGAGATTGTAAAATTGTTGAAAACTTAAAGGCGACAACCATGGGTGGTGAAAGTGGTTTTCTGACAAAAGGTGGTCAAGGCACAACTTTCGTGGTCGAAGATTCCGGCCTTGACCAACATTCAAAATTAAAAAGCGAGGGAAAGGAGAAAAAGAGGGAAATTTTTTTTTACCTCGGCATGAGATCGAGTTCCTTCGGTCGATCTAGGACTTGATCTCATGCCCATATTGGCTGGATCGAGAGATTTGATCGATCAGTGACTCGATTGGATTAAAATCGAATCTTAGATCGATTATACTCCCTCGTTCCTTGACTTTTGGTCAACTAGGCTGAGTCCGTGTGATCGAGCCGTGTTCTCGATTCAGGGGTCGATTCGATTTAGATCGAGTGATGGATCGAGTGGAGTGATCAATCTGTCTTTGAAGGATTTTCCTGAGAGAAAATAGATCGGTCGATCCATTTTTGGATCGATCGATCTAAACTCCAAGAATTTCCTGAGACATTTTAGATCGGTCGATCTAGGTGGGACTGATCGATCCGTGCTCATCTAGCTCGACCCTGTCACTCGATCTCGTCTAGATCGACTGACTCCTCTCGATTCACTAACTCGATCTAGTTAAGATTGAGTTAGGATTAGTCGATCTAGCCCTCGATCTCTAGTCGATATTCGCCCCTTCTCACTCCTTTTTGATCCAAGATCTTTGCCTGCAATCCCTTATACCTGTTCCTACACACTCAGAAGATAAAAACATAAAATTGAAAGAGAAATAAAACAGAAATATGTACAAGCTAGACATGGGAATGCCTCCCAAGTGCGCTTTCTTTAACGTCTTTAGCTAGACTTTACTTGGTTTAGGCATATGGTGGGTCTTGGAGGAGCATGGAGGTGCTCTCCTTGTCAAATGCACTCGTCATGTATGGCTTAACTCTGTGTCCGTTCACTGTGAATGCATTCCCACTCTTGCCCACCAACGTGACAGCTCTGTAAGGTAATACTTCCTTGATTTCATACTGACCACTCCACCGCGACTTCAGCTTCCCTGGAAAGAGCTTGAGCCTTGAATTGTAAAGCAGCATCAAACTCCCTTCCTTAAGCTACTTAGGTACCAGCTTCTTGTCATGGGCAGCCTTGGTACGCTCCTGGTAGATCCTAGCGCTTTCGTAAGCGTCCAGCCTCAGCTCATCAAGCTCGTGAAACTGGATCAACCACTAGAAAGATCAGTGAGAATGCAAGGATCGAGTAAAGCTAGGAAAATGATGAATAATTTTGAGCAATTCCTAAAAACAAGATGCTATGATCACATTCTAAGCAGAACTATTTTAAAAATACCAGGAATGAGCTAGCTACCACGAGGAAAAGACAGAATAATTAAATTGCAAAGCTACGAATTACTAAAATTCGACTAGTGGATCGACCACGAAATCGACCACTAGATCGAGCAAAAGCAATCGATCTAAAAAGCAGTTTTAAGCGAAAGTAAATCTAATGACCAAGATGCAAGCAAGCAACAAACGAATGATCAACAGGGACAAAGAAATACTAAAAGGAGGGTCTAGGGTAGAGATTCATTTTCAGGGGTTTCAAAGGTTCAAGCTTGGTTTGAAAACTCTAGATCTACTCACTTTGTGAGGTTCTCTAAGCCTTGAAAACAAAACAAGATCCATCCATGGCGTTTGGTATGGATCACTCTCTCATTCTCTCCTCCAGACCCATGGCGTTTGGCGGAAGAAGAGATTGAAAGACAAGGAAAACAGATTTCAATCACGCGGCTTAACTAGTCCTCTAAACTACCATGGCGTTTGGGAAAGAGTAACTAATCTCTAGGATGCGATTTTCAGAGATCTCTGGATCCCGTCAAGGTAAGAGTTCTCTCTGATCATAAAGATCTTGGCGTGAGACTCTTTAAGCCTTAAGAACTCGACATCCTAGAAGAGAAAGCCTTTAAAAAACAAGAAAATACCAAATTTGAAAACCCTTTCGACCCCTTGAATCCTCTCAACCCCAAAACCCAATAAATCTACTCAAGACTAATGAGATAAACCGTACAAAATGCAATAGACGAAGAACTAAACATGAAAATCGATTGATTTAACTTAAACGATCCAATATTCAAAAGCAAAACAAGATAAAAGCTTGAAGTTCAACAATGGCGAATCGCCTAAAAACGAGAGAGAAGATGAAAAAGTAGTCGACAAAACGTCTTAAGGAAAGGGATCGTTGGTTTTTGCCTAAAATGGCCAAACCG